>CM076570.1:607810398-609183451 GCA_034641835.2 Pinus albicaulis | reverse complement strand
TGTAGTCACCTGGTCATTAATTTCATCATTTTTTACTAGTGTATTTATAGTTGTTTGCCCTTGTATATAAGCCGACCTTACTAAGTGAACCAGTGTGACTATGTAGGAGCCGACATGACTGTTTAGGAGGCCGACTTCTCCAGTTGTTTGAAGGCTAACTTGACACATTATTTAGGCTTGTCTATTAGCATTGTATGAGGGCTAAATAATAGCCATTCTTCCACGGTTTCTGGACTTGGTCTTGGATCATTTTATTATCTCTGTCTCCTTCTTTTCATAATCATGAAGACCGACCTAGTTACATTTTACAACACTCCCTCTTAACTAGGGAGGTATTCATATAGTTACATGATCATTTTCAAACTAAAGAATCTCATAAGAAAAATCGGATTGGTAATCGCATCTGTATAGCATCATATCAACCAGCATTGTCCTAGTGCAAGGCCTTGACTAACAGCCCCATCTCTTCAACGAGACAATGGGCTTCAATGCTGGCGAGACACATGACTTATAAACACCTTCGTCATTGTCTCTCCAAGGTACATACTCCACCCGGGTGTTCCCAAAGTATGACCTTCCTGGACTATTCTTCTCTTGGGTAGCTAGCCCTCAAAGAATATCGGTCCCCAACTACTAATTTTTTTTTTTTTCTAGTTTAGACTATCCACACCCACGGGTTTCGAACCGGTGACCTTGCACCCGAGTGCCTTAACAAGGCACCCCATCACCGATCGTTCTACGCCGGGCAGGTCCCCACCTACTCTTATCTTGAATGCCCGATCACATTTTCAAAGAGTATCGAATGCCAGATGATTACCCAATCCTCCATTCTGTCTTCTTAAGACCGGAATGATGTGTCTATCTCTCCCTCCCAAGGAGGACCTATTCCATAAGGGAATGTACTCATTCTTATACAAAGAATGTACCTAAGCTCATCCTTAGGAATTACCAAGTTTTATTCCAAGTAAGAAACTTACCATTAGGCTCCCTCTTAACCAGGGACCTCCAGCAACAATGGTGAGATACCCAGCTGCTCACGAAGAATTCCTGTCCTCGATGTCATGGATTTCGGTATTGAGGGATCTCCATCTTTTAGCTTCATAGGGCACAGATCATTCATCACTTCCATCCTGAGTCTTGTCAGCTATCAGAGTGATTCACCAGACTTCCTTATCTGATTCACTATTGTGCCATGCTGCTTTCCTTTGAATCATCTCCCAGGATCATACATCCTTTCTCATGATTAGCAGCCCTGCACAAATTCATCCAGATAAACATTTACATATGAACCTTTTAAAACAAAAGTTACCTCAGTGATGATCTTTCACCATGACATCTCCCTGTAAGCATCGACATCCTTCATACAGATTGACACATCTCCTAATGATATGTTTTCCAAGGGTCTTCTTTCTTTACCAGACTTTCGTCAAAGTCTACATATCTTTTTAGGAGATCTCCTCGTCACATCTTATTGGCCTCTGGATGATAACTGCCTCTTGACATGGTTGCATTTCATGATCTCTTCCTCTCTGCACATTCTTGATTCCCAGGAACATACAACTTTCCTAGTTTCTTGTTCATATACAACCACCTCATATTCCATGAGGACATTTTATGTTGATTTCATCTGTCCATGCATTGAGAGATACTCCTCCATAGATCATACTTCTAAGTACAGAAGTCCATTACCTGCAACCACATGACATGACTTCAAAACATCCAATGTTGGTATATAAATATATACATACCTCATACCTTTTTCCCTTGAGTCATCCTGTAGAAATTTCTCAAGAATGAAGAGCTTCATTCCCTTGGCCTGCTTCATCAATATGTCATCACATCCAGAAATATGTTTCCATGATGACCCTTGCTCTTGATGACTACTTTACATTAGTAATGTTTGTCAGAGAGGTTTTTCCAGAAGCTGATTCACCGAGAGCTCCTGCCATGCTTAGATCAGGATGCTACATTATCACATGACCAACAGAATTCAATTTCTTATTCATAAGTTTATGTGATTTTCCTTGAATCTTCTTTTCTTTCTCCTAATGAGATTGTCCCTTTAAGACCAACTTTCTTGTAATGTCCATAACTCTTCCACTTTTCCTAAACTTTCCTTTTCCCTGCTTGTCCATTTTATCATCTCTTCCAGATCTCATAGTTGAGATCTTATGAAGATATCCCTTCATTCCTTGATACCTTCAATTTTGTGTAAATCAGGTCTAAGTGTCATGACCTTCTTTATTGCTTTGAATGGTTCTTTCAACTTATCATATATTCTCTTGATGTCTCCAATCCTGTTATATAGGGATGTAAGGACTTTTACTAATTTCAGAAAAATCCTTGAGCCCTTCTATCCTTTTCATGTATTTAGATGAATCTTGACCTTTGGAGACTTTTCATGACTTTACTTTCATCAAGGACTGTGACTATCCTCTTCATGCAAGGAATCTTGGTAACCCAACCAGCTTATAGATTTCCCTGCAAAAACAAAGTCATTATACCAAATTTGATTATAGAATAAAAGATACTTACTTGACAAGTGAAGATAAAGTCTTCAGCTTGGTTGCCTTGATGGTGGTTGAGAAAAGATGTATTAGTGCTCTCTCTTTGGATGATCTTCTTCCAAATGAAAAAGCCTTTCTTAAGTAAAGGAGATTGTTCCTTTTGATCTAGCTCTTTTAAAGGATTCAAAAATTTTGTTCTCATGTCACATAAGACTTCTCTCTAGCATCAAGATCTTTCCTTGCTTGCACCAACGTCACTGTGATCACCAAGGTAGTAGTTCTGAGATTTCCATCACTGAATAGTACCGAGGAATATATGTGATAACACCAACATATAGCATCAAAACGTGTGATTGAGATGAGATGTTACTCAGGTAGTATTGTTATTCTTTTTCTGTTGATTTATACTGGACCTGAAGTAGCACAGACCCAAACTGTAACATATTACCGAAATTATGTTTAGTATTTTTACTGCGACTTGCATTAGGTATGCCGAGAGCATTGCTGTGATTCCACTGATATGAAGTTACCGAGTTAGCATCTAGGAGTTTTGGCAATATGATGCAGAGTGTTGTCCTTGATGGCAACCCACTGAATGAAGATGAAGACATGAGAGTGTTGGCATGTGTTGTCCTTGATGGCAATCCACCTGATGAAGTTATTCTTGACCTAATGGACTTGGTAAATGATGTAAATCTGATGTGAAATGATGTTAGTTAGCAATATGATGCTGAGTGTTGTCATTGAATGGCAACCCACTTGATGAAGAAGACGGCAACTTACTTGATGAAGTTGTGCTTGATAGAATATGTTCTTGATGAAGTAAATCTGATGTATCTACAGTGAGTACAGAAGGGAATGAAGAAAGAAATTCAGTATGTGCTAGATCTATGATGAAAAGAGTATGTCTCAAGGCATACGCGGATTTTCCTAGGAGAAGTCGCGTATGCACGCGGTAAAGTACGTGCCAAGTCGCGTATGTGCAAAAGCACTCATAAAGTGCAAAACCAGGGGTAACCACCATGGTATTGACCCATTGTATTGGGTAATGATTCGTCTAAATGACCCCGTCCAGGAATACCATCGGAAGTAATGTAGTTTTGGGCTCATGGTATTGTTTGGCTCATGGTATTGAAAAAGGGGCTCATGGTATTGAAAAAGGGTAAACCTATATAAAGAGAAGAAATTCATTGTGCAAATCATGAGTGTGGGTGCAAGATGTCTGAGCTTGAATGAATACTTCTCTCTGAAGTATATATGAATGGAAAGGGTTACAGTTGAATGATAGATCTGAATGTATGATGCACCAATGATGAAGAAGGGGATCTAGATCTGAAATGTACTTGTATTTGCTAGATCTGTTTATGGAATGATTAGATATGTGATGAGGCGAACATCTGTCTGAGGTAAAGGGTAAAATCTGAAGTGATGTATCTGTTGTGAAGAATTGCAATGACATAAAAGTCTGAAGAACCATACGCTAGTTCGCCGAAGAGGAAGTGCGTATATACGCGGCTTCGCTGAAGAGAAAGCGCGTATGCGCAATGAAATTGGATCTGTAATATGTACAGAAGTATACGCTGGTTTATGTGAACGGAAGCGCGTATATACGCGACATCAGAGAAAGGAAAGCACGTATGCAAACTAGGGTTTGCTGAAGTCTGTGGTAAGAAATGTCTGATCTGTTCTGCTGGTTTACTGATATCTGTCAGTGAGTTATATGTATATGTTTCATGGTTGACTGTGCTTAAAAGTATGGAGTGGGTCCAGTCTGAAAATATGATGAAACGTGGCCTGCAAGTGGTGTCCTAAAGGATGCTTTGGATCCAGTGTGAAAATTGATGAAACGTGGTCCATAGAGGTGTTGAGGGTTGTAGCCTTCAGTCAGGGGGTTGTAGCTCCCTTCCAAGTGAGGCTGGTAAACGAGATCGGGGGGTCGTAGCTCCCTTCCAGGAGAGGCTGGTAAACGAGTCGGGGGGTCGTAGCTCCCTTCCAGGAGAGGCTGGTAAACGAGCGCAGGTGGGTGCCTGCGTGCTGGTCAAGTCTGCGCCAGCACATATGTTGTAAGATGTTTCCTCTATAATAAAATATTGAAGGCTGAGCAACTGCAGCGGTGGTTTTCTCCCGACTTGGGTTTCCACCTAAAAATCCTGGTGTTCATGTGTGATTCTTATGTGTGATGGTTTATTCTGTTCTTACTGCACATGTTTACTGTTTATAGAACATCTAATGAATGAATGATGGAATGATATAAGTGAAGAATTAATGGCATAATTAGATCTCTGTGTATACGCGAGTTTATTTTAGGGTATCCACGTATATACGCGAGTCTGTATCAGGAAAGTAGCGTATGGGTTTTAGAAGTAAGAAAAAGTAAAAAGTTTGAGTATGCCCTAAATACTGATTCACCCCCCCCCCCCTCTCAGTATTTTTCCCAACAATTGGTATCAAAGCAGGTTCTTCTGCAGAAGCTTGATCGCTTGAAGGAGATCCGTCGCAATGGGAAAGAAGCAAAAGAAGAAGGTTACTCAAGGAAAGAAGATGCCTCAAAAATCATGTATAGCAGAAATTGAAGGAGATGAAACAGGTATTGATCGTTGTTCTTGTATTTCACTTACCTGTATATGCAAAGGTTATGATAGTGAAAGTGACAGTATGGATCTAGAAGAAGCTGTCAAGATTAAAGATGAAGAAGATTCTGACCAAGCTCTACAAGTGCTCATGGAAAAGAAACAAAAGAAGAAGACTACTCGAAGCAAGGAGATGTCTCAGAAAACCTGTATAGCAGAAATTGACAAAGATGAATCAGATAGTGATTGGGGTCCTGATAATCTTCTTTGTGCAAACAATGGTGAAGATAGTGGAAATTATGCTATAGACCTAGAAAAAGTTATCAAAGATCAACAAAGAATATTTAATGAGAAGGAATCTGCCTCCAAAAATTTAATCTTTAGACTGAAAAGGATGTTCGATGATGTATCCAATCGAAGTAAAGGTCTTGAAGCTGGAATCATCTCTCTACAAGCAGATCTTGAAGAATCAAATAAGAAGAATGAAGAACTTGAAGCAGAAATCATTTCCCTCAAAGCAGATCTCGAAAAATCAAACAAGAAGAATGCAAGATTTGAAGCAGAAATCGTCTCCCTCAAAGAAGATCTGGAAGATTCAAACAAGAAGAATGAAAGACTTGAAGCTGAAGTCATCTCTCTCAAAGAAGACCCGGAAATATCCAACAACAAGAATGAAGAACTTGAAGCAGAAGTCATCTCTCTGAAAGTAGATCTCGAAGCATCAAACAAGAAGAATGAAGAACTCTTACAAAATTTTGAAGAACAAGAAAAAGGGTTGAAAGAAGAGATTCTAAATCTGAATCATCAAGTAGAAGATGGAAGAAGGAAAGAAGAAAGCATGACAAAGCAATGTCAAGCCTTGGAGGTTGAGGTAAACATTCTCAAAGGTAAATTAGAAGAAAAGGTTAAACTTTTTAGGTTTCAAGATAGTACTAAGATTTTGGACAATATTCTGAGTAATCAAAGGTCTCCCGCTATCAAACTTGGTCTTGGTTTTCATGAAACTGTTAAAGGAGAATCTAGCTCACAAGGAAGTGCTAAAAACTCAGAGGATGTCAATGCAAAACCTGAAGTGTTGAAAGAAACAAAAGGTCAACCAACAATGATGAAATCTCAAAGGAAATCAGTCAATAAAGTTGAATGCTTTAAATGTCATAATTATGGGCATGTTGCAGCAAATTGCAGGAGCAGATCATTTCAGCCTCAATCAAACAGATCCTACATAGAAAGGTACTCTGGTTTCTTCAAGGGATATTGTTTTTCATGCAATAAGTATGGTCACAAAGCTGTTGATTGCAATAGAAGGAAGAATAGAAAAGCTCATTATGATTCTTATACTTATTTCTCTGGCCACATGAGATGTTATGCTTGTAACAAGTATGGACATATAGAAAAAGAATGCAGGATGAACAGATCTGGGAAAGTGGACAATCTCCAGCACACAATTAGAAAGTTCAAGCAAATCTGGAAAAAGAAGGAGGACTGGTCAGAAACGTAGGGAACACTGACCCTACTGCAGTCATCAGCTTCTGAAGCTTACTTCTCTTAATGACTGCAGAAGTGATGTGAGATACATTATGGAGCTTAGTAATGTATCGTCACAGGGGGAGCGATGTATGATGATTCTCATGGTTGATTTGATTACTCTGGTTATGTTTATTTCTGACAACGCATCTGATGTGGAAAAGATAGGTACAGGAAGTACAAGTTCAGGGGGAGATGAAGGAATGTGAAAATTTTCTATGCTTCACTTTCCATACGCGAGTTCGATGAACAATAGTCGCGTATGCACGCGAGTTTCAACAGACACAGTCGCGTATGCATTGATGATAAGAGAATTTATATGATAGCTGAATATCTGGAGCAGAGGTTCAGGGGGAGCATCAGTCTGACTGCTGATGATTGCACTGTTAACATTATTCTGGTTATACTCATGCTAATAAAATGATACATGGCTTCTTATGATGAGATTATGAATAAGCCCTGATTGCTTTTTGGTGAAGAGTATCTTTTGTTTTCACACATGGATAAGATGGAAGTCTTTTGATTCAGAGATGAGGACAGAGCATGTAGAATGCATGAAGATATTGGTGATATCAGATCACGTGGTTGACTGCTTGATTGACTATTGAAAAAGTTGTTCTAAATATGATAATTCCTCTTGGGAAGAATATGTTGATACTGCGAAAAGGTCTGAAGGCTTGATTTTTGATGTTCTCATGCTACACCTGTTGGATGACACTTGAAGTCATGAATACATTGTCTTATCTTTCTTCTCTCAGATATTTGATGATACAAGTCTATGTTGTTTGCTCATGCTATATTTCATGATGATTCCCACATATGTTTCTACAAAGAAGAAATGGAAAGTTCAGACAAGAGATTGAGTTGATAAGCTGACTTCAACAGAAAGACACTATGATGATGATGGAAACATAGATCCGGTCACAGGTTGATGATTGAAAAGGAACTAGTAGTGGTGCATTCTTTGTCGAGTCCTGATTGGGAATCTGGGTTCAGCAAACGATGGGTTCAGCAAGAAACAATTTCTCAGATAGAAGTTTGGAGTAGTCTCTGCTATGCCAAGAATCAGATTTGATTAAAACTCTGGAGATTAATTTGTATACGCGGATTTCCTTGAATACAGTCGCGTATATACGCGATTTCATACACACAAAACCGCGTATGTGTGGTTGATGAGAAATTGTCTGGGTTAGCATGTCTATATTGCTGTTTGGAATCTCTGATGCTGTTTGAAGTCTCTGAGGAGCATTGGTTCAGGGGAAGCAGCAGATTGAATACTAATGATTGCATTGTTGACAATATGACTGCTTATTCTTTGGTTTTTGTGATACTCATGCTCAAATGATGATGACCTGGTACATGGTTTATTATGATGAGATTTTACGCCATGGTTGCTGATAAGGATCTTTTGTGCTCACACATGGATGAGTTGGATGTCGTTTGATTCAGAAATAAGAATAGATCATCAGAGTTTGTTACTATGGTTGAGATCTTTTGCCTACATATGTTACTTCATGTTAAATCTTGAAGATCTTGATGATATTGGACCACATGGATGATTTCTTGACACATATTTGAAGATGTTGTTTTGGTATGATAATCTCTCTTGGAAAGATTGTATTGATGCTGCAAAGAATATGAAGGCTTGGTTACTAATGTGCTTATGCTACAACCGTTGGATGACGCTTGAAGACACAACTACACTGTTCTATCTATCTGTAGTCCAGGAAAGCATTCAAATATCCCAAAAAAAAAAAAAAAGTTGAACACTGTCTTTTTCTCACAAGAGAATCAGATCTGGTTAAAATATAGAAGATGGTATTGGATACGCGGGTTTCCTGAAACACAGTCACGTATATACGCGAGTTCATGCATAGAAAATCACGTATGTGTGATTGCTGACAGTTTTATGTTTGGAGTCAGCTCTCTTCAGCACAGCTGCAGTGCTGTTTGTATCTCTGATACTATTTGGTATCTCTGGTGGTGTTCCAGTTCTCATAATTCTATTTCTAATGTTTTGATAAAGATGCCTTGATGATTTGTTGGTAAAAGTGTTCAGGATGCACAAACTAAGGGGGAGCCTTAGTCATATGGAAAGGTTGCTTGGATGCATAGATTCAGGGGGAGCATTAGCTTTGTTGAGTATAATGCATTGTTGGCATTATGATGGTTCCGAAATATGTTCTCTTTCTTGAGGACTTTCTAGTGTTGGTCTTAAAGTTATATTTGTAGTTTGATGAAAAGGCCATGTAGAGATCCATGATGTAAAATTGTAATATTCAGTCATGTAAGGACTTGATAAATTTGTAAACCCACTTGGTTGGGTAGCTGAGTCAAATTTTGTAAACCCACTTGGTTGGGTAGCTGAGTTGAAATGTGTAAACCCACTTGGTTGGGTACTTGAGTCTTATATGTAAATCCACTTGGATGGATATTTGATGTAAGTATGAGTCTTTGGTGATAGGAAGTTCATAGAGTCATGTACTTCATTGAAAAATATGTTTGAAGATTCAGCATGAACTCAGGGGGAGCTTGGTCACTTAAGTATACATCAGATCTGCAGAACGCTCCTTCTACATGAGGAGAAAAGAGGGAGAGTGTGTTGGTTTTGATCCGCCCTTTGCCCTTGATGTCAAAGGGGAGAGTGACATGGTGTTTGAATGAAGAGAAAGAATGGTGTCAAAGAATGGGGAGAGTGACATGGTGTCATTGTATTCTTAATGTACCTATCTGTTGTGGTGATAAAACACCATCGTGGTTGCCATCAAGTCCAAAGGGGGAGATTGTTGGCAATATGATGCAGAGTGTTGTCCTTGATGGCAACCCACTAAATGAAGATGAAGACATGAGAGTGTTGGCATGTGTTGTCCTTGATGGCAATCCACCTGATGAAGTTATTATTGACTTGATGGACTTGGTAAATGATGTAAATCTGATGTGAAATGATGTTAGCAACATGATGCTGAGTGTTGTCATTGAATGGCAACCCACTTGATGAAGAAGATGGCAACTTACTTGTTGAAGTTGTGCTTGATAGAATATGTTCTTGATGAAGTAAATCTGATGTATCTACAGTGAGTACAGAAGGGAATGAAGAAAGAAATTCAGTTTGTGCTAGATCTATGATAAAAAGAGTATGTCTCAAGGCATACGCGGATTTGCCTAGGAGAAGTCGCGTATGCACGCGGGAAACAACGTTCCAAGTCCCGTATGGGCAAAAGCGCTCAAAAAGTGCAAAACCAGGGGTAACCACCATGGTATTGACCCATTGTATTGGGTAATGATTCGACTAAATGACCCCGTCCAGGAATACCATCGGAAGTAATGTAGTTTTGGGCTCATGGTATTGTTTTGGCTCATGGTATTGAAAAAGGGGCTCATGGTATTGAAAAAGGGTAAACCTATATAAAGAGAAGAAATTCATTGTGCAAATCATGGGTGTGGGTGCAAGATGTCTGAGCTTGAATGAATACTTCTCTCTGAAGTATATCTGAATGGAAAGGGTTACAGTTGAATGATAGATCTGAATGTATGATGCACCAATGATGAAGAAGGGGGTCTAGATCTGAAATGTACTTGTATTTGCTAGATCTGTTTATGGAATGATTAGATCTGTGATGAGGCGAACATCTGTCTGAGGTAAAGGGTAAAATCTTAAGTAATGCATCTGTGGTGAAGAATTGCAATGTCATAAAAGTCTGAAGAACCATACGCTAGTTCGCCGAAGAGGAAGCGCGTATATACGCGGCTTCGCTGAAGAGAAAGCGCGTATGTGCAATGAAATTGGATCTGTAATATGTACAGAAGTATACGCTGGTTTATGTGAACGGAAGCGCGTATATACGCGACATCAGAGAAAGGAAAGCGCGTATGCAAACTAGGGTTTGCTGAAGTCTGTGGTAAGAAATGTCTGATCTGTTCTACTGGTTTACTGATATCTGTTTGTGAGTTATATGTATATGTTTCATGGTTGATTGTGCTTAAAAGTATGGAGTGGGTCCAGTCTGAAAATATGATGAAACGTGGCCTGCAAGTGGTGTCCTAAAGGATGCTTTGGATCTAGTGTGAAAATTGATGAAACATGGTCCATAGAGGTGCTGAGGGTTGTAGCCTTCAGTCAGGGGGTTGTAGCTCCCTTCCAGGTGGTGTGAAAACGAGACGGTCATTTTCTAGGAGAGGTGATGGCAGTGTTGTAGCTCCTACAACACCCTCCAAAAATACATAAAATCATAACACACACTTCAAAATTTTTGGAGCCCCTTTGAAACTAAAGAAGGAAAAAGCCAAGTAAAGTTTTAAAGAGCAAGTCGCTAAGTCGCGGATCCATGAGTTGCGACCTATGCGACTCTGCGACCCTAAGGTCGCATAGGTCGCCAGGTCGCAAGAGTCGGAAGTCAATCAATTTGCGACCTTGCGACCCAGCGACCTTAAGGTCGCAAGGTCGCAAAATGAAGTTTTTAGGGAATTAGCGACTCAGCGACCTTTGCGACCCAGCGACCTTAAGGTCGCGAGGTCGCAAGGTCGCAAACTTACAACTTGCGACCTCATTAAGTATTCGCACGTGCGACCTTTTTATATAAGGACGGGTCGCTAGGTCGCATTTGTAGCTCTCAGCGAAAACCGTGGAATTACTCTGACAGGTCGACTGGCGCGTTTTCTTCCGGGTAAGTTGCCTTTTCCTCCCTATATTTCCTTCTTGAGCATTTCTTGCCATTATTGAGCCGCCCCGCGGTCCTATTTACTTGCTGGTGAGCAGATAGGTTTTCCAGTTGATCTTATGTTTTGTTTTGGTTCCCACAAACCCCAGGGTCACCCGTCTCTTGCCCAAATCCTCGTGGCTATGCCTTGTTGTTAGTTTAGACCCTTTCAAACCGTGTATTTTTCCCTGTAAGTAAAGTTTAGCCGCGAAGCCGTGCGCGCGCGAAACCCCCCAGCAGGCTCAAGTGCGACCTGTGACCTAGCGACCAGGTCGCAAGGTCGCAAGGTCGCAAAATTCCCTTTCAGCGACTCTGCGACCCTGCGACCTAGTCGCAAGGTCGCGAGGTCGCGTGTGAGCCCTTTTGTGGATCAGCGACCCAGCGACTCCCGGAGAACAGTCAATTTAACTTTGCATGTGTAGACTTTATTTAGCCATTATCATCATGTCTTTCTCATCCTAGGATTCTGTCTTGAATGCAACAGGTGAATTTAGAACAGACACTGTACCGGTCCTCTCCGACTCTAGCAATATGGCACCCCGGGTATCCCGAAGGAGAAGTAGGCAGGTAGTGGAGGAAGAGTCAGACACAGACATACAAACATCTCCTCCACCAATATACAGAGACACCCTTTGCACCTTCGCAAAGGAGGACAGCCTTAGGTGGTATGAAGTATACCGCGAGTTCGCCATGCCAGAGGATGAGTTTCTAGAAGATCTCCCGGATCGGGAAGTATATCTGAAGGTTAAGAAATCCAAGTTGCACCTAGCAGGGTCACATCCCGCCATCTTTCTGTGCCCAGAAATGTTGGACTGGATCATACAGAAGACGGATCCTAAGAACTTCACAATCCGAGATAGTGGAGGGAAAGCTTTTGCAACATTGGAGAGCTCAAAAGCACAGGTCTACTATTCGCTACCCAAAGCAGAGGTGAACTTCACCCCAAGATGGTTTGCTGCAAATGAAGTGGCGATGGTTGATACAATCAGAAAATGGTGGGCGGAACCAGATAAATTTAAAATAAAAAAGGACCAGGAATACCCGGTGGCCGGTCTGAGGAAGGTATATAAGTTGGTGGCCGCCATGCTGTGCAGAGTGTACGGACGGTCAGACGCCACCACCTTCAACGGAACATGGGCAACCATCATGGAACACGTAACATTATATGGCACGAACCAGATAAATTTAAAATAAAAAAGGACCAGGAGTACCCGGTGGCCAGTCTGAGGAAGGTGTATAAGTTAGTGGCCGCCATGCTGTGCAGAGTATACGGGCGTTCGGATGCCACCACTTTCAACGGAACATGGGCAACCATTATGGAACACGTAACAGTACACGACACTCGGTTCAATTGGGCTGGTATATTAATGGGCTCCATGCACACAAATTTGGCTTCAGCTTTAGCCCCAGATGAGGGAGCGCCATCAGAATTCTATATGGCTTCGTATCTGCTAGACGCTGTCTGTGCCCAACTGCATGTTGAAGGATGGCCGCATAACTGGGACTCCGAACAGACCCAAGCAATACATTTGCAGACCAAGGTATTCTGGGAATCCAGGTACAAGTCGGACATCGAGCAAATCTCTCATATATTCATTCCCGCCCTCTACGGGAAACTATTCGGTCAAGACACCCCCTGCATGTCTTGGCGAGCAATGGAGACACTAGGTCAGGTGGCACACTGGTTCCCATTCGCTGAATTCACAATCATCCGAGTATTTGGCTCGTTTAAAGCACCACATGCTCTGCCTAAGTTTATTACCGATAAGGTGCTCATGCAGGAGGTGTGTTTCCAGATGACCTCGGGCTTCTCTAACATCCTTTCCAAAGGGAAGAAGAAACCTTGGCCCGCTCTACCTCTCACCATTGGTGCTTATACAGTCAAGGACTCCAGAGAAGTAGCGCGTGAAGGGAAAGAGGTAAAAAGTTATCACTTCAGAAATCTGGATTGCCGAACTTATGACCCAGTCAGGATAGTTCCTGAGCATTGTAAAAGGGCCAATTTTAGATGGAGTTATCAGCATGTCGAGCGCCCGGCAGAGGACGAAAAAAGAAACTGGTACAACGCAGACAGGCATCTAGCTCCGGGGATCGACTCTGACCGAGAAGAAGAGGATCACCAGAATTTAGGAGATAGAAGCCATAAGCTTGGAGGCTCTTCTTCCTCCAAAGATAAGAAAACACAGACCGGTACGGGGCCTGACACCACAGATCAACAAAGGGAAGCAGAAGCCCAAGCCAAGAAGGAAGAGGAAAAGAAGATGAAGGAAGATGAAGAGAAACGTAAGAAAGATGCCAGGACAGAGCGAAAAAAGAAAAAGGAAGAGGAAAAGGAAAGACAGGAAAAGGAGGCACAGGCGGCGGCAGAAAAGGCACTTAAGGAAGAACTCGACAAAGTCGATCGTCAAAAGGAGGCAGAACAAGCCGCCGTGGCAGAGAGAAAGAGAAAAGCTGAAAAGGAAGCAGAGGCAGAGGCAGAACGCAGGAAGAAGGAGGAACACGACAAGGCGGAGGCCGAGCGCCGGCAAAAGGAAAAAGAAAAGGATCAAACACAGGATGAGGAGGACGAGCTAATAGACGACATCGACCTATCTCCCCTGGATATCCCTTTAGGTGGCGCGAAAATTACCCTCAATGTTGATGATTTTCCCGGGGAGCAAGAAGAAGAAGTCTTCGACCTGACCATATTGACATTTGACCAATTCTCTTTCAAAATACGGCAAGAGAAAATGAAATCCTTAGCGCAAGGCCATCCCGCCATCTCTACGGTCGCCACTGGAAAGGACATAGTCCCAGATACAAGGAATAACCCTGTTATGATAGCGTCAGCAGGCACCGCTTTTGCCGCGGCCACAGAGGAAAATGTCACTAGGATGAGCAAGGAAATTATTTCTTTACAGAACAGGCTAAAAGCAGCGGAGCAAGAGAAATCAAGACTAGAAAGTGAGATGCTACAGCTCCAAAGTAGGCCCGCCCAAGTAAACGAGGTCCCACTGGTGGTCAAGAAAGAGTGTGATGTGTTGGAAATGACCATGAGGCAAGTATACAAAGAAATGCTCACACTAAAACAAACAGTGGCCCCATTGGCAGCGGCACGAGAGGAAACCAAACAGAAGCACGAGCAGCTCAGGGAAGCCTCGGCGACTTTGGACAAAATGATGAACTGGACAGCACAGTGTCAGCAAGCTCCCGAACATGTGCCTAGGAAGGATTGGAGTCATACGCAAGAAGCCAAAGTACAAATTCGGATGAATATGCAGTCCAAAGACAAGCTGGCCAAAGATTTGGACAAAGTGATGTCTGCATATAACCACCTGATCAATGGTATTGACTCTATGAACGCTCTTCATCACATTCCGTCATTAGGGGCACTGAATGAGACTAAAGACTGGGAGCAGGTAGAACAAGAAATTCAGTCTTTTCTGCAACCCGTGAGACAAGCTGCTACCACACCAGAATTCGAGGCATCACAAGAAAACCTAAATCGGTTGCTTGTCACTCCGGTACAAATCTACACCAAGCTTGCCTCCCTCTCAATGCTGATCTCTCAGAAGAAGGAGACTCTGGTACCGAATGCCCTAGAATGTATGCATCGAATAAAAGAGGAAAGCCCTCTTGTCGCTCCCATAACAGCAGATTACTAGACTTGGCGAGATTTCCTCAAGGGCAAGAAAGTTGACGATCCAGAAACTTCAATTACGCGACCACCTCCATAGTTTAACCGCTGGGTCGCAAGTCGCTTTTTGTCCCCAGGTCGCAGGTCGCACCTGCTACCAGGTCGCAGGTCGCACCTGCGACCAAGTCGCAGGTCGCAATTTTCTGGTCGCAGGTCGCAAGTGTGACAAAGGTCGCAGGGAAGCTGAACCGTCGGGAAGTTGAAGCGTCGGAAGGCCATAAGGACGCCTCTTGAATCTATAAATACCCCTCTGGGGCATATTGTAAAGGGCTCCTCTTTTGTGGACTGAAAGGCAATATTGCATTGTAATTGAAGGATCATACTCTTGACATATAATACAAATACTTGTTAAAACCCCTTTGATTGGATGATGTGTCTAGCTGTGACAACACTGCGTGTATTCTGCGTATAGTTTCAGAATATCTTTTGATTAATGAATCTGTGTTATTAATAGTATCATTCATGCTCCATAGCTATCTGTGATTGTGTTGATGATGCTCAAGTTTGCTATTTACTCTTATGATGAATGTTAATGAACTGTTTTATTAACATTTCGTTATATCTTTCGGAAAGTTAAGGGATATTCTCGCCATTAAAGAACTGTTTCTTTGGTGGTCAGATTATCTTGTATGCATTACCCCATAGATGTGTTGCTAACGACATTTCCTGGGCGCATGCATTTTGTTTATTACCTTGCTACGCACAGTGTCATATATCGGTTTTGATACATCGGTCATGTATTCTGTATCATGTGAATGAGTGTATGTTTGCAGATTCAATCAGGCTGTTCGAGACCGAAGAGGAAGTCATTTAAGTGGTAGCCGGACCCACACCCCGGACGGGATCCCTACTCCAAACGGTTCAAAGTCTAATTGGGACTTTCTACCGGGGAGATCCCCTACTGTTGGCCGGGCATATTTTCCCGTCAACAGAACTGGCGCTAGAAGGAGGGCCATGGCATCCTCCCAGCATACGACCGATATTCCGTTACAAACTCCCCGCCGGGAGGTCACAAATAACGAACCTCCTCTTCCCCCCTTAGAGGATATTCCAACGGAGGCGGCTCGATACTTTGAAATCACTAATGAACAGTTGAGATCCTTATGCCCAGTTGCCCGTAATCTCGTCAGGGATTTACGATATGCCCCCATCATGGAATTTCTGGCTCACACTAGAACCCCTACTGAGAACATCACTCGTAATGGTGTGCTTGTCAGCACCATACCTGAACTCGTAAACTCCATGATTGAAGACCTCGGGCGGGCAGTCCAAGAAAATGACCCCATCCTCCAAGATAGTGAAGGTTTCCCTGATACTGAACCTTTCCCCGAACCTCAGCCTGACTTACATCAGTGGAACAACAACCAAGTGTACGACCTGCGAGAAAATGGAGAGGGGGGTCGAAGGAACGAGAGAGAGGTTAACACTGCCCAAAGGAATGTAAGAGAAGGCAATAGGCCCAGAAGAAATGAGGGTGGGGTTAATAGGGGTCACGGACGTGGAGGTAGAGGAGATATGGTCCACGGCCGGAGACATCACAACAACCATCATCACCACCGAAACCAAAATAGACCCCCTCTCCACAACTGGGAGTACCTTAGAAACATGAATAACCGTGAAAGACACCGAGATGAGCACTCTCGCCATCAGGATGGAGCATCAGTATCAGGGACGGGAAGTGAATCCGAGGTTGAAACTTGTTATCATCAGCGCCCCAGGAGGGTGCAGCCCCTAGCCTGGATGGCTCAATCCCCATTGGCTCTTTTAGGTCCCCTCCATGATATGCCCAGACACCCGGAGAAGCATCTTCCTAAGTTTGATCCTGAGAAAGGTACCTCAGCGGAAGATCATATTAGTAGTTTCTATCTGGCCCTACAAATCATGAGAGTTCAGTCCGATGATGTCGCTTGTCGACTGTTCCCACACACTCTTGTAAACCTTGCAGCCACTTGGTACCGTTCCCTACCCAGTGCTTCTATTACTTCATGGGACCGGTTCCGTCGCGTGTTCCTGCAAAAGTTTGCAGAGGATAAAACACCCTCTATGCTCCTCACAGAGTTAAGCACCATCAAGTGTCACAGAAAAGAGAAGGTTAAAGACTTTAACCAACGCTTCGCCACAATATTGCAAAAATTTCCTCCAAACTTAGCTTTGGACGATTCTATCACCATCGACTACTACACGAAAGATCTCCCTAGGGATATTGCCGTTTTCGTCAAACGCGAGGCCCGCGCTACCCTTACAGCAAATTACGCTGCTGCTCTCGCGGTAGAGAAGGACATGTTGTCAATTGGAGTCATGGACCACGAAGGAAAAGATGATCACAAATCAACCACTAAAAAAGGTCAGTCTTCCACCCCCAATAGAGAGAGAGAAGCTTTTGATTTCGAGAGTATGGCCAAGACCCTCAAACTTCTAACGAATGAGGTCTCTGACTTAAAGAGAAAGGGCGTTGAAACCTCAACTACAAATAAACCCCCAAAACCCTTTTTCAAGAAAAGTAATCCCAACACCAGCAGACCTCCGTCAAACTCCAGTGCCACTCTCAACGTGGAAGAGATAGGGAAAGACAATTTTTGCTCTTTTCACCAAGCTGCCCATTCCGAAAAAACGTGCCCGCAATGGATTGGCAGCATGACCGCAGTGGTTAATCAACTTTTGGATGACCAAACTCCGGGAAACCAGACAGAGGATGATGTTTCTGATCGAGATGAAGGTTTGCTCCTGGATGGGGAATCAGGAGGCTCTGTCTTAACTTTTGATATAATCCGCGGGGGGGAGAGTCTTGTCCCCATTGATATCAACATGGCAGGCAGTCCCAAGGCTCAGCCCACTCGAAACTATAGTCTTAGAAGCAAAGGATCTGTTCCTGAACAATCTTATGAAGACAAGAAAAGGGCTTTCCTGAGGAAAATTCTTCCCCCTGGAAACGAAGGGCACGCTACGCCGGATAAGCCCACAAATAGCAACAACAAAGCTAGTCACAAGACCAAGCTCCCGGTAGAACCCTCGAAAACCGCTATCGAACCTAGTCCCCAAACCGATACTAGCTACAACATAGTGGAGGACATGAAAAAGACCAGAGCTAATATCTCACTCTACGAGCTGGCCCGCATCACAAATCAAAAGGAACTTATTTTAAAAGCCTTCGCCAACAACCAAAATACGAAAACTGTGAGCAACACATCTGCACAAACCAGACCAGATATCCAATCTATAGTGAACGCTGTCAACGCGAATTCGAGAGGATCCACCCCTCCATTCCTCTTGTCTTTCGAGATGTTTAATTTCAACGTTCACAATTGTCTCGTTGACTCTGGTGCATCCACGAATGTCATGCCTCTATCTGTGTGCAAGAAACTCAACATCCTCCCAGAGAAAACTGACACAAAAATCATTCAACTGGACAGATCACAAGTACCAGCAGTTGGAGAATTAAACAATGTCATCATTCGCCTCTCATCCGACTCTAGGGTCCATCGATGTATTGATATTGTGGTTGTTGACATCCTTGAAGCTTATGGTGTACTGCTTAGCAGGGACTGGTCTAGCAAGTTGCAAGGATACTTTGCCACAGATTGGTCCCACTTATGGCTACCTTACAAGGGGAGAAATAACCAAATCAGAGTCGAAAGCGAACCATACATGAAACATACTGTAACTGATTTGGATGCCACAAATGAACCCATCAGCTTTGCCCAAGAGGAACTCGGGATGTGTTTCCTGGAGTCCATTTTTGGATGCTATCGACCTCCTCAGTCTTCAGTAGGCCTCGAGGTCCTTTCTGAAATGACGCTCGTCGCAGAAGAACAAGCCCAAACTGTCACACACCAAGCCGAAATTCCTCCGCAATCCATTACTCCCAAGGACCCGGAAAGCGACATATGGACCTTGTATTACGACGGTTCCAAGAATCTCGATGGTTCTGGCGCTGGCTGCGTTTTGCTCGATCCGCATAAGAAAAAATTCTTAGTCTCTTGTCGACTTGAGTTCCAATGCACTAACAACACTGCCGAGTATGAAGCTTTGATCCTTGGGCTTAAAAAGGCGCTGGATTTGAAGGTAAAATGCTTACGGGTCATTGGAGACTCCGAGATTATCACTCGGCAGGTACGCAATACTATTCATTGTTTGTCTCCACATTTGAAGGCGTATCAGCAAGAGGTATGGCGATTAATTTCTGCTTTTGACGCTTTTGGAATTAAATCTGTTCTAAGAATGCATAACGCAGTGGCGGATACTCTAGCTAATGTTGCCTCCAGGTTTACCCCTTTGAGGGACGGTTTTTCTATTGAAGTTATGTATAAACCCTCCGTGCCAGACAATATCACTAATTTGCGTGTTTTTGATGATGATCAACAGGTGCTGGAATTTATGTGCAACTCAGAGATATTCAAAGACGTTGCTATAGATGAAGATGAGCACGACCAAGCTATGCAAAAGGAGTACGAGCAAGTCAAAGGAAACCCCATGCCTAAAGGGGTGGTATCACTGGAGAAGCTCTTCGATCTGCAAAATCGGTTCCGTGGGCCCCCAAATGCAAAAGTACAGAGCTCGATCTTGGCTCATCGACAAGTGAACTTGGGATCAGAAGATAATCCTAAATTCGTCAACCTGGGGAAAGACTGCACCCCCCAAGAGGCTCAATATTTCACTCAGCTATTTCGCAAGTATCGTGACGTATTCGCTTGGACATATGAGGACTTACGCACATACGATACTCGAATCATACAACATGTGATACCCATTAAAGAAAATGTAAAACCATTCCAACAAAAGCTTAGGAAAGTACATCCTACGATGGAGCCATTGATTCTAAAAGAACTCAAAAAACTTTTGGATGCCCGCATTATCTTCAAAGTTCGCCATTCCACATGGGTGTCCAATTTGGTTCCGGTACGGAAGAAGTCAGGTGAAATTCGCTTATGTGTAGATTTCCGAAACTTAAACCGGGCCTCGAGCAAAGATAATTACCCAGTGCCCCCTATGGAGCAGATACTACAAGCAGTGTCCGGCTCGGAAATGTTCTCCTTGTTGGACGGATTCTCTGGCTACAATCAAGTACTAGTGGCTGAACCAGACAGGTTAAAGACTACCTTTCGGACTAAGTGGGGAACCTTCGCGTACAGGCGCATGCCCTTTGGATTAATCAACGCAGGGGCAACTTTCCAAAGAGCTATGGATATAGCATTCAGGGGTCTGATAGGCCAAAGTGTGGTGGTTTACTTAGATGACGTTACTGTGTTTTCTAAACATCGGGGGGATCATTTGCGTCACCTCAGACAGATCTTCGAAAGGTGCAGAAAATACGGTATCTCGCTCAACCCAAAGAAGAGCATTTTCGCCGTAGCAGAAGGCAATCTACTGGGTCATATCATAACCAAGCAAGGCATTGTCGTTGATCCAGAACGTGTGAAGGCCATTGCTCAGATTCCTCCCCCCAGCAGTAAGAAAGCAATGTAGTCCTTTTTGGGAAAGATCAATTTTGTGCGTAAATTTATATTAGATTTCGCCCAGATAGTTAAACCACTACAGGGAATGATAAAGAAAAATGCTACCTTCAAATGGAATCAGCCCGAAAAGGAAGCTTTCGACCAGATCAAGAAAGCTATAGCCGAAGCGCCTTCCCTCCAGAGCCCAGACTTCGACAGAGATTTCAGCTTGTATACGTTCGCTTCGGATTCGTCCCTGGCAGCCGTACTTACACAAAAGGACAGAAATAATGACGAGCGTCCCATTTCATTCATGAGCACCGGTCTGCAGGGAGCTGAATTAAATTATCCCGAAATCGAGAAATAGGCCTATGCGGTATATAAAGCGGTCAAACATTTCCGACCATACATTTTGAAAAACCATGTCACGGTTTACGTTCCCCACCCAGCTGTTCGCTCACTTTTCACGCAGCAGGAGCTGGGCGAGAGACGAGGGAACTGGGTTGCGTGTATGCAATAATACGACTTAGAGTTTAAGCCAGCACGCACAGTGAAAGGACAAGGTTTATGCCAGATGGCTGCAGAGGCCGCAAGTTCCCAACAGAGTGAAGAAGATAATTGGGAACAAGAAATTGATATGTACCAAACTGATGTCTTGCCTCAGGTAAAGGACCCTTCTTGGTACTCGGATATTTCAGGATATTTAGCACACGGTACATTGGACCCCGCTCTAAACGCCCGGCAGAAACGTGCAATCAGACTCAAAGCTGCTCCTTACCAGTTAATCCAAGGGAAGCTTTTCAGGAAACATTCTGATGGGGTCATGTTACGCTGCCTGGAATATGATGAAGCTCAGAAGATCTTAATCGAGCTGCATGATGGACCAGCAGGAGGTCATTTTGCCGGGGATACTACAGCCCATAAAATAATGCGAGCAGGTTATTATTGGCCAACTCTTTTCAGAGATGCCCACGCATATGTTCGGAAATGCATTCAATGCCAGAAATTCGCAAGCCGAGAAGCGCGTCCGGCTGCTCCTTTGTTGTCAGTAGCAGTAGAAGAACCTTTTCAACAATGGGGTCTAGACGTCATTGGCGAGATCCTACCCCACTCTTCTAAGCAACACCGGTACATCCTAACAGCCACTGATTACTTCACCAGGTGGGTTGAAACAGTACCATTACGCCAAGTCAACGACCAGGAGGTAATGCAATTTGTCATTCATTCCATCATTACCAGGTTTGGCGTTCCGACATCCTTGGTTTTTGATAATGCAACATATTTTTCATCTTTTAAATTATATGATTTTGCTTTAGAAAATGGTATCGTTCTTAAAAACTCTGCAAAATACTATCCCCAAGGAAACGGTCTAGCGGAATCAACCAATAAAAATCTGATTCGCATCATTAAAAAGACTTTACTGTCTCACCAACGCAACTGGCACAATGCTCTCCAAAATGCACTTTGGGCCGATCGTGTCACCCCTAAGTCCTCAATAGGCACCTCACCATATTTTCTCGTGTATGGGAAAGAAGCTGTCTTCCCACCCAATTTGTCTCTTCCCGCTTTACAGTTGTCTCAAGAGTGTCATGGTACCCCTTGCCCTACCTTGCAAACCCGCATTGACACCCTGCTGAAACTAGAAGAGGAAAGGCAGAAAACCCGGGAGAAATTCGCCATCCACCAGAGTCGGATCAAGAAATGGTTCGATAAAAAGTCTGCAGGAGATAAAAATTTGAAGTAGGAGATCTTGTCCTAAAGTGGGATAAAGCACACGAAGAAAAAGGAAAACATGCCAAATTTCAAGCACTATGGATAGGTCCCTTTCAGGTTAAAGAAAAGGTGGGTCCCCATACTTTCCGATTGAAAACTCTGGAAGGAAAAGTCGAGGTCCTCCCGGTAAACGGGCATGACCTCAAACACTATTTTACTTAACCCCCTTTAGTAAAAAAAAAAAAAAAAAAAAAAAAAAAAAAACTCTTTCTCTAACTCTTAGAAGAAAACCTTGTCTAAGCTGCCCGCAACTGGCTCACTCCTTGAAGAGGTTCTATGCTGATAAAAGGCTCTTCTCGTAAGACACTGGGCAGTCGAAAATCGCTTGTGATGGGCACCTAAGGATGGTACACGGCCTTACTAGAGTCTTCAAGCATAAGGAACCACCTAGCGGCTTCGAAGGGTGCAGGCAGAGAAGGTCTTGCATAGCAGCAACTGGATCGTGAGGGAGCAGGGCTAACTCAAGAGAATTGCAGGTCATCCGGGAAAAACCTGAGTCCTCATATGAGACCAGGAGAAACCTCTCTGCAAGAAAAATAAGTCGGGATTCCTCATCCGCCCAGGCAAATATGCCCATCTAAATAAGTGCTACAGGCACATTCTCTAATAAGTGCAATCGCACACAAATAAAGGGTAAAGGATTGAGAAAGGCTTCCTGCGCAGAGAGGTGTTGTAACGACTCCGCCGGGGTACTGACCAGGCTCGCTGGCAGCGGAGCAACGTTCACGACTCCTTAGGCAGTGACTCCGCCGGAGCCGAGAGGTTCGCTGGTAGCGGAGCAACACCATGAGGACGAAATAATTGTACCAGACCCTGCAGTTGTCCAAGGTTTCCCCGACCCTCTCGATCCTGGAGCGTGAGGATTTAAAATTCGGCTGATCTGCACCCAATAAGCCAAAAGGGCAGGCAACTATGCGGGGTGGCAAAGGAAGGAAAGTGTAAACTCTAAGGCAAAAGAACAAGCTAGTATTAGACCCCTCCCTCCTCCCTCATTGACCCTTCATCAGCAGAGACTCTGAATTCATCCAGTGAATCGCCATTTGTTGTAGCTCCTACAACACCCTCCAAAAATACATAAAATCATAACACGCACTTCAAAATTTTTGGAGCCCCTTTGAAACTAAAGAAGGAAAAAGCCAAGTAAAGTTTTTAAGAGCAAGTCGCTAAGTCGTGGATCCATGATTTGCGACCCATGCGACCTATGCGACTCTGCGACCCTAAGGTCGCAGAGGTCGCCAGGTCGGAAGAGTCGGAAGTCAATCAATTTGCGACCTTGCGACCCAGCGACCTTAAGGTCGCAAGGTCGCAAGGTCGCAAAATGAAGTATTAAGGGAATTAGCGACTCAACGACCTTTGCGACCCAGCGACCTTAAGGTCGCGAGGTCGCAAGGTCGCAAACTTACAACTTGCGACCTCATTTAGTACTCGCACGTGCGACCTTTTTATATAAGGTCGGGTCGCTAGGTCGCATTAGTAGCTCGCGGCGAAAACCGTGGAATTACTCTGACAGGTCGACTGGCGCGTTTTCTTCCGGGTAAGTTGCCTTTTCCTCCCTATGTTTCCTTCTTAAGCATTTCTTGCCATTACTGGGCCTCCCCACGGTCTTATTTACTTGCTGAGAGGATTTAGGTCTTTTCTGTTGAGTTTTATCATTGTTTTGTCTCTCATGAACCCCAGGGTCACCCGTCTCTTGCCCATTTCCTCATGGCTATGCCTTATTGTTAGTTTAGACCCTTTCAAGCCGCGTATTTTTCCCTGTAGGAAAAGTTTATCCGCAAAACCGCGCGTGCGCGAAACCCCCCGGCAGGCTCAAGTGCGACCTGCGACCTAGCGACCAGGTCGCAAGGTCGCAAGGTTGGAAAACTCCCTTTTAGCGACTCCGCGACCCTGCGACCTAGTCGCAAGGTCGCGAGGTCGCGTAAGAGTCCCTTTTGTGAATCAACGACCTAGCGACTCCCAGAGAACAGTCAATTAAACTTTGCATGTGTAGACTTTATTTAGCCATTATCATCATGTCTTTCTTATCCTGGGATTCTGTCTTGAATGCAACAGGTGAATTTAGAGCAGACACGGTACCGGTCCTCTCCGACTCTAGCAATATGGCACCTCGGGTATCCCGAAGGAGAAGTAGGCAGGTGGTGGAGGAAGAGTCAGAAACAGAAATACAAACATCTCCTCCACCAATATACAGAGACACCCTTTGCACCTTCGCAAAGGAGGACAGCCTTAGGTGGTATGAAGTATACCGCGAGTTCGCCATCCCAGAAGAGGAGTTCCCAGAAGATCTACCGGACCGGGAAGTATATTTGAAGGTCAAGAAATCCAAATTGCACCTTGCAGGGTCACATCCCGCCATCTTTCCGTGCCCGGAAATGTTAGACTGGATCATACAAAAGACGGATCCTAAGAATTTCTCAATCCGAGATAGTGGAGGTAAAGCTTTTGCAACGTTGGAGAGCTCAGATAGTTTTATTTTCTGTTAATTTAGTCCCATTTTCACCCATTCAATTCAATCCACTTAGTTATAAGGAAACTGGTCCTTTAAATCCAGTCGGAGCCACCATCCCAAACGGAAAAGGAGCTGTCTTAAGGTCCCGACCGGGTGGTTTTCCCCCAATGTTTGAAGCAGAGATTTTCTAGGCTTCAACATGGAGGTAAAGCTTTTGCAATGTTGGAGAGCTCAAAAGCACAGGTCTACTACTCACTCCCCAAACCAGAGGTAAACTTCACTCTGAGATGGTTTTCTGCAAATGAAGTGCCGATGGTTGATACAATCAGAAAATGGTGGGCAGAACCAGATAAATTTAAAATCAAAAAAGACCAGGAGTAACGGTGGCTGGCCTGGGAAGGTGTATGTTAGTGGCTCCCACATCAGGTGCAGTATACGTATGCTCGACACTACCACTTTCAACGGAACATGGGCAACCATTATGGAACACGTAACAGTACACGGCACTCGGTTCAATTGGGCTGGTATATTAATGGGCTCCATGCACACAAATTTGGCTTCAGCTTTAGCCCCAGATGAGGGAGTGCCATCAGAATTCTATATGGCTTCGTATCTTTTAGATGCTGTCTGTGCCCAGCTGCATGTTGAGGGATGGCCACATAACTGGGACTCCGAGTAGACCCAGGCAATACATTTGCAGACCAAGGTATTCTGGGAATCTAGGTACAAGTCAGACATCGAGCAAATCTCTCATATATTCATTCCCGCCCTCTACGGGAAACTATTTGGTCAAGACACCCCCTGCATGTCTTGGCGAGAAATGGAGACACTAGGTCAGGTGGCACACTGGTTTCCATTCGCTGAATTCACAATCATCCGAGTATTTGGCTCATTTAAAGCACCACATGCTCTGCCTAAGTTTATTACCGATAAGGTGCTCATGCAGGAGGTATGTTTCCAGATGACCTCGGGCTTCTCTAACGTCCTTTCCAAAGGGAAGAAGAAACCTTAGCCCGCTCTACCTCTCACCATGGGTGCTTATACAGTCAAGGACTTCAGAGAAGTAGGGCGTGAAGGGGAAGAGGTAAAAAGTTATCACTTCAGAAATCTGGATTGCCGAACTTATGACCCAGTCAGGATAGTTCCTGAGCATTGTAAAAGGGCCAATTGTAGATGGAGTTATCAGCATGTCGAGCGCCCGGCAGAGGATGAAAAAAGAAACTGGTACAACGCAGACAGGCATCTAGCTCCAAGGATCGACTCTGATCGAGAAGAAGAGGATCACCAGAATTTAGGAGATAGAAGCCAGAAGCTTGGAGGCTCTTCTTCCTCCAAAGATAAGAGAACACAGACCGGTACGGGGCCTGACATCTCGGATCAGAAAAGGGAAGCAGAAGCCCAAGCCAAGAAGGAAGAGGAAAAGAAAATGAAGGAGGATGAAGAGAAACGTAAGAAAGATTCCAGGACAGAGCGAAAAAAGAAAAAGGAAGAGGAAAAGGAAAGACAGGAAAAGGAGGCACAGGCGACGGCAGAAAAAGCACTTAAGGAAGAACTCAACAAAGTCGATCGTCAAAAGAAGGCAGAACAAGCCGCCGCGGCAGAGCGAAAGAGAAAAGCTGAAAAGGAAGAAGAGGCAGAGGCAGAACGCAGGAAGAAGGAGGAACACGACAAGGCAGAAGCTGAGCGCTGGCAAAAGGAGAAAGAAAAGGATCAAACACAGGATGAGGAGGACGAGCTAATAGACGACATTGACATATCTCCCCTGGATATCCCTTCAGGTGGCGCGAAAAGTACCCTCAATATTGATGATTTTCTCGGGGAGCAAGAAGAAGAAGTCTTCGACCTGACCAGATTGACATTTGACCAATTCTCTTTCAAAATACGGCAGGAGAAAAGGAAATCCTTGGCGCAAAGCCATCCCGCCATATCTACGGTCGCCACTGGAAAGGACATAGTCCCAGATACAAGGACTAACCCCGTTATGATAGCGTCAGCGGGCACCGCTTTTGCCGCAGCCACGGAGGAAAATGTCACTAGAATGTGCAGGGAGATTATTTCCCTACAGAACAGGCTAAAAGCAGCGGAGCAGGAGAAATCAAGATTAGAGAGTGAGATGATACAGCTCCAAGGTAAGCCCGCCCAAGTGAACGAGGTCCCACTGGCGGTCAGGAAAGAGTGTGATGTGTTGGAAATGACCATGAGGCAAGTATATAAAGAAATGCTCACACTAAAACAAACAGTGGCCCCATTGGTAGAGGCACGAGAGGAAACCAAACAGAAGCACGAGCAGCTCCGGGAAGCCTCGGCAGCTTTGGACAAAATTATTAACTGGACAGCGCAGTATCAGCAAGCTCCCGAACATGTGCCTAGGAAGGATTGGAGTCATACGCAAGAAGCCAAAGTACAAATTCGGATGAATATGCAGTCCAAAGACAAGCTGGCCAAAGATTTGGACAAAGTGATGTCTGCATATAATCACCTGATCAGTGGTATTGACTCAATGAATGCTCTTCATCACATTCCGTCATTAGGGGCACTGAATGAAACTAAAGACTGGGAGTAGGTAGAGCAGGAAATTCAGTCTTTTATGCAACCCGTGAGACAAGCTGCTGCCGCACCAGAATTCGAGGCATCACAAGAGAACCTAAATCGGTTGCTTGTCACTCCAGTACAAATCTATACCAAGCTTGCCTCCCTCTCAATGCTGATCTCTCAGAAGAAGGAGACTCTGGTACTAAATGCCCTAGAATGTATGCATCGAATAAAAGAGGAAATCCCTCTTGTCGCTCCTATAACAACAGATTACCAGACTTGGCGAGATTTCCTCAAGGGCAAGAAAGTTGACGTTCCAGAGACCTCAATTACGCGACCACCTCCATAGTTTAACTGCTGGGTCGCAGGTCGCTTTTTGTCCCTCAGGTCGCGGGTCGCACCTGCGACCAAGTCGCAGGTCGCAATCTTCTGGTCGCAGGTCGCAGGGAAGCTGAACCGTCGAGAAGTTGAAGCGTCGGAAGGCCATAAGTGCGTCTCTTGAATCTATAAATACCCCTGTGGGGCACATAGTAAGGGCTCCTCTTTTGTGGACCGAAAGGCAATATTGCATTGTAATTGAAGAATCATACTCTTGACATATGTAATACAAATACTTGTTAAAATCCTCACTGGGATAATTGGTCTAGTCGTGCAACACCGTGCACGCATAGTTTCAGATATCTTCTCGATTAATGAATTCGTGGTTAATGAATCTGTGTTATTAGTAGTATCATTCATGCTCCATAACTATCTGTGATTGTGTTGATGATGCTCAAGTTTGCTATTTACTCTTATGATGAATGTTGATGAACTGTTTTATTAGCATTTCGTTATATCTTTCGGAAAGTTAAGGGATATTCTCGCCATTAAAGAACTGTTTCTTTGGTGGTCAGATTATCTTGTATGCATTACCCCATAGATGTGTTGCTAACGAGATTTCCTGGGCGCATGCATTTTGTTTATTACCTTGCTATGCACAGTGTCATATATCAGTTTTGATACATCAGTAATGTATTATGTATCATGTGAATGAGTGTATGTTTGTAGATTCAATCAGGTTGTTCGAGACCGAAGAGGAAGTCATTTAAGTGGTAGCCGGACCCACACCCCGGACAGGATCCCTACTCCAAACGGTTCAAAGTCTAATTGGGACTTTCTACCGGGGAGATCCCCTACTGTTGGCCGGACATATTTTCCCGTCAACAGAACATCAGGCACTACTGAAGCGGTTTAAAGATGTTTCTGCAACTGAGGACGAAATATTTTCCCAACTCAGGGAAGAAAGGACAAAAGTAAAGAAAGCACAAGAGGAAGTGGAACAAGCTAAGAAGCAAACCAATATGGTTTTATCTCTTTACTCAGATGTATTAAATTTCAGGGCACTAGCCACTAAATATGCTTTATTCTTAGTGGAACGGTATTTATTGTTGAAATTCAAGGCTGTCAGGGTAGGGAAGCCTGCCACTTTTAAAACCATTGAGGAATTTTTCCAGTGTTGCAATGAGTAGGATGTGCATGTACAACATCTTTTGTGTCAATTATATTTACACAATTTCTTTATAGATGAGGACAAGGACAGTAATCACAGCCCCTTCATGGGGTACGTTTAGTTCCGGGCCTTCCTATCTTTTGCTAAAAACCAATCTCGATGGGCTAAGGCCTGCAATACATTTCTGAAAAGAGAGCATGGCCTAGACCTATGGGTCATAGGAGAACCTACTAAACCTCTGTACCTGTTTACCCAACTTAAGAAATTCATGCAGCAGAAGGGAGTGATATCCCAATTGGGACCGATTCACAGAGATATTGTGCAGAATGGGTAGGCATACTTCCAAGACATTCAGGAATAAGAATTAGCAGCAACCAAATAGATATGGCTAGCCTCTACAAATAGTGTGAAGAACAGATTTCCATTTGGTTACAGGAACTTCAAAGTTGCTGCTTCCAAGTTCCTTCTATACAACAACCTAGTTTTGAACATGGGTCCTACATGGATAGGATGCAGATACACATGGCTCTTCATCTGGTACCCCCTGTGAATAATATCATCACGATTATGAGTTACCAGAGGGGTACACAAACGTAGCATTTGCAAATATCAAACAGAGGCATGGCTTTAGACTTTACAAAGAAGAGGTATACCCTGCATATTCCTTAACCTAGCTACACCTCAACCATTTGTTTGCACGACGACTTGCAAAAAGGTAAGCAGGGGAGTATGTTGGGCTAAGAAAAAGGTATGTTTCACCCCAACCATTACCACGATTTGTCATGGATTTGTCATGCACTTTTATATATTTTCCCTTCATCTTAGTAATAAATTAAAGAAAAGTAATGCAAAAGTGAGGCAGAATGGATTAGTGATAAAAGGAGTGTTTGATAATGAAAAAATTGATTTGTCACTGCATTTATTGATAGGGAGGAAAAACAACCAACTGTTGACCGGATGAACCGAAAGACAACAGACAAGGAAGGCGGATGGAATAATATCGACTCATATGAATCGGTGGAAGATGGAGAGGTACGGGCACGCTTGGAGTGCTCAAATCGATAGCCATGAAGCAGCAGGGTCCCATAATGAGAAAGATCAGTTACTACTCTTGAATTCGCCTTTAAGCTATAAAAGGCCAAAGAATGAACAAGAAAAACAATTCCTATAATATAATGTTTCTGTAATAAACTTATTCAGACAGAATCGTCAAGTTTTGTACTAATGTATTTCTTGGTAGATTAGTGAAGAATTTTGCATTTTTAGAGTAGATAACTTCTAAGTATTCCTTAGTAGTAGGATTCTAGTGGCTTTGGGCCCAACCCTCGAGGTTCTTCTTCTACTTCTGTGCTTTACGTTTATTAACAGAATTTGTGCTCCCAAGTTATCCATTTTGTTTCATAATATATTGTTTGAATTGGTTAATTGCGAGCATGATATGTTATATCTTTATTTTTACTAGACTAGTTTACCATTCATGTTCTTTCATCGGAATTCAATGCTTTGACAATTTTTAGGTTAATTCGAACATGATTGATGTTCAATTTTGCATATTGTTGACATTTGATATTTTCATCATCATTGTGAGCATTTGGTTGATTTTTAATTCAGAAGGATGTTATTAGTTTATTAAAAGAGAATTCCATTGCAAAATCTAGAATAATTGATTGTTGTTCAATTTCATTAGAATAGTTGTTCAATTCATTTAGGTTGTTGTTCAATTCATGAAAGTGTGTTGTTCAATTGCAGTTTATCCTTTTCAGTCTTAAGTAAGTTATTTCTGCATAGGCCTAGAATAGAGTTAGCTCCCTTGAATATTCAGAAGCATTTCATAATTCACTTCCAAGTTGATTTGATTGAACTTCGAGAATTAGACAATCTTCCTTATGACAATTTAAAGTAGTCAACCTCTGATGTCACTTGCATATATTGTTCTTACACTCTTGAAATAACAAGACTTACCTTCGGTTGATAATTAATGAAGAGCACTAAGGTTACCTTTAAACAGTCACCTTTATGACCTAGCAGGGAGAGAGGAAGAAAAATGATCCTCTTTGTGTAAACCTCCCTTGATCTTCAACCTACAAAAAAAAAAATCAGTGAGTGGATAGGTGTTGTTTTAATTGTTTTTCTTTTTCTAATTTTCTCTTTGTTTTTTTTCTTTGTTTTTTTCTTTTTTTTTAAGACAGGGTGGCTACCTCCATAGAGGTTTTCAACCTACAAGCCTATCTTGGGTGCCTCAAAGAGTTTTTCAACCAAAGATCTTTTATTTCTTTGCTTATTTCTTTTTTTTTTCTCCATTTTTTCCTCATAGAGGTTTTCAACCTAGGAGTTGGCCTTGGATGCCTCAAAGAGGTTTTCACCCATGCTTCTTTATTTTTTTCTTCTTCTAGGAAGGGGAGCCGCTGCAAACTATGGAGCTTCCAATTACATACACCTCCATATTTATGGAATTGATAAACTCAACCCTATACAGGGACTTCTTGTACACTTTGAGCCTATAACCATTGACAAGCATGGGGATCTCCTCCTCATCTATGGTTTTGATTTGAACATCGCCATTGTCACAGCATTTTCCACTTGGTAAGGTCCCAACCATGTTATCATTAATTTTCCTTTGAAGTCCCTGAACCTTCAGCCATAGAGCAGGGCCAAATTTCCTTCTTGAAATTTCTTTTCCTTAATGTGGTTTTCATGCCAAACCTTCCTTTTCACATGAATTACCTCTTTGTGAAGGAGTTCCTTCATTCTAAACACATCCAAACCAATTAACTACAGTAACCTTTCTTGTTGGATCTTTGTGATATTTAGGTCTAACCCAGCTGCATTCTCAAAATATTGTATTCAAATTCAATGGAAAGTAGATCTTTCTTCCCATAAACTAAATCATAAGGAGTAAACCCTGTGGTTGTCTTCCAAGTGGTATTTTAAGCTCAGGTGGCTTCAACCTATCTATCTGCCCAATATTTTATGATGCTTCTCACAACCTTGGTGAAGATATTCTCCAAGGATTTGTTTGTCACTTCCACCTCGTAATTTTCTTGAAGGTGATAGGTGGTGGATGTCTTGCACTTTATCTTGTGCTACCTAAGGAGGGTTTCAATGAGATGAGATGTAAATTGGGACCCTAATCAGTGACTAGCTCTCTGGGGTATCAAAACTTGTAGAACACATTTTTTGTTAGAAACTAAGCCACCTTCTCCTATGTTTCTACCTTTACAGCCCTTGTTTTATCCCACTTGGTCAAGTAGTCAGTGTATACTATGATATACCTCTTTTGTCTAGATGGTGGATCAATGGGTCCAATGAAGACTATCCCCCATTTTTCAAATGGCTCTAGAGCCACTTGAGGGTGAAAAGGAATTTCATCCTTTGTTGTAGGCCTCCCCATTCTTTAGCACTAGTCACACCTACTAGTGTATCTCCTGGCATCTTGGTGTAGGGTAGGCCAATAGTAACCTACCTACAAAGCTTTGAAGGTTTTACTTTTTCCACCAAAGTGGCCTCCACAAGGACTACCATGACATGCCCAGAGGATTTCAAAAAGCTACTCTTCCCTCACACAACTTTTGATAATTTGGTCAGGACCCAACTTGAAGAGATATCCACCAATCCAGGTGAAAGGGGCACTTTTCATGATAATATTTCTCTTCTCCTTGGATCAGAGGATTGGAGGGAACTTTTCAGCAACCAAGTAATTAGCTATGTCAGAAAACCAAGGAGAGAGTTTTGAGATAGAAAATAGGTGTTCATCAGGAATATGATAATCCACCATCCCTTCCTCGTCTGCAGGTAGAGTCAGTCTTGATAAGAAATATGCAACAAATTTCTCCTTTCCTAGTTTATCAACAATTTTTTTTTCAAACTATTGTAATAACAACAACCATCTAATTATTCTAGCATTAGCATCAAGTTTATTCATTAAGTACTTGATGGCTACATGGTCAGTATGTACAAAGTTTTGATAACAAGTAATATAACGTCTAAATTTGTGTAAGGAATGGAAAATGACTAAATCTCATTTTATGTGACAGTATAGTTGAGTTCAGCTTTGGACAAATTCTTTCTAATGCAATAGATGGCATAGGGAAATTTGTCTACTAACTTCCCCAAAGTTGCCCCCACAGCTTTGTTTGATGCATCTGTGTGGATGTGGAAAGGCAAAGCCCAATTTGGACCTCAGAGAATTGGGTAAGCAGTTAAATTTTCCTTAATGAGCTCAAAAGCTCCTTGACATAGAATGGACCAGAAAAAATTAGAATCTTTGGCCAATAATCCAAATAATGGCGAAGCCAATTTGCTGAAGTCTTTAATGAACCTTCTATATTAGCTAGCCAAACCTACGAAAATTTTGACATCTCTCTACTTTTGATGAACATGCACCCTTTTTATGATAGTGTTTTGTTCAGGTCTACCTGTATTCCTGCTTATCATATTGAGTGGCCCGAGAAACCTCCTGCTCTTTTTAAGAATTCACACTTTTTCGGACTCAGGGAGAGATGCATCTAGATGCACCTTCTCAACACTTTTCCCAAATTGGAGAGATATTCTTGGATGTAATCACCATAAGGTGTGAAGTCGTCCATCTAGATTTCAATAGAGTCATGGACTAGATTAGAGAATATGCTCAATATTTCTCTTTGGAAATTAGATGGGGCATTGCACAACCCAAAGGGAATGAATCTTTAAGAAAATTTGCCCTAGGGACATGTGAAAGTAGCCTTTTCCTGGTATTCAGGGCTTATTTGGATCTAGTTATACCCACTGAACCCATCTAGGAAAGAAAACAACTTATTCCCTACAAGGCCATCCAAGACTTGATGTATAATGAGCATGGGGAAATGGTCCCTCTCGATGGAATTGTTTAGATCCCATTAGTCAACAAATATTCACCATTTTCCATTCTTCTTTGGGACTAGGACAAGACGAGACACCCACTCACTATTAGATATGGGATAGATGGAACCTGCACCGAATAATTTTTTTAGTTCTTCTGTCACTATGTCCTTTAGAATTGGGTTCATCCTCCTTTGGGGTTAGCGGACAGGCTTGCATCCTTATTTAATACACTAGTAAAAAATGATTAAATTAATGACTAGGTGACTAAAAATGTTAGTCACCACCATTATTTCCAGTGAATTACTACCAAATTTGAGCAATTTTATGTGACTGAACTAAAAATGACTAACTTAAATGACTAATTTAGTCTTGGAATAAAATATACGACTAGATAATAAGTGACAAAACTAAAAGCGACTAACTTAAACGACTAATTTAGTCTTGGAATAAAATATACGACTAGATAATAAGTGACTAAACTAAAAGACACTAACTTAAATGACTAATTTAGTCTAGAGATAAAATATATGACTAGATAATAAGTGACTAAAGTAAAAGCGACTAACTTAAATGACTAATTTAGTCTAGGATTAAAATATATGACTAGATAATAAGTGACAAAATTAATAATGATTAATGTAAATGACTATTATAGTCCAAGAATAAAAATATGGTCAAATAACAAGTACACAAAGTATATGGATTAGTCATTATGTTAGTAATTTTTAATTGTGTCACTCCATATACGAAAAATTGCAATTTTGGTACCAAAGTGTTACATTTCACTATAGGTGTCTCTGAATCCATTTGCAGTGTTAAAATTTAGAGACAAAGGGGTCTCTGAATTTACAGTGTTAAAATTATGAATACCCTTTTTTCTCTAAAGTTTAACAGTGCATATGGATTCATCTACAATTAGCATAATTGCATGTATCATCTATCAACTTTACACTAATGCCTTCATTATAATTTTAGTAAAGGTTATAATTATATTAATTATATATCCAAATTAATATTTATATTTATATTTAATATTTGGTCATAAAGTTTAATTTTTAAACTTCATTGATTTATGTTAAAAGTGAGAGTTGTTTTAAATCTAAGGTTAAATCTTTATATTTACATTTAATAAATAGATAAATATAAAATTTCTTATGTTAAACATGTGAGTTCATTTAAATCTAGTATTAAAGCATCATATTTACATTTGATACTAAATAGATAAACCTAAAATATATATTTATAGACCTATTTAGTAAATAGGTATGGAAATTTCCCGGATGCAGGTGAAAGACTGAGCTAACCAGCTTTGCCACTCAGACGCAAGGTGACAGGGAACCTGTCCTCCCCATGCGAATGCACATGGCCGCCCGATCAGGTTTAAATGTTGGAGCATGGGGCATTTACTTGCCACCCTCGCTCACCTCCCATTGACGTCCTCCGCCTTAATCACTGTCCTCTACACATTTACTCCGACAATCCTGCCTTGGTTGCCTCCCATGGCCCTTAAATCCTCCACCCCTTCTCCTTATTCCACAATTCGACTCTCCCTTCAGCTCTGCGTAGACGCTTCTTGGGCCTCAGCCAAGCCTTGGCTCCTCTGCCCAATTCCTTGCTCCGTTGTTCGCTTTTCTTTGGACTTCAGTCCCCCAGATTCTCCCTCAGACACTTATGCGATTCAACAATCATCTCAAACCCATTCCCACTCCTCTGCCATGCCTAGACGCCACCGTATGAGGTGCTACAGAGCAGGGGGTGTGGTCTTCCCTCCTGACCTCCCATCTCTGCCTCTGCGGGCAGGACAATGAATCTCTCAGTTGACTGGGCAGAGCCGGAAATCCTCAACCCCATCAATCTCTCTTCTCGTCTGTCTCTCCACCTTCTGGATTCTCCTTCTGAACCCTCTGGCTCTAGTCTCCACCCTAGAAAAAAAATCCCACAAGTCCACCATCTCTCCCGATCCTGCCTTCTCCCCCCACAAGATGGTAGCCTTACCGGTGCAGAGTGCTTTGAACAATGACCATGAAAGCTCGAGGGAGGAACTAGTGCGGGTGCTGAGACTCATGCGGCTTCCTCCATTTCGCTTAATGCCCATGCGATGCTTCTTCCTCCATCGATAGCCCACGCGTCCAAGCAGGATGAGGATAAGTTAGATTATGCATGAAGAATCGTGGAAGAGTCGTTCCAACCTCCAGAAAAGGATGACAACTCTCCATCTGCTTAACTGTTGGGTGCTTATCTCTCATTCCAATCAATTTTTTTTTATTTCAAGGTTTCTAGTGTTCTGGTTCTATCTTAAACATGTCACTAGTAAGGTTGGTTTCCCACTATGGGAAATGTATTATCAACTCTCTATGCTCCACTCTTGGGCTGGTTTCCCCATCTCGGGCAGCACTTTTTTTGTGATTTTGAAATTGAAACTTCCTTCCGGAATCGGCTTGCCAACTCCAGAGGACGAGAAATGTAATCTTTTGGACTGTATGATATAATAGAAGTAGCCTAATTTAGAAGGAAAAAAAATAGGTATGGAAATTTATTAATTTAAATATGAAACTTAATTAATTTTTAATGATGTATGAACCTTTGTTTTTTTGTAAGTCAATGTTATATTCATGTAGGAAAAAAGGAGTACATATAGCCACTTACAAAACAGGTGGTCTCACCTCAACTTGATTTGTTGACAAAAATTGCACCAGATGAAAAAAAAATACAAAAGAGGGACTAGGGACATTGTCGATAAAAGGTTGGGCTAGAGGCACCAAAACACATATAAAACATAATTAAAGAACACCAAATAGCATACTAGTCATCAAACGTGATGGATGAAAGGTTGTCTAGGGTTGTTCCTGGATGCGGTGGAGGACAAAAGTCACATGCACTAACCGTGCCCTTCAAAGTGTGCCAACCAAGTCTCCAGCTTTTATACTTTCTTAGTGAGTTGATTTTGGCCTCTCCAAACCACTACTAGTCTCTCCCAGACTTGGCATTGTAAATAGTGCATTCGGTCCATTAATGTTTTCATTTGCTCTGCATGCTCCTCATGACATAATCTCTCAGTTGTGTCCACTCTTTCCATAAGTTTGTTGATAAGTGCACCACAGTTCTCTAGGTAGCAATGTTGGATAACATGCCCCTCATTTACCTTAAATAAATCAAACCCACGATTCCCCTTGCCACCACGACCTCCTCTGCCCTGACGACTTTGATTTTGAACCCTCAAACCCCCACCTCTGTTATCCCCTCGCTTACCTCCTCCACAGCCCCCATGCGCACCCACACTAGCGAGTCGCGCACGCCCCACAGTTTTTCCACCCTATCGTGGAGCCGCCATGATTATTTTTGAGTCTGCCACACCCACAGGGCCATGAACGACAAGGGATGGAGAACACCCACACCACACCGGGGGCTTCATAATTTGCCAAGGCCAAGGAGCCCTGTCGTGTGCAAAGTCCAGAGACTAAACCCCCCACTATAGAAAACAAACACCTCTAGCGAAGGAGCCAAATGTTGTCTCCCAACGCCACAGGGAAGCACAAAGACACCTCCCACTTCCAGATAAAGACTTCCACCACCAGCAAAACCAAATACCATCACTCACCAAACCAACAAAGAAAATTGAACAAAAAACGATGACAAATTAGTCGACACCTAAGCGTAACTTCCCCCAGAGTAGTGACCAGCATCCAAATTCTCCACATAGAAACCACACACCAATCCACCACACGTCGCCACACCCACGTTGGAGGGCATGACATTTTGAAAAGAAACTAGTTTTCCATCACCACACTTGAGGTTTCCTGGACTGCAAATTCTAGCTTCCTCTCTTATCACGAAACAATAGGCTCACCGAAAGCCAAGAAAAATGGAAACCAGTTAACTCACTTCCCTTAAACTTCCTATCCTTAACCCATGCACAGTTAATGGCTAAGAAACTGAGCAACAGGGACCAATTTAACACATCGCACCAGCAAATGCCCACGACAAGCACACACAAGCCACAGCTCCCTTTGTAAACCTTCCTGCGACATTTACACTTCCTCTTCAGAGGTCACCATTAGGACCATCACCAAACCATATTTAGGAGTCTAATGTTGGGTTCCCTCATCTTCCCTCGCCTTATCCTTTCACCACCTCCGAACTCCAATGCACAGTTATTTTTCACACGAATTGCCAACGTGAAGCCAGTAACTCTCCCACTGCATCTATTATGGTGAAGGGACAGGGAGTACCGTCCCTCACCCTCGCTCCACTTATAGTTACTCATGTGAGACGCCTTCCATGTATTGCTCAGACCTCACCCCCATTGGGGAGTATTGTATGAACCTTTGTTAATTTAGTTATGAACCTTAATTAATTTTTAATGGTGTATGAACTTTTATTATTTGTTTGATATGAACCTTGGTTAATTTTCAATGGTATTATGAACTTTTGTTAATTTTTTAGGTATGATCTTTATTTAATTTTTTAATAATATATAAACCTTTATTAATGGTTATAAATATGTAATTCAAAATATTTAAGTATGGTTTATTGTGTAATAATTGATAAATGTATTTAGTTTTATCAATTTCTATGAGAATTGTACCAATGAACATATTTATTTCATTTAAAACATATTTTACATGATTATATCAAATTAAGCTTTAAATAAAACAATATTGTTGGTTTTATATTTGATTAATAATCAAAGTAGGAAATTTCTTTTTGCAAAAGAGCTCCCCTAAACTCATGCATAGTAGCGACTTTGAAGCCCTTTCGTGTAGCTATAATAGAGTCCCACATAGCTTTGTAATAAGGTGAGAGAACAACATTAAATGGGATATTTGCATCATACCACCATCTAGAAATGTATTGAAAAGAAGATTCTTTGCATAGTTACAAGACATGCCATATAACCCTCGATGATGGAGAGCTTGACCTTCACATTTTTGTTTGACAGCTCAGATTTCCTGATGGGGGAGATGGTGAAGGGGGTTTATTAGCATATATGGCAGCACTAATGAACCTTGATTTTGGAGCAAAGAATGGGAAGATGGCTCCTTTTGGTGGACTGACAACTTTGGTACATTGACAGAGGAAACCAAATATGTATGATAAACAATGTCTCCATAATTCCATTTCTCTATCCAGATTTATTCGTCGAATACTCATAATGTCCCTTAACCCGACATGGTGCCAGGTTTATGTACCCAAGCTCATGTAGTGGACCAGAGACAAGATAAAAACCCCTACAATGTCACCATCTTAGAGATCGAAGGTGTGACTGTGGATTGGAGACAAGATCAAAACCCCTACAACATCACCATCTCGGAGCTCGAAGGCGTGTCTTGAAATAATGAGAGGGTTTTCAAGCTTATCATCGTGGGATTTGGCCTCAATAGAACAATATTGCCTTTCATTTTCAACTGCACCAATTTAGACTCCCTCGACTGTTTGGAAAACTGTTTGTTTGGCGAGATACCAATGAAGCTCCAATATATGGTCAATGCAATCTAAATCCCTTGTCGTGAATCCTATGCGCTTATCTAAATGTCAAAGATATCCATGATAACAGGATCACGAGAAAAGGTGGTGGAATTTGGACATTCAAAGATTGGATTCAAAGGTATTTTTGGCCCTTGGGTACCTTGATCACAAATACTTAAAAAGGCAACAACTAACATAGAAATCTAATGTGTATTCTTTTGGAGTAGTGTTACTGGAGTTCTTGTGTGCGAGGGAAACTCTTAATCTTGTTATTCCCAAAGAACAATTCAATATAGAAGAGTGGGAAATGCACTAGGAGAAAAACAACAAGCTTGAAAAAATCATTGACCCTCACCTTATTGGGACCATCAACTTTGGTTCTCTGAAAATGTTTATGGAGACAACCAAAAATTTATTGGAAGAGATGGGCTTCGGCAAGACTTCCATGGGAGATGTTCTATGGAACCTGGAATATGCATTTCAACTCTAGGAGATATATCCATGCAAAATGATTTAGATGAGAATAGTACAAATCATATTGCAGATGTTCCTTTGCGCTACCCAGATATTGAGCCTTTTGGTCCAAGTTGAGTATGACTTCAAGTCTTATACGAAAGTTCTCAATTTATAGATTTCATTAATGAGAATGTGGCATTTTGGAATTCTCAAAATCCCACAGAGGGTTAGTTGTGAGAATTTACCTATTGTTTGGAACTTGTTCTCCTTTAGTGGATATGACACATAGTGGATCCATACCTTGGTGCAACAATTCCTTACCTCGAGATGTTTGCACAAGATTCAGGGAAAAGTGAACAGACAACACTAGTGGCTCTGGTTTGGGAGGAGAGCTACAAGTATGTAGAAGAGATCGAGGGTGCATGCATTATGTTCCTTTTTGCTGTCGAGAGGCTGAGACTTTTTATACTAGTGTTATTGGATGAGGTGTTGGCGGAAGTGATGATGATTTAGAAGATGCAACTACAAGTGTTGTGTTCTCACAATTGGTGAATCCTCGTGGGAGGTGATCACAAAACAATACTCCTTTGCCATGTTCCAAATTTACCAAATTAGCACATGCAGACAGAACATTAGTGAATGTGAAATGGTTAGGTTCAGTACTTGTTTTTTGCATATCACATTAAAAATCCAGTGTCTCCTCGTAAAATCCTCTCCTCGTATAATCGACCACCATTACAGACGATTACACAACATTTGGTTTAGACATTTATTTAGGTAGGTAGGGTGCCCCTATCTCCCATCTCCCTATAGAGTAATTTTTTCACATATTCTTTCTTCTATGATACTGGTTCCTCTCTCTTAAGTTCTATCTCTCATCCTTCCTCTCTCCCTTTCTCTCCTACCTCCCTCTCTCTTCCCCAATGTTATGTGGAGCAAGAGTCTAAGAACCAACTTTCTTATGAATGTGGGACACTCGAACTTAAGATTTTTTGTAGCAGTCATGAGGTGCAGTGTGGTTATTGATACTTCATCATATGGCCATTCTCCTGACTTAAATTAATGTGTGACAACACTGTGGCTGAGTTTGAAGCTAGAGATTGAACATACATTTGGTTTAATTTAAATAGACATTTTAACCAATAAATGTAAAGAAATGGCTAACAAATACTACAAATTAATAAATAGAGAAGACATGGCAACAAGCAACAATACCTACAAAATTTTTACATTGAGACATAAAGAATAAGCAACTATTGTGCATGTAGTTGCACAAACAGAGACCATCGAAACTATCATCTTAACCCCTAACCCATTTAACCCCCTAAACCTCTAAACCCCTAAAACCTAAACCTCTAAACCCTTAACCCATAAACCCTAAACCCTTAACCCCTAACCCATTTAAGCCCCTAAACCCCTAAACCCCAATTCCATTTAACCCCCTAAACCCTTAACGCCTAACCCCTTAAACCGTAATTCCCGACCCCTAACACATTTAACCCCCTAAACCCTTAAAACCTCAACCTATTTAACCCCCTAAACCCTAACCCCATTAATCCCTAACCCCTAACCCCTTAAATCCTTAATTTCTAAATCCTCTAACCCCTTAAACCTCTAAACCCCTAACCCATTTAACCCCCTAAACCCTAAACCTATAACCCCTTAACCCCTAACCCATTTAACCCCCTATGCCCCTAAACCCCTAACCCATCTAACCCTCTAAACCGTAAACCTCTAAGCCCCTAACTCCTAAACCCTTAACCCATTTAACCCCCTAAACCCCTAAATCCCTAACCCATTTAACCCCCTAAACCCTAAACATCTAAACCCTTAACCCTAATCCCTTAAACCGTGATTCTCGACCCCTAACCCATTTAACCCCCTAAAACCCTAACCCATTTAACCCCCTACCCTAAACCCATTAACCCCTAACCCCTAACCCCTAAAATCCTTAACTGCTAAATCCCCTAACCCCATAAACGTCTAAACCCCTAATCCATTTAACCCACTAAACCCTAAACTTCTAACCCCTTAACCCCTAAAATCCTTAACTCCTAAATCCCCTAACCCCAACCCCTAACCCTTTAAAGCCAAATTCCCAACCCCTAACCCATTTAACCCCCTAAACCCTGACCCCATTAACCCCTAACGATGCCTAACCCCTAAAATCCTTAGCTGCTAAATCCCATAACCCCCTAAACCTCTAAACCCCTAACCCATTTAACCCCCTAAACCCTAAACGTCTAACCCCTTAACCCCTAATTACCAACCCCTAACCCATTTAACCCCATATACCCCTAAACCCCTAACCCATTTAACCTCCAAAACTTTAAACCTCTAAACCCTTAACCCTTAACCCCCTAATTCCTAACCCTTAACCCATTTAGACCCCTAAAACCCTAAAAACCTAACTCATTTAACCCCCTGAACCATAAACCTCTAAACCCTTAAAATCCTAAACCACTAACACCTAAACCCCTAACCCCTTAACTCCTCACCCCTAACCCCTAAAATCCTTAACTGCTAAATCCCCTAACCCCTAACTCCCTAATCCCTAATCCCTTAACCACTAACTCATTATTCACCTAACCCCTAACTACACCTAAATCCCCTAACCCCTAACCCTCTAATCCCTAATCCCTTAATCACTAACTCATTATTCCCCTAACCCATAAATGTGCCTAAATCCCCAAACCCATAACCCCCCAATCCCTAACCCCTTAACCACTAACACATTATTCCCCTAACCCCTAAGCCCCCAATCCCTAACCCCTTAACCACTAACTCATTATTCCCCTAACCCCTAAACCTTAAATCTCTAACCCCTAAGCCCCTAATACTTAATCCCTTAACCACTAACTCATTATTCTCCTAACCCTTATAACAATCCTTAAAACCCGTTGGGATTAGCCAGTCCAAACAAGAGCAAGTCTAGTTGGGACCTACCATCGAGTTAATTCCCCCTTGTTGGCAAAGTGGAATACCATGATCAAAACCATGAGTTGCAAAAACCTCTCTTAAATTTAATATTTTATCTCAATTTTATTTTAATAATTAATTAATTAATTACTTTAAAAACTCCTATGGATAAATCACATAATTTTTTTATAATTAGACCCCTTTCGAACTACTCATTGTGTGGTTCATCATAAATGTTTTTAAAATAAATCAATACAGGGAATCTAGTTCAACATCCATCAAACCAACAATGGATATTATATTAAAAATGATTAGAGGGCATAATATTAAAAATAATGTTTGAAAAAATGGAGGGAGATGATATTCATTTTTCGTTTAAATTTTAAACCTCAATTATATTAAAAATGATATTTAGAGGGCATAATATTAAAAATAATGTTTGAAAAAATGGAGGGAGATGGTATTCATTTTTCATTTAAATTTTAAACCTCATAACATTTTTCGCCCGCCCAAAACACATCACTTTGTTTTGGTCCTCCGGCTGGCTTAGTGATTAGAGCTTTTGCTGTGGGTATTGTTCTCGCTTACTGCAATTCTTGACACAATTTGGTTACTCTCATTTGATAAATCTAAGCAAATTGAGTGATGAGGGTAAAGATCTTGCAGTTAATGGCAAGGATTCGCATGGTCGCCCGACTCTGGATGTTGAGGTTTGTTGAAGTTGCAGTTCTGAGCAATAAACTATGGTTTTTCTGTTGCACGAAGCTGGTTTTCCCAAATGTAAGTTTATGTATCCCTCTTCTGTAATATTGTCTCGTTTTCCTTTTATGTCTGTGTTATGATTCATTGTTTTGCTGGTTATTGTTACCTTGGTTATTACCAAATCCCTCCCTTATTTCCAACTGATGATCCACCAAATCCCTTTCTTGTAATATAAAACTAAAATTAAAAACCATCGGAGCCGTGCCTTTTCAGCCAAATCGGTTACAATCTTTGTTCAAACCAGTTTTGCTAATTGTATTTCCCAGGTCCTGTACGAAGCCGAAAATTCACCAGAAAGGGGGAATTTCATTAAGTCCCTGTATTTCCAATTTCATAGCTTGCTGCTTCTTTTACAATCGTAAATGCGATAAAGGATCTGACGAAGTGTCGTAGGTAAACTGCTAATCCATGGCTTTCAAATCTAGTTCTATCGATCAGATCACCAGATGCGTAATTTACTCATCCTTAATAGAAATGGATGTCAGTTTACTGCAAAATTATCCAACTGTCTAAACCACAGAGGCATCTCCATTGAAGGTTCGCTGCCTCCCATACAAGAAAGGTAAAGAATGCAAGATCAGATTCTTTCCTTTTAGAGGAGGACACGACTAACTTTGGAGCCTATGAGAAAGGTGGTATTGTCACCTAGGTAAAGCAAGCAAAGGTATTAAACTTTAAGTCGCTGAGTGAAGCACTGCAAAATCCTGGTGAATTCCTTTTAGTGATTTTTCTAAATTTGACTGCCCTCCACTTCTGCACTTGGATTTTCAAGCTCTTGATTAATTTTTTCATGAGTTTGGTCGTTTCCCTCTAGCTGCTTCTGAGGAGGATGCCAGTAGATTGATTGACTTCACAAAGGCTTTAAATGACAGCCTGTTAGGTGATCAGAAGTTGGATGCCATTGATGAAAATGTATTGAAGTATTTTGCAAGTGGTTCCCGTGCAGTGTTAAATCCAATGGCAGCTATGTTTGGTGGGCTTGTTGGGTAGGAGGTTCTGAAAACATCTTCTGGGAAGTTTCATCCGCTTTTCCAGTTCTTTTATTTTCATTCATTGGAATCCCTTCCTCTAGAACCCCTTCAGCCGCAGGATGTTTCACCCTTGAATTGTCGGTATGATACCAAATATCTGTATTTGGAAAAATAAATGCAGAAAATGTTGGAGGATGCAAAGTTGTCCGTTGTTAGCGCTGGTGCTCTGGGATGCGAGCTTCAAAAAAATTTAACTCTCATGGGAGCCTCTTCTGGAAGCCATGGAAAACTAACTATAACAGATGATGATGTCATGGAGAAGAGTAATCTGAGTAGACAGTTGCTCTTCCGAGATTGGAATATTGGGTTGGAAAAGTCAACAGTGGCTGCATCAGCAGCAACTGCAATCAATCCACATCTTAAGTTTGAAGCATTTCAAAATCATGTGAGTCCAGATACAGAAAATGTTTTTGATGATTCTTTCTGGGACAACCTTGCTGTTGTCTTAAATGTTTTGGACAATGTCAATGCCAGGCTTTATGTAGATTCTAGGTGTGTCTATTTCCAGAAGCCTTTCCTAGAGTCTGGAACTATGGGAAGAAAGTGCAATACTCAAATGGTTATTCCTCACTTAGCGGAGAACTATGGAGGATCACGAGATCCCCCAGAAAAGAAGGCACCCATGTGCACAGTTCACTCATTTCCACATAATATTGACCATTGTCTAACATGGCCAAGGTCATAATTTGAGGGTTGATTAGAGAAAAATCCAGCTGAAGCAAATGCCTTTCTCATGAAACCAGAAGAATATAAAGCAACAATGAAGTCAGCAGGAGATGCTCAATCTCGAGAACTTCTGGAGCGTGTTGTTGAGTGTTTGGTTTCAGAGAGATGTGAAACATTTGAAGATTTTGTATCCTGGGCAAGAAGAAAGTTTGAGGACTATTTTTCGAATCGGGTGAAGAAACTTACCTACACATTCCCTAAGAATGCAACAACAAGTGGAGGTGCACCATTCTGGTCTGCTCCAAAGCATTTTCCAAAGCCCCTAGAATTTAATTCCAATGATCCTAGTCACATGTCCTTAATTGCTGCCGCATCAATTTTACGAGGTAATACATATGGAATTCCCATTCCTGAATGGGCCTCCAATTCAGAGAAGTTCGCAGAGGCAGTTGATAAAGTGCAGATTTCAGATTTTAAGCCAAAGCAGGGTGTGAAGATTGTGACAGATGAGAAGGCTAAACATGCATCCATCGATAATTGATGATAGTGCAGTGATTGATAATCTAATTAGAACACTAGAAAGTGGGGTTAGAAATCTGTCTTCAGGCTTTCGTATGAGTCATATTCAGTTTGTAAAGGATGATGATACAAATTTTCACATGGATCTTATAGCTGGTTTTGAAATATAAAGCAACAATGAAGTCAGCAGGAGATGCTCAATCTCGAGAACTTCTGGAGCGTGTTGTTGAGTGTTTGGTTTCAGAGAGATGTGAAACATTTGAAGATTTTGTATCTTGGGAAAGAAGAAAGTTTGAGGACTATTTTTCGAATCGGGTGAAGAAACTTACCTACACATTCCCTGAGAATGCAACAACAAGTGGAGGTGCACCATTCTGGTCTGCTCCAAAGCGTTTTCCAAAGCCCCTAGAATTTAATTCCAATGATCCTAGTCACATGTCCTTAATTGATGCAGCATCAATTTTACGAGGTAATACATATGGAATTCCCATTCCTGAATGGGCCTCCAATTCAAAGAAGTTCGCAGAGGCAGTTGATAAAGTGCAGATTTCAGATTTTAAGCCAAAGCAGGGTGTGAAGATTGTGACAGATGAGAAGGCTAAACATGCATCCATCGACAATTGATGATAATGCAGTGATTGATAATCTAATTAGGACACTAGAAAGTGGGTTTAGAAATCTGTCGTCAGGCTTTCGTATGAGTCCTATTCAGTTTGTAAAGGATGATGATACAAATTTTCACATGGATATTATAGCTGGTTTTGCAATATAAAGCAACAATGAAGTCAGCGGGAGATGCTCAATCTCGAGAACTTCTGGAGCGTGTTTTGAGTGTTTGGTTTTAGAGAGATGTGAAACATTTGAAGATTTTGTATCTTGGGAAAGAAGAAAGTTTGATGACTATTTTTCGAATCGGGTGAAGAAACTTACCTACACATTCCCTGAGAATGCAACAACAAGTGGAGGTGCACCATTCTAGTCTGCTCCAAAGCGTTTTCTTCAGCCGGAGGATGTTGCACCCTTGAATTTTCGGTATGATACCAAATATCTGTATTTGGAAAAATAAATGCAGAAAATGTTGGAGGATGCAAAGTTGTCCGTTGTTAGCGCTGGTGCTCTGGGATGCGAGCTTCAAAAAAATTTAACTCTCATGGGAGCCTCTTCTGGAAGCCATGGAAAACTAACTATAACAGATGACGATGTCATTGAGAAGAGTAATCTGAGTAGACAGTTGCTCTTCCGAGATTGGAATATTGGGTTGGCAAAGTCAACAGTGGTTGCATCAGCAGCTACTGCAATCAATCCACATCTTAAGTTTGAAGCATTGCAAAATCGTGTGAGTCCAGATACAGAAAATGTTTTTGATGATTCTTTCTGGGACAACCTTGATGTTGTCTTAAATGTTTTGGACAATGTCAATGCCAGGATTTATGTAGATTCTAGGTGTGTCTATTTCTAGAAGCCTTTCCTAGAGTCTGGATCTATGGGAAGAAAGTGCAGTACTCAAATGGTTATTCCTCACTTAACGGAGAACTATGGAGGATCACGAGATGCCCCAGAAAAGCAGCCACCCATGTGCACAGTTCACTCATTTCCACATAATATTGACCATTGTCTAACATGGCCAAGGTCAGAATTTGAGGGTTTATTAGAGAAAACTCCAGCTGAAGCAAAATCCTTTCTCATGAAACCAGAAGAATATAAAGCAACAATGAAGTCAGCAGGAGATGCTCAATCTCGAGAACTTCTGGAGCGTGTTGTTGAGTGTTTGGTTTCAGAGAGATGTGAAACATTTGAAGATTTTGTATCTTGGGCAAGAATAAAGTTTGAGGACTATTTTTCGAATCGGGTGAAGAAACTTACCTACACATTCCCTGAGAATGCAACAACAAGTGGAGGTGCACCATTTTGGTCTGCTCCAAAGCGTTTTCCAAAGCCTCTAGAATTTAATTCCAATGATCCTAGTCACATGTCCTTAATTGCTGCAGCATCAATTTTACGAGGTAATACATATGGAATTCCTATTCCTGAATGGGCCTCCAATTCAAAGAAGTTCGCAGAGGCAGTTGATAAAGTGCAGATTTCAGATTTTAAGACAAAGCAGGGTGTGAAGATTGTGACAGATGAGAAGGCTAAACATGCATCCATCGACAATTGATGATAGTGCAGTGATTGATAATCTAATTAGAACACTAGAAAGTGGGGTTAGAAATCTGTCGTCAGGCTTTCATATGAGTCCTATTCATTTTGTAAAGGATTATGATACAAATTTTCACATGGATCTTATAGCTGGTTTTGCAAATATGCGTGCGAGGAACTATAATATCCCTGAAGTGGACAAGCTGAAAGCTAAATTCATAGCCGGGAGAATAATTCCCGCAATTGCCATACAACTGCACTGGCCACTGGTCTAGTGTGTTTGGAACTTTATAAGGTTACATTAAACCACAAAGTTGAGAAGTATCACAACACTTTTTCAAACCTAGCCCTCCCTCTTTTCTCTATGGCAGAACCTGTCCCTCCAAAGATGAAAATCTGAGCTTGTCTATCTAGGATCGATGGGTCATTGTTGGGAATCTACTTTGCGAGAATTGTTAAACTGATTCCAAGATAAAGGCCTAAGTGCCTACGGTATATCGTGTGGGAAAAGCTTGATTTATAATAGTATATTTCCTAAGCATAAAGAACGATTGAATAAGTTCCCTTGAGATTCGACTTTTCCGCGAGTGCTTCTGCGATTGCTTAGAAAGGGTTGAGGATGATGAAGACTCTGATTCTGTTGAAGACGAGTTAACTTCTTTTCCCCTTCTTTCTGGATTTAGTTCCAGCCATTCCTCCCGATGAAGAAGAATAGGGTAGCAGCACAGATTAGCATCATTGACCATGATGAACCACTAACACCCACCTTCCTTGTTGGGCCTTAAAGAGGCATTTGCGTGCGTTCTATGAGAACTTCAAGCTCCTGAAGGTAGCACCAGATGTTCCATCTGTTCTCTGCCAGATTTGGATCAGGATGGCGCTACATATAGGTACAAGGAGGGCACGGGGCTATTTTTAGCGTGCTTTTGAGAGGAGGCACTTTCTTATTTAGTCGACGCCTCCCTCCCGGCAAGTCAAACTAATCCAGAATAAAAGAAAGTAAGAAAACAAGTAAATAAAACAGATCGTTAGGTATGATGAATACTGAATGAAAACCCAGTGTGAACTTAGTGGTTATTATTGTTATGATCTAAAGAAAACGATCGAATGAAAATTCTTATTAACTTCTCAAATATTCGATTGGTTCTTGACCTCGCAAGAGACATAGCAAAGCTAGAGATTCCTCATGATCGTCGCCATTTTGACATTGTTGTTGCTCGTGAAGATGATGATGGAAATGATGTGGATGTACCTTTGATATCCATATGCTTCCGCTAGTTCCATTGTTTCTAGGTCAAATATAATCAATTGTGGTATTACTAAGCAAAGTCTACCAGGAAAAATTTAGGAATATTTGCTTTTCTTTCGGGAGATATCAATTTATAAATCTTTTGTAACCACAAAGATTTGCTATATGGTCATCTGTATTCTGGAGGTATCGCTGTGACATGTTACATTGCTAGTATAGAGATGCTATGCGTTATCTTCACATATAGGGAGGTATATGCTCCTCATTGGGTGTTATAAATGCAGGAAATAACTGATAATATTTCACAATGCACACAACAAACGCTTAGCAACATTCTTGAGCATCACTCCAATGTTTTCCAGGATCAGGATCACTCCATGCATAATAGTTTTACACTCACAGCCTCAAGAGATTTTCCACATCCCAGGCCGAGAACATTTCAACAATTATCTGACCATAAACTAGGCATAAACAAATACATCTAGAAATCAATCCACACGTAGGTCAGTGAATAAGATTGATTTTATCTTAAGATTCAATGTATTAAAATTAAATCATTTTTTCTTGCGCTCATCCTTCCACAAGCAACTTTTCTTACTCAACACAGCAGTGATATCTTCCATTTACAAGTCCTACCACATAAAACTACAATAATAGGTTTATGATCCTGCACAAGTCCACACAAAGCAGATTCTTTTGCTTACGCAAGTTCAATCAATGTCCACACAAAATTGAAAAGAATTCAATTACTGAAAAGTATATATTTACACATGGTTCAAAGGCCTGCTTGTCCTAATTTACATTGGCTAGCCCATTCTGGCCTTCAATCCAGTTCTTGGATTTGATGCACAAATTTTTCTGGTTATTCATGAAATCACAGGGCCTCTAGAGGGGAAAAGGGGGCCAAAATAAATCCAAAATCAAACAAAATTCATTCCTCTGAAATTAATTGTAAAGCTAGAAATTTGATGCCAACAGCAAGCGAACATGTTTTAAAGGTCGATCTGAAGCAAACAAAGAAAAGAAAATCATACAATATAGACAAATTTGGAAATAAAGATGTTATCAAGGGGATCAATGATGAGTCTATTTATGTATTTTATTTTCAGTTAGAGGTTGCTGAAGCAAAAGTAAATTTGAAGAAGAAGAAATGCAAAGACAAGAAAGAGATGGATGAAATAATTTTGCCTCAAGGGCTGCCAATGCAGTTGATTGCATGCATAGAATTTTCGTCAAATGATATTGGATCAGCATTGCAGTTTCTGGAATTTTTCTCAGCATATGAACAAGTATGTACCTCTTATCCAAAATGTGTTTTAAGTTTATATCTATGGTTCAAATTGAAAATTTTGCACCGTGGATATTTTCTTTTACATTGCTGTAGTTATACCTTCTGCAATACTAATTTTTTGCTACAAACACACTAGTGTGACGGTATGAAGTGGAAAAAGTTTAATACTGGTCAGTTTACACCATGATTTGGGCTAACATAACTTCCTACTTATTCAGTTCTTGATTTCTTCAACTTAGATATAGCCCATAGCACCTTTTCATTCTTTCAGAGCTATGATTTTACACTGGTCAACAATAATTGTTATAGAAGTTCTTTGATTGTTAATATAAAAGTAATATTTCCAAGGCAAACTTTTGGAAGTATCTGTAAATGAGGTCTTATAGATGTACCTTACCGATAGATGAAAATATATGCTATGCTTAGTGCAAGTGAAATACCAAAGCCTCTATGATCATCAAGAAAATATGGTTTTGGAAGGTCTTTTTATTGTAATGAATTTCCATTGTGCTGTTGTCCACATGCTTATATTGAAACTATGAAAGTTTAGTCCCAATTGTTAGGCCTTGGCCTTGATTCTATCCAAAACAGCTCCTCTTGTTATAGGGCTTTAACATGTGCTTAACATTCAACATAGCAGTATATGATAAACTTTGTATTCATAAACAAATGAGCAATGATGACTAAAAAATGCCACTAAATGAATGAAAAAACCACTGTTCTATGGGGATGTGTCCCTTAGGGTGGGCGGGGGCCCCTCCATGTTTCCCATGTTCCCAAGGTGTCTTTTTCTTGTAGTATGCTCCAAGAAACATTTTTCCACACATCTCTTTTGGGAAATGCGGTGAAACATAGAGGGAAATGCATTTCCCCAAAAGGGTTTTTTATGTTTCCCTTTTTTGGGATGATTGAAGCAACATTTCTATACATATCTCTATGGGAAATGTAGATGGAAACTTTTCCCAAATGTGAAGGATGCATTTTCCAAAAGGAGGATTTAAAAGTTTTCCCTATAAAAAAATGCACTTTTGGATGTCTCTTAGAAAAAATGAGTTGCCAATTTTTATGGTGTCCCAAATGCTTCTACTTGCTTGTTTGACCATCCCTATACATGCAACCAAGACTGTGATTCTGTGTATTCCTTCTCCAAGTGTCTCTTTATTCATGTTGTGTTCACTCTTTCCAATGCCATTGCAACCCTTGCCTAGTCCAATATACCATCATTTCGACACGAGTCGTTGATCCACATTGTACTTTTGACTAATCAATGCTAATTAAATTGTACTTTGTCAATTTTGGATTTTTGGCCATGTTATTAGAACCCCATTTTCGAGGTTCCTAATGTATAAGTCAATGTTTTTTATCCACATTGTGTTCACTCTTTCAAATGCAAGTGCAACCCATACCTAATCAAATATACCATCATTTCGACATGCGTAGTTGATCCACATGGTAATTTTGACTAATCAATACTCATTAAATTGTGCCTTTTCAATTTTTGATCTTTGCCGATGTTATTAGAATCCCATTTTCGAGGTTCTTAGTGTGCTTGATGTTCAAGGTGATCAAAGGTTATAAAGATTTTTCCACTTTTAGTGGTATGTAGAAGTAATTGATTGATTTCTAGTAATAAAAGTTTGTTCGAATTATATATTGTGCAAGCTTTTAAAAGCCAAAAAAAAATCTCTATCACTTTTCGGATAATATCATTGGATTGTTTACATATATAATCACAAAATATAGCAATAAGTGAGACAAAAAACTAGATATGGAAGGCAAAAACCCCCACAAAGTTATTATTCGTATACTCTTGGTTTTCTATCACTTGTGGAATAAGTTGGAGAGCCTCCTTGGAGAGATTGTCTGCTAAGGTATTGAGTTCATGGTATATATGGCCACAAGAGAACCAATCCAACTTGTTGTAGACTTGTTTGATACCTTGCAAAATGTGAGCCAAATGAGGGGCCACTATGTTGACTTTGTCGCAGACTCAATCCACAACAAGTTTTGAATCCCCCAAAAGATTTAATTTTTTGACATCTTTTTGGTTGACCACATTAACAAGAGTCTAGAGAGTTGAAAATTCAACTCTCATGTTTGTGCCCATACTTGGAGCATATTTGATATGCAAAAAATGAGCAAGGTTTTCATATTTCTTTCCACAATGATTTTATTTCATTGCTTTGATCTTTGATGTTGTGTCATAAATTAAAGATTCCATTCCTCCATTAGCAGGACTGCCTACATACAGACCTCCACTTTCAGGTTCTATTTCTTTAAGTGGTTCACGCCCAATGAATTTCTACTCATCGATGCTAGTTGGGTCATATGGTAACATTTCATCTACTTTTCATCATCCTTTAAAGAAAAAAACCAACATATCAAATGATTCACGCTCATTAACAAGACAAAATAAACTAGCTACAATCCATTCTAGTGAGATGCTGGATATATTGAAACCATTCCCATAGGCTTCAAAAACCACTTTGGCTCCAATTAAAGTTATGGATGGCAAGACAAACTCCTTGCTAGAATCTCTTGGCAATCAATGAAGTTCTATTGTAGTTTCATTTTTCAACAACGAAGATAATTGTAGTTTACATTTTTCCATCAGTCCCCCATCTGAAGTATTGACTATAGATAAAGAATATGGAGTTAAATTGTCACCAGTGAACATGCCTACTGTGAAAACATGTGATCTCTCTGATGGTATGGTTTCAAATTGTTCTGTAGTTTCTACACTTGAGTCTGGAGTAAATCATCATACTAGTAAAAAGCAGAAAAACATATCTAAAAAACAAGCAGGTATTTCAAGAAATGAATGTTCAAATAAGATGACAAAATCTGAGCACAAGCCTAAAAAGCAGCAGATGCAACATGTGTCATTGGTAGGAAGCTCTTCAACTATGGAAAGGGAGTCAAAAGGAGAGGTGGTTGAATAGGAGTCTAAACTTAGTGGTTCTCACAGGCAGGTGGAGGAGTTAATTTTGAGTGATACTTCATCATCTACCTCAACAACTCCTTTAATGACAACCCTACAGAAGACAATTAAAGCTGTTGATGGAGGGGCTAATTATGACCTAGCTATAGAAATAGTTCCACATTCTTCACTGCCAGAGCCTGATTTCGTAGCCCATCCTTGTGGTTCAGTTAGCAATCCCACAAAATGTGAAAAGATACTATTGCCAAATAATTCATTAGGAAACATGGTTAATGTTGTGGACACTCCCTCGTTAGGGATATAAGGAGTTTCATCATCTATAGATGAGATCACCGAAAGGGATATTTCTAGGGGAGCCTTGGAACCTTTACAAGATTTAGAATCTGTGACTGAATTAATCATTGCAGATATGTCCTCGTCTTTGGGAAGCTATGGTGAGGGATATGAAGGAAAAACATAAACTTATGGGCTAGTTATAGAGTTTTCTACAAAGGATGTTGGAGTAGTAAAGAAAGTAGTAGAAGATATGAAGTTTGATAACAATAATGTTCTTGTAAGAACATTGAAGAGCCAAACATGCAGTGAAGATGGCATTAAATCATATTCAAAACTTAGAAATGTGAAGAATAAACAATTTGAATCAACAAGTGATAATGCTAGACAAAGCTGCAACAATAATTTTGTTAATTCTGTAATTGGAGAGAAGCAAGATCTTGGAAATGTTCTCCATCTTGAGCATGGGACTGTTTTAGTTTTTGATTCCCCATCTTAGTTTTCAAGTTCACTTGATGTTGACATAAACAAAGAGCTGACTTATTTTTCCAATTCTATCATTGGAAAATAAAAAGCTAGTTTGCATGTCGGGGAGAGAAAAATCAATGCATGAGAGTAGATTGGCATCTCAACTAGCTACACATGAAAATGGAACAATGATTGTTGATCAAAATCTGCTCAAAGACAAAAAGGGTGAAGTGTTAGTTGTATATGAGCAGTCAACAAAAAATACAAGGTGTCTAAATGGGAGTTACAATCAGAAGCTACATCAATCCTCCCTAAAGATGATATGGCTATTTTGGAGGAAAAACCAGGTTTTTTGTCTGGTAACAAATTTGTTGACTACAAACAATCTTCTGTATATAGAAACAAAGGTAGGGTTAACCATGATAGTCCCAAAGTACTTGGGGAAGGTTCAACTGCCAATGTGAAGGCAATTGACACTTAAGATAAGGGTCAAGTATCTACCACTAATAGTGATATTTGTGAAATGTCTCCTCAACTTCAGGTGTCATATTTTCCTGTTGGAAGTGAAGGCAAGCAAGATTTAGTAGCTATATTGATAGAAAAGGAGAATAAAAGTTCTTCCAATTTTTTTGTGAAGAATAGTGTTGCAAATATTGGTGATGTTGCCAAGGTAGTAGTTGTCAACAAGAAGAAGAAAAAGAAGGATTTTTCCAATAAGGAAAATGTTGCAGCTCTCACTGGGATTTATATAATATTTATAAGATTCAAGAGGAGAAGGAGGAAGATGTGAAACTTCCAGAACCATCTAAAATAGTAATCGATGTTGTCAAGAGTAAGACTTCTTGAAAGAGCCTGAGAAGCAAGTCTTGAAAGAAGTGGATGACTGGGAAAATGCAGTCGAGCTTTCAACTCCTATGAATCAAGTAGCTATTTTAGTTACTGAATGTTCAGGAGACAGAAAATACTCTAGATATTTTTTGTTGACAATCAAGGATCACTGCAAAGATCTACCAAATCATTTTTAAAATTTTCCAGACATTATTGAATTACTTGGAAATTCCCAAGCACTTGTGAGTCATGTAGGAGAAGCTGATGGATTAGCAAGCACTGCAAGAAGACTTGACAGGCAACTGAGTGGGAATTATCTACTTGAATGTCATGGGAGAAATATGTCCAGTTTGGATGATGATAAATGGGCCAATCCAGTGGATGATTTTGTTGATGGCTATGATATGCGGATGGATGCAGATCTTAGTGGTTCCTCTGCTGTGTTTCAACCTGGCCAAGGTTATAATATTGGATTTTCAAGAAATACTTGTGCAACACAAATGAGTATGAATGTCATCCTTCCTGGAGGGCCTTATGTGCAAGCACCACTTCCACAAGTTGGACTAATGAGAAATAATTCTGATCCTAATAGGTGGCAACATGCTTCTGGTTCGCAGAAGGGTTTGATTCCTCCTCCACAACCTTCTTTGCCCACAATTCATATATCAGAGAACCAATATGAAATGGGCAAGGTTTCTGATGAGGATCAGTTGAAAAAAAGACAAATTAAATCCATCCTTAATAAATTAACGCCCCAAAACTTTGAGAAACTTTTTGAACAGGTCAAAGAAGTGAACATTGAATTGGCATCATGTCTTCATGGTATAATATCTAAAATATTTGACAAAGCCTTGTAGGAGTTGTTTTTTTGTGAAATGTATGCAAATTTTAGTTTTCAACTTGCTGTAGGAATACCAGAATTTTATGAACATAATGAGAAAGTTGTTTTCAAGCGAGTTCTTTTGAACAAATGTCAAGAATAATTTGAAAAAGATGAAAGAGAAGAGGCAGAGGCTGAGAAAGAAGAAGAGCATGGTGAAAAAAGGCTTTCAGTGAAAGAAAAACGGGAGAAGAAGGCTGCAACACGACGATAAATGCTAGGAAATATGAGGTTTATTGGTGAGATTTATAAAGAAAGTATACTGACCGAAAGAATTATGCATGCATGCATCAAGAAATTAATTGGTGAATTTCAGCATCCAGAGGAGGAAAATGTTGAAGCTTTGTGCAAACTGATGAGCACCATTGGTCATATGATTGACCATTCAAAGGCCAAGGAACATATTGATGCTTACTTTGATAGGATGATAAAAATGTACAATAACCAAGGGCTTCCCTCTAGGCTGTGGTTCATGTTGAAGGATCTGATTGATTTGAGGAGGACTAGATGGCAACAAAGGAAGAAAGTTGAGGGCATCCGATGCGGGTCGATCGATGGTTGCAAAAAGAGCGTGGGTCGTAGAAAGTGTGACAGTGAAAGGCAATAAGGGATGGGTGAAAATCAGGAGGCTACGATAGGAGGTGTAGGCGGTCTCAGCAGAAACCCCACCCCAGGGATGACAAATGCGATCGTCCGCGGGATCACAATGCTGCAGTGTGTGTCAGAGCCCCCTCCATATTGCATCATCCCCAATCGCCAAGCCATTTAGAAACCCTTGGCGAAAAAAATCTCAGATCGCCTTCCATTCTCATTCACATAATTCAATCATCAACATGGTAGACATGTTGTAATGTCATCAACATTCCTATGTTATACCAAAATAATTTTTGGTTAACATTCCTATGTGATACTTGTGTAAAGGATTCTTTTATTAGCCATTAGATATAGCCAACTCAAAAAGACACTTTTTTGGTTATCAGTATTAGTATATTAGTAAAATTGTGACTAATGCCACTCTCTTATTTCGTTCAAATTGAACTGAATCCAAAACTCTAGCTATAAATTTTAAATTGTATATTTATTTTTAAAATTGCAATATGTTAAAACATATTAACATGACTGTTTATTTTGTTTAAAATTATGCAAATTCATAACATATATATGTAAAGGGAGAAAAACAGAAAAGGAAAAAGAAGAACCTATGTTTTCATTTAAAACAAAAATCCAATACTTATTCATATTAAGCTTAGATCCAAACAGAAAAGGTCAAAACATCTAGCCCCATTGGAAAATTTTCCACATAAAAAGACACAAAATACTGCCTGAAACATGGATGTTGAGTGAGCTATTATCAAATGGCTATCATATAAACCACAAAATTGAAATTTTGTGTTTGTTCTTATTCAAGTTTGAGTTTATTTCAAGACTGCTATAGTCTATGGTCATGTGAGATTATGAATTATAACTATATATAATTTTGATGTTTCTAGGTTGGAGACTATACTATTCTCATTGGAGGATGCTACTATTAATGCGCCCAAGGCTCTTGAGTTACTTGATAGGATTCTCACAAAACTGGTTGTTGAAGGGATATTCTTTATTCAATATATAGCAAGGGAAATCAAGGATGGAGGTACATAGCCATGAAGCTTATTAGAAATGAGGGGATTTTGAGGTATTTCTCAAGAAGAAAATTTCAAGGTAGTTTGCTCACAATTTTAATGCCTGATCAATTTTGTGGTTTATCTGTGATCTCTCATGTTGAAAAGTGAATGGTTGGTTAGTTTTTAGCTCGTGCTCACATTATTTGGTTCTTGAAGCTTGAGCACTTTATAACAAAAATAGGCAAAGTCAAACAACACAAATGGTCCACTAGCTCTCTTTTCATTTTCTAATATTATAATGAAGTTTTATTAGAGGCACTGTTTGTTTGTTTGTTTTGGTTAGAAAAGGGTTTTCTCTTGGTTTTATGTGATTTTCAATTTATCGTATGTAGCATGTTGAGAAATGGGAAAGAATAACGTGACATTTATTTTACAGAAATTGATGCTGAAGGAAAATTTCTTTTACATTGTTGATGTTAAGGTATATGTTGTATAAACTATTTATAGTCTAATTTATGTTATATTCTAGTGTTAATTGTCTTTCATTTCTTACACTGCATTGTATTTTCTTTTGTTTTCAGAAAATGAAATCAGTGTTGATGGTAAGAAGCATGAATTGAAAAAAGAGGAGAGCAATAACATTGGAGCGACAGATGCAAAAAGAGAGAGGAGAACTGGTCTGGTGATACCCTTAGAGACAATATCTCGCATAAGACACACATATAAAGACTGATGATCAAGTCTTTAGAGTTGGTGAATTCACCTGTAATGCCTTGACAACACAACAATAATGTTTTGAAGTGATGAAACATCATTTCATGTGTAAATTGTAGTCCAACTAATATTAAGTTGGAAACTCATATTGTAATACTTTAACATTTCATATAATATAATTTATGTGATTGAAATTATTTATAGTTGCACTTGATGTTGTTTAGTATTGTAATTAAAATATGCGACTTTGTGTTTTCATATTAGATGAATCTGCACATTGTATGTCATTTTTTAATTCATACAAATTAATTTATGTTGATTAATAATGAACACAAAAAAATGAATATAAGACTAAATTAGTCATTTATAATGATTATTAATGAAAGTAAATGAAATGAATATAAACTACTAAATTAGTTGTTTATATAATGAATAAATGGCTACTGGAAATGATAAATTTGTGACTACAAATAATGACTAAATTTTGCATATAAATGACTATTAGTAGCTAATTTACAGTATCTTATAACACGACTAAAATTTAGTCATATTTCTTCGGTCATTAATTGGTTTCAAACGATGACTAAAATTTGCATATATATGACTATTAGTAGCTAATTTACAGTATCTTATAACACGACCAACATGTTGGTCATATTTATTTGGTCATTAATTGGTTTTCTTGGGTGATCATATAGTAATATATTTTTTTGTATATTTGGTCATTAATTGTGACATTTAATGACCAAATCAAAGACCAAATCAATGATTAAATGAATTACTAAATCAATGACCAAATGAATGATTAAATCAGTGACAAATGAATGACCAAATGAAAGACCAAATGAATGACTAAATTAGTGACCAAATCAGTGACTAAATCAGTGACTAAATCAATGACCAAATATACAACTAGATAACAAAATTGAGATAACCAATTAATGACTAAGCTAAAAATGACCAAAAGTTGGTCGCGTTATAAGATACTGTAAATTAGCTACTATTGGTCACCGACTGAAAAATAGTCATTTATATGCAAATTTTAGTCGTTTTTTTAGTAACTAATTAGCCAATTTTCTTTACTAGTAGTGTAGCATATCATGGTCCATCACGCAAACAAAGCTAACATGCAAATGAAATTGCAATGGTGAAATAGTCTGAAATAATTTATTTCGATTTTCAAACACAAAAAGTTTTATTGTTTGGATAGCCCTGCAACTAAGAGATTCAACTAAGTTTTAATGTTTTGCATTGAACTTCAAAATTCGAGATTTTCCAATACATTTTTTCTTTCACGTCAAAAAAATACAATTACTTCAAATTAATAATTCACAAACAATACTCCTATCAGCCTCTCTTTGCACCTTCTAAAGCAACAGCCAGTAAATATTTCAATCAAAATAAAATTATTGTCTCGTTTAACAACTCCACATTTTACAACTCCCCCACCCTTTACTTGTTTAGACGTGACAACTCCAGTTTGGATTAAAGTTTGTGATATTAGAGTGTTCTGACATACAATGGGAGGCTTTTTAATGAAAAAAATAGTGTTATCAATATTTTATTGTTGCATTTCTGCGTTAGAGACTGCTTATATTTTTGAACATTAATTGCTTTTAAGAAACCAGTTTTCAGAACCTATTTTATGGTTGCATTTTTGTGTTAAAGATTGCTTATATTTTTTAACATTAATTGTTTTTAAAAAACCAGTTTTCAGAACGTATTGCTATCACGATATCACAACCTTGATGAGCTTGGATATCACGGTGTTTTTTTTTAAGTAAAAACAATAAATTACTATTTCAAAATTAAAAAATAAATTCAATTTATTGAAAAAAAAAAATCACTTACTTTTAAAATCCACCATAGGAAAAGTTCTAAGTGGAGATTTTGCTTTGAATAGTAAATATTTAAAATTTTCTATTGCAAATTTGTTTATAAAAAGGAAAGATAAAGTCATGATAATTTTTTTATTTTAAATTGTTATGGTGATTGTGGGAAGAGTTAAAATTAAAGTTAAAGGTATTTTGTTGTTTAATTTTTTATTTTATTTTTTATGTTTTGAGAGATTTTATCAAATAATTTGTTTAAAATTATCTTAAACCAGAAAGAAATTTATTGGAATTATAAGTTTGATTTATAAACATAGCATAATCTAAATGGTTGATATATTTCCCAATGTTTTGAAAATATATATATATATATATATATATATATATATATATATATATATGCCAAATTTCAATCAAAAACCCCAAAACATAAAATAATTAAACAATGCTAAAAGTTATGTGGGATTAAGTCAATATATGCAACTCATAAGTGCATGTTTTAATTATCTAGACATTTTTAGATTTTCATATGTTTCATGTTTTATAATAATACTAGACTATATCCATCATAACTCTAGATCTACTAAGGGAAAAGGGGATCAAATCTCTTGAAGTGCAAACTTTTTTTTAGAGGGATATAGGCACTTGGTAGATCCATGGTTAAAGATGAGTCTAAACTGATTTAATTATTAATAATTGATAATTATAATTATTTATTTTATTTTATTTTTATATTTTATTTATTTTTTAATTGTATTTTTATTTTATTTATTTATTATCTAATTTTAAGTTGTGAAGCCTCTCCACACAATCAAACTTTTATGATAAGCCCGTGTCATTTTGGAGATAATATTTTTTCTTAGCCAAAGCAATGTGATCTATAAATTTTTTTATTTCTGAAAAAGAAATATTTTATTATAATTTAAAATATTATATATTTGTAGAAGGCTTCTTCTTATATGAAGATCAGTTGATTTTTTTTTTTTTTAAATTAAGGGCCTAGATTTGATTTTCAAGGGAATATGCCCACCACATGCTTAGTCTTAATGCTTATCAATGGTTCTAGTGTATTGCATTAGGTTGCACTAATTGTTAATAAATTTAAAAAATTAGATTCGTGGCCCCTCGTGCACCAAGTTCCTAGAGATTTGAGATTATTTCAATTCTAATAAGTTCATCCATGATAAGTTCCACATTATTATTTATACCATTCATTTATATATAAGAAAATTTGATTTAGCAAAATGGTCTTTTACTTTTAATAAATTAAAAAAATTAGATTCTTGCCACCTGGCTCTCTACCCACCAATTTCCTAGGGATTTGAGATTATTCCAATTCTAATAAGTTCCTCCATGATAAGTTCTTCGTTATTATTTATAACATTTGTTTATATATAATAAAAAATTATTTAGCAAAATCATTCATTTTACAATAAGATGTGTAAATTTTTTTTCTTTCTTCCTATTGCAATATTTTTTTGGGTTACATTTATGAAGTATTTGGCTATATCAACCACATTAATATTTTTAATGTGGTTGTACTAGTATATTAATATTTTATACTGCAAATATTTTAAAATATGACATTCTTATTTTTGTGACTAATTAAAAAGTTTAAATTGATTTCATATTTTAATTTTTTTACCAATAAAATATCTATTAAATTGAATATCTAATAAACCAACTTAGATCCATCTTAACTTTATCTCTACCAAGTCCCTAGAGGGATCAAATCATTTTTCACTCTAAAAGAAATTTTCCCTTCAAGAGATTTGGTCCCTCTCAACACTTGGTAAATCTGATACCAGTAAATTGTAAATATTTTATTTACATTCTTGTTGAATTTACTTTTACATACTATGGGCCCATGTTAAGGGTCAGGGATGAGTATAAGATGCATGAGTATAAGATGTATATAAATGATATCTGTTTTACAACCCAATATGGAAGAGATGTGTAGGTGATAGGCGTTAGGTGATTGTCTGTCAATATCGTTTTAAATATTTTATTTTAATTTAATTTTTTAAAATTTTTAAATTAAAATTTAAAGAAAACGGGAGGAGATCTAGTGGTATAAAATAATGATTCGGTAAAATATCTAAATTTAATTAATAAGCACATAAAAAATTAATACTTACAGTATAAAAAGATTTATAACCATGGATATTCATCATGTTGGGGCCCTTGTTTTGAAATGAAACAGTTTTGAGTTGTAGGTAACATGTGGCAAAAAGCAACTATGGTAGACAGAGAGCTATCACAGTTGCGAAGAGCTGAAGAGCAGGTGGCGCGGCTGTTGCAAAAACAAGCACAGATGGCGGAAGGGAGCGACAAGAACAAACAGTGGAACTCCCAGTGATCAGGCAGATGCATCAAATAGCAGAGCAGAAAGGAAGGGAAAATTGATAGCCGCGTTGGCAAAGGAACAAATAGGCAGTTGGCCAGCGTAGACAGAAGGTTGGCACAGTAGGGATTGGAGGAAGAGAGTCGTAGGAGAGCTCTATTCGCTCTATTCGTTCTGTTCTCTCTGTTCATCTTGTTCTATTCTATGTGATAATATTGATGGAAAGATATTTCAGATATGATCTTGAGGGATCACATTTACCTTTTCCTTTAGCTATAAAGGAACTAGAAGAAGGATGACATAGGATAAGGCGAAGAATGTAAATCAGATCGTATCACATATTGTATCATGTCTCTTTCATTTATGTATCATTTTATAATGAACAGAACGTAGTTCTGAAGGACAAGATTGTATTGTAATGACTGTGTTATTGTTCATTCAATTGTTCTAGAGTAACTAAGCAGTGTTTGCTGGTGGCTAAGGGCTCGGTCTCTGGTGAATCTCGTTGCTGTTCTTTGTGCTATACTTTTCCATTTACTGCAAGTATATTATGCTTTGTTGCTTTACAGTGAATTAATTTTGATCATTTAGATTTCTGTATTTATTCCCTTGAGTGCGCATTTCCAATTTATTATTTACTTGTTAACAGAATTGGTTTTGATTACTTAAAAGCATAGATAGATATTTATAATACTTGCCTTCTATTCAATAGTTTAGATCTAGATGAAAGAGCTCGGTTAATGCTTCAGGGCTCTTGGTTGGTGTTATTCTCAATTGAATTGCTTGCTTAAGATTGGATTATGGTTTTGCTCGAGATTAAGTCTTGATGCTTAGATGTATTATTTCCTTTAAAAGTTGTAGCTTGAGATTTATGATTGCATCTGTTTACTCTTGTATTGAATTTAATAGATTATCTTAAATCATTACTCTCTAGGTTTATAGCTTGCACATATTGTGTACACTCTTGAAACAAAAAGACTTACCCAGGTTAATAATTAATGTGAGGCAATTAGAAGTCTTAAAAGACACCTTTTAGCATCCAACACATACCACAGACAAAAAAATTAAATTTTTTTGTTGCAAAACATAAGTTTACATACATGGAGTTAATTAGTTTTACATTGAAAACCATGTACCTTATGTGTACCGTATTACTTGATAGACAATATTTAGTTTTAAATATCAAGTCATATTGTGTGTACTTGATATAGACTCCATATATGATTTAGGGTTACAGTGAGTGTATCATTAAACATGTTTAATCATTAAGGGAATTTTGAGGTCTAAAATTGACCTCCTAAGGAAATTATAAAATAATAGTGGAAATAATAAAATAATATTTGATTGACCCCTATCAATCCTCCACTTCATCTAACCGTGGCTCCTAGACTGCACCAAAGAACCATCAGAGGAGGCCAAAGAGGTGAGCCCTCCCCGGTCGCTACCATCGAGGGCCTGATAATCGCCTGGAATCCGTTGAAGGCTCCTCCTCGGGCAGTCATGTTAGAGAGGCTCCCAGAGCCCCGAACTCGACTAGGAGGAGGAGGCCCCCATTCATGTTATGTAGAGAGGCAAAAGAGGACCAAGGAAATCCACCATTGCACACAAGGATCACCCCTTGCCCCACAATACTGAGCCTCATTCGGCATAGGAAGATGATGGGGATGATACAGATGTTTGGATAATGGACTCGGAAGGAACCTAGATGCAAGTCCCCGATGTCGAGTACCCAATGGCTCCCATCCTCTGCACACCAGTCTCTAGGCCTCCGCCTCAACCCACTGCTGAAGAGGAAGTTGTTGCGCAGGCGTATGCTTGTCCCATCGTGGAGGAAGATCCAGACAATGATGATGATGCAGAAGTCTCATGATTGCACTGCAGCTCAGCTCTCCTTAGTTTTTTGTCATGCTTGTTATTATCACAGAACTTCTTATTTCACTGGTGTTGTGACAAATTTTGTAATTTTCTGTTTCATGTTCTTTCCGGGTTGTTTTCCTCCACGGAGGCATCCCCATACTTGCGCAACAAAGGCTGGGATTGGTCAAGCGCAGCTTGCCAACTCAGCTTGTAGCATATGTACTGTTCTATTTTGAATTAATATAGATTAGCCTCATTTACCAATATATATATATATATATATATATATATATATATATATTTGATTACATCATCAAATTTTAGAGGGAAAAAAAAAAGAAAAGAAAAAACTATTTTTTTCAACTCGTATTTTCAACTTATCTCCCTATGGGTTTACTCAAATTTCAAATGGAAACACTTGATGCATGAAAAATTTGATTCCTCATCCAAGAAGTACCTATGTTGCATACTTTCTATGGATATTTCTACACGAAAAATGAGAAATACATGAAAAACGTGATTAAAATCATGGTTTTCATGTATTTCTCATTTTTCGTATAGTAGGGTCTATCGAAAGGATTCAACATGGGTACTCATTGGATGAGGAATTAAACTTTGCGTCCAACGAGTACTCATGCTCGAAATTTGAGTAAAACCTTAGGGAGATAAATTGAAAATACAAGTTTAAAAAATAGTTTTATTATTTTATTATTTTTTAATATTTTTAATTCTTTTCTCCAAAAAAGGTGAATCATCCCCCATGGTTGACATTATCATATTGAATCCTATTGGTTCTTATAACGTTTATTTTGGTTGTACATTTTTCTTAGGAGGTCCATTTTAGACCTCAAAATTCCCCTAATGGCACCTTGGATTTATTGACGAGTTGTGCTCAAACCATCTAGATGATGTATCTGGCCCATCCACTTGGTGATTTTTACTTTGGTACCTGTCACCGAATGGTTCACTGGATCTACGATTAATGAACGATGTTGATTGTCTGCAGAAGTTATACAGAAACCAACCCACCCCTCTCTCGTTGTCCGGTTTCATTTACATACCCATCAGTCTAGTTTCTTGCTCAGTAATACAAGTGAACATTTAATGCACAAAAATATGCCTCATTCCAATATCCACTATGGTATTCCACGGCCCGAGGTCCTTCAAGCAACACGGAATCTTCAGATTTGTCTGATAAGTTCTTTGAGGCCATGTAGCTGAGTGTTTTCTTTAGTATTTTTAAGTCTTCATTTTATGTTCACTTATGTTTAGATTTTAACCCTCAATTACGGTCATTATAGTTTCAGGAGTGTACACTTCTCGGTTTCGTCTTCAACAGTTTACACCGCTACTCGAAAATATACACATGTATTCATTTTCACGTGGTCGACTAGGGTTTTAGCCATTTCTATCTCATTATTCTCTTTTGTTAAGCTTCTGCTCATTGTTGGGTTTTCTTTTCTCAGGTTCATGTTCCCGGGGTGGCTTCTTCCTGAGGGGTTTATATACCAGATGGGTACTCTTTTTAATATTCGCTAGTATTTTTCCATCAATTTTCATAATCTTTACATAGTTTGGTGTATTAATTCACTTTAGCGTTGCACTACAGGTAATATTTTTAGATTCAGTCGACCTCATCCATTTTGCTCGAATTGAAAGTTAGGAAAATGACTAGTGCTTTTCCCATTTGGTTTCAAGTGTGGTCTTATTCACACTTTCTTGTTTATGGAGGGAACTGTATATTTTTAAAACCCGAACAGGGTTAGAGTAGTTTACTATTGTCATCTTTATAGTTCTATAATTTATAATGGATAAGGGAGACAGAGGATTATGTTGACCCCGACTGTAGACTTGAATTTTTAAGAATGCCACTTTGTCAGGGGGGGACCTATGCACACTTATTTTCTTAATGTACATAATAGTATATCTATTATTTGAATGGATTTGTTCCCAAAGAGGCTCTGCATCCCCACTTCTATGATTGTGTCAAGAATTTTTATGTAATCGTTCTTGGCTTTCGTATGTCTATCCCTTTTAATGTCATTAGACGTATTGCAATATATATGTATTTGGTTCCTTAAAGTTATTTGAACTTCATGATTAATAGATTTGTAACTTTCTTTATCGCAGTATGTTTGATTTGGTTTACTTTTTTAGAGAGTTTAATTTCCTTATAAATTCACTAGTTATGATTAATCTTTGTCCCTCTGAGTTTATATACATCATGTCGTGGTCTTTTCTTAAATCAAGAATTAAGTCACTATGTTCTTTAATTTCTTTTCTTATTAACTAGTAATGTACAAAGTTTTACATTACTCAGCCCAGGTATCTTTTGGGATTGTTTCCCAAGTTTCCAACTCAATGGTTGGACCAAGAACCTAACCCAAAATTCGTGCAACAATTCATTCAATCGTTCTTTAAGATTAAGTTTCATGACCCAAATTAAATTGAGTCAGTTTGTCCCCAACTTAGTTTTTGTTTTTTTTACTTAGTTTTGGGTCTAACTCTGTAAGGAATGAGATTGTTTACCAATTTATTTCTCTTTAAACAACTGGGATGGGAAACTAACCCATTTCTTATCAGAGTACTCTCATAGTTTAATATATCTGAAAAAACTTTATTCACTCTTGTTCCATCGAGTTGAACATTCTAAGTTAGTCCATTCACTTACCAACACTTTTACTGAGTTGATCACAAATTAAAATAATTCTATTGTAAAACTTTAAACGAAAACATATCCACTGTATATCCATAGATCATAATTATTTGTTTTAGATAGCACCATTCCATTATAAAACAACTTCAAGACCATTTGTTAACACTTATATGAGTTTATGTTTGTTTTTCCAGACACGAACCACTCGAAAGGAAATGCTCCACCCAACCATGAGATCAATCTCTAACACTGCATATTCCCTCGAGCTTGCTGCACACCTAAAGTAAATTTCTAGGACAGTGGACAGTACATGAATGTTAATCCAAGAGGTTATTTGATCATAACCAGACTTAGCCACAATTAAAAGTTTGAGCACCCAGGACCCAGACAGACTCCATTAGCCAACCAACTCTAGAGTCTCTTCTGATCAAGTCTTTTCGACTTGCCTTTGTCTTACTATCCTCTTGCCTCATGTTCCCAATACCCTCTTGACATTCTTTTGAATTTTTTTTTTCTTTCCAATGGAGGAGCTTGGGTAGGTAACTACCTCCCCATAAGTGTCCAACTACATGGGTGTGAGATTTCTCGAGCATTGCTTCCTCATTATGGTTCACGCACAAATATTATGCAAATAAAGAAAATCAAAACATATATTCAGATATGCTTACTTATAGTATTTAGCCTTCTAGACCCACCATTAAAACAACATTATTTTAATTGTCAGTATTTATGAGGTTACAAGGGGATATTACAATTATGCTCAATTATACAATATAACCTCAATTTAAAATTCAAAACCTAAATATATTTTACAATATTATTGATAATTTTTCATATTTAAAATCAAAATATATTTTATAATAACATATATAATTTAGCCCCGAGGATTAGCTCAAGTGGTGTAGAGCCACATGTTAAGGGCTTTGATATTATTTCTAGTTGCTGACTTGTTAGACTCACTTTGATTCCCTTAGAGCTAGGTATCATAATCACACAAACTATTTACTAAATTAAACATTGATAAAATGTGAGGGTTTTTTCCTGCTTTACTTCCAAGTAGAAAATAAAGAATAATTTCTTACTAAAATTAATTGAAAAACTTCTAAAATTTTGAACATATAAATTTTTTAACTTAAAATATAGGTTACACATTAATTAATAATATTAACAATTTCATCAATTCGAAAATAAAATTTGAAATTTAACACAAATTTAATGAAAGAAAAATGAAAACTTCAAAGAAAAAAAAATTAAAAAATGTAAGACTATAACTTTGAATATATTTTGAAATGTTAAAAATGTAAGACTAGTTAACTTTGAATATATATTGAATAATAATAAAGCCAACCACTTAATAATCATGATTAAAATTTGTGTTATTAAAAGGTTTTATATAAGGGCTGCTGAAAAAGCAGAGAAAAATTTCAAAAAATAAACAAATGTTGAAAATGTAAACATTTTGAAGCTTTGGAATATTTACAAAATAGCTAGTGCGTTTTTAAAAGTCGTACCATTTTTAGTGAAGCGGTGTATCGAAATGCCGGCATGTTTCTACGACAATGCGAAAATGTTAAACAATTTCCATTTTCGGCAATCGAACAAAGTGCTACAGTTTTTTTTTGTACTCCGGGGGGGGGGGGGGGGGGGGGGGGGGGGGGGGGGGGGGGGGGTTTTGTAGATTTTGGGATTCTGTATTTTTTTTTTTTTTTTTTTTTTTTTTTTTGAGATTTTGAGACGAGACGAGACCTTGCCGGAAATTTTGAGACCTTGCCGGAAATTTTGCCGGAAATTTTGCCGGAAATTTTGCCGGAAATTTTGCCGGAAATTTTGCCGGAAATTTTAAATTTTTTTTTTTTTTTTTTTTTTTTATTGGGTTTTTCCAAATTTTCAATAGTTTCGATTATCTCTTTCTTCTTCTAAGCTAAGTTTGAGTTGATTATTTTCTGAAAATCATTCTCCTGTATATCCAGAAGTATCCTTTCTTCTTTTGTTCAATGCCATATAGTCTAAGATCTTCTTCACATTCTTCCTACCATTAAGGACTCATCACGGCCATGCAGACAGTAACTTTTCTGTTTTCGCACGAAGTTCTTTATTCCTTCTTACTACTTTTCTTTTATAAGGACATTTTCCAAAGAATGACTAAATTTACCACACCTTAAACATTTGGGTGGTGTTTACCTTTGAATCTTCCGGCACTTAAAGGAGCTTTCTCACGAAATTTGCTTCTTCTTCACCTGGACATAGCAGATTCTTTGATAACCTCTTCCTTTCCTTTTGTAGAGTTTCTAAAACAGCCTTCTCTTACTTGAGAAGGCTAATTGTCTCATTTCAAAAGCATTATGAGGTCATGTAATTGAACAACAGAAGAGTTTGCGCATCTTGCCTTTCTAATAGTTAAACTTTAGAGTTCAATTTTTGAAGTCAGCATCTCAAGACCTTTTTCCAGCACAGTAGTATTTCTACCATGGTTTCACCCAAATTTCTCATCCGATTTACAATATCATCTAGACGAAGAAAGAAACTGCAACACTTTCATCACTATGCATCTTCGTGTTCTCACATTCATTCTCAAGGAGTTCGAGTTTTCGTACTCTTTACCTTTTGTGTCTCCTTCATAGCTTGTTTGATCTTTTGTCTCAAAGTATTTCTTTTTGTCAATGTAGTCGATCACTTTAAATAAATTCTCGATTCTATATGCTTCCCAATAAGACATTCACCGCTTTTGGCATTGGTTTTACATTTTTCTCCTTTCTCACTGTACTGAGAATACTTGGTACATTTTAAAACTTCTTCCAGCCTACTTGCTCACATCTCGCACCAAAGACTTTGGCAAGACATGCTTGCACGTACCTTCCGTAAGACTCTACTACTTCCATTGAACAGTGTTTTGTATTACTATTCTCTTCTTGACTTCCCCATTGCGACGGATTCCTTTGGCGATCAAGCTTCGCACAAGGACCAAGCCCGATACCAATTGTTGGGAAAAATACCAGGAGGGGGTGAACAAAGATTACGCATAATCAAAACTTTTTACTTCTTTTCATATTCCTTAAATCCCATACGTTACTTTACTTCAAAGAACCTCATGTGACATACGTACATATCCTTTGTGAAACTAGCGTACGCGCATCTAGATATGTAATTAACTCTTCACTCTAGATCATTCCATCATTCCATTTATCGTATGTTCAATAAACTCAACATAAAAAAAGAATAACAAGATTAATAATATATCGTTAATAAAAATACATGAATACCCGTATTTTTAGGTGAAACCCAAATCTAGATAGAAAATCACCGCCTATGTTTGCTCACCTTCAATATTTTTATTATAGAGAAAAACATGTTACAACATATGTGCCGGTGTATTTTGATCATGACGCAGTACCCACCGCGCTCGCTACCACCCTCTCCCCGGAAGGGAGCCACGACCGACTCGTTTACCACCCCCTCACTCGGAAGTGAGCTACAACCTCCGAGACCGAAGGCTGCAACCTCATCGTTCCGTGACCACGTTTCATCAATTTTCACACTCGGGATCTAACCACTTCAAAAGAACACAACTCGTAGGCCAAAATTCACCATTTCCATACCGACCCTTTCCATACTTTTTTAAGCTCAACCACAGGTCACCAATGCTAGGACACATATCACCGTCGTATCAGACATTTTAAAAACACAGAAGGCACGATATTTTTCATACCCCTTGCTTCGTTGTGTCCCTAGTTTACACGCTCTTTCCTTCACCGATGTTATGAGTATACGTTCCGTCCACAAACCACAACAAGATACCCTCAACAGTATATTTATTGTGCATACGCACTTTCTTCTTCGCGCCCAAGTTTGCGTATACACGCGCTTTTCCTCCGAAGGCCAAAGTAGTTGACCCTTAATTATTGTTGCAGACAGTACTTTCCACCATATTCGCTCTATCACTCCTTTCACTTCAAGACAGACAGCCGCCTAGACAGTTCATTTCTACCGCCATCTGGCTCATGGCACCACAGATACATTTCGTATCTTGCATCCTTTCAACATTGGTGCATCATCCATTCGTATTTATCTTCATAAACTTTCATTCAGAATTATTTCATATATATATTCATTCAAGCCGTATATCTTGGTAACTCCAATAATCGGCGCATCAACATAACAATTTCTTTCCTTGATATGATCATTCTTCGGTCAATACCATGAGCCCCTTTTTCAATACCATGGATCAAAACAATACCATAAGCCCAAAACTATCTGGACGGGGTCAATTTAGGCAGATCATTACCCAATTCAATGGGTTAATACCATGGTGGTTACCCTTGGTTTTGCACTTTTTGAGCGCTTTTGCCCATACGCGACTTGGCACGTGCCTTTCCGCGTGTATACGCGATTTCCCTTAGGCCAATACGCGCATACCAAGAGACATACTCTTTTTCATCATACTTTGAGTACATTCTGAAATCCTTTCTTCATGCACACTGTAGAAACATCATATTTTCTTCATCATGAACATATTCTCTCAAGCACAACTTCATCAAGTAAGTTGTCATTATCTTCATCAAGTGGGTTTTCGCTCTTCAAGGAAAACACTTAGCATTATATTGTCAACAAGCATTATATCATATCGTATTTACATCATTTACTAAGTCCATCAAGTCAAGCATATCTTCATCTTCATTTAGTGGGTTGCCATCAAGGACAACACTCTACATCATATTGCCAACAATCTCCCCCTTTGGACTTGATGACAACCACGATGGTGTTTGATCACCACAACAGATAGATACATTAAGAACACCATGTCACTACATTAAGAATTCAAACACCATGTCACTATGTCACTCTCCCCCTTTGACATCAAGAGCAAAGGGCGGATCAAAACCAACACAAGGAAACGTTCTGCAGATCTGATGTACACTGAAGTGACCAAGCTCCCCCTGAGTTCATGCCGAATCTTCAAACATATTTTTCAATGAACTATATGACTCTATGACTTTCCTAGCATCAAGGACTCATACTTACATCAATTATCCATCCACATGGATTTACATATGAGACTCAACTACCCAACCAAGTTGGTTTACAAATTTGACTTAGCTACCCAACCAAGTGGGTTTACAAAAATGACAAGTCCTTACATGACTGAATATTACAATTTTACAACAAGGGTCTCCACCAGACCTTTTCATACAAATACAAATATGACTTTTCATAGCCAATACCAAAAAGTCCTCAAGAAAGAGAACACATTTCAGAGCCATCATAATGCCAACATCGCATTAGTCCAACATCGCATTATACCAAAGACTTTCCAAAGAAGCTAATGCTCCCCCTGAATCTGTGCATCCAAGCAATCTTTCCAAATGACTAAGGCTCCCCCTTAGTTTGTGCATCCTGAAAACTTCCACCAACAAATCATCAAGGCATCTTCATCAAAACATTAGAAACAGAATTATGAGAACTGGAACACTATCAGAGATACCAAACAGTATCAGAGATACCAAACAGCACTGCAGCTGTGTTGAAGAGAGCTGAACCAAGCAAAAATTGTCAGCAATCATTCATACGCGGTTTTCTGTGCATTAACTCGCGTACATACGCGACTGTGTTTCATAAAACACGCGTATCCCAAGTCATCTTCTAAAATTATGTAGATTTGTTCTTTTGACTGGCAGAAAATACTCCCAGCTTCTGTCTTAGATACTCGAACGCTTCCCTGGGCAGAGGTTTAGTAAAGATATCAGCAGCTTGTTCTTTGGAGGTAACATACTCCAACTTCACTCTTTGCTCAAGCACTTGTTCACGTAGGAAATGATATTTGATGGGAATGTGCTTGGTTTTCGAATGCATAACAGGATTCTTTGAGATATTGATGGCACTTGTATTATCACACATAATGGAGATGGGAGTTGCACATTTGATTTGAAAATCTTGCAAGGTTTGCATCATCCATAGGAGTTGAGTGCAACAAGATGCGGCAGCTACATACTCTGCTTCAGCTGTTGATAAGGCAATAGAATTTTGCTTCTTGCTGAACCAAGATACTAACCGGGGCCCCATGTAAAACGCACCACCACTAGTGCTTTTCCGATCATCAAAACTTCCATCCCAATCTGCATCAGTGTAAGCATGAAGAGTAAGATCAGCATTCTTTGGATACCATAGACCAAAGTCTTGAGTTCCTTGTAGATATTTGAAAATTCTTTTCACAACCTGAAGGTGAGACTCTTTTGGATTAGCTTGGAATCGTCCAACAATCCCAACTGCATGCATAATGTCTGGTCTAGTCCCAGTGAGATAAAGTAGACTTCCTATCATCGATCTGTATTATGGTTGATTCACCGTGGGAGAATCATCATGAGAACTGAGATTGCATCCGGTTATCATTGGAGTACTTACAGGTTTGCATTCTTCCATGCCATACTTCTTCAGAATTTGCTTAAGATATTTTGCTTGTGATAGGAATATACCATCTGTAGTTTGATGCACTTGCAAGCCAAGAAAGAATGTTAGTTCCCCAAGTAAAGACATTTCAAATTCTTACTGCATGACAGAAGCAAATTTTTGACTCATAGATTCTTCGTTACTCCCAAAAATGATATCATCAACATATACAACTACAATCAATAGTTTATCATTTTCAACTTTTGTGTATAAGTTGCTATCAGCAGACCCCTTTGAAAATCCTTGTTGATGAAGATATTTGTCAAGACGATAGTACCAAGCCCTTGGAGCTTGTTTGAGACCATACATCGCCTTTTTAAGTGTACAAACAAGATTTGCATCATTTCCAAAAATGAATCCTTCTGGTTGCTCTATATATACTTCTTCTTCTAGATCACCATTAAGAAAAGCAGATTTGACATCCATTTGATAAAATTTGATTTGTTGATAACTTGAAAAAGCAAGGAACATTCTGATGGCTTCAAGTCTAGCTACAGGAGCAAAAGTTTCTTCAAAGTCTATACCTTCTTGTTGAGTATACCCTTTACAAACCAGTCTAGCTTTGTTTCTTACAACATCTCCATTCTCATTTAACTTGTTCTTGAAAATCCATTTAGTTCCAATGACATTTTTATCATGAGGCCTTGGAACCAAATCCCAAGTGTTATTCTTCTCAATTTGAACAAGTTCTTCATCCATGGCTTGCCTCCAACATTCATATTTGCTAGCTTCATTGACATTGTGTGGTTCAACTGTGGATAGAAGAGCCAAATGATTAGAAGATCCCATAAGAGTTCTCCTTGTTCGTACACCAGATTCCTTGTCACCCAAAATTTGAGTTTCAGGATGATTCTTTTGAACATATCTGGATGGAGCTTTTTCAGATAGGTCATCTTCAGGTTCTTCATTGGATCCACTTTCTATATCATTGCTATCTGATGTAGAAGGCCATATGTCGCCATCATCTTCATTTGCGGTTTGTTTTTCTTCTTTAGGAGCTGCAGGAGACTCATCAATAACAACATCAATGCATTCAACAACCTTTCGAAGCCTTTTATTGTAACATGTGAAAGCTTTGCTTGACGAAGAGTAACCAAGAAATATCCCTTCATCTGATCTAGGTTCAAACTCGCCAAGTTTTTCATCATTATTTTTGATAAAGCATTTACTTCCAAAAACCTTAAAATGCTTCACAGTGGGAGAATTGCCATACCAGAGTTCATATGGAGTTTTGTCACTATTTACCCGAACATGAGCTTTATTGAGAATGTTAATTGCTGTATGTGCTGCTTCACTCCAGAACATGTCAGGAACATCAGAATCAGAAAGCATAGCTCTAGCCATTTGAACAATTGTTCTATTCATTCTTTCTGCTACACCATTTTGTTGCGGAGTGCCTGCTACAGAGAACTGTCATTTAATGCCATGTTGTTCACAAAATTCAAAGAATTCATTTGATGAATATTCTCCTCCTCGATCAGATCTAAGACACTTGATTTTTAGATCTAATTCATTTTCTGCCAATGCTTTGAAGCTCTGAAATTTTTCAAGTGCTTGATCTTTTTGTTTAATGAACCCGATCCAACACATTCTAGAGTAGTCATCAATAAATAAGATATAGTATTCTTCCCCACGTAATGAATTTTTCCTCATAGGTCCACAGATATCAGTATGAATGAGTTCAAGAGGCTTACTTGATGATCCTTCTTTGGCATTAAATCGTACTCTGGTTTGCTTACCAAATTGACAAGATTTGCATATGGTACTTTCTGGAAGCTTGACCTTGGGAAGATCACGAACAGCTTGAAGTCTGCTAGCTTTGTTGATTTGAGAGAAACTCAGATGTCCCAGCCTTCTATGCCACAGCCAATTTTCTGAGGACTTGCTCAAGTAACATTGATCTATGCCATTTAGAATATACAGGTTGCTTGGATTTCTTTTTCCTTTTATAATGATTTTACCTGTGTCAAGATCACGAACCACACATTCTTTGGAACTGAAGACCACTTCTACTCCTTGATCACACATTTGACTAACACTTAATAGGTTATGCCTTAATCCATCCACATACATGACATCTTTAGCCTTCACCTTTTCTTTTAGAAATACTGACCCTTTTCCTTTAATCACAGCAGGAGTATCATTTCCAAATGTAACTTTCTTTTCCTTTTCTAGAGCATTATAAGTATGAAGTTTGCTTTTGTCACCTGTCATGTGTCTTGAGCACCCACTATCAATGTACCATTGATTTTCTTCACCTTCTGCAAATAATGCTATCCCACAATTTTCAACCGGCGGTTCTTTCTTCTTCCACACTTTAGAGCTTGAGGGAACATGTTCTTTAGGCTGGATCTTGTTCCCGCATTCAGATTCTTCATGGCCAAAGTTATTGCAATAAGTACATTCAACTTCACTTTGAAGAGGAGAAAAATTGTTATATGTATTCTTCTTTGGTTCAGTATCCAACCTTTTCTTTCTTGCTTCTCTTGTCATGATGGTTTTATATGCAACACATTGAATAGCTTTATGACCAAAATTGTGACACGTGAAACATTGCCCATTGAAGTAGAAATTTCTGCGATCATGGAATCTTTTATTTGAATTTACCTGATGGTTGTAGTGTCTTTGAAAGCTATCCCTGTTAGTGTTCCTTGAATTGATATGGTCCTGCTTTCCCTGTAGAAATCCTTTATTCTCTTGCTGAGTGACTGAATGATGTAAACCACCTGTAACTGCTTTTAGAAAGTTTGGTGCTGAAGTTTGAGAAGATTCTCCGGTATATCCAAGACCTGTCTTTATAAGAGGAGAACGTTGTACCTTGATGATCTCATCTAAGGTTTCAGATCCTTTAGCAAATCTAAGATTCAAGGTTTTTGCTTTCTCAACTTCTTTTCTTTGACTTACCACTTCACATTCTATTTTTTCAATATGTTTCTTTGCTTCTTCCAGCTGCTTTTCAATAGTTTCTCTGATTATCTTTTCTTCTTCTAAGCGAAGTTTGAGTTGATTATTTTCTTCAAGAAAATCATTCTCCTCTAGAGCATCCATAAAAGTATCCTTTTCTTCCTTTTGTTCAAATGCCATGAGAAGTCTAAGATCTTCTTCACATTCTTCCTCACTATTAGATGACTCATCACTATCGTCATTAGCATAGTAACTTTTCTTAGAGCCAGATTGGTTCTTATTCCTTCTTACTACTTCTTTTCTTTTATAAGGACATTTTGCAGCATAATGACCAACTTTACCACACTCAAAACATTTGAAGGGAAGCTTACCTTTAACCTACATCTAGTTGGAGCTTTCTCACGAAATTTGCTTCTTCTTTCATCTGATACATACAGATTCTTTTGATAACCTCCCTTTTCCTTTCCTTTTGTAGATGCCTTAAAAGCAGCTTCTCTTATTTGAGAAGGACCTCCTTGCCTCATTTCAAAAGCAGTCAGAATACCATGCAATTGAACAATAGAAAGAGTTTGCAGATCTTGCCTTTCTTCAATAGCCGAAACTTTAGAGTCAAATTTTGAAGTCAAGGATCTTAAGACCTTTTCCACCAGAGTAGTATCAGTTATGGTTTCACCCAAATTTCTCATTCGATTTACAATATCATCCAGACGAAGAAAGAAACCGGCAACACTCTCATCACTATGCATCTTCAAATTTTCATATTCAATTCTAAGAGTTTGGAGTTTTGCACTTTTTACCTTTGTGTCTCCTTCATAGCTCAGAATGATTTTGTCCCATATTTCTTTTGCTGAATGTAGCTGCATCACTTTAGCAAATTCCGATTCAGACATGCTTCCTAGCAAGACATTTACTGCTTTGGCATTGGTTTCATACTTCTTCCTTTCTGCTGCATCGGTAGGAATACTTGCCGGGTATTGATAACCTTCTTCCACGATTGCCCATACATCCGCACCAAGACTTTGCAGATAAGCTTTTGTACGTACCTTCCAGAAGATCAGATTGCTTCCATTGAATAGAGGTGGCTTTATAGACATTACTCCTTCTTGACTTCCCATTGCGACGGATCTCCTTTAAGCGATCAAGCTTCTGCACAAGGACCCGCTCCGATACCAATTGTTGGGAAAAATACTGAGAGGGGGGGGGTGAATCAGTATTTACAACATAATCAAAACTTTTTACTTTTTCATTCCTTAAAACCCATACGCTACTTTCCTTCAGTAAACCTGTGTATATACGCGGATCCCCTTCATGCAACTCGCGTATTAGCAGAGATCTAAAAATGTAGATATTTATTAACTTAGTTCTTTGCACTATTCAATCATCTGATGATAAGTTAATAGTAAACATGTGTAGTAACAACAGAATAAACCATCACACAAAGCATCACACATGAACACCGTGATTTTTAGGTGGAAACCCAAGTCGGGAGAAAACCACCGCTGCAGTTGCTCAGCCTTCAATATTTTATTATAGAGAAAACATCTTACAACATATGTGCCGGTGCAGACTCTACCAGCACGCAGGCACCCACCTGTGCTCGTTTACCAGCCTCTCCTGGAAGGGAGCTCCAACCCCCTGACTCGTTTACCAGCCTCTCCTGGAAGGGAGCTACGACCCCCGATCTCGTTTACCAGCCTCACCTGGAAGGGAGCTACAACCCCCTGACTGAAGGCTACAACCCTCAGCACCACTTTGGACCACGTTTCATCAATTTTCACACTGGATCCAACAACTTCAATAGAACAACACTTGCAGGCCACGTTTCATCATATTTTCATACTGGACCCTTTCCATACTTTTAAGCACAAACATACATCACCAACAGATACATATCAACACAGATCAGATAGCAGAAACACAGCAGAACATATCAGATATTTCATACCCCTTGCTTCAGCAAACCCTAGTTTGCATACGCGCTTTCCCTTTACTGATGTCGCGTATATACGCGCTTCCGTCCACACAAACCAGCGTATACCTCAGTGTATATTTCATTGCGCATACGCGCTTTCACTTCAGCGAAGCCGCGTACATACGCGCTTCCTCCGCGGAAAAGTAGCGTATAGATCTTCAATCATTACAGAGCAACATACTTCTTCAGATCAGATATTCAGTTCAGATTTACCCTTTTACTTCAGACAGATGTTCGCCTAGATGTTCGCCTCATCACAGATCTAAGCCTTCCATAAGCAGATCTAGTAGATACATTTCAGATCTAGATCCCTTTCTTCATCATTGGTGCATCATCCAATCAGATTTATCTTCAAGTGTAACCCTTTCATTCAGATCTACTTCAGAGAGAAGTATTCATTCAAGCTCAGACATCTTGCACCCACTCTCATCATTTGCACAATGAATTTCTTCTCCTTATATATGGTTACCCTTTGTCAATACCATGAGCCCCTTTTTCAATACCATGGATCAAAACAATACCATAAGCCCAAAACTATCTGGACGGGGTCAATTAGGCGGATCATTACCCAATACAATGGGTTAATACCATGGTGGTTACCCTTGGTTTTGCACTTTTTGAGCGCTTTTGCCCATACGCGACTTGGCACGTGCCTTTCCGCGTGTATACGCGATTTTCCTTAGGCCAATACGCGTATACCAAGAGACATACTCTTTTTCATCATACTTTGAGTACATTCTGAAATCCTTTCTTCATAGTCTTCTGTACACACCGTAGAAACATCATATTTTCTTCATCAGGAACATATTCTCTCAAGCACAACTTCATCAAGTAAGTTGTCATCATCTTCATCAGGTGGGTTGCCTTTCAAGGAAAACACTTAGCATTATATTGTCAACAAGCATTATATCATATCAGATTTACATCATTTACTAAGTCCATCAAGTCAAGCATAACTTCATCTTCATTCGTGGGTTGCCATCAAGGACAACACTCTGCATCATATTTCCAACAATCTCCCCCTTTGGACTTGATGGCAACCATGATGGTGTTTGGTTACCACAGCAGATAGATACCATGTCACTCTCCCAAATATTTGACATCATTATCTTCTCTTCATTCAAACACCATGTCACTCTCCCCCTTTGACATCAAGGGCAAAGGGCGGATCAAAAACCAACACTCTCCTCTCCTCATGTGGAAGAAACATTCTGCAGATCTGATATGTGCTGAAGTGGCCAAACTCCCCCTGAGTTCATGCTGAATCTTCAAACATATTTGTCAATGAAGTACATGACTCTATGAACTTCCTATCACCAAGGACTCATACTTACATCAATTATCCATCCACATGGATTTACATATGAGACTCAACTACCCAACCAAGTGGGTTTACAAAAATGACAAGTCCTTACATGACTGAATATTACAATTTTACAACATGGGTCTCCCCCAGACCTTTTCATACAAATACAAATATGACTTTTCATAACCAATATCAAAAAGTCCTCAAGAAAGAGAACATATTTCAGAACCATCATAATGCCAACACTGCATTATACTCAGCAAAGCTAATGCTCCCCCTGAATCTGTGCAAGCAAGCAATATTTCCAGAGACTAAGGCTCCCCCTTAGTTTGTGCATCCTGAAAACTTCCACCAACAAATCATCAAGGCATCTTCATCAAAACATTAGAAACAGAATTATGAGAACTGGAACACTATCAGAGCTACCAAACAGTATCAGAGATACCAAACAGCACTGCAGCTGTGCTGAAGAGAGCTGATCCAACCAAAAATTGTCAGCAACCAAACATACGCGGTTTTCTGTGCATTAACTCGCGTACATACGCGACTGTGTTTCATAAAACACGCGTATCCCAAGTCATCTTCTAAAAATTATGTAGATTTGTTCTTTTGACTGGCAGAAAACACTCCCAGCTTCTGTCTTAGATACTCGAACGCTTCCCTGGGCAGAGGTTTAGTAAAGATATCAGCAGCTTGTTCTTTGGAGGTAACATACTCCAACTTCACTTTTTGCTCAAGCACTTGTTCACGTAGGAAATGATATTTGATGGGAATGTGCTTGGTTTTCGAATGCATAACAGGATTCTTAGAGATACTGATGGCACTTGTATTATCACACATAATGGAGATGGGAGTTGCACATTTGATTTGAAAATCTTGCAAGGTTTGCATCATCCATAGGAGTTGAGTGCAACAAGATGCGGCAGCTACATACTCTGCTTCAGCTGTTGATAAGGCAATAGAATTTTGCTTCGTGCTGAACCAAGATACTAACCGGGGCCCCATGTAAAACGCACCACCACTAGTGCTTTTCCGATCATCAACACTTCCAGCCCAATCTGCATCAGTGTAAGCATGAAGAGTAAGATCGGCATTCTTTGGATACCATAGACCAAAGTCTTGAGTTCCTTGTAGATATTTGAAAATTCTTTTCACAGCCTGAAGGTGAGACTCTTTTGGATTGGCTTGGAATCGTCCAACAATCCCAACTGCATGCATAATGTCTGGTCTAGTCCCAGTGAGATAAAGTAGACTTCCTATCATTGATCTGTAATCTGGTTGATTCACCGTGGGAGAATCATCATGAGAGCTGAGATTGCATCCGGCTATCATTGGAGTGCTTACAGGTTTGCATTCTTCCATGCCATACTTCTTCAGAATTTGCTTAAGATATTTTTCTTGTGATAGGAATATACCATTTGTAGATTGATTCACTTGCAAGCCAAGAAAGAAAGTTAGTTCCCCAAGCAAAGACATTTCAAATTCTTGCTGCATGACAGAAGCAAATTTCTGACTCATAGATTCTTCGTTACTCCCAAAAATGATATCATCAACATATACAACAACAATCAATAGTTTATCATTTTCAACTTTTGTGTATAAGTTGCTATCAGCAGACCCTTTTGAAAATCCTTGTTGATGAAGATATTTGTCAAGATGATAATACCAAGCCCTTGGAGCTTGTTTGAGACCATATAGAGCCTTTTAAGTCTACAAACAAGATTTTCATCATTTCCCAAAATGAATCCTTCCGGTTGTTCTATATATACTTCTTCTTCTAGATCACCATTAAGAAAAGCAGATTTGACATCCATTTGATAAACTTTGATTTGTTGATAACTTGAAAAAGCAAGAAACATTCTTATGGCTTCAAGTCTAGCTACAGGAGCAAAAGTTTCTTCAAAGTCTATACCTTCTTGTTGAGTATACCCTTTACAAACCAATCTAGCTTTGTTTCTTACAACATCCCCATTCTCATTTAACTTGTTCTTGAAAATCCATTTAGTTCCAATGACATTTTTATCATGAGGCCTTGGAACCAAATCCCAAGTGTTATTCTTCTCAATTTGAACAAGTTCTTCATCCATGGCTTGCCTCCAACATTCATATTTTCTAGCTTCATTGACATTGTGTGGTTCAATTGTGGATAGAAGTGCCAAAAGATTAGAAGATCCCGTAAGAGTTCTCCTTGTTCGTACACCAGATTCCTTGTCACCCAAAATTTGAGATTCAGGATGATTCTTTTGAACATATCTGGATGGAGCTTTTTCAGATAGATCATCTTCAGGTTCTTCATTGGATCCACTGTCTATATCATTGCTATCTGATGTAGAAGGCCATATGTCACCATCATCTTCATTTGCGGTTTGTTTTTCTTCTTTAGGAGCTGCAGGAGACTCATCAATAACAACATCAATACATTCAACAACTTTTCGAAGGTAAGCCTTATTGTAAGATGTGTACGCTATTGACGAAGAGTAACCAAGAAATATCCCTTCATTCGATCTAGGTTCAAACTTGCCAAGCTTTTCATCATTATTTTTGATAAAGCATTTACGTCCAAAAACCTTAAAATGCTTCACAGTGGGAGAATTACCATACCAGAGTTCATATGGAGTTTTGTCACTATTTACCCGAACATGAGCTTTATTGAGAATGTTAACTGCCGTATGTGCTGCTTCACTCCAGAACATGTCAGGAACATCATAATCAGCAAGCATAGCTCTAGCCATTTGAACAATTTTTCTATTCATTCTTTCTGCTACACCATTTTGTTGAGGAGTGCCTGCTACAGAGAACTGCCGTTTAATGCCATGTTGTTCACAAAATTCAAAGAATTCATTTGATGAATATTCTCCTCCTCGATCAGATCTAAGACACTTGATTTTTAGATCTGATTCATTTTCCGCCAAAGCTTTGAAGTTCTGAAATTTTTCAAGTGCTTGATCTTTGTGTTTAATGAACCCGATCCAACACATTCTAGAGTAGTCATCAATAAATAAGATATAGTATTCATCCCCACGTAATGACTTTTTCCTCATAGGTCCACAGATATCAGTATGAATGAGTTCAAGAGGCTTACTTGATGATCCTTCTTTGGCATTAAATCGTACTTTGGTCTGCTTACCAAATTGACAAGATTTGCATATGGTACTTTCCGGAAGATTGACCTTGGGAAGATCACGAACAGCTTGAAGTCTGCTTGCTTTGTTGATTTGAGAGAAACTCAGATGCCCCAGCCTTCTATGCCATAGCCAATTTTCTGAAGACTTGCTTAAGTAACATTGATCTATGTCGTTTAGTACATACAAGTTGCTTGGATTTCTTTTTCCTTTTATAATGATTTTACCTGTATCAAGATCACGAACCACACATTCTTTGGAACCGAAGACCACTTCTGCTCCTTGATCACACATTTGACTAACACTTAACAGGTTATGCCTTAATCCATCCACATACATGACATCTTTAGCCTTCACTTTTCTTTTAGAAATACTGACCCTTTTCCTTTAATTACAGCAGGAGTATCATTTCCAAATGTAACTTTCTTTTCCTTTTCTAGAGCATTATAAGTATGAAGTTTGCTTTTGTCACCTGTCATGTGTCTTGAGCACCCACTATCAATGTACCATTGATTTTCTTCACCTTCTGTAAATAATGCTATCCCACAATTTTCAACCGACGGTTCTTTCTTCTTCCACACTTTAGAGCTTGAGGGAACATGTTCTTTGGGCTGGCTCTTGTTCCTGCATTCAGATTCTTCATGGCAAAAGTTATTGCAATAAGTACATTCAACTTCACTTTGAAGAGGAGAAAAATTGTTATAGGTATTCTTCTTTGGTTCAGTATCCAACCTTTTCTTTCTTGCTTCTATTGTCATGATGGTTTTATATGCAACACATTGAATAGCTTTATGACCAAAATTGTGACAAGTGAAACATTGCCCATTGAAGTAGAAATTTCTGCGATCATGGAATCTTCTATTTGAATTTACCTGTTGGTTGTAGTGTCTTTGAAAGCTATCCCTGTTAGTGTTCCTTGAATTGATATGGTCCTGCTTTCCCTGTAGAGATCCTTTATTCTCTTGCTGAGTGGCTGAATGATGTAAACCACCTGTAACTGCTTTTAGATAATTTGGTGCTGAATTTTGAGAAGATTCTCCGGTATATCCAAGACCTGTCTTTATAAGAGGAGAACGTTGTACCTTGATGATCTCATCTAAGGTTTCAGATCCTTTAGCAAATCTAAGATTCAAGGTTTTTGCTTTCTCAACTTCTTTTCTTTGACTTACTACTTCACATTCTAGTTTTTCAATATGTTTCTTTGCTTCTTCAAGCTGCTTTTCAATGGTCTCTCTGATTATCTTTTCTTCTTCTAAGCGTAGTTTGAGTTGATTATTTTCTTCAAGAAAATCATTCTCCTCCAGAGCATCCATAAAAGTATCCTTTTCTTCTTTTTGTTCAAATGCCATGAGAAGTCTAAGATCTTCTTCACATTCTTCCTCACTATTAGATGACTCATCACTATCTTCATTAGCATAGTAACTTTTCTTAGAGCTAGATCGGCTCTTATTCCTTCTTACTACTTCTTTTCTTTTATAAGGACATTTTGCAGCATAATGACCAACTTTACCACACTCAAAACATTTGAAGGGAAGCTTACCTTTGAATCTTCCAGTACCTAGTTGGAGCTTTCTCATGAAATTTGCTTCTTCTTCATCGGATACATAGCTGGATTCTTTGATAACCTCCTTTTCCTTTCCTTTTGTAGATGCCTTAAAATCAGCTTCTCTTATTTGAGAAGGACCTCCTTGTCTCATTTCAAAAGCAGTCAGAGTACCATGTAATTGAACAACAGAAAGAGTTTGCAGATCTTGCCTTTCTTCAATAGCAGAAACTTTAGAGTCAAATTTTGAAGTCAAAGATCTCAAGACCTTTTCCACCAGAGTAGTATCAGCCATGGTTTCACCCAAATTTCTCATCCGATTTACAATATCATCTAGACGAAGAAAGAAACTGACAACACTTTCATCACTATGCATCTTCAAATTTTCATATTCAATTCTAAGAGTTTGGAGTTTTGCACTTTTTACCTTTGTGTCTCCTTCATAGCTTAGAATGATTTTGTCCCATATTTCTTTTGCCGAATGTAGCTGCATCACTTTAGCAAATTCTGATTTAGACATGCTTCCCAATAAGACATTCACTGCTTTGGCATTGATTTCATACTTCTTTCTTTCAGCTGCATCAGTAGGAATACTTGCTGGGTATTGATAACCTTCTTCCACGATTGCCCATACATTCGCACCAAGACTTTGCAGATATGCTTTTGTACGTACCTTCCAGAATATCAGATTGCTTCCATTGAATAGAGGTGGCTTTATAGACATTACTCCTTCTTGACTTCCCATTGCGACGGATCTCCTTTAAGCGATCAAGCTTCCGCACAAGGACCTCGCTCTGATACCAATTGTTGGGAAAAATACTGAGAGGGGGGGGTGAATCAATATTTACTGCATAATCAAATCTTTTTACTTTTTCATTCCTTAAAACCCATACGCTACTTTCCTTCAGTAAACTAGCGTATATACGCGGATCCCCTTTATGAAACTAGCGTATACAGAGATCTAGATATGTCATTAAATCTTCACTTCTATTATTCCATCATTCATTCATCAGATGTTTAATAAACAGTAAACATGTGCAGTAAGAACAAAATAAACCATCACACAAAGCATCACACATGAACACCAGGATTTTTAGGTGGAAACCCAAATTGGGAGAAAACCACCGCTGCAGTTGCTCAGCCTTCAATATTTTTATTATAGAGAAAACATGTTACAACATATGTGCTGGTGCAGACTTGACCAGCACGCAGGCACCCACCTGCGCTCGTTTACCAGCCTCTCCTGGAAGGGAGCTCCAACCCCCTGACTCGTTTACCAGCCTCTCCTGGAAGGGAGCTACGACCCCCCGATCTCGCTTACCAGCCTCACCTGGAAGGGAGCTACAACCCCCTGACTGAAGGCTACAACCTTCAGCACCACCTTGGACCACGTTTCATCAATTTTCACACTGGATCCAACCACTTCAATAGAACACAACTTGTAGGCCAAAATTCATCATATTTCCATACCGAACCCTTTCCATACTTTTAAGCTCAACCATACATCATCAGCAGATACATATCAACACAGATCAGATATCAGAAAAACAGCAGAACAGATCAGATATTTCATACCCCTTGCTTCAACAAACCCTAGTTTGCATACGCTCTTTCCCTTCACTGATGTTGCGTATATACGCGCTTCCGTCCACACAAACCAGCGTATACCTCAGTGTATATTTTATTGCGCATACGCGCTTTCTCTTCGCTGAAGCTGCGTATATACGCGCTTCCTCCACGTCAAAGTAGCGTATAGATCTTCAATTATTCCAGAGCAGCATACTTCTTCAGATCAGATATTCAGTTCAGATTTACCCTTTCACTTCAGACAGATGTTCGCCTAGATGTTCGCCTCATCACAGATCTAAGCCTTCCATAAGCAGATCTAGTAGATACATTTCAGATCTAGATCCCTTTCTTCAACATTGGTGCATCATCCATTCAGATTTATCTTCAAGTGTAACCCTTTCATTCAGATCTACTTCAGAGAGAAGTATTCATTCAAGCTCAGATATCTTGCACCCACACTCATCATTTGCACAATGAATTTCTTCTCCTTATATATGATTACCCTTTGTCAATACCATGAGCCCCTTTTTCAATACCATGGATCAAAACAATACCATAAGCCCAAAACTATCTGGACGGGGTCAATTTAGGCGGATCATTACCCAATTCAATGGGTTAATACCATGGTGGTTACCCTTGGTTTTGCACTTTTTGAGCGCTTTTGCCCATACGCGACTTGTCACGTGCCTTTCCGCGTGTATACGCGATTTCCCTTAGGCCAATACGCGTATACCAAGAGACATACTCTTTTTCATCATACTTTGAGTACATTCTGAAATCCTTTCTTCATAGTCTTCTGTACACACTGTAGAAACATCATATTTTCTTCATCAGGAACATATTCTCTCAAGCACAACTTCATCAAGTAAGTTGTCATCATCTTCATCATGTGGGTTGCCTTTCAAGGAAAACACTTAGCATTATAATCTTTCCTTAATGCTTTCATCATCTTTTAGGATTTTTTGCGGTCTTCGTGTCATTTTGTAATATCTTGTGATCTTTTGTCATATTTTGTGATATTTTACAATGATTTGTGGTATTTCATAACCTTTTGTCATCTTTCGTGATATTTTGTCATCTTTGGGATATTTCATCATCTTTCATGATATTTTAGGATTTTTTGTGGTATTTCGTCATGTTTTGCGACCTTTTGTCATCTTTCATGAAATTTTTACATCTTTTGCGATATTTTAGTATTTTTCACGGTCTTTCATCATATTTCTTGATATTTTGTCATATTTTGTTATCTTCAATGATCTTTGATGATCTTTCACTATCCTTCATGATATTTTGTGATCTTTCTTCATATTTCATGATCTACTGTGGCATTCTATTATCTTTGGTAAATTTTCATCATTTTTCGTCATATTTTGTGCTCTTTCGTGATTTTCCTTCATCTTCCATGATGTTTCATCATCTTTAAAGATATTTCATCATCTTTTAATATGTTTTATGGTATTTCGTGATATTTCATCATATTTCGCGATCTTTCCTCATCTTTCGCAATCTATTTAAATATTTCGTGATCTTTTAGGGTTTTTCGCGGAATTTCTTGATGTTTCATAATATTTCATGAGTGTTCATCATCTTTCGTCATTTTTAAGGATATTTTGCATCTTACTTGATCTTTCACGATATTTTACCATCTTTGGCAATATTTTCGAGTGTTTTGCGATATTTTGTCATCTTTCATTATCTTTGTTTTTATATTTCATCATCTTTTAGGATTTTTTGCACTATTTCATGACCATTTATCATATTTCATGAAATTTCATGATTTTCTAGGATGTTTTGTGATATTTCATCATCTTAAGTGATTTTTCATCATCTTTCATGATCTTTCACATTCTTTCGCAATATTTTTTCTTCTTTTGCGATCTTTCGTCATCTTTTTCCATTTTTAAAGTTTTTTCACCGTCTTTTGTCATATTTTAGGATCTTTCATGGTCCTTCGTGATCTTTTGTGACCTTTTTTCATCTTTCGTTATCTTTTGTGGTTTTTCATGATCTTGAATTATTTTTCATCATCTTTCGTTGTCTTTTGCGATATTTCATGATTTTTCATCATCTTTTATGATGTTTTGCAATATTTCGTGACATTTCAACATCTTTTACAATGTTTTGCAGTATTTCATGAAGACTTATCATATTTCATCATATTTCATTATATTTTAGGATGTTTCACGGACTTTTTAAATCTTTCATCATCTTTCGTGATTTTTCATCATATTTCATGATCTTTTAGGATCTTTCGGTGTCTCTCACAATCTTTCGTGATTTTTTGTCATATTTTGTCATATTTTAGAGTGATTTTCTTTATTTCATTACCTTTTGTCATATTTCATGGTATTTTTTCATATTTCGTAATATTTCATCATCATTCGTGGTATTTTAGGATTTTATGCGGTCTTCGTGACCTTTCATCATCTTTCGCAATATTTCATGATTTTCGTCATCTTTCTCGATATTTCATCATATTTCATCATATTTCGTAATATTTGTTCATATTTTCCGATCTTTTAGGATTTATCATGATATTTCTTGATATTTCATCATCTTTCATGATCTTTCGATTTCTTTTATGGTCTTTATGGTCTTTCATCATCTTTTGTCATATTTCGTGATCTTTCGTAGTCTTTCATAGTCTTTTGTTATATTTCACAGTATTTTGTGATATTTATTCATCTTTTGGAGTTTTCGGCGTTATTTCTTGATTTTTCATCATCTTTTAGATCTTTCAGGATTTTTTGTCATCTTTCATCATATTTTAGGATATTTTGCAGTCTTTCATGATTTTTCGCAATCTTTTGTGGTCTTTCATGATATTTCGTGATTTTTCATTGTCTTTCACGACGTTTTTTCATCTTTCATCATCTTTTAGGATGTTTCGCTAACTTTCTCGATATTTCATCATCTGTCGCAATATTTTGTCATCTTTCATCATTTTTTACGATCTTTCTCGATCTCTTGTGATGTTTTCTGATTTTTCATCATATTTCGTATTGTTTCATCATATTTTGTGATAATTTAAGGGCGTTTTGTGGACTTTCGTTATATTTCACAGTCTTTCTTGATTTTTTGGATGTTTCGCAAACTTTCACAATGTTTAACAATATTTCATTATATTTCATAATCTTTCACGACCTTCAGTCATCTTTCACAATATTTCATCATCTTTCGCGATCTTTAGGATGTGTCACAATATTTCATAATTTTTCTCCATCCTTCGTCACCTTTAAGATGTTTTGTGGTCTTCTGTTACCTTTTGTCATATTTCACTATGTTTCATCATGGTTCATCATCATTCATGATCGTTTTTCATATTTTGCGATATTTAAGGACTTCTCACAGTATTTCTTGATCTTTCAACCTATTTCGTGTTCTTTCGTCATCTTTTCTTATGTTTTGTGATCTTTCATGAACTTTCACAATATTTCGTGATCTTTTGTGATATTTCTTCATCTTTCATGATCGTTTGTGGTATTCCATGATCTTTATTATTTTTCATCATCTTTCATCATCTTTTGTGATATTTCATGATTTCCGCCATTTTCCGTCATCTTTTAGGATGTTTTGTGATATTTCGCAATCTTCCATCATATTTTGTGATATTTGTGATATTTTGTGATCTTTCATGATTTTTTGTCATCTTTCATGATCTTTTAGAATGTTTCGTGTTATTTCGTAATATTTTGTGATTTTTCATCGTCTTTCCTTATCTTTCGTCATCTTTTAGGATGTATTATGGTCTTTCGCCACAATTTGTCATTTTTCGTTATCTTTTGTCATCTTTCTGGATCTTTTTTCACCTTTCGTGATATTTTAGAATATTTTTCGATCTTTCGTAACATTTTCTCATCTGTCAAGATCTTTCATCGTCTTAGTGATTTTTTAGGATGTTTTGGGGTATTTCTTCATATTTGGAAATCTTTCATCATCTTTCACAAACGTTTTTCATATTTTGTGATGTTTTAGTATTTTCGTGGTCTTTCTTTATCTTTCATCAAGATTCGCATTCGTTTTTCATATTCCATGATCTTTGATGATCTTTCACGGTCCTTCACGATATTTTGTGACCTTTCTTCATCTTTTGTGATCTACTATGGTATTTTGTGATCTCTCGTTAATTTTCATTATCTTTCATCATCTTTTGTGATATTTTGTGATTTGATATCATCTTGTGAGATTTTCGTCATCTTTTAGGATATTTCATCATCTTCTAAGATGTTGTGCGGTCTTTCGCGATATTTTTCTATATTTCACCATATTTCGCAATATTTTTTCATCTTTCTCTTTCTTTTAGGAATTTTCGTGGAATTAAGTGATCTATTACATAATATTTCATGATATTTCATCATATATCATAATGTTTTAGGATGTTTTGCATCTTTAGTTATCTTTCACGACCTTTCGTGATTTTTTGTAATCTTTCAAGATTTTTTAGGACGTTCTATGGTCTTTCATCATATTTCGCAGTATTTTGCTATATTTTGTAATCTTTGATGTTTTTTCACAAACTTTCAAAATGTTTTGCAATATTTAATCATCTTTCGCGATCTTTCATCATCTTTCTCAATATTTTAGGGTGTTTGCTATCTTTCAAGATTTTTCATCATCTTTCGTTATCTTTTGTGATATTTCATCATCTTTTAGGATGTTTTGCAATGTTTCGTGACCCTTTGTCATATTTCATCGTCTTTCATGATATTTTAGGATTTTTTACAATATTCCATCATCTTAAATGATCTTTCATCATATTTCGTGATCCTTCAACATCTTTTGCGATCATTTGTCATATTTTGTGTCTTTTCAAAAAAAATCATCATATTTTATCATATTTCGTCATCTTTCATGGTCCTTCATGATATTTTGTGATATTTTTTCATCTTTAGTGGTATTTTGTGGTATTCTATGATCTTTCATGATTTTTCATCATCTTTCGTCATCTTTTGCGATATTTAATGATTTCCGTCATCTTTTATGATGTTTTGCGATCTTTCGTGATCTTTCATCAACTTTGAGGATGTTTTGTAGTCTTTCGTGAAATTTTTTTATGTTTTGTCATCTTTCAATATCTTTTAGGATGTGTCACGGACTTTTGAAATCTCTTATAATCTTTCACGATTTTTCATCATCTTTCGTGATATTTTGGGATAGTTCGGTGTCTTTCACAATCTTTCGTGTTTTTTTTCATATTTCATTATCTTTCAGCATGTTTTGTGGTCATTCATGACCGTTTTTCATATTTCATGATATTTTTTTCATCTTGCGTGATATTTGATCATCATTCATGATATTTTAGGATTTTTTGTTGTCTTCGTGATATTTCATCATCTTTCTAAATATTTCATGATCTTTGGTAATCTTTTGCGATCTTTCATCATCTTTCGCAAAAAAAATTCATATTTTGTGATATTTTAGGATTTCTCATGGTCTTTCATGATATTTCGTCATCTTCCGGGATCTTTCGCTATCTTTTACAATCTTTCATATTCTTTCATCATATTCTTTCTTTCGTGATATTACACGGCCTTTCACAGTATTTTGTGATCTTTCAAACGATGTTTCATGGTGTTTTGTGATATTTCTTCATCTTTTGGGTCTTTTGGTGATATATCATGTTTCTTCGTCATCTTTTATCATATTTTAAGATATTTTATGATTTTCTGTCATCTTTCATCATCTTTTAGGAAGTGTTGCGATATTTCGTGATTTTCTACGATCTTTCATTGTCTCTCATGATCTTTCGTGATTTTTCTTCATCTTTCACGACGTTTTGTCACCTTTCAAGATATTTCACATGTTTTAGGATGTTTCATTGACTTTCTTTATGTTTCAACCTCTTTCGCAATCATTCGTAATCTTTCATCATTTTTTGCGATCTTTCTCGATCTTTCGTGATCTTTTGTGATTTTTTTGTCATATTGCGCATTGTTTTGTCATCTTTTGTGACATTTTAGGATGTTTTGTAATCTTTTGTTATATTTTAGGATGTTTTTCTATGTTCGTAATTATTTCATCGTCTTTCATGATGTTTCACAACATTTTGTGATCTTTCTTCATCTTTCACAATTTTTTGCAGTCTTTTATGATTTTTCATCATCTTTCAATCATCATTCGTCATATTTCATCATCTTTTAGGGTGATTTGTGATATTTCATGATCTTTCGTGATCTTTTGTTTTATTTCGTGATCTTTCATGATTTTTCGTGAAATTTCATCATTTTTCAAGATCTTTCATCATATTTTAGGATGTTTTGCAGTATTTTATGATCTTTTGCAATATTTCATGATATTTTGTCATATTTTGTCATATTTCATCATATTTCATATTTTATGATTTTTCAATAAATTTCTTAATGTTTCATCATCTTTCTCAATCTTTCCTCATCTTTCATCATCTTTCGTGATCTTTCGTGATATTTCGCATGATCTTTCTCAATGGTTCATCATGATCCAGGTGGATATTGGTGGCCACCCCACTATTCCACATGGACCTCCACTGTATTTTATTTTCAATTTCCTTAATTGTAGCACAACTTACTATTTTAGGAAGTTTTTCGGGTCCTAAACATTTAGAGTTGTTTTTAGGGAAAACAGAGAGACCAGAAAAGTCTCAAACCAATCTAGTTGTTTTTTTTTCGAAATTTTCTTTAATATCTTTGAAATGAGGTATTATGATAGTCAAACGAAGATCATATTCCAAAGTTAAGACCTCAGGAAATTGACATTCCAACTTACCCCAACGGGGCCCACAAGCTTTTGGCACTTCATCTCCTGGCATTGGTTTTTTGATGTTTAAGGTTTCTCATTTTATCTCAATGATAAAAAGGCTATTGAGCCTCATTGTAACATAGTTCAAAGGCACGTAGCCACCACACATATTCTCAGAGAAAATATACCATCACCCAAGCTAGTTTATTACAAGTTGTATGTAAGCATATTTTAGTTCTTTGATATTAATGAAATGAAGTGTTATTTCTGCTCCATCTCTCTATTTATGGTTATATATGTATTATGTTCCATTCCTGTTTAATTTCAAATCATATCATCTTTTGTGATATTTAAATATGTTTTGCGATATTTTGTCATCTTTCGCGGTTTATTGCGATATTTCATGATGTTTTAGGATGTTTGTAGAATTTTGCAATCGTTCATCATATTTCAAAATATTTCATCATCTTTCAAGATATTTTAGGATGTTTTTCCGTCTTTCATGATATTTCATCATTTTTTACTATGATTCATCATGTTACATCAACTTTCATGATCTATTTTCATCTTCTTCAATATTTTACGATTTCTCGTGCACTTTTGTGATATTTCTTAATTTGTTCATCATCATTTGCGATCTTTCATGGATTTTTGTCATCTTTCGTGATCTTTTAGGATGGTTCGGCGTCTTTCACGATCTTTTGTGATTTTGTCATATTTCGTCATCTTTTAGGATGTTTTGCAGTCTTTCGTGACTTTTTGTCATCTTTCATGATATTTCATCATCATTCGTGATATTTCATGATTTTTTTGCAGTCTTTGTGATCGTTCATAATCTTTCACGATATTTCGTGATCTTTCATCATGTTTGATTATCTTTCACAATATGTTTTAATCTTTTGCAATATTTTAGGATTTCTCACAGTATTTGTTGATATTTCATCATCTTTCACGATCTTTCGTGGTCTTTTGTGATCTTTCCTCATCTTGCGGGGTTTTTTATGACATTTTGTGATTTTTCATCATCTTTCATCATCTTCTGTGATCTTTCATGATTTTAAATCATCTTTCATCATATTTTAGGATGTTTTGCAAGATTTCATGTACACAATATTTCGCAGTATTTCGTGATTTTTCATCATCTTTCACAACGTTTTGTCATCTTTCAAGGTATACCATAATATTTTAGGATGTTTCGCTGGCTTTCTTGATGTATCATCATATTTCACGATCTTTCATCATATTTCATCATTTTTTATGATATTTCATGATCTTTCATAATATTTTTTTTTTTTTGCAGTCTTTTGCAATCTTTTAGGACTGGTTTAGTAGAGCGACCTTGTATAGCATGCCATGTGTCATTGTTTCCTCCTTCGGCTCTGAAATCGATACACGGGAAAATACATTCCATGTGATTTTCGCCACCTTTTATAGAATTCCAATCTGATACTCAAAGAGATAATTATGATGATTTTACCAAGGTCACCTCTTTGAGATGAAATTTGGGAGCCTGCAAACACCCTAACTTCCACAGATCATATTGTCGAAAATATTGCGAACCAAGATCCACAATTTTTAGACAAATTTCCTAAGGATTTCTTCAGAAATGCATTATTTTTTAAGCTTCTAAAACTTCTTAGAAAAAATTTATAGCGCAAATTCCATGATGACATATTTGAAGCAGAAAAACCCTAGAATCCAAAGCATTGATACCAAATGTTATGAAACTAGCTCATGAAATAAAAGAAAAGATATATTAACGACTTATAAAACAACCAATTCAAGGGGGAAACCTCCTTTAAATTACATAAATGAATTCTTGGATGATTCAAATGACAAAACCTCCTTTCTATATATAGGATTCCATGGGGTCACAATATTTTCCTAGCCGACCTAACAATAATAATGTAAGGGCACAACAATAACAATAGTGGGCTATTATGGGGCACAATAATAACAATATGGGGGCTAAAGGGGTACAACAATAAAAATAAGGGGGATACACTAACAATAATAAGGGAATACACTATTAATATAGGTCCCTAACATGGTCTCTACCCTCTTCTTCGTTCTCTTCTCTCCTCATCAAGGAAATATTGTCCCCGTCGATCAAATTTCTTTCTTTTCCCCTGATTCTTCAACTGGAAATGTTCCATTTGTTGGGAATACCTCTACTCCATTTAAGAGCGTTAGGCTAGGTTTGTTTAAAGATTCATCCCTAATGGGAATTTTTCCACTCCCGCCTCCTAATGTCACCTTTGTTAACATGACATCATATGTTCACGATCCATGTCTTGTTCCTAATCCTGACCAGCTTGACAGTTTCGGTGACATGATATCAGCCTCTCAGTGCTGCAAAAAAAATCTATAAAATCATTTTTTTCTTCCAGGGCTGCTTTTGAACCTCATAATAATCTGATTTCCTCTCTGGACATGTATTCACAATCCCCTTAGTTTGGTTCTTGGGATTCATATGATCCATTGAATGAGACATTCCCCACTAATGAGATTATCGTGTAGGTGATTTCTCTCCAAGAAACACCTTGGGAAGATGTTCATCATCATTCCTCATTTCTCCCAAGCCTAGATGACATCTATACTTGTCTGGAAGCCCTTGTTTCACCTGAATTGACTGGCTCACTTCAAAATCCTATTCTGTTCCATGAAGTGTTGTCTGAAGGAATCATGGGAAACATTTATGCTACCATTATGATCGACATCTCTATTAAACTAGAGATTTTCAAGGATGCCTATATCGGTGTGTCTTTCTCTCCCTATGAGGTTAAGATTTACACCATGCTTTTTAAGGAATTCTGTGATGTTTGTACATGGCCTTACGAAGAAATTTCTCACATAGACTCTAGTATTGTAGCGCAAAAAATTCCTACATATCCAGACTCAAAGCCTATTTGTCAACGACATCATCCTGTGCACTCAAGAAAGCCTAATGTCATCAAGGGAGAAGTCAAAAATATTCTTAAAGATGGTTTTATTTACCCCATACCATTGATGGATTGGGACTACAATATTGTTCCTGTCACTAAAAAACAAGGGACCATCTAAGTTTGTGTTGATTATTGTGATATCAATAAAGTACGTCCTAAATATAACTATCCCACTCCTTTTATAGATCAAATCATCGACGAATGTGCTGGGAGTGAGATATTTTCTTTCATGGATGGTTTTTCTGGCTACAACTAGATCAACATTGCTCCCACTGATCAACATAAAACTGCCTTTATCTATCCATGGGGAACCTTTTCCTACAACAAGCTCCCTTTTGGTTTAAAAAATGTCGGGGCTACCTTCCAACGAGCTATGTCATATGATTTTCACGATATTAAGCACATAGTTCAACCATATCTTGGTGACCATCCATCTCATTCTGTGAAACGTCAGGACCATCCTGAACATCTCAGAGTTATTTTTATTCATTGTCGACACTCTAATATCTATTTAAATCCCCATAAATGTGTCTTTTGCATGGAATCATGTTGCCTCTTAGGTTTCATGGTATCTAAATAAGGCATCCTTATTGACCCTCTGAAAGTTGAGGCAATCATCAATTTTCCTCCTTCCTCTTATGTTCATCAACTACAAAGCTTGCAAGGGAAAGAAAATTTTATCTGTCAGTTCATCCCAAATTATGCCGAGCTTTCCAAAGGATTCACTTTCTTGTTGAAAAAGGGGATCCTATTCATTTGGGATGAAATTTCCCAAAACGATTTCAATGCTTTGAAGAAAGTCCTTATTAGTACTCCTTTATTGCATCCTTCCAATTATCACAGGGATTATTTCCTGTATTTTTTCATCGTAGATAGCACTATTTGTATGGTGTTGGTTTAGGATGGAGATGATATTCAAGAACATGTCATTTACTACTTGAACCAACATCTCTTCGATGCTGAGACCCGCTATTCTTATTGTAGAAAAACTCACATTGGTTGTTGTTAAAGTAGTTCATTGTTATTGACATTACATTCTCCTGTGTAATATTATGGCAATTTCTAAATGCAACCCCATGACTTACATGCTTACACAACAATTTATTAGGGGAAAGTACTCCAAATGGATTTTCATTCTCTAGGATTTTGACTTAGAGTTTGCTACAGCTAAGTCCAAGAAATCACTCATCTTCGCTGAGTTGATATGCGATCTTCTAGCTGAAGTTGATCCCACCCCTTTTGACGAATTGATTCCTGGTGAATTTCTCTTTCTCATCAATACTCTTGACCCATGGTATGGAGACATCATTGTTTATATCCAGGCCCAAACTTTTCACTTGGAGTTTTCTTCCCCCAAGAGACAACATATTCGTTATCAATCCCAACCCTATCACATTATTGGAGATACTTTGTATCACATTGATGTCGATTCTATCCCTAGTTGATGCTTAAATCTTGAGTAATCTGAGAAATTCCTTAATGAATGCCACTCCGAGGCATGTCATGGTCATATGGCTGGCTATAATACTACTCATAAAATCCTTCGCGCAAGATATTTTAGGCCATATATTTTTAAATATTGCATTATTGATTTCTACCAATGTCATTATTGCCAACTCTATTCTTGGAAAGAACGTGCCCCAGCCTCACCCTTGCACCTAGTTTTGATCGTCGGGCCATTTGAAAAATGGGGCATTGATTTCATGATATGTAACCCCTGATCGACAGAGGGGGATGGTTACAATATCGTTGCCATCGATTATTTTACAAAATGGGCTAAGGTGATGCTTACATATGATAATGAAGGTTTGACTAAGATAAAATTTCTCTTCAACCATGTTATAGCTCGGTTCGGTGCCTCGAAGGCCATTGTGACTGACCATGGATCCCATTTTTGCAATCATATGATGACAGATCTTACTGGTCAGTTGGGGCTACGCCAAAATAGCTCCACTGTGTATTATCCATAGGTGAATGGAAAATTCAAACTTGTTAACAAGGTTTGGTGACAATGCTTCAACAAACCATTGGGAGACATAAAAGATATTACATCTTATGCTATTCTCAGCTCTGTGGGCTTACTAAAATTCTTCTAAGACTACTACTAGTTTCAAACCATTTTGACTGGTGTATGGTCTAGAAGCCACATTCTTGATTGAGTGTGAAATACCTTCTCTGAGACTAGCTATTGAATTACTTACAAGTACTTCACCAGAAGAGGAGCACTTGCTTTACCTCAAACGTATCAATGAGACTCGATGTCCTGTTACTTTAGTTATTGAAGAAAAAAGGAAAATATTTAAAGATCAATATGATAAGTCATTCAATCCTTGATTTTTCTCCATATGCTACTTGGTCTTGATTTACAATCAAGCCCATGACAAGTTAGGGGTTGGGAAATTCAAGCCAATGTGGCATGGGCCCTACATTATTCAGCATGTATTTGGAAAAGGTGCCTATGAGATAGTCTATTACGAAGGTAATCAATTGCCTGAGCCTCGAAATTGGCTCTATCTGAAGAAATACTATGCTTGATTCCAAGTATGGTACTTGTACATTAGTGTGTGATTCATTCGTGTTTTTTAATTTTTTTGGTGTGATTGTTTTCTTTGCAGAAATGTTTCCTCTGCTTACCTCATGTTCAACTTGGTTTGTAGATTCGTCAAACTATTATGTCGGTTTGGCTAATGGTTCTTGTCGTAGCACACAGAACTTATCTTCCACAACATGGGCACTCTATGCCCTTGATGGTGAGTTCATCGATCTACAAGGTATTTGTTTGGGTCAAAAAACTAATAATACTGCCGAATATAGTGCGTTCAATGAGCTATTATCAGATGCATTTGATCTCGGTATCAAAAAATTCGTTGTCAAATTATACTCACAACTCGTTGTGTTACAATTAAATGGTCATTATTCAGTAAGAAACCCTCAAATTTTGCACATGTATTTACGAGTTTGATTATTGGAAAGGAATTTTGATTACATTACATATCAAAAAATTCCAAGAAATCTGAATACATTAACAAATACATTAGAAAATTATGTATTAGATAGACATCAGATGCATCATATGTAAAATCCAATACATCATCATGATACATGAACATGTACCAGCCATAGAAACATGCATATGTGTGTGTGTGTGTCGAGTCAGTTAGAGTGTGTTACATCAAAATCTCAAAAAATATGTGTTATGTGGCACAAATGGCTCGATGAGACTACATCGGTATAGAAAATAAACAAAAATCTACTATCCGACCACATGGTGCTCGTAATAACATGTGAATGCTTGGATAACTTGCTATGTAAATGATACAATCGACCTGGGACCCCCATGGTATGCCTCTAATAACGTAATGGAATATTGTCAAAATTTGTGTATTCCATTATGCCTCTTGTCAAGCCTTCCAAGTTATGCTCCACCTCCGCTAGTGAGTCTGCCTCCTCCTCAAAGGGGGAATCCTTGATTTGGGGTGCCAATCTCCTGGCAATTGGAGACATACCGAGTCATATTTCCAGTCCAACATTTGCATAAAATTATAACATAAGTTTAAATCTCGGAATACATAACAAAAACATTAAAAAGTAAAAAATTATGAAGAAACGTTTTTACCTGCATCTAACCACTGTGCACTTGGTGGCAGAGGTAGATCTGGGTCTCTTATGAAATCAGTGATGACATATGCATAATCCTCCACCATGATCATCTAACGTTGTATCCAACTAAAAAATGGTGTCCTAAAAAACATCTGTTGACCCTCTCCTTGATGGGGCATAATCTTGCACCATCTCAGCATCCCTGGATCCCTCAAGTTTGGATCATATATCTCTAACTATTGATATTGAAATAGAGGCACTCTCCCCATGAATAAATTGACTAGGATGGATCCGTATAAATTGTTTCAGACGTCCTGCCTTGCACTTGGTTAGTTGGCTCCATATTTGCCAGCAACCCCTCACACTAGTTAAAAATTATGGGAGCAATGAAATCCACTGCATACTGGAATTGGGAATTCATTTCCTCATGCAACGCCTAGGCTCCAGCTACTCAAGCCATACAATGAAAAAATTTCCTCAGAGGTATAACAATGATGGTTTTTATGTCCACCTTCCCACTAATAATCTTTTGGGAACCTGAGAAATGTCTCTAGATGAGCATGCTACTGCTCTCTCCTCCAGTAAGAGCTTCAGAGAGTTGTATTCTCCCCCTTTTCCTAGACAACCTTGTGATGAAGTAGATGTATGTGACATCTAACTCAAGTTCTTGATCCCTAGTCACAAAAATTTGGTGATATACGTCCCATATCCCCATTGGATACTCGAGCAGCTCCAACTGAGCTCTTAGCCCTAAGGTCTAGAAGAAATTAAGAAATCTACAATTCCTTAGTATGTTTATGCAATTTGGATCTCATAGAGCTTGGTGGTCTTCCACATCGTGGCCCCTCTCTTTCCATTAAATCACCATCTGTTGAGATAATGCCTCATTTATGATGCATACTACAGATTAGGGATTGGTTTGGTTTGTTGGAGGATGTTGAGAGATTCTCTCAACTACTCCCTCCAAGAGTGGAATTAGTTGGATCTCAGCAGCACTATAAATATTGTAATGTATTAGTGTGATTTAATATAGAAATTAATTATTTGTGTGTATCTTTTCTCTCTCCAATTTTTAATATGGTATCAAAGCCTGTTCTAGCTTGATTCCCTCACGGGAAGGCCAGGAAGATCACTGCCCGAGTCGGCCCTGTCCGGTCATCTGCATTGAATTTACTTGAAGCCTCGTGGTTATTCTCTTGATCATACTTTGCTGCATTTATTGTAATCAAAGGCCGCAGGGAGCGAGATGGCGAGTGTTGATTTATTAGAAAGCCAAGGTAATCACTGCTGCAGAAAATACGGCAAAGGCAGTCAGACTGTTTGGCTGTGCGCTGGTGTTTTATGTTCAAAACCCGTCTGCGTAATTGAAGGGCAGCGTGGGCAGCAGCTAAAACACTGCATTCCGACGGAGACGGAGGTGCCATTGCTAATTATCGATTTGGTAATTACATTGTTATTTGAATTGCCATACATACATACCAGCGTTCAATTAAAAACCGCACCCCGGTGGATGAAAACTACGTGCAGATGTGCAACAGCGTTTATGATGTGAAAAATATGTTTTTGAGTTGCCATGTATTAGGGTTTTCAACAAAAATTCTATTTGACTTCTTTTTTTACCTGTAATATGTCCCATCGATCACTGTAGCTGAAATAGTAACGTAATCTGATTGATTTCTACTTGAGAAAGCAGAGATGGAACCGTGAAGCTCGAAGAATTTCCATTTCCATTTTAATTGTTCTTGCTTGGTCACTGACAGTCACGTAAGTTTATCGCGTCAGGTTTTGACAAAGCCCAAGATATTGATGAGATGGAATAAAGTGATGTGGGATTTTATCCCACGTCCGCCAAAGGGGAAAACGTCTGACCAACAGGTGTTCGATGTATTTGAAACGAGGAACATGGTGCAGTGTGGATTGATCAAAAATCTGACCACTGGTCTTGCGGTCGAATCCGCTGAAATCAAGTGATCCATGGTTATGGCCCTCGTGGGTGGAAATCAAATCTTCTCCAAATATCCATTGGCTGTAAAAGAGGTTATGAGGAGCATAGCAATTGGTGGTTTGTTTTTTGTTTAGCGCAGTGCATTCTCTGCAGATTCTAGTTGGCATGCTGGAATATTTAGTGCAATATTGGGGGGAGCGAGCCAACAAAACGAAGCTGCAATATTCACTAATTTAACAGCCAAAAACGCAGTGAAAGTCGTTGCCTATTTTATTAATTATTTGAATGATGTTTGGATAATTTCGTAAATTTTGTTGTTGTGAGATTTGTGGAGTGCAGAACCAACTATGAACAATGTAGCATTATTTAAATTAGTCGTTCTCTACGTTATATAGGGACGAGAGGACAATTGGCTAATTTGATTGTGTGAATTTGTTATATGCTGATCTTGTTGTGCTACAGGCCAAGAGCATCAGTTACAGGTTACGGTATGAGATCCATTTGTGTGAAGCAGGTCAAGTTGTTAGATTAGCTCTTGAACACATTCAGTATTCAGACCATTTGCCTAGCCACTGATGGATAGCCGAAAGAGAAATATCTGATAGATGGTGATTGGTCCATAGGATGGTTCATCACTTGTCAGCTCTTATCGCGGAAGACCCGACGAGCCAAGTTTTCAATACTGTTGATCTTGCAAAGTTCATTATTGTTGGTCAGAAACAAATGTATTTTAAATGGGTTGAATGGTAGCTCGAAAATGGTGGAGAAAAGAGCGTTTTCTATGAGATCTCAGAGTGGGTACAAATGTTATTGAAGACCAAGGCAAACAAATGTTTGTATTAATTTAGTGTGTTCTCCATTTTTGTAATGTAGGCATTAAGGGGGGGTGTTGAGATAATGCCTCATTTATGATGCATACTACAGATTACGGATTGGTTTGGTTTGTTGGAGCATGTTGAGAGATTCTCTCAACTACTCCCTCCAAGAGTGGAATTAGTTGGATCTCAGCAGCACTATAAATATTGTAATGTATTAGTGTGATTTAATATAGAAATTAATTATTTGTGTGTGTATCTTTGCTCTCTCCAATTTTTAATACCATCTTCACTGAAAACACTTGCAAAACATGTTCAAATGAAATTTTAGGAGCTTTCATTGGTGAAAAATTAGGAACAAATCATTGAAGGATGAATAATTTCATGTTTCCAAATCTTCCTCGTGGTCAACGCAACTGTAAAGTTTGAAAAGGCATTGGTTGCGCAATCCCATTTCGGGCTAGGGGCGATCGACGTTGGTTCAATATGTCGAACCCACACTGATCGCCTATGAAATTAAGATTTTAACTTCTTCCCCCAAAAACAAAATTTATAACCTAAACAACCTAAGAATGGAATAAAATTAAAAAGAAATGATTGGACTCTTACCTGCAGCTGAAATATTTCCAAATGGTGTCCTGGTTCGACCGCACCATTGATATGAAGTTTGAAAGGAAAAGGGTAAAATGCACTTTTACAATTTACTCCAAATAGAATGGTTAAAATTATTTATTTTTTATCTATTTATAGATTTTCAAAGATATTTTGGCCAATATATTATTATTTTTCCTCGCTATCATTGATGTTTGATGTTTTTGTGCACCAACAGGATCCTTTATGGTGACAATATTCATTTCTGATGTAACGAGTTTTATTTTATCTCTTTTTATGATTCGTTAAAAATAAACAAAAAAGGGACACCCCCGGAGTCATTTTTCATCTCTTTTTTGACTCTCGGAAAATGAAAATATTGCCAAGTACTTTTCATTTCGAAATCGTTAAATTAAATGAATTGACGTGGTCTCAGTATATGTTTGCCCCTTTTTCGGGCTGAGATTAACTATTTATGAAAAAGGAATACCTTGATCGAATAGCATCAAGAGGTTCTCTCAAATATTTTTTTCTAACTTTTCGGATTTGAGGGACGATTTACGAAAGAGACATGATGGATTTTTCTTTTCTGTTTCCTTTTCAAACTCCCTAAATATGAAAATGGCACTAGGTTACTCTTTCTTCAAACTCGTTAAATTTTAAACAACGAAAGACTTGTCACCATGAAGAGACCTCCTTCGTCCTTCCTAGGGCTTGTTAAAATTACTAGGATGGATTCATTCAAATAATTAACTTATCCACTCAACATATGCTATCCTCTTCACTATAATAAAAAAGGACATTGGTGAGGGGCAAAAAATTTCACCATAAGCTCATTGGTGAGGGTCAAAAGAGCCTTCGTCACCAAAAACTGAACGTCACCAAAGGTGGCGTCGCCGAAAGTATAGTTGTTGTGGTGACATTCAAGGTCCGTCACCAATAATTATTTATAATCATGGATAGTTACCGTCACCATTTCATATGAGAAATGGTGATGGAAAATAGCCTCCATCACCAAAAAATTGAACGTCACTAAAGGTGGTGTCGCTGAAAGTATGTGTTGTGGTGACATTCAAGGTCCATCATGAATATTTATTATAGTGACGGATATTTAACGTCACCATGTAATATGAACAATGATGATTTTTTGTGATGGACCTTACAGACATGTAAACATATTAGAACATCAATAATTCATTACCCAACTGAACTACTTAGCTTAGACATGATCTATCTATTTATATATTCCTAGCATGTAGATACTATGGTCTCAAACCATGGTTTGAGGCCCACTTGTTTACCCTTAAGCCCATTTCACTACAAGAAAAAAGCACATTGGTGAGGGGAAAAAATGGTCACCATAAGCTCATTGGTGAGGGTCAAAAGAGCCATCGTCACCAAAAACTGAACGTCACCAAAGGTGGCATCACCGAAAGTATAGGTGTTGTGGTGACATTCAAGGTCCGTCACCAATAATGATTTATAGTGACGAATAGTGACCATCACCATTTCATATGAGCAATGGTGATGGACAATAGCTTCCATCACCAAAAAACTGAACGTCACTAAAGGTGGCGTCGCCAAAAGTATAGGTATTATGGTGACATTCAAGGTATGTCACCAATAATGATTTATAGTGACGGATAGTGACCGTCACCATTTCATATGAGCAATGGTGACGGAAAATAGCCTCCGTCACCAAAAAATTGAATGTCACCAAAGGTGGCGTCGCCAAAAATATGTGTTATGGTAACATTCAAGGTCCGTCACGAATATTGATTATAATGACGGATAGTGACCGTCACCATTTCATATGAACAACAACGGTTTTTTGTGATGGACCTTTCATGGCCGTCACTATTGGTGCATATATATGGCGACGTTCATTGATCGTCACCATAAACGCATTGGTAACATCAAGGTCCATCACGAATAATGACTATAATGACAAACAGTGACCCTCACCATTTCATATAAACAACAACGATTTATGGTGATGAACCTCTAATGGTCGTCACTATTGATGCATATATATGGTGGCATTCGTTGACCGTCACCATTTCATATTTTGGTGACGGTCAAAAAATGTCACCATAAGCTCATTGGTGATGGTCAAAAGAGCATCTGTCACCAAAAATTGATCTTCGTCATTCCCTATATATGAATATCAGGGCACGATGGAATCGAACCACCAACCTCCTTCTTGTAAAGCAGGTGCTCTTCCATTGAGCTATCACCCTTTAAAGAATTAGACTTTAAACTAGCAATTGCCCCTAAAGGTGCAAAGATACACCAAAGGAAGAAGAACCAGGAAAACCAAAAGAACTCAGTGTCCTTGCTCCTATTTTCATTCTACGACACTCTACAAAGTATAATCTTGATCTATGACGTATTTGTGCTGAGTGGTTCTAATTTAATAGTAAATTTTATATTAGATAAAATAAATGAATAACTGAGACGCCTTACGGGCTAATTTTTAATCCTTACACCAAAATCTCTTAATATTCAAGTCTAAGGAACAACTCGTTCAAAGTTCAAACTGAAGTAGATTTTAAATGGAAAGCCTAAAACCAGCTAAGTAGTTTACAAGTTAACATTTTGGATATAAATTCTGTTCAATTTATATGACAAGTTATGCCATAACCTTGAAACTAGTTTCTTAGCTAAAATACTTTCTTAAGTCAATAATGACAAAGAAAGATAGTCATGGCAAGAAAAACTCTCTTGTTTTTTCTAATGAGGGTGCATGTAACTTGACAAAGGTTGTATGAGTATCAAACCATAAACAGTTTCACTAAAACATGGAAATGACAAAGTCTTGTTAAGCAACAAAGTTTTAGTTGAATATATGACAAGCATTGAGCTAAATGATATAATTAAACTAAAAGTAACTATAAAAAAATGAAATTGCCATCATATACCATCTAGTTTGGTTAGTTCTTCAGAAAGAGAAAGTGCAATTGCATGATCCAGCTCCTCATCTTGATTATGTAATGGACCATCCTGAACAAAAATGTTCACATACAACAATCAATGTTATTGTATTGGTAAGATTTTTGATATAATCTATCAAAGCATGTACTATGTAGGAGAATAACTGGTAGTTGAATTACTTATCTACTCGCATGTACTACCTTTGGTAGTTGAATTACTTGGAAATAAAAATCCTTATTAGAAGATAACGCAAAGAAAAGGAGAAGCCTTTGAATATGGATGGCCATCTTGATTTTATAGAGTTATAATTGAATACTAAAAGACTAGGAATGCTACAACGAAATAGATGGATGGAGTGTAATAAAAATAATTTAGATAATTTAGGTTGCACATATCTTTAAATGGAACCACTTTTTCCTTTTGGATTCCCAGTCTTTAATATGCAAATAAAATTTTCAATTCAATCAAAGAGCACAATATTTTGAAGTCTTAGTTGCCTGAAACAAGGTAAGGACAACATTTGGAAACGGGGATGACTTCTGAAATGACCACTTTCAAAACCTTTGAAAACAGAGCAATGAGCACTTCCACACACAGGTCCAAAAGTCTTGACTTAGGAGCATAAGCACACCTAATTCAGGGATGATTAAATATGAAACGAATTGGGCTGCAATTATACTCAATTAAACTTAAAGAAATGATTAAAATCTATATAAATTACTTAGAATTCAAACATGACAACATTGGAATATGGTAGAATGTTGGCATTAAAACTTTGTTCATTATACATTCTCTTTCGTTCAGTTTTGATGCTTTACTTCCAAATTAGGTGTTTTCTTTGTTGGAGATAGCAATCCATACATCTAGGTTGAACCATTAATGATGCCCACAATGAAGGGGCATGTAGCTCAGTAGTACAGCAGCACACTGGCCAAGGGAAAATCTGGGGTAAATCTTAGTATGTATAATTTTCAATACGGGGATAGAGCTAGTTTTGCTTGAGGTTAGGCAGGGGACCTTAGCCAAAGTGTGGCCTAATGAGGGTGTTGGAAATAGGAATACACACATCTATGCTGAACCCTTAAGGGTGTCCCTCATGAAGGGAAAAGTGGCTCAGTGTTATAGAAATCCAACCAGCCAAGGACTTTAAAGTTTCGGAAATGTTTCAAGTAACAGACATTGTTAATTAGCCTATTGTGCTAGACCAAATGATGGACGACCTACATTGGAAAGTGTTTGCATGGGGCAAGTGGCTCAGTGTTTTAGTAATCCAACCAACCAAGGACTTAAAAGTTTCAGATATGTTTCAAGTAACAAACAATTGTTAATTAGCCCATTGCGCTAGGCAAAACGGTGGACGACCTGCATTGGAAAGTGTTTTTTGACCAATATTGAGGCCTCGCCCAGGTTCGAAACTTAGTTAACCCACCTCATGAAAGGGAAAGCGGCTCAATGTTAGAGCAATCCAATAAGCCAGGGACTTTAAATTTTTAGAAATGTTTCAAGTAATAGAGAATAGTTAATTATACAATGATATGTGGTTTAACGGTAAGTTTCACTGGGTGAAACTAACTAGACCGTAGCTCAAATCCCATTAAGTATATGGCCTCGTTGGGTGAAACTAGTGAGACTGCGGTTCAAATCCCATTGAGTATATGGCCTGCTATGATCTCGCCTCAAGGAGTAGACTCCCCATTTCCTAGAGTCTCCGCTCTTGCTAAATCATAAGATCCCTTATATCTGGCTTATATCTGGCTTACAGGTTGCTGGATATACTCTTGGTGTTATAAGGCTCTTGCTAAATCATAAGATCTGGTATATCTAGCTTATATCTGGCTTACAGGTTGTTGGATATACTCTTGGTGTTATAAGGCAGCCACAAAGGTTGATCCTGGACCTCCCCCAAATTAGTCCAAGGAAGAAAGTTTTTGCTGAGCAATATTGAGGCCCCACCCAGGTTTGAAACTCAGTTAACACACCTATCGTGTATGTGGGCAGTTGCATAATGCATTAGGTTCAGGAGTATAGGGTCAGTCCCTCAGACATGACCCTGGGCCTCCTCATAGACAAGCAATAAGTTTAGGAATTCTCCTAATACCCAAAAAATAAAAAATAAAGGAAAAAGAAAGAAATTCTCCTAATACTGAAAAAATAAAAAATATATACAAAATAAAAATAAAAAATAAAAAATAAAAAATGACAGTAGTTAATTATCAATTCTCGTGATAAAAAAATAAACGAAAAGAAAACAGACAATAGTTAATTAGTAGTTTCCAACTTTTCACTGGCATGTCCTAACATTTTTTGATGTATATGCAGAAAGACTTTGACTTCAGGATGACTCAGGGGTTGCTTTCTCAAAGTTTACTTGCATGCCAAAAACTGTTCTGATGTCAACCGACATGGATAAAACATGATCCTAAAGACATAAAATCTGATAAAACTTCAACAAAAAGAATGGATGAAGTTCACACTCAACAACAAGACTGACGTGAGAAGAAACATCTACATCAAACTTTTTAAGGTTCCATCTTTCCACTCCTTAATGATAGGTTTAATAAAATAATCAGTTCTTAATGAAGGTGCTACCTCCCCATTAAGTTATAATCTTCTGTTCCCGCATTTTAAGAGTAAAAGATAGCATCTCAAGGCACTGGGGCTGTTATAAGTGAAATTGTAAGTAGATAGATTGTGATGTTCGGAATTTGTAAGTGACTGGTGTGGACTTCTTAAGCCATGGGTGGTTATTAAGCATGGAGTTAAGCTTGAACCCTGGGGTTTGCCAGTTCATAATTAATATAAATATATTCAATGGTCAGAAATTGAAAATTCAGAAGTTGCGTGAAGAGAAACACAGAAGAAGCACCTGGAAAATATTCTTGGAGAAGAAAGTGTACCCACAACAGAATTAGCATCGACTCATGCTCAATTTCCAAAGGCCAAAATTATAACCAGTATGTATGGTAGAAGTTGGGAGAACCTAATAAGATTGGCCATCCTGGGCAGAAGATGGTTTAGGAGACACCTTGGAGAAGCCAACTGAAGAACCAATAGGAGAATAGGACGTCTTTATCTTATACAGGTTTGCAACAGGATATGTATTCCCTGATCCTTTCTCTGAATCATGGCTCTTCACTTGAGAACAACTTGTGGGTATTGACCTAGAGGTAGAATGAAATTGTTTTTTCAAGCTTCTGGGAATAAATATATTGAGAAGAAACGGTTTAGTATTTTCTCCCTTACTCTTACTCGACCCATTTATATAGCTTCCACTTGTCTTCCTCTTGTCCTGCTTTCCTGAACTCCTCTCCTCTGCTTTATGTTTTTCTGTTTGCACTTCCTCATTTGATCTCTTTTGCATGGCAGCCTGCTGCTCCACCAAATCACTCAGGGACAATTCATAAGCTGATTCAGGCATTCCTTCAAAAAATTTCATGAGCTCCTGTCTGCCTTTGGCAATATCCTCTGCCCTGGCTGACATGGGGTATGGATATGAGCATGCTGTGTCTGTAGATATGGGATAAGAACTTGATCCAGGATGCCATAGCGGAGGAGAGGTACATGAGTGTTCATATTATTTATGTTGAATAGCCCATGAGAACAAACCTGAAGAACCCAATTCAGAATCCATCATGGATCAACCCAATTCATCTCTGCTCAAGCAATTTTTTTCTTATAGCTTGCCCTCAAACATTTGTTCTAAATAGCTTGTATTGGGTTTGATCTACCAAATCATCCCCTCCAAATTAGTGCCAACATATATCATGGGTTGATGGGAAATAAATCAACCACACAAAGTTAATGCCAATTCTCCATGTCTTGCTTAGAAAGCAGAGTGGGTCCATAGCACAATTGCGATCTGACTAATTGTCTCTTGCTCCATTATTTTTGCACCTTAATGTCCCTGTCAATGTTGTTGGCACTTTACCTCTGTGAATTTACTCCAAATTTGACATGCTAAGCCCCCGATCATCTCTAGTTGCCCTTAGTGATTCGATCACCTGCATTGACATAAACCAGAAAGAATGCATAGAACATCAAGCAAAACCTATTCCACTTTGTTGTGTAACCAGCTCCAAAAATAGAAGAAAAGAGATATCAACGCCTTAGAAATAAGCCACTTCGAGGGGGAAACCTCCAATACATTACATAAATGAATAATTATTGGATGATACAAATGAACAAAACCTCCTTCTATATATAGGAGTCCATGGGGCCACAATGTAATCCTAGTGGGCCACAATGTCATCCTAGCCGACCTAACAATAATAATTTAGGGGCACAATAATAACAAAATGGGACTTAGAAGGGTTCAATAATAACAATAAGGGGGCTACACTAACATAATAAGGGGCTACACTATTAATATAGGGACTTAACATGCCCCTCTCCTTCAAACAAGTGTTGTCCTCAACGCTTGATTATTTCTTGATGTTTCTGTATAAAATTCTCATCGTCCCATGTAGAATATTCTACAGGAAAGTTCTTCCACTTGCTGATATAATTTGAAATTGAGTGTAAGTTTATTTCTTGTTTCTGTGACTGCTTTAGAACTTCTTTCGATGTGATATTGATCTTCCGGTTGTTTCATTTGATTTTGCACCAAAGTTAGGTTATCCTTTGAGAGTTGGAGAACTTGTTGTTGATGCTCATTGTGATATTCTACTACTTTATCATCCATAATAGATTTTATTTGATCCTTCAAACCATCCAAATTAGCCTCCATTTTTGCTTTTAAACCATCTATGTCATCTTCGGTTGCTCTTCGTAAGATCGAAATTTGTTGCACTTGGTACCGTAATTTTGATATCTCATATTGCAATTCTTCCTCCTCATGCATCATAGTATAGCTTTCTGAGGGCTTAATGGGTATGGAATTAATTTTACGAGGCATATTTTAGAACCCAATACTGATATCTATTCTACAATATGCCCTTGGAATCAATTCAAATTGATTCTTCAAACAATACTTATGCAATTTGGAAAAAAATACACACCTTTTACCTGATTTTGAGGTGCTCGATATTGAAATTGGATTATCTCTGTTATTAAGGCCCTTAAATATTTAAAATTCATCATTGAAGTATCCCTATGAATTCTATTTTGAATACCATAGGTATAACCTGATTTGGATTCTCCAAGACAAAGTTGTGTCCAATCTCCCACAATGACCTAATTCTGGACTGGTTCAATAGAGCGAACTTGTACGACTTGCCACGTGTTAATATTTCATCATTCATCTCTAAAATTGATAGCCAAGAAACTACGTTCCATTTCATTGCAACCACTTTTTACGGAACTCCAATCCGATGCCTAGAGAGAGAGTTATTGAACTTTTCCCACGATCACCTCTTTGCGATGAAATTCAGGAGCTTGAAAAAGCACTACCTTCCACAGATCATATCTCCAAAAATATTGTGAACCAAGCTCTGAAATTTTTTTGACGAATTTCCTCAAGATTTCAGCTTCGCACCATATGAATTTCAGATTCTGAACCTTCGTAGAAAAAAATTATAGCGCAAATGCCACGATGACCTGTTTAGGAGCCTGAAAAAAGACCTGACTTCCACAGATCATATCTCTGAAAATATTGCGAACCAAGCTCTGAAATTTTTAGACAATATTCCTCAGGATTTCATCTTCGCACCCTAAAAATTTCAGCTTCTGAAACTTCGTACAAAAAAAATTATAGCGCAAATGCCACGATGACCTGTTTAGGAGCCTGAAAAAAGACCTAACTTCCACAGTTCATATCTCCGAAAATATTGCGAACCAAGCTATGAAATTTTTAGAAAATGTTCCTCAGGATTTCGGCTTCACACCCTAAAAATTTCAGATTCTGAAACTTCGTAGAAAAAACGTTATAGTGAAAATTCCACAATGACCTGTCTAGAGCAGCGAAACCCTAGAATTTAAAGCTCTGATACCAAATGTTGTGTAACCAGCTCCAAAAATAGAAGAAAAGAGATATCAACGCCTTAGAAATAAGCCAATTCGAGGGGGAAACCTCCAATACATTACATAAATGAACAATTCTTGGATGATACAAATGAACAAAACCTCCTTCTATATATAGGAGTCCATGGGGCCACAATGTAATCCTAGCCAACCTAACAATAATAATTTAGGGGAAAAATAATAACAAAATGGGACTTAGAAGCGTACAATAATAACAATAAGGGGGCTACACTAACATAATAAGGGGATACACTATTAATATAGGGACTTAACACACTGCAGAAATGAGACATCTTACAAGAAAATCAAAACTGATGAATATGACAGCTAGTCCACCTTGTAACGAAACGTCTCTGTGCCTAGTGAAAATAAGGATGGATTTACATATGTTTAAGGTTAATGCCCGCTGCTTCTTCCTTTGACTGGTTTTCATGAGAATCCTAGACCTTAAGCTTATAATGGTGGGTGTGAGTGTCCTGTCCTCCTATTAAACCATCATATATCATTCAACAACTAAATCCATGCATTTGCACCATTGTATTAGCATATGAATTTGCATCAATGTACTGAATTAATATGACTTCAAATTTTGAAATTTTCCTGCAAGATAACATTTATCATTAAAAAAATCTGATCAAACATGAAGTAATCTCATGAATCCTTCAGATTTATATTGCAATATCCATCTCAAATCGATAGATCCATAATCTTAAATATTCTTATAACTAGCAATTGCACCAAGAGGTGCAAAGGAATGCCGTAACGTGGATAAGAGAAGTGGAGAGATTGTATAAAGAAATAATCAAGAAAAATATACTAAAAATGAAATACAACCCACGTGAGGCTAATTTAAATTCAATTGTTCTGAATTTTCAAGTGAAATAAAGTTTGTAACTGGTGTCCGGCAAGCAGGACTCACAAAAATTGTTATAGAGAAAAACTTGGAAGTGAAATTGAGGTTTGAGGTTTGATGATTTTGATGAAGCACATATTCTACTTGGTGAAAGTGGCCACTGCGAGGATTATTGGGGTTCAGGCTTCTATAGGTAGGATAATACTTATGAGCTTGGAAAAACTTTGCACAATATAGCTTTCAGTTCAAATGGTGCAAATACATTTAAATCAAGCAATTTGAGACCTTTAAATGTATGGTCAGAAGCAACAACTCTAGAATCTGTGAAAATTCTTCTAAACTCTATTTGAAAAGAGGAAATTAATTTGATCATTGAAGGAAATTTGTTTGGACCAGACATTGGTGAGTTGATAAGCAGCTCAAACAATTGGGCAGAGATTATTATGTGGTGTATTTTCAAAGGGCTCAACGAGTCATTACCTTCCAGATGGCTATATATTTTGGGAGATGGGTTTGAAAATACAGGTAAGAAGAATCAACCATCGTCTAAACAGTCAGGGATGAATTTGAGAAAAAACACCAAAGATCTGCCAATTTTGTTGAATACCTCTGAGCAATGCGGTTTATTGTTTGTTCTCAATTCCTCCTCAGTCATGGATTGCAGGCCTGCACAAAATAAGAATATTCTTATGATGGGTCTCTGTTCTGAAGTGAATAATTTAAAACAATATACTCATAACCTAGCACAAAATACAGATTCAATAGAAGTAAATACGAAAAACAAGAATAGTGGAAATGATGATTTTGGATTTCAAACTAAAGGAGAATATAAGGGCGAGGATGAGGTGCTTTTGAAATTTCAGTGGGCAGAGGAGACAGAAAGGATGGGCTGCAGCAAGTTTTTTGAGTCTTAGGATAGAAGAGAAGGGAAAAGAGGCAGACTTCAAGTACAAAGCACAGAGTAATGCCCCCTAGAAGGTAATATTTTGATTCTCTTGTTCAATCTCAGCAGGAAGTAAGCAATGCCTTTGGTCAAGTTGACATTCAATTGTCAGATTCTCTATGGGATGAAGGTGATGGCATTAGCCAAGAGAAGTAGCTGGACAGGGTTTCACATGAATATATCCTTTCTTCATAAATGAAATGATTATCGGAATTATGTTCAAATGAAAGAGATGATAACAATGTGCAAGAGGCTTCATAATGTTTGATATGCAAAGAATAGAAAATTCAAAATAGTACATCATATGAGGAGGAAGGAAAAAGAAATGTATAGGCAACAAGAAATGGATGGAGGTAGGGAATGAACAAGGAGAATATTCATCTCCATTTATAAGGATTGAAAAAAGTTTGGACAATGCCACCCTGGATGTATCTTCTCATCCGGTGAGAATTGATTTTAAACACAAACAGATTCAAGGGATGTTGGGTTCTTTATTAGATGAAAATAAGAAAGAAAATGTGGAGGAACAATTCATTGAGTCTAATGGGGATTGTGATGTCGTGAAGGAATTAAGTGGAGTCTTAGTAACAGGTGCCAAGTGGCAAGGAGGTTATTGCAAGAGTGACAATGAAAGGGATACCAGAATCTTTGTTAGATGAGAGAAATCAGACATGTTCGATTGTTCCACTGGAAGTTGCTCTTCTGGCAGACATCGAGGAAATACCAGATTTGATATTTGATGTAAGCAAGGAAGATCATACAGCAATGCATGCCAAGGAGCCTTCTCGACAAGATCATTTACCCTCCAAATCGGAAGGAGTGCCAGACCAAGAAGTGGATAGCATTGCACCTTTCTTGGTTCTATTAATAATCTAGACGCAAGTGATAACACAGAAGGTGAAATGTGTGAGTTTTCAAGAAAGAGGGATAGATCAATTGAGGAGGCATGAGAGATTAACACTGTGAATGGATCCTCTTATGAAGTGATGGATGCTTTGGGATAGAGAGAAAGCAAATGGATGTCAGGCTCTGTAGTGAAGCATCTCAAAGAAGAGACCCTCAAGAATGTTCATACAACAAATGACAGGAGATTTAAATTCCTTTATAGATCAAAGAAGTGAATGTGCTAGAGTAACTACACATGAATATATTGCATTTGTAAATGGTGCACAGTAGGTTGGAGTTGGTGACTGATGTAAATGATGAAAGTGATGTAGAAATGCATGCAACACAGGTTGACTGTAAGAATGCAGTAACTGAGGCAGCTTGTTCAATTTATGTTGTTTTTGGATGTGCAAAAATCCAGTGGAATTTAAAGTCGTTAGTTGGAGCAATTCACATAGATAATGCAAGGAAGCATAACACAGGGCCGTTATAGGAAAATGTTGCTTTGGTGGAAAAACAAGGAGTTTTATATTTCTTACCCTGCAAAGGCATTGTGAAAAGCAGTGTGTTGGTGGAAAAGAGAATAGTCTTGGATTTGTCACTGGAGGAAACCAGTGAGAATGATGTAAGAATGCATGCTACATATGCCCTAGATGAAGGTGCCGCAACAGTGCATTTGCAAAGATTGTCGTTGTATACCTGTAAAGAATAAAATTTAGTGAAATATTGAGAAGTTTCTATGGAGGAAATGAAAGAAATGTTTTTTTGATTATCGGAGAAATCTAAACCAGGGGAGAATTTTGTAGGTGCTTGTCAGGATGCTTTTTTAAAGAATCAAATGCAAGGAATGTTGAGTTCATTTTTGGATGAAAGTAGTCAAGCTATTCGACAGAAGCATGCCATGGAGACTGTTGAAGCAGACGTCACAGTGGTTGGATTGCAAGAGGTTCCAAAACCTTTGGTTCACATTAATGAGAATCCTCATAAGCATGAATTCAATCAAGGGTTTAAAAGAGTCATCTAGATGGATTGCAATTGTTAGGAAATGACGATGAACAGATAGTAGTTAATTCTTGATGGATTTTATAAAAAATTTAGACTTCTCATGTGCTTACAAAATGAAAATCTCTGACCAAAATTCTAGTTAACAGGCACAATGAAAATAATTAGTTGTTGAAAGATTCAGGATCTGTTTATAAAAATGTCATGGAAGAGAAGTTTGCAGTCAGAGATGTGGAAATGGTGAACGATAATGAGTGTGTTTGGAAAAAAAAAACTCCTAAGTATGCCCAGGTAAGTGTTACAAAGTTGTCATCAACAACCTGGAGTCAAAGAGAAGAGGAGTCTTTTATGTTACCATGGACTAGTGAAAATATGGCACATACATGTAACCATAAACTAGCTTCTTATATGGAGAAAGCTGAGATAATTTACATGGGCAGTGTATCAACTCGATTTATGGCCTCTGAAGTTCAAGAACCAGAGGATATTTCAAGGCTACATTGTTTCCCTCAGGACAACTTCAGTGAGTACTGTATTATACAATAAAGACATTACTGAGCCAAGTAAAGCTAATTGTGCACAAAGAAAATCGTTATCTGCAATACAAGCACTTGAATTAAAAGAAGATGGCCATTCTTCTCCACACAAATGAAAAACATCACTTGAAAAACATTTGTCTGTTGGAAGTGCATTCTGTGTAATAACATGTACTTCTAATTACCCAGGTTATGAGGAAGTGGCAACACAGACACTGCATGTTTTTCTTCTTGCCAACTTACAAGTCGAAAAGGCATGTGAACAAGCCACTCACTATCATAATAGTGGATCACAAATTAGGAAATCACTTGGCACTGATATTTTTACTCTTGAAAATGTCCAGGATCTGAATGTTTCATTATTGACAGATTCTAAGAAGTTTGACAAATCTGTCATTGCTAATTTGAGTGAAAGTGATGCACTGAAAAAATCAGAGACTAAAAAAGTTTCTACTTCAATAGAACCTTTACCTTTCAACAAGGTGAGCTATTACAAGTCTTAATTATTTGATCACTAAATATCTAACACCCAAGCATAGTAGAACTCTGTTGGAACATGAATTTTAGCTCTACAATGTCTTTAGTTTCGTAATCTGTCATTGCTAATTTGAGTGAATGTCATGTAGTGAAAAACTCAGAGACTAATAATATATCTACTTCCATAGGACCTTTCCCTTTCCAAAAGGTGAGCTATTACAAGTCTTCATAATTTTATCAGTAAATAGCTAATGTGTATCATAGAACTCTGTTGGGAAATGAATTTTAGTTCGGCAATGTCTTTAGTTTCATAATCAATTCTAAATGTAAAATGAGGGAAAGCATTTCTCATTCTTCTTTTATTGGGCACTTCACAGATCGACACAGATTAGAAGCCTCATCTTAAACAACAATCTAATGAATTAATATTGAATGTGTGGGAAAGTTAATTTATGATTGTAGACACATTATATAGATAGCCAAAACGGGCATGGCAGCAGAGAATGGAGATATTGACAAGACTTGCCCATTGGTAGAGGAACCTGAAAATATTGAGAAATCAATACAGCTTGCACCAGAAGCCACCTATCCTCAGAAACTTAATGCCCTAACATTTCCTATGGAAAAATTGTGATTGATGGTTATCAGCAAGCAATGCAAAATTTTCAGTTTAGCATGAAGATAGTGGATAGGTGTGCAAAGAAAATTGAACAATCAAACCTAGAATTTCAAAAGAGTGGTGAAGTTGTTGTCATTAGCATGGAAATGTATTATGGAGAGTGATCATAGTAAGCAGACTAGTCTTAAGAATGGGGAATTTGAAGAAAGGGGTAAAGCAGTGGGGACTACCACAGAAATAGAGGATGATCCCAACCAGCAAAGTGCTCATATGAAGCCATAATCTGGAGAGTGTTTTGAGGTAACCAGAAATAGCATAGAAATAAAGAATAGTCTTACTAATATGATCTTTTGAACTTGGAATTTTAACATAGTTTTAGAATAGTCAGAACCAGCATGATTGGAAAGCTTGTCATATCAACTTGGAATCTAAAATTGGTGTTAATGTAGGCTGCAGAGCATTTGAAACAACACCGTGAGATGGAAGGCAGTCGAAGTCGTGTACTGCGCAATGCATGGAGAAATGAATCGTGACTTCAGATTCAGGTAATTGTAAAATTGGTTCTCATTGTCACTTAAAGTTGCATAGTTAACAGGCATTAGAGTTCAGGTTTGATAATATGTTGTCATGGCCAGAAAGGCAAGTTCTATAGCTGATGGTTTGTCTATCCCACCTGGACTTGTGGCTCGGCGTAACACAAAGCAGTTTGAATTAACAGCATGTTCGGCGTAGAAATATTAAAGAAGCTCAAACCACATAACAGAATCAAAAACCAGTAATTCGGATGCAATAAAATAGTACTTTGCCAATACTTCAAAAAATATGGTTCAACACTAACATAAATTCATGATACTGGTTGAAACTTGAACCATATCTACTAGAACACAATGGATAATTGCAAAACCAGCTTTTCTTTTTGGTGACATTCAGATATTATTTAAATTTAGAGTATGAAATTTGGTTTAATGTGATAAAAACAATCAGAAGCAGTTTTTAAAATCTAAAATGTGGGATCTTGAAAACGTTATTACCATAGTCTAATAGAATCCTTTCTGCATAATAGCTTCAATTTAATTTAGTAATCTCCAATATTTTGCATGTTCAGTACTTGCTTTCAAATATATCAGTCTATTGCTACATTGTTGGAAAGAGTGAAATAGTTTCTGAGAACTGTTTCATATAGTGTGTGACATTGTGCTGGATCTATATAATGAATACTAATTACAGGTTGAGGGGTTTAAAAAATACAAGTGGAACTAACCAAGATCATTAATGTTAGAATTGAATCATCAAGTTTCTAATTGAACTCTATATTATTAATGGATCACTATGTGCTTGTGATTGCAAATTTTGTTTGGTTCATTGTACTTGTTAATTAACAACTTATTATTTTGAACATTTGAAGAATGCCCACACCTTATCTGGGATGTACCTAAAGAAAAGTTGCACTTTTTAAATTTTATATCTGTGCATTCTCTTCAGATTTATTGAGAAGTATGGCACACACGTTATTGTTGGTGTCAAAATGGGAGGGAAGGATGTCATATACGTTAAACAACCTCATGCTTCAAATCTTCCAATAACAGAAGTGAAAAAAATGTCAAAGAAAGAAGCAGATGAAATATTTTCTGATGTCGATTGGCGGTTCAGTATGGACTCTGAAGCGACATCCCAGAGAGATAAGGTAAGATTTGTTTTACATTTCAATGCCATATTTACTCTACTGATTGGCCATATACATCTGGCAGTTTTCATTGCATATTTGCATAGAACTGAGAAATATGTAATGAAAAAAAATGAAAATTGACAATCCCAAAAATATCCTAAGATTATGACAAGACAAATTAGGGGTTTTTGAAAATTAGACAAGTAAAATTTAGTAGATTTACCAGCAGTCTAGAAATTGTAGAGTTTGCTTCCCTTTATCTTGGAATATTTGGGTTAGCACCTCTACCTATTGCTTTCTGGACTAGCTGATCAGTGAAAAAGATGTCGCTGCTATTTGTTTCTCAGTACAAACTTCTATTTCAAGGGTTGGTGTCTTAAAACAACATACATTTAGGCACTTACTCAAATTGAAGTCTGCTACTTATTATCTTGAAAAATTTGTTATCAGTTGGCACTGAACTTGAAAAATAAGGAGAGAGGAACTTGAATTTCTTCCATAAGGCTATGGTGAAGCACATACATAACAATAGAATATTTTCTCTCACCTCTTATGATGGGCATGAAACATGAAAAACTGGAACAAGAACTTGTCTCGTACTACCACTCCTTATTAACTGAGTTGATACCCTGTAGAGAAGAAGCCATTCAAAGAATTACATCTCACATTCTAACATTAATACATTTAGCCCAGAATGAAGCCTTAATGTGGACAATCTCTTTCACAAATTAGACAATTAATTAATGCCTGACACGATCATAGCAACAAAAGCATCAAGCAGAGGCTATAACAAGATTATGTGAAAGTGAGAAAGAACACCCATCATGAAGCATCAAGTAATATCATCCACAACATCAACATCACTAACATCACTGTGTGAGGATATCAACTATGTCATTGGGACTGTCAAACTGCAATTGTATAACTGCCATCATTGCCAAATTGTACATGCCATTTACAAAATGTCAAGGAACTAGATTAAGAATAGATATCTCAAAGATCGAATTAAAAAGAAAAATCAAACAATCATCATGATACAAGAAACAAAGATATCAAGTGAAAGAGTTAAGGAAATAGCATCTTCGTGTTGGAGGAGATGTGAATATGTAGCCTTAGATGCTAGATGAAGTGTTTGGGGTTTGGTAATTCTCTAAAACCCTTAGGAAATATCCTTCCATGAATGGATATCACTCTCCAAAATCATTTTGGGCATATTCCAATATGTAGGAGCCAGGGAAACATGGTGCATAACAGCAGTCTATTGTCCAGATATACCCACATAAAAATTGGGATTTCTCGAAAATATCAGGACAATAAGGTCAATCCACAATGAGGAGCAATGGATATTGGGCGGTGATCTCAACATTTTCAAAACCCTTGAATAGAAGAAGGGGGGATGATAAGATTAGAACATATAGAGGTGCAATAATTCAATGACCTCCTATAAAAAATTAAAGTGACAGATATGACCGCCATAAATGGATTTATAATTGGAATAATCGTAGAGGAGGAAAGCACTAAGTTTTCAATATACTAGATCGGTTTATAGTTTCACAGGCCATTCTGGAACAAGATTATGTGAAAGTGAGAAAGAACACCCATCATGAAGCATCAAGTAATATCATCCACAACATCAACATCACTAACATCACTGTGTGAGGATATCAACTATGTCATTGGGACTGTCAAACTGCAATTGTATAACTGCCATCATTGCCAGATTGTACATGCCATTTACAAAATGTCAAGGAACTAGATTAAGAAGAGATATCTCAAAGATCGAATTAAAAAGGAAAATCAAATAATCATCATGATACAAGAAGCAAAAATATCAAGTGAAAGAGTTAAGGAAATAGCATCTTCATGTTGGAGGAGATGTGAATATGTAGCCTTAGATGCTAGATGAATTGTTTTGGGTTTGGTATGCCATCATTCATGTTTTTTCACTTCCACTCTTGTCACCAATGTTGTTGCACTTCACTGCTACCTTTGTCCACTCTTGTTGTCACTGCTGCTGCACTTCACTGCTAACATTGCCACGACTGCTGCCATTGCTATTGCACTTCATTGTTTCCTCTATCCACTCCTGCTACTACTACTAATGCACTTCATTGCTACCTCTATCTACTACCATGCCTGATACTACTGCTGGTGCACTTTAGTATTCATCTTTGCTCAATTTAAGTAGCTGAAAACCAATCTGACTTTTGCACATCTGTCTACAAAATTTTCTCTGTGATAACTCTCTGTTAAACCCTAGTTGTCAGTTCTGTAACAACATGACGTCAATATGAACTTACTACAACATTGATATTCAATCTCCAACCTTGACATTGTCATCTCACCTTTCACTATCAACCATATCAAGTCTTCATTGTTTCTGCAATACTAGCAGAAGCTTAAATTGTCAACACTAGCATCATAATTATCATCACTGGTACAGGATTATATCAACCTGCTCTTTCTCACAACCATAACCTTATAGAAACTACACCTGTCTCAACAAGACTAGTTCTGCTCAACGCATTAACATTGCTTAATATTCAATTGATAAATCTCAATCATACTAGGCTCTATCTACAACATGTAAACTATGGAAACTATGCTCTATTTGTGCCCACGGTTCAAATTCTCTCAAGTCCAGAAGTAAAATTAGTTCTCGTGATAATGTCAAACACTCTGAACTCCTTTGCTAACTAGCCATTCCAAATTTTGAGTTAATAACTGTGATCAAGCCTAGCAACATCTTAGGCATTCAATGATAACTCTTTCTGCTTCACATCAAGTATACATGGCATTCTGTCACGACCTGCAATTGCCACTATTGTACTTTAAATATGTTGGTTTTCAAGGATATGCAATATTGATCTTCATTTTATTGATGAATTTTCCTCAAGTGTCTGAAAAGTCAGAGTTGAATATGGAAATAGGTCACTGATTATCAAGTTCTTCACTAAGATTCCTTTGCTATTGATGCACAATGTGTCACAACTATCCCTGGTGAAACTTTCAAATTCATTGATGTACTCCAAAACTTTGATCAGAGATGCACAATTGGAGAGGACATTTACTCTAATGCAGGCTTGGTATTGGTTAATGCTTACATGATTGTGTATATAAAAATGGCCCATTAAAATATGCTATGATTTTTTTCCCAAGAAATGCCACAGGTAGATCCTATGATATATCACTTAAGTGTCATGCCAAAACTATTTTTCTAAGTTCAATAAGAACATTCCAAAGAGGGACGAAAAGGATACAAGTTCTGAGGAATTTTTGAATACATTTAAGCTTCTTCTCTGGTTTGCATAGGTCTTATTTGAAGTCTGTATACCTACTTTCTAAGCGATCTGGACTTCTTCAACAAGGTTGAGGCTTATCAAGCACGTCTATCTTGTCAATTTTCTCTGCTCCAATCTTTAAACTTCAGAATCCAATGCTCATAAAAATAATGATACTTATATGAGTAATACAAAACAAACTTCCCAGATATAGGCCTTGAAAAACTTCATGGACGATTCAATTCTCAGTTTGGTGTGCTAAAGTAGGATGTATACATATAAATTCCGGACAATTTTAGAGAAACCCTCACTGCTATAAACTCTAGGACTGCCTTCAAAACATACAAAACCATACCCAAGGAGATGTAAATTACTGATTAGGGAACATTGAGTCTCACGCAGGATCAATCATTAAAATTAGAGATACATGTCAGAAAGGAGGTCACACTCATATATATGCATAGATTTGTTTAAAGAATCAATTCTAGGGCATCAAAAAATATATTAAGATAAGTCATCAAGGTAGAAATTTGCTTCAAATCTTTCAAACTTGTGTCAAATTCACCTTCACTCCAACCTTCAAAATTATCTTCTATTATAGGGATAAACCTTCTCCATAATTTTCCTTACATTTGTAAAAAAACGTGTGTGCTAATGATGCCAATATGCTTTGCCAACTATGAGTGTATTCCTCAAGAGGTTTGCAATAAAATAACATGTGGATACTGCTTCAGGATTAGTGGACACAGTGAGTGAGTTCCTCAAACAAGGCATGGCCTTAGATATAGATCAAAAAACACCATAACTTAGTAAAGCGAGTGCCCAGAATAGTAGCCCAACGAAACCCTTTTGCTCATAATTTCAACCTCCAAAAAAGAATGATCAACTTGGGATTCAAAAAATCATGAAAGCACCTGCAAACACAAGAAGGAACAATGAAACCACTTAAAAAACCACAAGCCCAAAACCATTTCAATGCAGCTGTCATCGGTCAATGCATCCAGATCTGTAAGTTTCCACCTCTATGGATCTCCACCTCCATCGATTTGACCTCCATCAATCTGGTAGGTTTGCACCAATCCAACATTCAACTTCCACGCCCCTTTCAAGCCCCAACCACCTCTCCGACCCAGTAAATTTTGGTGAACCAGTGAAAAATTGGGGTGAATCACTCCAACCCCTCCCTCCAACCCTGTAAATCCAGGCGAATGCCATTGAAATCTACTCCAAACAAAGAAAATCGAGGGCGAATTCCATTTTTCCAATTTTATGGGCATTTATTTTGGTCGGCTATTATTTAATAATTCATTATTTTTAAAATAATTATTGGGCTAACTTTATAAAATTATAGAAAATGGGTTTTATATAAAAAAATCACCCTACTAAAATTTAAAATCCCTTAAAATTCGCCATTGGGCTAAAATTCACCCCTAAAATTTTCCCTGACTTTGATTTGGATCATATTGGGGGGGAATTCTACTAGCATCAATATTCTCAAGGATTTGGCTGCATTCTAAACCATTCTGATGAAAGCTAAGAAAATCATGAATAGATCCCCAATCCTGCATCTTGACTATTGGACTTAGCAGAATACCTAAAGAATGCAGTTTCGAAAACCACAGATTGTTGAGACTGAAATTGCACCCAGAAGAAATTGCAATAGATCCCCCAATCCTACATCTTGACTATTGAAATTAGTAGAATCCATGAAGAATGCAGCTTCAAAAACCACAGACTGTTCAGACTAAAATTTCACCTGAAAGAAATTGCATTAGGTCCCCCAATCCTGCATCTTAACTATTGAACTTAGTAGAATCCTTGAAGAATGCAACTTCGAAAACTGTAGATTGTTGAGACTGAACTAGCACCCGGAAGAAATTGCAGTAAGGCAGTTGCAAGAACAAGACCCACAACAAAAATACCTTGTTCCTTAACAGACCAAGGAAACATATGTGACTGAGAGTAATGGAAAGCACTACAAAGTTGAAGAGAGTACAAAATACTAAGATGGTTTAAAGGATAAGCTTGAAGAATGTAGCAGTGTTAAAACAACTAAAATTTCTCCCAAACAAATAGTTGATAATGTGAAACCTTCTTTTGTACCAGTCAAGCAAGAGTACATTCATGTGAGAGCAAGAAGAGGCCAAGCGAATGATAGGCATAGCCTGGAATATGGGATATGGTTCCTTCTTTTTGATGAAATATTTGATCTACATTTGTCTATCAAAGATTAACCATTTTAACCTTGCCAACAAGGCAGAATTAACCCAATCGTAGGTCCCAATATGTCATGATATATATGAACTCTATATATATATGAGAAGGAATAATAAAGAAATAGATTGATAGAGGTGGCGAGACATATTGGGACCTACGAGACAAGTTGATAGAGGTGGCAAGACATATTGGGACCTACGAGAGAGATTGATAGAGGTGGCGAGACAAGGGGAGTCACAAGGGAGAGATGGAGATAAACGGAAGGAGAGGGGAGAGAAGGAATGGAGAGAGAGAGAGATGGATAGGAGTGAGAGAGGTAGAGAAGGGTAAGAGAGGGAGATAGTGACACAAAGATGGAAGGGGGGGAAGAAAGAAGGATAGAGGGAGGGATATAGTGAGAGGATTGGATGGTAGAGAGAGAGAGAGAGAGAGAGAGAGGGGGGAAGAGAGAGCGAGGTGGGAGAGAAAGGGAGAGAGAAGAAGGACAAGAGATAGGACTTAAGAGAGAGGAACCAGTATCATAGAAGAAAGAATATGTGACCAAATTACTCTATATGGAGATGGGAGATAGGGGCACCCTACCTACCTACTAAATGTCTAAACCAAATGTGGTGTAAACGTCTGTAATGGTGATCGATTATACGAGGAGAGGATTATATGAGGCACTGGATTTTTAATGTGATATGAAAAAAACAAGTACCGAACCTAACCATTTCCAACAACCACACATATACAACAGTGTGAATACAAAGGGAGTGTGAATTGAGATTGCTAAGTACTGCTCCTATAAAATAAAATAAAAGATCAAGTAAAAAGCAGATATAAACTAAACTATACTAGAAATGATTTTTGTATTATAGTAGAATTAAATGTAAGAGATGAGCTGTGATGCAGAAATATGAAAATACTATTGAAAACAAGAGAATACCCTCAGAGAATTAAAAAATCCTAACAGCAGGACTGAACTTTAGTATCTTCCTATCAAAATTTCAGTTTTGTTCGAGCATAAATTGAAGGATGTAAATTCAAGAGTGCAAATGAAGCATGTACAATGGATTTAAAAAATATATATATTAGGCCCACTCTACACAAATCTGCAATCTGAGAATTCAAGATAAAAAGAGCAGGCTCCAACAACAATTGCATAGAAGTCTTTATTACTCAAATAGAAGAATGTCACAGTGAGTTGTCATCTCACAAAAGCTCCTACTACAACCTACAAGCTAACAATACTCACTCTTATTATCTATTTCTACAAATGTCTAACTAGTGTGCCCATCCTTTTCATTTATAAGTTAAGAGAAGGTGTTGTTAGAAAATAGGCTAATGATAGCGTTAGTGGTGCATCTCCCTTGAGCATGAGAAAATCCCTCATAACGTTTCCTTGTATGCAAGGCTTTTCTTTTAGAGTAGTGCATCATCATAGTAGATATAACTCCACTCCTGAAGGTGCCTCATTCCATAAGTGTGCACTCATGAATGCACCTGAGATGATGGTGTTAATCTCCTCAACTAGTATGCCATACTTGGTGGGTGTGACCCAACAACTAATTCATCTATCCTCAAAGGTGTCGTTATAAGCTTCTAGCTATATTTAAGAATATTTTTGACTGTAGTACCACAATCTAGCTCTGCAACCCTGGTGTTGCTCAACTTCTCAAGGCTGAGGTGAGACCAACTCGGACCAACTAGGTAATATAACACTCTTGAGAAAAAAAAAAATCCAATAACCTAGGATTCTCCCCCAACTTGTCAAACTTCCCCTTTGTTAGGAGCTTTGTCAAAATATTAACCATATGCAACTTTATCAGAATGTGGTCCAACACTACTAACTCCCTAATAAACTTGGAATCTTAGGAAATTGTATTGAATATCAATGTGTTTTAAATGGTCATTACACATTGGATTTTCATAGAGCTTGATGTAACTTTGATTCTCACAACAGACAATATTGGGCTTCAACAACTGATTGGTTGACTCTACAATCAAGTTGCAAATCTAGATAGCTTCATAATAAGTATATGAAACTACCATATACTTTGCTTCAGTGGAACTGAATGCAATTGTTGCTTTCGTCTTGCTGATTTAATAAAAATGATTTATAAAATGATAATAATGATGTTTAAAATGAGCCTTATGATGGTCTATTTATACACATTTATTATTCACGAGGTGTAGGGGTATGTTTATAACATCACTTCCCTTGAAAGCTTTGTCTTGAAAGCACAATAATTAGAATTTTCTTTAGTTAAGCACATTTTTGTGGTGGAATGAAGTTTATCAGATATCTATTTATACTTTGTAGAGGTTTGACTTTGTTTGTCCTTTGAGTGTTGGTGAGGCTTCTTTGTATTTTTTTCATCATAGTCTAAGGTCTTTTGACCTGATTGTTTAACATGAAAGCTTTATGCTTATTAGCAATATATTTTAAATACCTGCATGATCAAGACACTGTTATGGTTAATTAAATTACTAATTAGGTACTACAAAAAGAGGATGATGTTGAGAGGGCTTGCCTGGGTGGGTGACTCTGGGAACAACCCGGAGGTGGTCAGATAAATCTCTGATAAGTTACAAATCTGAAGAGAAAAAACTGGTGATGTATATGTGGTTGCTCCACCTGGGCTGTATTTGATCTATATACTTGGGATGTGTACGGTCTGTACAAAAGGCTTCAGCCATCTGGCACAGTTTCCAAAGAGTGATGCACATCTTGGGACAAAGACTGGTTTGGGAGTTCAGCAATGGAAAAAATATTCTAATTGGAGTCGACCAAATGCTCGCATCTGAAAACGCAATTCTCTTTGATTCACACCTACTTCACAGACTTCATCACAGTGGAATTCTCTCTCTCTTTGATCTTATATACTGCTAGAACCTCGAGGCTCCCATATGGAAATCTACAGAGATGATGGGGTTACGCGGCAGTGAAGCACACAGCTGGGAATGCCATAAAGCTCTTCTACGGGCAATGGGATTATCTTTCAAAGGGGAAGGTGACATTCTGGTTTGGAATGGAAAATTCAAGGGTGCAGGATTACTCGTTAAGGACGAGTATGAAAATCAAATTGCTAAAATGACTCCCGACCCTACGTTGTCTCCTTTTTATATTGCATGGAATCTTAAAATCCCTATAAATATAATATTATTTGCATGGTTATTGTGGAAAAACAGAGTACTAACTTCGGAGGTATTATGAAAACAGGGATTTTATGGTCCTAGATGATGTCCATTTTGTCTCTAGCATGAAGAGACTGCTTCTCATCTTTTCTTCACATGTACCTTCTCTCTTTCTATTTGGCAACATTTTGCTGGGCTTATAGGTGACCCTTCTTGGCGTCCTTCTGACTGTATTCAAGTTATCAAATCTTGGGTTGTTGTAAGTTTCTCTTACAAATCTTTACCCTTTTATGTGTTTTGGGAAATCTAGAATGCTTGGAATTGTTGGATTTTCAAAGGGGTTCCCCAACAACACTCCAAGATTACAGGGAATATTTCTTTATGGATTAATGATCGTCCTTGTATCTCCATATTCTCCTTTATGCTATTTTCAATCAGATTTTGTTCCCACTGACCCTCGATATGTATTTGCGCTCAGTGATGTTCTATTTAGTTACGTATTGGCTGGGTTTTCTGTGGTTGGTATGCGTAGTTTATGTGTTTTTATGGCCTTTGTACTGTTCTTATGATGGATTTGGTTTGTCTCTTCATGGGGTTCATATATTTCCTGGTATCTGTCATATGCTAGAATGGTATGTCTAATGTGCTGGAAAATGATATTTGATCAATGAATATGAACTATTATATATAACAGCGTTTTTTCGTCATGTGAAAAAAAAAGGTCGAATCAAAATATTTAGCACGCAGGGGTTTCAATCAATGCTGTGGAACTACGAATTTTTCCTTCTAGGATTATAACCACGATATAATACTTTCAATTACACTTAGGGTTTCAGACATATTTATGTCTTTGCTGAGATTACACTTCGATTTCGCTCAAGTCCTCCACTTCCACGTTAAGCTACAGATCATTTCTGGTTACATAATATACACAACTCTTTCACCACTGCAGCAAGGCTTCGAATCTTATAGAGAAGAGTAAGAAGCATACTAAGTCTGCCATTACCCTAAATTTCGAAAGCTTTGGCACTTACATGGAAAGCTTCAAACAATTTCATTGAAAAACAATTTTACATGCGATGTTCATATAAAATATAACAGTTTCACTAAAATGGGTTTAATACAAACTCTCACCTGATTCATGGAGGTAACGAAAAACCAAGTAATTCATCTCGCAGGAAGTGATCATGATCGTGGCCATCCACGCCTCTTTTGATAATCCCACTTGAACCCCTCGGTGTAATGGAGCTAATGGAGCTTTCCGTGGTAGTCTCGAGATAGAAATCACCGAGATTCCAATTTTTTGAGTTCAACCAAGTGTATCAAATCATAGTTGGATAGAATGGACACGCCCTTCCTCCTTCGTTGGACAAACCCTGCAACGCGAGGGAAATAAACGAGGGAAACGAAAAATTTTGATATTCGAAAAAAAAAATCCCATGAACTAGTTTTACTCAAAAGCTAAGGAAAAAGGTTTTTGAGAGAGATTATTGAACACAAACTCTACAAGGATTAGGAAATTTTTTTTCCTACTACAAAATTTTTTATTATGGTATGGTTGTTGATTATGGTATGGTGGTGTAAAACTTTGCATTAAGTAATAAAGCAATGAGTTACAATGGGGTTGGAAAAGATGAGAATTTAAAAGACTAAATGGCTATGAAGGACATAAAAGCCAAAAAGTAAGTTGAATAAGTCCAAGAAACCCAGATCCGATCTTCTATTGAGTGCAGCAATAGTAGACAGGAGAAGAGTATCTATTTCGACAGTTTGAGCAGAGATGGCCCCATACAGACTGAGAGATCGAGATAGGTTGGACAATGTGTCTAACTTTGTGATTTGGAAGGCCAAAATCCTAATAGTCCTAAAGAAGTACGGTATCATAGATCACGTGAAAAATGTCCTAGTTGTGCCCACCAATGTGAACGCTCTAAATAAGTTCAACGAAAATCAGGCGCGAGCAAAGCGCTTGATCATGGATGGGGTGAAGGATCACGTGGTACCACACATTTTTGAGAAGAGGACGACACATGATATGTTGAAATCTTTGACCACATTGTATCAAGGCAACTTCGTCCAACAGAAGATGCTTCTAGAGACCAAATGTGGATGTTCCAAATGCACAAGGGAGAGGATATTGATCCCTTCCTCTTCAGATTGCAGATGATCCGAGATCAATTGATTTCCATGAGAGCAACTCCAGATGAAGGGATCTTGGTGAGGACTGCCCTGAATGCAGTCACTGATGAGTGGGAGACCTTTGTCCAAAGCATCTTGGGCAGAGCACAACTCCCAAATTGGGGTGACATGTGAGCTATCCTTCGACAGGAGGAGGAGGGAGATGCAACCCTAGCATCAAAGGGATAGCGAAAGCAAGGGAAGAAGAAGGACCTATCCAAGGTCTGGTGCTTTAGATGTGGCAAAATGGACAGTTCGCCAGCACTTGTCCTAAGAGGAAGGACAAAGAAGCTTCAAATTCCAAGGTAGCAACAACTAGAGGAGACAGTGGTAGTGAGGATGATGTGGCCATGAGTGCTCATGTCTCGAGAGAAGGGGTGGGGTGATATAGATCTATAGAGCAGCTACAGATGGGAAGGCAGGATCCTTGAGTTGCCCAAAATCTTGGATCACATACGAGCTACGAGAGCCTTAAGGAAATAATAGGATGATTGGAGCAGTGGGTGTAGAAAATCGTGAAGAAGCAGAGGCAATGTTGGGACGCTGAAGTTTGGAGCAAATCAGATGAGAGACAATAGCGCAAAGGCAGTGCTTACGCAGTACAGTGCAGCAGACATCGCAAAGCTTCAAAGAGACAGCGTAGCGTAGCAGCAGTGGGTGCTTCAATGATGAGATGTAGCCCAACTGACTTGTCTGGTGATTAGGTGGTGGTCCTTCAGCTGCTTACTTTTCAGCAATTGAGTTGTAGTGCAACAGTTAGCAGTTAGCAGTGGCGGTGCTATGGGCAACATGATGCAACAATTTGAGAGGGATATGCAGTACAGATGTGGCAGTGTCATTGGTAGTGACATGGGCAGCAGTACAGAGAGTAGCATCACAGTGGATGGAGGTCAGCAGTCCAAGCATCGACACAAAGACTGATGCCAGAGATCAAGGTGACACTTCAGTGGGGAACTATTGCTAGAGCACACTCCTCACTAAGAGGGAGTGTTGAGATTTTGGGGTAGAATTGGATGTGCTCTAACTCCAAAACTTTGTGGAGGGGCTGAACTATTGCTAGAGCACACTCCTCACTAAGAGGGAGTGTTGAGATTTTGGGGTAGAATTGGATGTGCTCTAACTCCAAAACTTTGTGGAGGGGCTAGAACACATGAGATCTCCAAGACCCAGAAAAGCGTTTGGAGAAATTCCATCTGGTGTAAAATTTATTCAAATAATTAAATTTTTTAATGGGGACCCTAAGTCTAACTTAGGGAAATTAAAAAAATTAAAGTGAATTAATTTACACTTGTGATGAGAAAATTCTAAGTGGCGTGGATCAAGCTTCTTTTAATCTTAGCCATTGATTAGTGATTAGATCACAGCCATTGATTTGTCAACAAGAAAAGTATAAAGGAAGGGCTTGGGGACAATTGGAGAACACACACAGAATCTAAGAGATCAAATTCTTCTGACGGAGCAGTGCTCGGACGAAGATCAAATCTGAGTGATTTAGAGAAGCAGTGAGGGGCAAATGCAGTGATTGGTCAGGAGGACCAAGAGTAAAACGCAGAGCAAGGGAAACAGAGACACAGTGGAGGCAGCGCAGCCATCAGAGGGTGTGATGCAATCCCTAGAGAGGGTGACACAGGCCCACGCAGAGCCTCCAAGGAAAGTCTGAAATTCAACTAGAGACTAGGGTTTCTAAGCCAGTAGGGCTAAAACCAGACTCTGGTAGAAGTTGATCAACGCAGAGCAAGGGTGACGTAGTCCCTCAGTCATCGCCACGCAACCTTACATAGTGGCAGCATATAGATTGTGCAAAGCTAGTTTGGGTTTCACTAGTGGCTCATTCAGATCAGACAGGACTTGCGGGAGTGAGGTAAAAATAAAATTTTCTTTGTAGCCAAGGTTTTCTCTGTTGGGTGAGCCAAATTATGGCACCCTAGATGTACTCAGAATATTGTTGCTTCATAATAATAAACCCTCATATCTTTTGCATCGGTTTTCCCGCATTGGGTTTTCCGAGGACATTTGTTCGAAAAATCTGTGTCCTTTTTCATATGTGCATGATGTTCAGTAAATGATCTGTATTTGTGTGGGTTGCTAGTTGTGTTTACCTTGAAGCTTTTTTGAATATTTTCAGTTAAATAACTTGTGCATAATAAAACAAGTAGGAGAAGTAAATCAATATTTAGCAGTGGGATTTTTGTACTCATAAATTTTCACAGTATACAAATCAAAAATAGACTAAGAACCCAATGGCATGCATTAACTCCATTCATTCTCTATGATTCCCACAAATAAATAAGATAAAAGAGTAACAAATATACAAAGCAAAACGAAACTACATATCAAAATGCACACTTTCATTTCTGACCCAAATGACAAAAACCTGCAAAGCCTCCAAACTAAACAGAGTCAGCTCCACAACAAATGAGATTACTCGCACTAATATCAAATGGAAATCAATATACACTAGCACAGACACATCTAAAATTGTGTTTGATATGCACATTAATGCTCCAAAGCTCGAGGTTGAATATCTCAAATTTCAATATTTAATATATCAGTCATTTCTCTGAACTCAAGATATGCAATATTGACCCTATCGAAACCAGAATTAGATGGATTTGGGATATTATATTCGATGCACCTAACACATAGTATAGATTAAATGTACTTACATGCAAAATAAACTATTGACGGACCCACCCCCCCAAGCAAGATGTAGAGCATATCACATATTTCGATACAAACACAAACAAATATTCATTCAAATACCACATAGCTTATTCTTGTGGTAAGGATATGAATCAAACTAAAATAAGAATTAGAAGAAGAAAAAACATACCTTCGGTCCCTCTCCGCAAGTGCGTGTTCTAAAAGTACAGTATATCCAATGTCACAGTTGATGCATTTGCCAAATAATCCTGGCCCAAAACAAATGGACAAACAAAGCAGTATCACATGCCAGGCATAAGCAATCTCAAAGTAAGCATATGGAAAAGTTCCGTTCATAGTGCCAAAATAATAACAATAAGTTGAAGTAGACATTGGTGATAGAAGCACAGATCCATGTTCCTGGATACAGTGGATTATCGCATTAAGTCCCTTGGATTACAAGTTAGAAAGCTGCACCGAATACAACATACATCAACAGGTTTTTATCTATAGCTCTTTCGTGTTTGGACAGACAATAAGAAATTGAATACAATTCATGTGAAGGAACAGTTAAAGAAAATTCAAAGCACACTTCAAATTCAAGAATGCAAACTCAAAATCAAAATAGCACATCAGAATCTCTAAAGAAGGTTTCATGATGTTCACCAAAAGATGAATCTTTGCAAAATGTTTGGCTCTAAAAGCAAACCATGAGAATCTGGGCTATGATAGATCATAGGAAGCTAAGATATTAAATCTATGGGATGCAGGATATCATTGAATTAACTTGTGAGTAATGATGATAAAGAGTCGAATAAATGACACCTACCTACCCCTTTTGTAAACAACAAGGCAAAAATTTTACAGCTAGATATGCTTGGAAAAAGGAGGGCATGGTTGCCTCTACAGTGACAACTAGAAAATGAAACATTGAAACCCTGTGCACAACAGGTTGCATGAGTAAATGATAATAATATATGTTGGAAAAGGACATTGATGTGTTTGAGATGAAAAAAAACTGAAAAATAAGTTAGGATTGTTCATAAATTAGTTCGAAACTGAATCCACAGGTTAGAAATTGTCCCCCACCAAACAACGCTTCAGGCACCACTCAATTCTACATTTGGTATCCAAATTATCAAAATTCAGTTGTGCATAATTTTTTTTTCTGTGATCAAAACATAGTAATAGCCACACAAATGTTCAAAATGCAGAGCATATATACATACATTTTTGGTTTCTGCTTGAGGCCACGCATTGCACATACTGTGGCTAGGGTTCGAAGCCCATACTCTAAATGGGGCAATCGAGATAATCAGACACTGCAAATGCACATACTGTTCTAGGGTTCGAAGCCCATTACAGTTTTGAAGATCTTAGAGATCGCAACATCAGCTTCACAAATGGCTACTACCATCAATAGAATATTGGATCTTTACAATAATTTCTCTAATGGATTGACAGATAAAATCATGGAGTAAAATCTTAAAAATGTTGATCTCAATGTTAGATCTCAGGCACTCAATGCCCTGCTTCAAAATCGTCAACTCTAGGTTTTCAAGCAGGGTGATTTCATAGTTTAGAAGCAACAGACGAAAGAAGAATCTGTAAGGTTTGAGGGCCTCTCATCTGAAGATATGCTCATATATCAATTCATAAAAAATGCTAGAAATATGGGTATATGGACAAAAGATATGAAAAGAGAAACAAATTTACAGCAGCCACAGGTTAACAAAGAATTGAAAAATATAGAAGCTCGTGACTTAATAAAAGGGGCGGAGTGTGTTTCTAACTGAGCAATGAAGGTGTATATGCTAGCATAATTGACACCTTCAAAGGAGATAAATGGAGATGCATGGTACACAGGGCTAAACTTTGATATGGAGTTCACTGACATTGTTAAGCAACAGTGTTTGCAGTTCACCTTGTAGCAGGGTGTAGCCACTATTGAGAGTGTTGCTGATTTTGTGAGAAAATCAGGGATATCAAAGGTGGAATTGAAGGTTGAAGAGCTCAAGAAAATGGTGATGTGGAAGAATCGATAAGCAGGGGAACCAGAGACTGCTGCTATAGAGGTTCCCAAGCTCAAATTCAGGAGTGGTCATCATTTACGAACATTCCTTGTGGAGTTTTCCCTGTCTTGCGAGAGTGCACAGATGATGGTCTGATTTTTGATTTCCATGGCACAGAAGCTACATTATACATGCAATAATTTCTTAAACTCTTACCTTCTTGTATGCCTCTCAACATATGGAGGAGGGCCCGCCTTATTCTTCTTGAAACTGAATAATCGCTTCTTCATCTTTCCTCGAGTCGAACTCTTAAATACATTCAGTATCGATGAGAGGGTGTTAAGGCTCCCCTCATGTAGCTCTAGCTCTGCTCTACTGTTTTGGCAACAGAATGCTCTGTGTTTAGTTTGCCCCCGTTTAGTTTGCCCGCCAATCCTCCATGACAATACCCTTTTGAAATTTTAATCGAGTGGGAAAATGGTTTTCGGACTACTCAAATCATTTTAATCGGAAGGGTCAAAAACATTTATCACAATATAATTATTTCAACATAATAAATATTTTAATTTCTTAAAATTTATTCGAATATGGTAAATATTTTAATATTTTTCAAAAGAAAGGTGGATACTATGTTTAGTTTGCAAATCAATTTATTTTTTATGTTTTTTATTTTTTTTCATTGTATATGATTAATTTAGATTCATCTTCATTTTGAATTTATCAAGTGTCTAGAGATCAAATCTAAAGAGGTTTGAACCTCAAGAGATTTAATTCTTCCCTCTAGACCTTTGGTAGATCTAGAGTTAAGATAGATCTAGATTGGTTTAATTATTAATTTTATGTTTTTAATTTTTATTTTATTTTGATGGACTCAAAATGTTAAAGAGAAAAATACAACATATTTACCATAAGAAAAGAATTCAACACTAGAGAAACCCTAGAGGCCCATGGAAAAATTGCGGGTGAAGAAAGCGTCGTAGTTTTGACAAAGAGTGAACAGGCTCTAGACAATGCTAGGCTCTAATATCATTGTCAAAATGCAAGATAAGATTAAATAGTAACCATGAGTTTTTTATCCACGTGATATATATTTTGTAGAGAGATGGTCGCCATGATAAACCCTTTGAAGACACGCAACTACTCATCAAATATGCTTTTAAGATGAGATGTTGATTTCTTACTATTGGACCCACATGGAGGAGGAGGAGTTGGTGGATTATGAACTAGAGGAGGGGGGCTTTCAAAAAATTTGGTCTAGTCCCAAGGATATTATCCATTCACATTTCAAAGTCGACTTAGAAGGTCACCATACCGTAGTTTCTAGGCCTACCAGATCTTTAGAAAGAAAAGTTAAGAATTCAATAGCCAAATATCTCGCGGTTCGAAGGCCCTAACCCTTGCTCTAGCCACGCACTATTCGGGTCCTTTAGTTTCGGCTAGCTCAGGGCCTGAGGATGTTTGTCAGGGGCTAGAGAACTCTTCTTGGGGTGTGTGGCTCTAAGTTTAGTTTCCCTATTGTTCCAGATATTGGAGGAAGACATACAATGTGTTACTACTTCCTTATGGTTTTCAAAAAATTTTGAACACAGTGGGGGTTATTCACTCTCAAAAGCCTCTCTAGATTTTTTTCATGTATATCCTTCATCTCAAGTGCCATCAGCCTCGCCCTCCTTCGGTGAATTAGTGAAGGAGAGCCTTGCCTCGACAACGGAAGAAGGTCAAACTAAGATCATGAATGGTCTTGTGGTTTTCAGGGAGAAACACTCTTGTGAATAAGAAGGAATTATGATTCAAAAGGAGTATGAGAAAGCGAGGAAGAGGAAAATCCATTGTAGTTTTAAGAAGAAGAACAAAGTCCTGCTTTCTCTATTTTTGGGAATCAACGTCACCATTCAAAATACTAAGGAAATGTCCCAAAAATCCTTGCTGGGGCAAGTAAGGGATTGAAAATTCATGTCCTCAACCCTAAACGTGTGGGCGGACAATAAAATCTTACCTATTGTAAAATTTTCTCCATAGGTGTCACTCTTAGCCCAAGGTTAGATTCATTTGTGCTTCAAATATGTAGCAGACACCCAGAAGGTACAAAAAATGGTTTAGAAAACTGATTCATCTATCCTTTTCAATTTCTAGATGTCCCTCTTCAATGCAAAGTAGGAGAGACTATATATGTCCCCAATCTAGGTTCATCTTCCAAGTCACCCTCCTACCTATTGGGATGCCCTAATTTTCAAAGATATAGGTAACTCATTGGGATCTTATTTAGCCCATGAATCTACATATTTAGAGATGTGGATTAAGACATACACCCATATTTTGGTTAATATGGACCTCATAGAAGGGCTTATAGAAGGTATGGATATCGGGATTGGGGTGGAGTGTATTCAGATATTGGGTTATGAAGGAATACCTTTTAGGTGTAGGCAGGGCCATAGGTATGGGCACCTGGCTAAAAACTATAAGCTTCCCTTTTCTTGCTCAGGACTATCCATCTAGAGGAAAGGACATATTTGGTTAGAAAAGGGTTCTGGATTGGAGGTTTTGGGCATTGAGGAAAAGCTAAATGGTGCAACTCCTCTCTGCAACACATCCTCCAAGTCGTTGGTGACAATTGTCAAGATATGGTGTTTATGTTGTCAGTTTTCTAGAAGGCCTACTAAAGGGGTGGAGTTTCATTTCCTTAGATGCTAATGGAAGGTTAGGGGCTTTAGCAGTTGGATGGAAAGCCATAAATATTTGGGTATCCAATTCTTGGGGTTTGGATTCTAGTTTTTCCATTGAGGACAGAGAGGAAGAAATGGAGGGAGACATGGAGAGGGAGGTAGGGACAAGGAAAGAAAGGGAGGGAGGGAAGGAGGGAGAGGGAGAGAAAGGGAGAGCTAGAGACTAAAAATTATGCACACTATTTATTTGTTGTTATTAGAACGAAGGTTTGAGATTGTATTTTGTTGAGGAAAAGGTGAGAGGAAACCCTAATTTTAGGGGATGAAGTGGTTATGGTAGCAAGGAATCTTTTAAATGAAACATTTTTTTTTCATGTTATAAAATGCCACCTATTTAAGCAAACTACAAATGAAGTTTAAACCAAGTTGTAAAAATCTAGAATCTTTATTAAATGTAAAATCATTTTATTGTTGAGAACTATCTAGTCTAGGAATGAAACTCCAACACCTTCCATTGACCAATTTTTAGTACACACTTCATTAGAGGCCACTTTTATACTCAATTTAATATCAATTTTATGCTTAAATGATAGGACTACCACACAACTTCCCTCGTCCCATGCTCTACTATATGCCTCTTATATATTCATAGCTTATTTGTCATGTAGGAACCTCTAGGACATATGAATCCAACACACGACTCAACCCTTAAAAAATACATTTTATGCTTCCTCATAATGAAGGGGTTTATTATAACTCTTAAAGGAAGTTTAGATTATTGGTTGTGGGCTCATCCAAACCTTTCTATCGAAGATATAGTTATGATGATGAGCCTTAGAAACTTAGCCTAAATCCCATGGAATGCTCTATATCCAACCCATAGCTAGGTTGATTAATCATATTTTATTATCCTTAATACCTTGTCTAGAATGAGATAGGTTCAGTATCGTACCGAGCCTAGTCATTAGCCCATGTGATTCTCTAAAGCTATGCTACATGCATTGATTATCGTACTCCTTAAAGGTTGGTTTTGCAAGTGTGAATTTTTATCTTTGACATCCCATCTTGTACAATTCTCCCATAAATTATCTTTTTTTCTGAATACAAAGAAGAACATATGATATACCTTCAAAATTCGTGTATTTTCCTCGAAAAGTGAGACACTTTGAAAAAAAATTAGAGTTTGCATGTCATTCATTCAATATTTTGAACAACATGCAACTAATTATGGTAGGTATTGGAGTATTATGTTTGACATATATGTTTATATTTAGTTTCATTTTCTTAAGTCGAGATGGTATCAAGGAAAAATCATTTGGCCATTGGTTTGACTTTGGCTGAAATAGGCCCTTAATATTTGTGCCCCTTGATATATTTTCCCTTTCGCTCTTGATTCAATTATTTTTGAATGTTTTCCAACCTCATGTATAAAGTTAATCCTTATAAATTGAGTCACCTATACACCAATTTTAGTCATCGTTATCTAACAATATTGATCATTTGGAGGATGGGGATGGTGTGGTTCTAGGCCTTGCCTCTCAATTGAACATTTCTGTATCTATCTACTTGGGTTCCAACTCACCTCCTTCCTAAATTCCATGCACCTTCATTCTTTAGGGCTTACAACCTAATGTTATAATTACAAAAATGGATGAATGACAATACAATGTTAAGGAAAGTTCTCTTGCATGCCTTAAAGTGCCCTGGATTCATATGAAGACTCTTAGTTAATTTTTTTGTTGCTTTTAAGCTCAATGCATTTCTGAGTGCAACTTCTTTGCTCACCATTCATTAGCTAGCATTCCTTCTTATTGTTCTTCTTTCGTGGATAGGTTGTGGCATAGTATCCATGCTCATGAATACTCCCGCCCTCCATTTTTCCAAACATCATTTTTAATATTATGCCTTCAAATATAATTTTAATATCATACCCATTGTTTTTCTTATGGATGTTGAGTGCACTCTGTGATTCTTTGTAATGCCAACAATTGATTTAAAAGGAAGCTTCAAAAATCAATTCAATTTCATTATAATAAATTTATTTTAAGAACATTGATGGCGAACCACACAATGAGCGGTTCGAAAGGCGTGTACCTTAAAAATTTTATGTGATTTATCCATAATATTTTTTAAAGAAATTAATTAATTAATTATTAAAATAAAACTGAGATAAAATAGTAAATTTAGGAGAGGTTTTTGCAACCCATGGTTTTTCTCATGGTATTCCACCTTGCCAACAAGGGGGAATTAACCTTCTCTCATTTGGAATGGCTAATCCCAATGGGTTTTAAGGATGATTATAAGGGTTAGGGGAATAATTAGTTAGTGGTTAAGGGATTAAGGATTAGGGGCTTAGGGCTTAGGGGAATAGGGGCTTAGGGGTTAGAGGTTTAGGGTTTAGAGGTTAGGGGAATAATGAGATAGTGGTTAAGGGGTTAGGGATTGGGGGATTAGGGGTTAAGGGGTTAAGGGGTTAGGGATTGAGGTCTTAGGGGTTAATGGATTTAGGAGCATTTATGGGTTAGGGGAATAATGAGTTAGTTGTTAAATGGGTTAGGGGTTAAGGGAATATTATGCATTTAGAGGTTAAGGGGTTAATATTATGCATTTAGAGGTTTATGGTTTAGGGGGTTAAATGGGTTAGGGGTTGGGAATTAGGGTTTAGTGGGTTAGGGGTTAAGGGGTTATAGGTTTAGGGTTTAGGGGGTTAAATGGGTTAGGGGTTTAGGGGGTTAGGGTATTTAGCAGTTAAGGATTTTAGGGGCTAATGGGGTTAGGTTTTAGTGGGTTAGATGGGTTAGGGGTCAGGAATTAGGGTTTAAGGGGTTAGGGTTAAGGGTTTAAAGGTATAGGGTTTAAGGGGTTAGGGGTTAAGGGTTTATAGGTTTAGGGTTTAGGGGGTTAAATGGGTTAGGGTTTTACTAAGGGTTTAGGGGGTTAAATGGGTTAGGGGTTAAGGGTTTAGGGGTTATGAGTTAAGGGTTTAGAGGTTTATGGTTTAGGGGTTAAATGGGTTAGGGGTTTAGAGGTTTAGGTGGTTAAATGGGCTAGGGGTTGGGAATTAGTGTTTAAGGGGGGTAGGGGTTAAGATGATAGTTTCATTGGTCTTTGTTTGTGCACAACAATTGCTTATTCTTTGCGTCTCAGTGTAACAATTTTGTAAGTATTGTTGCTTGTTGCCATGTCTTCTTTATTTATTAATTTATAGTATTTGTTAGCCATTGATTTACATTTATTGATGAAAATGTATATTGCAATCAAACCAAATATATGTTCAATCTCTAGTTTCAAACTCAGCCACAGTGTTATCACACAATTTAGGTTAGGAGAATGGCCATCTGATGAAGTCTTAATGACCAGACTACACCTCATGACTACTCCAAAAAATCTTAAGCTCAAGTGTCCCACATTCAAGAGAAATTTGGCTCTTACACTCTTGCTCCACCTGACTGTGTCCTGGAAATACCCTTGTTTATTGCAAAAACATCCTAATGTTGTCAACCTTGTCCCTTAACAGACCAAGGAAACATATGTGACTGAGAGGAATGGAAAGCACTACAAAGTTGAAGAGAGTACAAAAGACTAAGATGGTTTAAAGGACAAGCTTGAAGAATGTAGCAGTGTTGAAACAACTAAAAGTTGTCCCAAACAAATATTTGATAATGTGAAACCTTATTCTGTACCAGTCAAGCAAAACTACATTCATGTGAGAGAAAGAAGAGGCCAAGCGACTGATAGGCATAGCCTGGAAGATGGGGTATGGTTCCCTCTGTTTGATGAAATATTTGATCTACATTTTGTCTATCGAATATTAACCATTTTAACCTTGCCAACAAGGCAGAATTAACCCAATCGTAGGTCCCAATATGTCATGATATATATTAACTCTAGATATATATGAGAAGGAATAATAAAGACATAGATTGATAGAGGTGGTGAGACAAGGGGAGTCACAAGGGAAAGGTGGAGATAAACTGAAGGAGAGGGGAGAGAAGGAATGGAGAGAGAAAGAGAAGGGTAAGAGAGGGAGATAGTGACACAAAGATAGAAGGGGAGTAGAAAGAAGGATAGAGGGAGGGATATAGTGAGAGGATTGGAGGGTAGAGAGAGAGAGAGGGGAAGAGAGAGAAAGGTAGGAGAGAAAGGGAGAGAGAAGAAGTACAATGGATTAAAACAACAAATATATTAGGCCCACTCTACACAAATCTGCAATCTGAGAATTCGGGATAAAAGTAGCAGGCTCCAACAACAATTGCATAGAATTATTTATTGCTCAAATAGAAGAATCTCACAACAAGTTGTCATCTCACAAAAGCTCCTACTACAACCTACAAGCTAACAATACTCACTCTTATTATCTATTTCTACAAATGTCTAACTACTGTGCCCATCCTTTTCATTTATAAGTTAAGAGAAGGTGTTGTTAGAAGACAAGCTAATGATAGTGTTAGTGGTGCATCTACCTTGAGCATGAGCAACTCCCTCATAACTTTGCCTTGTATGCAAGGCTTTTCTTTTAGAGTAGTGCATTATCATAGTAGATATAACTCCTCTCCTGAAGGTGCCTCATTCCATAAGTGTGCACTCATGAATGCACCTGAGATGATGATGTTAATCTCCTCAACTGGTGTGCCATACTTGGTGGGTGTGACTCAACAACTAATTTTTCTATCCTCAAAGGTGTCGTTATAAGCTTCTAGTTGTATTTAAGAATCTTTCTAACTGGTGTAGCACAATCTAGCTCTGCAATCCTGGTGCTGCTCAACTTCTCAAGGCTGAGGTGAGACCAACTCAAACCAACTAAGTAATCTAACACTCTTGAGAATTATTTTTTTTCCAATAACCCAAGATTCTCCCCAACTTGTCAAACTTCCCTTTGTTAGGAGCTTTGTAAAACTATTAACCATATGCAACTTTTTCAGAACGTGGTCCAACACTACTAACTCCCTAATGAACTTGGAATCTTAGGAAATTGTATTGAATATCAATGTGTTTGAAATGGTCATGACACATTTGATTTTCAGAGAGCTTGATGTAACTTTGTTTCTCACAAGAGAAAATATTGGGCTTCAACGACTGATTGGTGACAGTACAATCAAGTTGCAAATCTAGATAGCTTCATAATAAGTATATGAAACTGCCATATGCTTTGCTTCAGTGGAACTGAATGCAATTGTTACTTTCTTCTTATTGATTTAATAAAAATGATTTATAAAATGATAATAATGATATTTAAAATGAGCCTTGTGATGGTCTATTTATACACATTGATTGTTCACGAGGTGTAGGGGTATGTTTATAACATCACTTCCCTTGAAAGCTTTGTCTTGAAAGCACAATAATTAGAATTTTCTTTAGTTAAGCACATTTTTGTGGTGGAATGAAGATTATCAAATATCTATTTATACTTTGTAGAGGTTTGACTTTGTTTGTCCTCTGAGTGTTGGTGAGGTTTCTTTGTATTTTTTTCATCATAGTCTAAAGTCTTTTGACCTGATTGTTTAACATGAAAGCTTTATGCTTATTGGAAATATATTTGAGATACCTGCATGATCAAGAAACTATTATGGTTAGTTAAATTACTAGTTAGGTACTACAGAAAGAGGATGATGTTGAGAGGGCTTGCCTAGGTGACTCTGGGAGCAACCCGGAGGTGGTCAGAAAAATCTCTTCTAAGTTACAAATCTGAAGAGAAAAAACCGGTGATGTATATGTGGTTTCTCAACCTGGGTTGTATGGAAAATCTTGGCAGAGAGTGTTTACCTTTCCGTATCTTCACGAAAGTAGGTTGTCTGGTCACAGAATAAGATCACTACATGTAGGTCATGGTTCTATAGTAAGTTCTCAACCTTATCTTCAGAATGGCTAACAGAGAGGATCGAGTTTGAATACAGGATATAATTTGATGAATTTGGAGGTTTAGAGTTGAAAAAAAAAATTGTGGTGATGTTTGGATGGGTGCTAATTTGTAGGGTTTTCCATTTTTATAATTTTCTTTGTTGTGCTTTCTACCATGCTACCTAGTTGCTTTCCTGTTTCCGTAGCATTTTAACTTTTTCGATGTCTATCTCTCTATTGTTTCTTGCCCCATTTGAAATGTCATCCTTATTTGGTAGGTGTTTTCTTCAATAAAGTGTGAATATTTTTCCATCACACAGCTTTTGTGGGGTTTGTCTACACAAATAGCTTGTAAGGCCCATTCATCAAGGTATTTGATGAAATGAAATGATTATCGATGATCACCAACTAATGGTACTTGCAGGTATTTACTCTAACAATTTTGTATTTTTTCTGTGCCAACAATTATACAACATTTTAACCTCATGAATTAGTCTCCTCTGTTCTCTTAGCTGATTCTATAAGAACTTATTGTTGTTGTCAAAGCTTTTACTCTCTAGTCCCATTGAGCTATTTCAGTTATTTGTGTACAATATTGATCTATTTTCATTTCATTTCTTCAATTTTTCTAACTGTTATGCATTGCCTTTCGCCAGTGCCTTCTTTCTTAACTATGATTTTTCTGCTGAAGCATTCCAGCTAACTAGAGCAACAGGGGCAGCAGAAGCCACGCAGTCCAGCCAGAGCCCATCAGGGGCAGCAGAAGCCACGTAGTCTAGCCAAAGCCCAGCAGGGGCAGCAGGAGCCACACAGGGCTGATGCATGCCCAGTCAGGGCAGTGCAGGGGCAGTGTAAGCCCTTCAGGTGTGACACAGGCTCTTACTGAGTAGTGCAGAGGCCAACGCAGGCCAGTTAGGCTGACGTAGAGGGATTCAGAGCAGCGTATTACTGCTGTTTTTATTTCTCTGTTGGGTGAACTAGTTTTGGTGCCCAGGATTGTTGTACTTAGATTATGCATAATAATTAAAACCCTCCAGAGCTAGCTGCACCGATTTTCCCACATTGGGTTTTTTTTCCGGGGATAGTTGTTCAGAAAATCTGTGTGTCACTTTGTCTATGAGCATGTTATTCAGTATTTGATATGTATGTGTAGGTTGCTAGTTGTATTTACAATTTACTTTGATAATTTATTGAATATTTCAAAAATTAACTTGTAACTTAATTCAAGTAGGAGAATTAAATCAAGATACTGCAATAGGGTTTCTTCGATTAAGAAATTTTCACATTCCCTAGGTCTAGCCCCATTAGGTCACCTCGGGCAACAATTTTCTAGGAATCTAGCTAGAGGAAAAATTCTATCTCCTAGAGGCAGCTGTGTTGCTGGGTGCCCTCACTCTCCTCAGAACTTGAGCCAATTCCGACGGTGGAATCCGGATACCTCAAGCCCTAGCTCTAGGATCAAGTTTTGCCTAGGTGTTCCCAAGGATAGAACCTAGTAGGATCAATTTGACCTATTGAAGTAAAAACACTTGTTTGATCCTTTCCCATCACCTTGTCCAGGATAGGAACATCATTGGTTACTAAATTCCATCCCTGAACCTGGGCTGGGTCCACTTGGCCCCGTGTGGTCCCATTTGGTGTCAAAGGCCTTTCATCAAGGACCATTTGGGAATCCAAGTTCCCAAAGTATTTTAGGGATTAAGAACTTCCTTCATAAGTCTTATTCTTCTCCCTCAACCCTTCAACCCCCCTCCTCTCTCCCTAGAAGGTAATTCCCTTGCCTAAAAGGAAAGCAAGTCCCATTCTTTATTTTAACTTAGGGAAAGGGTTTCGAGGGTCACTTCCCACCTATTCATTGATAAAACCCTAAACAACCAAGGGTCAAGGGTCTTTTTATTATTTAAAATAAGATAAAACCCTAAAAAATCAAAACCCTATCCTGAGGAGATATAACACCAAGATTTTATGGGCCCCGTTGGGGTTAGTTGGGCAGCCAACTTCCCAGGGTCGTAACTTGGTCATATGATATTCGTTTGACGCACATGATACCTCGTTAGAAATATCTCTCCGAGGACTACAACCACTAATATGATTTCTATGAAATTTCCAAACCTTTCATGCCCAAAAAACATCGTTTGGGGCCTCAAAACGACTTTGAAAGTTCAGGACCCGAAAAACTGACAAAAATAGTAAATTGTGCTATAATTAAGGAAACTAAAAAACTGAAAGAGACAATGGCTAGGGCCCAAGTGGAATAGGCGGGTGGCCACCAATATCCGCCTCGATCACCTTAAATCAAATTTCTTGAGCTAACTCAATCATCATGACTTAGTTAATTGACACAAGTTGTTATGAGACGAAATTACAATTTATTGTCCAATTTATTTAAGGAAAAATAAATTCGACACCTCACATTCCTCACTCTTGGTACATCAAAATTCCTCACCAGTGTGGGTGCATTTTTTTTTTCCTTTCTAGTCACCAATTTCGCTATTTCTTGTTGCAAATTTCAACACTCCCTCTCAACAATAAAGGAATTCAATCTATCCCCATCCGGTACCTTCGAAATGTTCTACATGCTACACTTCTCTAGTGTTGTTTGCACCTGCAAATCCTTAAACTGAATAACCTCTGAACAACTGAATCAGTACAATGCATCTGTCATCAAAGTCTTCTGACTGTTGCTAGCTACTGCACCTATCTAGTACTAGATTCTCTGCACTGCTGCTGATCTCTACATCCATGCCCTTTGAACTATTGCTAAATCTATTTGTGCTCCAGTATTTGACATTTGTCACTCTGATTTATGTCTTGCTGACATCTGACTACATCAATCTAACTGATCCTTCCTACTACTGTTGTATTGTGGGCTCCTCGTAGCCAGGTTCGATCCATGAGACACGCCATCTCAATGGACCTTGCCCAAATTTCTTATCTTGGGATTATGTCTACGCATAACCCCACCTTACACCTCAAGGTATGGTTGCTCCCTCTTCCCATCTGGCTCGAAATTTCCCCCTCATGGAGGTATTTTCTTGATTGGATGCTTCCACTCAGTCTCCTCTCAGCTTCTCCAATTGTGGCAGCTACTCCACAACCTTCTGAGTCTGCTTCTCATAAGGATGCATATTGAGAGGTAATTTATGCTCCCTCTAAACCACCAAGTCTCTAACTTCTACTTTTCTCCTCAAAGCTTTGCATGCATCTGGTACCTCAAGTGCATATAGGTTTTTGACTCGCGCAAAGTGTAATTGTCCCGAAGTTACAAAAAGTTTCTAAAAAAGAGTTGATTTTAAATCGATGATATCTCCCTCATCCGAGCTCTGATTTGACCGATTTTTTTTTTTTTTTGCCATTTGGGTAGATTTTTGCAACGAATCCAAATATTCTATTTGTTCTTGAAAAATTTACACCAAAATCTTCAAATATTCTCTACAAACTCACCGCCCAAAAAATTCCTGCTCTGATGCCATGTAGAAAATCTAACCAACGAGATTCAATCTGATCTTGTAATCTACTAAAACAAGATACTAAATCCTTCCTACAATTTACGGAAACAAAACACGATCGCACAATCATATATAAGTAAGAGAAATAAATTATCAATCGCACAACAACATGATGTATTTGGGGAAAGCAACTAATCAAAACTCCTCTATCTCTATTGTGTATTAAGTCAAGGAATCATGAACAATACAATGCTTAATCTCTCATGAGATTCTCCAACACTATGTCAATTGTCCCCCGTTGATCTAGGCAAACTCGGTCTAGTACTTAGCCAATTCTCATCCTTACTTCAACCTGCCTTGCTCATGCAATTCCTAGGGAATTAACTCCTTATTAATTAGGAAAATCAGTCTTCCTTGATTGCGCAATCCATCATGGCATCCCAATGACTTTATAATTGGACATGGGAAATTTTCTTTGAATAAAACTGATAGTTATGTTCCCTTTAACCTCTGTCTCAACTGGGTATTCCTCGAAACTCACATGCATGCAACTATTAATAGTGAATTATCAGTTATTTGATTGATCACTCATTGTGAATTAAATCTAACTTATTTCACTGGACCTCTCACTAGCTCATCACTTAGTTAGAACTAGTTAAACTGATTTTAAATCATTTAATTGAGTTAATTACACTTGCACCCCACTAATGCATCGACTTCAACTGGACCTCAAAAATATTAGAATCCCTCTAGAGGCCTCATATTAGACCCTCAACTCGAATTTCTTAAGCTAACTCGGTCGTCATGACTTAATTAACTAACACAAGTTGTTATGAGATGAAATTACAATTTATTGTCCAATTTATTTAAGGGAAAAATAAATTAGACGCCCCACATTCCTCACTCCTGGTGCATCAAAATTCCTCACCAGTGTGGGTGCATTTTTTTTTGTCCTTTCTGGTTTCCAATCTCACTGTTTCTTGTTACAAATTTCAACATTTCATAATTTGATGCGGCCTTCACATAAAGACACCATTGAAATCACATGCCCAGATTCTCATGAGAAACCTCTCTTAAGCTTGATCTACCATAAGAGAACCAACAATATGCCATCCTACTTCCTAGCGCAAACCGACCATTAAGGTATGAAACATTCTTCTGAACCCTCACATGATGATCTTGCTCTCGGAGGATGATCATCAGCTCCCTTTAGCAACCCTTACTCAGCGCTAGTACTCTACCTACTTTAGGACTACATCTCTCTTCACCCCCTTGATGTGCCAGATAGTGGGAATACATGTCAAACATGCTAAGATGTGCCAAGTGATAAGGCATGCCAAGATGTGCAAGGGTGTGTCAATGCGTGTTAGGGACTGTCAAGACAACAAAAGGGAGAAAAAAGTTAAACTACAAGGAAATGAACACATAAGAGGTTTAATAAGTCATCAATTTACCTTTTCCAAGAGGGGCATGCCAGGCACACTAACACTAGGCGGAAATAGGTGCCAAGTGCAAAGTTTTAGTGAATTCTAAGTGCCAAGTATTCTTTTGTTGCTTCTCATCTACTTTCCAACAATTGATCATCACAAATAAATTTAATATTAAACCATGCTAAATCATACCAAGGCATTTCAACGTATTCCATACATGCTAAGACTTTCCAAGTGCCAAAACGTGCCAAGCACCAATATGTGTCAAGGAATAGTGTTATGCATGTTATGAAGTGGAAGGGAATGTTGAAGAGTGCTAAGGTGTGCTAGAGAGTGATAATGCATGTTGATGAGTGTTAAGGAGTACTAGGAAAAAACATTAAGGGGGCACTAGGTAAAAATTCAATGAATATGAGGAACATGTACTGCCAGAGACTAGTGTTAATGGTCAGTGTTAGTTGTCATGCCAAGGAGGGAGTGACAAGGTATGCTAAGCATTGGTAAGGCTTGCTAGGCAATATCAAGGCATGTTAAGAATTCCAAAAGTGTGTTTGGGAGTTCCAGGGTGTGCTAATTATATCATGTGCCAATTAATAGTGCCAAGATATGCCAATGCATGCTAGGTCTAAGGATGTGGCGTAGGGTGCCAGGGTATATCAATATTTGTCAAGGCAATAAAAGAAAGAACCAATAAGAGGGTTAATAAGTCGGGACTTTATCGTTTTGAAAAGGGGCATGCTAGGCACACTAATAATAGGTCCCAATACATGCCAAGTGGCATTGTGTTCCAAGTGCTAATGTATGTCAATGCATTCAACGAAGGTGTTCTAGGGCATACTAGGGACTATATGCAGCATGCCAACACATGATAGGAGAGTTCCATGTTGTGCTAGCACATGCCACCATGTGCTTGGGCGGCAATGTCATCACAAGATGTTCTAGGTACAAATATGTTCCAAGACATGTGGGATGCTAAGAAATGTTAGTGTGTGCCAAAGCATTAATTTAAGGTGTGCTCAGATTGTTGAGGATTGTTAGGTCTTTCTCATTAATAGAATTGTTAGAGCTCGATTATGTATTAAATAATATATTTCCTACACACAATAGTGGAACTTTATCTAAATGGAATTTTCTAGATAATAAAAATAATAGATACGAATAATGTGTTGACTCATAGGAAATCTCTATTCGACTAGTCATTACTTGAGGGAAATGATACACGCTTATTACTTCTTAAAAATTTGACTGACCCTAACCACTATGGCCTTGGACATATTATAAAAAATGCTCCACAATAATGGTATTAAATCGTTATCTTTTGAAAAAAAATATATTAACAGGCACATAGCGTCATCAAAAACTCATTGGAATGATCAATGATGACGAACATTTTTTGATCATCACCAAAAGTAACAAAAAGAGCATTAGTGAGAGTCATTAAAAGTTCGTCACTAGAAGTGTCACCAAAGAGAGAATTAGTGATGGGCCTTTTACGACCCTCACCAAAAGTGAAATGTCTTTGGTGACGGACCATAAAGGACCATCACTATATACACTTACAGTGACGGCTTTTAGTGATCAATGATGACGGAAATTTTTTGACCGTCACCAAAAGTAACAAAAAGAGCATTGGTGAGGGTCATTAAAAGTTCGTCACTATAAGTGTCACCAAAGAGAGAATTAGTGATGGGCCTTTAATGACCCTCACCAAAAGTGTCATTGAAAATGTCTTTGGTGACGGACCATAAAGGACCATCACTATATACACTTACAGTGGTGGTTTTCAAATGATCGTCACCATATGTGACATTGGTGACAGACCTTAAAGGTCTGTCACAAGCATGACCCTCATTAATGTGCTTTTTTATTGTAGTGTTTACATCAAAATTGGGGACTTTGACCCACCCCAAAGCCCCCTGACTCCCTTTACACAATGATCACATACAAAATTGTATGGAAATATATCGAAAATTATACCTCAGGGGACCCCACTCAAACAGACTACTTCTAAGGCTTCATGTTGAGAGGTAATTTGTACTCCCTCTCAACGGCCAAGTCTCTAACCTTTTCTTCACTCCTCAAAGCTTTGCATGCATCTGGTACCTCAAATGCATATAGGTTCTTGACTCGCGCACTTTGTGATTATCCCACCATTACAAAATTTTCTAAAAAAGAGTTGATTTTAAATCGACCATATATCCCTCATCTAAGCTCCGAATTGATTTTCCATTTGGTTATTTTTTCGCAAGGAATCCAAATATGCTATTTAAAAAAAAAAATTACACCAAAATCTATATTATCTGCAAACTCGCCGTCCAAAAATTTCCTTCTCTAATACTATATAGAAAATATAACCAATGAGATTCAATTTGATATTGTAATGTACTAACATAATATATTGGATCCTTCCAAAAAATTTCGGAAACAAAACACGATCGCACAATCACATATAAGTAAGAGAAAAAAATTATCAATCACACAACACAAGATGTATCTGGGGAAAGTAACTTCTCAAAACTGATCTATCTCTATTGTGTATTAAGTCAAGGAATCATAGAACAATACAATTCTTAATCTCTCATGATATTCTCGAGCATTCTGCCAATTGTCTTCTGCTAATCTAGGTAAACTCGGTCTAGTACTTAACCAATTCTCAGCCTTCCTTCAACCTGCCTTTCTCATGCAATTCCTAGGGAATTAGATCCCTATTAATTAGGAAAATCAATCTTCCTTGATTGCGAAATCCATCGTGGAATCCCAATGACTTTATAATTGGACATGGGAAATTTTATATAAATACAACTAATCATTATGTTCCCTTTAACCTTTGTCTTAATTGGGTCTTCCTTGGAACTGACATGCATGCAACTATTAATAGTGAATTATCAGTTATCTGATTGATCATTGATTTTGACTTAAACCTAATTTAATTCACTGGTCGACCTCTCGCTAGCTCATCACTTAGTTAGAACTATTTAAATTAATTTTAACTCATTTAATTGAGTTAACTAATTAACAGCTTGTTAAGAAGGTAAATCCTCTCTGCGGACAGAGATGATCCCTCTAGCCCTAGAGCGGGTCTAGAAACACAGATACATGCTAGAGTGTTGATTCCTAATTACTGAATGAAAATAGGACACGGTAGATCGGCCTACCTAGAGTCCAACGCTGTCATCATTGTTGTAGTGGCAGTGGCCTCTCGCTCCTGCATTGGCAAGTCACAATCCTTCTGTAGTCATGCTCAGATACCGCAAATAGAACAACAAACAAGAACATCATACGACATAATGATTTCACTCCTAACTACTAGCCAGTCAAAGAGGGCTAGAAATACTGCATTAAACATCTAACATAATATAAAATGGGATCCAAACAATAGTCACGTATATGTATTGATAGAAGGAAGAGTTACAACCAACGCTTTGACGTCACAGTCTCCTCCAGCGGGGTTCAGCCGAAGCGCATCTTAGATGCAGAAGTTCTGCTATAGTATGTTCAATTCTCCAAGTTCAGCTAGCTTATGCAAAGATAGATAGCTTCTTTTTATAGAGGAAAAGGAGGAGGTTAGGATCCCTACAAAGGTGTGAGAGAGGCTTATCCTTTAGGAAGTTACCATAAGAGGTGTAAACCATAAAACAAAGGAAGAAGTTTGTGGTCTATCAATTCAACCACTCCCAATGACTCATCCTCGAAGTTGTTGGAATGGAATCTCAGCCTATATTTTTAAACAAAATTCCATAAACATCTCAGCGTGGGTGGCTAACTGAGACAAAGCACCAGCTGGTGCAGGGCCCAGTGTTAATCTTCCTCTTCGATGCGAGGGCATAACTGACTACTCGTGCCCAGGCAAAAACAAGGTTTTTTGAGTCTCTACTCAGGGAATTTTCAATAGAAGTAATATTACTCTCATGTAAAGGGATACAATGGTGGTCTTTGCAAGGCATGAAATTTCTTATTAATCACGACAATGACCCTCCAATGGGCGAGATGGGGATTGTAGAGACAATGAAAAAATGTTTTGTAACAGATTCCCCCTAAAGCATGAGGTCTGAGGGAGAGGAAGGGGCGAAATGCTTTATGAGAATGCGTTTGAACCAAACACCGTTGTTGAAAAACCTGCAATTATGAATACAACTGATATCTCTAATACATGAACATGTGGTATGGGCACATCCATCCATAATAGAGTGTATAAAAACTGTGATCTGAGGTATGGACGCAGCCATCCAGTAGTAAGGATCAAAAAATAGACTCAGGTATGGTCACAGCCATCCAATCAAAAGATTCATGCAATAAGTCATGATAATCCACAAAAAATCTGTAGCCTGGATTTTATCAGACAAAACCCAGGGTCTTGCACTCCATTTCAATCTGAACAAGTACATATTCAAGCATGTGAATATATGATCTGAAGTCAAACATGCAAGAAAATCACATGATTACCAACCAATGATGAAAGTTGTTAATAGGCACGAGAGAAACCGCCAATAATGACAATGGTTCTCAAGGTACAACCGGTGCAATCCACGGAATGTGAACAATGATCTGGCATCGAACATCTGGAGAATCATTTGATCGAAGGCTAATGAGGTTGACCTTGCGTTGAATGCGAAGAACCTGCTATTGAGGCATGCAGGCTCCAAGGTACCAAAAGGGAGTCTTTAGATCAAATTCCTGGATAATGAGTTGAAGTCGACAGGAAGTGACCTGATCGAAGGTGGGCCATAATGTTTCCCACATCATCGACATGAGACAGAGGAACATGATGATAGTGAATCAGGACCAACAGAGAATTGGATGGAGGTTGAAAATTGCAGAGACAAAGTTCTCTCAAACATATCAGTGACACGACACTGGATTTGGCAGTATTTGACATCAAGGGATCTAAGGTCATGATGACGTGGAAAAAAGAAAATGAGATGTCAAAATAGATTAACCAAACCCATGGAGGAAAAAGTGATGAAATGAAATGTCCCTAACCCGACACGAATGCAGACAAGTGCCATGTTCAAGAGTGACATACCACCAATATAACTAAAACTTGGTTCCATTTTCCCCCACCATTTCTGGTGAGTACCCCAACTATTTTTAAAACAAGCTTGAAGGGGATAGCATATGCTTGTGTTGTATGTTTTTCCTTTGGACAAATCCATCCTAGTACATTTTACAAGCCCTAGGAAGGAGAAACTCGAGTAACGACATGGTGACGAAGTCCGATGTCATTAAGTTTTAACAAGTCTAACAAAGGAAGAACTCGACATATTTTCATGTTTAGAGAGTTTGAAAAGAAGGCAGAAAAGAAACTCCATCATGGCCCTTTTCATAAATAGTCTCTCAGATCTGAAAAGGTAGAAAAAAATATTTGAAAGAACCTCTTAGTCGTGATAGGCTAAGGTATTCCTTTTTCATAAACAATCCATCCTAGCCCGAAAAAAGGGTAAACATATATTGGGTAGATATCGTTTCGCAACCATTTAATGAGTTCAAAATGACAAGAGTCTCGGAAATATTTTCAATTTTAGTGAGTCATAAAAGAGCTGAAAGATGACTCCAGTAGTGAATTTTTTGTGTTTTTTCCGAGTCCGAAAAAGTATAAAATATAACTCATTACTTCATCACTATGGCCTGAAAACCTGTTGCTGCACGAGAGACACATGTGATCCAGGTGGATATTGGTGGCCACCCACCTATTCCACTTGGCCCCCCACCATTGTCTCTTTCAGTTTTTCAGTTTCGGCATAACTTACTATTTTTAGCAGTTTTTCGGGTCCTGAACTTTCGGAGCCGTTTTGAGGCCCTAAACGACGTTTTTTGGGCATCGTTTTACCAACAAATTTAATCATCAAATTCATCTTGAAAGTTTTATTCCTTGGATAGATCTTTCTAATGATGTATCATGTGCGTCAAACGGAGATAGTATGCCAAAGTTACGTCCCTGGGAAGTTGAAACACAAATTTACCCAAACAGGGCCCATAGTTTTGGCGCTTCATCTCCTAGGGTTAGGTTTTTTGGATGTTTAGGGTTCTCTATTGTTTCTAAATAATAAATAGGCCCTTGAGCCTCATTGTAACGTAGTTCAGAGGCCTATAGCCGCCACATCTCTTCTCAGAGATAGCTACCAGTGCCCTAGCTAGTTTTATTTCCATTTTGTCTGTAAGAAAATTTCAGTTCTTTGATATTAATGAAATGAAGTGTTATTTCCGTTGCATATCTGTATTTATGGTTATGTGTTTATTCTATTGCGTTCCTGCATAAATCCGGATCGGTGGTATCAGAGTGGTCTACTTTTTCTCGATCCTTCTTTGCATGTCCCCAACGAGGTTAGGGTATAAGGAGCTAGGGCTTGATCTGGTGGAACCTTTGCAAGATCAGCCTTGCAAACTTCGACAGACACGCATGGGGGACGAAAAGAAAGATGAGGGAGCAGGAGATCCTATCAAAATATTGCTCGAGGAGGCCCTCGAAAAACAAAGGAACGCGATGATGGATAACTTTTCTTAGATCCTTCAACGGCTGCCCACCAGCGGCGCATCTGCATCCAGTAGCCACTCTAGAGTTGCGACTCCCTTTAAGGTACAAGTAAATTTTGAAATTCCCATATTTGAGGGTCAAATAGACGCAGATGCCGTAGATAGATGGTTGAATCTATTAGAAGGATATTTCTCTGTTCATGACTTTTCAGACCGGGAGAAGATTATTTTTGCACTCCTCAAAGCTACCCCCCATCCCATGTTGGGGTGGTGGAAACCTCTGTGAAACGAAAGGACCCGAGAGGAGACCCTCTTTGTTCTCGGTCGTACCAACAGGTGCTGCGAGACACTAGTGAACGTGCCCCATCCCATGGGGAGATATGAGGACAATTACATACAATGGAATGTGCTGCGACAACAAAGGGATCAAGATGTGCATGAGCTGACGAATCTGTTCCATACCCTGCGCATAAAGTTGGGTATCAAAGATTTAGAGAAGCATTTGGTGCTAAAGTATCGTAGCTGTCTAGACAGATACATTCAGGAGGAAATGGAGTTCCTCTACATCTCCTCACTTGGTACGGCATACCGGTATGCTACCAAGATTGAGCAGAAATTCAAACAGAAGAAGCGAGACTTTGGATCTGCGAATCAAAAGCAAGGAAAAGGTGCTTCCAAACCGCAGAACAAAGGACAGAGCCAAGGCATGGTGGCTAAAGACAACCCGTCAAAGCCACAAGAAAATAACAACATCGTAAAGCCAAAGAAGGACACGGGAAAGTGGTGTGAGTTCCATAAGAGCTCCACTCACAACACAAGTGAGTGTCGGGCCAAGCAATCGCTAGTGGCAGAGATGAGGGCTTCTGAGTCAGATGCATGCTCCGACTCCGAATCAGAACCTGAAAAGGGGAATGAAAAAGGGAAACAGATTATTGATGCGGAGCCCAACGCCATTGTTGCCACTACAAAGGTCCAGAAGGAGGAACCGGAAGATCCAGAGGAGGAGGAACGTCTCTTCCACTCCCAGATGTGGGTAAAGGGCTCCCCAGTACGGTTCATTGTTGACAATGGGAGCCAAAAGAACCTCATTTCAGCAGACGCCGTGAAGCGGTTGGGCTTGTCGACCACAGCTCACCCACATCCATACACCATCGGGTGGCTTCACCAAGGACGAGATCTCCGCGTCGGCCGGCAGTGTCGCCTTCCCTATAGCATCAAGCCCTTCACGGATGAGGTATTATGTGACGTTGCTCCTATTGATGTTTCTGATGTATTATTAGGACAACCATACTTGTTGAAGCGTCATGCTATGTATGAGTCTCGACCTCATGCTGTTATTATTACTTTGGGAAATAATATGTACAGGATACCAGAGGTACCACCTCCTACGACTATCTCTTTGGTTACTGCAAAACAATGCAGTAAGCTCATTTCCCCAACCAGGAAATTCGTTTTCCTGATGATGCACCACCAAGGCAAGAAGAAGATTGTGGCCACAACCTCCAGACAGGGCCCCTCTGCACGACAACAACAAATGGATAAGGTTGTGGAGGAGTACGGGGACATCTTCACCTCACCCACAGGGGTTCCTCTGCACTGTCAGGTCAAGCACCCGATTGATCTGACCCTAGGTGTGCCGCTACCCAATGGACCGATCTATTGACGCTTTGTTCTGGAAAATGATGAAATCAAGAGGCAGATTCAAGAGCTGTTGCAGAAAGGTCACATCAGACCATGTTCATTGCCCTGTGGGAGCCCGATCGTGTTGGTACAGAAGAAGGATGGGACGTGGAGACTCTGTATTGACTATCGAGCGCTGAACAAGATCACTGTCCGGAATAGGTACTCAATCCCACGGATTGATGACCTTCTGGACCAACTCCAAGTTGAAAAATATTTCAGTAAGATCGACCTGAAGTCTGGGTATCACCAAGTACCAATTAAACCCTTTGATGTGTGGAAGACTGCCTTCAAAGCTAAGGAAGGCCTTTTTGAATGGCTGGTCATGCCTTTCAGGTTGACGAATGCTCCTGCAACCTTCATGAGGATGATGGACGACATCTAGCGGCCATTCACCAACTCATTCATAGTGGTTTACTTGGATGACATTCTGATCTTCAGCAAGACTTGGGAGGAGCACCTTCATCACATCCGACAAGTCCTCCAAACACTGCGGTAACACAAGTTGTGTGCCAATTTGGAGAAGTGCACGTTTGGCATGACCCAGGTTCAATATCCGGGATACATTATTGATGAAAGGGGGGTGCATGTGGATCCAGCCAAGATCCAAGTCATTCGGGATTTCCCAGCCCCGACTACTATAACAGAGCTTCGCAGCTTTCTGGTTCTTGCTAATTTCTATCATAGATTCGTGTTGGGATTCTCTCATATCACTTGGCCCTTGAGTCAAGTCACCAAAGGAGCGAGAGAAAAATTCTTTTGGTCGGAACCTCAACAGAAGGCGTTCAAAGAATTGAAAAATCGCCTCTGTTCTGCCCCAGTGCTCACCTTACTAGACTTGCAGCAGCCATTTGAGATCGAGACAGATGCCTCTGACTATGCTATTGGGGCAGTTCTTACTCAACAGGGACATCCAATGGCATATCACAGTGAGACATTGTCTGAGACAGTTCGCAAGTATCCCACCTATGATAAAGAAATGTATTCCATTGTGCAAGCCTATCGACAATGGAAGCATTACATTTTGGGGAAGGAAACAATCATCCACACAGACCACCAGCCCCTGCAGTTCATACAGACACAAGGGAAGTTGCAGAATGATCGCCATCAGAAGTGGTCCAAATATATGCAATAGTTTCATTTGAACATCAAGTACAAGAAGGGTAGCACCAATAATGTTGCAGACTGCCTCAGCCGACCACCGATCATGGCACTCACCACCGTGCTCAACTCTTATGGGCACGAGACTTCTGATTGGCCACTTCTCTATGAGAGTGACCCAGAATTCGGCCACACTTACAAGGCACTCTTGGGGGGCACGCAAGTTCAAAATTTTCACCTCCAAGATGCACTTTTATGTCACCTGGGACACCTTTGTGTTCCTTCAAGCGAGCATGCCAAGATGATATGGGAAGCACACTACAGTCGAGTCGCTAGGCATTTCGGGGTTGAGAAAACAGTAGCAATACTACAGAAGTATTTCTATTGGCCGAACCTTCGAAAGGATGTCGAGAAGCACATCAGATCCTGCACTGCTTGTGCCATTGCCAAACCGACCATCAAGAAGCAAGGCCTATATAATCCACTACCCACCCCTAGTCGACCTTGGGAATCCATCTCCATGGATTACATGTCGGGCCTACCCTCTACTAAGAATGGCAATGACTGTGTTTTCATGGTCGTTGACAGATTCTCGAAGATGGCCATTATGGCGGCCTGTAATAAGAATATCACAGCAGAAGCTACTGCTAAACTCTTCTTTAAATGAGTATGGGTGCACTTTGGTATCCCACAGTCTATCATATCAGATCGAGATAGCAGGTTCCTCAACACATTTTGGTCCAGCCTTGGTTCAATGATGGACACAAAGCTCACCAAGTCCACAGCTTCCATCCCCAAACAGATGGCCAGACAGAGGTCGTCAACAGAATGATTGTACACATTCTACGCATGTACAATTCAAATCATCCTTTCACATGGGACGAGAGCCTCCCCTATGTACAACATAGTTATAACTGGGCTCTCCATAGTTAAATTGGCCATAGCCCCTTTCAGGTGGGCTTGGGATTCCAGCCACTATGTCCCATTGACGTAGCCATGCCATTTGCAGCTGCTCAGGCCGATTCAGCGCACGTCCAGTCTGAAGTTGACAAAGCAAGTAGCTTCATCGAGCGCATTCAACACATCCGCCAACAAGTTCATGATATATTGGACAGAGCCAATGCGAAGTACAAGCAGCGCCATGATCAACACCGGGTGCCACACCACTTCCAGGTGGGCGACAAAGTATGGCTACATTTGCAGAAGGAGCGCCTCACCGGACCTCACCGCAAGCTTCGCCCACTCCGATACGGGCCGTACACCATCACCAAGGCTGTAGGTAACAATGCCTTCGAGCTTAGTATTCCACCATTCCTTGGTCTGCACCCAGTCTTCAATGTGGATCGCCTTCGTCCTTACTTTCCACCTCTGCTGGACACCTCGGACATTGCAGAACAACTCACACCAACAAAGTTAAACCCAGACTGCATGGAACAGGCCACCACAGATTGTATCATGGACATGCAAATCAAGAACACTCGTCAACAGCAGATCCAACTGTATCGGGTTGTCAAAGCTGGCCAACTCCCGCACCAAGGAAAGTGGTTCACCAGGGATCAAGTTCAGCAGAAATTTCCTCATCTCATGGAGGAACTTAACGCAATGGGGACCATTGCTTCCTAAGGGGGGAGGAATGATCCAGGTGGATATTGGTGGCCACCCGCCTATTCCACTTGGCCCCCACCATTGTCTCTTTCAGTTTTTCCGTTTTGGCATAACTTACTATTTTTAGCAGTTTTTCGGGTCCTGAACTTCCGGAGCCGTTTTGAGGCCCTAAACGACGTTTTTTGGGTACTAAATTTGATCAAAATCGTCACAAAAGTTGTAGTCCTCGGATAGAGCTTTCTAATGATGTATCATGTGTGTCAAACGGAGATAGTATGCCAAAGTTACGTCCCTGGGAAGTTGAAACACCAATTTACCCAAACGGGGCCCATAGTTTTGGCGCTTCATCTCCTAGGGTTAGGTTTTTGGGATGTTTAGGGTTCTCCATTGTTTCTCAATAATAAATAGGCCCTCGAGCCTCATTGTAACGTAGTTCATAGGCCTGTAGCCGCCACATCTCTTCTCAGAGATAGCTTCCAGTGCCCTAGCTAGTTTTATTTCCATTCTGTCTGTAAGCAAATTTCAGTTCTTTGATATTAATGAAATGAAGTGTTATTTCTGCTGCATATCTGTATTTATGGTTATGTGTTTATTCTATTGCGTTCCTGCATAAATCCGGATCAACGTGTAAGACCCATTTCTCGAAAATAATATAATAAAATAATCGAAAAACATGTCTTAAAACATAATTAGGATTGTAAAAAGTTATAAATTTCCAAAAATGGTAAAAATATTTACTTTTTACTTTTTACCTCTTGTGGAGCAATAGTTACCCATTTTATACTGTGATTTTGCGGTGACGATAGCGGGCAATCCGACAGGCCAATCTCAAATCCGTCAGTTCCAGGTAAGAGCTGACATCCTTCCCTTCATTTTAAGTCATCTTTTACTACCTTAAACTTCCAATTTTTATTTCTGGGGGAGGAAATGTAAATATTAGGGCATGGTGGTTGGCGTGGGTTTCGGGCATGGACTCTAGGGCACGCCCATTGGCACGACTATTTGGAAAACATCCACGCAGACCATTTTTGTGCAAAAATTCAAGTTAAATACCCAATTTCTTACAAATCCAAGCTTCAAAAAATTCTAATACTATCCATATGAATATGTTTGTAGGTAGAAAGCAGTAAAATGGTAATCGAATGGAAAGAACGAGAACATAACGAAGAGGATGAGCTTGCCATGGAAAATGAGAGATGCATGGAATTTCTTAGAGATTTTGGACTGAGAAGTTCTTCTTGACACCGTGTCTCTATGCTCAACCAGAGTTGTTACAATATTTGATTAGTATATGGGATGAGAACCAGGAAAATTTCATCCTTCGAGATCAGGAACTTGAGATTGATGTTTCTAACGTCTATTTTATAACAGGATTGTCATGGAGGGGAGCAGCACCGATCCTAAGCGGTACCTAGCCCTGCATGGAAAGCATGTCCATGGTGATTGACAAGGTATGTCGAGGGGCACGAAAGGGAACAGGAAGTGGGAATGTTGATATCCAGACTATCTCAGACTTAGCACTAAAATTAGTTCTGCATAGTATCACACGAGCTGCGGGATCACAAGCACTACACGAAGCAAAAAATACATTGTTGCTTCTTTTTGTAGACTACTTTACACTGACCATATACAACTGGGTAGAGGTTGTGACAATAAACATGAAACACCAGCTAACAAAATGCAAGAATACCAAACTAAAGCGATTTGGTTCTGGGTCTATCCTAGTATCATTATTCCTGGAACATGTTAGTGTCAATTTTTTCATACTGCCATCAGTGATCAAATTTAATCTTTTGCATTTGCATAGTAGGAGTCTCATACTATAAATTTTCATCATTCCATTAGGTCATGGATTCATTGATGGTTGTGGTCTTTCATCAGTTTTCCCTCATGTGAAAACTTGTTGATTCTCCTCTCTATGGTCTTCAGTCATGATTCACTTTCACTCTGCAATTCATGTTATTAGGTCATAGGGTTGATATAATTAGGTTCTAGGGTCTCATCATAGTCAAATTAATGAGGAAAGTGTTAATAAAAGCAGCAAGGACATGAGGATGCCTAATAAACTCAAAAGCATGGTATCTGGAAAGTTAAAGAATTGTTCTTTCAGATGAATGTAATTTTCACCTCAAAATGGGTACTTTGTTTTGATTATCATCTTTTATGTAATTTTATGTCTCCATATGTAATAAGTTGAAATGCAGAAGCTGATATCTCCATAAAGCCAAAGGAGCTTTTCTCTGGCTGCATTTTGGAGGAGTTCTCCACAATATTTTTAGTGCAAATCATGTTCCAAGTGCATTCATCAGAATGGGCCCAGAAAGAGCTTTCCAACGGTATATCATACTCCCAAAACTAACTTCTGGATTGGAAGATATGCCTAAGTGAATAAAAGCCCCCAAAAGCCTAACCTTACCCTTCTTTCTCATTTGGTCCTTTAAACTTTTTAATTTCTACCTTTTCATATGATTTTAAAAAATCTTCATCGCAAAGGTCCATTTGTATTTTCATTGCCGTTTCCTACAAATCTCCGATGCGATTGACCCTGATACCTCTGATCTGATCGCACCATCGCATTGTGACATAACACTTAACCTTCCACCCCTTCCTGCTGATGTGATCATCGCCATCGTTCATCGCATCGCATCGCAAAATCATCGCACCATCACATTGCAAATTTCACAAGTTCTTAAGTATTCGACCCTGCTCTTCTGATCTCCCTATGCGATTAATCACATATCACCCATCGCAATCGGCATTTCCCACAACACTTTACTCTCGCACTCCCGACATCGCTGATGCGATGAATCGCATTGCGCAATTGGAGATTCCCGCAATGTTTAAACCCGCTCCCCTTCCCAATTTGCGATTGTGATTTTCCCTGGGTCCCACCTAAAAGCCCTTCCTCCTTTTCAAAAGAAAAGGGGTTTTTCCCTGTTTTAAAACCTTATTTCCATTTTAATTTATTATAAAAGGAATATTCCCTCATTGCATCGGCCTTTCCTCCCATTGTTTCCATCGCTTTGTTTCCTCCATCGCACATCACATATCGCGATTTCTCCCTGCCATATGTTATGACCACTCCCCCGCCGATTTGCAATTGCGATTTCCCCAGTCCCACTAAAGCTTTCTGCCCATCGCACCATCGGCCTTCTATCGCATCACAAGTTTTCATGGGGTCGCTCCATTACGATATGCTCCTTTCCCCCCTTTCCGATGCAATTTGCAATTGAGATTTGGGCCCACCATCCTTCCTTTCGCTCTTTTCAATATAAAAATGGATTTTCGTTCAAACGGAAAATGTGATTTTCTTTTGTTTGAAAGGAATTTTTCTTCAGCAAATGGTTTTTTCTTCAAAGAGTAAAGAAATATATTGGTCAAATTCGTGAGCTAATTACAAACGCATAATTATTTTGGCCTCTTCAACAGTGATTAAAAAGGGATTGGCTCTTCAAATTTCTTCTTCTTATTTGTTGGATATAACAACAAAATATTCCAGATGGTCAAATATATTGTTTCCCCTCTTTTCGGGGGCATATTGTTGGTTTATTTTATATATTTATATTTATGTTCCAAAGTTAGTGAAACAACTCCTCCTTCTGTGGATCTGCCCCTTGAAACTGATCTATTTAATATAGTTTTCCATCATTTGGAAAGGGGGGGAAAAAGTGGAATAAGTGGGAATTATTGAGGGCGCTCTGCACTCCATTTTTGTAACAGTTTGGCAGGGAATTAATAAAGAAATGCAGCATTGATTTATGGGATCCCTGTGGTGTTGATTTTAGCATTGTTCTTTCCTTTGTGATCATTTGTTAATTATTATTTTTTCCATTCATTCATTTATATTTCTTTTTGGATGTTTTCAAGATAGATAGGTAGAATCCATTATATAATGCTCTGCCTTGGGAAAATCATCCAATACTTTATGTTTTCTGTTGTTTGAAGACGATCCATCTTATATTCCCTTTTCAAATCCTCACTAGTCCTAAACACTCCATCATAATTTAAACAAAGTTTTTAAAATCCCTACCTACCTTGCCCCATAGAATACTCTATATCTCTGATTTAATTCCCCAGATTCAAATTGTGCAGCCCCATCTAATCCATACAACCCAAAAAATTGATAAAACATTTTGAGCTCCTATACCTAGCCTAAAATCAATTTGCAGTTATATTTCATTGAACATTTTTCATGGAGAGAGCCCTCTCCTGACCTTGTAGGGCTAGCTACAAGGCTGAGCATGGTTTGAGGTTACCCTGATTTTCCTTCCTTCAGCTTGAGGTTTAAATTAGGTGCTAATAGAATGATTACCAATTTTTCAGCGTTAAGAGGTCATAGTCCCAACACCACCAGCGAGAGAACCACAGATGGCCCGATTGGCAACTCTGATGCCAAGGGCAGGGGCAGTCAACAGATGTCCTCGAGACCAGATTGTTTTTATTAGCTCCGTCAAAAATTGATTGTCATGGAGGATTGGCCCTACTCTAGTACATATTTTACTGGTGATCCTGACCTCCCACTCCTAGAGGGAGAGGATTGGGATGAATATCTAGGTAAGACTCATTTTTAATTTTCATGAGTGTTATGATATTTTTAACAATGTATGTTCTGACATTAAACTGATGCATTTGCAAATGTTGTCCCAGAGAGACTCGCGGGCATGTCTCTGATAGCAAGGCGAATCCCTTGCGATTTCAACCCTCATGGTGAAGGAGGAGAGGAGGAGAAAATCATGCGCAACCTAGAGGGGATCATACGTGGAGTCCTGGACTATGCATGATTTGACGATGTTCCTCGTGCCTATCAAAGGCATACCGTGGGGGTGCCAAACCAAATTCACCGCTTACTGAGGCGACTTGTACAGGCAGTGACATGCTACCATGAGCATCACACTGAGTAGACACCTTAGGCTTTATAGCTGCATATTTTTTGAGATATATATATATATATATATATATATATATATATATATATATATATATATATACATCTATTTTCCTACATGGATCTTTTCATATGATAATGATTTCACAAATTACGCAAATTTTTATATAATACAATGTTAGCCATTGTATCAGTTAATGCATGCATTCATCTAGGAATATGTTGATATGTGATAAAATCAAAATGTCTTTCCAACAAACAAATATGTAAATACAATCTCAAAATGTATGGGTTTCTTACTAAATAATGACCATTGAGTTCCAGAACAACAAGTAGTGAATCTAGATTTACAAGCAATGTGCATATGCCGAGATTGATTGCCTCAGTTAATAGTTCAAGGATAGCACTATATTCAACAACATTGTTTGTAGTCCGTCCTAGACAAATACCTTGCAGTTCTATCAATTCACCAGCAGGATCATATATTACCTAGACTGTTGAAGACAAATTCCTGGTACTGCGAGAAGCACCATCCACAAAAGCAACATAAGGGGTAATAGACATCTGCGCAAATAAGCAAGACCCAATAAGCAGGAAAATTCTCACAAAGCACACCAAATCAAAACGTGTACAAAAATGAAAAAAAAACCTTTGTACACAAATCATGCATGAATGACTCATGCATAATATTTTTTGAGATACAACCCATTTTTGGGTTGTTCTAGAGGATGACCTTCATAATCAATAAGCTCATAGGCCCCATTCTACAACACATGTTTAATAATGTAGGGCCCATGCCACATGGGTTGAAATTTTCCTGCCCCGAGCTTATCATGACCTTGGTCATACAAGAGGACGAGATCTCCTTCAACGAAGGAATGAGGGGAAATCGATTGGTCAAAATGAGCTTTGACATGATTATTTTGTGCTTCAATAACGAGAGTAGCAAAGCGATGAATTTCATCTATCCTTTCTAAGTAAATGAGATTCTCTTCTTATGGCTAAGTATTTGGCAGTAATTCAATAGCCAACTTGAGCAAAGGTATTTCACACTCAATTGGGAGAGTAGCTTCTGGACCATAAACGAATTGAAAAGGAGTAAATTGGGTCACATTCTTAATTGAGGTTCGGTAAGCCCAAAGAGCCGAAAATAACATGAGATTCCAATTGAATTTGTGGATCCCAATCGTACGTTGAAGCATGGTAACAAGAACTTTTTTTACGACTTCAACCTAGCCATTGGCCTGAGGATAGTATGATGTTGAGCTGTCATGACGCAGACCAAACTTAGAAGTCAACTCTGCCACCATGTAGTGCTGAAAATGGGAACCATGATTGGTAGTGATGGCCTGAGGGACACCAAACCTAGAAATTATGTGATTGAATATGAATTGAGTAGTTTTCTTACCGTTAGTGGCAAGTGTAGGCATTGCTTCGGCCCATTTGGTGAAGTAGTCCACAACTACGATAATATAAGCATGCCCCCTAGCCGAATGAGGGTTACACATCATAAAATCGATGGCTCACTTCATAAAGGGACCAATGGTAATGAGAGGATGAATAGGTAGAGGCAGTGCATGCATCTTGCGTTGATACATCTAGTAATAATGACATTTATGAACCGCGACAATGCAGTCTTTGAAGATAGAAGACCAGAAATAACCAGCATGAAGAATTTTTTGTGCAATGGCATAACCAGACATGTGACTGCCACAGGCGCCACTGTGACAATCATTTAGGGCTTTCTCATCTTCCTCGAGAGTAAAACATCGATGGAGAATGGAATCCACTCCGACATGATAGAGTGTATCCCCGACTATACTATAAGGTTGCGACTGATGATGGATGTGTCAGTGGGCATCCTTCATCAACTCAGATCTGAAAGTAGAATTCTAGAGATAAACAATTATATCACCGTGCCATAGATGGAGGGTGCTAATCAAGAAAAGCGTATCGTCTAGAATGTATTCCTAAGATCAAGACAAAGGAGAGGCTAAAGTGAGGGAACAGCTCAAATCAGAAAATACTAGTGACTTCTTTGACTTGGCAGCAGTAAATTCCAAATCAAACTCTTGGGGGACGAAAATCCACTTTGAGTATTTCCCCCTAGCAACTATGGAGACAATATATAGGTCATGGGGTTGCAATCAGAAATCACAGTCATCGTACGTAGAATATAATGACGAAAATGTTGAACTGCTTGAACCGTGGCTAACGCTAACTTATCGACATGGGCATAATGCGTCTCAAGATCGAGAATATTATGAAACAATTAATAGATAACATGCTCATTATCTTCAACATCATCTTGTACCATAACCATGGCAATCGTGCTGAAAGCAACGACAAAATAAAGGGAAAAATCACGATGATAGTTAGGAGAACGCAACAGAGGAGAATTGACAAGCAACATCTTCAGGGCCTCAAAAGACTTCTGAGAAATCTCATCCCAATAGAATGGGATGCCCTGCTTTAATAGTCCTGTGTATCCTCTAGCCACTTCTGCATAGTTAGGTATAAAATGACGTAAAAAATTAACCTTACCTTGCAAACTCTACAACTGGTGTAATGAAGAGGGAGAGGGCAGATTAGTAATAGCCTTAACCTTGAGTGGATCGAGGCGAATTCCACCTTTGGATACGATAAACCCTAAGAGTCTACTAGAATCAATGAAGAAGGTGCACTTGTGTGTATTGAGCAAAATATTATAGCGTCAACAACGAATAAAAATCTGATGAAGATGGGCGAGATGGTCCATATGCTTAGCTAAATAATTGGGAAGAGCATCCAGATAAGGCTGCACAATGTGACGAATATTGTGAGAAGCATACGACATTGCTCGCTAAAACATAGCCCTAGCATTCTTTAAGCCAAAAGGGAGCTTTCTATATGTGAAAGTACCCCAAGGACAGATAAAGGCAGTATTATGTTGATTAGTCGCAAGAATGTTAATATGATTATAACCAGAAAAACCGTCCATGAGGGAAAAAATCTCACTCCTGACACAGTCATCAATGATTTTCTTGATAAAGGGAGTAGGATAATTATCCTTGGGACAAGCTCGATTAATATCACAATAATCAATGCAGACGCGAATAGTTCCTTATTTCTTATCTACGGGAATAATATTAGAGACCCATTTTGTCAAAGGAATTAGATAAATGAAACTTGCTCTAAGAAGTTTCTCAACTTCACCTTTAATGGTAGCAACTTTTCTAGGGTGCACCAGACAAAGACACTGGAAAATAGGCTTCAATCCAGGGTAATTAGGTATTTCATGCACCACTATACTAGGGTTGATGTTGGGAATTTCTTCGTATGACCATGCAAAGACATCACAAAATTGCGAAAAAGGCTAGTATAAACTTGTACTTCATTCGAAGAACAAGTTACCGTGATATAGATGTTCTCGATGATTCCTGGTTTAACAGAAATGTTAATAGGCATTGTGTGTGTAATATTATTCAAGCTACCTTCCGTAAAAACTTCGTGCATTAGAATAGGGAATTGAATTGGAGGAGAAGGAACCTGAGATGAAAAAAGGTCGAGAAAAGTAGACATGGCCCTGAGGCCAGGCATGAACGAGGAACGATGATGACCATTTTCCCACGACATATCCTCAAGAGACATGGTTTCCACAATGGCTTCATTAGAGGGAAACACTTCTTTCAAAGGATCATGCGAATCTGAATCACCAAGCTAGGGGGATTGAGAATAAATTTCAAGAGACATGCTCAAAGGAGCACAATCAGAGGATGGAGCTTCTGAAGCCATGATGAGTTCACAATGATCAATCTCAGTCGGACTCAAAGGCATCGAATCTCCGAATGAATTGATATTTTCAGGCGAAGGAATAATCCATGGGTCATCAGACTGAGAGATCATATGGATCTGAACAATATTTGGTGGGGGAAGAGGAAAAATACACAAGAGGGCAGGATATTTAAAAAGACCTAGCCCTACGCTCTCGTAAGGAGTAGGAATCTTATCCACATACGGAATGTTGTTCTTGGAAGAAGAGGTGAAGAAGGACAATTGATCAACAGTAACAATCTTTTCTTCGTGTGGAAATTTCAGAACACGAAAGAGAGTGGACAGAAGACATAACATGGCATGAGTCCAACTGTGACCGAGGAGAAGATTATACTTGATTTTAGCATCAATGACTTCTACCTCGTCATTGAATTCCTTCCCCTTTAGAGTAATCTGTAAACTAGTGAGAACACCTAAAGGATTTGATTCTTTCCCATCAAATGCTTCAAGGGCATTTGGTGATGAATTCAGGGCTGGAGAACCAATAGCTTTCCAACACGAAGATGGCATGACATAGGTTGATGCACCTTCTTACATGACTACTCGATGGATGTCGAGACCATTAATAACAACTTGAATAATGAGTGCAATTTGATGCGGAAGTTGTGCAACGAAATTCTCTAAATCTAAAGCAAGAAGGCTAGTATCGGAAGGATCAATCTCGCCAATCGCAGATAACAAATCTCTTTGCTGAGGCAGACAACTCTGAAGTTCTTCTAATGTTGACATTGCGGATGGCGCCTGAGCCAAATCCTCAAAAATACTATAATGGTGAGCGGCACAGGCATTGGGATTATAAGAATACTTGTGGACTACACCTTTGGAAGGTGGTCGCACAACGGATTTAGCATTGGGCCTTTCAACTTCAAGAGGGCCAGTAACAAGTGGAGGAGAAGGACCATCAGCGATCTCCTTCCCCGTGGCCTGATGGGATCTGGTATAATATTTCTACTGAATAGCAATAGAAACGGCTGCAGAACCATTCATCATGAACACCTAAGAGCCAAATGGGGCAAAGGAATGAGGTTGCTCTACCATCTGACTCTGCTGAGATGGGAAATGTTCTTTAAGAACGGTCGCCATTCCCTAGGTACCTTTGAGCAAGAAGCTCACTTCGGTTTATCTAGGACAGTGCTTGGTGAAGTGCTCATCATCACAAATCAAACTAAGGTACTTCGGTTTTAAAAATTTTACACCAAAATCTATATTCTCTTCAAACTCACCGTCCAAAAAATTCCTGCTCTAATACTATGTCGAAAATATAACCAACGAGATTCAATTTGATCTTGTAATGTACTAACATAAGATATTGGATCCTTCCAAAAAATTTTGGAAACAAAACACAATCACACAATCACATATAAGTAAGAGAAAAAAATTATCAATCACACAACACAAGATGTATCTGGGGAAAGCAACTTCTCAAAACTTATCTATCTCTATTTTGTATTAAGTCAAGGAATCATATAACAATACAATGCTTAATCTCTCATGATATTCTTGAGCACTCTGCCAATTGTCTACCGTTGATCTAGGTAAACTCGGTCTAGTACTTAGCCAATTCTCATCCTTCCTTTAGCCTGCCTTTCTCATGCAATTCCTAGGGAATTAGCTCCCTATTAATTAGGAAAATTAGTCTTCCTTGATTGCGAAATCCATCATGGCATCCCAATGAATTTATAATTTCACATGGGAAATTTTATATAAATACAACTGATCTTTATGTTCCCTTTAACCTCTGTCTCAACTGGGTCTTCCTCAGAACTAACATGCATGCAGCTATTAATAGTGAATTATCAGTTATCTGATTGATCACTGATTTTGAATTAAACCTAATTTAATTCACTGGTCGTCCTATCACTAGCTCATCACTTAGTTAGAACTATTTAAACTAATTTTAACTCATTTAACTGAGTTAACTAATTAACACCTTGTTAAGAAGGTAAATCCTCTCTGTGAATAGAGACGATCCCACTAGCCCTAGAGTGGGTCTAGAAACAAAGTGACATGCTACAGTGTTGATTCCTAATTACTAAATGAAAAGAGGACATGGTATATTGACCTAACTGGAGTCCAACGCTGTCATCGTTGCTGTAGTGGTGGTTTCCTCTCGCTCCTGCCTTGGCAAGTCACAATCCTTCTGCAGTTATGCTCGGATACCTGCACATAGAATAACAAACAAGAATAGCATAAAACATAATTATTTCACTCATAACTACTAGCCAGTCAAATAGGGCTAAACATTTTGCATTAAACATATAACATAATAAAAAATGGGAAGCAAACAATAGTCACGTATATGTATTGATAGAAGGAAGAGTTATAACCAATGCTTTGACGTCACAGTCTCCTCCAGTGAGGTTCAGTCGAAGCGCATCTCAGTTGCTCGTCAGGGAATTTGGACGAGATGAAGGCATGGACTCAAGCTCTCTCAACATAATTTCTTGTTCTATCTCTTCATAAGTTCTGCTATAGTATGTTCAGTTCTCCAAGTTCAGCTAGATTATGTAAAGAGAGATAGCTTCCTTTTATAGAGGAAAAGGAGGAGGTTAGTATCCCTAAAAAGGTGGGAGGGAGGCCTATCCTTTAGGAGGTTCCCATAAGAGGTGTAAACCATAAACGAAAGGAAGAATTCCATGGTCTATCAGTTCAACCGCTCCCAATGACTCATCCTCGAAGTCGTTGGAATGGAATCTCCGCCTATATTTTTTAAAAACATTCCATAAACATCTCGGCACTGGTGGCTAACTGAGACAAAGTGCCATCTAGCACGGGGCCCAATGTTAATCTTCCTCTTCGATGTGAGGGCATAACTGACTACTCGCGCCCAAGCAAAAACAAGGTTTTTTGAGTCTCTGCTCAGGGAATTTTCAATAGAAGGAATATTACTCTCATGTAAAGGGATACAATGATGGTATTTTCAAGGCATGACACTAATTATTAATCATGGAAATTACCCTCCAATGGGCAAGATGGGGATTGCAGAGACAATGACAAAATGTTGTGTAAAATATGCCCCCTAAAGCATGAGGTCCGAGGGAGAGGGAGGGAAAAAATGCTTTATGAGAACGTGTTCGAACCAAACACTGTTGTCGAAAAATCTACAATTACGAATACAACTGATATCTCTGATACATGAACATGTGGTATGGGTGCAGCCATCCAGTAGTAAGGATAAAATAATAGACTCAGGTATGGTCGCAGCCATCCAATCAAATGAGTCACGCAATAAGTCATGATAATCCACAAAAAATCCGCAGCCTAGATTTTATCAGACAAAACCTAGGGTCTTGCGCTCCATTTCGATCCAAACAAGTATAGATTCAAGCATGCAAATATACTTGTTGAAGTCAAACATGTAAGAAAATCACCTGATTACCAGCCAATGATTAAAGATGTTAACAGGCGCGAGAGAAACCACCAATAATGACAATGGTTCTCAAGGTATAGCCGATACAATCCATAGAATGTGAATATTGATCTAGCATCGAACATCTAGAGAATCATTCGATCGAAGGCGAATGAGGTGGATCTTGCGTCAAATGTGAAGAACCTGCCATTGAGGCATGGAGGCTCCAAGGTACCAAAAGGGAGTCTCTAGATCAAATTCTTGGATAATGAGTTGAAATAGATAGGAAGTGACCTGATCAAAGGTGGGCCATAATGTTTCCCACATCATCAACACGAGACAGAGGAACATGATGATAGTGAATCAGGACTAACAGAGAATCATATGGAGGTTGAAAATTGCAGAGGCAAAGTTTTCTCAAACATATCAGTGACACGACACTGGATTTGGCAGTATTTGACATCAAGGGATCTAAGGTCACGATGACGTGGCAAAGAGAATATGAGAGGTCAAAAGAGATTACCCAAACCCATGGAGGAAAAAGTGATGAATTGAGATGTCCCCAACCTAACATGAATGCAGAAAAGTGCCATGTTCAAGAGTGACATACTGCTAATATAGCTAAAACTTGGTTCCATTTTACCCCACCATTTATGGCGAGTACCCCAATTATTTTTTAAAACAAGCTTGAAGGGGATAGCATATTCTTGTGTTGTAATTTTTTCCTTTGGACAAATCCATCCTAGTACATTTTACAAGCCCTAGGAAGGAGGAACTTGAGTAAATTCATGGTGATGAAGTCCGATGTCATTAAGTTTTAATGAGTCTGACAAAGGAAGAACTCGCAATATTTTCATGTTTAGAGAGTTTGATAAGAAGGCAGAAAAGAAAACTCCATCATGGCCCTTTTCGTAAATAGTCTCTCAAATTCGAAAAGGTAGAAAACAATATCTGAAAGAACATCTTAGTCGCGATAGGCTAAGGTATTCATTTTTCGTAAATAATCCATCCCAACCCGAAAAAATGGTAAATGTATAATGGGTAGATATCGTTTCGTAGCCATTTAACAAGTTCAAAATGACAAGAGTCTCGGCAATATTTTCAATTTTAGAGAGACAAAAAAGAGCTGAAAGATGACTCCAGTAGTGACTTTTTCTTGTTTTTACCGAGTCTGAAAAAGTATAAAATATAACTCGTTACTTCATCACTATGGCCTAAAAACCTGTTGCTGCACAAGAGACATGTGTAAAACCCATTTCTCGAAAATAATATAATAAAATAATTGAAAAACATGTCTTAAAACATAATTAGGGTTGTAAAAATTTATAAAATTTCAAAAATGGTAAAAATAATTTTTTACTTTTCACCTCTTGTGGAGCAATAGTTACCCATTTTATACTGTTATTTTGCAGCGACGATAGCGGGCAATTCGATAGACCAATCTCAAATCCATCAGTTCCAGGTAAGATCTGACATCCTTCCCTTCATTTTAAGTCATATTTTACTACCTGCAACTTCCAATTTCTATTTCTGGGGGAGGAAATGCAAATATTAGGGCACAACAATTGGCGCTGGTTTCGGGCACGGACTCGCACCAATCGCCCATTTTTCTGAACTAGGGCATGCCCATTGGTGTGACTGTTTGGGAAACATTCGCGCAGGCAATTTTTGTGCAAAAATGCAAGTTAAATACCCAATTTCTTACAAATCCAAGCTTCAAAAAAGGCTAATACTATCCATACGAATATGTTTGCAGGTAGAAAGCGGTAAAATGGTAATCGAATGGAAAGAATGAGAACACACCGAAGAAGACGAGCTTGCCATGGAAAATGAGAGATGCATGGAATTTATCAGAGACTGTGGACTGAAGAAGTTCTTCTTGACACCGTGTCTCTGTGCTCAACCGAAGCTGTTACAATATTTGATCAGTATATGGGATGAGAACCAGGAAAAGTTCATCCTTCGAGATTAGGAACTTGAGATTGATGTTTTTGATGTCTATTTTATGATAGGATTGCCATGGAGGGGAGAAGCACCGATCGTAACCGGTACCCAGCCCTGCATGGAGAGAATGTCCATGGTGATTGACAGAGTATGTCTAGGGGCACGAAAGGGAACAAGAAGTGGGAATGTTGATATCCAGACTAGCCCAGACTTGGCACTAAAATTAGTGCTACATACTATCACACAAGCTGCGAGATCGCAAGCACCACACAAAGCAACAAAGACACAGTTGCTTCTTGCTGTATACTACTTGACACCAACCATGTACAACTGGGCAGAGGCCGTGACAATAAACATGAAATGCCAGCTAACAAAATGCAAGAAGACAAATTGAAGTGATTTGTTTATGGGTATCCCTTGGTATCGTTCATCTTGGAACGACTACCAATTTTTCAGTGTCAGGAGGTCATAGTCCCAAAACCACCAGTGAGAGAACCATGGATGTCCCGATGGGTAGCTCTGATGCGAAGGGCAGGGGATGGTCAATAGATGTCCTAGACACTGGATTTTTTTTATTGGCTCCGTCGACAATTTATCATCGTGGAGGACTGGCCCTAGTCTGGTATAGATTTTACTGTTGATCCTGACCTCCCACTCCCGGAGGGAGAGGATTGGGATGAAGATTTGGGTAAGACTCATTTTTAATTTTCATGAGTGTTATGATTTTTTTAACTATGTATTTTCTGACATTAAACCCATGCATTTACAGATGTTGTCCCAGAGAGACCCGTGGGCATTTCTCTGATAGCGAGGTGAATCCCTCGCGATTTCGACCCTCATGGTGAGGGAGGTGAGGAGGAGAAAATCGTGTGCAACCTAGAGGGGATCACACGTGGATTCTCGGACTATGCACGATTTGACGATGTTCCTCGTGCCTATCAGGCGCATATCAGAGGGGTGCCAAACCAAATTCACCGCTTACTGAGGCGACTCATATGGGCAGTGACATGCTACCATGAGAATCACGTTGATTAGACACCTTAGGCTTTATATCTGCATATTTTTTGAGAGACATAGTGTCTCAGGATGTAACAGAAACACACATATTTCTTTAATTTATGAAGTGCACTGATGCAAACACATGATATATATATATATATATATATATATATATATATATATATACATCTATTTTTCTACATGCATCTTTTCATATGATAATGATTTCACAAATTACGCAAATTTCTATATAATACAATGTTAGCCAATGTATAAGTTAATGCATTCATTCATCTAGGAATATGTTGATATGTGATAAAATCAAAATTTCTTTCCAACAAATGAATATGTAAATACAATCTCAAAATGTATGGCTTTCTGACTAAATAATGACCATTGAGTTGCAGAACAACAAGCAGTGAATCTAGATTTACAATAAATGCGCGTATGCCAAGAATTATTTCCTTAGTTAATAGTTCAAGGAAAGCACTATATTCATCGACATTGTTTGTAGTCCATCCTAGACAAATACCTTGCAGTTCTATCAACTCACCAACATGATCATAGATTACCTAGGTTGTTGAAGACAAATTCCTGTTACTGCGGGAAGCACCATCCACGAAACTGACATAAGGGGTAATAGACATATGCACAAATAAGAAAGACCCAATAAGCAGGAAAATGCTTGCAAACCACACCAAATCAAAACATGTACAAAAATGAAAAAACACCTTTGTACACAAATCATGCATGAATGACTCATGCATAATATTTTTTGAGATACAACCCATTTTAGGGTTGTTCTAGAGGATGACCTTCACAATCAATAAACTCATAGGCCCCATTCTGCAACACACATTTAATAATGTAGGGCTCATGCCACATAGGTTGAAATTTTCCTGCCCCGAGCTTATCATGAGCTTGGTCGTACAGGAGGATGAGATCTCCTTCAACGAAGGAATGAGGGGAAACCGATTGGTCAAAATGAGCTTTGACCCACTTCTTTTGTGCTTCGATAACGAGAGCAGCAAAGCGATGAGTTTCATCTAGCCTTTCTAAGTAAATGAGACACTTTTCTTCCGGTGAAGTGTTCAGCAGTAATTCAACAGCCAACTTGAGTGAAGGTATTTTACACTCAATCGGGAGAGTAGCTTCCATACCATAAACCAACTAAAAAGGAGTAAATCTGTTCACATTCTTAATTGAGGTTCAGTATGCCCAAAGAGCCGAAAATAACATGAGATGCCGATTGGATTTGTGGATCCCAATCATACGTTGAAGCATGGTAACAAGAACTTTGTTTACGACTTCAACCTGGCCATTGGCCTGCGGATAGTAGGGCGTTGAGCTGTCATGATGCAAACCCAACTTAGAAGTCAACTCTGCCACCATGTAATGCCGAAAATGGGAACCATGATTGGTATCGATGGCTTGAGGGACACCAAACCTAGTAATGATGTGATTGCATATGAATTGAGCATCTGTCTTACCATTAGTGGCAAGTGTAGGCATTGCTTCGGCCCATTTGGTGAGGTAGTCCACGGCTATGATAATATAAGCATGCCCCCCAGCCAACTGAGGGTTACACGTCATAAAATCGATACCCCACTTCGCAAAGGGACCAACGGTAATGACAGGATGAAGAGGTAGAGGCAGCACACACATCTTGCATTGATAAATATGGAAATCATGACATTTATGAACCGCGACAATGTAGTCTTTGAAGATAGAAGACCAGAAATAACTAGCAGGAAGAATTTTTTGTGCAGTGGCATAACTAGACATGAGACCACCACAGGTGCCACTGTGACAATCATCTAGGGCTTTCTCATCTTCCTCGAGAGTCAAACATTGACCGAGAATGGAATCCACTCCGACACGATCGAGTGTATCCCTGACTCTACTATAAGGTTGCAACTGATGATGGTTGTGTCGGCAGGCATCCTTCATCAACTCATATCTGAAAGTATAAGTCTGGAGATAAATGATGATATCACCATGCCACAGATGGAGGGTGCTAATCAAGAAAATTGTATCATCTGGAATGTATTCCTCAGAACGAGACATAGGAGATTCTAAAGGGAGGGAACAGATCAAATTATAAAAGACTAGTGATTTCTTCGACTTGGCAGCAGTGAATTCCAAATCGAACTCTTGGAGGATGACAATCCACTTCGAGTATAAGTCATGGGGTTGCAATCAGAAATCAAAGTCACCGTACGCAGAATATAATGACGAAAATGTGGAACTGCTTGAACTGTAGCTAATGCTAACTTCTCGACATGGGCATAACTCGTCTCAGGGTCGAGAAGGTTACGAGACAAGTAATAGATAACACACTCATTACCGCCATCATCGTCTTCTACCAGAACCATGGCAATCATGCTAAAAGCGACGACAAAATAAAGGGAAAAATCACGATGATAGTTAGGAGGACGCAACAGAGGAGCGTTGACAAGCAACGTCTTCAGGGCCTCAAAAGACTTATGAGAAATCTCATCCCAACAGAATGGGATGCCCAGCTTTAATAGTCGTATGTATCCTCTAGCCACTTCTACATAGTTAGGTATAGAACGGCATAGAAAATTAGCCTTACCTGGTGTAATGAAGAGGGAGAGGGGAGATTAATAATAGCCCCAACCTTGAGTGGATGGAGGCGAATTTTGTCTTTGGATACAGTAAACCCTAAGAGTCTACCGAAATCAATGCAGAAGATGCACTTGTGTATATTAAGCCAAATATTATAGCATCGAAAACGAATAAAAATCTGATGAAGATGGGCAAGACAGTCCATACGCTTAGCTTAATGAGTGGGAAGGTCATTCAGATAAGGCTAAACGATGTGACGAATATCATGAAAAGCATACGACATCGCTCGTTGAAATGTAGCCCCAACATTCTTTAAGCCAAAAGAGAGCTTTTTATATGCGAAAATACCCCAAGGACAAATAAAGGCAGTCTTATGTTGATCAGTCAGGAGAATTTTAATATGATTATAACCAGAAGAACCGTCCATGAGGGAAAAAATCTCACTCCCGACACAGTCATTAATGATTTTCTCAATAAAGGGAGTATGATAATCATCCTTGGGACAAGCTCGATTAATATCACGATAATCAATGCAGACACGAATATTTCCTTGTTTATTATCTACAGGAACAATATTAGAGACCCATTCTGTCAAAGGAATCAGATAAATGAAACCGGCTCTAAGAAGTTTTTCAACTTCACCTTTAATGGCAACAAATTTTCTAGGGTGCACCGGACGAGGACGCTGGCGAACAGGCTTCGAGCCAGGGTAAGTAGGTATTTCATGCACAACTATACTAGGGTCGATGCCGGTAATTTCTTCATATGACCATGCAAATACATCACAGAATTCGTGAAAAAGGCTAGTATAAACTTGTACTTCATCCGAAGAACAAGTGACCCCGATATGGATGTTCTCGATGATTCTCAGTTTAACAGAAACGTCAATAGTCATCGTCTGTGTAATATTACTCAAGTTACCTTCCGTAAAAATGTCGTGCATTAGAACAGGGAATTGAAGCGGAGGAGAAGGACATGATATCCAAAATGCTCGAGACAAGTAGACATAGCCCTGAGGCCAGGAATGAACGAGGAACGATAATGACCATCGTTCCACCCCAGATCCTCAAGAGACATGGTTTCCATGATGGCTTCATCAGAAGGAAACACTTCTTTCAAAGGATCAAGAAAATCTGAATCACCAAGCCAGGGGGATTGAGAATAAATTTCAAGATACATGCTCAAAGGAGCACGATTAGTGGATGGAGCTTCCGAAGCCGCGAGGATTTTATAATAATCAATCTCATTTAGACTCAAAGGCATCGAATCTCCGAAGGAATCGATCTTTTCAGTCGAAGGAATAATCCATGGGTCATCAGACTGAGATATCATATGGATCTGAACAATATTGGGTGGAGGAAGAGGAAAAATACCCATGAGGATAGGATCTTTAAAAATACCTGTCCGTACGCTCTCATAAGGAGTAGGAATCTTATCCACATACAGAATGTTGTTCTCGGAAGAAGAGGTGAAGAAGTACAATTGATCAACAATAACAATTTTTCCTTCGTGTGGAAATTTCATCATAGGAAAGAGAGTGGACAGAACATATAACATGGCGTGAGTCCAACTGCGACCGAGGAGAAGATTGTACTTGAGTTTAGCATCAACGAATTCTACCTTAACATTGATTGTCTTCCCTTTTAGAGTAATCGATAAACTTGTAAGAACACCTAAAGGCTTTGATTCTCTTCCATCAAATGCTTCAAGGGAATTTGGTGATGAATTCAGGGTTGGAGAACCAATAGCTTTCCAACACAAAGATGACATGACATAGGTTGATGCACCTTTGTCCACGACTACTTGATGGATGTCGAGACCATTAATAACAACTTGAATAATGAGCACAATTTGATGTGGAAGTCATGGAACGAAATTCTCTAAATCGAAAGCAAGAAGGCTAGTATCGGCAGGATCAATCCCGCCAATCGCAGATAGCAAAGCTCTTCGCTGAGACATACAACTTTGAAGTCCTTCTAACGCAGACATTACGAATGGCGGCTGAGTCAAATCCTCAACAATTCTGTAATGGTGAGCGGCACGGGCATTGGGATTATAAGAATACTTTCGGACTACACCTTTGGAAGGTGGTCACACAATGGTTTTAGCATTAGGCCTTTCAACTTCAAGAGGGCCAGTAACAGGCGGAGGAGAAGGACCATCAGTGATATCCTTCCCCATGGCCTGACGGGATCCAGTATAGTCTTTCTACTGAGTAGCAATAGAAAGGGCTACAGAACCATTCATCATGAACACCTGAGAGCCAAATGGGGCAAAGGACTGAGGTTTCTCTACCATATGACTCTGCTGAGATGGGAAAGGTTCTTTAAGAATGGCCAGAGTTCCCTAGGTGCCTTTGAGAAAGCGACTCACTTCGGATTGTCTAGGACAGTCCTTGGTGAAGTGCTCGTCATCACAAATCAAACAAGGGTACTTTGGTTTTCATTGAGAACCATCGCCAGCACGAGGTTTCTGAGAATATTGTTTCAAGGTATCAACTTTGGCCTTACCTTTACCCTTATTTTTACCTTTAGAAGCATTATCCTTAGGATTGGCCTGAACGGCGTTAACTTCTGCGGGTTTACATTTGGCTTCCTAGAGTTTGATGAAGAAGACTTCTGAGAAGTCTGAGACACAGAACCAATAATACCATCAATGGATGGAGTCATTGGTGGTCTAGAATTTCCAGGTCGAGTAGCATCAGGCAAGTTACCATATAATGCCCCAGACCGAGAATACACAAGATCAAGGTATTGGGTGTAAGCAATGGCTTGTTCCTCGATCACACATGCCCCCATATCTATGTCTTTCGCAATTTGATTGACAAAGGATGTGATGAACCAATGAGTTAGAAGCTGATTAGGAATTTAAAATTTGATCATACGACGACGACGTCATCATTCATTAATATGATCTGAGATATGAGTAGCTTAGTCATGTTTCAATGAAGTGAGGTGCATCCTGGTCTCATAGTAGACTAGTAACTAAAAATGTGTAAGGAATGCCATGGCTAAAGAATTAAAGCCTTGGAATATTTCATGAGATAGCTCAATGTACCACTTTTCAGCCGCACCCATAAGACTTCGTTGGAAAAGACAGAGTCGAATAGAATATTCAACCCAAGAGTTGGAGGAACACCAAAAATGGTAAGTCATAACATGGACTTGGGGGTCTTCACCAGACTTTCCCTCAAATTTAGGACAATCACTAGGAATATTGGTCAGAACTAGAGGCTAATATGGGTTATGAAGAATGGGATCATTCATTAACTTTTACACATTAGATAATTTCAATTTAGCAAGAAACGAAAATTGAGTGTTGAAAGTAATTCGAGGTCTTTGTTAAGGACCCGTGTGTACATTTGACCCAGTCCAAGTGGGATTTTGTCCCCATACATTTTGTCCCGGAGGATTCGGATAATAGGGGTTAGAAGCAGGATAATTCGGTTGATACTAGGGTTGAGGACCAGGATACTGAGTCGAAGTAGACCACTGAGGTCCCTGCTGAGCAGCGTATGGAGTATGTTGTGGAATGTAAGTATGGCTTTGAGGTTGATGATATACAGGTTGATTTTGAGGGTAAGAAACCTAGGGCACACTATATATCGATTGATATGAACCTTGAGGATAATAAGTGCCTTGTGGTTGAGCAGGCTGACCCAGCTAAGCAAGTTGAGCAGGCTGCTGAGTGGGTAAACCTGGCTAACTAAAAGTGGGTAGAAATGGTTGTTGAAACAATGGAATTGGCTTAGGAGCAGGTTGAATTGGTTGTTGATCTGGTTAAACCGAGTACTGAGGGCCATCGTGCTGGGCTTGTAGGAAAGGTTGGCCCGATGGTTGCGATGGACTAGGTTGTCCCTAATAACCAGGTTGACCCAGAGGAGGAGCATAGGGTTTTCCTTGTGGCACAAAATTTTTGCCATACGAAATGTCTCACAGTATTTGTGATGCCAAAGGTTGTCCCTGTAGTGGATAATTTTACCCCCCATAAGCATAAGACAGCCCTGGCTGATTCTGAGGCTTGCCAGACAAACCGTACGGTTGGCCATGTTGGACCAAAGGTTGACCTTGTGAAGGTTGCCCTTGTGGACTGTATGGTTTTCCCTGTGGACCATAGGCACCACCCTGCTGAGCCAAAGGTTGTCCCAATGAGGGTTTTCCTTGCAAGCCAGAGGGTTGCATAGGCAAGGTGGGTCCAAGATGAGTAACAATTTGATAAGGATCATAAACGGCTTGATGAGGATCAATAGGAGGAAAAAAAAAATATTACCATATACATCATAATGATGCAGAAATGAATAAAACGGATTACCGATAGCATCATAGTGATGGAATCGAGGATTACCAAGAGATGGGAGGGGATGAGAACCCTGAGAGCTCTGCTGCTGAATAGATAACAGATAATCTTCAAAATTAAGGCCGCCATGAATCACAAGAGTAGTGGAAATTGCACTAGAATCAGGTGGGGCCTCCGCAACACTAGATTGTGATCTACTAGGACCGGGATTAACAAGCCACGTTAGATTGAGAAAAATAGTCCTGTGAGTGTGAAAAGATCTTGACAACTGAGTGGTAACAACTAGTGTGGATGAAGCCACATAGACAGTCGGTTGGACTGGAATAGATGTAACAGTAACAAATGATCTAGGTGTCGAAGGTGACAGTCCTAATGAAGGGAGGACTGAACTCTGAGGAGGATTTAATGTACTGGATTGCGCTATGGAGGCAACACTAGACATAATCTGACTCAAATACCTATATCCAAGCAGAAGTGACACCGATGGTGCAGAAGATTGAGTAGAAACATGAGGGACATATTTTAGAAAAAGCTAATATTCTCCTGTATAAATAGGCGTTCCTTCACTACTAACAGGACTGGATGAATCCATATCTGACTCTACCGTAAGATCTTCGAAAAGACTACAAGGACTAGGAGGCACAGTAGCAGCAAAAAATGGTGAGCCCGATGTAAGAGGAGGAAAATCCCCTTCTTCCCAAAAACCAGACCAAGCCCCAGAAGGAGGCCAATTGAATTCTACTAGATCTTCAAGAGGAGATCGAGTAGCAAGAGGCAGGACATACGAGAGAATAGGTTGCGCAAACTCTGCAGACCTAGTCGACTGAGGGGTTTCAAAAGAAACATTCGAGAAAGAACTACCACTAGGAAGCAGTGAGGACGACAAAACTGGTAGTTCCGCCACTGTGACTGTATATGAAAATAGAAAAGAAAAAAGATAACCAATCGAGGGCTCCAAGATCAAAACTAAGGAAAACAAAAACAGGCCAAGTAATAAAAATTTTAATGGTCGTGTGATCGTAGGTAGTTAATTTTATGAAACTGAAACCAGATTTCATTGTTCCATATTTTAAGAGTCGAGAAACAGGCAATAGGTGATGCTATTCACTTTCAATTTTAAACGAGCATGAAAGGAAAAATGCTCGATGATCTCTTCTCTTTTTAAGGAGTCAGGAAAAGATCAAAATGATTACTCAATTACTCTAAACAAGAGAGTATACCAAGTTCTCGTGAACTGCCATATACACCTTGGTGATCAAATGAAAAATAAATGACCAAGGACATGACGTACGTGCAGGTAATCTCCCCGAATGTTGTGTTCGGTGTATCATGGTTACAAGATGGCAGACTCGACTTCTTATGGATAAATGGATTTCAACCTAGAGGGGTCTCCCTTTATATACTCGATGGTATGGGGAGCACAAGTCCATACTAGCACTATCTAAAGCCAGATGGAGAACAACAGCTACTAGGTTTTAAGACGCCAGAACATGTCTCTAGCCTAGACCACTAAAAATGTTTCGTTAGGTTTCAATGCTTCCTTAAGTTAATTTAGTGAATTTTAAAGTTGATCTTGGATTATGTTTCAGTTTTATGGCCCTATCGAATTTGGATCAAAAAATTTCCTAAATGTAAGCTATATGCAAATGAACATCATTTCCAATTCAATGAATGCTAGTTACGAGAAGGATAAAGATCTTTCAAAAAAAAGCAAACAATGACATTATGAAAAGAAATCCACTAATGCATCTAACACAATCAAACAAAAATGAAGCTCTTTCCTAGACAATCTGATGCTATTTATGCAAAAGAATATTTCACTTTTGATGCAAAGAAAGAATGCAAAATATGTTTTTTTTTTTTAATTTTCAATGAAAATAAGTACATGATGCACTAACTACATGAAAAATGAAAACAAACACTAGCTTGAGTATTGCGAGTGTAAGGATCGAAATTGAATGACTCAATGAAACGCAAAACAAACACAAGAAAACACTCAAACTAATGTTGAAATCTTCCAAACCAAGAGAAATTTTTCAAAATGACCCAAAACAAGCAATGTAATATATGCTTGGATCAATGTATGTTCAAGAAACAAAATGATCCTTCAATCAAAGAAATCACTCAAAAATATCAAGAAAACTAAGTGCAATCAACCCAAGAATGAGAGTGACCTTGATAAAAACAACTTGATCTCCAAACACAAGGCTCAGTGCACCAAGACACTTAGAAACCCTAAAGCCTCAATTTACACCGATAAGAAGATGGACAAACGACTGAGAAAAGAAAGTTGGCATGGGGAAAAATGATCTCAAAGGCATAACTACACATAAAAAATAACCCAAAAGCAAGCACAATTGACCAAAAGACTCATTAAATAGGTCAAACCAAATCCTACAGGAGTTGGCGCGACTATAAGGTTGTAATCTACGCCAAACAGGGGTTGGCGCGACTACAACAAAAGCAACCTGCGCCAATCGGCGTGACTGTTCAAATGAAAAACACGTCGAGCTGGATAACTATGGAAAAAAAGGGAAAACCCAAAACTCAATGAGAAGAGGTCAATCTTGACACTCTGGAGCTGAACAGAGGATGTAAACTAAGCAAGAAAACTCAAAAAATACAGATAAGAAAATCAACGATTGAAACTGACCCAACAAGATGAAACGAAAAACACACATTGACCCCCAGCGGAGTCACCAATTTTTTAAGCAGGTATATCCTCTCTGCAGACAGAGACGATCCCTCTAGCCCTAGAGTGGGTCTAGAAACAAAGAGACTATAGGTTTTAACCATGTACAAAAATTATTTGCAAACGAATCTTAAAAACATAAAATAAAAAATAGCAAGAGCGTAAAACATAAAACAGATATACACAGATATTTTCCCCTGGATCTCAAATCGGAACAACTAGATTGATTTTTCATTATATTCCTTTTAGTGTTACAACACATATATATACATGCCAAAGCATACATAAACCCCAATCCATTAACCTTGGATTAGAACATAACCGTAGTTCCCTTGACCGGATCTAGAAAATACCAGGGGCCGAAAACCATCATGCCCCAAAATCATGTGCAAACCCATGCGAAAAACCATGGGCAAGCCCACCCACTGGAAAATAGGGTCCAATTTTTTTTAACTAGAGTGTTGATTCCAAATATAACACTATTCATCGAAAGAATATAACACATACCCAACATAGACATGCTAGAGTGTTGATTCCTAATTACTGAATGAAAAGAGGACACGATAGATCGACCTACCTAGAGTCTAATGCTGTTGTCATTGTTTTAGAGGTGGTGGCCTCTCGCTCCTGCCTTGGCAAGTCACAATCGTTTCGCAGTCATGCTCAGATACCTACACATAGAACAACATACGACATAATGATTTCACTCATAACTACTAGCCAGTCAAAGAGGGCTAAGCATATTGCATGAAACATCTAACATAATACAAAATTGGAACCAAACAATAGTCGCGTAAATGTATTGATAGAAGGAAGAGTTACAACCAATGCTTTGACGTCGCAGTCTCCTCCAGCGGGGTTCAGCCGAAGAGCGTTTGAGATGCTCGTCAGGGAATTCAGACGGGATGAAGGCATGGACTCAAGCTCTCTCAACGTAATTCCTTCTTATTCTATCTCTTCAGAAGTTCTGCTATAGTATGTTCAATTCTCCAAGTTTAGCTAGCTTATGCAAAGAGAGGTAGCTTCTTTTTATAGAGGAAAAGGAGGAGGTTAGGATCCCTACAAAGGTGGGATGGAGGCCTATCCTTTAGGAGGTTCCCATAAGAGGTGTAAACCATAAACCAAAGGAATAAGTATGTGGTTTATCAGTTCAACCACTCCCAATGACTCATCCTCGCAGTTGATGGAATGGAATCTCTGACTATATTTTAAAAAAACATTCCATAAATAGCTCGGCGCGGGTGGCTAATTGAGACAGAGCGCCAGCTGGCGCAGGGTCCACTGTTAATCTTCCTCTTCAGTGCAAGGGCATAACTAACTACTCGCACCCAGGCAAAAACAAGGGTTTTTGAGTCTCTGCTCGGGTAATTGTCAAAATAAGGAATATTACTCTCACATAAAGGGATACAATGATGGTCTTTGCAAGGCATGACACTGCTTATTGATCACAAAAATGAACCTCCAATGGGAGAGATCGGGATTGGAAGGATAATGACAAAATGTTGTGTAACACACCTGCACCCCACTAATGCATCAACTACAACTAGACCCTAAAAATATTATATTAATCCCTCTACATGCCTCATATTAGACCCTTAACTTTAATTTCTTGAGCTAACTCGGTCATCATGATTTAGTTAACTGACACAAGTTGTTATGATATGAAATTACAATTTATTGTCCAATTTATTTAAGGGAAAAATAAATTAGACGCCCCACATTCCTTACTCTTGGTGCATCAAAATTCCTCACCAGTGTGGGTGCATTTTTTTTTGTCCTTTCTGGTTTCCAATTTCAATGTTTCTTGTTGCAAATTTCAACATTTTAGAATTTGATGCGGCCTTCACACAAAGACACCATTGAAATCACATGCCCAGATTCTCATGAGAAACCTCTCTTAAGCTCAGTCTGCCATAAGAGAACCAACAATATGCCATCCTAATTCCTAGCTTGAACTGACCATTAAGGTATGAAAAATTCTTGTGAACCCTCACATGATGATCTTGCTCTTGGAGGATGATCATGGACTCCCTTTAGGAACCCTAGTTACTCAACCCTCTTACTCGACCTACTTTAAGACTACATATCTCTTCGCCCCGTTGATCAAATGAGCTCCTTCTCACTTGATTTTATTTCCTTCATCCTAAGGCCTCCTTAAATATTTTTTCCTAGACCTCTTAGGAACCCTCTAGAACTTATGGTTTTTATCCACTTAGACCTTAGGAAATATTAATTTTCCTTTTTAATTTTCTCTTAGATTTTAAATTCTATCTTGGGTCCAAAATCCCTTTGCTTGGCTTCTTTTCCCACAAATCCTTTTGTGACCAAACTCACACAAACTCGTCTCACTAGGCTTGTGCAGTACCTCCCAAGCTACGAAATTCAACAACATAGTCTAGTTGTAGTAACCGTAACTTGGTCAAGCTCTTGTACTAGTCAAGCGAGGGCTTGGTCGGGTTGCAAAGATGAAAATTAAGTAAGGGTAGTTGTGAGGGCATGATAGCTAGGGAGGGTTAGGGCATGCACATTAGGAATGAAAAGGCATGCTAACACATGTCGGACAATGTCAATGCATGTTGAAGAGTGTTCGGGAGTGTCAGAGCATATTAAGGGATAACTAAGTCAAAATGCATGTAAAGGAATGTGATGATGGGGCTAACCCACATTCCCAATTTCAGATTATTTCTACCTCAATCTGTGTGTAAAATACATCCAAAGTTTCTTGCCCAATCAACTTCACAATCTGGGCAAACCCAACATGCTCTTGTTCAAGTCTTCATGTGCAGAAGAAGCCTTATTATAAAATCAAGCACCCCATATCCTAGGTTGTCATCCTATCGCACCCTTCACCTTGCAAGAGGCCAAAGCACCTTATTATAAAAAGGTATAATTACAACTCCTTGTATGTAGGCCTACTAAAATTCCATTGCGCCACTCTAATCTAATTAATCACACCATCTAAACTCTCGGCATATCCACTCTATAACAAATATTAAGTCCCTTTCCTTTTAACTACGTGCTTAAATCACAATGGAACCCTTCCCTTTAAGCATCGTATCAGTTACTGTCTGCCCGAAGTTCAACCTCTTCACACCATTCGCTATTGCACCAAATCCGCATATTCAAACATTATATATGCTCTACATCAATACATATATTACGACATTCTTCAATTATTGGAAGCTTTACAAAAAAACCTGACAACATCGAACATACCTCTATTAAACTCACAACCTTAGTTTGGACAGTCCCGATCAATATAAATTTGAACTGGGGCCCAGCACCAACGACCCTTCCACATCCAACGGTGGATAATACGTTGCTCTGGCCTTGATGATCCAACAGTCCAACAGGATATCGCGCAAGTTACTTGCACGACCATTAAATTGCGATGAGATTGGGTTTCGAAAACTACTTAAGGCAACGTGTCGGCCTGTGACATTGATCGTGTCCAAACAGGGAATACTGCTTACCATACAAAGGCGGTGTGATATGATAGAAACCCATCTTTATTGTGTGGCCCTCATGGTTCTGACTACTCTTTCTTAGGGTTCCGTCATGCTCACCAATGCCTTACTGCCATTGAACTCTACCTCGTTGTTCATCCTTCACGTAGCCATACCAAACGAACTCAGGCACAACCATTCGAGGGGACACGATGCATTACATATGCCACGGTTTATGTCTCATGGGTCCGACAAGGTTAGTATCGATTCTGCAAATCGACATACCGGTCCTTGGTTCGTTCAATCACCTACACATTTGCAACACTCATTATGAGGGTTTACCTAGCTCATGGAGGTTCGAGCATAGCATCTCCTTGCTCTACTAGAGGCACACGGGGATGTCGTTAACCTAATTCACCCTATGTTCACACAACTGATTATAAAGTGATTCACAAACTATTTGACACAGTTATCTGTGGAATCCACCAATGCTCATAAGTCCTGAGTCATTAGCTCATGTTCCACCGAGAACTCAACCAGTCTATATGCACATAATCTCATCACAGGGCTTCTTAATTACTAAGGGATTTCAATTATCCTTCATCAGGATGCATACATATATTCACACATAGAAAACTTACTCACTCAATGCACATATAATACTATCAAATTCCTTATATAAATTAAATTTCTTACAGTCTCCTAGTCCTCGGCCAGATCTTCGATACAATGGCCCTTCTCTCTACTCTGTCTCTACGACAGTCCTACGCAGCCTATGCAATTCTCTATGCAGGTCTATCGACTCTGTCATAGAGGTTTATTTTTATATCAATTACAATGAATCGATTCGAATTCCTTGATGACTCACAAACTCTTCAAATTCCTACAGTTCCAAATTATACTAACGCTCTGACAGACAGAGATGGACTGTCTTTTCCTATGCCCACTAATCATTCAGGCAGTTACATTTTCCTCTACAAATTAACTAAATTAGCTCAACTATGGATAATTTCACATGGAAATAAAACATGAGACCCCCCTTTACATTTATTTATGTACAAAAGTTGTCTTGGGCCTAATGCCCCTGCATCAGACTCCCCAGGTTAAAATAGTTCATGATCTCTTGATCATGGTTTTCATCTTTGTCTGCCTGGATCCCATATTTTGTTCTGCAATTGGCCATCCATTGCAGTGTTCTTCTTTCGCACTCCTCCTGACTTCCATACCTTGTGCTGCATCTTTCCACTAGCTGTACTTTTATATTCTCCTTTTATTTTCCCTTTGCTGGTACTTCTTTGTTTCTTCGCTGTTGTCTTTTTCTCAGTCACCTTTATCATCAAATTTCTAATAAATTCAATTTCTCGATCCAATGTGTCCTTTGACTATTGGACACCACTTCTCTTTGATTGCTGAACTTCAGTTGTGTCTGTAGCCCTGCTTACTTCTCCAGTTCTTACTGCTTCCCTAGCTGCCACCCAATCATCCATGCCCTCTTTCTTTTTGCAACAGTAAAACTCCTCCTAATTGTCATTTATGACAATTTCCCTATCCTCTGTCTTTAGCAATTCTCCAAGAAACACCTTAATCAGCTACTGCTCTACCATTTCGCACTCTTTTTTGAAGGTCTTCAGCAAAAATTCTCTCCATCTCCTTTGGCCAAACAAATATTTACTATGCTGCAACTCAGTTTTAGCATCTTCCTCCTCTGTCTTGGCAATCTTCAGAAATTGCCTTCCTTCTTCTTGATTTACTTCAAGCTCTTCCAGTTTTGCATTTTCATCTCCTATCAGAGTAAAACTCTGATTTTCCATTGTTGTAGCAGTCTCAAAAGTCTACCCTACAGTCTCCTCTCTAATCTTCTCTTGGCTATTCGAACAAGCCAATTCCTCTCTGCTATCAACAGCAACAGTCTTCTGCACATGAGACATGATTGTCTCATCTTCTTCCAGCTGCTCATCTTCATTCTGCAACAGCTCCTTTTCTTTTTCATTTGTAGAAACAACAAGTTCATTCATAGGAGGCATGATAGACTCACCTTCCTCCTTCTGAAACAATCCATCACCTTTCAGATCAAGTTCAAAAGATGGATTGTTTTCTGTCATTCCTGTAAACATAGCCAATTCATCAGTTCCAAAACCCCAAGACCCAATGGTCCCAACTGATGATTCAATCATCAATTATTTTCTATCTTCATCCCATTGTGTCTTCACATTCTGCAACCCCCAATTCTGAAATTGAGGTTTTCTCTCTTATATTGAATCCTACTAATTCAGCATACTCTCTAGTAGCTCAATTTCTCCATTCCATGGTTTAAAATATTCCTCAGAATTCTCCTTCTCTTTCAATTGACTGCCCCATGCTATCAACTTATCTCCATCATCAACAGGATCTGCATTCATCAAACAATTGTCAGAATCAAACTCACAAGGCCTCAGAGCCTTTCTCTGCTCTGCCAGCATCTCAGTATGTTGTCCCAACTTCCTTTTCTTCTCAATCAGTACATTAGAATATTGATTCCATCTCTTCAAACATATCTTGAGACAACCAGCTCGTCTCTTTTTTGCATCATCCTCTGCAAGGATGTCTTTCTGCTTTATTTCATAAAAATAAACTCTCTCATCTTCAATCATCTCTGTCCTTACCATCTAAACACCTTCTCTCTGTGGTTCTGTCCTCTGCTCCAAAACACTTGATTCATGCCACAATCTTGGAATCTCATCATAATCTTCTGCTGTCATTATCTCCTCAGCCTTCATCAGAATAGAATTTTGATTCCCTATCTCTTCAAAAACTTCAGCTATTTGTCCATCACCCTTTACTTGGCCATCTAGTAAAAGTAATTTGTCATTATCAGCATTAATGACAAATTTATCTCCACCAACCTCATTAAAACAATATCCTCTATAAAATGAGGAATTAATGAATTCCTTCTGTTGCAATAGTTCAATCTATTCTTCATCTGAAAGATACTCTTCATATCTTGATTTGCAACAATCAGCTTCATTCATCACAGTTCCATCATGTGAACTGTCTTCATTAACACCTGCATTCACACACAACTTGTTAGTTGTAAAAACACAAGACCTCATGGTCTCATTTGGTGAATTGATCACCAAATTTTCTTGTTGTTCCAAGTCTTCCATGCTCTTCAGAGATTCTTCAATGGTATCTTCTTCAATTTCTTCAAGCTATTCAACCTCCAGCTTCTGGCCATCATCATAAGCTAAATCTCTTCTACTTCCAATATGTGGGAAAGAAAAATCTTTCTCCAACCGTGCATGGACATCTTCAAAACATGTAGCTGCTCCATTTTTCTTCTCAGCGACAACATCAACAGTTTGTTCTCTCTCACCTACTGTTCCTACAAACATACAAAATATGTCAGATGTAAGGCCCTTGGACACCTTGGTCCCACTTGAAGCTTCAGTCTCCAAGTCCTTCTGCAGATACTCAATCACTCTGAGTATTTCCTTTTTCTTCTGAGCATTTATCATTTTCTTTTTCTTCCTTTGTAGCCTCTGCCAATTTATCTTCTTCTTCATGAGCCAACCAACTCTCTAGATTTCCTCTATCCTCATTTTCAATCTGTTGAACTGCTCCCTAATCTTAGCTAATTCCTTCCAATACTCTTCATCAGTGAGTCTCTTTCTCATGCCAATTACTTTGGCATCTTCACTCACTCTTTTGTTGTGGCCTCTCTCAGAACCTCTGCAACCTCTGTAATCTATGCTATGGATCTCAGTAGCCATTCTCTTCTCTAAGAGTTCTTCACTCACAAGCTGCACTAAGCCTCTGCAACAGCAAGCTCTCTTGTTGCAACTTACCTCAATAATCCCTTCCTCCGGAGCTAGCTTTTGGCAAGTACTAGTCCCCTCTTTGCTGGAACCCTCTGAGCACTCTCTTCTGCTCTATAGGCTTCACTCTACAACTTCTTTCAAGAACACCTCTTTTCTTCCTTCATCCAACCTCAGTTGGGAATCTTCCAGGTTCTTCCACACTCTTTCTTCACTCAGAATCCCCTATTGGATTCTTCTATCACTACTCTCAAAGCTTGTGATCCGCTTCTTGCTGAGATTCTTTCCTTACTTGCACTTTGTATTTTGCAAACAGTACCTTCAAACCAGAGTCAAATAAGGCTCATCATCTTACCTCTCAATATACCTAAATGATCTTGTTTCTCCTTTCACTTTCACTGCATCTATCTGCTGCAATCTTCAAGACTCTTTTTCTTCAACTCCAGATACTGCAGACGTGGAGATCTTCACTGCATACTTAATCAAATCTGCAACTCTGTTAAACAGATGTAAACATCAAATTTCTCACTGTTCAATATATGTGCATTTCAAAATAAAATTTCAAAGAGCTAATTCAATTCTAGCTCTGATACCACTTGATGACGGGGCTAACCCACATTCCTTGTTTCGAATTATTTCTACCTCAATCTGTCTAAAATACATCCAAAGTTTCTTTCCCAATCAACTTCACAATTTGGGCAAACCCAACACACTCTTGTTCAAGTATTCATGTGCAAAAGAAGCCTTATTATAAAATCAAGCACCCCATATCCTAGGTTGTCATCCTATCACACCCTTCACCTTGCAAGAGGCCAAAGCACCTTATTATAAAAAGGTATAATTACAACTCCTTGTATGTAGGCCTACTACAATTCCATTGCACCACTCTAATCTAATTAATCACACCATATAAACTCTCGGCATATCCACTCTATAACAAATATTAAGTCCCATGCCTTTTAACTACGTGCTTAAATTGTAATGGAACCCTTCCCTTTAAGCACCATATCAGTTACTGTCTACCCAACGTTCAACCTCTTCACACCATTCGCTATTGCACCAACTCCGCATATTCAAACATTATATATGCTCTACATCAGTACATATATTACAACATTCTTCAATTATTGGAAGCTTTACAACTAAACGCGACAACATCGAACATACCTCTATTAAACTCGCAACCTTAGTTTGAACAGTCCCGATCAATATAAATTTGGACTGGGGCCCAGCACCAACGACCCTTCCACAGCCAATGGTGGATAATACGCTGCTCTGGCCTTAACGATCCAACGGTCCAACTGGATATCATGCGAGTTACTTGCACAACCATTAACTTGCGATGAGAGTGGGTTTCGAAAACTACTTAAGGCCATGTGTCGGCATGTGACATTGATCGCATCCAAACAGGGAATACTGCTTACCGTACAAAGGCGGTGTGATATGTCGTAAAACCATCTTTACTGTGCGGCCCTCACGGTTCCGACTACTCTTGCTCAAGGTTCCGTCATGCTCACCAATGCCTTATTGCCATTGAAATCTTCCTCTTTTTTCATCCTTCACGCAACCATACCAAACGAACTCGGGCACAACCATTCGAGGGGACACGACGCATTACATATGCCATGGTTTATGTCTCATGGGTCCGACAAGGTTAGTACGATTTTGCAAATCGATACACCGGTCCTTGGTTCATTCAATTGCCTACACATTCGCAACACTCATTACGAGGGTTTACCTAGCTCATGGAGGTTCGAGCACATCATCTCCTTGCTCTACCAGAGGCCCACAGGGATGTCGTTAACCTAATTCACCCTCTGTTCACACAACTGATTATAAAGTGATTCACCAATTGTTTGACACATTTATATGTGGAATCCACTAATGCTCATAAGTCCTGAGTCATTAGCTCGTGTTCCAACGAGAACTCAACCAGTTTATATGCACATAATCTCATCACAGGGCTTCTTAATTACTAAGGGATTTCAATTATCCTTCATCAAGATGCATACATACATTCACACACAGAAAACTTACTCACTCAATGCACATATAATACTAGTAAATTCCTTATATAAATGAAATTTCTCACAGTCTCCTGGTCCTCGGCCAGATCTTCGATACAATGGCCCTTCTCTCTACTTTGTCTCTACGACAGTCCTATGCAGCCTATGCAGTTCTCTATGCAGGTCTATCGACTCTGTCACAGAGGTTTATGTTTATATCAATTATAATGAATCGATTCGAATTCCTCGATGACTCACAAACTCTTCAAATTCCTACAGTTCCAAATTAGACTAACGCTCTGACAGATAGAGACAGACTGCCTCTTCCTATGCCCACTAATCATTCGGGCAGTTACATTTTCCTCTACAAATTAACTAAATTAGCTCAACTATGGATAATTTCATAGGGAAATAAAACATGAGACCCCCCTTTACATTTATTTATGTACAAAATTTTTCTTGGGCTTAATGCCCCTGCATCAGAATGAATAAGAGAGTGTACGAGGGAGTGTTAGTGAATTCATCTGTGCTAAGGATGAGGTGTGTTAGGAGAATTTCATAATAGGATTTATAGGAGACAAGCCTATAGTTGTTATACGAGGCTCGACATGGTAGTTTTAGAAAAAAAGGGATCACTTTGTGCTAGGCACAAAATCATTTTTCCTTTATCTATTTTTTTATATGATATGTGGCACACTTTGGCTACATGCTCATGTTTTAAACTATTCTAGATAATTTAATATTGTACATTGTTTTGTATAAGTTTTGGAGAACTCTACTTTTGTCAACTTATATCTTGTGTGGCTTATGAATCTTGTGGTTCTTGCAATTATTGTTTATTTGAACTGAACCTACATGTGAAATATTTCCTATGTAAGCTATGTTCCTTAATTTTTTTATGGCCATGGCTATATTATGTGATCTTTGTCTTGGTAAATAGGTAAGTGGGGCAGTTTTAGCTTGGACATGACTGGCATAAGATTAGTTATAGGTATTTCTTAGGTTAACAAGGCATAATCTACTTGTAGTATGTGCAATTGGTCAACTTGTTGCGGTTGAAGCAAGCCAATATTGTCACATGAACTGCAGTAGCCAAGGAATTGATTGGGTTCCCAAGTTGTAAAAAGGTGTAAAGTCTAGCTGTGACGACATGAGTGCCAAGGCGTGCTAGGGAATGCTAAGATGTTTCAGATAGTGTGAAGGCATGTCAAACATGTTAAGATGTGCAAGGGTTTGTCAATGTGTGCCAGGGACTATCAAGGAAACAAAATGGAGAAACAAGTTAAAATACAAGGAAATGAACACATAAGAGGGTTAATAAGTCATCAATTTACCTTTTCTAGGAGGGGCATGCTAGGCACACCAACACTAGGCACCAATAGGTGCCAAATAAAAAGTATTAGTGCATTCTAAGTGCTAAGTCTTCCTTTGTTACTTCTCATCTACTTTCCAACTTTTGATCTCAAATAAATTTAATATTAAACCATGCCAAATCATACCAGGGCATGTCAATGCATTCCATACATGTTAATAATTCCAAGTGCCAATATGTGCCAAGTTACAATATGTGTCACAGAGTGTTATGCATGCTATGAAGTGGAAGGGCATGTTGAAGAGTGCTAAGGTGTGCTAGAGAGTGCTAATGCATGTTGAGGAGTGTTCAGGAGTACTATGACAAAACATTAAGGGAGCACTAGGTCAAAATTCATGGAAGTTAATGAATTTGAGGAACGTGTGCTAGGGACTAGTGTTAATGAGTGCTATTTGACATGACAAGGAGGGAGTGAAAAAGGTATGCTAAGGATTGGTAAGGCATGCTAGGGAATATCAAGGCATGTCAAGAAGTCTCAAAGTCTGTTGGGAGTTCCACTGTGCACTAATTATATGTGCCAAATAGTGCCAGGATATTCCAATACATGGCAAGTGCTAAGGATGTGCAGGGTGCCAGGGTATGTCAATATGTGTCAAGAAGTTTCAAGGAAACAAAAGGAAGAACCAATAAGAGGTTTAATAAGTTGACATTTAATATTTTTAAAAAGGGGCATGCTATCCAAACTAATAATAGGTCCCAATACAAGCCAAGTGGAATTGACATGTACCAAGTGCTTATGTATGTCAATGCATTCAACCAAGGTGTTCTAGGGCATGTTAGGGACTACATGCATGCTGACACATGCTAGGGGATTTCTATGTTGTTCTAGTGCATGCCACCATGTTCTTTGGTGTCAGTGTCATGACAAGATGTTCTAGGTACAAATATGTTCAAATACATGCGAGGTGCTAAGAAATGTTAGTGTGTTCCAAAGCATTAATTTAAGGTGTGCCCATATTCTTGAGGAGTGTTAGATATTTCTCATTAATAGAATTGATAGAGCTTGATTATGTATTAAATAAAATATTTCCTACACACACTAGTGGGAATTTATCAAAAGGGAATTTTCTATATAATAAACTTAATAGATATGAATCGTGTGTTGACTCATAGGAAAACTCTATTCGACTAGTCATTACTTGAGGGAAATGATACACACTAATTACTTCTTAAAAATTTGACTAACTCTAACCACTATGGCCTTGGAAATATTATAAAAAATACTCCACAATAATGGTATTAATTCATTATATTTTGACAAAATATATTAACAAGCACATAACGTCATCAAAAACTCATTGGAATGATCAATGATGACGAACATTTTTTTTATCGTCGCCAAAAGTAACAAAAAGTGCATCGGTGAGGGTCATTAAAATTTCGTCACTAGAAGTGTCACCAAAGAGAGAATTAGTGATGGGCCTTTAACGACCCTCACCAAAAGTGTCATTGAAAATGGCTTTGGTGACGGACCTTAAAGGACCATCACTATATACACTTACAGTGACACTTTTTTAAGGACCGTCACCATCATTTTTTCTTGTAGTGCTAACACATGTCAGACAACATCAATGCATGTTGAAGAGTGTTAGGGAGTGTCTAGGCATATCAAGGGATAAGTACGTCAAAATGCATGGAAAGGAATGAATAAGAGTGTGTTACAGGGAGTTTCGGCAAATTCAAGTGTGCTAAGGATGAAGAGTGTTAGCTGGAGAAGTTGAGAATAGGATTTACAGGAGGCAAGCCTACGGTTATTATACAAGGCTCGCCATAGCACTAGTTTTAGACAAAGGGAGATCACTTTGTGATAGGCACAACAGTGTTTTTCTATTAACTATTTTTTTTATATGATATGTGGCACATTTTGGCTACATGATCATGTTTTAAACTATTCTAGATAATTTCATATTGTACATTGTTGTGTATAATTTTTTGGGCACTCATCTTATGTTGGCTTATATCTTGTGTGCCTTGTACATCTTGAGGTTCTTGCAAACTCTCAATTAATGTTCTACTATTTATATGAACTGAACATACATGTGAATATTTCCTATGTAAGCTATGTTGCTTAGTTGTTTTACGGCCATGGCTATATCATGTGATCCTTGTCTTGGTAACTAGTTAAGTGGGACAGCTTGATCTTGGACATGAGTGGCATAAGATGAGTTATAGGCAGTTCTTAGGTGAACAAGGAATAATTAATATCCTTTTAGTAGGTTCAATCGAAAAATTTGTTGCGGGTGAAACAAGCCAATATTGTCACATGAAATGCAGTAGCCAAGGACTTGATTGGGTTCCCAAGTCGTGAAAAAATGTAAAGGTTGTTGTGAGGGCATGAGTTCCAAGGAATTATAGGGAATTATAAGATGTGCCAGATAGTGCAAAGGCATGTCAAACATGCTAGGATGTGCCAAGTGATCAGGCATACCAAGATGTGCAAGGGTGTGTCAATGCGTGCCAGGGATTGTCAAGGAAACAAAAGGGAGAAACAAGTTAAACTACAAGGAAATGAACAAATGATAAGAGGGTTAATAAGTCATCAATTTACCTTTTTCAAGAGGGGCATGCTAGGCACACCAACACTAGGTGGAAATAGGTGCCAAGTGAAAATTCTTAGTGCATTCTAAGTGCAAAGTATTCCTTCGTTGCTTCTCATCTACTTTCCAAAAATTGAACTCAAATAAATTTAATATTAAACCATGCCAAATCATACCAAGGCATCTCAACATATTCCATACATGCTAATACCTTCGAAGCACCAACACATGCCAAGCGCCAGTATGTGTTAGGGAGTGTTATGCATGCACGGGGGCTTCACTCAATTAACCTCTAACATATCACATGATATCATAGCATATTACAATACCCTTAATCTGATTACATATTGGAAAATACCTCTAAAAATCACATTATTTAGCCCCCTACCAATATAAACCCAATACACCTTCCCAATTTAAAAATTCCCTACTTTCACTATATATTGTAGGCATCCATTTTTTCATTAACATTTTTTATACCCCTTTATATTTTTTCATTAACTTTGAGCTACATTTGTTATACCTTCCAATATAAAAACCCTTTACCCCCTATATATCCCCCAATATATTATGTCATTTTTTCCTCATTATATATCCCCCTATATGAACCCACATGCTATGGTATTTTTCCTAAAGTGAAGCCCTGTGTATGCATGCTATGAAGTGGAAGGGAATGTTGAAGAGTGCTAAGGTGTGCTAGAGAGTGTTAATGCATGTTGAGCAGTGTTAAGGAGTGCTAGGACAAAAAAATTAAGGGAGCACTAGGTAAAAATTCATGGAATTTAATGAATATGAGGAACATGTACGAAAGGATAGTGTTAATGAGTGCTAGTTGTCATGCCAAGGAGGGAGTGACAAGGTATGCTAATCATTGGTAAGGCATGCTAGGTAACATCAAGGCATGTCAAGAATTCCTAAAGTTTGCTTGGGAGTTCTAGGGTTTGCTAATTATATATGCCAATTAATAGTGCCAAGATATTCCAATACATGCCAGGTGCTAAGGATGTGTAGGGTTCCAGGTTATGTCAATATGTGTCAAGGAAAAAAAAGGAAGAACCAATAAGAGGGTTAATAAGTTGAGACCTTATCATTTTCAAAAGGGGCATGCTAGTCACACTAATAATAGGTTCAACCAATACATGCCAAGTGCCATTGTGTGCCAAGTGCTAATGTATGTCAATGCATTCAACCAAGGTGTTCCAAGGTGTTGTAGAGGTAAATCCCCTCTTTAGACAGAGGCGATCCCTATTAGTCCAAATCGGGTCTAGCAACAATCGTATCACGCTAAGGTGCAAGTTCCTAATTGCAATAAACCAAATTGCGAGAAGTCCAAGAATGTTGTTCGCGGAGAAGATAGCGCTCCCGTTTCCTTGCTCTGGCATATCACAATTATCCCGCTTGTCACGATCAAACACCTGCACATACAAGAAATATGACGAACACACAAGCGTAAAACCCAATATATGCAATTATGTATCAGTCAGAGAAGATACAACTCATGGTCACAAAGTATGAACAATACGAGAAGAACCATAACCAAAGTTGTTTATCATTAATTAATACAAAGAAAGATACAACCTGTGCTCTGACGCTGGATATTCCTTCGGCGGGTCGACATCAGAGTCTCGGTAAATCTTGTCGGGAATGGGACAAGCCTCTCTCTTCGGTTGTCTTGAAAATAATCTCCTTGCTATTGATTTGGCTCTATGAGGACTATCAAGGCTCTTGCAGCATTCTCTAGGCTATGAAGGCTCTTGGAGACTCCTAAGACTACTATCCTCAATCATTCAGCCCCTTCATCAATGGAAGATGGCTATACTTATAGAGGAGAGGAGGAGGTTGGGATCCCTAAAATAGTGGAAGGGAGGCCTTATCCAATGGGAGGTTCCCCATAAGGTGGAAATAAGAGGCCAAAGGAGGAAGGCCGTGGTTATTCAGTCGAAACCACTCCTCATGACTCATCCACGAAGTTGTTGTAATCGAAACTTCGCCTCTTTTTTTAAAAAAATTTCCATAAGTAGATTGGCACGGTGCTTAACTGGGACAGAGCGCCAACTGGCACGGGCTCAGTGTTAATTTTCCTCATTGACATGAGGACATAACGGGCTACCAGCGCCAAGGCAAAAACATGTGTTTTTAGGGGTCTGCTCAGGAAATGATCAACAAAAGGAATGTTTTCCTCATGGAAAGGGATGCAATGATGGTATTTTCAAGGCATGAAAATGCTCACAAGTCACGGAAATGACCCTCCAATGGGTGAGATGGGGATTGCAGGGACGATGACAAATTACTGTGTAACAGATGCTCCCTAAAGCATGAGGCCCAAGAGAGAGAGAGGGGTGAAATGCTTTACGAGAACGTGTCCGACTGAAAACACTTCCGTTGGAAAACCTGCGTAGGCAAGTAAAACTGATATCTCAAATACATGATATATGTGGTATGGGCGCAGCCATCCATAATAGAGGATACAATAATCCAGATCCAAGGTTTGGACACAGCCATCTAGTGAGGATCAATAAATAGATTCAGGTATGGTCGCAACCATCCAATGAATGAGTCATGTAACCAATCATAATAATCCAAAAAATCCGCAGCCTGGATTTTAATAGACAAAATCCAGGGTCTTGCGCTCCATCTCGACCTGAACAACATACAAGTTCTAATGTGAATAAGTGAGCTGAAGTTGAACATGCAAGAACATCGTCTGATTACCAGCCAATGATGAAAGTCGATAACAGACGTGATAGGTACCACCAATGATGACAATGGCCCTCAAGGTACTATAGGTACAATCCATGAAATGTGAATAGTGAGTTGGCGTCGAACACCCGTAGAATCATCCGATCGAAGGTTAATAATGAAAACCTTACGTCGAATGTGAAGAACCTACCATTGAGGCATGCAGGCTCCAAGGTACCGGAAGGGAGTCTCTAGATCTGCTTCCTGGATAATGAGCTGAAGTCGACAGGAAGTGACCTTGATTGAAGGTGGGCCATAGCGTTTCCCGCATCATCGATACGAGACAGAGGAACATAATGTTTTTGTGAATCAGGATCAGATGAGAATCAGAGGGGGGTTGAAAATTTGCAGAGGTCAACTTCTCTTGAACATATCAGTGGCACGACAGTGGATTTGGCAGTATTTGACATCAAAATATCAGAGGTCATGATGACGAGGCAAAGAGTAGATGAGAGGTCAAAAAGGATTACCCAAGCCCACAGAAGCAAACAGAAAACTAGATGAGATGTCCCCAACCCGACAGGAATGCAGACAAGTACCATGTTCAAGAGCGACATACTGCCGACACGACGATGATACTGGTTCCATATTTCCCCCACCATTTCTGGCGAGTACCTATTTAGTTTTACACAAGCTTGAAGAGGATACCATATGCTTGTCATATAAGTTCATCCTTTAGATGAATCCATCCTAGTACATTTAACGAGCCCTAGGAAGGAGAAACTTGAATATTTTCATTATAACTGAATCCGATGTCATCAGGGTTTAACGAGTCTGAAAAAGGAAGAACTCGACGTCTTTTCATGTTTAGAGAGTTTGAAAAGATAGCATAAAAGTAAACTCCAACAGTCCCGTTTTGTAAATAGTTCCTCAGATCCGAAAAGGTAGAAAAATATGTCTGAGAAAACCTCCTAGTCACGATAGGCTAGGGTATTCCTTTTTTGTAAATAATCTATCCTATACCGAAAAAGGGATAAATGTATACTGGTTAGATGTCGTTTCACAGCCAATTTAATGAGATCAAAATGACAAGCAACTCGGCAATATTTTCATTTTTAGGGAGTCAGAAAAGAGCTGAAAGTTGACTCCTCCTAGAGGAATGAGTGGTATAAAGGGTAGATACTAGTTCTGGTAATGGTGGAACTACTCAAAACAAGATAAAGGTCAAGAGGCTGGCTAATAAGACCACTCATCGCAGTGGTTCCTCAGGATTGGGTGAAACAAACAAGTGAAGGCATATGATCAACCAAGCAGATAGTGATGATGGAGTGAGTAAACCAAGGCTCATCTGGGAAAAACAGGCTGATAAAATGGCAATCATAAGAAGTAAAATGGGAATGGTTTCATTTTTACACAAGCTTGAAACAAAGATAAACTATGCTTGAAACCGGTTTCATTTTTACACAAGCTTGAAACGGAAAAAAACTATGCTTGAAAAATTTAAGCATGCCCCCAGCATGGTGACTCAATTCGAGGTACATGCCCCCCAAGCTTTAATTCATATGAAAGGCAGATGGAGTGAAGGTTCAAGTTACGAGATCTGAGAAAGACTCGACTGGGATTTTACGAGATCTAAACAAAGACTCGAATTGAACAGGAACGTGTTTCATTGTTTTAACGAGGTTGACACATTAAAAGAACTACCCTCAGGACACCTTGTTTCATGGTTTAAGGAGCTTGGCATAAGACAAGGAACTATGCTCCGGCAAACTTGTTTCATTTTTTAAGGAGCTTGACACAAGAAAACGAACCATGCTCCGATGGCCTTGTTTCATTTTTTAAGGAGCTTGACAAAATAAAATGAACTATGCTCCGAAGAGCTTGTTTCATTTTTTAAGGAGCTTGACACAAGAAAAATAACTCTGCTCTGACAAACAACTCATTATGATGAATAATAAGTAATGGCTTCCAAGATATTCTCCTCTGATGGGAGAAAAACATCTCAGAAATCAGGACCCAATTCCCCCAGCACACTATGCATGACGGCATCATCACTGAGCACAGGCATGGGGTAGGTAGCCACATAGTTGACCTGCAGTGGGGTAGATACAATGGGTGGATAAAAACCAGGAAGGGATGATGGCAGGCCAGTTGCCACAGCAAGACCAAAGAACAAAAGCTGATCAATGGTCACGATCCATCCTTCATGTGGAAAACAGACCACATGGAAAAGGGAGGAGACAAGCACTCCCATGACATAGGTGTAATCGCGCCCCAAGATCATATTGAAATCCAAGGGCCCTGGAACAACCATCACGTCCCTATGGATGGTTTTACCACCCAAAGTAACAAGTAACCTTGGAAGGATCCCTAACGGTTGACTAGTTCTTCTGTTAAATGCCAACATATTCTACGTAACAGGCACAAGCGGCAGCGAACCGAAAGCTTTCCAAGTAGTTGAGGATAGGATACTAACAGATGTGTCTTCTTCTATAATGGTGCTCGGTACGACTAGACCAAAGGCCTATACCATTATCTCAAAAGGCGCATAAGATGGAAGGCGGTATCCTGCAAATCGACTCCAATCGAAGGAAGCGACCAAACTACTTGGAGAGGCTACCATCAAACTAAGATGGTCTTCTCCTAGTGTTACGGAAGAAGAAGGAGCATCCTCCACAACCTCCATCTCGAAGGTGGGAGGAGTATCCTCCAGGACCTCCATCACGCGAGGCGAAGGAGCAGCTTCTTGAGATATAAGGACAAGATAATCTTTCTCCAAGTCTGAGGAATCTGAAGAAACAAGAAGAACATGAGGGGTGTGAGATCCACTCTTGACAGAAAAGACCTGGTGCACTCCAGACGGGGCTAGTTCAACCGATCCCACGACCAATGGTTGGTTGGGTATGGATTCCTGAATTTGAATTTCCAAGGGAGTGGGATTGATCAAGGACGACTCTTGACCAATCGTAGGATCAGCTGGTGGAGGACTCAAAGAAAGTTGTTTATAACCAGTTGGAAGGCATGGTGTAGAAACGGTTGAGTTGTCCAAAACTCACTTGGCTTCATCCATATACGGACAAAGGTGAATGGCATGGTGCCCCCCACACAACATATAGGGATTGGCAAGCTTACCCTGCTTCTTAGGAGTTTTACCAGCACTAGCTGAAGACGTGCCCCCAACTTGACTCCTGGAAGGCAAAGGAAATGGTGGACGACCGCTGGACCATACTTCGAGCACCTTGGGAATGCAAGGGTAGTCTCAAAGAAGATGGTCTCCTGTGCACAACATGCAAGGGAACTTGACTTTCCATGGAGGGTTGGGAGTTTTATCAAGAAGAGATGCTTTCGAAGTGACATCTGCAGTTTTAGCCACTCCTTTATCTGACTTCTTCTTCTTTGTCTTCTTCTTCTTCTTCTAAGCCACTTGGTTACTCAAATCCAGACTTTCACCAGGTGAAGTAGAAGAGGAGGACACAGAAACAGGCGAAGAAGGGGAGAGGTCCACCTTGGAATCAACATGATGTTGCTTAGGCGGAGGAACTGATTGAACGGTAGCCAGGAAATTTGGGACCACAGAGGTTGAAAACAACCAAATAGGAAACCCAACAGTTAACCCAGGAAGGGACAATGTTGCCATGTAAGGAGCACCAACATTCCAAAAAGGAGGAAAATGACCTGGATTCCCATCGGAGGGGATTCCTTGGTTAGTGAAATCTAGAAAAGTTTCCATTAGAAACAACTTTAGAAAAACACCCTAAGGAAACTAAATTTAACCAAGAATATTTCGTGGGCAGTTAATTTTTAAAACATTGAAACAAAACTCTACCGTTTCATATTTTAAGGGTCAAGAAACGAGTAAAAGATGACTCTATCTCTTTCAGATTGGAAATAAGCGTGAAAGGACAAGCACTTGATGATCTTTTCAAATTTAGGGAGTTAGTAAAGATCGAAATGACTGCTCTGGAACTCTAGGCAAAAGGGTGTACCAGATATCCATGAACTGCAATACACATCTTGGTTTCAAAATGAAAGAGAAATCAACCAAGGACTTGACGTACGTGTAGGAAATCTCCCCAAATGCTGTGTCCAGTGCATCACGGGTATAGGGTGGCAGACTCGGCTTCCTATGGATAAAGGATAGCAACCTAGTGGGGTCTCCCTTTATATACACGATAGTACGGGGAGCACAAGTCCATACTAGTGTTGTCTAAAGCCAAGAGGTGAACGATAGCTACTAGGTTTAACAACGCCGAAACACGTCTCTAGCCTAGACCTCTAAATATTTCGTTAATGTTTAAATTTTGCCTTAAGGTAAATTGAATAAATTTTATGGTTGATCTTCAATTATGTCTCGGTTTCAAGGCCCTACCGCATGTGATTTTACAATCTCCTATATGCAGCTATATGAGAAAAGAAAACTTTTCAATTTGATGAATGCTATCTAGTTAAGGAAAGAACTTCAAACAATGATGCAACAAACAACAATATTGAAAACGAAATTTTTCCAAACTAGATGACTTTCACTATCCAAAATTAATTTCAAACATTCAATGATGCGAATAATGCAATGTAATCTATGCAAAATCCTCTTTTTTGAAAACTATGCAATTGTAATCTATGCACAATTTCCTTTTTCTTTTCAAATTATAAGAGTGCACTCAATGCATTTTTCGATGAAATGAGAATCTACTTAATGCATGCTTTAAATGAAAGAGAATACACTCAAAGAAATTTTTAGTTTTCAATCATTAAAAAATGTAATCTAAGTTCAATGATGGATCTCAAAAAAAAAAATTTCCAATGCAATGTGATCTAATGCATTTTAACAAAAGAAAACTTTGAGATTAAAACTAAATAAATGCAAATCTTCTTAATGAAGGATGAATGCAAAAGGGATGCAAACAAACACTAAGAATGCAATCGTTGTTTCAAACAAAATTCCTCGAAAGGTGACAAAATGCAAAGAGGACTTCCAAAGCATGAGATCAAAACAAGGCATTCATTCCCTTTTACATCAAGCAATCATGGAAAGAAGACATTCCACTGAACAATGAGCAATTTAATTTATGCTCATACAGAGAAAAGACTGGAAGGGAAAGACACATTGGTGAAGGATGCAGGGAAAAAATCTTAATTTTCACACACCCTAAAATTGGCACGACTTTCTCACTGACAACTAGCACCAACTGGCGCAACTTGCTCACTGACAACTAGCACCAATGGAAAATTGGCGCGGGTTGCTAACTGACAACAAGCGCCAATGCCTGAAAGTGAAAAAATAATGAATGTCTCCCAACCAAGACCAGACACACCACTTCAAGCAAAATCTAAAACAAACCTAGAAGAAAAGTACTGACCAAAAGAAACTTCCAAACAAGGGAAAAACCTAGCACCTACAGGAGATGGCGCGACTGTCTGGCTGTAATCCATGCCAGACAGGGGATGGCGTGAGTGATGAACTAGCAACCTGCGCCAATTGGCGTGACTGTCATGGTGGAAACTGCGCCAATCAAGCCAACCATGAAAAGATGAAAATTTGGAAAAACAGAGGTAAGATTTGATCCTCTAGGGGCTGAACAGGGGTTTTACACTAGAAAAAAGTGAACCAAAAGAGCTGATCAAGTAGATAAAGTCAAGAATCGACCGAAAAGACAAGACAATACTCCAAATCAACGTGTCCCCAGCGGAGTCGCCAATTTTTTATAGAGGTAAATCCCCTTTGCAAACAGAGGCGATCCGTACTAGCCCAGATCGGGTCTAGCAACAATCGTATCACGCTAAGGCGCAAGTTCCTAATTGCAATAGACCAAATTGTGAGAAAGGGCTACCTTAATTCCAACGCTGTTGTTTGTGGAGAAGATAGCATTCCCGTTTCCTTGCTCTGACAGATCACAATTCTCTCACTTGTCGCGATCAAATACCTGCACATATAAGAAATACGACGAACACGCAAGCGTAAAACCCAATATATGCAATTATGTATCAGTCAGAGAAGATACAACTCATGATCACAAAGTATGAACAATACGAGTGGAACCATAACCAAAGTTGCTTATCATTAATTAATACAAAGAAAGATACAACCTGTGCTCTGACGCTGGATTTTCCTTCGGCGGGTCGACAGCAGAGTACTTCTCAGTAAAGCTTGTCAGGAATGGGACAAGCCTCTCTCTTCGGTTGTGTTGACAATAATATCCTTGCTACTGATTTGGCTCTATGAGGACTATCAACGCTCTTGCAGCATTCTCTAGGCTATGAAGGCTCTTGGAGACTCCTAAGACTACTTTCCTCAATCATTCAACCCCTTCATCAATGGAGGATGGCTATATTTATAGAGGAGAGGAGGAGATTGGGATCCCTACAATAGTGGAAGGGAGGCCTTATCCCTTGGGAGGTTCCCCATAAGGTGGAAACAAGAGGCCAAAGGAGGAAGGTTGTGGTTATTCAGTCGAAACCACTCCTCGTGACTCATCCACGAAGTTGTTGTAATCGAAACTTCGCCTCTTTTTTTAAAAAACTTTCCATAAGCAGATTGGCGCAGGTGCTTAACTGGGACAGAGTGCCAACTAGCACGGGCTCAGTGTTAATTTTCCTCATTGGTGCGAGGACATAACGGGCTACCAGCGCCAAGGAAAAAATAGGTTTTTTTAGGGTTCTGCTCAGGAAATGATCAAAAAAAGGAATGTTGTCCTCATGGAAAGGGATGCAATGATGGTATTTGCAAGGCATGACACTGCTCACAGGTCATGGAAACGACCCTCCAATGGGTGAGATGGGGATTGCAGGGATGGTGACAAATTACTGTGTAACACAAGGCATGCTAGGGACTACATGCATGCCAAAACATGCTAGGAAAGTTTCATGTTGTGCTATTGCATGCCACCATGTGCTTCGGTGTCAGTGTCATCACAAGATTTTCTAGGTACAAAGATGCTCCAAGGCATGCGAGGTGCTAATAAATGTTAGTGTGTGCCAAAGAATTAATTTAAGGTGTGCCCAGATTGTTGATGGGTGTTAGGTCTTTCTCATTAATAGAATTGTCAGAGCTTGATTATGTATTAAATAATATATTTCCTACACACACTAGTGAAACTTTATCTAAAGGGAATTTTCTAGATAATAAACTTAATAGAAATGAATCATGTGTTGACTCATAGGAAAACTCTATTCGACTAGTCATTACTTGAGGGAAATGATACACACTAATTACTTCTTAAAAATTTGATTGAATCTAACCACTATGGCCTTGGACATAATATAAAAAATACTCCACAATAATGGCCTTAAATCGTTATCTTTTGAAAATATATATATTAACAGGAACATAGCATCATTAAAAACTCATTGGAATGATCAATGATGATGAACATTTTTTGACTGTCACCAAAAGTAACAAAAATAGAATTGGTGAGGGTCATTAAAATTTTGTTGCTAGAAGTGTCACCAAAAAGAGAATTAGTGATGGTCCTTTAATGACCCTCGCCAAAAGTGTCATTGAAAATGGCTTTGGTGACAAACCTTAAAGGACCATCACTATATACACTTACAATGACATTTTTTTAAGGACCGTCACCATATGTGACATTGGTGATGGACCTTAGAGGTATTTAAAAAGCATGACCCTTACCAATGCCCTTTTTTCTTGTAGTGCTTCATGCTAGCTATCAAAAATAAAGAGGTACTCGTTAACAATAACGGCAGGAAATTGAAAGTGAAACATCTTATTTTTTTTGGGAAGATTGTCGCTCTTGAACATGACACTCAGCTGCAGTTCATGTCGAGTTGGGGATATCCTTCATTAGTCATTTTTCCTTCTTGGGTTTTGGAAATCCATTTTCCTCTCATTTGATCAGTATTTCTGTCATCATGATCTCTGATCCCATTTGAGTCAAATGCTTACACACTCTGGAGTCGTGTCCCCAATATGTTCAAGTCCTTTCTGTCAAATTCAAACAACGTATGCCTCTCTTATCCTCTCTGAAACAATCCTCAATCACACTTATCACGTTAAGGTATCCTTTGTTTTATGTCGATTATTTGGGAATCATTATGGCCCTCCTTCGATGGATCACTTCCTGTCAACTTCATCTCATTATCTGGGAAATTGATTTAGAGACTCCTTATTTTTAGAATCTACGCTTCTGTGATCCATCATATAAAATTGTAAAATCTCTTTTGGTAATAATCACATGTAAAATCTCTTTTAGTACCTTGGAGCTTGCATGCCTTCATGGAAAGTTCTTCGTGTTCGACGATTGGTTCACCTCATTGACCTTTGACTGAATGATTCTGCAAGTATTCGACCTCAATAAATTTATTCATACTTATAGATTTTTTTGTTGTACCTTGAGGGCCATTGCCATTATTGATGGTCTCTCTCCTGTCTATTAACAATTTTCATCATTGACAGGTAATCATGTGGTTTCCACCATGTTCAACATTAGCACATCTATTCACATGGTTAGATTTGTACATTGGGTAGATCGAGACTATGGCAAAGACCCTGGATCACATCTATTGTTATCCAAGCTGCGTGGAGTTATTGAGTATTCATGATTGTACACATGATCCTTTCTATACGAATGGATGTGACCATACTATGGATCCATTTCCATGATTTCCTTTCGACGGATGGATGTGACCATGACGTGGGTTATTGTGTTATTTGATGCCTATTCATAGATATTTTACTATGCATATTCATACCAAAGATGCCATATATTGTATTTTTTTAATTTGGAAGGTTCCTGGTGGTTTCTTGAGTTTTTTCCTTGGTTCGTAAAGCATTTCACCCATCACTCCTTGTTTTTCCTTCATGCTCTAGGAGGCATCTGTTACACAGTAATTTGTCACCCTATTCACTTCCCATCCCTGATCCCAAAGTTCCCTGTGATAAATATTGTGCAGTATATCCACCTTGGAAAATACATCAAGATATCCTTTAAATATTAAAATAAAGTTTCCTTGAAGAATTCCTGAAGAAACCTAGCTCAAACCCTAAATTTCTAGGTCGGCGCTTTTCTCTAGTTATTTGCTTGTGTTGATGGAAATCTGCCCATTCTAGCCTAGCATTGTCAGCACTCTTTTGATTGGAAAACCCACGCTGAACACTTTTTGGTAGTGTCTTCTCAAATGGAGGAGAATCTTCGAACTATAGAAGTTTCCAAGACGACGAGTTGGATCTTGTTTCATGGAGTTAGGGTCGAGCTCTCTCATTTGGAGCTCTTTATATTAGCAATAGGGGATTATCCCTTGAAAAGTGGGCCTTCCTCCTTCTTTCATGGGCTCCTAATTCCCTCTTCCTTCCTATAAATTTATCCCCATCCCTCCACTACTAGTTGGTCATTGTTGGGCTGGTGTGGTCATTGATCCTTTTCATCCATATGTCGTGTCAATTCTTAACCTGCCATTCGGGAGAAGGATCACTTAATAGACTCAGTTTGGACTCATATTACACCAAAGGGAGGCCTTAAAAATCAAGACCAAGATTGTAAGATTCCTCTTTTCCATTATTAATAAATACATCTAGTGCTTTTCTTTCAATATTTTTTTGAATATTCATATGAATATCCTAATCATCCTTGATCTATTATGTAATTAATAATCAATGTATGCTTTAATGTGGATCACATTTGTTATTGTCTCTTGATCACCTCCAGTTATTCGAATGCCACTATTAGCGAGGATCGACCCTGAAGGATTGTGGATCAATGCCTTCACCAAATAAGTTGAGTACAACATCCGGAAGAGGTAGGATCTTTTCGTTTTCACGTCCTGTCTTGTATTTTAGTTAAGGAGTTGTTCATTAGATAGTCTTGTAAGTTTCTTAACCTACTCTGGGGGTAGAGAGTTCATCTATGTCCATAGAGGGAATTGACTTCACAACAATGGGGCCATAAATTGAGTCTGTGATGAAATTTTTCCATAATCCAATGCCAATATACTAGCCTATAATTATTTGGCTTGAGATGGAAAATGAGGTATGTGAAGCCTTCACACAAAGGATTAATATGAACACAATAATTTCACTGATAAATTTAATCTCCTCCTCATCACCACTTGAGTACAAGAGTAAATACTTGTCTCCATTAACCATCAACCTATAAGCCTCACCATATCTCACAAAAATAGTATGTACTGTCACCCATTATTTTCTGGAAACCATCCCGAAATTTAAGATGTCATCAATGAAAAAATTTGGTTTATATCAATATGATTTCCCAATCTGATGCCAAAGAAAAGGCCCGAGGTTATAGCCACATTATTTTTTTGAATGAGACCTTCCATAATAAAAATGAAGAGTATAGGTGATAGTGAACATCCCTACCTCAAGCCTCTTCTCGCTTTGAAAAAACTAGATGGATAACCATTTATCATAACAACAAAATACATTGATGAAACACAAGCCATAATTCATTCAACATTATGAACCACCATACCAATCTTTGTCTACATAGTTTTATGCTTTGCTTTCTGCAATTCCACCTTCATAACCAAAGCCTCCATATTTTTCGAGTGGATGGAATTTATTGTTTCATGTGTATTAGCCACTACATCATGTATCAAATTATTTTACAGGAAACCAAATTTTTCTCGAGAGATGTATGCCAAGAGGGAATTCTTCATGCGCTCCTCAATAATCTTATATATGAGTTTATAAGAAATGTTACACAATTAAATAAGCCTGAAATCTAAGAAAGAGGAAGTGGCAGTAACATTCAGAATTAGAGCAATGAAAGTGGAGTGCATAGATCCAGATACATATCTAGAAATCCTAGATTCTTCAAACATATCCAAGAGGTCCTTTCCCTTAAAATAAAACAAATGGAGGAAAATATCCATTGTCTAACAATCCAAGCCTAGAAACTTGTCTTTTCAGAAATATTTCAATACCCTTATAACTTCTTCAATTGTAATCGGGTAGTATAATGCCTCATTTTGCTCCTTATTTAACATGAGAGGATAGCTCTTTGATCCACATATTGGATCCTCAATGCTTACACCCAATTGTGCCTTGTAGAAAGACTCAAAGAAATGTATCTCTTCATTTTGAATCTCTTAAGTAGCATATACATTCTCCCCATTCCTCCCCTTTATATGCCTTATTTTATTGATGGTTTTCATGTGATTAGAAAATTTGTGAAAGAATCATGTGTTCCTATCCCCCTCACGGAGATATAAAGCTCTACTTTTTAGGTGCCATGTGGTTCCTTATATTTGAAGAATGTGTCTCTTCTTTCTCTCCAGCTCCTTTATCCCCTCCAATATGAAGGGTGTATGTTCCCCCTAATCCATGATTTTTATTATACATTCATACTCCTCAAATATAGTCGTAAGTTTGAGATAAATTGGTTTTTTTTTGTTTCTTTCCCATATCCAAACATGACTCTTAATATTATGAAGTTTCTTTGAGATGTGTTCCATCGTGGATATCCCATGATCCACCAACACCATGTCCCAAGAAGATTTAACCATATTATTTAAATCTTCATCCTCCAACCAGATTCTATTAAATTTGAATGGAATACCCAGATGAATATGTTCCATCTGCCATTGAATAAAAATTGGGAGATGATATGTAATTAAATTCCTATCAACCTAGGATCTTAGATTACCTAATATTTCAACTAGGTTTTCATGTACCGAGAAGCAGCCCAGCATGTTCCCAATATGGTCCTCCCCTGACCTACCATTATGCCATGTAGGTGAAAGAGGAATGGGATGGATATCCATCAGATGATTTTCATTAAAAGGGGTCTGCAACCTATAAGCCATAGGATCCCTTTTGCATCGAACCCCCCAGCATTCCCTCATGGATAAAGTGGCATTGAATTCACCTGCAATAATGAGGGATCCAATCTTAAGGATATCACAAGCCTCCATGTGATCCCAAAAAGTATCCATATCCTTATAAGGGGCATACAGGTTGAGAAAATGAATTCTTTCAAATACTCCACGAATATGTTATGTCAACAAAATTCCAACAAAAAAATGCTATGCATGCAGTGATGCCCATATGGGGTCCTCGACATTACCCCCCCCCCGATTGTCCACATGAGTCAACATCCACCATATGCCAATCCAAAAATATAGTGCATAAATATACAAAGACTTTATCGAGAACTAACATAGTTTCTTGCAACATAATAATGAATAGATGAATCAAAAAGAAAAGATGTAAGAGTGACAATTATTTTTAAGAATCCCCCAGGCCACACATATTCAGGGAAATAAAAAGTCATTAGGAGTCCCTAGAATTGGGTGCATCATCTCCAAGGGTTCAAAAATCAAATTAAGAAACGATGAGAATATCTCTCACTTTAGAAGAGTCCAGAAAATGAAGAGACTTGGCCTAAAATATACCCCTAAAGTTCCTGGTCCCCTTACCTCCTCTACGTCTAATAGTAATATTGAGGGCATAATTGGGACAGATAACCAGAGGTGATCCAAGTTCCTTTCCTTTGTGGATGTTAAGAGTGTCCAATTCCATAACAAGATTAACCATCATAAATTATATGTCACTACCGACCGAATTGTGAGGGGCATTATATCTGGGAGGGGAAAGAGGGAATGGAAGGGAATATTTTTTTATCGGTGAGAGACAGGAACCGGAAACTGGGGGTCAGTATGCAGCAAGATAAAAGAGGGAAGAGAAGGTCGATAGGGTTCATCAGATATTCATACAAGCCAAGGTCTTAGGAGACATAGAAGAGGAAGTGGCACTAGTGAGAGAAGAGGAGTCACATTCTGGGGAAAATGTGATCCCTCCAAATTTCCAACAACATAACCCCTTCCATCCTTAGAAAATGATGCAGGATAAGGAAAGAGGTGATGAGAGAGGGAAAAAGAGGAATTCAAAATTTCATGTTTGATAGGATATTCTTTAGAAGTAAAATTAGTACCTAATGTCGGTATGTGCTTTATATTGTCCCAGAATGGTTGATCGTGACTCATTCCTCCACGACAACGTCCATCACTGCCATGTTGATTATGTATCTAAGGACATAGACCCATGAGGTGACCCATATGATGACAAAGGAGGCATCTAAATGGAATGCCCCAATATTATATGCATTTTCTGAGATGACTCTACCCCCAAGCCAGATCTATGTGTTCTAGGATACCCCCAGAGAAGTTGATCTCCACAAAAATCCATGCCACCCTCTTATCCCTTGCACCCAGACAACCTGGATCAATATATATAAAGTTTCCTATGGCATACCCAATCTCCATCAGAACCCAACGATTCCATATGTCCAATGGAAGTCCTAGGAGTTTAACACAGACCATGTTATTCCTAGGCATGTCTCAAAGTGGGCTAAATCTCACATACCATTTTTGGAGCTATAGAAATATATGCCCTCGCACCCATCAAGTCCCTAGAATGAACTAAAAATCGTCCTGGTGTAAGAAATGAAATTTGTACCAAGAGATCATCATTCAACTTACCTCTGGAGAAGAACCTAAGATGGGAACCCACTATGATCTTCCCCAGTCATGCATATTATGTCCTGCTAGATAAATAAAGGCCAAACATCTGAATAGAGCCCTCTTTTGTAAACTAGTAACCTTGTCCCATAGAACATGATATCAAAAACTCATAATTTTTGTATCATAGGTCAAACTGATAGTTTTACCTTGATCATTTTTCCACTCCCTCTGCCCTATGATATGGTGATGTTGACATGTCTCCTGAACCTCCGCAGACTGGACACTTGTAGGAATATCTAAGGTAGGAGGAAAATTAGAAAAATATGACAGGCTGGGAATGTCCAATATATTTCCATTATTTGAGTATGCCCTTTTGGCCTCCAAGGTGGCCTAGATGAATGCCTCATGTGCTGAAACGTCAGCATTTAATTTGTATAAACAATTATCCATGTGATCTAGGACCATATTCAAGGCCAAAGTGGCTTCCAGATCAGAACAAAACCTCAGATAGGAAATGGCGAGCCAGATATCTGAGAAAAAAACTAAATTTCGTGCTAACCTCAAATCATACCATAAATGGAAAAATTTATCTCTCCGTGGAAAAATATTATGCTCGTAAAAAAAAATGTCACAAGAGAGTAAATGTGGTAAGTCTAGAAATTACCACCTCCTCCCCCAACTAGGGATCCTCAAATATTCGAAATCCCACCCACCCCAGCCTAATCAATCCAACCAACCACAAAGTTTAACATGCCATCAGAAATGGAAAACTATAAGGAAAATCCAGTCAGATGAGCACTTTGGATATGTACGGTACCACTTCTAAAATAAAAATTCTAGGTGGAGTAATGAAATGTCAAATACACAAAGAGGAATATAAATAAATCCTCTTACACACTTAACCAAGGATCTATCGATATATGAAATCCCACCATCCCGAGCCAGATGTAAATAGATGTAATAGCCCACCCCTAGTAATTGGAAAAAACACGTCCTCATAAATTATTAGCCAGTTGACATTGGGATCAGCCAGAGAAAACACATGCCACAACTCCCACAAATAATATGCTCGGGCTAATAAAAATCCCATCTAATCACACAACCTTGGGACCTTGGCTTAGACATAGAATAAAAATCAATTATGTCTCCACACATTACAAAGACATATTTAGGGGCCAATACACTAGAAATAATTCAAATATTTCTAGGAAATAACCCTCTAGGAAAAAATCCACCGAGGGGAAATCTTCCACCCTAGAAATAGCATGCACAACACCAGAGTGGATTCTCTCATACCAACAAAAGAAAAAAAAACTAGATGGCCAATAATAGTAGCATCAAAAACAAATCCCATCTCCCCAATGTATTCACTCAATCCAGCAAAAACTCAGTAAACCATGGTGACAAAACCACACCAATAGCCCTTTCCTAGTACAATTCCTTAATGGGTTCTCTCAAACCAACATGAAAAATACAGAGAGCCTTAGCAACACCAACACCCCATGCATCACCACCATCTATGACAATATATAAAACTGAGATATTTGAAAGGACGAGAGATGTTAAAATATTCTAGCCACTTCTTCAACAGAAAGGAGAGTCCTTCCTAGTCCGGGCTCACTCTAGATTCAATGTCATCATTAGTAATTACCACTCTAAATACATGATTATAACCAGACATGGGATTTCCTTTTAGATGTACACAAGTGCTCTACAAGTATAAGGTAGAGAATATATATCACACATAGAAACAATAACACAATTTGTATCAACTCGGCGATCGGAGAGGGAAGCATCCCAAGTAAATATGATACATATATACCATGTCCTATCATGACCATAGTATCATGGGGATCACAAACATAGAAATACCATTGTAGACCCTCAAGGAAACATCAAAACAATGTTGAAATGGCACCAAGAAATGGCGCCCCAAAGTGTGGCTTCTGATTTAATTTTCCCTTAATTAAATAGGAAGAGAAATTGTAATTTCATCTCATGACATATTGTATTAGTTAACTAACTCATAATGACTGAGTTATCTTAGGAAATTCGATTTGAGGGTCTAAGAAGATGCATGTACCATGATTTAAGGGGATCCGGTTACATTTATTTGTGAGTTGTAATTAGTTAACTCAATAAATTGAGTTAAAATCAGTTTAACTAGTTCTAAATGAGGGATGAGCTAGTGAGAGGTCAAGTGAATTAAATATGATTTAATTCTCAAGTAGTGATCAATAATTTAACTAATAATTTTCTATAAATATTTATTTCATGTCAGTTCAAAGGAAGACCCAATTGTGACTAAGGTTAAAAGGATGATAATTGTCAATTGTATAATTGGAAAAGTGTACAGGTTAGTTATAGAGTCATTTGTATGCATAGGAAGGATATCAAAATCAAGACAAGATCATTTCCTATCTAATAGGTATTTAATTCCTTAAGGAATGTGTGAGCAAGGAAGGTTAATCAGAGGCATAGAATTGTCTAATTATTTGTCTGATTTTGCCTAGATCATAGTGAGACAATTAGCAGAGTGTGGGAGTTTCTCCTAAGAGAGAAATTATTGTATTATTTCATGATCCTTGACTTTATAAAATATAAAAATAATGGGGTCTTAGGTAGTGTGCTTTCCCGAGATAGATCTTGTATTGTGTGATTGATTATTTCTTTCTCTTACTTTTTTATATTATTGTGTGATTGTGTTTTGTTTCCACAAATTGTAGAAGGATTCAATATCATGTTCTAGTACATTAAAAGATTAGTTTGAATCATGTTGTTAAATTTTATAAACATTATCAGAGCGCCAAGAATTACAATAAGAAGAGAAGAAAAAAGTTTGTTCTGATTAGGTTCGAATTTTCAGATTTATTCTTTGGTATCCAACAGCAGATCAAGATGTATTTCAATGGTTTGACTCTCGAATATGCACTCGAGGGAAATTCAAATTATATTGCATAAAAGGACAAGATATAGGGAGTGATTGAGGACAACTGATTGAAGGATTTCATATATACTGATGTACCACATCCCGCAACAACATATGCTCAACTTCTTGATGCATGGAAGAAGAATGTAGAAAAGGCAAGGAGGAAGGATTGTTAGAGGGAGTTCGAGACCATATTTTATTGAGCCTCCATGGGAAGGTGACTCCATATGTGATGCCTAAGACCTTGATAAACCTATATCAGAATAGAAGCGACCATAGGAAGTTGGTTCCAAAAGACAAGGTCAAGAAGATAAAAATGGAGAAGGGTGACACAATCCAAAAATACTTGAGAAAGTTCACTCAGTGTCGAGATGAGCTTGGAAGCATTAGGATCACTATTTCCTCGGATGATTTGGTGAGCCTAGATCTTCTATGCCTTCCCAAGAGCTGGAATATCTATAAGGACTTTGTTAATCGGAGGGAAAAGCTACTAGATTGGGAACGACTATTGTTTGATTTGGCACAAGAATAAATTTGGTGGAGCACCAGAGATGGATCCTCATCAAAGGCTAATGATGAGGAGAACTGTGCCATCGCTAGTAAGGAAAAGAAAGGAAAAGGGAAGGCATCCCATTCCAAATCCTAGATCGGCAAGGCAGACAAGAAATGAGACTTGTCAAAGGTGAAATGTTTCAACTTTCATGAGCATTGACATTATGCTACAAATAATCCACAAAAGAAGAACAACAAGAAGGCCATAGGAGGAGCACCAGGTGAATCATTGGCTTCACAGTTTGAGTTGGACTTCACCCTCATCGCATGCATGGTGTCATAGGTGATGGGATCTGTGTGGTACTTGTATAGTGGAGCCTCATTCCATATGACCGACAACAAATAATTCTTCAACAACTTGGAGGAGAAGGATCTCCAAATGCAAATCGAGATGGGTGATGATGGGAGGTATAGCACTATCGGTATTAATATAGTTACCTTTCAGAGAGAGTTAGGTAAACCCCTAATACTAAAAGATGTTATGAATGTACCTGGTTTAAAGAAGAATTTGGTTTTTGTTGTTACGTTGGAAGATCATGGATATGATGTGATTTTCACTGAAGGAAAGGAGTTCCTTCATCACAAAGCCATGATATAGGTGAAAAATATTGGCGTTCAAATGGATAACCTCCACAAACTTGATGTAGATGATTGTGCAACATTGATCAATAAAGCAGATAAGGTGGAGAGATGAGACATCGGTGAGTTATGGAACAGAAGGTTTGGCCATCTACACCACAACTCTTTAAGGATCACGTAATAGATTTATACGACACTTCCAAAGGGTGCACATGTGCAGCAAGACACATGCAAAGGGAGTGTTAATTTTTGTGTAGATTGGGAGGTAATCGAAGCCATAATGATCGAGGGTTGGAGGTTAAAGCACCCCAAATGGGCTTGTGAGCTTGAGATCCAAGCTTGAGGGTTTTGCACCCATCATTATTTGGGCCAAAATAATGATGGAGATATGATCTGTTATGGATGAGGATGATAGTGCTCGACGATACAATTCCAACGTAATGAGAATAATTTTAATCTGAGTTATTGTTGAGGAGTTATGAATTTTTGTAGTTATATGATGGGGTTACACTTATGTGTCAAGGTTCTCTTGGTGTGAAGTTGACGTGGACAAGTTGTCAAAGCTCCTAGATCATGAATTTTTATGAGCCCCTCATTTTTGTACAAAAGGAGGGTAAGTTTAAGGAATTTTATCATCCAAGTAAGGGAAAAATTTACTTGAATGAGCTCTAAAATTACAAGAGGTCGCAACAAGGTGAATACTTGGGACATTGTGGAAGGAAATATGCCTTAGGCAGCATGGGAGAGGCTTGTGGTTGAAGGCCAAGTGCTGGAGGAAGTGTGGATCATCTAACAGGGTTGTTTTAGGGTAAACCTGGGTTGTTTCAAGGTCCAATTGATGGAAGGAAAGGCTTCAACTAGAAGGGCTGAAAAGACAACATGGAGAGGATTCTAAGGTAGCATGGTGTTTCTTATTTTTTGTAGGTACAACGACTTGGATTAGAGGCTATCCAAGGGCACGCCTTAGATTTGTTTCTTAGGCTGAGTTTGATGGGGAAGAGGTCAAGTTCAGGAAGGAAAAAATAGGGTTGTGTTTTAGGGGTGGTTGGACTAATTTGATGGAGGTCGAGAGCTAGAGTTGCTCCCATGGAAGCATTGAGGTGACAAGGCTCCAAGGGAAAACATGGCATAAGGAGTAACCCTTCCAAGGAGGACTGAAGCCCTTAAAGGTCTTAGTTTGTTACCAATTTGGAGGGTTAAGGGCTTCATTTTTCCCTAACCAGAATTGCAGGAGAAAAAAAATAATAGTGTGAAAAAAAATGTTTTGTGGAGGTATATTGGGTCAAGGTTTGACCATGTTTAGATCTTTGATGGTTCCCTAGCCTTGTTTTCATAAAGGTCCATGTATAACAGAAGGTGGGCACACTTGGAAATCCATGATTAGATCATTAGTTGGATAAAATAATGGGTAGTGTGAAGAAACCTTAGGAGTTGTTTGGAGGTGCCCACGTGGACTCTTGGGAATATTACCAAGAAGTCGAGGTGACAGCATATAAATCAAATTAAAAGGTAAGAGGACAACATCAAGGAGTGTTGTATATGTTCACTTGATGATCGATGGAATGATGGTGTCCTAGGTAGGAGGGTTACCTAGATTTTCACAATAGCTCCTTTATTGCAAGGAAATGGGCAGATTGATGGATTCTATGGGTATCCATGTGTAAGGGTCTCCTAGATGTGGGGATGCCCTAACTAGGAGTAGATGCTATAGGGTGGACTTGGTCTCTCATGGTTTTTTGGAGGGTAGCGTGAGAGAGGACCAGGGGTGGACGACATTGGGAACTTATGGTCTACTTAAGGAGAGTGTGATTGTGTCCATGTTGGACTCGATGTGCAACACGTTGATGGAAAAATGTGACTACTAGCCTGACAGTTTCTTAGGAGCTCAAGGGTTTGATAAGCCAGGAGTAGGATTGTGGAGCCCAAGACTTATGTGTGGAGAAGGACTTATATAGTATATGATGGGAAGTCCTCCTAACCTGTGTTCACTATGAGAGATGGAAATCTCACAGTGATAGGTAGCAGCCCTCCATGCCCTATGTTGGTCTTCAACGTTGCAGAACAAGAAGACCATAGTGGATTGAAGCCTTTGAGTAGTTGAGGAGCAATAGTGGGCAGATTGAGAGTTATTCACAAGTGGAGCTGCGAAACATTCGACATGATTATGAATGCGTTTTTCCATTTATGGAATATGGGAAAACTAGAGAGAATATTGGACAGCCGAAGTTTAGTGGCCAAATGGACTTGGGGCATTGATAGAGGCAGGAGTTGCAGATCGAGAGCCGAAGGATTAGGCAGGTACAGGTCACAAATGAGAGGAGTTTTTAGATGCTAAAGCCAGATGATCAGAGTATCATGTCTTGTACAAGTGGATGTATGAGTGCCATTATCCCTGGTACAGGAGCCCTATACAGTCGCATTATATGTTGTTAATATAACAAATTTGGGTTGAAAATTTAAAAAATTATGTATATTTATGTACATGTGATTTATTTATTTATATTTCTTCTACGTAAATTAGTTTAGTGGTTGAGACTCTTGGTTTGGTAGCATCATAAATTTTACACTCTAACCTAGACCCAAGGTCATGGAAATTAAGCATGGTATCAAAGTTTATCTAAGCTACTTTCAAGGATAGTGAATCAGAGTGTGTAAAACAAAGAAAATCAAAGGGAATTGTCAGTGTCTAGATCATGGAGCAGAGGGCTCAGCTAGAGACATGGAGATGTGGTATTGACTGACTTATAAGGGAGATTGGTTGGGCGGTCTGGTGGATTGGTTGTGAGCCCAGTGAACAACAATTTGTTGTAAGGAAGGTTGTTGATCATGGAATTCTGTTGATGTGCCATGGATGGCTGGGATAATTTGAGGGTTTATTTTGCATGGACGATATTAGGTTGATCAAGATGGCTTCATGTGATGGTTTGGATATTGACATGCTAGAGTCTTCATCGATCATGGTGTTGAATACTTGAGATTAACATGATTTTCATGAGTTGTATTTGATCCAAGAGGATGATGCTTGCAGAACTGATCCAGTGGAGATCATGTATGCTAAGAGGGAGTCTAGCCTTAGAGGGAGCATCCCTATGGAAGTTTAGGATCTTCAGTTTCAGATGTGATAAGGCAGATACACTACCGAGATTGACAGAATCATCTGCAGGGTATGTTGTAGGATGGATTTCAGATGGGCTAGTGTCATCTCTAGATGATTATGGCTACTTCCTAGTCTTGGGATTACCTCCCTCGCTAAGAGGGAGTGTTGATTTTTGTTTAGCTTGGGAGGTACTCCAAGCCCTAGTGATCAAGGGTTGGAGGTCAAGTGCCACAAATGGGATGGTGGGATTGATCCAAGCTTGGGTGTTTTGCACCCATTGTTATTTGGGACAAAACCATGATGGATATAAGATGTGTGATGGATGAGGATGATATTTCTCGATGATACGATTCCAATGAAAGAAGAATCATTTGATTCTAAGTTTTCATTCAGGAGTTACAAATTTTTGAAGTTGTATTTTGGGGTTACACTCATGTGTCAAGGTCGGCTTGGTGTGAAGATGACGTGGATAAGTTATAGAAGCACCTAGATCATGATGTTTTATGAGCCCCTCATTTTTGTATAAAAGGAGGGTGAGTGTAAGGCATTTGATCATCCAAGTAAGGGAAATATATACTCCAACGAGCTCTAAAATTGCACGAGGTTGCAGCAAGGTGAAGACTTGGGACAACATGGGAGGAAATATGCATTAGACATTGTGGGAGAGGCCTCTAGTTGAAGGCCAAGTGTTGGAGGAAGTGTGTATCATCTAGAGGGATTGTTTTATGGTAAAAAAATGTTGTTTCAAGGTCAGATTGCTGGAAGGAAAGGCCACAACTAGAAGGGCTAAAAATATAGTGTGGAGAGGAGTCTAAGCCAGCATGGTGTTTCCTGTTTGTTGTAGGTGTAAAGAGGGGGATTAGAGGTTTTCTAAGGGCATATCTTAGAGTTGTTTCTTAGATCGAGTTTACTGGACAAGAGGTCGAGTTCAGGAAGGAAAAACCAAGGTTATGTTTGAGGGTTGGTTGGATTGATTTGAGGGGGTTTGAGAGCTGGAGTTGTTCCCATGGAAGCATTGAGGTGACAAGGCTCCAAGGGACAACATGGCATATGGAGTAACCCTTCCAAGGAGGACCGCAACCCTTAAATGGATTACTTGTTTGCCAGCATGGAGGGTTAAGGGTTGCATTGCGCCCTAACCAGAATTGCAGGAGAAACAAACTAACATTGTGAATAACAATGTTTTTCGGAGCTATATTAATTCAAGGTTTAACGATGTCTAGAGCATTGATGGTGCTTTTTATATGGATAAATACCTCTTGTGAACAAAATCGATCTCTCTACAATCCTACAGGAGAACTAGAAACAAATACACATAAGAATATCTCTTTCCCTAAGCTAACTCTGTTCATATTATTAAAATTAAAGGAAGAGGATGATGCTCTAACCTCTTTAACAAAATGCCTGATGGAGATCTGAAAATATATTTTGAGGTAGCTCCTTAATGCTTTGAAGAAACCTACAAACATAAAGATACAAAGGATCAAATGCATGTGTATTATAATAATCTAAAACAACTTAATACAATGATCAATAATATTATAAATTAAAATTATCTTAATGAATACATGAGCATAGACCATTCATAATTCCAATAAGAAAATAAAATGAGAAAAAGTATCTAAATGCATTATTTAGGGATAAAAGAGAATCCTTACAACCAAGCCTTGATGTCGTGAAGGTTCCTCCCAAATACATATAATATTCCTCCTTTGATGATAAGCTTCCCAATCAAAATTACCAGCATAAGGCTAACATAAGTGAACTCCCCCAACCATGAAGTCTCGGCTCTATAAGACAAATGGAGGAGGTTTCAGATCCACAAAATATGGATGAGATCCATAAATAGTGGGATTAGGTTTCTATGATCCGAGAGAATTAGCTCCATACTTAGAGGGGTTTCGCTAGAATAGATATGACTCAGAACCTTCTAGTTAGGATATATGTGCCAAAATATGCTTCTAGAATTTAATTTTAAATTTTACTTTACTTTGAGTCAGTTGTGAAGTTTTTAATGGAAAACAGAGTGCATAACTACACAGGAGTTTATGGCAGTAATAGTGCATGCATGAAAAATGATTAGGAAAAACGTGCAAGTCATATTTAAGAGGTCAAAGAACCACTTTACCCAAATTCATGATTTGATCAAGGAATATAAAGTTTTGACCTGTAAAGGAGTGTACTGGAACATAAGTATGGATGGAGATAGATACATTTTAATTGTCAAGTGTCATGGTGACAAGATGAAGTGTAAGAGATTTCCCCCTAAACTGTGAAGTTTGGAAAGTTATTAAAATATTGAAGTGCTTTATCATACCAAAGATTGGATTAGAGAGACCGGTTGGAAACCTACAATGACAATTCATGGATTATAATGCAAATATATATAATCATCACTGAGGTAGGCATTCCCATACTCAGAATAAAACTAACTCAATGTACTTGTACATAAATATCATAGAATCATATCAATAGTAGACACAATATGGATGCAACCATCTCTTATGAATGTTTCTACACAATCACGAATGCATAACTCCTCGCAACCTAGATGGATGAAACTAGATCCAAGGTCTTGATCTCTATCTCTCAATTAGTACGAATCTATTCATGCAGTTGAAAGTGTCTAAGTTGTTATAACCCTATTTTCCACTCCATTATAGTGAGAGAAACCCAATATCAACTTAGCTCAGTTTTTTGGATAACATGCATCCCTTTTCACCTTCTATTTTACTTATGTGAGATTTATCCCATGATAAAAGGGTGAAATTACATAATTGAGAAATTTCTCATAATTATTTTTCCAAAATAGTATAATTATGAGATAATAATTATTTTATAATTGATATAATTGAGAAAAATATCATAATTGTGAAAAAGGTTTCTAGAGTTTCCCATTCCCTAGGATATCTTCTCGATTTCTCACTGATTCAAGTTGGCCAGGACTCATCCATTAGATATTTATCTAACTTCTTGTCATCGTGGGCATCCACATTCATCCTCTAGGGACCTATAATTTACCCATTTATACTGGATCATTTGAGAGGGTCAAGCTAGTTCTAGAGAGAGTGAGTTTTGGAAAGCCATGTTGTTGTTGTGTTGAGATCTCGATACCCTATTGTTATCCTACTATCGTATTGAGAGCCTGTGAGGTATTATTTTATAGGACAATGCTCTTCATGCTCATCCATCACATCTAGTGGGGAAACTCTACCATATCGCAGAGAGGAGAAGCTAGAATTGAGGCATTGAAGCGTTATATTATGTTAATGAATAATTATGCTTCCTCCCGTATATGATTGTGTTTGAGATCTTAATTGTTTTATGTTATCGTTTATCTAACGCTATTCCGAGGAAGATCCTTTGCCGTATTTGTATGTTTGTGATTGTGTGTAGTTATTGATATCAGAAGCATATGAGATAGATCATTCATGTAGAAGTAGAAGAGGTCTACATCGAACACAAGATTTTTCCCTAACCTGTGAGGAGGAAAGGTAGTCTCTTCTTCCTCACAACATTAAACTATTGCATGTTGCTTGTGAATCATGAAATATTGGGAATCTAGGATGTCTTTTTTATTTTTCTTATATCTGTCTAGTGATCTATCAAACACTAGATCACAGAGCAACAACTCCCTGTAGTTTTGTATGCAACAAAAGTTGTGCTTTCAATGAGAGCACACTCGCTTTTTTTGTTTTCTTTGCCTTAGATCCTGATATGATCCTCTCTTTTTTTCGATTTTCTAGGTTTCCTCAAAATTTTCCAATTGTTTTCAGCTATTTTTCAAGGTTATTATCTTTGTGCTTCAGATCTGAGTTGATCTTAGATATGAAGTTCTTTTCTTTCTCTTTAAAAGACAATAACATATTACACATCTCAAATCAAATTCTGTAATTTTATATACAAAATTTGATTAAACTGATCACATATCTAGATTCCTCTCATTATTTTACCCAAAAACAAAATACAAAAATATTGAAAATAGACTCTGTATGAAGAATTTATGGCCAATTAAAATTGGCAAGCTGTTTTCTTCCACCCTCGTGTGCAACTTATTTTTCGTTTAGGTTCTACTATTTTCTATACATATCTGGGTAAAACTAATTAAATTTTTGTATTATTATTCAAATTTTACCTAAAAACAAAAAAAAATTACTAAAAACAGACTCAATGAAGAAGTTATGGCCAATTAAAATTGGCCAGTTTTTTTCTTCTGCCCTCGAGCGCAGCTGATTTTTCATTTCGGTTCTACTATTTTATGTATAGGTATGGGTAAAAATAACTACATATTTTTATTATTCTTTAAATTTTACCTCAAAAAAAAGAAAAAAAAATCACCTAAAACATAGTCCATACAAGGAAGATATAGCTAATTGAAAATTCAGCCTATTTTCTATTTGTTTTTCCCAATTTTTGGGTATTATTGATCTATTTTGCTTAATTTTTCAAGTTTTTTCTTGTTGATCTATTAGATATGTATTGGATATATCATTTTTTGTAGCTGATTAGTTGTCATATGTTTCTGATATGATCTATTTTGGTCAGTTTGTTCAAGGTCTTCCCTTATGCATTATTGCACGATCTGCTTCTTGAGTTTTGATTGGGAGAATTGGATTGGGTTTTGAGTTTTGTCTCTTAACTTCATTATCAACAATGTTACCGATGAAATAGGTAACCTGACCTCAAAACGGGAAATCTAGCCCAAAAAGTCTCAAAAAACATGAAAAAACACCCCAAAAACAAAAAGGGGGTCTTCCAGAATGCACTTGGTTTTTTTTGAAGGTCAAATTTCAACATTTTATAAAATTATGCTAAAAACAAAATTGTTTGTTGAAAAAAGGATTAAAAAAACACACTCAAAACAAAATCAGTTGATGTTGGAATAACAAAAAAAAAAATTGTGTCATAATTTTGACACTTGTAACAATGGAATTAAAGACAACATATTAGGACATTTTTTAAAATCGTAAATTTCTAGCATTTTTGATAGATGATGTTAAATATAAACAAATACATGTCTGAAGGGCTTATCATTTCGAACAATTTTCATCCATATTGTTAAACATAAAATATCTTGGCTCTAAACAACCCCAAAATTTTAATTATTTTCAACCATAACCTTAAAGATAAAATTTGGTAGCGCATAAAAACTTTAATGACAAGTTGTAAATCTAAAGTTTTTCAATCTTAAGTGTTCAACATACTTGAACAATGAAATTATGGAGAAATTATAAGACTTAAAATTTTTTAAAAATGAACAAGTAAATGAAAAAATTATCATTGAACAAAAACAAGTAAGAGTAATTTTAATTTTAAAGGATAAAAACTTATCCTTTTTCAAATCTTAGCATAAGACAAATTTAAATATAATTTCAACCAAAACCTAAAAATCAAGCATCAAAACAAAGTGTTCCCTTTCAATGACGCATATAGTTATTAAAACTTTTAAAAGTATCTTATACCAAATGGTAACAATACATAATATCATGGTAATATCACTGCATAATATAAAAATTCAACATTAGTTCCTATTTTCTATTTTACTTATAATTAAAATATCAACATTGGTACATTGAATATAACATAAATTATAATTGTAATTCATTGTTGCATTGTCGATATTCTAAAGAGATGAATTCTTTATAATTAAAACATATAATCCAACAAACATAGAAATGTCTCATAACTTCATGAAAAATGAGATGGAAGTCAAAATTTTTATTTCAAGTTACCATGCAAACATCAATTACATAAAAGTGTCTTAGATAGTTATTCAAAATCAACCATAGGTTCTGGCACACCATCATAATATACATCTTTAGATGAATGGCTCGATGTAGATGAAGATGATCCATATTCTTCTCTTTCATCAACTAGTGCTCCATCTAAGTCAACATGCATGCCCACCATTTCAGAGTTCAAAAATCTTGTAGATCTACGTCTACATTTTGCAGAGTCCCATCTCAACAGTAATTGTTCTGGTAGCAATTTCTTCAAAATATTTATGGTCTGCAACCGAAGAGTTCCTCTCTTTGTCAAATTGAAGTCATACATAAGTATGTCAACATCCTCCAATTTTAAGACATCTGTGCGGTGACGATTTATATTTGTTCCCTTTCTTTTTCTCTTTCTGCCAATTATTTTTTCCGCTACCATCTCTGGCTTGTACACACCATTGAAAGGGTGGGTACTTGTGGTATACCAATGTACATCAACAGCTGTAATCTCTTCATTTTAATTAATGACCTTTATAACCTTGACAATCTAGAATGGATAGCCAAGTGGATCTTCATCTGCTAACACTGCTATCATGCAACCCTCCTTAAGATCATGCACAGAACCCCTGTAAAGGTCTTCCATGGCTTCACGTTGTGCACGTGATCTTCTAGAACCAATATAGATTTATTTTTCCTCTACCTGTGGGGAATTAATAATAGCTTGAGGCTATTGTTGTTCAACATTGTGTGTTTCCTGATGTTCATGTTCATTTGGCATATTTTGTGGCAAAAAAAAAGATTCTTAAAAAGCATATCCCCATTTATTGATCTTGAAATCATATCACTTTGATTACTGAAAAAAGACTCCCACCAAACTGAATCAGCAACATCAAAGTACTCATATGTATCTCTAATACATATTTTAATTTCCTCTAGACATTCATAATAATTTATGTCTCTCTTCTACCTTCGTGCATTATGGAGTTCAGCGACTGATTGTAATAACAATATCTTTGATGAAAACATTGGACGCTTTGGAATGAACTTCAAAAATGCTAAACCTGATGATGGTCCCCATTCTTCAACATTTGAATACTTCTTGCCCCATATAAGTGTTATCCCATCAATTTTTTTGATACGAAATTGCTGCTTGAAGCTAATGTCGCTAAGTTGTTCAATGCATTTCTCCTCACCGTGCGATCCAAAAATAAACCTTCGCATGTCAATAGTTTCTTCCAACACATGAAAACAAGCTCTGGAATGTACGATTTCTTAATACATTCAATTAATGATGGCAGGCTCCCAAAACCTTTCCTCCTCAATGTTACTGAAAAATGACTGAACATTTGATCAATATTATCATGAGTATTCCCAACAAGAAGGAAACCAACCTTTATCTTTTTAAAAATACCCAATCCAACGAGCATGTTTAGATACCCAAAAAGAGCTTAATTTTTGTTCTCGCGACTTGTGTTGTCTAATTGTAAATACAAAACTTCAGGAAGAATCTCATACCAATGAGTAACCACATCATGGATTATAGTTATGGTCAGATTTGCATCAATGTGAATATTTGGAGTTGTGAATAAAACTCTTGGAAACATCTTCTCATTAAATACCATACAACCAACCAAGTGAAACTGAATGAAATTTTCCTCCTGTAATTTTTTTGGCGTGCAGACAAAATGTGGAAGAAGTGTTTTCTTTTGGTCCATACCATCAATTATCAATCCTAGATATTTATTTGGATGATCATAACACTTCTTTTGATGTTTATACAACTTTTTCCTTTCACTTGTTTGCTGATTGCGATGGTCTTGAAGTTCTTTGACAATGGAATCTGTACATAAAATAAAAGAAACATATGAATAAATATATTTTCATAGTTGATAAGTATCAAATTTTAAAAAACAATGTTTTGAACACATACCTCTTTATGCCCCTTGACATTTATCTCTTTTTTCTTTAAGAGAAGCACATGTGCTGCAAATCCCCATCCTTGTCTTCTTAGGAATACGAACATTGTTGAATTCAGTTTTCCATATCCTTGTAAAATAAGAATATGCAATAAAATTACCAATTCCTTCAACAACTTCTGCATAATCTTTGTATAACATGAATATTTCTCGTCTCGAGAAATTATCTGGAATATGTATTGTGTCTTTATTTGGCATACACTCTCCATGATTTGAAAAGAAGTCTTTCATCCATGTCTTAGCAATATTTGAAAACGGCCCCACCTCTCGTTTATAACGTGCTTCTGAATAATATGTGGGATCCATTTCCAATCCATCCTGGATTCTTGACAAATGACAATTACCAATTGAATAAAACATTTTGAACGCCTTTCTGCAAAGCAATACATTCCCAATATGATAATCATAACCTGCTAGTGTAGATTGCATGAAACCCACTAAATATGAATTTTGCATGCTTTTATTCATTGACATATATGTTTTCCTTTTCTCCAAAGAAAAGTTGAAATCCATATTTTTCAATCAATCCCTTTGACAACATTCACTTGAAATCAAATAAACGACAGAACTTCTTGTCATGAGATATTTTGTCCTCGCCCTTGTATAACTGGAATGCTTTGGGTTGATATGAAAAGGTCTACTCCTACTCCTATTTGCAATATTTGCTTACAATGGCTTCATCATTCCATCATCCTTTGTAAAAGTAGTTTCATCACCATTAGGAGGAATATTATCCCCACTATCATCATCCTCAACATAGTTAAGAAATTCATCAACATCATTGCCTGGAAAATTTTCTTTACCACCATCAGTTGAAGAAAACATTTCACAAGAATCATCGGCACTTTTGTAACCCTGAATCAAAAGAAATTCTTCACCATCTTGACCCATCCTTTCAAATTCTTCCCTGGGAGGATTCAATTCTTCATCACCATGAGTGTCTTTGAAATGGTCACTTGGAGAAAATGCAATATTCAGATCTGTGCCTCTAAAATTATCATTTGCAAGATACTCTTCATCCTCCCCTTCCTTAGTGGTGCTCTCATAATCCTTGGGATTAGGCATAAGTGGAAGCTTTGAATTTGTATTCACTAGAATTTCTTCATCCTGCCCCTCCCCTTCCTCACTGAAGCTCTCATAATCCTTAGGATTAAGAATAAGTTAATGCCTTGAATCTATATTTATTGAAAATTATTCATCCCCCCCTTCATCAGTGGTTAAATTATAATCATTATGATTAGGATGAAGTGAAAATTTTAGCTTTGGAAATTCATACCTGTCTTCATCAGTGGTGTTGGCATAATCCCTAGGATTAGGACGAAGTGGATATTTTGACACTACAAATTCTTCATTCCCCTCTTCCTCAGTGGTGCTGACATAATCCTTAGGATTAGGACAAAGTGCATATTTTGACTCTGCAAATTCTTCATTCCCCTCTTCATCTGTGGTGCTGACATAATCCTTAGGATTAAGACGAAGTGGAAATTTTGACTCTGGAATTTTTTCGTCCCCCTCTTCATCGGTGGTGCTTGCATAATCCTTAGGATTAGGACGGAGTGGAAATTTTGACGCTGTAAATTTTTCATTTCCCTCTTCATCAGTGGTGCTGGCATAATCCTTAGGATTGGGACGAAGTGGATGTTTTGACTCTGAAACATTATCATTCTCCTCTTCATTAGTGGTGCTCGCATAATCCTTACGATTAGGACGAATTTGATATTTTGACTCTGGAAATTTTACATCCCCCTTTTCATCAATGGTGCTGGCATACTCCTTAGGATTAGGACAGAGTGGATATTTTGACTCTGCAGATTCTTCATTCCCCTCTTCATTTGTTGTTCTTGCATAATCCTTAGGATTAAGCTGAAGTGGATATTCTTCATCTCCCTCTTCATCAATGCTGTCCTCATAATCCTTGGGATTAGGACGAAGTGAAACTTTTGACTCTGGAAATTCTTCATCATGCCCTTCATCACTGTTGCTTTCATAATCCTTAGGATTAAGAGTAAGTGGTATAACTGGTGCTCGATTTACATAAATTTCTTTTTGTTGCGCCTCATTAATTTTGTTCTCATCATCTTTAGGATTACGACCAAGTCGATTTTTTGACCCTCTATTCATGGTGAACGAAATCCCATTATATTCATCACTCTGAATAGAGTTGTTGCGTGACGAAGATGTTGATGTTGTACAAAGAAAAACTTTGCTATCAGAAGAAACCATGGCTTTCAACAAGAATAGGTTGAATGATACAAATTCCTCTCCCACTTAACAATATATATCTTAAAGCCTGAAAATTTCCCTCGAAATTTTCCCTCCAAAAAAATTCACGGAAAAATTTTCCTTCAAAATTTCCCCTCAAAAAATTTCGCGAAAAAATTTCCCTCCAAAATTTTCATTTCAAATATTTTATACAAATATTAGTCAAAAAATGTATTTAACATTTTTTTAATAAAATGTTTGTGTTGAAATATTTTACCGATATTTATATTCAAAATATCCACAAAATATTTCTATCATGGATGCCTTCCAAACTAAAATAATGTTTTTATTTCAATGATTTAACATTGACTAGATGTAAGTATTAACTATAATATTACTATAATATCTACATGCAAATATTAACTATAATGACTACATGTAAATATTTTAATTTTAAATTTTAAACTTATGTTATATTCATCTAAAATATATTTCAAAATTTATTAATAAACTGTTGGTCTTCAAATATTTCACCATACTTTCTACTCAAAATATCCACAAAATATTCTTTTAATGCATGCCTTCGAAACTAAAATAATTTTCTTATTTGAATGGTTTAAGATTGACTACATATAAATATTTACAAAAATAACATGTAAATATTAACTATTTAAACTATAATATTAACTATAATTAACTACATGTAAATATTTTAGATTTTAAAATTTAATCCCATGATTTTAAACATTGAGTACATGTAAATATTAATTATGATAATTAAATGCAAATATTAACTATTTTATCTATAATATTAATTATTATTAACTACATGTAAGTATTTCATATTTTAATTTTTAATCTGAGATTATATTTGAATTATTCAACATTCAGTACATGTAAATATTAAATAAAATATTAACTATGATCACTACATGCAAATATTAAGTATTTTAACTATAGTATGAACTATAATAAACTAAATGTAAATATTTTAAATTTGAAATTTTAATCCCACATTCGTTAAACAGTAAACCAATCAGACAATATTCGCTATATAATAAAAATGATTGTTTTTATTCATCACATCACATCAAGTTTTCTGGTATTTGTTAGAGCAAATTTTTGGAGGTGTTGCGTTGGCATTGGTAACTTTGTGGAGGCATTGCATTGGCATTGGAGGCGTTGTGTTGCTATTGGTAATTTTGTGGAGGTGTTGCATTGACATTGGTAACTTCGTGAAGGCATTGCATTGGCATTGGAGGCGTTGTGTTGCTATTGGTAATTTTGTGAAGGCGTTGTGTTGGCATTGGTGATAGCAGTTTTTTGCATTTCAAAGGTTAGTTTTTCTTCTATTCTGTCAATTTAAAGACGATTTTGGGGAAAATCTGTTTTTCTATAGTTTTTTGTGTCCAAAAACTAATTTTTTAAGGTTTTTAGGTTCAAAAACCATAATTTTTTTATATTTTTTTAGTGAAGAAAATGCAAAAAGAACTAAATTTTTTAGGGTTTTAAGGACAAAAATTTAGAAATTTTTTTCTTTTTTAAGACTTATAGGTTCATCTAGACAGAAAAATCCATAAAACAACCATGCACATTTAAAAAAAAAAAAAAAAAAAAAGTAATATTATAACATTTTTTATTTGTTTTTTTATCATAAATATATCAGTGATTTCATTATTTAAATTTTTTTTTTTTAAAGAATTTTTTGATTTTATATTTTTTTTTTTTAATTTTAAATCATAGTTTTATTCTTTTTAATTTTAAATCTTCAATTTTTTTCTTTATTGTTTTGTTATATATCATAATTTTTTTTTTTTTTTAATTGTATTGTTATATAGTTTTTTTTTATTTTTTTATTGTATTGTTATATTAAAACAAATTTTTATTTATTTATTTATTATATTGTATTTTTTTTCTTTTAATTATATAATATTTAAAAACAAAACATAATTTTTATTTAATAAATTGTTTTTTTTTAATATATTTGTTATATTTTGATATTTTTAATAATTATTTTTTTTTATTAAATAATGTTTTAATAATTATTTATTAATTATGTTATTAAAAATAAAAATTAAAATTAAAAAATTAAAAAATAAATAAATAAATATGCATTGGGCTCGCCTGCCCAGCAGGGGCCCTGGGGCTGCCCGCCGGCCTCCGAGGCCCCGCAGGCACAAGCCACAAAGCCATATTTTTGTTTTAATTTTTATTTTATTTTTTATTTTATTTTTAATAAAACAATAAAAAATTGTTATATAATATAATAAAACCGTTGTTATATAATAATTGTTAAAAATATCAAAATATAACAAATATAATTTTAAAAAAATATTTATTAAATAACAATTATGTTTTGTTTTTAAACATTATATAATTAAAGAAAAAAACAATACAATATTATAAAAAAAAAAAAAAAACAACAACAACAACAACAACAACATTTGTTTTAATATAACAATAAAAAATAAAAAAACAAAAACAAAACAAAACTATATAACAATAAAATTAAAAAATTAAAAATAAAAAATATAATATTATAACATTTGTTTTTAACATTTAAATATTTAAATTTCTTTTTTTTTTAATTTAAGTATTAAAACAATATTATAAAAAAATTAATTTTTTCTTTTATTTTGTTTAATTGCTTTTATTTTATTTTGTTTATTTTTATTTAATTACTATGTAATGTGAAATAGAAATTTGTAATTTTCAAATATATTAAAAGATTATATAAATTTATAAACTTTTATATTAATTTTTTATAATTTTAAGTTTATAATTTTTTATTTAATTGCTATGTAAAGTAAAATAAATTTTTATTTTGTTTTGTTTTGTTTATTTTTATTCAATTGTTATGTAATGTAAAATTAAATTTTAAAATTTTAAAATATATTAAAAGATTATAAGTTTTTTTAATAAAATCATTGTCTTAAAAAAATAAAATTTAATTTTAACATCTGTTATAAATAGTTAGTAATTTTTTTTATTTTTTTTAAATATTAAACAAAAACTGAAGTTTGAAAATAATAGTTTATTTTTTTAAATTGTTTTATATAATTTAAACACATTTTTAAATTTTTTATAAAATGTATTCAAAACATATTATATAGATATATATACATATGACTTATAGTATTTTGTTTTTAAATGAAAATTTTTATAGTTAATTTTACTGTTTTAATTTCAAGCTATTTAGTTTTAGAAATAAATTTTGTTTATTAAATTTATTTTATCTGCATTATTTTTCCATTAACTAATATATATATATATATCAGGAAAATGGCATCAAAAAAAATTTATGTGAATGTTTCTGCACCTAGGGCAGCAGCTCCCAAATCTACAGCTGCAGCTCGACGCACTATGGATACAACTCTCAAATCTAAAGTTGCATCTTGACGCACTATGGACACTGTTGGACGCAATAAGGACATTGTTGCACACACTAATAAAATTCAAGCAAGTGGGGCACCAGGTTCATTAAAGCTTATTTCTGATTGGAAGAACGTCGAGGAAATAGATAAAACCGATTTCTCATGGTATCTTGAAGAGAGTGAAAAGGAGGTTGATATACACATCTATCTGATTTGTGATATGATTGATTTAAATGAGCCATATGATGTGATGGGCAGAGTACGAGACATATGTATGGTCCCGAATACAAACACTATTTATGTTCTTGCAAGGAAGGCTCAGAAACTTGAGAAGGTTAGATATCATCTATCAATCGTCAAGTATGACACAGATGAAATATCTTCAAAATTTTCTGAATAAATATCAAGCAACATTGCAAATAACATCGTAAGTATGCTTATTTTTATTTCCTCTATGCATTATTGTAAGGATGATTCAATTTTTTATAAATTATTGATCATTGACATGTTTTATTTTGTTTCATAGGATTTTGTTCCAAGTCTTTCAAACATGTTTGAAGGTATTTATATGTTGGTGCCAAATGTTATGGATGTGATCAACACTTTCCACAAAGACAAAGCAGAGGAAAGGAGATTGAAGCAAAGAGCAATAGCTCATGACACTGCAACAGTACAAAGAGGGGATCAACCAAGAGTCACTAAGGTGGGTCAATCTAGTAAACTTAAACATGTTTATTTTGAAGGTGTCAAGCATGAAACAAAAAATTATGATAGAATTAGTGAGAAGGAGATTAGAACTTTTGTGCAAAAGGAGAAAACAGATCAGACACCAAAAAGAAAAATTGCCAAATATGTCTCTCTTTTACCTCATGAAGGAGAGCTTGTTTATAAAAAAACTGATATGTTATCCAATAAGACTAGGAAATCAAATATTGGTGAACCTGTAAAGGTCCTGAGCAGCAATGAATAAAAAATTGAAAGCTCTCACGGAAGAAGAGAAATCATAACACCAGATGCTGAGTTAGAGGATGGCATTATTAAAACAAAACAAAATGCTATTCGACAAGAGTTGAGGAAGAATAAATTAATTCCTGGTGGCCAAACATTTGAGCTTAATGTTAACCAATTTTATGGCCCAGATGAAGGACAATCTCAATATCAAATTAGAAAGGCCCATCACCTACATGTACATAATCTGAAAACATTGTTCAGGTTCAATCCATATGTGCATGTGGTGGATTATGTGGTTCTTGTCGATCCGTGTCAGGTTCCCAACAAACAAGCATTTGACAAGAAAAAATGTTTTGATTATGAATATTATGTAATTGGAGGGAACCATTTGATAGAGGCTAAGAGACAATTGATCGCAGAATATCCAAATAACTATCTTTTTCAAATAGTGAAATGCATCATTTACGCTGGCTTAACAAAAATGGAATCAAAGTTATTGGCATGGGATCATAATGCAGATAATGAGTACATAATGAAATTGATTTTCATCCAAAGGGTCAGATTTATTCATAATGAATTCATAGAAAAATGTGGTGGGGATAAGACACAAGTTAGTGTAGCATTTCAAAAGGAATGTTTAATAGAAACAGGTTATCAAATTGATGAAAAAAAAGCAAAAGATGGAAAATTGAATACAAATCTCTTCAGAAGCACAGATAACATTTTTCAGTTGGCATTTAGAAGTGGGGAGGAATGGGATTTGATTGATGAGATTTTTGATCAGTGGGAGAATATTTCCATAAAAAATCAAAAGGTTAGAAAGAGTAAACCCATAATAGTTACCAACAGTAAGGGGGGTCCTAAAATGAAGCAGCTTCTAGAGGATATGACTATTACACCTTGGAGAACAATGCAAGGTGTGAAGGATGATAAATTAGTCAAATCAGTATTAGCCTGTGTGAAGTCGGGTGAATTATCAATGGAAGAAATGTGTGCAGAATTTCAAAGGTAAGTTTCTTGAATTATTTCTTATTTTTCTTTCATTACAATTTTCTTTTAAATAAAAAATAATGATGTTGGTAGAATTTGTTATACATGTTAGTATATTAACGCTTGTAACTTGATTTATTCAGTCATAAATTTTTTATTAAAATACAAGAATACATGGTTATAATGTTGAATGAAGATTGTTGGGATGATGTTGTACGCAACTACCCAAAAGCAAGTTCTACATCAACACTAAAAGAGTTTTATATTGCATTCAATAAGGTATGTTGATTTATAAATTCATTTTATTCATATTTAAACTATTTTTATTTTATTACTTATATATATATATATATATATATATATATATATATATATAAAGATGTCAAAGAAGGATGGAAATGGAATACTAGATACTTTCAATAGCTTTATTGAAAAAATTAAGATGGAGAACATGAAAAGGAAGCGTCTTATGAATGTTGAACTTGATCCTACTCTTAATCATTACATTTAGAATGGGCTCGACAGTGTCCAATATCAAATAATACAAGGTGACTGTGAAGACATTGCATCACTAATACCTAAAAGGGAATATGGCTTAGTTATTGCAGATATTCCTCATGGTTTCAATTTCCCAGACATTGAATATGATAGAGAACCATATACTTATCAAGCTTTTAGTAAAGTGGTTACGGGTTTTCAAGAAGTCACAACATCACCACTTTGGCGATTTGTGACATTTCATTCAGACACACAGTTTCCAATGTTATTAACAAGCTTCAAGGGTAAAGCAAACTCAAGGATGCAACTTACATGGTAAGATTTTGAAATTGTATGTTTGATTCCTCCTAAATTTTTTTATTCATGTAAAATTTAATTGAACTTTTACTATGTTATGTTACAGGAAAAATTCAAATATTGTTTCTTCCGAAGATCAGCCTATTATAAATGATTGTGAGTTCATCCATGTTGAATGTTTAAGAAAAGACGATAGCTATAAGCACATTATTATGAATCGAGTAGATGGGAAGAGTCATAGTCAAGTATTGGTTTATGATGCAGTTGTAAGAAAACTAACATATGAGGATAAAGGTGCAAAAGGAGATATAGTTAACATTTATCAAAAACCACAAGCATTGATTAACTATCTTATAGATCTATGTTCAAATGAAGGAGAATGGGTTTTGGATTTATTCTCAGGATCAGGTAAGTTTTATTATACAAATTTAAATTTAAATATTGTCTTTTTTACTTTTTATGTCTCCATACTAATTTTTTTACTTATTTTTTTTCTGCTTGATGATTAGGTAAAACACTAGCATGTTGCCTACTAAAAGGAAGAAATTGCATTGCCATTGAGAAAGACCCAGTTCAATGCAAATTTATTCAGCAAAGAATTAATGCTCTTAAATTCCTTTCAGATGTGAAGCAAGAAGTTGGTTTGAGGAAAGGAGATTTTAATGAATCACGTGTGGCGAAAAAAGCAAAGGAACCTCAACCACCATTATATGGAATGATTGGAAAGGGACACTTTGGAAGATTTGCTGACATGAAAGATCCATTAGAAGATGACAATGATCAAAATGAAGAAGAAAATGTTGCGGAAGAAGCCATCAATGATGTTCTAGATGATGTTGAAGATTTATTAGTTGATATTGTTGATGATGTTTAAGTTATGCTTGCAAACAAAGCTTATTTTTTAGAACTATTAATCAGTTTTACTTGTAATGTTTAGACTTTTATATTTTATGAGAACAACCCTTTTTTTTTTGCAAAAAACATGTGATTGTTATTATTTTTTGACATAAAATTCAATAAAAATGTTATTTTCTTAAGTTTTTTTATTAAAATTCTCCCAAAAAATTAGTTTATTTAACATGTTTTTTCCAACAAAAAGTCTGTAAAAGTGTATTTTTTGCATTGTATTTATATCAAAAAATTGTATTTTTTTGTCATATGGTTCAAAATATTGGTTTTTTAGGGACAATTTTTTGATGTGCACTGAAAAAATATTTAAAAATACATAAACATGTAGAAAATATAAACTTTAGAATATTGACCATTTTTCCATCTTTTATCTATGTGAAAAAGTGAAGATATCATTACGAGTTTTTATTTTAAAAAAAATATTTTTTTATTTTTAAAACACAAGTACATAAATGCACTTAAAAATAAACATCTCACACAAGAAGAAGACATTAGAAAATATATAGTGTCAAAATCAATCCTATAAAAAAAAATTGGTGATGATACACCACCACTATTCAAAATCAACATAAAAAACATCACATTAAAAATAAAATAAAATAATAATAATAATAATTAATTTAAAAAAAAAAAACAAAATGAAAAAAACTTAAAGTGCCAAAAACATGCTCATAATGTTTTTTCTTGATTCTGCATCGCCACTTTTTCAAAATCGGGTGTTTTTCTTGATACTTCAAAAAGTAGGTAACAATGAGGTTACCTATTTCATCAGTAACATTGTTTATCAGTTTTGATTAGTTGTATTCAATGATTTTTTGGGTTTGATTTACATTTTAAATTTAGATTTTGGGATTTTTTCTCATTTTCATGCCTTCTTGTTGAGTGATCTCTTTGATTTTTTATCATTAGTGTCACAAATGGTGGCGTTGTGACCAGTTGCGCAGCTATCATCTTATCAAGTGCTTTTGAAAGATTTTTTTTACATTTTATCACTTTCTTTAAGATATTTTTTAGGCCTCTTTTCCTCTAGGGTGTGGTTTAGTCCTTTGTAGAACATTGGCCCTAGTGGTGCCATTGTGCTACAACCCTAGCTGGATTGATATTGACATATTTTATTTCCACTTTGGCTTTCATTTTAATTTCTTTGAGTGTGTATTTGTTTCCTTATATGTTTTACTTTTGGAGTGCTTTGTGTTCTTTCATGGGAGACCTGTTTTGGTCTCTTTCTCGAATTCGTTTTTGTTGTCTTTTTGGGTCATTAATTAAAATTATTCGGATAATTTGTATTCAGGAATATTTATTAAAAAGTGCATATTAGTAGGCATTGGTGTGTTAGATAATCTCTTGCCCTCTTGTAGCTAGCATTCATCGAGTTGAAAACTAAAAATTGCATATAGTTGCATTAGGGTGACTAACTAAGAGTCCTACACACCATTTTAGTTTCACGTCGATTCTCGCTTGAGTAAACAACAACAATTAGAAGTAACGTGATAATAAAATCAACTTGATTCATCTTTTATTTTCACTGGTATTACACCAACATTAGCTTATGCTAGGGTCTTGGAGGTAGGACTGTGATTTAACCACTCCAAGACCACAAAATCAATTCAGAACCTTGTGGTAGGGAGTTAAAATCAATTTGCAGTAGTGCAATCTAGTAATCCCTCCTCACAAAAGGGTTAAGAAAAAGGTCACACTTGGGCTAAGCAGGCTGACACAACCCTACTCACTTAGTTTTGGGTGGCACAATATAGTGGAATTGACATGCATACAAATAGTGTTTATCACTTTCAGACCACTTGGGAGGTAACTCTCAAGGGGGTTTCGGTCTTGGCTCCTTTTTGGGTTAAGTTTCCTACTCTTGCGTGGTGGTTTATCCTACAACTGTCCCCCCAGGTCGCGCTATTGTATGTGGTGACCATAGTGGCCTTTCTTTCTAGGGTTGATGCACAAATGCAGGGTTGGGTTCATCTTATCTATACCTAGGATGGATATCATTCAAACTCTCTCAGTCCCCTTGGGGGGTGTCTCACTTGTGGGAACCCTTGTGTCGAGTTCACAGCTAAAAGGGCTGGGAAGAAGGTCTCTAGTATAAATGTTCCATCGCCAGCTTCTTTGTATTATTTTTGTGTGTGTTACCTTTTGAGACGTTTCTAGAACGTGTTATTTGGTCCGAGTCAGCATTTTTGGATTTAGGGTGTTTGCACTAACTTAATTTTTTTTAATTTACAATCACCCTGTTTGAATTTACACATTGAATTTCACGTCATATTCAAGGTTCACTTCCTGAATGAAGTGGAATTATTTATCCTATACGAAGAGTGCTTGTCAGCGCTCATGACTTAGACCACCATATAGTGTTGGAATCTATGGTTAACCCTACTGATAGTGATCTGGTTTCTATTGAGACATTGGAGGATGACTTTGAGGCTCCTGCCAATCAACCTTTGACTAATTCTTTAGGGCCTACCTTACTGTGGCTAAATCCTGAAGGTGCTACAACGACTTACACTTACATGCCATTATCGACCATTTAACCTATGAAGGAGTCTGAGACTTCCCTACTATTTGCATCAATAGTCTCGGCTACCATGACAGTGTTGCCATCTCTTAGCATGGCTATCCCTACCCCTCCTACACAACTTACTTCTTCCTGGGGAATTCCACCTATCTCATCTATGGCTCCCACTGGTTTCTCAAATGTTATTGTTTCCACACCATCCTCTATGTCGGCTATGGTACCCCAGCCTAGTTAGCCAGTAACTCCATGAATTTACACACTATCATTTTCCCAACTGACTATTCTTGTTCCTCAGCTAGGCATAGTTACTTCCAGTAATCCATGGGGGTGATCACTAGTTCTCCCTAGTCAGCCTAGGGGTAACGTAACATATAGTATGATGCAAGCTTGGTATAGTTTTCTATTTGGCGGGATTTCGCCTACCAATTCTTTTACTGGAGGGGCTAGTTTACCTAGGGGTAACCCCACTCCTAGTACCTGTCTTATCCAGTTCATTCCCCTTATGTCGATCCTATTGGGCACTCTAGTCCTTCTTTTCACCCTGGGTACAACCCCATTAGCAGTTACACTTTCGGGGGGCCATTACTATCTAGAGTTTTTTACCCCAGGGGGGAAGTTCCATCTTCTAGACACCCTAGCCCACAACATCTTTTTGTCAGGGAGAACCATTTTCACTGCCAACAAAATCATATGTCAAATACATTTGTGGGGGGGTCACAAGGTTGGTCAGGGGATTCTCCTACCAATGACACATTTAGTCAAATTCATAATCAAATTTTCTATCCTCTCTTTATTTACTAGATCTTGTCAAATTGACTAATGACCCCATCTGCCATGATCCCTAGTGGCCATCGATACCCACCAAATTACCGTATGATATTCCGAAGTTCGAAGGGAAGCCTGGGGAGAATGTTTCCACACATATCACCACCTACCATCTATGGTGCTCATCTAATTCGTCAGTGGATTATTATGTTAAACTTTTCTTGTTCCAAATAACATTAACTGGGGATCCTGCCAAGTGGTACATTGAGTTAGACACTGCATCCTATGGTGATTTTTCCTCATTAGCTCAAACTTTCTTGACACAATTTTAGTTACCTACCCAGTATGATCTTGAAATCTTTTGTCTAACTTCAAACAAGATGATTCCATGTTTATCTCTGATCACATTCATGAGTGGCATCGTCGCAAGAGGTTACTAAGAACCATGTTACCTGATGATATCCTCCATAAATAGTTTATTAGATCACTGACCTCAAATTGATAAATATGTGTCTATGTTTTGAGTTGTTACTCAGGAGTAAGCTATTCTATCTACCCAAAAAACGGATCTCATATATTCACAGTCAGGTATGTTATACGAGTTTTGCTTAATGCCCCTAGGCCTTCCTTTAACCCACCTAAGCATGTTCTTGGCCCACATGCTGATGGCGTGATTGGGTATGTTTCTGATCCCATGAACCAACTTGTTGTCCACCTTGGGCAACTAATTGCTACATCTCAAGCCCCATCAAGTCCCCTCCTGAACAGTCCACTGATTTTCTTATGGTGAAGTCCACTCAACCGAAGAAAAACTCACAAACAAGTGGTAAAAATAATAAGAACAATAGAAAAAATAAACAACAAAATCACACTGCCCAAGAGTATAAAACCAATCTTGAGAATTAGGGAGCGAGCACCAATGAGCGTCGTCGTAAATTCAAGTTCCCTTGTAAAAAATTTCAGGGTGATCATCTTACTCATGAGTGTCCTTGGATGGATGAAGTTCATAGGATCCTCTCGCCACTATTTTCTCAACAACCTGTCGTTTTAATCCATCCATTCCCTACCACAACCCCAAAAAAAATACTTGCTCATCCTACTAGACCTCTGCAAGGGGGAAATGAGGGACCATATTCGCATCCCCCTCAAAACTTAGTCATATTTATGTTAAAAGAAGATGTCAATATGACCACGGAAGCTAAGTCTATGATGCCCCTTAGTCGAGTTCTCCTCCCAAGTACTCACCCACTCCACCTAGTTCCACTGGACCTATCACACTATATAAGCCCATGGAACATTTTTATCTCCCCCCTAAGGGTGTTTTATGTAAGACAACACACAACCCTTCTACCAGGGTCGCTCAATACTATAGTATTGTTGAAGATCTAGCCCAGCGCCTTATGTCATATCTGCTTTGGAGGTCTTGCAAAGTTTTCCTCAGTAGCATAAAGCCTTGTTGTCTGCCATCGGTGGATTTTTGACCCATCTGACTCTAGTGTCATTGATTTTAATGTTGAGAAAGTCACTCCTTGTCTTGCCCATCAAATTGCTTTCTAGATTATATTGCGAGTTTCCCAAAATAATATTCATCACACTGTGGTAGGTGAGGGCTCTTCCACCTGTGTCATGTCCATATCTTATTGGAAATCTATTGGCTCTCCAACTCTTTCCATGTTTAATACCACTCTCCAAGAATTTGACGGTCACAATTTCTTTCCAAAGGGGTTCCTCCCACATTTTTCCATTGATTTAGGAGGTAAAACTATACATATTAATATTGAAGTTGTCGATTGTCCTTTGAATTATAACCTGCTCCTTGGTCGTAGTTGGTTTTATGCCATGACCACAGTGGTCTCATATGTATTTTGTGTATTTTTATTTCCTCATGAAGGTAAGATCATCACCATTGACCAACTTGATTATTGCGTGCTATTAGCCCAAATTTCCACTATTGGAACTACTGTACCACTTTTGGGGGACCATCTTGGTCAGTTTCATAGTGTTGGCACAGGACTTTTTAAAATTTCCACTCTTATGGTGGTTTTTCCTCAACTCCCTCCATCCAACACTCCTTCGACTCCTACCACTTCTCCTATGCATATGATCTCTTCTGTAACCAGTGCACCCCAAATACCTACTAATGCGTGGGTGGTGTAATTTTATTCTATGGAAGTTGATCAATATAGTGAGAACACTCACAAAATATTGTGGAAGAGATTGCATCTTTGGAAGTCCCATCAATACATCCTGACACTGGTTAGAAACTCCACCCCAATATGGAATGTTATCAGGTTCCTTTACCCACACAGGCCACCCTTCCACTTGTTCCACATGACTCCCTTAATGACAAGCCTCCCTGGTTAGTCAACTAAGTTGGAGGTGATGGATCTATCCATTGATAATCATGGGGATGTTACACCTCTTTCTACCTCTAATCTTCATAGTTTGGAACATGTAGATATCGGCATATTAAATCTTGAATCGAACAAGGGGGCATCTTCTCAACCTTCCTTGGAACCACCACCCATGGAACGAGTCAAGTCTTGGGCTTCAAATATTGAACTTGCCAATGAATCGTCCAACTCTCACCACCTGTCGACAAGCATCTTGTAGCTCCAGGGCCACTCGGTCATCAAGTTGGGCGGCCGTGGGAGACTACGTGTGCAGCGCCCACGGCTGCCCAGCTCGCCGGCCAAGCGACCACAGGCCAACACCGATTCTGAGAATCGACCTTACCCCCGTGGCCATTGGGTTGGTCGATCGTCGGACTACGTATGCAGTCTCCTATAGTCACCCAGCCCGACAATCGAGTGGCCTTGGGCTGGCAAGCTGATTCTGAGAATTTGCTAGCTAGCCCAGGGCCACTCGGTCGCCCAACCCAGCGGCGGAGTGGCCTTGGGCTGGCAGGCTGATTCTGAGAGTTGGCTAGCTAGCCCAGGGCCACTCAGTCACTGAGCCAGGCAACCTAAATATTTTTAATTTTTTAAAAAAAAAAAATTATTAATGTTTTTATTTCTTAATTTTTTTTGAAGTTACAGTTTTTCAGTTTTTTTTAAATTTTTTTATTTAGTTTTGTTTTTCATTTTTTATTTTTTACTATTTTTAATTTTATTTTAAACTGCGATCTTTTATTTTAAATAATTTATTTATTTTTATGTTTTTATTATAATATATATATATATATATATATATATATTCATGTTTTTAAACTTCTTTTTGTTTTAAGATATATTTTTATTTACTTTTATTTTTTTTTGTAAGCTGAGTAGTATTACATCTTCACCATCATGTCCAAATACATCACCCTGATCAGGGCAGGGAATTGAACTGGTGACTTCACATCAAGGAGTGCGTAAAGAGCGCACCCAATCACCGTCTATTCAACACCCCCTTAACTTTATTTACTTATTATTATTTTTTAAACTTTTTGTGGGTGTTTTTTTTAATTTTAAATGTTTTAATTTTTGTTTTCTTTTATATTTTTCATTTATATATATTTATTTATTATTTTGTTTTAATTATTTTTTTTCCTTTAGGGTCTATGTCGATCCTCGGCTAGCAACCTCATCTCATTATGTGTCATTTTGATTGTTGATTTTAAAGTTTTCGTTGTAAAATATCGAGTCCGCCAGCACAATGTGTTAATTTCATCGTTGATATTTAAGTTTTCATTTCAATGGGTCGAGTTTTCCTATATTGTGTGTCAATTTGATAGTTTCGTTTTAAATTTTTATTTCAATGTGTAAAGCTAAGATTTTAAAGTCATGATATATTTATCATTTAAAAAAGAAACTACTCCTGGAATACTGACTCTTTCATTCAGGTGTTCATTTTTAAAGTTTTCTTAGTCAAAAAAATTTCCATAATGTCATTGTTGAAAAATTGTCAAAGTTAAAAGGTTTTCCAGCATTCCAGTATTCCAACTCAACATTTTTTGTTTTTAGGTTGTTTTTCATGTTTTTTTGGAGTTTTTTCGCCAGAGTTCCCGTTTTCAGTTTATAGTTCTCGTTTCAAAGTTTACAATGTTTTTTGCCAAAATATTACAATTATGAGATAATAATTATTTCATAATTGATATAATTGAGAAAAATCTCATAATTGTGAAATAAGTTTCTATATTTTTCCTTTCCCTAGGGAATCACCTCGATTACCCACTCATTCAAGTTGGTTGGGACTCATCCATTAGAAGATTCTCTAACTTATCGTCATCCTAGGTGTCCACATTCATCCCCCAGGGACCTATCATTTACCCATTTATAATGGATCGTTTGAGAGGGTCAGGCTAGTTGTATAGAGAGTAATTTTTGGAGATCCATGTTGTTATTGTGTTGAGATCTTGATACCCTATTGCTATCTTGTTATCATCTTGAGAGATTGTGAGGTCTTAGTTTATAGGAGAGTGATTTTCATACTCATCCATCACATCTAGTGGGGAAACTCTGTTGGATTGCAGAGAGGAGAAGCTAGAACTGAGGTATTGAAGCCTTATATTATGTTAATGAAGATCTATATTTCCTCCCATATATGATTAAGTTTTAGGTCTTGTAATTGTTTTATCTTATCATTTATCTAACGATATTCCGAGGAACATCTCCCTTGTCGTATTTTTATATTCGTGATTGTATGCAGGTATTGAGATCAGAAGCAGATCTTATAGATTGCTCGTGTAGAAGTGCAAGAGGTCTGCATCAAACTCAAGATCTGTCCCCGACCTGCAAGGAGGCAAGGTAGTCTCTTCTTCCTCATAGAATTAAACAATTTCATGTTGCTTCTGAATAACAAAGGATTTGGAATCTAGGATGTCTTCTTTATTGTGCTTGTATCTATCTGGTGATCTATCAGACACTAGATCACAGAGCAAAAATTTCTTGCAGTTTTGTATGTAACAAAAGTCAAACATGGTAGAAACCACTTGATTACCAATCAATGATGAAAATCGTTAACAAGTGTGAGAGAAACCACCAATAATGACAATGGTTATTGAATAGGTCTCTAGATTATCCACGGTGTTATAAAATAATGGTCGATGTTTTGAATCGCAACAGGGATCCATTTTCAGGACAAGATGTTGAAAATCGTTAATAAGTGCAAGAGAAACCACCAATAATGACAATGGTTCTCAAGGTATGGCCAAACATGTTACCTGATGATATCCTCCATAAATAGTTTATTATATCGCTACGACCTCAAATTGATAAATATGTGTCTATGTTTTGATTTGTTGCTAAGGAGTAAGCTATTCTAGCTACCCAACAAACGGAGCTCATATATTCACAGTCAGGTACGTTATACAAGTTTTGCTTAATGCCCCTAGGCCTTCCTTTAAGCAACCTAAGCATGTTCTTGGCCCACATGCCGATGGCGTGATTGGGTATGTTTCTGATCCCATGAACCAACTTGTTGTCCACCTTGGGAAACTAATTGCTACATCTCAAGCCCCATCAAGTCCCCTCCTAAACAGTCCACTGATTTTCTTATGGTGAAGTCCACTCAACCAAAGAACAACTCACAAACTAGTGGTAAAAATAATAAGAACAATATAAAAAATAAACAACAAAATCACACTGCCCAAGAGTATAAAACCAATCTTGAGAATTAGGGAGCGAGCACCAATGAGCGTCATCGTAAATTCAAGTTCCCTTGTAAAACATTTCAGGGTGATCATCTTACTCATGAGTGTCCTCGGATGGATGAAGTTCATAGGATCCTCTCGCCACTATTTTCTCAACAACCTGTCATTTTAATCCATCCATTCCCTACCACAACCCCAAAAAAATGGTTGCTCATCCTACTAGACCTCTGCAAGGGGGAAATGAGGGACCATATTCGCATCCCCCTCACAACTTAGTCATATTTATGTTAAAAGAATATGTCAATATGACCATGGAAGCTAAGTCTTATGATGCCCCTTAGTCGAGTTCTCCTCCCAAGTACTCACCCACTCCACCTAGTTCCACTGGACCTATCACACTATATAAGCCCATGGAACATTTTTATCTCCCCCCTAAGGGTGTTTTACGTAAGACAACACACAACCCTTCTACCAGGGTCACTCAATACTATAGTATTGTTGAAGATCTAGCCCAGCGCCTTATGCCATATCTGCTTTGGAGGTCTTTCAAAGTTTTCCTCAGTAGCATAAAGCCTTGTTGTCTGCCATCGATGGATTTTTGACCCATCTGACTCTAGTGTCATTGCTTTTAATGTTGAGAAAGTCACTCCTTGTCTTGCCCATCAAATTTCTTTCTAGATTATATTGCGAGTTTCCCGAAAGAATATTCATCACACTGTGGTAGGTGAGGGCTCTTCCACCTGTGTCATGTCCATATCTTATTGGAAAGCTATTGGCTCTCCAACTCTTTCCATGTCTACTACCACTCTCCAAGAATTTGACGGTCACAATTTCTTTCCAAAGGGGGTCCTCCCACATTTTTCCATCGATTTAGGAGGTAAAACGATACATATTAATATTGAAGTTGTCGATTGTCCTTTGGATTATAACCTGCTCCTTGGTCGTAGTTGGTTTTATGCCATGACCATAGTGGTCTCATATGTATTTTTTGTATTTTTATTTCCTCATGAAGGTAAGATCATCACCATTGACCAGCTTGATTATTGCGTGCTATTAGCCCAAATTTCCACTATTGGAACTACTGTACCACTTTTGGGGGACCATCTTGGTCAGTTTCATAGTGTTGGCACAAGACTTTTTAAAATTTCCACTCTTATGGTGGTTTTTCCTCAACTCCCTCCATCCAACACTCGTTTGACTCCTACCACTTCTCCTATGCATATGATCTCTTCTGTAACCTGTGCACCCCAAATACCTACCAATGCATGGGTGGTGTAATTTTATTGTATGGAAGTTGATCAATATAGTGAGAACCCTCATAAAATATTGTGGAAGAGATTGCATCTTTGGAAGTCCCATCAGTACCTCCTGACATTGGTTAGAAACTCCACCCCAATATGGAATGTTATCAGGTTCCTTTACCCACACAGGCCACCCTTACACTTGTTCCACATGACTCCCTTAATGACAAGCCTCCCCGGTTAGTCAACTAAGTTGGAGGTGATGGATCTATCCATTGATAATTATGGGGATGTTACACCTCTTTCTACCTCTAATCTCCCTAGTTTGGAACATGTAGATATCGACATATTAAATCTTGAATCGAACAAGGGGGCATCTTCTCAACCTTCCTTGGAACCACCACCCATGGACCGAGTCAAGTCTTGGGCTTCGAATATTGAACTTGCCAATGAATCATCCAACTCTCACCACCTGTCGACAAGCATATTGTAGCTCCATTATGTCTTGATCCTCCCTTATGTCTTCAGGATAATTTTGAAACTTTAGAATGTCCTTGGCATGGTCAACCTTTTCAGGTGGGGCAGCGTATAGAAATGCTTGTCCTATGCCCAGTTGTGAGCACACATTAGCATGACCTACTGGACTGTGTTGTGCTTGTACATATAGTACATTAGAGTGTGATTCTTTATCGATTTTTGGTTTAGTATGTGATGCGAGTATTTATCATGCCTTATCTATGTCAAAAATCCCAAAAAAATATTATAAAAAAAAAAAAAAAACAAACAAACAAATTATAGGTCTTTTTTTTTCCCTCGTCCGTGATTATTTCTTTCATTATGTGATTTAACCATGGGTCTAGTATCTTTATATGGTTTTTATAGGACAGGTTGGAATTTATATTGTGACATTCATTGGACCTTAGCTATGTTTCCTTTGCTAGCATATAGAGTACGTCATTTTCACTGATTACACATCTTGACCGTCATCGTTATTTATGTCTTAGGTTTTACCACGTCCAGCTGCGACTTTCACCACTTCCTATATGAATCTCATAGCTTGGTGGTAGAGGCTACCCACTCATGGATAACCTAGTTAGCCCCCTCTTGTCATATTGGTATCCATGCAGTCATTTTTATTCTCTCCCAAAATCCCTCCTCTTGACCTGCCATGACTTTGAAATTGAGCCTCATGCCTTCTCCTTCGTGATATTTTTGGCCTTACCCCAGGAGGATTCTGCACTTTATCCCTTGATATTTCCACTTTTATCAGCCTATTTTAGCATATTGAGCTTTCATCTATTTTGTCCATCGTCATCACTTGCTTGGCCTACCATTCGTATTCACTTGGTGTTTTACCCTTTCCTGAAGGAACCACTATGATGAGTGGTCTTATTATCCAGCCTCATGTCCACATTATGTCATGAATATTTCCACCATTATCGGAAACTATTGCTTCCCTTTGTACCACTCATTCCTTCAGGAGGATTTTTCTTTCAACTCTTTTCAGAATCCTTAACTTAGAAAATATTGTCGAGTGATCTTGTCTACTTTACGCTCGTTAAAGTATTTGAAGTGTGGTCTGCCTAGTATAAGTTTAACCATTTTCCATACTGGGATAGAATGATTAATAAAAAGGAATACCCTATTCTAATGTGGCTAGGATATTCCCCCTTGTATACTTTTATCTCTTTTTCGGCTTGGGGAACAACTTTACAAAAAAGGAACTTATAAAAAGAGAAGGGAGGGAGCATCTATCTTAATTTTTAATCCATTGGTAGTGTTAGTTGCACCACCCTTGAACATGGCACATGTCTGTCTCATTATCTTACAATTGGGTTTTAGCTTGCCTAGGATCCATACCATCCATATGAGTCTCTTTACTCCTTTGTCTAGTTACTCTTCCAGTCATATGGAGCATCCCTCGATGCCTCCTACATCATTGCATGATATCACATGGTGCTCATTAGTCATGGTTCCAAGTCACTCTTGTGTCGTGACGTTATGTGTTCAAGGGAAGTATCATCATGTGTCGGTCATCTGCAATAGCCTATTAACCCTTTTGAACTCAACATCCCTGTGTCATTTGTACTTCATCACTTCATTACTTCATCCATACATCACATAATCTTGTTCTATTTTTTGTCGATTGATGGGGGATACATCAAGGCCCTCCTTCGATTTATCTTCTCTTGTTGACTCCAGCTCATTATCCAGGAGCTTGATCTAGGAACCAGTAGTACCTTGGAGCTTACAGTCCTCAGTGGCAGGCTTCCTCATGATCGACAGTGAGTTTACATCATTGGCTCCTGATTGGTTGAGTTCACTAGTGTTCTACATGAGCTCATTTATTCACACTTAGTGGACTATAATAGGTACCTTGGGGTCCATTTCCTCATTGGTGGATTCCTTTACGACTGTTATTGGTTTACCTCATTAGCTGGTAATCGGGCGGTCTCTACCATTGCTCAACTTCAGCTCATTTATTCACATGAGTATATTAGTACCATTGGGGTTATGTTAGAGACCCTGGGCTAAGGACATCCCACTCTTATATGCCACCCTTCCCAAGCTATGTTGGAGTTATATATCATTTATTTACCTTTAGGGCCATATGGGACGCTTCTCTATATGTCATGTGTCCAAAGTCCTACTGATGTATACTGTGACATAGATCCACGATTGTATTCCTTAATGAATGTGCTCTTTTCATTGATTCACATGGATCCACTGTGTATGTCTATCGTGGCCATGTTCTAGCATTGTATGTCATGGACCCGCATTGTATGTTTTGGTGGCCATGTTCAATATTTTATTATGACCGAGCATAGGTATGTACACCTTGGGGATGTTATCAACACGGTTGAGACTTCAGCTTCAGTGTTTTTCGATCCACGTTCTTGGCTCTATTTCCCCATTGCCACTTCGACCTATGATTATGATCATAATGTATTTCGGTCATCAGTGTCTCATTCTAACCTTATACGTTAGGGGGCATCCGTTATAACCATATTTGCCACTCCATTATAGTGAGAGAAACCCAATATCAACTTACCTCAGTTGTTTTGCTAAAATGCATCCCAATTCAGCTTTTCTTTTACTTATGTGAGATTTATCCCATGATGAAAGCGTTAAATTACATAATTGAGAAAATTCTCATAATTATTTTAACAATGTAAACTTTGAAACGGGAACGGAAACAAGTACCTGCTTTTTTTAGGTAGCAAAAAAGTAAACAAAATTTTGAAAAGTGCTCATCCAGAATACACTTTGTTTTTTGGGAGCATGTTTTTAACACTTTAAATTTTCTTATGTATCAAGTTTTTTTTTTTTAAATGTTAGTGATTTTCATGTTGATTTTAAAAAGAGTTGATGCAGCATCGATCCATTTTTTATAGGGCTTATTTTTCACACTTTTAAATTTTCTATTGTATTAAGTGTCAATATATTTTTTTTAAATTTGATGATTTTCATGCATATTTTGAAAAACATCAACATTTATTTTTTTAAAGACATTTTTGACACTTCAAATGTTCTTATGTCCAAGGTATACACATTTTTTTAAAATGTTTATTATTTAACAATTTTTCAAGTTGTCTGATGTCTCTTAGTGCTTTTCTTCCTAGGATATTAGTTTTTTAAATTTTTTTCAAACATATGTTTTTTGTTTATCTTTGCAAGGTTTTTTTTATAATAAAATTTTAGTTTTTTTTTTTTTTTTAAATTAATAACATTAAAAATATGTAAAAAAAAATATATAAAATTTTATATAAAAAGACAAAAAAACATTAAAAATGTTAAGAAAATAAAATTTATTTAAAAGAATTAAAAAAACAAAAAATAAATAAAAACTATAAAGAAGTAAATAAATAAAAAAACATATTTCTAAACACACATAATTAAAAAAAAAAAAAAAAAAATTGATTAACAAAAACAAAAAAAGCAATTTTATATAATTAAAAATAATAATAATAATAATAATATTTTTAACCTTAAATTTAAATTAAAAACATAAACAAATTATTAAAAAAAAATCATAGTTTAAAATCAAATCAAAAATTGTAAAATAAAATAAATGAAAACATAACCAAAAAAAATTAAAATAAAAAAATATTGAAAAACTATAACTACAAATAAAATTTAAAAATAAAAATAATTTAGGTTGCCCAGCGCGACACCAAGTGGCCCTAGGCTGGCAGGCCAATTCTCAGAATCGGCCTGCCAACCTAAGGCCACTCGGTCATCAAGTTGGGCGGCCGTGGGAGACTACGTGTGCAGTGCCCACGGTTGCCCAGCCCGCCGGCCAAGCGACCACAGACCAACACCGATTCTGAGAATCGACCTTACCCCCGTGGCCATTGGGTTGGTCGGTCGTTGGACTGTGTATGCAGTCTCCCACAGTCACCCAGCCCGACAGTCGAGTGGCCTTGGGCTGGCAAGCTGATTCTAAGAATTTGCTAGCTAGCCCAGGGCCACTCGGTCGCCCAACCCAGCGGCGGAGTGGCCTTGGGCTGGCAAGCTGATTCTAAGAGTTGGCTAGCTAGCCCAGGGCCACTCAGTCACTGAGCCAGGCAACCTAAATATTTTTAATTTGTTTTAAATTTGTTTTTATTAATGTTTTTATTTCTTAATTTTTTTTTAAGTTACAGTTTTTCAGTTTTTTTTAAATTTTTTTATTTAGTTTTGTTTTTCATTTTTTATTTTTTACTATTTTTAATTTTATTTTAAACTGCGATCTTTTATTTTAAATAATTTATTTATTTTTATGTTTTTATTATAATATATATATATATATATATATATATATATATATATATATATATATATATATATTTCTATTTTTTTGTTTTCTCGGGTTAATCTTCTATTTATTTTTTAAATTATGTGTGTTTTGAAATATGTTTTTGTATTTTTGTTATTTTTTTATAGTTTTTTGTTGTTTTTTCTTAAAGTTAATTATGTTCTTTGGTAATTTTTTATGTTTCATTTGTTTTTTTTCAAATTCATATATATTTTTATATTTTTATTTTTTTTCCATGTTGGTATATATATATTTTTTTACTATGTTTCTTAAATTTTTTATGTTCCAATAACTTCGGTAGTAGTGCGTAGCTAGTTCGAGTTAGGGAAACATCCAAGCGTATTAGTATAGATAGTAAATGCCTAATTCATGATACTCAATCAACTAAGCACGTGTGTTATCTACTTATTATTTTTTTGTGTATTTCCTTTTTTTCTATATATATATATATATATATATATATATATATATATATATATATATATATATATATATATATATATTCATGTTTTTAAACTTCTTTTTGTTTTAAGATATATTTTTATTTACTTTTTTTTTTTTTTTGTAAGCTGAATAGTATTACATCTTCACCATCATGTCCAATTACATCACCCCGATCAGGGCACGGAATTGAACTGGTGACTTCACATCAAGAAGTGCGTAAACATCGAACCCAATCACCGTCTATTCAACACCCTCTTAACTTTATTTACTTATTATTATTTTTTAAACTTTTTGTGGGTGTTTTTTTTTAAATTTTAAATGTTTTAATTTTTGTTTTCTTTTATATTTTTCATTTATATATATTTATTTATTATTTTTTTTTAATTATTTTTTTCCTTTAGGGTCTATGTCGATCCTCGGCTAGCAACCTCATCTCATTATGTGTCATTTTGATTGTTGATTTTAAAGTTTTCGTTGTAAAATATCGAGTCCGCCAGCACAATGTGTCAATTTCATCGTTGATATTTAAGTTTTCATTTCAATGGGTCGAGTTTTCCTATATTGTGTGTCAATTTGATAGTTTCGTTTTAAATTTTTATTTCAATGTGTAAAGCTAAGATTTTAAAGTCATGATATTTTTATCATTTAAAAAAGAAACTACTCCTAGAATACTGACTCTTTCATTCAAGTGTTCATTTTTAAAGTTTTCTTAGTCAAAAAAATTTCGATAATGTCATGGTTGAAAAATTGTCAAAGTTAAAAGGTTTTCCAGTATTCCAGTATTCCAGCATCAACATTTTTTGTTTTTAGGTTGTTTTTCATGTTTTTTTGGAGTTTTTTCGCCAGAGTTCCCATTTTCAGTTTATAGTTCTCGTTTCAAAGTTTACAATGTTTTTTGCCAAAATATTATAATTATGAGATAATAATTATTTCATAATTGATATAATTGAGAAAAATCTCATAATTGTGAAATAAGTTTCTATATTTTTACTTTCCCTAGGGGATCACCTCGATTACCCACTCATTCGAGTTGGTTGGGTCTCATCCATTAGAAGATTCTCTAACTTCTCGTCATCCTAGGTGTCCACATTCATTCCGCAGGAACCTATCATTTACCCATTTATAATGGATCGTTTGAGAGTGTCAGGCTAGTTCTATAGAGAGTAAGTTTTGGAGAGCCATGTTGTTATTGTGTTGAGATCTTGATACCCTATTGCTATCTTGTTATCATCTTGAGAGCTTGTGAGGTCTTAGTTTATAGGAGAGTGATTTTCATACTCATCCATCACATCTAGTGGGGAAACTCTGTTGGATTGCAGAGAGGAGAAGCTAGAACTGAGGTATTGAAGCCTTATATTATGTTAATGAAGATCTATATTTCCTCCCATATATGATTAAGTTTTAGGTCTTGTAATTGTTTTATCTTATCATTTATCTAACGATATTCCGAGGAACATCTCCCTTGTCGTCTTTTTATATTTGTGATTGTCTGTAGGTATTGAGATCGGAAGCAGATCTGATAGATTGCTCATGTAGAAGTGCAAGAGGTCTGCATCAAACTCAAGATCTGTCCCCGACCTGCAAGGAGGCAAGGTAGTCTCTTCTTCCTCATAGAATTAAACAATTTCATGTTGCTTCTGAATAACAAAGGATTTGGAATCTAGGATGTCTTCTTTATTGTGCTTGTATCTATCTGGTGATCTATTAGACACTGGATCACAGAGAAACAACTTCTTGCAGTTTTGTATGCAACAAAAGTCAAACATGGTAGAAACCACTTGATTACCAATCAATGATGAAAATCGTTAACAAGTGTGAGAGAAACCACCAACAATGACAATGGTTATTGAAGAGGTCTCTAGATTATCCACGGTGTTATAAAATAATGGTCGATGTTTTGAATTGCAATAGGGATCCATTTTCAGGACAAGATGTTGAAAACCATTAATAAGTGCAAGAGAAACCACCAATAATGACAATGGTTCTCAAGGTATGGCCAACAAACCCCCCTCGCCCCGCCCTCCCCTCCCATAATTTTTCCAACAAAATAATGGGGACCCTTCTTTTTAATTTTTGAAAAACTCCCTTATTGATTGGAAATTAGTATGATGCATTATTTTTGTGGTCTTGATTGCTCGGCCTATGGTTTTTCAATTATGTTGTCTCTTACGATATTTTTGCACGTCATTCATTTTGGTATTATGATTGATACATCTAGATTGATGGCATCTTATTTCTATCTTTCACATTGACGAAAACACTCTCTTGATACCCATGAGAAAACAATAAGTCAACTTTGGTCAGTACATCCATTCACATTTCACATTGAGTCGCATGTGATTTTCTTCTATACTCAATTTGGCACTTGCATTGCAAAAAAGGAAAATCAATAGTTAAACATGTTGTAAATATATTTATATATGTAAATTAAATTTTTATAAATAGATGAAATTATTAATTGATTATATTTTGTAAATATAATTTAATTTAGCTATTTTAATTTAATTGACAATAATATTATAAAATTATTAATAATATTATATTAATTTAAGCGCATTTTTATATAAAAGATATATGGTACATGATAAAATAAAATTAAAAGAAGCATTTTTGTATGTAAAATAAAACATAGTATTACATATTTTAACAAAATACAAAACACAAGTTTGTACATATTATAAAGTTCCTTGCACTATGTTATATTATTGTATATAATACACTACACAACATAAAATTCATAAAATCCATAAATGTCACAAAACTAATCTATAATAATTAGAGTGAGAAACGTTTGTACATTTATATGTTCATTATGCAAGCACATTGTAATATATGGTGTCATATTAAAAAAATAATTCTCACACACTTTATTGTCATAATACCACTCTTGTTTACCTTGTACATAATTCCATTTTGAGAACGTAACGTAGGGATGATAAAGAACGAATTTTGAATGTTATGTAATTATTCTTCAGACATTGTTTACTCCTCCCGCATCTTCGATCGGTCAAGGTTCATCGTGCTATGAGTCTTTTCTCATGTAATTGTTCGCTGGCGAAGATCCCTCAAATTAATGCTGATATTAAATGAAGACAAAAATAATTTTATTCATGATCAAATTAAGAAAGAATTGGTTCTGGAAATCAGAGAAAACGAATTAAAAAAAAAATCGAGGTTAAGAAGATTCGAGAGAAGACTCGAATAAGGAGGATTCTACAAACTAAGGACGAGTTTTGTAATATTTGAGGCGATCCGCTATCGAGATTTCGAGGACCTAGAAAGCACTTTTGGTTTTATGGTTCTCAATTTGTAGTTTTCATAGTTTGAGAGAAGGAGGTTTCTTTCTGTAATGACATAATAAATTTAGGCAAATTTATATATTCACACTGCTGCATAGTTAGTAATATTAATGATTGATTTGACGTTATCGTTTAGTGTTCATTTGCAATTTTATTGCCCAGCAGTTGTTTTCAGGGGATTCGTAAGCACAAATTTGTGTTCAGCAATTTTTCTTTCAAACTCTATACTTTTATAAGTTTGATAGTGAATTTGTGCAGTCTTTCACTCCAGAATTTGTATTTATTGCACTTCTGTATTTAGGTACACAATTCTTTCCATTTTCAACTATGTGATATATGAATGGAACCCGCACATTAAACATTGACTCGATGATAATGAATAAAATGAACTAATTCTTTAGTCCCTTCACAACTTATGAATCTCTTAGCTTATCATTTTTTTGCCTACATTTAATTTCCTCAATACCCACTACCAACAAGGACTATTCCTGCCGTGGTGAGATTATTGAAGGTTTTTGGAACTTTCCTGGAGTGACTAATGAAAACTATGTCCTTCCGTCAATCATCTCTCAAACATCCCCTTTCATTCTCTATAATTCCATTTTGATCTTAAATTTTTATTTGCATCATTAAAAGTCAAACCAAAACAATTATTTTTTATTTTCATTTTGTAATTATTTTTCAATTATAGAATTTAATTTAATTTTTAATTTAGAATTAGAAATACCATTTTTTTTTTTTTTCCGCATAAACTGACATTTGTGAATAACATTAATCCAATTTAATATTGTAGGTACTAGATAAAATTATATACTAGAATAGCAACTAAATTAACTTTTAGACTTATTACATTAACATTATAATAATTATAGTGTAGTAACATCATAGGATTAATATATTATTATTAAATAATATAGTGTAGCATAGAAATATAACGTAGTGTTACTATTTTGAAGTAATAATATGTTATTACTTCAAAATAGTAATAACATAGTGTTACTTAATTAGATTTATTACTAATTCTAAGTTAAACAAAAACATGGTAAGCCTTTATAAGATATATTTAAAATTAGGAATGTTACTTAAGATTAATAATTCAAATAAACTTAATTTAGATAATACAATAAAATAACAATAGTATTGTAGTATATTGATATTCTAGGATTGTAATATATTTATTATAAACTTTCATATTATTAGAGTAACACATGTAGTAATATTATTTAAGTTTAAGATAGGATAGTATTAATATAACATCACTTAGCATAGTTTGTATAGACAACATATGAATTTTATATTGGCTTAGATTAATGACTAATATAAACTAAGTATTAGGATTACATTAAGATATATTTAATATACTTTTACTTTAGGATTAACAACTAGTATCAACTTAACATAGTGACATAGAGATAGCATTAACACTACTTTAATGTATTAGGGTTAGGTTTGAATAATTCTTAGCTTAAATTAGGATAACCTTTAGGTTAACCCTAGATGTGGTTTGGTTTGGTTTTGCCATTAAAATAGCTTAAGGGTCATTCTCTTGCATGATGAGCAAGAAGAATCGATCTGGTGACCCTGCCTATTAGTAACTAAAGACACATCTTAAACCGATAGCAAATGGGAAAATGTAACTGGACCTAGTTTAACCAGTTGGAACCACTATTCCAAACATAAAAGAAGTTGATCTAAGGTCCACACCAGGTGGTCTCCCTTATAATGTTGAGGCAGAGAATTTCAAGCCTCCAACAGAAGTGTGATTAGATGATCTATAGTCGAACACTCATAGAGTCTCTTGATCGAAGGTCAATGATAGAAACTAGTCGTTGAAGCCTCAAGCTACTGATAAGGCTTCTTGATAAACTTCCTAGATAATGAGCTGAAGTCGATAGGAAGTGAGCTGTCACATGATGGCCTACGACACAAAAATTTTATGTCAAGTTGAAGAAATGTTTTTTGAAAGGACTGACTCAATGATGACCAACACGAATGGAGGCTAATATTTGCAAAGGAATAGGAACTGAGGTTGAACTTCTCTTAAACACATAATGACACGACAATTGACTTGGTAGAATTTGACTCAAAAATAATACCCAAAACCAGTTGAAGACTTTCAATGAGGTTCGATTAACTGTAAGACAAATGGATTTCCCGACCCAGAAAAAAGTTTGACAAAGTGTCATGTTCAAGAGCGACATGCTGCTTTTAAAATAAATACAAATATGAATACATTTTCCCAACTTTCCCCCACCATTCCTGGAAAGTACCTCTTTATTTTTTTCAAGGTTGAAGAGGATAACATTTGCTTATTATATAAGCTCATCCTTCATATGAGTCCTCCGAAGTATTTTTAACGAACCCTAGGAAGGAGTGGTTTGATGTTTTTCATGTTTGAAGAGTTTGAAAAGACAAGTAAAGAAGACTCAATTATCTCTTTCAACGTAATTTTTTAACGAGCCTGGAGAAAGTAAAAATCAGTGGTTTTCATTTTTACGGAGTCAGAAGAAAAACATAAGAAAACTCCAAATTTTCATTTTCATAAATTTAGTCCCTCGAGCCTAAAAAATAAAAAAATAATGCATTAGAGAACTCTATTGACTATGATTAGTCAACGTATACATTTTTCGTAAATAGTGGAAAATGGGTAAACGTATATTGAATAGACGGTTGTTCATTTACTTTTACGAGTTCGAATAGTCAAGTGCTCGATAACCTTTTCATGTTTGTAGAGTCTGAAAAGGTATTAAAAGAAAACTCCAAGTTTTTATTTTTTGTAAGTTTTAACGAGTCTGAAAAAGTGATAAAAGTGTACTCATTTGGTTGACTTTCAATTTAATTTACGAGCAAGAAAAGAAGGAAAGAACTTGGAATTTTCATCTGTTTTACAAGAATGAAAGATAGCAAAAGAAGCTCAAGGTTTTCATGATTTTAACGAGTCTTGAAAATAATAACCGAAATGGACTCGAGATAGGTTTCATTTTATACAAGCTTGAAATAGAGAAAAACGATGCTTGAGAATGGTTTCATTTTTACACAAGCTTGAAATGTAGGAAAATTGTGCTTCAGATAGGTTTGAATGCCCCTTGACCATAACTTGCAAGGGCACATGCCCCTCGAGCTTCATTTAATTCACCTGAGTATAATATTGGTTACTAATAGGTGGATGGAATGAAGATCCATTTACGAGATCAAGTAAAAGAGTTGACTTAACATTTACAAGATCTAGTCAAAGACTCGACTCAAATAGGGGAAGATTAGTTTCATTTTTTAACGAGCTTGACACGGGAAAATAAATATGCTCATGGAACCTTGTTTCATATTTTAATGAGCTTGACACAAGAAAATGAACTATGCTCATGGGAATCTATTTCATTTTTTAACGAAGTTGAGACAAGAAAAGAACTATCCTCATGGGAACCTATTTCATTTTTTAACGAGGTTGACATAGTAAAATAACCATCCTCATAAGGACCTATTTCATGATTTTACGAGGTTGACACAGTAAAATAGCTATCATCATGGAGACCTGTTTCATTTTTTAATGAGGTTGACATAGTAAAAGACTATCTCATGAGGATCTTGATCATGGCTTCCAACTGGAAGGAACATATGTCAAGGGACACACCTCGACCATGACTTCTAAGAGGTCTTCATCAGATGGAAGAAAATTTCTCTAGAATGAACACATGTCAAGGGACTAAATAAGGATAAGAACATCGTGTTCAAATACCCCCATAGAGGTCACCATGTTAATTATCGGACCTGAGTCAAAATAAGTCAAAAAAACAGTGAGAGGCTTGCTTATATCGATATCTGAAAGCATGGGATAATTTTCCACATAATCAAACCTTGGTGAGGTGGATACCACTTCCATATAAGGAATATTCAAGGATGTGAGATGGTTGGTAGTCGAGTCAAGGCCAACAAACAAAATTTGGTCAATAGAGACAATGTTTCCATTGTGAGGGAAATACATCACTCAAAAGAGTGTGAACACGACAACTTTCATGGCATCAACATAGTATCTCCCAAGGAGTAAATTAAAATCCAAGGGGCCTTGGACTACAACAAGATCAATACAGACATTTTTACCTTACAAGGTAATAAGAAACTTAAAAAGGATCCCTAAAGGTTCAATAATGGTTATGTTAAAAGCTAGCAGGTTCTGTGTAATAGGCCCAAGCTGAGGGGAACCTAAAGCTTGCCAAGCGGTTGAGGATAAAATACTAACAGAAGAACCTTCATCTACATTTGTGTGATGCACATTATTACCAAAAGCCTTCAAAATTATTTGGAAAGGGATGGATGAAGGAAGTCAAGGTTCTGTCAGTCTACTCCAATCAAAGGAAATGACCTTAGTACTTGGAGGGGGTTCCGTGGAAACATGTGAAATTCCCCCTTGCGTAGAAGAATCTGAAGTAACAAGAAGAATCTAAGCAGTATGAATTTCACTCTCCAAAGGGAGAATGGGACCGACTGAATATGGAATCGATTCAACCATTTGATCAACCAATGGTTCATCAACCTTAGTGATATGAGCTTCACTCTCCAATGGAAGAGTGGGATTAACTGTACTTGGAATTAGATCGATCACTTCGTCAATTGATGAAAGGTTGGGAGAAAGTTTACAGTAACCAGTTGGAAGTTTTTGTTGTTGAGAAAGAGTAAGGTTTTCCAAAAAAATTTAGGCTTCATCCGTATGAGAGAAAAGGTAAATTTAATGACTCTCTTCGCATAACCTATAAGGAAACATAACTTTACTTTGTTTCTCTGGAATTTGACAATCATTGGTTGATCAACAATAAGTTGATAAGATTTTTCTAACTATATTTCCAATACCTTAGAAATACCAGGACAATTGATAAGGAAGTGGCCACCCTTACAAAGCTTGCAAGGGTATTTGGGCTTGCAATGCATGTTGGAGGTTTCCTCAACATTACCAATACTTACAGCCATGGTTGGTTGTTTGAATTCTTTCTTATCTTGCTTCTTATTCTTCTTCCCTTTCTTCTTCTTCTTAGTCACCTAGTTACTAGCATCAAGGGTTTTACCAAGCGAAGAAGAAGAAAGGGAGGAAGACATGTTGGGCAAATAAGGTAAATGGTTCACATGAAGTTGGTGATGTTGAGATGGTGAACTCCGTTGAAGTGAAGCATTTGGTTGAGGTGGAAAAAATTGTGTATTTGAGGCCAACGAAGTTGAAAATAACCATACCGGTAAACCTATGGTAAACAGGTAATGACAATGTAGCCATATAAGGAGGACTAACATTTCCAAAGCAAGGAAAAGGACTAGGATTCTCGTTAAGAGGGGTTCCTTATTTGGTAAATTCTGGAACTTTTGCCATTATATTCAAATTCATTGAATTTTATTAACAATTTAAAAATATTAACAATTTAAATTCACAATCCACACCCAAGGTCTCTAAAAAGTAAAAAAATAAAAAATTGAACACGTGTTATTAAATATAGGAGTTAAACCACACACAAATAGTTTGTTATCGCAGTGAAATCACTAGTTTGTGATGAAATTCAACCTCGCAGAAATCAATGTGAAAAACTATCGGATGGAACCAATTACCTTGACAACCTACTTAATGAAAAAAATTGGTGCAATTAAATCCACTTATGCCATCTCGAGTGAAGATTACCCTCCAAAAAGTCCAAGTGAGTCTAGTCAACAATTGTTCCAGGTATAGGGTGACCTTCCCTCCATCGTCACCTCGGGAAAAAGCCCTAAGATTATGGTCACTATAGTTACCAACTATCACAATTTAACCTGGGGGGACAGTTGTAGTTACGACGTACACGCAAGGGCAGAGTAACTAAGCTAAATCCCCTTAAGAGCTCCTCGACATGTTAAATCTGAGGTTTACTAACAAGTGACCCCAAGTACCTTATGGCACTATTTGTAATGTGTGCAAATATTTTATCTTTACCAATGAATTAGGTACGATTACTTCACCAGGTCCAATATGACATCGTTCTTAACTCTTGTGTAAGAAGAGATTCCCAGAGAAAAACTGTAATAATTGGATTTCCTCCCTACCGCAAGATTCTACTGTTTATTTATTTCTTTGGAAATTTTACTCACTTCCCTATTCCAAAGCACTAACCAGATCTATGTTGGTGGAGTGAGCCCTAAAAATGTAAAACTTTCTAGACTGATTTTACTTAAAGTTTTGTTATTTGAATATTATTTACTCGGTAGGTAAATGGAGGTGATACCAGTGGTGTTATGACATGACCCAAAACTGAATGAAATTGAATATGATAATGTAATATTTTCACTTCCATGAATCCTAACTAAAGTAAGGAGAGAGGTTCCATTAACTTCCAAAAATGAAAAAATTGATAAATAAGAGAAAATATAACAAATTCTCTAATGCCCTAATTTCAACAAGAAAATACTAATGCTAATCAATTCCAAGCAAAAAAAAAATTGATTTATGTTTAAAGCAAGCTTAAAAACATGCAAATTCAAATCAAGTTTGTCTTTCAATGAGAAACACTATATTTTCAATCAATTAAATAACTCTTTACAGCATACATAAATTATGAGATTCATTGAAAGAAAAGAGATTCACACAACCAATTCCAGAGGCCTAAGACTCTTTTTTGATAGATCAGTAAACCAACAAAAACTCAAAACCCAAAACTGTAAAGATAAGTGATTTCCTTCAAAAAGACAATCAAAGATATTGATCTAAATCTATGATTAAATTTTTCATAACGTAAACTATGCAACTATAATCTATGCACAATTCGCTTGAAAACTATGCAAATGTAATCTATGCAAAATTTTTGATCATATTCTGTAAATGAGAATTCTAACTATGCAAATGTAATCTATGCAAGAGAATTCTTCATAAATAAACACAAGATGATTCCAAATCAGCGAAAGCACAACAAGACTATTTTCCTTCACCAATGTAATATAAAGAACCAATCAAGTGTAAGAAAATAAAATTGGGTGAAAATGATTAGGATCTTGGGGGGAGGCCCCCAAGGTCTAAAAAATTGAAGTGGATCTAGAAAGATATGCAAAATTAGAATGCCAGAAAAAGGAGGGAACCCATAATAAATAAAACCACAAAGAATGTTTTTATTAAATAGAGAATATCTATAGAAGCTACATTGTGGTGGACAATATGTCCTTTTACAAGATGGGACTTGTTACTTATAGTATTTTTTAGTTACAATTCCACAGGTAAATTCCATGGGTGGTTAAATACCATGACTGAATGAATATTATGGGTGAATGAATACCATGGGAATATGTCACTTACAATACCATGGGTGGATAAATACCATGGGTGATGACTACCATGGGTGGATTCCATTTACAATACCATGGGTAAATTCCATGTGTGGATGAATACCATGGGTGGATACATACCATGGGTGAATGAATACCATGGATAGATGTCACTTACAATACCATGGCCAGATAAATATCATGGATGGATGAATACCATGGGTGTATGCCACTTTCCATTCGGATCAGAAAATTCCAAAGGTCAAAAGTAAAAACACTCAAAGGAAATTAACACTAAAACACAATTTAGCCCCCTCGGCGAATGAGGGGGAAATAATTTTTCAGAACCGAAAGAAAAAGTATTCAAAAATTGTTAGGAAATTGAGACAAACCTCTCAGTGATGAAAAAAAGAAACAAATTAATAATTTCTCAAAAAATAAATTTCAAAACACCCAATCAACTAAATGGAGACATAATGAGACTGTAAACAAGTTAACATGATCATAAAAACAAACAAAAAATGCACTTAAATCATAGAAACCTTAACTTTTTCAAAAAAATTACAGGGTTGCGTAGGAAATCAATGTAATCCAATGCACATGCGCACTGTGGATAAAGATTAAGTACGCATATCTGTGCACTGTGACTAAAGGAAAAATGTGCAGTCCGAGAAAATTAAGAAAAAAAAAAAAAAAAAAGGTTTGAAACCAGAAATTTCAATTCTTAAAATGTTCTAAAGGTGTCAAAGGTCACAATAGGATACAAAGGAAAACATTTGTTCCCAAGAATGGTCGGTTGAAAACCCAAAGTTTGGAGACACTTTTTGGTGGATGGCCAAAATTTGGGTGAAAATTTTAATTTCTCGTTCGAGAAAATAATCAACTCAATTTCTCAACCGAGACTTTTTAGAACTCTTGTTCGAGAGATTTTTAATTTTTTTCCTGAGAGTTAGATTGGGCTTGACCAGAGTTAAACTACTCTCTAACGAGAGTTAAGTATTTTCTCGTCCGAGAGTTTTAATGACATAAACTCTCGGGTTTAATGATTTAGACAACTCTCATCCTAGAGTTGTTTTATAAATTCTTTCCTTTGGGAACAAATGATGTCCATCACAAACTTGTCAATAACTTTTAAGGCTCCTTGCAATTCCATATCGATTCCCATTCCTAAAATTTTCATGAATCTCCGCACAAACTTTGGCGTCACAAATCGAAGTGCAGTTGCCTCCGCGACTACCTCTATTGCCTTGGAAAATGGAACGTTAGGAAGCTCGGGATTCAAACAATCAGGCTCCACGCCAAATTTTATATTACATATATTATCAAAAGTAAAACGCATGAAAAGCTCCTGAACATCAATGGCAGCACACCTGGAATAGGCATCGTCTAGTATTGGAATCAATCGCCCGGGCACAGAACCTTGCAGGGATTGGATTGCGTGACAGAGACTAGTTGAAGAATTGAATTTTAACACAACCGCCTTCCTTTGTAATGCCTAAAAGTGCCCGTTGGCATTTAAAATCCTGTCCCCCAGAAAATCTCTGAACGCTCTTATGAACATTGAGCCCTTGGGAAAACTGGAGAAATTTGTTTTCAAAATGTATTATATGTTTGTGGGGTCACTGGTGATGACTTCAGACCAATTATCATTTGGGCCTCTGAACACAAAAGTGCCCCCGCATTTGTTGAGAGTTCGTGAAAGCCAATCAGCACATTAACACATCAGCAGTTGCAGCACATGTAGGGTTTTCAAAATCAACAAAACACAGAACAACATTAACATTGACTTCTCCTTTAGCTTTTTTTGTAGGTTTCTTGGACTTATTCAGAATCCTCATTTCTTTGAAACCCCGAAAATTGTGAAATATGTGAGCCTCTTCTCTGTGACTACAATCACTTGGAAGTCCCTCAAGAAACAGTGTGTTGGGTGCATTTGGTGCTACAACATTATGTGAACCACAAATTTGCAACTCAATACGATAATCATGATAATTATAAGGTGCAAGAGAAGTGAATTTTTCTCGACTTTCTCTCAATGATCGAACTCCAACTCGGTATATGGTTCCTCTGTCCCCAAGTCGGGGATCTTCCCAGTGATAAGTATCATAAGTGGAGTTGGCAGACAACAGAGGATCATGATGATCATCATAGTCATATTTACTGCGAGCTCTCTTGGCCAGCACAGACCTCTGCAAGTACCTCGCTCTCTCAGTTTCAGTAGGTGGGATTCTTGCGCTTAAATAGGTGTTGTCCATTCCTCTCTTTTTTGAATCCCCTAAACATTATGAAATAACCGTTGCAACGCAATGCAATAGTATAGACAACCCACTAAAAAATAGGCTCAAAAGAAATCTTAATGAAACAAGCATTCGAATTAATTTCTGGGCTTTGGTGGCTGAACATTAAGAATGACCTCAGTTGTAAGCTTTGTAGTTGCATGCATCAGGTATATTTCTCGCACTCAAACTCTTGGCCGAGAGTTTGTAAAACTTTCGAGCGAGATTTTACCCACACTATTAAATTTAACCTGTGGTGGTTTAAACTCTTGGTCGAGAGTTTAACATTTCTCGCTCGATAGTTTATTAAATGTCTCGCCCAAGAAATTATCTTTCCCGAGAGATACTGGTCAACGAAAAACCCAGAAAATTCTGCAGTTTTCAGTAACCTGCAACTTTGGAGGGGAGAAACATCAACAAAAACATAATGTTATCTTTCAGACCTAGTATCATTAGATTCATCTATGAATCTAGTTTCTAATGATATAATATTTGTGGACTTTCATTAAAAATTTCAATTTGTTATTAATTTTATACTAAACTGTGTCACTTTGGAAATTCATTGTTCTGAAAATTATAGTGAATGAAAATTCAATAACTTTCAGATGGAAACACCAAAAAAATCAGAAAAATCATATTTCAATTCCTCTCCATGTCTTATTCAAAAGGGTATTCTCATTTTTCCTATTGACGATCACATTGAAAAGAAAATGTATGGCTCATAAAATGTACTGAAACATCACCATTTGTTTGTCTTCGTCCATTTTAAAAAATCATAAAAAATAGTGATTTAATCTAAAATTTACCAAAAAATAGTCATTGCAGTAGTGCAGTCTATGTAGATTATGATGATATGGTTTATTTCCAAAAAATGAATAACCATCCCTAAAAAAAGTTAGGGTGCAAAAAGTGACTAATTATGTTTGCATGAAAATTTCAAGTATATGCAATTAGTAAACAAAAAATTTACCCCTCTATATGTCAATATTTTTTCTTTTTTTTTAAATATGAGTATGGAGGTAAGACAATTCTCTACAAATATTTTTTTTATGTAAAAGTGTAATTTGCATTGAAAATATAAGTTTAGTGGAGTTGAAGTTGTAAAAACATAGAAAATTACAATTTTCAATGTCAAAAGAGGGCAAAAAGTGTTTCCCAACTTCATGTTTTCACCCGGTCGGAAATTTTTTATATGGATAAATCCCCTTGTGGACAAGAGTGATCTCCCTTGAATCCTAGAGAACTAGAAACAAACAGACGAAAGAATATCTCTTTCCCTAAGCTAACTCCATTCAGATTATTAAAACTAAAGGAAGAGGATGATGCTCTAACCTATGTAACAAAATTCTTGATGAAGATCCCACAATCTATCCTGATGTAGCTCCTCAATGCTTTGAATAAACCTACAAACATAAAGATACAATGGATAAAAGTCATATGCAGTATAATAATATAAAACAACTTAATCTAATGTTCAAGGAGATTAGGAATTGAAATGATCTTAATGAATACATGAGCATAGACCATTCATAATTCCAATAAGACAACAAATTGAGAAAAGTATCCAATTTTATTATTCAAGGATAAAACATAATCCTTACAATCAAGCCTTGATGTCATGAAGGCTCCTCCCAAATGCCTCTAATATTCCTCCTTGGATGATAAGCTTCCCAATCAAAATTACTAGAATAAAGACTACCATAAGTGAAAACCCCTAACCCTGAAGTCTCATCTCAATTTATAGGAAAAATGGAGGAAGTTTCAGATCCAAAAAAGATGGATGAGATCCATAAATAGTGGGGTTAGGGTTCCATGATCCATGAGAATTAGCTCCATGCTTAGAGGGGTTTGGATCGAATAAATATTACTCAGAATCTTCTAGTTGCGATATATGTGCCCAACTATGCTTCTAGAATTTAATTTCTATTTTTACTTTACTTTGAGTTAATTGCAAAATTTTTATTTTAAAACAGATCACAGAAATGCACAGGAATTTGTGGCAGTAAGAGCACACGCATGACAAATTACTATAAAAATTACGCAAGTCATATTTAAAAGTTCAAAGAGCCATTTTACTGAAAATTCATGATCTTTTCAAAAGAATATAAAGGTTCGACTTGTAAAGGAGTGTACTGGAACATAAATATGGATGGTGATAGATCCATTTTAACTCTCAAGTGTCATGGTGACAAAATGATGTGTAACAGATTTCCCTCTAAAGTGCAAAGTCTAGAAACTCATTAAAAGATTGAAGTGCTTTATCATACCAAATATTGGATCAGAGACACCAGTTGGAAACCTACAACAAACATTCACAGATTACAATGAAAATATATATAATCATCACTGAGGTAGGAATTCTCATACTCATAATAAAAATAACTCAATGTATTGGTACATAAATAGCCTGGAATCATATCAATTGTAGACACAGTATGGACGCAGCCATATGTAATGAATTTGTCTACACAATCACGAATGCATAACTCCTTGCAACCTCGATGGATGAAAATAGATCCATGGTCTTGATATCCATATCTCGATTAGTACGAATCTAGCCATGTGATTAAATGTGTCGAAGTCGAACATGGTAGAAACTGCTTGATTATCGTTCAATGATGAAAATCGTTAACAAGTGCAGGAGAAACCACTAATAATGACAATGAATCTAAATGTACTTCAGTACAATCTATGAATTTTGATTAGATGATCTATAGTCGAACACTCACATAATCGTTTGATCGAAGGTCAATGCTGAAAACCTGTCGTCGAAGGCGAGAAACCTGCCATTAGGGCATGCAAGCCTCAAGGTACTGATAAGGTTTCTGTATCAAATTCCTAGATAATGAGTTGAAGTCGATAGGAAGTGACGTGTTACAAGAGGGCCAACGATAAGAAACTTTTATGTCAAGTTCAAGAAATATTTTTTGCTAGGACTGGCTCAGGGATGACCAATGAGAATGGAGGCTAATATTTGCAAAGGAATATGAACTGAGGTTAAAATGTCTTGAACACAAAATGACACGACAATTGACTTTCCATAATTTGACTCAAGGATAATACCCAAAACCAATTGAATACTTTCTATGAGTTTTGATTAACTGTAACACAAATGGATTACCTAACCCAGACACAAGTGTGACATGGTGTCGTGTTCAAGAGTTACATGTCGCTTTTAAAACGAGTACAAATATGAATACATTTTCAAAATTTTCCTCCAACATTACTGGCAAGTACCTCTTTATTTTTGTCAAGCTTGAGGAGGATAAAATTTTCTTATCATATAAGCTCATCCTTTGGATGGATCCTCCAAAGTATTTTTAACGAACCCTAGCAAGGAGTGGTTCAATTTTTTTCATGTTTGAAGAGTTTGAAAAGTCACGAAAAGAAAACTCAAAAAACTCTTTCAACACAGATTTTTAGTGAGCCTGGAGAAATTAAAACTCAGTTTTTTTCATTTTTAGAGAGTCAGAAGGAAAATGTAAGAAAACTCCAAATGCTTTTTTTCGTAAATTTATTCCCTCAAGCCCAAAAAAAGGATAAAATAATGCAGGAGATAACTCTATTGACCATGCTTAGTCAACGTATAACTTTTTCATAAATAGTTTACTTCGGTCCGGAAAAGGGGTAAAACTATACTGAATAGATGACTATTCATTTGCTTTTACGAGTTCAAATAGTCAAGTGCTCGATCATCTTTTCGTGTTTAGAGATTCTAAAAAAGGACTTAAAATAAAACTCCAAGTTTTTATTTTTTGTAAGTTTTAACGAGTCCGAAAAAGTCATAAAATTGTACTCATTTAGTTGAATTTCAATTTAATTTACAGCAGGAAAAGATGGAAATAACTCAGCATTTTCATGTCTTTTACGAGAATAAAAGATAGCAAAAGAAGCTCGGTATTTTCATGAGTTTAAAGTGTCTTCAAAATAATAAACGAAATGGACTCGAGATAGGTTTCCTTTTTATACAAGCTTGAAATAGAGAAAAACTATATTTGAGAATGGTTTCATTTTTACACAAGCTTGAAACATAGCAAAATTGTGCTTGAGATAGGTTTGAATGCCCCCTGAGAATAACCTGCCAGGCCACATGCCCCTTGAGCTTCATTTCATTCACCTAAGTAGACTACTGGTTACTAATAGGTGGATGGAATGAAGATCCATTTACAAGATCAGGTGAAATACTCGACTTAACATTTAAGAGATCTAATCAAAGACTTGACTCAATTAGGGGAGGATTTGTTTAGTTCTTTAATGAGATTGAAAAAGGAAAAGAACTATTCTCATGGAACCTTGTTTCATTTTTTAATGAGATTGACACAATAAAAGGAAATATGCTCATGGGAATTTGTTTCATTTTTTAATGAGGTTGACACAGTAAAAGAACTATCCTCATGGGAACCTATTTCACTTTTTAACGAGGTCAACTCATTAAAGGAACCATCCTCAGAAGGACCTGTTTCATTTTTTATGAGTTTGACACAATAAAAGAACTATCCTCGTGAGGATATTTATTATGGCTTCTAAATGGAAGGAACATATGTCAATGGATACACCTCAACCATGGCTTCCAAGAAGTCTTCATCAGATGGAAGAAAATATCTCTAGAAGGAACACATGTCAAGGGACTCAATAGGGATAAGGACATCACGTTCAAATACCCCCATAGAGGTCACCATGTCAATTACCAGGCCCGAGTGAAAATAATTCAAGAAAATAGTGAGAGGCTCACTTACATCGGTAACTTAAAACATGGGATAGGTTGCCACATAATTAACCCATGGTGAGGTGGATACCCCTTCCATATAAGTAACATTGAAGGATGTCGGATGGTTTCTATTTGAATCAAGGGAAAAAAATGAAATTTGGTCAATAGTCACAATGTTTCCATTGTGAGGGAAATACATCACAAGAAATATTGTAGACACGAAAATTTCAAAGCCATCGACATAATTTCGCCCAAGGAGTAATTTGAAATCCAAGGGGCCTTGGACTACCACAAGATGGATACAGATAGTTTTACCTTCCAAGGTAATAGGAAACCTAGGAAGTATCCCTAAAGGTTCACTAATGGTTTTGTTAAAAGCTAGCAGATTATGTGTAGCAGGCACAAGCTAAGGAGAACCAAAAGCTTGCCAAGTGGTTAAGGATAAAATACTAACATAAGCACCTTCATCTACATTTTTGCGAAAAACATTCTTACCACAAGCATTCACAAGGATTTGGAAAGGGATGGAATAAGGAATATTATGTTCTTTCAGTCTACTCCAATCAAAGGAAATGACCTCAGTACTTGGAGGGGGTTCCGTGGAAACGGGTGAAATGCCCGCTTGCATAGAAGAATCTGAAGTAACAAGAAGAACCTGAGCAGTATGAATTTCATTGTTTAAAGGGACAATGGGACTGATTAAATGTGGGATCGAGTTGACCACTTGATCAACCAATGGTTCATCAACCTGAGTGATATGAGTTTCACTCTCCAATGGAAGAGTGGGATTGACTATACTTGGAATTAGATCAATCACTTCATCAACTGACGATAGATTGGGAGAAATTTTATGGTAAGTAGTTGGAAGTTTTTTATGTTGAGAAATAGTAAGTGATTTTGATGACTCCCTTTTCATAACCTACAAGGAAACCTAACTTTACCCATTTTCCCTGGAACTTGACAATCATTGGTTGATGGATCAACAGTAAGTTGATAGGATTTTTATGACCATACTTCCAAGACCTTAGGAATACCAGGACAATTGATAAGGAAGTGGTAACCCTTACAAAGCTTGCAAGGGTGTTTTAAAATTGAAATTATATTAATGAATACATGAGCATAGACCCTTCAAAATTATAATAAGAAATACAATGAGAAAAAGTATCGAAATGTACTATTCAGGGATAAAATAAAATCCTTACAACCAAACCTTAATGTCGTGAAGGTTCCTCCAAAATTCCTCTAATCTTCCTCCTTGGATAATAAGCTTCACAATCAAAATAACTAGCATAAGACTACCCACTACAAGGAAAAGACCCTCTAGCAGAGGTTATAAAGGATGTTTTTAGTGTTATAAAATTGGACAAAATTGTCAAAATAACGTTTGCTACAAAATTCATTTTTGTAACCGAGGCTTTGACGGAACTTCTAACGAAACTTCAACACAACTAAAAATAACTGGGCAGTTGAAGGTTTTTACGGATGTATTTCTTAACAGTGTGATTTATTTGTGAACACATCAGTGCATTTTAACCTTTACACATTGGTAATATAAACATACCAAGCACTGGGATGGAAAACAAATTTTAGAAGCCCAGGGCATTTAGCAACGTCCCGGTACGTGTCACCAACAAGTACGCACCGGGCTTATAGAGATTGCATGCACTGGTATATTCATACTATAGTTGTAAAGCACTGAGGAATTTAATGCAAACAGTACCAGTGTGTTACAAATACGAATGCAGCGGTGTATTCACCTTCTATCCGCCCAGTGTGTATGGGTTGTGTACACACACTGGGTTTTTAAGGTGTAAAAATGCATCGGCATGTTAAAGGTAAACCATACTGGTGCATGCAATGCCTATCTGCCCGGGTCGTAGTTGTCGATAAAGCATACCTGGCATTCTAATTGGTATTAGTATTTGGTGCGATGCTCATAGGTCGTAGAAACGCACCATTGCACAGTATCATACACACGTATCAGTGTTCATTTTCTATTTTTTAGTAACATCAAACTGTGACAGTGCAATTATTGTGATTTTTTAAAATTCATTATTCATCAAAAGTCAACACATATCTTATAACATTATTCATATCAATTAAATTTTTATTAATGCATTTGAATTTGATGTCTGGATGAATTTGTTATATCATCAAATTTCAAATCTCTTCATTATAATATTTAATCATCCATATATATAATCAGTGGTGTAACATTTCACAGCAACAATGGACAACGCAATAGAATAAATTAAAACGTATTTTATTATATATATAGATATATATGTGTGTGTGTGTGTGTGTGTGTGTGTGTGTGTGTGTGTGTGTGTGAATAAGACAATCTTTGTCATACAAAATGGGACAGTTATTGGTATCCCTTTGTCTTTCAATTGGGACACTATGTACATTACATTAAACAAAATGTCTGATTTAACAGACAAATATTTAAGAAAATACAATGCCTTGCTTTGATATCCAAACATATTGATCATCATTCTTAGCTGGAACTGTTGTCACTACTCGAGCTACTTCCATGACTTGGGTTATTTGGAGGAATGTTTTTTTCACTGTGTTGATTGTTTTCTTCTTCTTCAAGTTCCATCTACAAATATAAAAATAAAGTGTAATGAGTGTATCTACATTGGTGAGAGTAATGAAAATTGAAATATTAAATAATATACATAAATGTAAATCTAAAATAAATGTACCATAGCAAGAATTGACTCGTGAACTATACACATTCTTTCAAAACAAAATTTCATGTCTTCTTTTAGCAATTCATTTGTTGATGCATTTCCATACTTTGTTTCATGCAATTTTTATACCCCATAACAAATCATAGATTTAATATAAAAGACTTTTTTTTTTCTATTAATTATAGATGGAGCTAAGTAAAACAAGATAGATACTTACAAACTCCACAATTAATTTATGTTATGCCAAAATATACTGACAACCCGTATTTAATCCAATGTCAATCAATTCTTCTGATGATTCTTCTTTGTATGTTAGCACCTGTTTGAAGAGATTCAATGATGATTGTTGTAAAACAACTTAAAATATACAAAAATGAAATCTAGTTAAGTTGTTATAAGGAAGTAACAATTACTCACAAACTTAGATATCAACCCTTTTCTTCCTTGTCATCATGTTTTATGTGCTGAATAGGTTCCACTTTCTTTTCTTTTCTACAAGAAAATACTTGAAAATTAATATTTAATGCTAAATTATTTATTTATTGTCCCTAATAAAAAAATTTCAATGACTACATATTACATTTGAAGCGCATTTTTGTTGAGATGACTCCTTGTACGATGCAATTATGTCCATTTCTTTGACCATCTCCTGGTACATATTTTTGGACATTCCTACTAGCATATTTATGATATCAGCTCGTTCATCCTTTGAGATTTTCATAATCTTCCTGAAAATGTAACATGACAATAAACTATTTAATTTTTATATTGATATATGAAAAGTAAATACAACAAAATTGATATTTATAAATGATTTCTTTCTAGTAATATATACATATAATTCTAGAAAAACATTTAAAGGAATATTACTTTTTCATTCCTTCTTTTTTATTGTTGTACGTTTTTGCTATTAAAATTCTGACATGTCTCATTAAGCAATTCTCTGGAAACTCATCTTGTAGTTTAGATAAAATATGGTTCTTGGAATCATTGGATTGATTTTTGTATTGTAAGTGGAAATAACGTCTATATGTTTGTTCCACTATACCAGCATATTTTTTATACCATCTCATTCATCCTTTGAGATTTTCATAATCTTCGTGAAAAAATAACAGGACAATAAACTATTTAATTTTTATATTGATATATGAAAACTAAATATAACAAAAATGATATTTATAAATGATTTCTCTGTAGTAATAAATACATATAATTCTAGAAAAAAAATTAAAGGAATATTACTTTTTCAATCATTCTTTTTTGTTGTTATACGTTTTTGCTATTAAAAATATGACATGTCTCATTGACTAATTCTCTGGAAACTCTTCCTGTAGTTTAAATAAAATCTTGTTCTTGGAATCATTGGATTGATTTTTCTATTGTAAGTGGAAAGAACGTATACACATTCATTCCATTGGATCCCTCAAAGTTTTGTAAATTTTTTTCCCCCTTTCGTTAACCTCCAGCACCACTCTAGAGGAGCTAAGGAGAAATTCATTTTCAATTGCATGTTCTATTTTCTTTTATTTTCTTAGAACAACATTCATTTTCTTCGTTTTTGGTCCCTGTAGAACATTAAACATATCTGAAACAGTAGATTATTTGAAAGATGTTATCTAATATTTTTAAGTATATTATTAATGAAAATTTTAAAAAGAAACTCATATTGGATCGATAGTATTTTTTCATTCACCTGATTCATCCTTCTGCAAATTTTAAATCAAGCTTTTACGCTCTTCTAGTCTTAGATCAGAAAGAATCTTATCGAGCTTCACCATTTTGTGGCTCTGCATGATAGACACTAAACAATACATATTAGTTAAACTTACATATAGTTCAAAAATAATAATTTTTGTAAATAATTTACAAATAACTTGTCTTTTTTTCTTTCTTGGATGTTCTACCAGTATTTTTGTTACTTGAACTCTTTTCATCCATGTCTTTATCAATATAAAACCTATACCATTAATTAATATATTTTATAAATAAATCACATACTTTTCAAGTTAAAAAAAAAAATCAATAAAACGGTGTGTCTATCTAAAATAAGCGTCTGGTATGACTTTAGCAACTTAAGCATCAATAACAATGTTATATGTTCTTATAAATGCATCGCCACTACAGTAGAAACATTGTACGGTGCTCTTTGTCAATAGGAGACCCATTGCGTTATATTAATACTAGAGCACCAATTAACATAAACATAAATGAATAAAAAATTGTTTTTATCAAACAGTGTTTTTTTTCAATGTGTGCCTAGTGCGTTATACTAAAAACATGCACTGGTGCACTATATTAAATAGTGTGCATCGATTAACAAAAGTTGTTTTTTTCAAAAATCATGCAAGGATCGACACGGATCGAGATCCGACTCTGCATGTGGTCCCACGGGTTAGATGTCATACGTCTATATATATAGTAATACAAACCCTATAAATCTAAAATGAAAATCCCTAATTGTGATTTTTTGCAATCACATAAACAAGAAGAAGCAAGGGTTGAATGTAAGAATGGATTTTTTTTGTTTTTTGTTTTTCTAAATTTTAATTAAATCTAAATAGGAATAGAGATTGTAAATGATTTTATTAGTAAAATGCACAGTAAAATTTAAAATTTTTACTATGCATGTATTAAATCTAACAGAAATTGTAAAAAAAAACAATTATTACAGTAATATTTAACATTTTTACTAAACTACAGGGTTTTTGTGTGAATCGCCGGATGTTTCAAATTTTGATTCTTTGGATAGTGTTGTTGTTTGAAAGTATTTTGCTGCTCCACAGTTCTCTCTTACTCTAGTTATGTCTCTCATGCAAATCCCTCTCTGGAAAATTTTGCAAGAATAATGAAATAATGAATAGCTTTTACTATTTAAAAAAATTTTTATGAAATTAGATTTCCGAAAATCATTTTCTGCTCATTTTTCAGTGTACCACTTTTTTTTTCACTTCAAAAAAATAAAGTTGCGTATTGTTTTTCCCGATATTCGGTGTGTTTGTTAACTAACAACACTGGTGCATCCGATAATAAAACTACACCGGTGCGGTTAATAGTACATTAGCACCGATAACAATAACTCATTTTTTAAGGCACCAAAATTACTTTTAGGTATGTACACCAAATTTTATTGTTGCTTTTGCTCAAATACAAGGATAAAATCTCATAATTATATCAAATGGACAATTCTTCAAAATCCAGCTCATTCTGTAATATTTCTCAAAGTCCATTGCAGAGTTCTCCCTATCCATCCCTAGATGTAATTACTTCAGATTTAATTTATATTTTCATTATATAATTGAATTTATTTTTTTGATCCATGTCAATTAGCTAAATAAAATTAATGTATACAAATTTGTAGGTTCATGCAGATTCAGAATCGATTTCAGATGCACAAAATATTCAAACAGTTCCAAAATGTCGGAAGCTCTTATCAGGAGCAACATAGTGCAAGACGCGATTGGTAGATGAAAATGGACAGCCGCTTCACCCTTCCAATTGTAACATGCTATCTTCTAGCCATAATCCTGGGACAATGATGGTAATAATTGTTTGATATAATGTAATTATTTCAACATCAAATCAATTAATCATGCATTGACATGCTTACTAATTGATATCATCGATATTGTACTAATCATGTTCAAATATTTTTTTTAAATTATTAGGATGATGAGTGACCTACCTATTATCTTCTGTTGCACCCCACGAAAATCTCAAATCGAGAGAAGGTTGAATTAAGAGAAAAAAACGGAGAGGAACGATACCAAGGATGGTTGAATCAACCACCTATTCAATTCCCACTACGTCCAGATTCACCAATTGGGAATGACTACAACAATAGTAGTTCTTCACAAGCTGGCAATGGAGGTAATCAAATAGAGGTTGGTATGCATGATTACTTAAGGGATGTGACTTCCATGGAGACAATATTGTTAGATGCATTCCAGAACGATGATAAGCTAGGGGATGATGCTCATATCACTGATACATTTCTCCAAAGCCTTAAATTTTCTTCCGCCACCCCTCTCTTTGGACCTGGCGGTCAGTCAAAGTCTACCGAGTTGGACAATGATGTTACTGTATAACTTGAAAGCAAATTTTGGCTTGTCAAATGCATGTTTCTCATACATTTTGAGGTAATTGACCATCAATTCCCTTATATTTTGAGAAATCTTGTCACAAAATTAACATTACAAATGTTAAATTTTATGAACTTAATAATTATTGGCATTTTACATTTAATATTTTCCACCAAATACAGGTTATTCAAAGATAAGGTTCTTCCGAGTATAATGTCTTTCCCAGTAGCTTCGAAGAGGCAAATAAATTGTTGAAAAGGGTATTGAGTACATATCATATCATGCATGTCCAAATGATTGTATTATATATAGAGGAAAATATGCAGACAAAGAGATATGTCCGAAATGTGGGCATGACAGGTATGATAAATAAAAAATATGGTTTTCCTTTTAAGATATTGAGGCACATGCCTATAATCCCAAGGATTCAAAGGCTCATTCGTTGCAAAGAATAAGCTATGTTGTAGGGATGGCATGCCTCACACAGAAGTGAGTTGGGAATTATGTGAATCCAAATAGATTCAATAGCCATGAAGCATATAGAGGATACATGGCCCGAAAAATTCAAGGATGAAGTACAAAGCCTACGACTCAACATAGCCATGGATGGCGTCAACCCATATTCCCTCCGGAACACGAACTATTCTATTTGGCCTCTATTAGTGATCAATAAAAATATCCCCCCATGATTGTCTATGAAGAATGAACATCTTATGTTGGCTCTCATAGCCCCTGGTAGAAGACAATTGAATAATATGGATGTCTACTTAAAACCACTGGTAGATGAATTAAAGGAATTATGGGATGGATAAATGTATATGATGTATCAAGACCCATCGCAGCAGAGAGGATTTTTACGTTGTATGGCATATGTGCTTACACCACACATGATTATCCAGGCTTAGGATTTTTCTCTAGTAAATTACATATTTATTGATTTGTTTATATATGTAACAATATTATTTTTCATATTAATTTAATTCATTTTAATTGTTCTGATCTTCAAGATATTATTTAACATGACATGCATATTGTATACAATAATTTTGTAGGTCTTGTAACAAAAGGGTATTATGGATATAAATGTTGTGGACCTTCTCTGAAAATAGATGGTCCAACGACCTACAAAATCCAGTGTATGACTACTCTAGTGTATTCCTCCGAGAAGCACCCTTACAAAGGAGAAACATCTGCTTTCAATGGTAAATGAGAGAGAACCCAAAGGCCTGAAATAATGACACCAGCTCAATGGCTTAGAGCATATGAGATATAGAAGTATAAGTAGCTCATAGAAATTTTTTATTCAAATGGAGAGCCTATGTTCGATGATCAAGAATTCTTCGACACCTATGTTGAGAAATTTCCCATTGGGATGAAAATGAAATCTATCTTTTATAACCTCCCATATTGGGAGCATCTTAAGATTACCCACTTATTATATCCCATGCATATATTAAAAAAGGTTTCATCTTCTTTATGGAGGCACATATCATTGAAACAAAGTGACACGTTGGCTATTAGGAAAGATCTTTGTTGGGTGAGGGAATCGCAGTTAAGCAAACTCCTTTCAACACTTAATTGTCAACCTAGGGGTTTCGTTAACTTAGAGACGAAGCACAAGAAATGCCAAAAGTATGAAATTTTCCTATATCTATTCCTGCTTCTTAAATCAAGATCTTGCAGAATTGAAAAGAAATATCACGCACCAATTTACACCAAAGAAATTCTACTGTCGGGATGCGAAAGAAAGTATTTTGTGAAGAAACCAAATAAAGGAACTTCCACACTACTGTCAACAATATTGATTTCCGAAATAAAATTCTATGTTTATCTCCAGTATGGGTGTTGGCAAGTTTACAACTGGGCCCTTGGAAAGATCTACCTTCTTAAGGATTTTCCTTCCTGCACCAAGATGTTATTCTTGTACTCCTGCAGTATGCTTGCACTAGTACAGGTACAGGGCTTATGTGCGGGAAGTATATTTTCCATTTATAATGGATATTTATGTCTTTGTGCAGCAACTCTAAGCTTTAGGCTTCGAGCACTCTGTTCCTGTAACAAGATATTGGTTCATAGACTGGAACAGAGATTCCTACACCAATTTTTCCTATTACTTCCAGGAAAAATGAAAGGGTGCGCTAATCTATGAAAATAATTGCAAAGGCGAATCAGAATTCTGAAATGACTTGCACACGTAAAAGAATGCTTTAACCAAACTGAATCTGACAATGAAAATAGGCTTTAAAATAAAACAAACTTCAAAATTCAAAGCACACTTTCTTCAATGTAGTGAAATAAATTACTTAAGTATGACAGCAGACCTTATCCGTGTAATAGTTACTCACATAAACCAGATCTGCCTTGAATATTTGTTAACTCGAAAAGGTTCACTTTATCTATTCAGATTTAAGTTTTAATTATTTCCTTGTAAAAATATAAATTGTAGGCACAGATCAATGTGGCGTAATGGCGTTAGTTCATCAGTTAACAAAGCATCTTTAATTCCTAGGATTTTAACACTTGGTATTAAGAATACTTATATTTTCTAATGAACATTCACTTGTAGAAATACATCGAATTATTATGAAGGAAAGGAATGTAACAACTTTGCTGCAATGAACCAACAAAACCAGGTTGCAGAAATTATAAACACACTAGTGCAGGAATAATGTGCTTGCATAATTCCAGGCGGAAATAAACTAAGATTCGTAAAAAGGAAATGACCAAAAGTAAATCAGACTTAATTAATATTCACACCACAGATTCTTCACACATTTACTATCAATGAAATAAAATCAGAATTCTTATGAATAAATAAATCATAAACTCAATCCACACTTTGCATGGAAATAAAATCAACACACACCTTTAACTGAATGAAAGCGAGAGGGAAAACGAGTTGGGTTGGTTGGGCTCTAGCAAACCAGCTCGTTTCCCATTTTAGGAAACTTGAAGCTTTGGCACTAAAAAACGCATGAGTAATATATTAAAATGCAGAGTGTAAACAACATGGCGTAGCTCCTTGTATTAATTTTGAATCAGCAAAAATACATCATAAGCATGGATCCAGCCCAGAACGACGGTGACAATACAAAATTACAATTTTTCCAGAGTTACAGTAGCATGGCTATCACTCCCTAATTCCTATCTGAAATCTATACATTATACAACCATTTCGGCCTATGGCCATAGCAAAATTACATACAATTGTTCTAATTCCAGCCTTTCAGCTGAAACAAAATAACAACTAGGATTACAAAATAAGCCTGTGGCTATACCAAAATGATAATCTAATTGTTGGTCGGTGACCCAATATTCGATCATATCCCTGAAAATACTCCACTCTGAATTCGACTCAAGATGACTGCAACTAAATAGTTTGAGTTGGAACGAGATGCATGCGTTAGGTAACGAGCTATCGTGGAAGTTTAGGAGCAGTCGGCTACCAACAGTGCAGGAATCTTCCTGCACTAGACCATGTTGATACCACGATTAATAAATTTTCCTATCAAATAATTTGGAAGGAAAATATTAGTTGCAAGAGTATTAGAGGCATAAAATCTATTAAAGTGATTAATTAATTACTTAATAAACCTTAAATATGAAATATAAAACTAGTGCAGGGATAGATAAGACTCTTGGAATAGTGCAGGAATAAGGAAGTTTATGAGGATAAAATAGAGGCTTATGATTGTGGTTTTAAAGTAGGAAAGGGGTTAAAACTGAGGCATTTTATCCTACCAACATCCTCCCATCCCTAAGCTTTTGTGTGTCCTCGCACAATCTTTACCTATTGCCAAAAATCCAAAAATAAGGAGTCTCCCTTTAATCTTGAACTTGTATGTTGAACCTTACTTTCAATGACTTCTTCCTTTTAACTTGAGCTGCTGGGTCACCTTTTTAATATGCTTATATCACTTTGAGACCTGAAACTTCAATACCTTGACTTGTCGTTTTTTCTCTTTGACTTCTTCTGCTAACTTCATTTTTCCTTGCTTTTGAACTGTATCCTGCTCCTTCATGGCTTTGTGTAATGCTTCCAAATCATGAAGTCGTTGCTCAAGCTCTTCTATCCAATTTTTAAGATAGAGAGTGGAGTTCCTTATTTCCAGCTATTTCTATGCAAGAATCTTCTCTGTGAATGACTCTAAACATGTACCATCATCATCGGGGTCAACGTTAACTTGGCCACCCAATTTTTGTATTTCAATATCATTTGGGGTTTCAGTGCTCGTAAATTCAATATCAACAAGGGTATCAATACGCTCCACATCCATCTCACCAATGGATTCAATACCTTGCACATATATCTCATCAGGGGTTTCAGTACCCTGTAATTTAAAATTATCAAGGGTTTCAACATGTTGTGGCTCGTCATCTTCCTAACCCTCTGTCGGTTTTCTGCTTGCACTCAGTGTCACTTTTATTTTATTTAATGTACAAAGGAAGGCTGACAAGGGTATGTCATCCTCCTTCTCTGCATGAAATTCATTAACCACAGTATGAGTCGCTGCCTCTACAAGACCCAAGAGATTATGATCTCTGGGTGAAGCTGGTGGTGACTTATCCAACAAAATCAAGGAGATTGATTGATTGTGACTCGCCCCCAAAGAGGCAGTACTTCTCTTAGCGAAGTTCCTGTTCATTCTTCTCGCTGAGGACGAAGTTTCTTTGGAAGATTTCTCTTCTACTTACACCGATGTTTTCTTTATTTTTGTCTTGGTAGGGTGTGGAGTCAGAGCTTCTATTATTTTTTTCTTGCTTGCATTCTTTTTCTTGAATGATTTCCCTGTACTTCGTCCCTGGAGCTCCTTCAAAAATTCCTTCCAGGTCATTCCTTTAACCTCCAACTCCTTCTCAACCAAAATCATGATCATCCCATGATGATACAATTTTCATTGACCTGACTCGCCTCCCCTTTCTAAACACCTTTTGCCATTTTTTCCAAGCTTCTAAGTAGGAAATAGGTAAAATTGATGAGTTTCCCTGAATTAAAGTGAAACAGTAAGCGGATATGGTACAGGAATGTTAATTAATAACATCCCTCGCAGGTAAGAAATTTTTCCAATATATACAGGAGGTCTCACCATTTCCCAGGTATGCCATTGCGCGGAAGCCCTTTCTTCCAATCAACTTTTAGCTTTTGGTTGACCAGAAATCTGCGCCACCTTTTCTTCTCTATTTTCTCCTTCTTAAACGATTATTCTCACGCAGTTGATAAGCATATAGCCTGAGATATGGATTCTTCTGTGACCTCAAATTCTAGTGAGCCTAGCCTAGCTCAGCCTCCCTCAAACGTCCTTGAAAATTCCAATGCCACAGTTGTATCGAATCCATCGAACTTTGGTAGAAATAGGAAAAATCCTGATTGTTGCAACAGTGAAAGATTGTTCTGATACTCAGCTATCTAATTTATACAGACGACGGTTAATTTCTCACGGGTGCCATATCTGTTTGAATTCATCCCAATTCTCTGTTGAAAAAATATCACATTCAAGAGTTCAAAGGGGTTGTCAAGAGTTTTATGATGACGTAGTTGTCCGCCCATCGCCTTATTGATCTCTTTCGTCCAATCATGCTCCATCATTATTCCTTCAGGACTAATGTACATGTATCGGTCCAGTAAAGGTAGGTAATGATGATTGGAAAAGGTAGAGGTTTTAGTGATAACGTGATGTAACGGTCATGCACGATCAAATTATGAGGTAAGGCCATCATTGATAGGTGATGAAAAATATTTTCAAAAAGAGGTAAGTTTTGGCTTTCGATTAAATCCGTACTATCCCACATTTGCTTCATAATTCACATAAGGTGTACTTCAATAATCATTAAAAATATAAGACTTCATGACCTAAAATATCTTGTACTTTAAATAATTTCTTCCTACATTAGTAAGTGACAAAGCAAAGTCTTAACCATAATTCAAATAATTAGATGCCATGGTCCATTGATGGGGCAGATATTCTGTCTACAAAAAGGGATTAAAAAATAGACTTTCCAATGCTCATTTTTGCACCAAGTATTCCTACATTGCATCTTGCATGTATTTTCACCATCGGACGTGTGCATTCACTAATCGTTCTTGCACTGAACCTACTGGCACTGAAATGTGCCTGCGCTGAAACGTGCCTACATTGAAACGTGTCTCCATTGAAAATGTGTTCCTACACTAAGGATCTCTGTAACATCAAAGAGAAAAAGGGACAAAAAAAAATTCTGATAGAGTACAATTCATTGGTGGGAAAAAAAAAATTTCTTGATTATACAAGGAAAATTTTATTTACCACATCTGACTTGTAAATTCACATCAGATCCTGTAATCAGTCCATGAGGGAAAAAAAGAAGTGGAAAAGGGTTATTTCCAGAATGGGAAGGAATATCATGGCATGGATTCTAGGAATGAAACCACCAAGAGGAATAAACGAAAAAGGGATTTTGGGAAAAAAATCAGGGGAAAAAAGAGGGAAATACAAAATCATATAGGGATAGTTTTCTTAGAAGAAAAAGGAAGGTAATCATTGTACAGTTAGAAGAAGAAAAATAGAAAGAAATTACGAAACGAGAAATAGAAGGGGGGGAAATTTTACCTTTAAAATCTACCGGCACTCGTACTGGAAAAAAGTAAATGCAGCGGGAATTGAGCGTTGTTTGAATACAAATCTTCATGTCAGCTATCCCAAACTTGGGTAAGGGATCAGTTCCTACTCAAACCTTCTTCTTCTTGGTGACAACCAACACATATAAAAATCAAGCAACATTCCTTTTTATTGAAATTTTGATCTTCCAGCCAGCATGTTGGTTTTCAGGTTTATCCTTCTGCAATCATGTCAGTCAACTGATCTTCATAATTACAAGAAAAAAAAAAATTGTTTTTATTTTTTTCATTTTTTATTTTTATTATTATTATTATTATAATATATATATATATTAGGAAAATAAAGAATCAGATTTTCAATAGGTTGGTGTTGCCACCTACCATCTCCTTCTCAGATTGTTGTTGGACTTGCTGCATAAAATTTCCTTTAGTGAGGGGCTGAAAGTATACCTTTAATCTATTCCCATTCACCAGGAATATTGAATTCCATCCATCAATATTTTTTATTTACACTGCTCTGTTCTCAAACAATTTGACCACCTCATGAGGTCCCATCCATCATGTATGGAATTTTCCCTTAAAATATTTAAATCTAGAATCGTAAAGGAGTACCTAATCACCTGGTTGGAACTACTTCTTCTGGATGGACTTGTCATGCCACTTTTTGTGATGTTGTTGAACCAATATGTTTTGTTGAACAACATCCCTTCGAAATGTATCTAACTCATTTAGTTGTAGGAGACGTTTTTGTTATGCTTCAGAGAGGTCTAGCCCCAACTGTACTGCAATTCTAAAGGTCTTGCTCTAGAATTCTATCAGCAAAAGGACTTGTGTCCTGTATACCAGCTCATATGGTGTATGTCCCATGTTGTTCCTCCAAGTGGTTTGGTATGCCCTCAAGGCTTCTAGTAATCTATTAGCCCAATCTTTTTTGTTCATGTTTATTGTCTTTTTTAGGATGGACTCAATTACCTTGTTTGTGGACTCCACCTAACCATTTTCTTGTGGGTGATACGGTGTGGATTCACTATGTCGAATCTTGTACCGCTTCATCACACCCTGTACCAGATTAGAAATAACCTGCAAACCATTTTCAGAAACAATCTCTCTAGGCACACCAAATCTAGTAATGTTTTTAGTAAAAACAAAATAAACAACAACTTTTTCAGTAGTAAAATAAACAGCTTTAGCCTCTACCCATTTTGTAATGAAATATGTACAAACCAAAATATGTTTTTTATTTAATGATGTCGGATTTATTGGTCCTACGAAATCAATAGCCCATTTTTCAAAAGTCTCGATCATAACTTGAGGACATAAAGTCATTTAATTGTTCTAATTGGGTTGGCCCATTCGTTGACAGCTATCACATCGCTTGACATATTGTTTGGCATCCTTAAATAAGGAGGGCCAAAAATATCCAACTCATAAAATTTTGTATGTAGTTCGCTTATCAGCGAAGTGGCCTTTGCAAGGTTTGTCATGAGCATATTTTAAGATTTCAAGCACTTCCTCCTCTCTTACACACCTTCGAATAATGAGGTTCGGCCCAGTGTAAAATAGGTCTCCTTCAATGCAAGAATATGCAACACTTTTCTGTATAATATTCCGATTTTCACGAGTAGATAAGTGAGGTGGTGTCTTTCTAGTGACTAAATAGTTAGCTTTGTCAGCGAAGCATGTAGATTCCATTGACACAGAAAAAATATCTTCGTCGGGGAAATCATCATCAACAGTAATTTCTTCACTAGGATTATTTAATCTTAAAAGATAGTCTGCTACTACGTTAGATTTTCCTAGTCTATCAACAACAGTAAATTCTGCTACTACGTTAGATTTTCCTAGTCTATCAACAACAGTAATATTTAATTCTTGCAATAATAGTAGCCACCTAGTCACTCTACTGCTAGTTAATGGTTTATTCATCAAATATTTTATTTTGGAATGATCAGTATGCACAAAGACTTCATACCCTGTAATGTAGTGTTTGAATTTATTAATAGAAAAAATAATAGCTAAAAAATATTTCTCAGTAACTATGTAGTTTAGTTCAGCAGGTGACAAGTTTTTGCTGATGAAGTAGATAAGATAGGATTTTTTGTCTTCTTCCTGTCCTAAGGTTGCACCAATGGCAGTTTCTGAGGCATCGGAGGAAATATGAAATGACAAGGACCGGTTTGGTCCTCTCAAAATTGGTGCTTGTACTAGGTTTTCCTTCAATGTCTCAAAGGACTGTTGGCAAGCTCTAGACCAAGAAAACTCATTGTCCTTAGCTAAAAGTCGGAAAAGGGGGGTAGCTATCCTAGAAAAGTTCTCAATGAATCTCCTATAGTAGCCCGCATGTCCTAGGAAACCTCTCACTTCCCTTTTATTTTTGGGTGCATGAAGACTCAGAATAATTTCTATCTTTGCGGGGTCAACCTAGATACCTTTTTCAGAAATAAGATGGCCAAGAACTACTCCTTCCTTGCACATTAATATGAAATTTTTATCACTCAAAGCAGGATGAGCTTCTTGGCGACGAAGAAGCACCTTTTCTATATTTTTGAGGGCCTCTTGAAATGAATCACCAAACACAAAAAATTCATCCATATAGATTTCCACACACTCAATGTCAACAAAAATGGCTGGGAATTCCCTTTTAAAGGTAGTCGGGGCATTACATAACCCTAAGGGAAGCACTCGGTAAGAAAATGTACCCCATGGGCATGTACAGGTGTTTTTTTCTTGATCCTCGGGTGCGAACTGTATCTAGTTATAGCCATTAAAGCCATCTAAAAAAGAGAATTACTTCTTACTAACAAGGTATGAAGCACATGATCGATGAAAGGAAGGGGTAAGTAATCCTTAAGAGCGGCTTTGTTAAATTATCTATACTCAATTCAAATGCGCCATCTCCCATGATTCAGATTTATGCAGGAATGAAAAAGAATATAGAAATAATCATAAATATAGAGATGCAGTGGAAATAATGCTTCATTTCATTAATATCAAATAACAAAAATATGCTTACAAACATAATGGAAATAAACTAGCTATGGTGCTGGTAGTGAATCTCTGAGAAGAGATGTGGTGGCTACCGACCTTTAAATTGTGTTATAATGAGGCTTTAGGGCCTATTTATTATTGAGAAACAATGGAGAACTTTAAAAATCCAAAAAGTAACCCTAGGAGATGAAGCGCCAAAACTATGGGCCCCGTTTGGGTAAATTGGTGTTTCAACTTCCCGGGGATGTAACTTCCGCATACGATCTCCGTTTGACGCGTATGATACATCGTTAGAAAGATATATCCAAGGAATACAACTATTACTAAAAATATCAATTGTAGAACAAAATCATATTCGCCTAACAAACGATGCCCAAAAAACGTCGTTTAGGGCCTCAAAATGGCTCTGGAAGTTCAGGACCTGAAAGACTGCTAAAAATAGTAAGTTGTTCTGCAACTTAAAACTGAAAGAAATGATGGCGAGGGTTCAAATGGAATAGGTGGGTGGCCACCAATGTCCACTTGGATCATTAAGGCCCCAAAACGGCTCTGGGAGTGTAGGACCCGAAAACTTGCTAAAAATAGTAAGTTGTGTTGAAAGTGAAAAGCTGTAAGAATTGATGGTGTGGGTCCAAATGGAATAGGTGGGTGGCCATTGATATCCACCTGGATCATTCCTCCCTCCTTAAGAAGCAATGGTCCTCATTGCCTTGAGATCCTCCATGAGATGAGGCACGTTCTGTTGTCGAAGATGTCATGGACCTGTGGGCAAACATGCTGGATGCAATTAGTAAATTTGGTTTCTTTATCAGCCTCAAACAGTAAATGTGTGTATTTTGTCTGTGTATTCATATGAGGTATGGCAACATTAAGCAGCAGTGCATTGGGGGTCAGATCAATGGAGAGCTTGTCTTGACAGTGTAGAGGAACCTCTGTGAGTGAGGAGAAAGTTTCCTTGTATTCCTCCATGACTTTGTCCATCTGTTGTAGTCGTGAAAGGCAGCCCTATTTCGAGGTTGTGGCCACAATATTCTTCTTTCCCTATGAGCGAGTTGTAAGGAAAATAAATTTCCTGGTTTGGGAAACAATCTTACTACGTTGTTTTGTAGTAGTCAAAGAGATGAGAGGAGGCGGTACTACCTCTGGTATCTTTTACAAGTTATTTCCCAAAGTAATAACAATAGCACAAGGCCTAGACTCATACACAACATGTCACCTCCACAAGTATGGTTGGCCCAATAATACATCAGCTACATCAAGAGGAGAAAATCACACAATACCTTTTCCATGAATGGCTTGATATTGTACGAAAGGCAGCACTACTGACGGATGCAAAGATATCTCCCTGGGTGGAGCAACCCGATGGTATATGGTTGCGGGTGTGCTATGGTTGGTAGGCCGAGTCACTTCACGACCTCTGCTGAAATGAGGTTCTTTTGGCTTCCGCTATCGACAAAAAATTGCAGCGGAGAACCCTACACCCACATCTGTGAATGGAAGAGGCGCTCCCCCTCCTCTGGATCCTCTGGATCCTCCCTCTGGATCTTGGTGGTGGAAAAAATGGCACTCGGATCTGCATCAATGATCTACTTCCCTTTTTCATTTCCTTTGTCTGGTTCTGACTCAGGATCAGAAAATGCATCTGATTCGGGTGCCTTTAGTTCGACCACCAATGACTGTTTGGCCCGACACTCGTTTGTGTTGTGAGTGGGGCTGTTATAAAATTCACACCACTTCCCTGTGTCCTTATTTGGATTTTTGGTGTTGTTCTTAGTCACACTGCTTTGGCCTTGCCCCTTGTTTTTCGGTTTAGGGGCACCTTTCGGATTTGCAGATCCAAAGTCTCGCTTCTTCTGCTTAAATTTCTGCTCGATCTTGGCAGCATAACAATATGTCGTGCCAAGCGATGTAATGTCGAGGAACTTCATTTCCTCCTATATGTGTTTATGCAGACAGCCGTAGTACTTGAGCACCAAATATCTCTCTGAACCTTTAATACCCAACTTTGTGCACAGGGTATGGAACAGATTCGTCAGTTTGGGCACATCTTGATCCCTTTGTTACCACAGTGTGGTCCATTGGATGTATTTGTCCTCATAGCTCCCCACGGGGTAATATTGTTCCCTTATGCCATCTTGGAACGAATTCCAGGTGGGTGTGGCTGAGAATAGAGAGGGTTCCCCTTCATCCTCTTGCTCACAGTAGGTTTCCCACCAGTCTTTGACATGGGGGGCGGCTTTGAGGAGTGCAAAAATAATCTTTTCTCGGTCAGAGAAATCATGGACCGAGAAATACCCTTCCAGCAAATTCAACCATCTATCTATGTGTCTGCATCTATTTGGCCTTCAAATACAGGAATTTCAAAGTTTACATGTACCTTGAAGGGAGTGGCACCTCCAGAGTGGCTATTGGATGTAGATGCGTCGTAGGTGGGTAGTCATTGAAGGATCTGAGAAAAGTTATCCATCATCGCGTTCCTTTGTTTCTCGAGGGCCTCCTCGAGTAATATTTTTATAGGATCTCCTGCTCCCTCTTCTTTCTTTTCTTCCGCCATGGGAGGTCGTCGGGGCTTGCGAGGTTAATCTTGCAAGGGTTCAACTAGATCGAGCACTAACTCCTTATACCCTGACCGCATTAGGGACATGCAAAGAAAAACAAAGAAAGAGCAGACCACTCTGATACCACTAATCCGGATTTATGTAGGAATGCAAAAAAATGCAGAAATAATCATAAATATAGAGATCTAGCAGAAATAATGCTTCATTTCATTAATATCAAATAACAGAAATATGCTTACAAACATAACGGAAATAAACTAGCTAGGGTGTCGGTAGCGAATCTCTGAGAAGAGATGTGGTGGCTACCGACCTTTGAATAGTGTTACAATGAGGGTCGAGGGCTATTTATTATTGAGAAACAATGGAGAACTCTAAACGTCCAAAAACCTAACCCTAGTAGATGAAGCGCCATAACTATGGACCCTGTTTGGGTAAATTGGTGTTTCAACTTCCCAGGGACGTAACTTTGGCATACGATCTTTGTTTGACACGTATGATACATCATTATAAATATCCATCCGAGGACTACAAATTTTTCCATGAATATTAATTTTGGAACAAAATCATATTTGTTAGAAAAAAAATTCCCAAAAAACGTCGTTTAGGGCCTCAAAACGGCTCCGGAAGTTCAGGACCCAAAAAACTGCTAAAAATAGTTAGTTGTGCTGCAACTTAAAAACTGAAAGAACTAATGGTGGGGGTTCAAATGGATCAGGTGGGTGGCCACCAATGTCCACCTTGATCATTAAGGCCCCAAAACAGCTCCGGGAGTGCAGGACCCGAAAACTTGCTAAAAATAGTAAGTTGTGATGAAAGTGAAAAGCTGCAAGAATTGATTGTGTGGGTCCAAATGGAATAGGTGGGTGGCCACCAATATCCACCTGGATCATCCCATATTTTTTCGAGACTAATACCAATGGGCAGACCCATTGGCTTTCAGAAATAGGATAGATAAAATCAACATCCAAGAGTTTTTCCAATTCTTCTTTTACAACATCTCTTAGAGTTGGGTTCATATGCCTTTGGGGTTTTCGAACAGGTCGGGCTCCATCCTGAATATAGATATGGTGAGTACAGGTTTCAAGAGGGATTCCTTTCATATCTTTGTAACCCCATGCAAAGGTATCAAGATGGTTTCGTAACAAATTCACAAGCTGCTCCTGCTGTGATGAATCCAAGTCTGAACTGATATGCAAAGATTTTCCTGTACTGATCTCAACAAGAGTGGTATCGGGCTCAAGAGTACACATAGGTGTTGCTAGAGATGGTGATGATGGAGGTTGAGAAAAGTGATTTTCTTGAAAATATAGACTAAAATTCTAGCTCAGTGACTCAAAATTGGGCATGGTGTCTAGATTGTTGAGGAAGTATTGTATCTCACCCTCCTAAGAGGACTCAACATAATTATGTAACATAGAGACAGATTGATTCTCCTCATCACTACTATAATCTATCCACAAAGTGTCTCTGAGCTCCTGAATGGATCTAGTAGGTGCATATAAGGTGACCTTTTTCCTATAATCTCCATGGGGAATATACATGTCACCCGAACAACATCCAATGTAAGCATCGTCCATAGCAAGCTATGGTCATCCCAAGATCAAGGGATGTCCTCTCACAGGATTCTTTGACTGAAGCATAATGAAATCTGTGGGATATTCCCATGAATCTAATGAAATGACCACATCATCCAACACCCCTTTTGGCTTGATTTTAGATCTTTCTGCCAATTCAAGCATGGTGGGAGTAGGACGAATATGGAAAAATCCAAGTTGATCCATGGTTTTCTTGGTAATAACATTAATAGTTGTCCCTAGGTCTATACGCACATTAGAGACAAGGACATCACCTATCTGAACAGAGATAACAAGGCTTCTAGGGTTATTATATTTTTCCATGTGCATACATCCTGTCATTAACTCTATTTCCCTTCCAAGAAATTGAATGGTTTGGGGTTCCAATATTCTCCTTCCCGGCTTCTCGAGACAGAGCTCCCTAATGATTTTTGTACATATGTTGATCTATTTAATAGCTTGGACCAATGGTACCTTTATAAAAAGGTTCCTAAGCTCAAAAGTTGGGCTAGACTCAGGAATGGGGCCATTCCTCTCCACAACTAGCCTCTTTGGATAGGGAGGTCGGTTTGAAGAGGATGGAAAAGGCTCGGAACGTACGGGGATGGGCTTCATGGTGACATCTCTCACAGAATGGTCAGGAGTTTCCTCCTCACCTTTCTCTTCAATAATCACCATAGGTTGCTTCTGCTTTTCTGAGGTTACTATCTTCCCCGATCTCAATTGGATATCATTGACTCCAACTGGCATAGACTGATATCTAAATGGAAAAAGCGGGTTCATAGAATGGACCATTTGTACCACTTTGTTATTGGGATTTGGTATGGGTTGGGCAAGCATTTGAGGAGATCGAAACGATGGAGGAAAAGGAAATGGTGCCATATGATGACTTAGCTGGGGCAATGAAGATTGTGGCATTGGGTAAGGTACCTATGTAGGTGGGTATGATTGCATCAGTGCAGGATAGGGATGGTGTGAATGGTGTGGCCCTCTCCATCCTTGTTTCCAATATTGGGAGGGTTTTCCATAATTATATTGGTTCCCATGTTACCAATGTTGAGAGTGATTAGTGTTAGGATAAGAATATGGATGTGCATTATAACTAAAAAAATGTGGTGGGAGTTTAGGAGCCATACCTGCACTTACTTGAGGCCAGTTTCTTCGTGCTCCCATAGCATGAAATGATTCAGCTTCAGGTTACCCTCCCTCAAATACAAATTTCAGCCCAAGTATGGAAGGAAATTTATCTGTGGCATGATTCTCTACACAAATTTCACATTTATTAGTTCCTTTAACATCAAGAGGACATTCTCTTAAAAGATGCTTTTTCTACATTTTGGACAAAAAATGGATAATAAATCTTGTTCCTCTACAAGTTTTTGCTGAAATTTCAAAGAGTCTATTTTTTTGCTAACAATATTCATTATTTCAATTTTCATATTATCCCTTTTGTTCTCCAATCCAATGATCATAGCATCAATAGATTCATTTTTTCTTATTTCTATTTCGAATCCCTTTACCGGATCTATATTGATTCCTTGAGAATTTCCTGCATAAGTCACAGATTTGATCAAAATATTTTTGGGCAATATCTCCTTGTCCTAAAAAAATTAAATTATTCCTAGCATCATCACTAAGCCCACATAAGAACAAGGTCCTAATGGTACTCAGATCAAATTTGTGCTTTGACCTTTGGAGGATATACAGGAATCTATCTGAGTAGTCCTCTAGGGTCTCATCATCATTCTTCACAATAGTAAAGGTTCCATCTTAAATATCTCTAGTTTTACAATATTCCTGATATTTTTCCAAAAACACTCTCTTCATCTACTCCCAAGAAGCTATAGTGTTTCCCCGTAGTCCCATGAACCAGTGTAATGTTGCATCCTTGAGAGTTGAAGGAAACAACTTTAATTTCTGAGCATCAAATGAATAATCATGGCTCCTACACAAAATATCAAACTCAAATAGAAAAGAGTCTAGGTATTCATGTACCTTACCATAGAAATGAGGAAGAGTTGATGGTGGAACATTATTCATTTGCACAACTATGTCAGGATCCACAATTGGAAATCCAGAAGTGGATTGTTCCTCATTTACCTGATTTTCGCTAGTTCCTTCTGCATGGTCCTCGTGATCTTCCATTGTTGTTCCTCTAACAGAACCACTCTCAACAGGCTTAGAAGGTTGACTATGGGTTCTAATAGTCTCCTTCTTCCCCTTTGTGGGTTGTGTCACACCTGGACTACTGTTGCCAGAGTTCAAGTAGACAGTTCCTATGTGATGAGTCTTGGTATGTTTGGACAATATGCATGCAAAAGAAGGCCCAATGTGAAAATTAATTTCAGATTTACCAATGTTTCCTCGCCTCTAAGTGGCCTTTGGACCCCTACCCCTTTTAGGCATTCATTTCAAAAAATTACAAAACAAAACTCAATAAAATGTTGCAAATTTAAAATAACTCAGCACCTATCAATTACTTCAAACAATAGAATCACACTGCAAAAAAAATAATAGTAGACTTACCCCTATTGCTGAAAATGGAAAATTCTTACCAATTCAAATTGCCTCCCCGGCAACGACGCCAAAATGTTGGGTGTAGGAATTGCGGTTAAGAAAACTCCTTTCAACACTTAATTGTCAACCCGGGGATCACGTAAACTTAGAGACAAAGCACAGGAAATGCCAAAATTGGTATGAAATTTTCCTATCTCTATTCCTACTTCTTAACTCAAGATCTTGCAAAGTTGAAAAGAAAGATCACACAGAAATTTACACCAAATAAATTCTAGTGTCATAATGTGAAAGAAAGTACATTTCGAAGAAACCAAATAAAGGAAATTCCACACTGTTGTAAACAACATTGATTGCTGAAATACAATTCTATGTTTAGCTCCAGTATGGGTGTTGGCATGTTTACAAGTGGGCCCTTGGAAAGATTTTCCTTCTTAACGATTTTCCTTCCAGCACCAAGTTGTTATTCCTGTAGTCCTGCAGTATGCTTGCACTAGTACAAGTACATGGCTTATGTGCGGGAAGTATCTTTTACAGTTATACTGGAGATTTATGCCTTTGTTCAAGGGCTTTAAGCTTCAGGCTTTGAGCACTCTATTCCTGTAATAGGATATGGGTTCCTGTACTAGAACAAAGATTCCTATACCAAGTTTTCCAATTACTTCTGAGAAAAATTAAAGGGTGCACTAATCTATGAAAATAATTTCAAAGGAGAATCAGAATTTTGAAATAAATTGCACACGTAATAGAATGCTTCAACCAAACTGAATCTCACAATGAAAATATGCTTTAAAATCAAACAGACTTCAAAATTCAAAGCACACTTTATTCAATGCAGTGAAATAAATTACTTAAGTATGACAGCAAGCCTTATCCCTATAATAGTTACTCGCATAAACCAAATCTTCCTTTAATCTTTGTTAACTCAGATCACTTTAACTATTTAGATTTAAGTTTTAATTCTTTCCTTTAAAAAATATAAAGTGCAGACACACATCGATGTGGCGTAATGACGTTCGCTCATCAGTTAACAAAGCATCTTTAATTCCTAGGATTTTAACTCTTGGTATTAATAAGAATTCTATTTTCTAATGAACATTCACTTGCAGAAATACATCGAATTCTTATGACGAAAAGGAATGAAACAACTTTCCCACAATGAACCAACAAAACCAGGTTGCAGAAACTATAAATGCACTAGTGCAGGAATAACGTGCTTGCAAGCTTCCAGGCGGAAATAAACTAAGATTCCTAAAAAGGAAATGAACGAAAGTAAATCAGAATTAATTAATATTAACGCCATGGATCCGTCACACATTGACTGTCAATGAAATAAAATTATAATTCTTGTGAATAAATAAATCATAAACTCAATCCACACTTTGCATGCAAATAAAATGAACACACATCTTTAACTGAAAGAAAGCGAGAGGGAAAATGAGCTAGGTTGGCTAAGCCCTAGCCAACCATCTCGTTTCCTAATTTAGGAAACTTGAAGCTTCAACACTAAAAAATGCATCAGTAATAGATTAAAACACAGAATGTAAACAACATGGCCTAGCTCCTTGTATTAATTTTGAATCAGAAAAAATACATCATAAGCATGGATCCAGCCCAGAATGAGGGTGACAACATAAAATTATGATTTTTCCAGAGTTACAGTAGCATGGCTATCACTCCATAATCCCTATCTGAAATCTATATTTTATACAACCCTTTCGACCTATGGCCATAACAAAATTACATACAATCGTTCTAATTCCATCCTTTTGGCTGAAACAAAATAACAACTAGCATTACAAAATAAGTCTGTGGCTATAAAAAAATGCTAATCTAATTGTTGGTAGGCGACCTAATCTTTGATCATATCCCTGGAAATCCTCCGCTCTGAATTCGACTCAAGATGACTGCAACTGAACAGGTCGAGTTGGAATGAGATGCCTGCGTTAGGTAACGAGTTGTTGCATAAGTTTAGGAGCGGTCGGCTGCCAACAGTGCACGAATTTTCCTACACTAGACCATTATGATACCACAATTAATAATTTTTCCTATAAAATAATTAGGAAGGAAAATATTAGTTTCAAGAGTATTAAAGGCATAAAATCTATTAAAATGATTAATTAAGTACTTAATAAACCTTAAATATGAAATATAAAACTAGTGCAGGGATAGACATGATTCTTGGTATAGTACAGGAATAAGGAAGTTTATGAGGAGAAAACATAGGCTTATTATTGTGGTTTTAAAGTAGGAAGGGGGTTAAAAATAAGGCATTTTATCCTACCAACAATCTTATTACTTCATAAAATAAAAAGAAACATTGGCCAAGGCAGTTATAAAGTACAGGAGAGGTTGGTCCCTCTAATTTGTATTTCAAAGAAGGTGATATCCCATGGATAAAAAATGATGATCTTTCTTTGGCAAAGGAATTTATAATTGGTGTGAGGGTGCCATCTTCATATGGGTCTTCACTGTGGGGCTACTTCACCATGGAAGACCATTGTCGGGGTTGAAATCGCATGACCATTTGAATCTTCTAAGAGTACGTATAATGTAAAAAGAATTATTTTATTATTTTTTATATTCATAATTTTTATCCCATGGGATCATAAAACATAACTAATTTTATATGCATGTGTTTATAACTTTGCAGTGTCATTATCCTTTTTTCGTGCATGGGTGTGTAAAACACGACTTCCCCCAAGAACTAGGACATGCCATATCTAAATTATCTGCATTTGTACATTGGATCATGTCAAAGGAGATTCGTGTGGATAGCATTCCACTGTGGCGTCAAGAGATAGTTGAGATTGTTTGTATGTTTGAGAAGGAATTGCCGACGAGTTTCGTGGACTTGTAGGTTCGTCTTCTAATCCACCTAGTAAATGAGGTTGAATTAGTTGGGTTGATTTCTTGTTGTTGGATGTTCTTGTTAGAGAGGTACATGAAGAAATTAAAAGGTTTTGTTCGACAAAGGGAAAAACCCGAGGAGTCTATGGCAGAGGATTACATATCCTATGAGTCTTTCTATTAATCTAGTGAGTACATCAAGCAGATTGACAATACACCAGGTGCAGCGATTTGGGACGATGAAAGGGATGAACACAAAAGAGAATGGTAGCTTCTCCAAACGAATGGAAAAAGGCATTTGATAAAGAGTAAGAGACTTATAATTTGTCAAATTTACACAAAGTAAATATTCACGTTGAACTTCGATATAATGTCTATTTTGATCTCATATGTACACTATGTCAGTTTGATTTCATCAACGAATGCAAAAATTGAAGCAATCAATAAATTTGTTCTTTACAATTCTGAAGTGACACAACCGTGGGTCGCATTATACGAATAAAATAGGATGAAATGGGATAGTGACAGGAAATAATTCAGATGGTTGAATGGTAGAAGTGTGCCTTAGCCTGATCATTTAAAATAAAATATGCCAATTATATGCCCCAACAACTGGGTTGTTGACCAAGTCAGAGAAAAATATGGTGCAACCGGTCGTTACCTGTGTGTTGTAGAGGATGCGCTAAATGTAGGGATTGGGTGCAGCAACTCGGTAATAATCTATTTATGTACACTTTAAGCTTAATAATGAAACTTTGAAATGTAACATATATATTTTATATATTTTAATAGTTGGGCTATTAGACACATGACACTATGATTTTTTAACTTTTTTATAGGTGCATTTGTTCCCATCTATGTGGGCATATGGAAACCATTTTCGCAAAAAAAATACCAATTATGGACACATGACACAAGACTGTGGAGTGGAATTCGAGTTCGATCAATCTAGTCGAGCTAGCCACCATGATAAAACCTAGTATGAGGGGCGTTAGGTTACGTTGGAAAGATACAATAGGTCATTGAAGTGGACTTCTCTTCTTTCCAATGTGTTATTTTTAGGTGCAATTGGTGGGACACCTCTGATCAGAATAATTTAAAGGAAGATCCCGATAGTAGGTTGATATGTATCAACTTTATAAATATGTGGGATGAAGATAAGGAGCCTTATGCTTTCCCAAAATGCTGCAACCAGGTGTTTTTTTATCAGATGTGTTGGATAGATATTGGTGGTTCGTATTGAGGCATGACCATAGATTAAAACATTTTTTTGAGAACAATAGTGTTATCATTCCAAGTGAGTTGGAAGATAATGAGGGTGATGAGAATAGAGAGTGATATGGTACATGTGTTATTTCATCATTTATACTATTTAAGATGAGTTTTTACAAAGAAGATGACTTAACCTTTTAACTAAGACTTATTTTTTCCAAAAATTATAATATGTAATTTGAATTAATGTTTTTGCATTGTTCTAATGTTAAAATCATTTCACTTGATAATTTGCAATTATGTTGATCTCGAAAGAAATGCAGTGTATCAAGTTCTTTTTTTTATATCAATCCTAAAATAATACAACTACTTGATTGTTTTAAATGGGTTTTCACTATATCATTACTTAAATAAATGCACCATATATATATATATATATGTGTGTGTGTGTGTGAATGATATCTTCAAAATTTTAAAAAATGTATTAATGTATACTGTTATTTTTGATATATAAGATTATAATAAAATAAGGATAATTCTAAACATGAATTTATTTGCATTATTTTATAAAATTTATTATGTTTAAAAAATTCATATTATTCTAGATTTATTATTTTAAAATTATTTATAGTCTTACAAATTTACAATTTTACTATTATGGTAATTTAAAAATATGTACGGTATACATTTTAAAATTTTACGATGATTCAACTTTACAGTAGCTATGGTTCAAATTTGACAATTAATTTACAATTTTACAAATTTACAAATTTTACAATTTTAATAAAATTGAATCATGACAATACATACAATTACAATTACAATTTTGTAATTTCACAATACAATTACAATTTTACAATTTTACATATAATTACAATTAAAATTTTACATACAATTACAATTACAATTTTATAATTTTATAAATTTACAAATTTTACAATTTTAATAAAATTGAATTATGACAATACATACAATTACAACTACAATTTTATAATTTCACAATGAAATTACAATTACATTTACAATTACAATTTTACAATTTTAAATACAATTACAATTACAATTTTACAATTTTACAATTACCAATACATAATATTTAATAAATATCATGATTTAATATTAAAAATAAACATCACGATCATGATAACCTTTGTACAGACATAATATTCTAAAATACACATTCAAATTCGCTAACATCATCTAATCATCGTGATCATGATCATCTAACAAAACACAAGCATTGTATAACATCATCACAACACACACATCAAATATACATCTCATGTCAAATAATTGTTATAACATACATATCTATCTACAAGCACATTAAATTAACATATCTAACATCTCCTAACAATATACACATCATGATGAATGCCATCATGTAAATTAAGTACATCAACATGAACATAAAATACATGCACTATATATATATATATATATATATATATATATATATATATATATAATGTCAAAAATATACAACTGTAATAGAACTGCATATAAATGTGAAATATTTGATGGTACATCAATACTATAACTAGTGGAGGCCTTCTTAGTCAAGGGTTCTCGCTCAGATGGATGTGCCTACTCAGCAGGTGCCTACTTAGATGGTGTCTAATGAGAAGATGTCTGCTCAGGACTAGATGTTGGCTGCTTATCTCTGCGAGGTGAAGGAGGAGGAGGTGGAGTACTAGAATGATCACTCTCTTCATGATCATGATCATCCGAGATGTTGTGTCGTGCATTTCCATGGCGCCTACAGTAGCCTAGAAGCTCTGACGATATGATGCATAAGGATCATCATATCGCAGGGCATGTCCTTCCATATCTCTGTGATCATACGATGAATCTGGATGTTTTTTATCGTCACAGAACGGACTCCCTCATCAACCAAGAGTCTACATAGTCAGTCACCCAACTAAATCCTGAATCGAATGTCTGCCCTACGTTGCATGCCCGCAGGTATATTCACCCAAGGAGGTCTCTCACCCTTTGCAATCTACGCCATCTCCTCATCATCTACATGATCATCCAGTGGGGGTGGAGGCATGTCCCCAACGAACGTGTGAATATCTACAAAATATATACTACACAACAATAGTTAGACAATTTCAATAAACAATTTAATAAACAAGTTAAAGAGTGTGTTAGAATATATTTTATTCTAATTAATTAAGACAATAAAATGAAACTATATTAATTTAAAGAAAACAGTAATATTACTTCTAGCATCTGGTGGCTCATCCTATGTGAAGATGATGTTGGTACACCCTTTCCAATCCAAACCTGCGTAAGGACACATCACCATCATGAACACGTGATCATCCACATTGGCTAGCAACTCCAGTGCATCACTAGAAATATTGGTCGGATACCTGGACAGGCCCCTCTTGGGCATCATCTCACCCCATATGTGCATATGTACCTATATCATTGGCCTACGAGGCTGATGCACAAAAGTAGGCCTCGTCTCTAGAAACCTCTCAGAAAATAACCAAAACAACTTTGAAGAAAAAGGGAAGGTCAACCTCCTACGTGCCTAAGAACGATATATATCTAAGGCAATACAAAACTGCCGCAAAAAAATGGCAAAACATCTAACAAGTCATGGCCTCTGGAATAAATAATCAACATAAAATAAAATATGGAAACTAATGTGTTTCTCGTCACTGCTATAATGTGCAATGGTGGTCAGTAATAGTGAGAGGCACTTATCCTCCTTTGGACCAAAAGAAACAATCCATAGTTTTCCATTAGACACTTGAAAATTATCATCCCTAATGTATCTCTAGGAGTACATCAACTAACTCCATGCTGCATAACCGAAGGGGACATCAGGGAACTGGGGCAAATCCTCTCCTCTCCTAGATAAGCCAGTAATAAAATAAATGTCCTCCTCAGTGGGTCGGTACCACTGGTCCAACCCGACATGGAATGCCTGTCGGTGGGCATCCCACCTGTATATTAATTGTATGAATAACAAACTATGCCCCTTCAACGATGTAGCCTCCTCGTAGAACTTAAGGAGGCCTACCTCCCTTAAGACAATTGGGTGGGTGGCATAATAGGGCGAGGGTACAACATTCTCTCCCTCTCCCTTGCCTCCCATTTTTGTATCATGTTATAATTGTCATCCCTCTGCACTTGTTGTTGTCTTTCCTCTCTCCATTGACATCGTTGAATGATTCACATATTAAATACATCATCCTCCCTCATACATAAAACCTTTTTTTTTTTTAAAATGAAAAATGCATTTACAATATATAAATATAACTTTTATCGAAAAAACAAAAAAATACATTCGGTGCGCCACAAAAAGCAATCACACACCGTCCACAGTGCACATTAAAAAACTTCATGCACCACAACAACAAAAAATTATTACTTAAATAAATATTAAAGGTGGTGCGTTGGCAAAACATATCCACCCCGGGGCATTGTTATAGCACAATGCATCACCAGTTTGCAATATTTTACTAGTGGTGGTGCAGTACCAAACACACACTTCCCCGGTGCGATATGTTTGACCAACGCACCACCATAAATAAATATTGTGTTGTATCCTGGTAAACTAATGCACCTTCGTAAATAAATTGTTAATTTAAAAAAAAAAAAAAATTGTCAGTGCGGCCAGAAACTAACATGCAGCGCAATATTTTAATGTTATTGTCGTGCTCTTTTTCTCGGTACCGCACTGGGTTGTCACATTAACCACCTGGTATGGTTTCCATTAACACCATTCACGTTGCATCCTGTAAATTTACATGGAGCACCGGGAATGGTGCGAGCCAAACGGCTCGAACGCACCGCACCGGATTTTTTTTTTTTCAAAAAAAAAGTGAATTTTAACTAAATTTTGAAAATTAATCCGCTAAAAGCTTAAGCTAGTGATAAATAAGTAGATTTCTTGCACATTTTCACTTCGAGGAGTCATATTTGCAACAGAATACTAAAAACCAAATTTTCCCACCATTTTACAAAATTTGAAGTCCACACACTAAGAAATGGACAGAATAAATTCGGGCAATGGGAGCGTTGATGGTAGGGCACCTCAGAGAAGGAAAAGTCACACCGATGCTTGAGATCTCTACAGCACTGTAACAAGTAAAAATGAGTTTTTACAGTAGGTAATTTTTTTTTAAATTAACCCTTTTTCAATGCACTTACTTATGAGATGCACCGGGCGATTGTATCAATGGCGCATCGCACTTCTTTACAGTGTGTTGGATTACTAAGATGCATCAGTTCAGTTTGTACAGAGCACACGCTGCTCCCTTTTAATAAAAACCCTATGTTGGTGCATCTTTGTACATATACCACACTGGGTCGTCGTCGTTAGTAAATAGCACCGAAATGTTAAGTGTCTCGGTGTGCCATCTGATAGTACGCACCAGTGCACTTTATATAAAACACATCGGTGCATTGTATGTATGAATTGCACTATTGTTTCCGTAGTACTTAAAATAACTTTGCGACACTTCTTTAGCTTCTACTATGCACCAATGTGTCACATATATATATATATATATATATCAAGCACACTAGTGCATGTTAGGATTATAAATACACCACAAAACAACATCCGCAAAAACATCCACCTGCCAACCTCCTCTAGTGACCTCCGCTACAAACAAATATTTGGGCTATTTTTATAAGGGCTTCCTCAAAAAAATCTACTAGAAGTTCTTTTCCTTGTAGTGACCATAAGTGAACTCCCCTAACCCTGAAGTGTCAAATCAATTATAGGACCAATGGAGGGGGTTTCAGATCCACAAAAAATGGATGAGATCCATAAATAGTGGGATTAGGGTTCCATGATACAAGGGAATTAGCTCCATGCTTAGAGGGGTTTGGCTTGAATAGATATGAATTAGAAGCTTCCAGTTGGGATATATGTGCTTAACTATGCTTCTAGAATTTACCTTTTACTTTTATGCTAATTTGAGTCAGTTGCACGGTTTTTAATGGAAAACAGAGCGCGGAACTACGCAGGAATTTATGGCAGTAATAGCGCATGTGCAAAAATTGACTAGGAAAAGTGTGCAAGTCATCTTTAAGAGGTCAAAGAGCCATTTTACCCAAAACTCATGATTTTTTCAAGGAATATAAAGGTTTGACTACTAAAGGAGTGTACTCGAACATAATTATGGATGGAGATAGATCCATTTTAACTATCAAGTGTTATGGTGACAAAATGATGTGTAATCGTGCCCTAGACTTGTTGTCATAAAGGAAATTATACAGTAGAAGGTGGGAGCACTTGAAAGTGATTGGATAATTAGTTGGATCAGATGATGGGAAGCATGAAGAAACCTCACGAGTTTTTTGGAGGTGCCCACATGGATTGTTGGGAAGCTTACCAAGCAGCCAAGGTGACAACAGGTACATCATATTGGAAGGTAAGAAGACAGCAGCAAGGAGTGTTGCAAATGTTCACTTGATGGTCGACAGATTGATGGTGTCCTAGGTAAGGACATATTGGGTTGCTTATATTTGTGCAATATATCCTCTATTGCAGGTCAAAGGGCAGATTGATGGATTCTATGGGGAGCCAGTGTAAGGATCTCTGAGGTGTGGGGATTCCCTAACTATGAGCAGATGTTACAATGTGGACTTGGTCTCTCGTGGTCTGTTGGAGGGAAGTGTGAGAGAGGACCAAGTGTGGAAAATATTGGGCACTTATGTTTTGTTGGAGGATAGCATGATAGTGTCCATGTTGGTGTCAAAGTGCAGCACCTTGATGGATAAAGGTGACTGCTAGGCTGGCAGATGTTGAGCAGCTCAAGGATCTGATTAGCTAGGAGCAAGATTGTGGAGCTCGAGACTTATGTGTAGAGAAGGACTTATAAAACATATGATAGGCAGTCCCCCTAGCTAGTCTTCATTGTGAGAGATGGACATCTCACAATGATAGGTGGCAACCTTTTATGCCCTATTTTTGTCTTTGTCGTTGCAACACAAGAACACCATAGTGGGCTGAATTCCTTGAGTAGTTAAGGAGCAGCAGTGGGCAGATTAAGAGTTGTTCACAAGTGGAGTTGTGAACAACTCGATAGGAGTCTTAATTTCTTATGAACTTGATGGATGAAGGGAAAAATAGATAGCATATTGGACATTTGAGGTTCAGTGGCTAGACAAACTTGGAGTATCGATAGAGGCAAGAGATGCAGATTGGGAGCTGAAGGACTAGGTAGGTACAGGGTACAATCGAGAGGAGATGTTAGCTGCTACAACCAGATGGTCAAAGTATCTTGTCTTATACTAGTGGATATATGAGGGCCATTATCCTTGGTACGGGAGCCCTAGAAAATTGTATTATATAATGTTAATATAAGGAATTTGGGTTGAAAAATATAAAAAAATATCTATATTTGTGTATATGTGATTTCCTGCTTTATATTTCTACTCTGCAAAATATTTTAGTGGTTGAGACTCTTGGTTTGGTTGTGTCAGAGATTTAAGACTCTAACCTAGACCCAAGGTCGTGGAAATTAAACATGGTATCAGAGCGTATCTAAGCTACTTTGGAGGATAGTGAATCAGAGTGTGCACAACAAAGAAACTCGGAGGGAGTTTTTGGTGTTTGGATCATGGAGCAAAGGGTTCAGCTAGAGACATGGAAATGTGTTATTGACTGACTTGGTGATAATATTGGCTAGGAGTTCTGGTGGATTGGTGGTGAGCCTGGTGAACAACAATTTGTTGTAGGGAAGGTTGTTGATCATGGACTTCTGTTGATGTGCCATGGATGGTTGTGGAAGCTCAAGGGTTTCTTTGGCATGGATGACATCAGGTTGATCGAGATGGCTTCATGTGATGGACTGGATATTGGCCAGCTATAGTCTTCATCGGATCATGGCTTTGAATATCCAAGATTGGCAGGATTTGCATGAGTGGTATTTGATCCAAGAGGATGAGTGCTTGCAAGAATGAGCCAATGGAGATTGTGTAGGTTCAGAAGGAGCACCCTTATGGACGTTTGGGACCTTCAGTTTCAGATGTGACAAGGCTAAGGTACTACTAAGATTCATGTATTCATCTATAGGGTATGTTGTAGTGATGGATTCAAGAATGGCTAGTGTCGTCGCTGGATTATGATGGTTACTTCCTAGTCTTGGAAGTACCTCCCTCGCTAATAGGGAGTGTTGATTTTTGTGTACCTTGGGAGGTACTCCAAGCCCTAGTGATTGAAATTTGGAGGTTAGAGCTCCAAAAATGGGCTTTTGGGCTTGAGATCCAAGCTTGGGGGTTTTTCACCCATTATGATTTGGGCCAAAACCATGATGGATATATGATGTGCGATGGATGAGGATGATAGTTCTTGGTGGTACAATTCCAATGCAACGAGAATCATCTAAATCCGAGTTGTCTTTGAAGAGTTATAAATTTTTGAAGTTATATGTTGGGGTTACACTTATGTTTCAAGGTCAGCTTGGTGCAAAGTTGACATGGACAAGTTGTGGAAGCCCCTAGATCATGAAGTTTTAGGAGCCCCTCATTTTTGTATAAAAGGAGGGTGAGTGTAAGGCCTTTGATCATCCAAGTAAGGGAAATATATACTCCAATGAGCTCTGAAATTGCAGGAGGTCATAGCAAGGTGAAGACTTTGGACAACGTGGAAGGAAATCTATCTTAGACAACATGTGAGAGGCATGTGGTTGAAGGTCAAATGCTTGATGAAGTGTGGATCATCTACGGGGATTGTTTTAGGGTAAAACAGGGTTGTTTCAAGGTCAGATTGTTGGAAGGAAATGCCACAGCTAGAAGGACTAAAATTACAGTGTGGAGAGGATTCTAAGACAGCATGGTGTTTCATTCTTGTTGTAGGTAAAGTGAGGTGGATTAGAGGTTGTACAACGTCAGGTCTTAGAGTTATTTATTAGGTCGAGTTTTTTTGGCAAGAGGTCGAGTTTAGGAAGGAAAAAATAGGGTTTTGTTTGAGGGTTGGTTGGATTTATTTGAGGGATATTAAGAGTTGGAGTTGTTCCCATTGCAGCCTTGAGGTGACAAGGCTCTAAGGGACAGTGTGGCATAAGGAGGAACCATTCCAAGGAGGACCACATCCCTTAAAGGGATTATTTTTCTGCCAGCGAGGAGGGTGAAGGGATGCAATGTGCCCTAATGAGAATTGCGGGAGCAACAAATTAACAGTGTGAACAACAAAATTTTATGGAGTTATATTGGGTCAAGGTTTGACCATGTTTGGAGCATTGGTGGTGCCTTAGACTTGCTGTCATAAAGGACGTTATACAACAGAAGGTGGGAAAACTTGAAAATACATGATTGGATCATTAGTTGGATCAGATGATGGGCATCATGAACAAACCTTAGGAGTTGTTTGGAGGTGCCCACATGGACCATTGCATATATTACCAATCAGCCAAGATGATAATAGGTACATCATATTGGAAGGTAAGGGGACAACAACAAGGAGTGTTGCATATGTTCACTTAATGGTCGACAGATCGATGATGTCCTAAGTAAGGACACATTAGGTTGCCTATATTTGTGCAATAGCTCCTCTATTGCAAGGAAAAGGGTAGATTTATTTGTTCTATGGGTAGCCATGTGTAAGGGTCTCCCAGGTGTGGGTATTCCCTAACTAGGTGTAGATGCTACAACGTGGACTTGGTCTCTCATGGTCTGTTGAAGGGAAGTGTGAGAGAGGACCAAGTGTGGATGAGATTGGGCACTTATGATCTACTGGAGGACAGCGTGATATCGTCCATTTTGGATTAAAAGTGCAGCACCTTGATGGACAAAGGTGACTGCTAGCCTTGTAGTTGCTGAGGAGATCAAGGGTTTGATCGGCCAGGAGTAGGACTGTGGAGCCCGAGACTTCTGTGTCGAGAAGGAATTATATAGCAGATGCTGGGTAGTCCTCCTAGCATGTGTTCATTGTGAGACATTTACATCTCACACTCATAGGTGGAATCCCTTCCTTCCCTATGTTGGTCTTCATCGTTGCAGCACAAGAAGACCATAGTGGGATGAAGTCCCTGAGTAGCTTAGGAGCAACAATGGGAAAATTGAGATTTTTTCACAAGTGGAGTTGTGAAAAACTCAACATGAGTCTCAATGTGTTGTCCCCTTGATGGATGAAGGGACAAATAGAGAGCAGATTGGACAACCGAGGTTTAGTGGCCAGATGGAATTGGAGCATTGATAGAGGAAAGAGTTGCAGATCGGGAGCCAAGGACTAAGAAGGTACAAGGTACAACCGAGAGGAGTTGTTAGATGCTACAACCAAATGGTAAGAGTATATTTTCTTGTACTAGTGGATGTATGAGGATCATTCTCCCTACTACAGGAGCCCTATATTGTTGTATTATATGTTGTTAATGTAACAAAGTTGGGTTGAAAAATTAAAAAGTTGTGTATATTTTTGTATATGTGATTTATTGCTTTATATTTACATTGTGTAAATTATTTTACTGGTTGAGACTCTTGGTTTGGTAGCATCATATATTTAAGACTCTAACCTAGACCCAAGGTCATGTAAATTCAATAGGGTGTACATTGGGAAGTATACCAAATCCACCTTTCACAATAAGGAAAGTAGAGCAGCGACAGTCCTTCAGAGAGTTCACTTAGACATGTGTGGACAATTCTCGACAACTTTCATAGCAAAGCACAGGTATTATGTGATTTTTGTTGATCATTTTTAAAGAAAGTGTTGGATTTTCTTCATGCAGAATAAAGATCAAATTTTCTCCAAGATTTGTGAGTTCAAGGCACTTGTTGAGAAAGATACAAGGAAGAAGGTGAAGGCTCTGAGGAGCGAAAATGGTGGATAATAAATCTCTAACACATTCAAGAACTTTTGTGCCTCAAAAGGAATTCGAAGATAATTGATTGCACCTCATAACCCACAACAAAATGGGGTTGCAGAAAGGAAGAATATAACTATTTTGGGAGCAACACAAGCTATGTTTCATGATCAGGGCCTATTGTTGCATCTTCGAGCGAAAACATGCAATACAGAAATATTTGTGCAGAAGAGTAGTCATCATTGTATACTTTGGATGAGTGCATTAGAGAAGGCTTTTTTAGGTAAGAGACCATATGTGTCATATTTTAAAAATTTTGTTTCATTTGTTTATTTCCATGTGACCAAAGATTCTAGGACGAAGCTAGAGACAACAATAGAGTTGGGAATATTTGTGGGGTACACTAATACACCTCACAACTATCAGGTGTAATTTTCAGCACACAGGATGACATTGGTCAGAAGAGATGTGAAATTTGATGAAGACAAATCCATGTGATTGTCCCTTGAGAGCGAGCTTGAGTTGCATGTAGTTAAGGAGCTCTTAGCTCCAAATGATGAACCTCGGGATGTGGAGCGGCCAAAAGCAGAGGAACATAGAGTGGTAGAAACCACTCATGTAGAACCATCAACAAGGGAATGAAGGAAGCACACTAGAAAGGTTGACATATTATTTTTCGATGCAAGAGACAATGTGGGAGCACCCACATCACAGCATAGGCAGAGAAGGTCCCCATAGAGGTACATTTGATACATTATTGTTATGAGAGAAGATAGTGTGACAGAACCATCCTCTTTTGAGGAATCAATGCAGCATCCAGTGTAGGTTGATGCCATGCTTTAGGAGTGTGACTCCATTATCAGAAACAGTGGATGGGAATTTGTCCCAAGAATAGTGGGGAAGTCAGTTGTAGGATCCAGGTGGTTCTACAAGGTGAAGTAGGCAACAAATGTGAGTGTGGAGAAACACAAGGCTAGATTTGTGGCCAGAGGGTTCTCTTAGGTGGAGGGGATTGAATATGAAGTGACTTTTGCACCATTCATAAGGTACTCATCTATTAGATCCATCCTTGGACTCTCAGCACAGATGGGATGGCATATACATCATATGGATGTAAATACAACCTTTATCAATGGATTTATTGAGGAAAAGGTTTAAATTGAGAAGCCAGAAAATTTTGAGACCGTAGACAGGGACTCATATGTGTGCAGACTCAAGAGAGAATTGCATGGTGGCTGAAGCAAGCACCTCATGCTTGGTACACGAGGATTGATAACTATTTCACCGGGTTGGGCTTCACCAAGAGTGAAGCGGGTGAGAACATAAATCATATTATGGTTGATGGTAAGATTTTGATTATTGTACTTTATGTTGATGACCTGATACTCACAGGTGAAGAGAAACCCATAAAGTCTTGCAAAGATGATATTGAAAGAGAATTTGAGATGAAGGACATGGGGCTCTTGCACTATTTCCTTGGATTGGAAATATGGAAAAGAGATGGGGAGATATTTGTATCTCAGGGAAAGTATACCAAAGAGATTTTGAGGAAGTTCCACACGAAGGGAAACAAACCCATGGAGACTCCTCTTGGAGGAAATTGGAGGAAGGAGGATGTTACTTCAGGTGAAGTAGTGGATGCTACTATTTACAGGTATCTTGTGGGTTCACTCATGTATTTGGTGAACACACGACCCAACATATGCTACACGGTTAACCAATTGAGCCAAGCTATGGCTAAGCCAACCAAGCTCTTTTGGAAGGTGGGGAAGGGTGTGTTGATATATATCAGGGGCACTACATAGTATGGATTATGGTACAGACAGACAAAGGGAGTGAAGCTTCAAGGCTTCACCGATGCATATTTGGAAGGGAGTCCATCCGAGGTGAAGAGCACATCAAGAAGAATCATCAGCATAGGATCAACAATAGTTTCTTGGTACAGCAGGAAACAGAGATCAATTGCACTCAGTTCAGTAGAGGCAGAGTACATGGTGACCATTCAAGCAGCATGTGAGGCCATCTTAATGAGGAAGATACTTGTTGGTTTTTTTGGTCAACAGATGGATCCAACGGTGATACATTGTGATAACTAGAGTTGCATCAAACTCTCGGTTAATCTAGTACTCCATGACAGGTCCAATCATATTGATATTTGGTATCACCATCTCAATTATAGTGTTCAGAGGAGGATTATTTCATTAGAGTACATTCCCATAGATGACCATGATGTAGACATGTTGACGAAGGTGCTGGACAGAAGAAAATTCGAATTCCACAGAGACATAATCGGGGTAGCATATAATCCCTTTCTTGTTTAGAGGGAGTGTTAAAATGGCACCAAGATATGGCACCCTGAAGTAGGGCTTCTGATTTAATTTTCCCTTAATTAAATTGGAAGAGAAATTTTAATTTCATCTTATGACAACTTGGATTAGTTAACTAAGTCAAAATGGATAAGTTAGCTTAGGAAACTCAAGCTGACGGTATAAGAGGATGCATGTAGAGTTCTCCCATGATTTAAGGGGGTCCAATTACAGTTATTTTTGAGTTGTAATTAGTTAAATAAATAAATTGAGTTTAAATCAGCTTAACTAGTTCTAACTGAGTGATGAGATAGTGAGAGGTTAAGTGAATTAAATCTGATTTAATTCACAATTACTGATCAATCATTTAATTGATAATTCACTATAAATAGTTGTTGCATGTCAGTTTTAAGGAATACCTAATTGAGACTGAGGTTAAGGGATGATAAATATCAGTTGAATAACTAGAAAATTGTACAGGACAGTTATAGAGGCAGAGAATTGGCTAAGTATTTGTCTGATTTTTCCTAGATCAAAGTGAGCAAGTTGGCAGAGTGCAGGAGTTTCTCTTGAGAGTGAAAGAATTATATTTTTTCATGATCCTTGACTTTATAAAATATATAGATAGTGGGGTTTTAGGAATTGTGTTTTCCCCAGATACATCTTTTGTTGTGCAATTGATTATTTCTTTCTCTTACTTTTTATGTGATTGTGTGATTGTGTTTTATTTTCGCAAATTGTAGAAGGATTCAGTATCTTGTTCTAGTAGATTACAATATCATTTTGAATCTCCTTGTTCTATTTTCTACAAAATGAACATCCCCTAAAAAAATAGAGTGTGAAGAAAAAACTCCATATCCATTTTACCATGAGAATGAAAAATTTGTGAAAGAAAATACGTGATAGAACATCAGAGAGTAAACCCACCATTGGGAAAATCTGCCACCCCAACTAGGATGCACAGACTCAATCTTCAACCGTTAATTTCCATATATCTACATATCAAGGTGATGAAAAACACTCTTTACATTTTTCTCAGTAACCCCATATCAAGAAGCTTATCCAGAAGCTCGACTATATATTCTATCATCTCAATCCCACTTTGATCTGTATGAGATATAAATGTAAATGTGCTTGAGTTTGTGTAAATTGAAAGTTTTATAATTTAGTTTTATGATCCTTATGTTAAATTCTTAAACACATAAAGAATGAATTTAAACTCTAAAAATGCGAAAACAATAGATAAATACACCATAAAAATAACCACAACATAGAAAGTGATGAAGGGTTCACCCTTCCTGGGCTACGTCTCCTTGGTCCAACTTCCAATGGCTTGGCCTATATCATTCTGCTAAAAAATGGTGGTTACGTCAGTTTACAATGCTCCAATGGCTTCAAAACCTATTCCATTAGCTTCAGAGCTATCAAAAAAGCATGTCTAGCCTCTTTCTACTCCAAAATTGGTCAAAATTTGAAGAGGTTATGAGTTTCTCTAGCTTTGTTGCTAATCGCTTTACAAATTCCCCAAATTCCAGAACCATCCCACAAATTCGCCTTGATTTCAGCTAACAGAGCAACAAATTCATGGATTTTCGACTAAAATTGTTGGACAATTAAAATGCCAAATGCAACCTTAAACCTGAATTTAAACCATATTAGTATGGTCCAATTAAATTTTTTTAATTAAAAATTTTGGGCAGGGCCCTCTCTGCCTTTGTTGCACCCTTGGTCTTGCCACAATGGTTTTATGGTGTAATATGGGGGGATCGGGGCTAAGCCCTGACTCCTTACCCCAAGCCTCCGCCATGTATACTTTATATAAAACTCGTGGGCTATGGTTTAATAAGGAATAACGTAGCTCATTTGGTTAGGGTGTGGCGCTGTTTTTAAAGAGGTTCCGGTGTCGATTCCTGCGGAGGTGCAGTTCAGACATAACCAAAATTTTGGTGGCCTCTATGTTGCCACGTGGTAGCCTTCGATTGGGCCACATGGCAGCATGTGGTTGGCCACCAACCAACCAACCAAAAAATTCCAAACCAACACCATTTAGGGCCTGCCATGTATTAGGTTGTGTTAGGCCCAAAAAAATTTGAATTTCGACCAATTAGAAGAGGCCATGTGGGAACCTACCACTGGCCCAAAATTTGCTCAGTCAGCTATCATTTTTGAAAAAATTTCCTCTTTGGTAAAACGAACAAAAATTTTGGTACCATATTATGTTGGTTATCCACAAATCGAGTTGCGCTAGAATTAGAACGACGAGATCTGCATGGTCATTCATGTTCCACACCATTCCAACAACTTTCATTTTTGAGCATATTTTTCAGCACCTGATCACTCCTCCCCATTGGAATCTTTTGGACCCAAAAATCTCTTTTATTACTGAAAATTTGGATGAGGGTACAATCTCCTCACACTTCCAGTCTCAATCCATTGGAATTTTCTTGTATTCAATAATTTGAGCTTTTCATGAAAACTGATATTTTCCCTTGATTCAGGAGACCTTGACTTATTGTTGTAGATACCATCTTGCTACAATTTCCCAGAATTTGCAAAAAATCAACCTATCATTGAAGGAAAAAACACATTCCCTCCTTGGTCGTCAATCAAAGAAAACTTGAACAACTTGAAATTCTTCTCACCTCGAACATTGTTGACATGACGATGTTTAGCATGTCTCACCTTGTTCTTGGCTCGACTCTTGACCAAATGTGATTTCCATCTCCATGCAACATCCCATTTCAAAGACAATACTTTTTGAAAACAACAAGAAGAACTTTTGAACCCAATGCCCTCTTTGTAAAAAAAAATTAATGCTTGCTCTTTGACCTTTTCACTTTGTTTCACTGGCATCTTGTTCACATCCATGCCCAACAATGATGCATGTTGCTGAAATTTTACCACATCTTGTTGACCTCTTTTGAAAGGAAACATGTTAGACAATTGAAACATATTATCACAAACATTAGCAAACTCAATGAAATTATAATTTTCATTTGATGCATCTCTTTGAAAGACCTCATTCACAACATCTTCTTTCTTGAGCACTAACAAAGAAAAATTTTGACTAGCATTGACAATTCTCTTCATTTGTCCAGCATGAATAAGAGACAAACTCATATTCTTAATATGCGCTCTAACAATGTTCTCAATCCAATTCTTGAAAAATGGATACTTGTTCTCATGGCGATGAAATATTTCTCTTCTATCACAAAGATATGGGCTACCCAAAACAATACCATAAATATCAAGTGGAACAACATCAAGTTCAACTTCATCAAGAAAGTTTTCAATGATTGCAAATCTAAGTATGCACTTCCTCGTCGCCTGCAAGTTTGCATTCTTACATATCCAACCTAAAGAATAAGGTCTTGGATGAGGAATGGCTTATAAATTCAAATTCTTGACTAAGTCTTCAGAAATAAGGTTTTCTTGTGAACCACTATCAAATACAGTGTCAATCTTGGTATTCTTGGAATTAACTCTAACATGGAAAATCTCAATTCTTGTTTCATCATGTTGAGTAATATTTTGATAACTTGAAGAACTAGTGCTTGCAATGTCCTTACCGTTCAAACCCATTGGGGTGATATTTGTTTCATCTCCGGAATCGGAACCTAAATCATGTGTTATTGTTCAATTGTCTTCTCCTTATCCTTTTTTTTAAGCTTGTTGGATCTCATCTCTAGATGAAGTTTCCAGAAATGATCTTCATCATGCCCATCTTTTGAACAGTGTTTGCATGTGATTTTTTCTTTCTCCATCTTCATGGAAGAATTCTTCTTACCCTTACCCTTGAACTTACCCTTTCCTTTCTCTTCAAACTCAAAGGTATCCTCACTTGTCTCCTCTGAAACATGTTTCCCACTTGCCTCTATATGTGTGGCATGTACACATAATTCATCTAAATTTGAAGGATTAAACATGAGAATAGTATGTCTTAGGTAACTATGAAAACCTCCAATGTACTTTAACAAAGTTTATTAAGATTTCAAATCTACGCCCAAAATTACTGCTCTTCTCCTAAACTCTTGAGTATAGCTTTGCACACTTTGTCCTTTACCTTGCCTAAAGTTTTTCCAATCCATTATAGCCTTTTGCATGTATGCTAATGGATAAAATTGTCTTCTCAAGGCAACAACAAAATCATTCCAAGAGGTTGAGACCTTGCCATGTTTCTTCATGTCCTCTTGAGTTTTGGCTTCCCACCAAATAAGTGTTGCACTTTCCAATCTCAATGAAGCAAGTTGAATCTTTGTATCATCATCCTTGTTTTTTTGTATCTTGCAATACACTTCAAGCTGAGATACCCAATTTTCTAATCTTTCAGCATCTACCTCTCAATCATACAAAGGAAAATCAAACTTAATGTCAAGATTTAAAAATGGAGTTTCACCATGACCTTTTGGAGATTGTCGAGTTGTTTGTGAAGGGATCGTTGTGGAAGAAGATGATGGTGAGGATAATGGTGGTGTCAAAGGTGGTTTGTCACCATTCCCATTACGTTTTGGAGCCTTGTCTCGATCTCCTGCTCCTTTTGAAGACTTGTATCCCTTTGGAATAATGGAGCTCTCACCTTGCATCCTTGTGCTTCTCTCCTCATAGAGAACTTTCACCTTTCTTGTCATATCAAAGAATGGTTTCCTAAAGGCTTTTTCATCCTCTGGAATATTTTCAGGCTCTCCTTCATGTTACATACTTGTTGAAGCTTCAACTGCAATTTGAGGAAGAATTTATGGTGAAGATTGTGGCAAACTTTCTCTCCTTGTCCTTGACCTAACTTAAGGACTTTCAACCACAATATTTCCTTATCCTCTCTTGAGCTTAAACCTTGTAAGCATGACATACACTTGAAAATAATTAAATCCTCACAACAACAAGAAAAACAAAGCTCTTATACCAAAATTTATCTATATGAGATCTTAATGTAAATGTGCTTGAGGTTGTGTAAATTTCAATTGTTATAATTGAGTTTTATGAGCCTTTATGTTAAATTATTAAACACAGAAATCATGAATTTAAACTCAGAAAATGCATAAACAACAGACAAATACACCATAAAAATAACAACAAAACAACAATTTATGAAGGATTTCATCCCTCCTGAGCTACGTCTCCTTGGTCCAGCTTCCAATGGCTTGGCCCTGTATCATTATATTCAAAAATGGTGGTTACATCAGTTTACAGTGCTCCAATGGCTTCAAAAACTATGCCATTGGCTTCCGAATTATCAAAAATTCCCATCTAACCTCTTTCTGCTCCAAAATTGGTCAAAAACTGAAGAACTTATGAGTTGCCCTAGCTTTGCTGCTACTCGCTCTACAAAATCCCCAAATTTTGGAATTGTCCCACAAATTCGCCTTAATTTCAGCTAATCGAGAAACAAATTCACAGATTTTCGGCCGAAATTGTTGGACAGTTAAAATGCATAATGTGGCCTTAAACTCGAGTTTTAAACCATATTATGTAATATTCCTAATTGGCTTTCATCTAGTTGGAATATTAATTTTTTCTTTTGTTAATAAAATAGATGAATAAGAGGGTAGAGAGAACCATAAATCTCTTTAGTAGGAACAAAACCACTTCTAATCTGAATGTGGATCATTGTATCAGTTGAATAAAGAAATTTTGGGTGTGAATAGGGGCTAAAGAATGTGGATAGGGTCAGGGTTGACCAAATCAACAACGTTGTCATGGAGGTAGTGGAGAGTTATTGGAGGACAGCGCAGTTAAGATGGAGGAGTGTATGCATGAGAGTAGCATCTTTAATGAGTGGGACAAAGGGTGAGGAAGCTCGCCAACAATATAAGGAAGGGGATGGAAACCGTACGAGAAATTCTAATTATTTTTTATGTTTTGGTCTCTTATGACTTTCTGCACGCTTCAATTGTTTAGCGGAGTCTAATATGCTATTTAGCACAAGCGTGTTTCCAAGCGGAAATCCCACCCTCATCCTTAGGTAACTTTGAGTGCCCACTTAGGAGAGGTTAATTGAGCTGCATTTCCACCATCCGGCATCAAGCCAAGCTTCAACATCATCCACAGCGCAGTCTCCTTCAGGATTGTGTTGTTTTGCAAGGCAATAGTAGTGGAGGGTTGATAGACCCAATTTCTGAGCTTGTTTTCCAATGAGGGGAGCAACCCTTCACTCGGGAGGCTAGGAAGGAGGTTCCTTGAGCATTATTTCATCATCTAACATCAGGCCAAGTTTCTTCCATAATATACAACGCAAACTCCTTCAGAAACTGCGTTATTTTGCATGGAAGTTGCAGTGTAGGGTGTAGTGCCCAAGTTTGTGAGTTAGATTCCTAGTGAGGGGAGAAGCCCTTCATTTGGGAGATCTATTAGAGGAGTATCAGCCATTTCCATATCATATCAGCCACCTCCTATCAGTTATCCATTTTCAGATCGTTATTCAGCCCTAGGGCTGCATTTTTGGCATTTTTGTATTTTTTTTTATTTCTGAAAACCTTTTATGGGTTGCCTTGGAATTGTGCTAGAAGGCCTAGATCTCTAATCCTGACATTTTCAAAGCACTATATCAGCAGATCCATGCACTTTCATTTACAACAGTAGTTATCCCCAGCAAAAATTGCATTGTCTTAACCTCTGGCATACTTATATAGCAATTGTTCTTCATATTTCCTGTATTGGGCTCCTAGAGGCTTGTTTTGCCTAGCTTGAGTGTCTTTTTCCTCAACTCTTGTATACATTTTCTACTATATTGGCTAATATAATGGCTCTATGATCTTCTCTTATTAGATGTGTTGATATTTCACTGCATTTTCCAATTTTATGTGCTATATTCCCATCTTTTCCATTTTGGCATATTACATATTATTATGATCAAATTAAAAAAATTTAATTAAAAATTTCGGGCGGGGCCGTCTCAGCCTTCGTCATGCCCTTCGTCTCACCACAATGGTCATATGGTGTAATATGGTAGGGTCAGAGCTAAGCCCTGGCCCCTTACCCCAAGCCTCCAACATATATACTCTACATAAAATTCGTGGGCTAAGGTTTAATAAAGAATAACGTAGCACGGTTAGTTAAGGGATGGCATTGTTTGTGAAGGGGTTTCGATGTCGATATATGTGGAGGTGCATTTTTGACTTAACCAAATTTTTGGTGGCCCCCTATGCTGCCATGTGGAAGTCTCTGGTTGGGCCATGTGGCATCATGTGGTTGGCCACCAACCAACCAACCAAAAAATTCCAAACCAGCACCATTCAGGGCATGCCATGTCTTTGGATGTGGTAGGCCCAAAAAAAATTGAATTTCAAAAAATCAGAAGAGGCCATGTGGCATCTTTCCATTGGCCCAAAATTTTGTCCAGTTAGCTGTCATTTTTGAAAATTTTTCTTGTTTGGAAAATGAACAAAACTCGTTTCCTGGAGCATACGGTGTCAGTTTTCGTGAACGAGTGGCGTTGGATTCAGAATGACGAGATATACACATTCATTCATGTTCCACACCATTTCAAAAACTTTCATTTTTGAGCACCTAATCACACTTAGTATGCTAAATTTATGCCTCCAGCAATTTGAAACATGCATGAGAGTTGGTAAAGTGTGGGTTTTCAAAAATTATATTTAATGGCAAGCGTGTAAGAAACAAAATATTTATTAAATTCACTAAGCTTAATTATATGTTTCTATATTTCTACATATATTAAAGAAATAAAAATCGAGTACATGTCCTGAGCTCGCAGTTAAAACAGAAACTCTAGAAATAAATGCAATGGTATAAAAGAGCTAATGGAGGCCAAATCGAATGTGGCTGAAGTAAATTACTTTAAAAAAAGAGAGAGACTAGAAAACCCAGCCAGGAAAATGAGAAAAAATACGTGTGCCATCTTTTTATACCCAACTATGAGGAAACATAAATAAATATATTAACAAATATGGTGAATTCCTGAATGTAAGAGTATGCTTCAAACTAACAAAAATAACATGAATATCGTAATTGTGTTCTAAAATAAATAAACAAAATATATTCTAAACCATGAATCGAAAGAGGATTTGACCCTCTGACATTCTTTTCCAGAAGGCAAGCAGTATAATTATTAATATGTATACATTAACAAACTATACAAGAGGCCACAAGGTCATAACTTGAGATAGAAGCTAAAAACCCAAGAAGCTGTGAGAATGAGAATAACCTTACCTAAAATCCTTAAAAGGAGGCCAATCCTTGTAAACCCTATAAAGCCAATTAAATATTAGATATTCTTGCATTCAATTAATTTGTAAACATTTTGTTAATGAGGTCAAACTATGGAAATTATCACAAGTATCCAAGGGTGAACACTCCCATTCCTCGCATTGTCCTGAAAAAGTAAAACCTATAGGTAATGCATAGCTATTAGAGAGGGGAGTGAAACAATTTGTGATAACATCAGAATAAATTCTAGTTTCCTTAACTTACCTGGCTCTTTGATGATGGTTCCTTGCAGGGCTTCGCTTGATGATAAAACTAGGGTTTCAAATGGTTGGGAGAGACGCAAGGGGGAGGTGGAGGTTGATACCTTCGTAACCTCCCCAACCCAAATCTATGACCTAAATAATAACCCTAAAACTCCACCATTGGATTATCGCCAACAAAAAGGTTGAGAGAGTTTTCATGCCTACAATTGACTCTCTAGGGACTCTCATAGGTCACAAAACTAATATAATGCTTAGGTTATAATTGAGATTGGAAAACTCCCTTTATTAATCCAAACTCCATGGTTTAAGGACCGAGTGACATAAAATATAAACATACACGCACAGTCTGTTGAGCCATAAATTGACACGTATATGTACATTACCAAGCATTCATCTTCACTAGTGCACACATAAAGAGTCAACGAGGATTATACATGATATTAAATTAATAAATACTAATAGTTAGTACTTTGTGGACTAATAAATAAACAACTTAGCTAGATGATACAGTAGGGGAATTATTTAATACTTGGCTTGTACAATAATTACGATAAATTAAATTAATATTTTTTACTTCGATAATTAGTGTTATAAGGATAGCTCTACTAGGGTTTTGTCAGATATGGTTTCGTTAGCTCTGTTATCACTCATAAGTTTTAAAAATTTCATTGATAGGGTCTTGCATATCATTCACCTAGGTTCCATGTTGTTTTCATAGTTAGATTCATGAAATTTATGAAAAAACACATGTAATAAGCTTTATCCTAAGTCTAAACCCACCATGAGTCATGTCATGTCAGTCAAATCCATTCCATGTCATTTAGTTTTTGCACCCATGCCTTCAAATCAAAAAATAAGCCATTTGTCTATTTTTTCACCATTTCGTAGTGAATACAATGGCATAACAGCAAATTTCACTACGAAATTACCTGACAATTCTGTAGCAGATCTATCAAGATTTTAACTATTTTCACTACGAAACTGTGTTTTTCTGCAAAAAAGAAAAAGCGGTGTGAGGTGTCAAGTTTTCGATGGCCGAGGGTAAATTTGAGTTCAACAAATTAGTTACCATGATCACCAAGCATGCAAGATCGTGATTTCACTCATCATTTCTTTTTGTGGTCACATTTGTCATCATTCTCCCTCAAGTTGTCGAATTGCATTTTAAATTTCGCCTCTAAGCACCTCTTTGTCATTCATTGTGCAAAGTCTTGCATGTAGCATCACATTGTCATCCTTGAAGAGCTGATTCACAGTGCAAACAACTTGTTGTCTAGGTTTTTTCATCTGCAAGTGTCACAGCGAAGAGGCAGCGAGAGTATAAAGGAGCAATGGTAGTGAAGAAGAGAGTGAATAAAGGAGGTTATAGTATGAGATATGAGCCTATGGATTTAAAACTATTGAATGAATATCCTAGTTTCATGGATGCTTTCAGGAATGTTGGTTGTCTACAATTGTGTTAGAAGCTACAGGGTTTTCATGCTTAGATATCCAAAGACTTCGCAACCAATTTCACAGGGACAGCCTCAAAGGTAGTAGTATTGAATTTCACAGTATCACCTGATACTATCTCTCAAGCTACAGAAATACCTGGAAGAGGTGAGGAATGGTTCAAACGTACAAAATTCAAAATGCGGAGCTGTGAGGAATTTTTCAAACAGAAGCACATCGGAGCTGACATGGCAAGTGGCATCCCTAGGAGTTATAAGAAATTAAATTATTTAAATTTGTTGTTTGTGGTCCAAAAGTATTTTACCTATGAGGGGAGGTTTCACATGGTCTACTTATACCATTTCAGGCTCCTTTTGGATTTCATTGGTGAGCAGCCCCTTGATTTGCTTTTATTTTTGTTTATAAGTTTGGGGAAGATGTCTGATAAGGTCCAAACCAAGGCTGAGGGTAGTGAAATATCATTTTTTCACCATGGCCTGATCAAATTATGAGTGTTGGAGGAATTAAAGAAATTAAATAGAGATTTGGCATCTTTCTCTTTCTTAGTGGATATGAAGTAGATTCAGTGACACCTAAAAAGATTTCAAATCCAAAGATCACTTCATATCCAGCTATGATAGAAGAATTTAATGAATAGGGAGGACAACCTATTGTGGAACCAATGCATATTGAAGCTAAACCCATACTTGAGACAGATATCCCACAACCATCACCTACAAGTCAAAAACAAAAAATTAGCAAACATGGTAGCAGGAGGATAACTAGGAGTAAAACCATTTCCAAAGGAAATATTGAAGACATCCTCCAGGAAATAGACATTGAAGAATCTCCAATTTTCCAAGCATGAGACATTGAAAGGGATAGAAGGAAGAAGCAGAAAGTTAAGTTTGTCAAAAAAATAGATTTTGCAAGAGAAGATGTTGTTTTCATTTTCCAGCCAAGGAAACCAAGGAGTAGGTCACAGCTTGCAAAGGGTGCCATGGAGAGTAAGAGAGCAGAAAATATTGATGAAGGCAAGAATCTAGAGAACATTATAGACCTATATCTAGGAACAGAAGAGGTCTTTGTGCAAAGAAAAGGAAAGGAGCACGTTAAGGAAAACACTGAAGTACAAATATTGCAGGAGAAATTAAGAGAGGCCAGGAAAGAAGTTATTGAAGTAAAATTGGAACTATAAGAGGCCAAGGTAGACAAACAGCTAATGGTAGACTTTGAAAAATAAATAAAGGATCAACTAGACAAATATGACGAAACTTTGTCAAATGCCAAGAAAATGCTGAAGAGAAGTCTTCCTCTGAGGAAAGTGGTGAAGAATACTAGGAAAAGAAATCTATGGTTGCATTCTGAGAGAAAAATCCTCAAAGGACAGGTTAAGGAGCTGGAAGATCAAATAGATATGATCCAAGAAGAACTGAAGAAAAGAGGGCTGAAAATTAGAATGGTAAATGAACCTGAAGAGGTACAGCCTGCTCATGCTAAAATGAAATACACAAAGTCTGAGGGGTTGGTCTAAAACATTTTTGATTAATTTTACAACTTGCAGAAAACATCAATTTTGGTTTAGAAGCTGATTTTTTGAAGAAAAATGAAAAATTTGTGTTTTCATCCAAATTAGGCAATTTCGTAGCGAAGTCCAGGCTTGAAGGCCAGATTTCGCTACGAAATCCCTATAGGATGTTTTTTATTCCAAAAACCAGTTTTGATGGAAGTCAAGGGAGGGAAAATGATGGTATTTATCCCATGTGACCTAATAAACATGTCTTGATCAACAGAGGAGGAAAAAAATGAGGTTGGATGGCTGAAGTAAATGTGCTACTCAATTTCGCTACGAAACTCCCTAAGGGCACTTTGTTTTTGCAGCGAAGTGTTTTTAATAGATTTTGGAGGTTTCAAAAGTGTGTTGAATAATAGCCAGCCACGTGGAGACATCAAAGATGACAGTGGGCCATCCCAGCAAAGATTCAATACTCGATAGGAGTGTCACCAATCCAGCTCAACATGAAGATAAGGATTAAAGTTGTGTTTATCTTTTCCTAAAAAATAGGACTATAGTTTCCTAAAACTAGTGGGTACATTAATGTCTTAGTGATGGTGAATTCCACTCGAGAATTTGATCCTTATCAATGTAATTGTCCCACTACTGAAGAAATTAATGTAATAAATGTAAAAGAAGAGTTCTATTAGAAGTATAAGTCTTTAGAAACTAGGTGTCTTTTCAGTTCCAAGAATGTAGTTTATAGCTATGATAGGTGTCAAGGTTATGGTTCGGTGATCTAGCTAGTTGGGTAGATCCTATGTAAGAAACAAAGGTCTATTTATAGACAAGAAATTGAATCATGAAAGGGTTGGAGAATGTTACTTTGAGGCTACTATTATTTAAAACCTTGGAATATCAGTAATATATAGTGACGGTGTTTTCTTCTTAACCTGAGATTATTTGACTGTTGCAATGAGTTTACGCCTTATGTTTTCATAATATCTTTTCTCAATGTATTGATGTTAAATTACTCAGAATTCATGCCCTCATGCTCCAACTTCCTTTTGAAATTAATTTATTGAATATTTCATGTGTGTTAGTATTATCTTTTTCAATGAAACAGTAAAAGCCTCAGCTTCCACAAGGAGAAATCATTTGTCACTAGATACCTTCATACTGACTCCATGATCCCAATGGTAGTGAAATCTATCTCATTTTTCATCTGCAATCAAATACACTAAGACACTTATCACAGAGTTAGCCATCTGATTTAAGACCTAATTGCGCAAATCATTAGATAAACTGAGAGATCCCTCTCAGGCTGAAGAGGCTAATCCTCCGTCAAAAGTTGGTTTGAAAGAGTTACTCTAAGTTGTCTAGTGGAGCAACCCATCAGTACCAATTTAGAGATAAAAAGCTCGACTGAAACACTGCTTGTCGTCAGATCTTCTCTTCCCATCCGTGCATTATGTCTACAGGGCCCTATGCCATTCCAGGCCCGAGTGGAAGCCCACGATGGGAGGGGCCACATTCCTACCTCGACGCAGTGAACCAGACTCCCTTCATGCAAGGACAGCCGCCCAATGGATCTAATGGTTCCTCCACGGCTGTAGAAATCCTAGTTATGGGGGTGCAATGGCATGCAAAGGAGGGTAAGATTCGATGCCTTCCTAAGGCAGCAGTCAACCCAAAAATTTTCATCTCGAACAACCGCCTGGAGAAAGATCGACAGTCTATGAAAGATAATGCAATGATCTGCAAGTTTTTCGGGATATGGCCACGAGAACAGGACATTCTGGCTTGGATCCAGAACAAGTGGTCCCCGAAAGGAAATATCAAGCTTTGGATCAGGGCCAAAGTGTTCTTTACTATGATATTTGAAGATCTGGAGTACTGCAAGCGGATCTTCAAAAATGGCCCATACTTTTTGGCCAGTGCAAGTCTCTTCATTCGCTATTGGGAGGAATGCTACAACCCAGATAAAGAGGATTTCAGCATGGCCCTGGTTTGGGTGCAAATCTACTCCCTCCCCGATGATTTCTAGGAGCCAGACATCCTGGAAGGAATCGGGAACTCAATAGGAGGATTTGCCAAAACATCAAAAATCACTAAACACTTACGGCATGCGACCTATGCCCATATCTGTGTCCTTGTGAAAATTTCTCAACCTCTATCGGAATCCATCGACCTAATTTACCATGACTCTACCTGGACCCAATCGTTGGACTATGAGCACGTCCCTTTCAAATTTTGTAGATTCCATGAATATGGACATCTCTTCCAAGACTGCCCGTTAACCGTAGCTGAAGTTGCTCGTGCAACTACGATGGCCAAGGACGGTCATGGATTTCAATCAGTCCAAGGGCATCGATCGAAGACAAACTGACCTTCGCATCCAAATCCTCTTGACTGCATGGGATGCTCAATCGCATGGTCGCCCCTAGGCACATGCTCATCCGTAGTCGCCTTAGACCTGGGCCTCCCACCTAAAATCGGCGCCTCATGAAACAAAAAATTTCTTTGAAGTATTGGCCAATGAATCCCTAGCCCTCATTCCATCCCCCCCTCTCTTCCCAGGCTCTCCCCTCTTCATCCCATGCCGCTCCCTAATATATGGACATAGGTAAGTTACTCTCTACCCCTGGGGATAAGCTCTCCTCCAAAAGAAAGACCTAGTAACACACTAAATCAGATAGACAAATATAGGAGATCCTAAGGCAAGCAAGAAAGATCCTAGAAATTGAGGAGTGACAAAATAGGCTCGACATAGAGGAGAAAAATATGCTTGAAATCTTCAAAATCTCAAGAAAAATAGGCATCAAGGATATTCTAGGTAACCAATTTAACCTTTTTGGCACCCTCTTTAATCAATGGGCAGCTCGTTCTGGACGATCAGAATCAGATCTCCACAATATGGGCATAGAGGGGAATCCCCTCAGCATCATAATCTAAGACCCTGAGGAAATGATAAGAGCAAGAAAAGACGCAAATCCACAAAAGAGCTTATCCGTGAAGCAGGAGAAATTTTTATAAACTCGGGAAAAATGGGACAGTTGACGGGTTTCTTTCCCATATCCGCCGCACCTTCCTCGTGAAGATCATGTCATGGAATATCAGGGGCTTCAGCAGCCCGGGGAAGATCCAATCCCTTTGAGATAAAATCTGAAAGTATAAACCATAGATAGTTATCCTACAAGAGACGAAGGTGCTTACCGATAAAGTTCAGGAAAACAGTCAGATATGCGGGGGGAACAGGTAAGTTATGAAAATTGAAGCCACCAGATCTGCAGGGGGTATTACGATTCTTTCAAAGCCAAGGAGGGTTATCTTGGAAGACTGGGTTGACACCAAATTTATGTTGTCGGTCTTGATCCAATTGATAGGTGAGCACCGATGGAGGAGCCTAATTGCGGTTTATGGGCTGCCCATGCCTCGTGATAAAGTAGCGTTCCTCATGCACCTCCAGCGTCTCAGCATTTCATGGGCTCAGTAGGAATGGATCTTGGGAGGTGATTTCAATTTGATCTGTAATCTGGAAGAAAAGTGTGGGGACATCCAGCATTTAGACCCAGCCTCACATGCCTTCAACAACACTATAGAGGATCTTCGCTTCATGGATGTCATCTCTCGCCAAGGTCTGCACACTTGGAACAATAATCAGGGGGGATACCACTAGATCGCCTGTAGGTTGGACATGTTTCTCTTCTCGGAGCACCTTATTATGACCGATCCTTGACTCTCCTCTGAGATCCTGCCCTCCATCGGCTCGGATCACTGGCCCATCAGTGTGGACTTATCTGCATCAACACCCCGGAATGCAGTTTGTTCAGGTTCGAAAGTTTCTGGCTGCGGAATCCGAGATTCATTGATCAATTAGCCTTGTTGTGGACAGGCATGGGTACAACACCTAGCAACAAAATGCAATTGTTTCAGAAGACGCTGCAAGGCCTCAAGGATCATATCAAAGCCTAGAACCTGGAACACTTCAGCAATATCCTTGAGGAGAAGAGACAGTTGGAAGCCAGCCTAGAGGCATTCGAACAACGCATCATCTAGGAGGGCCGCATAGAAGATCTAGCCATAAAAGAGGTCCTCTTAATCAAAGACCTGGAGGAATGGAAGCAGCAGGAGGAAATTTTATGGTGGCAGAAATCCAGAATTTGGTGGCTGAGAGAAGGAGAACGGAACACAAAATTATTCCGCCAATCTATGATTCAACACCGTCAACGTAACAGAATCACATTCCTACAAGTGACCGATGTCTCCCGTCTAGACCACCAAGAAGACATTAAGACAGAGCTTCACGAATTCTTCTCCTCATTGTTGTAGGACGAAGGGTATAATAGGATGGAGGCTTTGCATAAATTCACCCAACACATCCCCTCCTTGATCACACAACACCAAAATGAAGCTCTTCTCAGCCCCATCTCCCTCTCAGAAGTTGAAGACGTAGTAAAGGCCCTTCCATCAAGTAAGGCCCCAAGGCTGGATGGTTTCACTATAGATTATTTCAAGGTTGGTTGGTCATTCCTCAGTCAGAACATATGGGAGTTGGAGGAGTTGTGGCAGTTTCATAAGGTTTGGTCTGGCCTCAATGCCACTTTCATTGCTCTCATCCCTAAATCGTAGGAGGCAACCAGACCGGGGGGCTTCCGGCCCATCTCCTAATGCAATGTGATGTACAAGATATTATCCACCATCATGGTTAGCAGGATGAAGCCACTGCTTCACCATATCACTAGTCATGACCAATCGGGGTTTGTGGAGGGTCGTCAAATCCTGGATGGTATTGTCTCCACGCATGAGACCATCCACTTTATCAAATCTCACAAGCTACATGGAATGTTGTTGAAATTGGACCTATCGAAGGCATATGACTACCTTAGTTGGGATTATCATATGGAAATACTGTGGGATTTTGGTTTTGCAGATGATTGGATTCAATGGGTAAAATCAATGATCTCTACTCCATTTTTCTCCATTCTCATTAATGGCATGCCTTCAGAGACCTTCCGATCCTCTAAGGGGATCTGTCAAGGTGATCCAATCTCCCCCTTCCTGTTCATTATTTCTCCAAAAGGATTGGGTCGCCTTCTCAAGGCGACCAAACAATCCCACCAAATAGCAGGGCTTCATCTGTCGGGATCAAACATTGACATGACTTGCCAGTAGTTTGTGGATGATAATCCCCTCTTTGGTACTGTGACTCTGAAAGAAGCTTCCCAGCTCAACAACATCTTGGAAGTATTCCAGGAAGCCTCACATGTGCTTCTCAATAAGATGAAGTTAGATATTTACTTCTTCAAAAATCCCTGTCCTATGCAAGCTTTCTTAGCCAGAACCCTTGGTTTTAACATTGGCTCTCTCCCCTCTAAATATCTAGGCATTCCTCTCCTGTTTAATCTTTTATGCATTGCCACCTAGAAGGACCTTTTTGTGAAAGTGTTCAACAAGCTCTCTCATTGGACTCATCGGTTCCTTAATATAGCGGATCAATCCACTCTTCTCAAATCTATCCTGCAAGCAATACCCCTCTACGAGTTTTTAGCTCTTCCAACCCTGATATGCATCTAATCGGAACTTACTGCCCTATTTAGGTGATTCCTCTGGGGAGGTACTGTGATGGATCATAAATGGCCTCTTGTAGCCCTGCACAAGTTGTGTCTCCCCAATTCGATGGGGGATTTGAGCTTGAGAGACCCAACCATTTTCAATGCAACCCTGGGGGCTAAATTGTGATGGCGTTGGTTGAAAGGAGGACTATAACTATGGAATAATATCTAATCTCATAATTATGGTCAAGTGAAAACCCAAGATGAACTCCTCCACTCACCCCTTCAAATTTAGGGCTCCACCATCTGGAACCTTGCTAACACTAACAGTGACCTGATCTTCACAACCTTCTTCTGGGAGGTGCACAATGGTGCAACTGGTCATTTATGGGCAGACTCATGGCAGCAATCCCCCCCTCTCTCAGGATCCCTCCTTGGTGGATCTCATGCCCCTCCTCCATTCCTGTGGAGCTATGAATATCAGAGATTATTGGCACCATCAATCAGATAAGTGATGAGCTCCATCATTAGACATATTTGGAGGGGTTAATGGTCACCTTTTTGCCTTCTTAGATCTATTTTTCTTGCATTTTTATTATTATTTGGTTTTATGATGCTAGTATAGGTGGTGATTAAGGCTAACATACTCTGAGTGCCTAATATGAGGTTGAGTGCAGAAAATCATGAATTATTAGCATTTTTATAAGGATTTTATCATAAAGACTTGGAGGAGACAGCAAAGAGAAATTATAGGAGGATTTTCCACCCTCCTTAACTCTCAAAGGTAGCCGAAGGATCCTAAATATTCTCTCCAGCAATTCAAATTCCAAATGAATCCAAAGGATCCCCGAGGATTCTCTCCAACAATTCGATTCTAGAGGCAGTCAAGAAACTTAAAGATGAGTGCACCCAATATTTGTTTACTTGGAGTCAAATGGACTCAATCACCATTTTCTAGGGAGTTTTTGGTAGCTTCCCCATAGAATAAATAGAGCAGAGCTATAGTTAGGAAGAGTTAGTCAATTCCAGCCGATTCTAGTCGGAACTTTCTTGCAAGCTATTGAGATTTTTATCATTTTACTCAGTGATCAAAATTTCAAACATATATGAGGCTATTCTTTTATGAAATGAGTAGACTGATTTCATTCCACTGATTTAAGTTTCAGAGAGCTAGGCTCGTGGGCTAGGGTCCAATCCATGTGCCTCAGCTTCTCTGTTGTTACCATTTTTTCCTTTCTTCCATTTAGCTAGTTTTATTTCTGTCATTCAATTTGTTCTACTTCAGATAGTTTCATTGCTACTTAGTCTTTGCTTTCATTTTTCTGTTGTAGTTTTCATTTGATTGCGAGTAATAAAATAGACGAAAACCAAAAAGATGTGGATCAAGACCCCCTTCTCATCTCTGTCAATAGATCTCAAGGAGGGTAAACCTTCCCACACACCTAAAAACTTATTTTTTCTCATTGTTCTAAGATTAAAAGTAGAGTTGCATTACAATTTTCCAATCTTCCTTTGCATGGTACTTTCACGCATTTATTTGTTTCTCTGCACATAAGTTAGCAGGTGTTTGCAGGAATGGGCATCAAAAGCCCCGAGGAGATTATTCAATCCTTCCTCTTTCTTTTCCAGTCCCTATCCATCTTTGAGTTACGCCTCTAAACCTTGCTTTTACACCTCCATTACCTCCTGTATTCCACTTATTTTAACTATTGCACCCACCCTTTATTCCCAAAAACACTTAAACCCTTCAGCCCGCTTCATTCCTTTAATTTTATCATTCACCATTGACTTACTGGTTTTAATGCAAAAACGCTTGAAAACCATCGAAAGTCGACCTCCGCCTTTGTTCCTCGAATCTCCCACTATCGTACATCGCAATTCGAAAATCGAAACTTTTCCCCTTTTTCCTTAACACTTACTGCTCGTTTTCGTCGATGATATATTATCGTCACATCACAAATCGTAAACCGCAACTCTTTCCCTTTTCTTTCAACACTTACTGCTTGCTTTCGCAAATTTCAATATTGGGAAATTTCTCATCGCAACTTTTTCCCTTTTCTTTTAAGAATTACCGCTCCTATCTGCCGATTGCAATATTGCGATCACGCTCCACCACCGGTCCCATCGCCATGTCACCCGTCACAAATTTCATTTCGTATCCTTTTCCCTTTTCTTTTAAGACCTACTGCTCTTTTTTCTGATTGCGATATCGCATATTGCAGATCGCAACCCTTGCCCTTTTCACAATTCGCAAGTTTATCCCCGTCGCATTTCGCACTTCGCAATTTAGGATATTTCCTTTAACACATACCACTTCCAAACGCCAATTGCAATATTTCGATCGCACTCCACCATCGGTCCCACCACCACGTCATATGTTGCAGCGCACATCGCAAATCGTACTTTTTAGTTTGTTCCTATTAAATTTTTATTTGCAATATTGCAATTACGATATCACATATCGCATATCGCATATGGCAAATTTTTCCTCCATCACACCTCTGCCATCGCACTTTCCAATTCATTCCGCTTCAAAACCATTTCTACGTTATAATAAAGTTTTATAAGGTTTAATCCCTCTCTTACCACTTCTAAGCCTTGTTTCATGCGTTAAGCCCTCCATTAGCCTCTTTAGCCCTTTTCTTCCCTCCAAGCTGCAAATCAACACTTTTTCAATTAGAATTAAGTCATGGATAGCTTAGTTGCATGGATAGAAGCATGATAGATAAACCATAGGATAAGTAGAGTGCACTTAGCCGTTTGGCCAAGTTTGTGGTTTAGAATTAGTTCCCTTTATGTCATTTCTTTTCTGCAAATTAAATTAGTTTCCTTCATGTCATTTATTTTCAGCAATTTATTTTAGTTTCTTTCTTTCGTTTCCTTCCTGCACATTAAATTAGTTTCATTTCCGTCATTTCCTTTCCACAAATTAAGTTAGTTTCCTCTTTTTCATTTCTTTCCAGCAATTTACTTTTCATTTTTTATCATAGTTTAAGAAATAGCACCCTTTCGTAAAGCAGAAGAGGATGACATGAATAGAATGCATCCACTATGTATATAGCATTGTCACCTCCAAGTTTGTATGAACCCTGGGTTGATAAATAAAAGTAGGGAAGCCCCTGGGAGTTGCAGCATTCTTGGTGCAATAACAGGGCTCACCATTTTTTGGCGTCGTTTCCGGGGAGGTGTCTAGTAGATGCTTTGATTTTGTTTTAGCATTCTTTTCTTCTTCCCTTTGTTTTCATGTCATTTCAGAAATATTAAAAAAATACAAAAATATCTTATTTTCATGCCTCGTAGGACGAGGAATACTCAAAGACAAATCTTACCTAAAACCTGCACATCACCTCCTAGCCACCCTTCACTCTTCTTCAATGGAAGTGAGCTTGAACCCCCTATAAGAGAGCCTTCTGAATATTTTGAGGATCCTATTGGGGAAGAATAAAAATACCTTGTTTCAACTAACGAATTGCTTCACATATATTAACCATGACTGGGATTCGGAGAGTCTTTCCCATAAGAGATGCACATGGGGAAACTAAGATGAAGAAAATTAGCCCCTCACCTCTTTCACACTTTCATGGACTTACCTCTGAGGACCCTGACACATTCATGTTTGAAGTTGTTGTTGTTTGTAGGACTTATGATAAGAAGTTGAAGCTCTTCCCATCCACCCTTAAGGATGTAGCCTTGCGCTAGTTCATGGGTCTACCTGGGGATAGCATCACTACCTGGGCATAGATGGAAGATACCTTCATCAGAAAATACAAAGATTACTGTAGGTCCAAGGAAACTAAAGATGAGATCTTTAGGATAAATCTAGGTCCATATGAATCCTTAGAGGACTATGAAGAGAGGTTTCAATTGAAATATAAGAGAGCCAACCGTACTCTTGATCCTGACTCACTTAAACTTATACTTCTTCGAGGGATCAGTGAAGAGATGGTAGAAACCTTGAATATGTTAACATGAGGAGATATCTACCAACAATCCTATGAAACAAACAAAATTGTCTTCCAGAACCATTTTAGGGCATTTAGGAAGAAGGGAAGAGCTAGAAAAAGTACATCCAATACCCCTTCCTCTTCCACCTTCATAAAAAATGAGATTGAAAACATGATAGAGGACTTCAAGAGTGAAATGTTTCACATATTTTATTTGCAAATGGACACAATGCAGGTAAAAAGGAATAAAGAGGAAGCAGAGAGAACCCTGCCCATAATTTGTCCTAGATGTACCAGAAAGCACCCAAGAAATGAATTTCCACTGAATTTCATAGAGGTTTTCTTAGTTTGTGAGGAGAATCATGCCATAGAAAAGTGTCCCTCCTTACCTGGACTTAAGGTTGTATATCATGGCGGGGAAGCAATTCCAGAGCAACTTTGTTTCATCAACTAGAGAAGGCCTCAAGGCCCTAGGCTATATCAACAAGTTATGCAAGGTGCACCTTACTCTTACTATCACAACAATCAGAGTGCACCCATGCAACCTTGGTACACCCCCACTCCTCCATCCTGGTCTACACCTCCTACTTGGCCTTACAACCCTTCATATCAACCTCAGCCAATAAGCCAACCATTTCAGCAGTATGTTCCACAACAACCTCAATGGAACAATCCATCCCAAGGGTGGAGGCCTCAACAAAATCAACCACCTGCTCTAATGCCTCCACCCCAACCTCAACCTCAGCTTACTCATGCTACTCCACCTAGGCTACCTATACCTACACAACCCAATCTGAACCCAAACAACAAATAGGCACAATAGGCTCCCAGTGGAGAAACATCCCATCCAACTTATGTTGTGGAGATAAAGGAGATTAATCTTAGGTCAGGAAGAGTACTCCCAGACAACCATCCTCCATCTCCACCTGTAGAGCTTGAGGAGGAAAAAGAAGAAGGTAACACTCAGATCCAACAACCTCCTTTTCCTGAGCGCTTAATCCACCCTAGTCAGCACACCCCATAGGAGATTGAACTCCTAGGGAAATTGGAAAATTTGTGTGTAAAGATACCACTTCTCTAGGACATTAAATATGTCCCTATCTACAATAGGCTCATCAAAGAAAAGTGCTTCAAGAAACCTGGGAGAAGGAAAAGAGATACCCCCACCATCAATGTGGTAGGACAACGGTCTGACCTGATGCTGGGGAAGGTGATATTTCCAAAGTAGCTGGAACCTTGTAGTCCAGTTGCTGATGTGCATATAGATGGTGTCATAGTCCCCAACACTCTGATTGATCTAGGGGCTTCCATCAATATCATGACCAAGGAAACTATGTTGAAACTTAATCTCCAAGGGACTTTGAGGAAAACCACAACAGTTCTGCAACTTTCAGATCAGTCCACAGTAACTCTGGAAGGAATTTTTGAGGATGTTATGGTTCCCATTGACTCTTGGGAGTATCCTACATATTTCCTAGTCCTGCAACCACAAACCAAGTTTAATGGTTATCCTCTCATCTTAGGGGGACCTTGGTTAGCCACTGCAGATGCGTATATTAGTTGTCGGACTGGAAATATGACTATAAAAAATGGGCCTTTGTCTAAATATCTAGTGTTATATCCTCCAGCCCAACCTTCCATTGATCATGATCTACCTATATGGTTTGAGGATGAAGAAGATGAGTTATATAACAATGCCCCTATGTGTACCGTAGATGTTATTCTTAGAAGGGGGCAACTTGATGAAGATGAACTCATCGACCATGCCATTCAAAACTAATCCTCCACTAAAATTCCTCTCGAAACCTTAGTCAAAGAGTCTGAAAGCCAACCTTGGATGGAAGTGCACTCAGTTGAGTCAACCTCTGAAACCACCAAGGCTATTGAGTTTGGCCCATCCAGATCTCTGAAAATCAATCCAAACCTCTCGAATGAAGAAGAGAAGTAGCTATGCCATCTTTTGACAGAGAATCTAGAAGTTTTTGCTTAAAATTAGAAGGACATGAAAGGGGTGCATCCTTCAGTGTGAAAATATCATATTTACATCAAATAAGGATGCAAGCCTGTGAGACAACCCCAAACAAGGATGAACCCCGCTTTGAAGGACATAGTCAAAGAAGATTTGCAGAAACTATTGGATGCAGGGTTCATATATCATATATTCGACAGTGAGTGGGTATCCCCTCTTGTCATAGTCCCAAAGAAAAATGGGAAGTGGAGAATTTGTGTCGACTATCAAGAACTTAACAAAGCCACTAAGAAACACCATTTCCCTTTTCCCTCTATAGACCAAGTCCTGGATGGCCTTGCGGGGAAGAATTTCTTTTCCTTCTTAGATGGGTTAAGTGGGTACATTCAGATTCAAATAAACCTTAAAGACCAGTATAAGACTACTTTCACCTGCCCTTGGGGTACCTTTGCTTATAGAGTCCTACCCTTTGGGTTGTGCAATGCCCCATCTACCTTCCAAAGAGTTATCCTGAGCATCTTTTCTGAGTTTTTCCATGACTCTGTCGAAATCTACATGGATGATTTCACACCATATGGGGATAACTTCCAGGAAGCTCTCTCTAATTCGGGTAAAGTAATAAGAAGGTGCAATGAGATGCATCTCTCCTTGAGCCTAGAAAAGTGTGAATTCCTGAAGAAATTAGGGGTTTTATTAAGACACTCCATATCCCAAGGAGGAATACAGGTAGACCCGAACAAAAACACTGTCATAAAAAGGGTACCTGCTCCTCAAAATCAGAAAGATGTCAAGAGTTTCTTAGGCTTAAATGGTTACTATAGAAGGTTCATCAAATATTTCTACAAGATGGTTTCGCCATTATTTGGGTTATTGGCAAAATATTCTGAGTGTATTTTGTTCGGTCCTTGTCAAGAGGATTTCGAGGTCATTAAGAGAAAGTTAACTATCGCCACCATCCTCTGAGGTCCAAATTGGACTCTTCCTTTCCACATCCACACTAATGCAACCGACAAAGTTGTAGGGGTGACATTAGGACAATTAGAGGACAAAATCCCTTATGCCATTTATTTCATCAGCAAGAACTTGTCCAAGGCCGAGCTAAATTATACTGTTATTAAGAACGAGATGTTATACACTGTCCATGCCTTGAACAAATTCAGGAATTATGTAACTGTATATCAGACATTTTTTCACACTAACGATGTAGCCATCAAGTATTTAATCAACAAATCGGATGTTAATGCTATAATAATTAGATGGTTGTTACTTTTGCAGCGATTTGATTTGAACAGTGTTGATAAACCTGGAAAGGAAAATGTTGTTGTATATTTTTTTTCCAGGTTAGCTCTCCCTGCATGTGAAGAAGGAATGGTGGATGACCAGCTACTGGATGAGAATATCTTTCCTATATTCACTATGGTTTTATGATACATCCAACTACTTGGTTTTTGGGAGACTCCCTCCTAATATTTCATTCAGGGAGAGGAGCAGAATCATCAGAAAAAGCGCCCCTTTCACATGGATTGGGGGAAACATTTTCAAGCTAGGCCCTGATCAAATCCTAAGGAGATGTGTGAGGGAGGAAGAATTTTTTGATATGCTCTCTGCATGTCATGACAGCCCATGTGAAGGCCACTTTTCTGCGAAGAGAACTACTTACAAAGTTTTGCAGACAAGATACTATTGGCCTACCCTTCACAAGATTCTAGAAGATACACCAGCAGGTGTGACCAGTGCTAGAGGATGGGGAAACCCACACAAAGGGATAGAATTCCTTTACACCCTTAGAATTTGTTGGACCTATCGATCCACCATCCAGACAAAAGAAGTATATCATAGTCTTCATTGATTACCTGACAAAGTGGGTTGAAACAAAAGCAGTGAAGGTAGAAACCATGGAGAAATTAGTAGAATTTCTGAGGGAGAATGTGTTTTACAAGTTTGGTTACCACAGAAATATTCATTGATCAGGGAGCACAATTCACCTCTCACCTCATTGAGAATATTTTGAGGAAGCACAAGATTAAGCATAGAAACTATACTTCCTATCACCCTCGGGCATATGGCCAAGTAGAAGTAACTAACATAGCTTTATAAAGCATCCTCACCAAGGTTGTGAGCAGAAGCAAAAAATATTGGGAAGACAGATTGGTAGAAGCTACTTGGGCCTACAACACTACTTGGAAGACAACAACAGGATTCACTCCTTATGAACTATTCTATGGTAAGAAATCTCTACTTTCGGTTGAGTTTGAATTCAAAACTTTAAGAATGGTAGTTGAATTAAATAAAGATCTAAAAAATGCCCAAAAATATAGGTTTCTGCAACTAAATGGATTGGACGAGTTCAGAATGCAAGCACTTCTTCACACTGAGGTAGTTCAGATGCAAAGGAAGGTTTGGCATGACAATAACATCAAAGAAAAGACCTTCCAAGAAGGAGATTGGGCGTTTTTGTATCATTCAAGGTTTAAAGACTTCAAAGGCAAGCTGAGGACAAGATGGTTGGGACCTTACACTGTGTAAAAATGTTTTGATAATGGCGCAGTTCAAATCAGAACCATAGATGAGGAAGGAATCCCCTTGCTTGTTAATGGTCACGTAATTAAAATTTACAAGAAGCCTTTTTCAAAGGCAGATTTTATAAATTCAATAAGCAGAGAGGTGTATGTGATGGGAAACTCCATAGTTTCCCACACCTCCTAGAAAAAAGAGAGAGAAAAAAAATAAATATCCATTGGTGAAAACCTCTCTAAGGCACCCAAGGCAAGCTTGTGGGTTGAAAATCTCGATGGAGGCAGCTCACTTAATCTCAAAAAGAGAGAGAGAGAGAGAGAGAGAGAGAGAGAGAGAGAGAGAGAATAAAGATCAATGGGTGAAAACATCTCTAAGACGCCCAAGGCAAGTTTGTGGGTTGAAAACCTCCATGGAGGAAACCCACTTTCTTAATATATATATATATATATATATATATATATATATATATATATATATATATATATATTTGCATCTAATTGTTTGCTATTTTGCAGGTCATTAATGGTTTCTGGAAACACACGTAAGCATTCATCACCTTTTCCCTTCTATTTTACCATCCATCCTATCATTCACTCCATTCATTTCCATAACTCCGTCCATCACCTCCATACACCATATTCCTCCATTCCTAAGCACAATGTAGAAAAAGAAGGCAAGCCACAAACTACTACAAACATCAGGAAGTTCCTTAAAAAACAAAGTTGTTCACGGACTTCAAAAGGAAAAAAACAAGGAGGAGTTGATAAATCAGACCCCTAGAAAGACAAGAGTGCCACTCACGGCATCTGGAGCAACCCCACGCAACATCTACAATGGGAAGAAACAATAAGAAATATCAGCAGCTCACTTATAGAGTTTCTCACTCAACAAGCTGCTCACTTAGAAAATAGGAAAATAAGAAAGAACGTGGCATATAAGAGGCTTGTCTCCAAATTCCAGCTCCTACAAACTCCTTGAAAACAACAGGTAAACTTAGGTATAGCTTCTCACCCCTCGCTATGCATCCATAATAGCCAGAAATAATTAAATCTGCATACTTTGAGTTTAAGGGGCAGAAAGGTGGCCAGTTAGCTTGGCCACGATTGTGAAGCATGACTAGGGAGAACTACAAAGTCACACCACCTGGGCATGCAGAAGAAAAAAAATTAAATCAACTGGAGTAGAGGAGAATGAGGGGAGGAAACACGCAGTCCATCATGAATTAACAGAGAGAAGGAAACAATGGTCTCTAACGAAAACTTGAGCTGAGGCCGAGTTACATAAGCACTCCAAAACTAGTTGCGCATTCTAATAAAAACAGATCTCGTCTCCTCCAAACCAGTGAATTGAGACTTTTTTAGGGAAAATACCGAAGGGAGCTTGCAACACAGTAGTACCGAGAGTGGGCTACGTATTTGAACAACGTGTAGCAGAAAGTGAGCAAGAAACAGACTCACAGCACATCACCACATCCTCTCAAGGCAAAGAGGTGGTTTCCACCTTAGCTCCTCTAAGTGTAAAGAGAAAAAGGAAAACCCCTATGTATTTCAAAGTTGAAAAGAGTCGTAGGATAAGTCAAAGAGACCCAGAAACTCCTCCCATGAGCCTGATTATAATTGAAGAATCACCAAGCAAGGAGGAAAGAATCGAAGAAACAGTTCTGAAGGAGGAGCTGCAGAAGGCACAGGGAGAGAATGTAGCACTGAAGAAGAAATTGCAGCAAAAAGGGAAGCAAGTAGCCACCATGGAAGACTTATGCATAGAATCCCTTCACCACAGATTCCCCTTTGAATCATATTTTGTGTACCTTAAGGATAAATGGCTCCTATTTCAAATCAAAACTCTAGCCTCCCATGGATCCCTACCTTTCCAAGATTGTAGGAAATTCATGGATTTATACAAGCAAGCTAACAGGCTGATCAGGAAAAAATGGCAGAGTTTTATGTGCATAACCTTCTGCTGAAAAATATGGATACCTGGGACCCCAATTCCACAATGGGGGATATGCAATTAATGGCTCTAGCATCTTGGATGACGAATGAGGACACTAGAGAAAAGGACATATGAGGGGTCATGGGAAGAATAACTAGAGAACCCCTATATATCAGACCAGAATTGTTCATCCCAAGAGGATTCATCCTTAACTGTCGAGATATTGAAAGGGACCCTCCACTAGTTGAGAGCTACCTTCAGACTCAAACGCAGGTAATATGCCACTTTTATGATGTTTCTAGGTAGATAGAAGATGAGTGCATGATGACCAGCTAGAGGATATGGAATAGCCTCTTTCACAGTCTCAAGAACAGGGAGTACCATACTCCATAAAGACTAAGGGGTGCATTGGAAGGGGCACCATTATACAAGAGGGCCATGCAGGCCAAAAATATCCAATGGTTGGGACTGAAGCTCAGCCCACCTTTGTTGTTGGGATTGGATGATGAAAATGACATAGATGCACAAGATAGAGAATGGGAGAATGCAGAAAAAAATAATGGTTTTTACCCCCTTGGGGAAACTCCCACACTTCTTCCTCAGGATATCAGGGGGGCTGTCAAAACCTTAAAGGAAAAGCAAGAGGAGGATTAGTTGCTCGGAGGATGAGCAAACATTTAGTAGGTGGGTGATGATGAGCTCCATCATTAGACATATTTGGAGGGGTTAATGGTCACATTTTTTCCTTCTTAGATCTCTTTTTCTTGCATTTTTATTATTATTTGGTTTTATATCAATGCTATTATAGGTGGTGATTAAGGCTAACATACTCTGAGTGCCTAATATGAGCTTGAGTGCAGAAAATCTTGAATTATTAGCATTTTTATAAGGATTTTATCATAATACTTGGAGGAGACAGCAAAGAGAAATTATAGGAGGATTTTCCACCCTTCTTAACTCTCAAAGACAACCAAATTATCCCAAATATTCTCTCCAGCAATTCGAATTCCCAAGGCATCCAAAGGATCCCCAAGGATTCTCTCCAGCAATTCGATTCTAGAGGCAGCCAAGCAACTCAAAGAGGAGTGCACCCAATCTTTGTTTACTTGGAGTCAAGTGGACTCAATCACCATTTTCTAAGGAGTTGTTGGTAGTTTCCCTGTAGAATAAATAGATCAAAGCTAGAGCTAGGAAGATTTAGTCAATTCCAATCGATTCTAGTCGGAACTTTGTTGCAAGCTATTGAGCTTTTTATCATTTTACTCAGTGATCAAACTTTCAGACATGTATGAGACTATTCATTTATGAAATGAGTAGACTGATTTCATTCCACTGATTTAAGTTTCAGAGATCTAGGCTGGTGGTTTAGGGCCCAATCCATGTGCGTCAGCTTCTCTGTTGTTACCATTCTTTCCTTTCTACCATTTAGCTAGTTTTCTTTCTGTCATTCAATTAGTTATGCTTCAAATAGTTTCATTCATGCTTAGTCTTTGCTTTCAGTTTGTTGTTGTAGTTTTCATTTTCTTGCGAGTAATAGAATAGAGGAAAAAAAAATATGTGGATCAAGACACCCTTCTCATATTTGTCAATAGAGCTCAATGAGGGTAAACCTTCCCACATACCCAAAAACTTATTTTTGTTCACTGTTCTAAGATTAAAAGTAGATTTGCATTACCATTTTCCAGTCTTCCTTTGCACGGTACTTTCACGCATTTGTTGTTTCTCTGCACATAATTTAGAAGTTTATTTGCAGGAATAGACATCAAAAGCCCCAGGGAGATTATTCATCTGTTCCACATTCTTTTCCAGTCCCTATCCATCTCTGAGTTACGCCTCTGAACCTTGCTTTTACACCTCCATTACCTCTTGTTTTCTACTTATTTTAACTGTTGCACCCACCTTTTATTCCCAAAAACACTTAAACCCTTCAGCCCACCTCATTCCTCTATTTTTATCATTCACCATTTCCTTACTCGTTTTTATGCAAAAACACTTGAAAACCATCGAAAGTCGACCTACGCCTTTGCTCCTTGAATCTCCCGCTATCGTACATTGCAATTCGCAATTTGCAACTTTTCCCCTTTTTCCTTAACACTTACCGCTCGATTTTTCTGATGATATATTACCGCCGCTTCGTAAATTGAAAACCACAACTCTTTCCCTTTTCTTTCAACACTTACTGCTCACTTTTTCCGATTGCGATATTGCGAAATTACAAATCGCTCATCGCAACTTTTTCCCTTTTATTTTAAGACTTACCACTCCTATCTGTCGATTGTGGTATTGCGATCATGCCCTGCCACCGGTCCCACCGCCACGTCACCTGTCGAAAATCGCATTTCACAACCTTTTACCTTTTATTTTAAGACCTACCGCTCTTTTTGCTGATTGCGATATTTCGATATCGTATATCGCAGATCGCAACCCTTGCCCTTTTCGCAATTCGCATTGTTTATCTCCGTCACATTTCACACTTCGCATTGTTTAGGATATTTCCCTGAACACATACTGCTTCCAAATGCCGATTGCGATATTATGATCGTGGTCTGCCACCGTTCCCACCGCCACATCATCCACCGAAGCACACATCGCAAATCGCACTTTTTAGTTTATTACTATTAAACTTTACTTTGCGATATTGCGATTGCGATATCATATATCAATACTTTTTCCTCCATCGCACTTTTCAATTCATTCTGCTCCAAATCCATTTCTTCGCTATAATAAAGTTTTATAAGGTTTAACCCCGCTTTTTCCACTTATAAGCCTTGTTTCTTGCGTTAAGCCCTCCATTAGCCTTTTTAGCCATTTTCTTCCCTCCAAGCTGCAAATCAACACTTTTTCAATTAAAATTAAGTCATGGATAGCTTATTTGCATGGATAGAAGAATGATAGATAAACCATAGGATAAGTAGAGTGCATTTAGCTATTTTTCCAGGTTAAATGTGGTTTAGAATTAGTTTCCTTTCTGTCATTTATTTTCTGAAAATTAAATTAGTTTCCTTCCTGTCATTTCTTTTCATAAATTTAATTTAGTTTATTTTTATCATTTCCTTCCTACACATTAAATTAGTTTCATTTCCTTCATTTCCTTTCTACAAATTAAGTTAGTTTCCTTTCTGTCAATTCCTTCCATCAATTTACTTTTCAGTTTTTATCATAGTTTAAGAAATAACACCCTTTCGTAAACCAGAAGAGGATGACATGAAAAAAATGCATCTGTTGTGTATATAGCACTATCACCTCCAAGTTTGTACGAACCCTGGGTTGATAAAGTAAAGTAGGGAAGCCCCTGGGAGTTGCAACACTCTTGGTGCAATACTAGGGCTCACCAATAAGTATGGTTGGAGACAATGGAAAACTATATATGAATGGACTATTTATCTACTATGAAGAGTGTGATCAGCTAGCCCAGTACCTCGCCCAAAAAAAAATCTATGCCTCCCACAGCTAGCATAAGCTAAGATGGGGCATGTTGACCTCTAGGGTCTTTTCATTCAAGGAAGCCTATATCCTTTGCGTGGCGGTGCAGGTCAACCCCAACACTCAGGTTTGGATGAGAATCTGTACTGGCCACCTCTGGCCAAAAGTGGCCCACTTCCTCTGGCTAGTGGTGCACAAATGTGTTCTGACATGGGATGATCTCCTCAAAAGGGGTTTTATTGGGCCATCCTGGTGCTTCCTCTGTCGGCAGGTTGAAGAAACCCAGTCCCACGTCTTCATGAACTACCCCCTAACTCAACAATTCTGGTCGTAAGCCTTTGATATTTTTGGCCCCTCAGATGTCGTCCTTGAAAACGCTAGATCCTTGCTTGAAGACTAGCTGATCCATAGATTATCCAACCCAGTGGTCTCCAGAGCATGGTGCCTTCTCCTCAGTATCCTACTTTGGAACACTTGGAAGGGGCGAAATCGTGTGATATTTAATAATCATGCCCTGTCCGCCCTACTTATATGGTGCCTAACCCTATCCAACCTTCGGGAATCCATTCTCGTGGACCCTTGGGACCCCGCGGAATGGGAGGCTCCTCCAGCCGAGTTAACCATTCTGTGTCTTTTGAATCTCTCCCCCAACCTGGTCCACCCCCTCTTGCCTCAAAATCGCCACTCTCCCCCACCCCCCATCTGCCTTCTCCATCCCCCCCAAGGCCGTATTAAACTCAAATTTGACGACGCGTCCAAGGGCAACCCTGGGCACGCAGGATATGGAGGTCTCCTCCATGATAATAAAGGAGCACCTCAGGCTGCGTTCACTAGCTCCCTTGGGAAGATGACAAACAATTTTGCAGAGTTAATCAGGTTGGAAGTGGGCTTGACTCTGGCGTGATGCCTTGGTTATAAGCATATACGTATAGTCGAGGACTCCCAGTTTATTTTAGACATCACCCAAAAAATAATCAACGACTCGGATCCACAGAGAATTGCTAAGAACTGGCAGTTGGATGCCCAAATATCCTACATCAACGGCCTCATTAGCCAAATGGATTATACCACTATGAGCCATGTGCTCCACTCAAGAAATAAGTTGGCCCACTGGCTAGCCAACAGAGGTACAAACAAGCCAACTCACGAATTTTGTGGTAACTGGAACAAAATTCTCACCAAAGTAGACTTGGATCCTAGAGAAAGTCGGGACATCCAAAGCCTAATGGATGAAGACCTTCATGTCCCCGCTCGAGGTGTCCAATCACTTGGATAAGTGACCCCAAGCCACATGCCCACTGACTCACCATGCTCGCACGAGCGAGTGGTAAAGGGTTTTTGGGCGAGCAATTTCAAGGCAAGGTGGTAATGTTAAGGCGCACGGGGGAAGTTGTTTTGCGGGTGATGGTGAAGGTTGGAGCAGTGATCTATGTTGACGATCACCTACTGGCTCTCAAGCCCTAGCTTGAGCTCCGCTAGCTTAGACAGAGTAGAGGAGCAGACTTGTCGGGTAGTGAAGGCAAACGGTGGGAAGCAGGTAGGTATCCTGGCAACGGTTACAGAACGCGCGAGCTGCACCACGAGGAGGACGAGGGAGGTGGCAGGGAATTTTGGAGGGTGGACATGTTTTTGATTGGAAGAATTGGGTTCACTGCTTGGGCACCAGTTCCAATTCTATGGACTGTGCATCAGCAACCCCACAACATCGTAGCTCTTCAGTGGTTTTTCCTCATACTCGCGGATAAATCTAACCTCCCTGCATTTTTAATCTATGGGTGGTGGAGCCTCTACACCTCCCTAAGCGACAATCGAAAGACTAGGGGTGGCCATGTGTCCCACATCTATGGGACCCAGGAGACATAGGTTGCGGTCCAAGCTAATCTCAGCCAAGGATTCAATGGTGGAGCGGGGGCATCCTGGACGGGTAGAATTGAGGTGACTTGGAGCATTAGCGCAGCCAAGCGTGAGGTAGAGAAGGAAGCTTGCATGCCAAGAGAGCGCGGTCGGGCCCGTTGTGGTGGTCTTGGCTGAGGAATGGATCATCTAGCGGTTCCTGAAGACCCAAGTTCTCACTCGGAGTCCACGGAGAGCCCGCACTCCGCAGCGGCCATGGTTGTCTCCCCAGCCCAATCCCCTGGCAAAATTGAGGCCCCAACCACCCTTGATGCCATCTCCACCCAACTACAATAGATTCAGCTCAACTTGGACAACTTGAGAGAGTAGAGGTATGAGGACCATAATGAAATAGTGGCTTACATTTGTTATCACTCAGTAATTTCTCCAGGTTCAAGAGAAATAGTCCGAGGTAACCACAAACCTACTTGGAACTCTAGGATCTAGCCTTCCTAAAGTTCAGAGAGGGCTCTCTCTTTAAGATTTATCTTTGTTTTTTATTTATGTTTTTAGGCTAGTTATGATAGAACAATTGGTTTTTTTTTAAAAGGTTTTAGTGGGAAAAAATCACTTGGAGGTAAGATAGAGAGAAATCTACTTGTCCATTGGGCTATGGAGTCTAAATCAAGCTATCAGCACTAGAAGTCAAGGCCAAAAAGGTACAAATGTATTTAGGGCAAGATAGATAACCCTCAGAGATTTTGGAAAATGTTTTTTGGTGAAATGGTATGACCGAGATAAAGGGAAATGAAGGATCCTTTGATCCAGAAAATGGAAGAAGGAAGCAGGGGTCAAATGGGAGTAGGAGCAATCAAGGATTCCTAACACCAGAAATCAGCAGAAAACATTTAAAATGGTAACTAGTTGAAAACAGGGAGCATTAGACTATCCTGTAGTAATATTCCTAGTTGCACATCTATATAGAAGAAACATATAATGAATTGCATGAAACTCAGAAAAGAAAAGAATGACAAGAAGGGAGTACTTCACTCATTAGCTTATCACAGGGATCCTGAATTATGATGCCAGTTTAGCTTTTTCCACTCTGCTACTTCGAAATCAACACACAATAGCCTCCAATGTTCAGCAAAAACTCTATATTAAGTCCAGAAATTTTATTCCACACAAAATACTTCAAAGAGTGAAGTATTTATACAAATTCTAAACTAGAATATCTTGAAAAAATATCAATATTGGTTTACAAATATCTCCAACTGTTTTACATAAATAGAACTTAAGTAAAGGACACTCAAAACTAATGCATCTATTTGGCACTATTTTTTATGGATAGGTGATGAAAAAGAGGAGAATTCGAATTTGATCTCAACTCTTAGTTGATGATAAGGCATCCAAGTCATTAACTGTCTCCTTTCTTTGTGCATTCTGCTCCAACAATTCTGCAAACTGGGGTCCAATGATATCTTTTTATTTCTCAATCCAAAATAGATAAGTAAAAAGTGATAGAGGTTATTGTAGATGAATATGTTGGTGAGATAAACCTCTCTCACTTCCCTAAACTTCTGCTCCAGCTGTTCATAATAGGCTTTGCGAAAATATGTGTAAAACAAAGTTTTACAGAGTCTGAAAAATAGGCTGTAATGATGCACATGTATCTCTCATTCTGTAATAACTGTTCCAAAAGTGAGATAGGTTTTTATAGATGGTTCTCTTGGAACAAAAACCTCCTTCATTTTGTAAGATGTATTTCTTATTGGCCACAATGTTCTCTGCAAAATGATGATGTAAGAGGAATTTTCTGCAAAAAGTGCTTTCCAATATTTTTTAATATTTCCCAACCCATAATCGTTGTTAGAAACGTGAGAGAGGTTTTTGTAGTTGGACATCGTAAGAACATAAACCTCCTTCAGTTTTTCAAAATTCATCTTGGATTGGTCACAATATTTTCTACAAAACAATGACTTAAACATGAAATTTCTGCAAAAATGTCCCTTCTTGCTCTGTTTTCATCTTTTAACCTTATTGTTCTTTTAACTATTTTTACTTTTACTTTGGATAAAATTCATTGTTGTTGAAAGTATTTTCCTCTTTATTTACCGTTTACTGCCTCCATGTTTTACTTTTACTGTTTTACCTTGAGTGCTCTGTAACTTTGTTTTAACCTTTACTGTGACTTTCATCAGATACACTTTAAGTCTGATGCTCTTTGACTGTTCTTTTTTCACTGTCATTGTGAATTCTGATTTCACTTTTACTATTCACTGTGCAAAATTCATCATTTTGATCTCTCTCTGACTTCATTTTATTCTTTCTTTGTATACAAACTATTTGTTGAATGAAGCTTTTGAATTAAAATCTCAGAATTTGGAGCAAACAATTTTGTCAACTGGTATTGAAATTGTTGGTCCAATTTCATATTCTGATAATAACCTGCAAAAATCAAACAATTTGTTAATGAAATCCGGGTCTGCAAGGGAAACCAATAATGCATTTTAGGGAACAGGGAATATAGTGAAGTGAGTTCTAGCCATAGCAGGGGTTTTCTCGCAACTTTAACCTTCAGGTCTTAGGAACTCTGTTTTTAGGTTTTTTGTACACTTCTGTAAGCTTAAACTGTTTATAGAAGTATTTTTGGCTTAGACAGGGGTTCTTGGATAAAAATAGGCATAATGTGGTTCTATCCTTGAATTCATCCTTAAATTCCAATCTTTAAAATGATTTAAAAATAGCTTTGAGGCATTTGGTAGGTTCTGCAGCATCTTTTATGGTGTAAGACGCAGCTCCTCAAACAGTCTTCATGGGTGTGCTTTGGTAAATTTTGGAGGTTCCGAGCATAAAAATGGCAACCAGGGGTTTTAACAAAGTTTGGCATTGAATGCAGGTCACATCAGGCGGGAGGGCAGTTTCGGAATTCAAATGGAAAAACCAGGCAGTGGTTATCACGCGCGGTTATGGTGGTAAGCGGATTTGAGCAAAACCCACGCAATTCAATAAATTGAGGCCGCGTGGAGGGGAGGAGTTTTCGCGAAACTACCTATTTCGCGTGCATTTGGAGCTCGGATGGTCAGGCATGTTTTCAATGCGAGATCGTGTTCTAACCGTCGAATGAGAAGGATAAAAGCAAAGGGCTGAGATTGCTCTGGGATTTGCGCTGAATGGGAAGGTGTGGGACCAGGGCTTTCATATATGCGCGTGTATAGGTAAAACATAGGTTTAAACCTTTATGAAATATATGCGGGTAAAGGTTTGATTATATAAAGAGGCGAGGTTTTATTCATACGAGGCGAGGGTTTAGTCTTTATGAAAACATTGGTTTATATCAAAGACTTCAGTTATAAAGTATGCGGGGGGGGTGTTTTATGTATAAGGGATTAAAACTTTTGAACTTTATAAATGTTTTATTCGATTCAAAAGGGGTTAATGTGTTTTATTCAAAACATTTGTAAGATGTCTTAATAAAAACATATTGGGCGTGATTTATTTTATTATATAGTATTTAAACCTTTTTTGAATAGTTTAAAGACCATAGCGGTGGGATATTTATTTAAAGATAGTTTAGACCAAAAGGTGTATAATTTGAGTTTTTAATTGAGCACATGGATAATAAACTTTGGTCTAAATCATTGTGATAGTGAGTTTTTTTTGGGTATTTTAAATATTGGGAATTAATAAGTAGGATAGGGTATTTCTTAGAGATTTAATAAAATATGTTAAAAGTTAATATGAAAGGGTAGTGTAATGTAAAATAAAATACATAAAATCACTAAGTAAAGTGTAAAAGTAAAGCATAGCTTATATTTTATTATTTCACTGGTACTTAGGATAAATGTAGTTTAGAGGGTTTTGAGAATGATTCTAAAGGGATGAAGTTAATTATATGAGATTTTAATCTTTGCTAAGTAAGAATGTGTCTTTAATTAGGAAAAGGGGTTTTTAACGTATGAATGAAGGATGAATAATGATAAATGTGGATTTAACATAAGAACTCAACATTTTCAACTTAACCAGTCATTGAGCCTTGGGTCCACTCCCAACAAAATTCAGAGAAATGCTCTGAGCCTGTTTGACTGATAGCCAGAATACTGAATACCTATAGGGGAGGGGAAATTAGTGATTTTGTCCAGTGAAACTTTATTACATGCTTTCTACACTGCTTCCTACCTACCCAGCCTTATTCTAACATTTTTTCTTCATTTTGCAGGCGCATTTAGGCTTGCAACCTTAACACATTTATTCTTTTAAAACATAAAACTATCTAGATCTACCTTATTTCATCTAAGGGCTCAGATTAAACTGTTGAGCTCCTCATTATTCTCTACCTATCTACTGATTTGTCAAGTTTAAACTGTCTGACAAATCTTTATTCACTATCTAAAACATGAAATTGAAAACATGACAAGTTAAGATTAAATAGTTTGACTAATCATGGATTATGGCATTTATTGAAACTCTGCCATAATCATTTATTCTGCAGAAAAGTAAAAAGTAGTGGCATTTGGACTTGCTCACTTTCAGGTCTTATTCTCATCTTTTTCTTTTGGGGTCTCTATTTTTTAAGTCCTTTGATCTTTCTTTTAGGACCTTTTACCCTCTTTTTTATTTTTATTATTATTTTTTATTTATTTATTTATTTATTTTCAAAATATGGGAAAACAACTTGCAGAAAGCAAGGTATGTACATATTTTATAAGACTATCAAAAGTCAATTCAAAATTATGAATCCTATATTTATAGGACCCTAACAACATTAATGTTGTTCAAAGCCTGTAGACGGATACCCTTGAGGCCCTGGAGAGTCTGTGTCGTATTCTAAGGCACTCTCAAGACCACCTCTGAGCCATGGAGACTCAAATGGATCACATCCACTACCACCTACACCATCAGGATCGTCTCTTCGTGGCTCTTTCGTCAGGTCCCCTGCATCCACCTCCTTGATGATAGCTTTCAGTTTATTTTTTTGTAATTTTGCGGCAATTAACCAAGTGCTTCGAATGTCTTGGCCAACACCCAAGTTGTATGGGCATAGTATGCCTTTGAGGATCACTAAATGTAATGGAGCCATGGTGGCTCCTCTTGTAAATTATGTTTTTGAGATGATAATATAATACCAGACTTTTACTGACAAAAAAAAATAGTGTTGTGAAGATATTACAAGGCAGTGATGTCTTGTGTTTATGAATGAAGTATCTATTATCATTGCAATCTAAAAAAGTAAATGTATACCATTAACTATTTAAACATATTTTTTTATTTTAAATTTTGAATATATAATTAATTCAAATATATTGTATAGATTTTCACATTTATTAATATTTTTTATTTATTTCAAAATTTGTTTTATATAGTTATGGAGTTTTGGATAGATGGTAATCAAGTGTTTTGTTAAGGCACTTCTTGATGTGAAGTTATTGATTCAATTCTTTTTCTTGATTAAAATGATATATTGAATATGATAAAAATGTAATCTTGACAAACTGACAAAAAAATAATTGTTTTATACAATTATTTGAAAATATTTCGATCACAATTACAATTATTTTTTTCAAACATTTACAAAATTTTCCATTATGGTTACAAATCTTAGAGATGGCTACCGTATTTCCAACATCGAAATAAAGAGCTTGGTGACGAGTATTTCCAGCATCGAAATAAAGAACTTGTGACGAGAACCGTTTTTGAAAAAAATTGCGATGCCGCGAAATACTTCGGTTGAAAAAAAAATGAAGTTCAAAGTTAAAACAACTAATTTTAATTTTAAAACAACTAGTGTCTAAGAGATATTAATCACCTATGTTAAAATAAGATAGATATTTTGACATTGCAGTATATTAACATTTATTTTAAATTTATATTTTTTCAAATTTAGAATAACATAATGAAATCATTTTGAAATATATAGTAATACAAATATATTTGAATGACAATTATCAGAATTTTCAAGAACTTTGATTACCTAGCAGATTCATGTTTTAATTTTTTCTTTTCTAAGGTTAGCTAACATTGATTATTCTTCATCCAAATTTTTACAACATCGTTCCATTGTAAATATCACATTAGTTGTGAACACCGCACAACTTTTGTATTGAACAACAATAATTTTAATTTAGTTTAATTAATTTTTATTTTAATTAGTTATAATAATAATTAATTTTAATAATGATTTTAATATTATAATAATACTAGTGAAGTCTTACTAGCATAATCAATTGAGGATGAACCTCGTTAGCAAGGTGACCGAAGATCAAACCTCAATGGGTGGTTGTGCCCTATGCTAGGGGGAAGAGACATGCTAAAATATCTAGTGAGCTTAGGGCTAGAGTGGCCTAGGTCGGATGTGATCCCCGAGTGAGCTTGATGGATTGTATGCCCTTGAGTTACAGCTCCTCAAGCCATAGGTCAAGCTTGGAGGATCACAGACAACTTGATAAACAAAAAATTATTATAATGATAATAATTTTGATATTACAATTATAATAATTATTATAATTTTAATATAATATTAATAATATAATAATAATATTTTAATATTAATAATAATTTTAATACTTTTATTATTCCTTTGGGTTTACAATATCTATCTCTCGGTTTATAAATCTAAGGGTTCATATTCCTAGGGTATAATATTATTCATAGGGTTCATAATATTAATCCTTTATAATATTATAGCTTGGGGTTTAATATAAATCCCTTTGGTCTATAATCATGGTCTTTCATGCTCAACCATGGTCCAATGTCACAATGGTCCAATGTCCAATGTCCAATGGTACAATTGTCAACCATGGTCCAACATCGCGTTGTGAGAAAGATTGTCCCAATATGAAAGTCAACCATGGTCCAATATCACATTGTGACAACCATGGTCTACCATGGTCCAACATCACATTGTGACAAAGATTGTCTCAATATGAAAATCAACCATGGTCAACCATGTTTATTTTAGGTTTTATAATATTTATCTTAGGGTTTATATACCTTGGGTTTAATATTATTCCCTTTGCTTTATAATCCCTTGGTTTTTAGCATTGAACCCTTGAGTTTATAATATCAATCATGTTCAATCATGGTCCAAAATCGCATTATGACAAAGATTATCTCAATATGAAGATCAACCATGGTCAACCATAGTCCAACGTCACATTGTGAGAACGATTGTCTCGATATGAAAATCAATCATGGTCAACCATGCACAACGTTGCATTATGATAAAGATTGTTTCAATAAGAATTTCAATGATGGTCAATCATAGTTAACCTTGTTTATTTTAGGGTTTATAATATGTATCTTAGGGTTTATATACCTTGGGTTTATAATATTAATCTTTTGCATTTAATATATATATTTTTTTTTACAGTAACGGTTATGGAGTAATTATATTCAACATGGCCTGAATGCCAGAGATATGATTACATAGAGGGTTTCTATATCCTGTTGCCCCTCACCACTAATATTGAAAGAGCAGCTAAAACTTGAGGACTTCCTCCTTGATGAGAGAACTATGAATTCAATTTCCAATATTTTCCCCAGCTTGAAAATGCAAACAAACTGATTTAAAAGAAAGCAGTAAAACATAATAACAATCAGCTTATGGAATGGGTTCCCATGTTTCTGCTTCGTCTTTTAACTTGAGCCCAGCAGAGAGGAGGGCCTCTTTGTTGGCTTCTATGTCCGCCTCTTTATTATTAGTTCTCAGCACATGATAGTAGTTCAGCTTCTGAAAAGAGTTTTCCAAGCCCTTGATTCTGGCTATCAGTCTGGCAAGTTTAAGGTCCGATGCCAGAGAATTTGAGATCATAGCTTTTATAATAATCTGGGAGTCTCCAATAACGTTAGCTTCCCCTATATTTAGATCTTTGAGAAGTTTGAGACCTTGAAAGAGAGCTAAAGCCTCCGCTTGAATGCTGGAAGAGTGGCCCAGGCCCCAAGCAAATGAGTGAATTTTTTTCCCAACTGGGCTTACAACAACACCTCCTGCACCAGCTTTGCCTGGATTGCCCTTTGCTGCCCCATCAAAGAAGAGGGAGTGTCTTGGTTGAGATGTGAGCCAGTATTGGAAGTCTGTTTCAGATTTTCTAATTTGCCAGCCTTCAATAGGAGGAGCGTTCCTTTCTGCTGCTTCGAATTCCAGATCAAGGAATGAGCCCCAAACAGTGTCCTATTGGGAGAGATTAGAATCATCCTTTAAGTCGATCAAGCAGTCTTTCAATTGGCATTTAATTTTGACTTCTAAAGCCTTGTGGTTCTGTTCAGTACCTCTGAAAATTATTCTGTTTCTTTCTAGCCAGATCTGCCAGCAAATTACCTTTGGAAGGACAGACCAATCTATTTTGATAATCTGATTTTTTGGAGGAGGTCCAGGATATCTGTGCGCCCATTTAGAGAATAGACCTGCAGTGGAGCTGGGAAGCGAAATGCTGGGGTCCAGGAAGTGAATGAAGGAGAACCAAATCTCCTTAGAAAAACTACAATCAATCATTAAATGAACATCACTCTCTACATTTTCTTTGCACAGCGAACATCTGGAGGGGCCATGAAAACCTTTCCTCTGCAGAGTGTCAAACGTGAGAATTTTACCATGGCAAAGAAGCCAAGCAAAAAAATCGATTTTGGGCCACGAAGGAAAACGCCAAATGCCCTGCCAAGGTGCTGGGTCAGGGGGGACGTATGGTCTCTCGTTTAACTTTGCATAGCCTAGGGAAACAATGTAACCTCTGACACTTTGCCCCCAGCCTATAGAGTCTCTTTTACTGTTGCGCGAGGGTGCCAATCCATGAAGGAGGTGCAGCAGCGTGTTCCAATCGTCCAGCAAGTGAGGCGGCACAACAAGACATTTCCAACCTGCCCAAACTGAATCGCTCCATAACGAAATATCCCATAGCGTTCGGAGCCCCTCTCCATCCATCCAGTTGTGCAGCGCTCTAATGGAGGATCTGTCTTCAATAGGTTCCATGTTCATGATTCTGTCAGTCCATATGTTAACCTTTTTGCCGTTCCCTGGAATCCAGAAAGAATGCGCATTGACTAGGGGGGCGGCTTTGGTAAATAATTTAAGAAAAGTCGAGTTAGGCAGCTGAGTCACTTTGTCCAAACAGCTGGATCGAGGACCTCTGAAGTATTTTTTCTAGAGTACCAACTGGGCCCAACCTGGCTTGGGTGCAATGATCTTCCAAATGATCTTTGCAGCCATAGCTATATTCTGCTGACAGAGGTTTTTAAAATTCAATCCACCCTCCCACAATGGTTTGGATATGGTTTCCCAGCTGATAAGGGGGAGCTTATTTTCATTCTGTTTACCTCCCTTCCAAAAGAACCTCCGTATATACTCCTCCATTTTATTTAAGATGCTTGCCGGAGCGAGGAGCACAGCAAATTGGAAAAGAGGGAGGCTGTTAAGCACAGATTTTATTAAGACAGATTTGCCGGCAATGTTGAGCCAGGAGAACCCCCAAGCTTGGATCCTGGCCTTGAATTTTTCAAGGTGAGGAAGCCAGTCTTTGCTTATCGGTCTTTTGAGAAAAACAGGCAGGCCCAAGTATTTAAAAGAAGTCCATGTGGAGGAGGCTGCAAAGCCCAGACATCTAGAGATAGCAGAGAGAAATCTGGGCGATGTGTTCCAACTGAATATGTGACATTTATTTTTATTTAAGACACTGCCCGAGGCCTCACAGAAGTCATCCAAAACTGCTTTGAACTTGGTGGCTGAGGAGAGAGTGGCAACTCCCAAAAGCAGAGTATCATCCGCAAATAATGCGTGATTTATGTTTTTGACCCCTCTAGCAATACACAATCCATTGATGTCTTGATTTTGCATCTTTTGATCAAGAAGGAAACTGAGGACAGAAGCTTGGATTACAAAGAGCAGAGGTGAGAGAGGGCACCCCTGCCTAAACCCTCTCGAAGCTTTAAAAAAATCAGTGGCTCTACCATTTACTAGAGGCGCAATCCATGGCTCCGAGATGCAAGCCTGGATCCATTTGATGAAGTTTGCTCCAAACCCAAACTTGCTCATGACTTGTAGCAGAAAACTATGTTTTACTCGATCAAAAGCATTTGCTAAGTCAAGTTTAAGAACCATACCTTGCTCTTTCCGATGAAGACTTGAGTGAATTGCCTCTTGGACAAGGGTGAAGTTGTCCACGATCTTCCTTCCTTGGATGAAGCCTCCTTGATTTTCAGGAATAATTTTGGGCAGGATGAGTTTCAGTCTATTTGCAATTACTTTGGTGATTATCTTGTACCCTGTATTACATAAGGATATCGGACGGAATCTGTTAAAGTTGCTGGCGCCTTTTTCCTTGGGAATGAGGGCTAAAAAAGCTGAGTTTGTACTTCCTTCGATTTTTTGACTTTCTTGTGATTTTTGGACCATTTTGAGAAGGTCCTTTTCAACTATCAGCCAACAAACTTGAAGAAATCTGGCAGAAAAGCCATCCGAGCCCGGGGCCTTGTCCAGATTGATGGAGAAAAGGGCGTTTTTGACTTCTTCTTTAGTGACTTTGGCCTCGAGGACCTCGTTCATACAAGGGGAGATTAGAGAGGGAACGATGTCTATAAGATCTAAATAGTGATCTGGCTCCGTGTCCTCACTGTACAGTTGTTGGAAATGTGTAAAGGTTGCTTTCTTGATGTCCTCAAATTCTTTATGGATGATGTTATCCTCCTTGATCTCCGCTATAGTATTGAAGCATTTCCTGGCCTGGGCTTGTTTATGAAAGAAGGAAGAGTTCCTGTCCCCTACTTTGAGCCAGAGGTTTCGAGATTTTAATCTCCAGTATTCTTCTTCAGCTAAACAGGCCTTGTGGTAGCTCTGCTGCAACTGCGCCTCTTGATCTAGAAGCTCCTCTGTGATAGAAGCGCTCTCCATTTGGGATTGATGCGAAGTAAGAGAAGCTTTGATGATCTTCCTTTCTGATGCAGGGTTGGAGAGGGTTTTGGCCCATCGTTTTAGAACCCCTTTCAGCCTTCTAAGCTTTTCTTCCCAGACATAGTAGGGTGATCCTTTGACAGGCTGTTTCCAGTAGTCGTTGACAATTTGCATGAAATTTGGCTCCTTAACCCATAAGGGGCTGAATCTGAAAGGAATGGGGCCCAGATCGAGATGGGCTAGGAGATCAAGCTTTATGGGCTTGTGATCTGAGATGCTATTAGGGAGGATATGCATTTTGGGTTCTAAACCTAGCAACAAAAAGGAGCTTTGGATGAAAAATCTGTCTAATCTGGCAGAAATATGGCCAGGGCCAGCTCTTTTATTAGACCAAGAACACTTACCGGAGGAGCGTTTGACATCCAGGAGATCCCAGTCCTGCATGAGATCCTCCGCCCATTCCCTTGCCGGGTCTCGGACTGCGCTACCTCCTCTTTTTTCAAACTGGGAAAGAGTGAGGTTGAGATCTCCAGCAATGATGATGTTTTCTAGATTTACCAAATCTGCCTGGTGCCTTAAAGACTCCCAACGGTCCTTTTTTTCCCCAACATTAACTGGAGAGTATACATTAAATAGGCAAAAGATTTCTTTGGAGGCCGAATCCTGCATTTTGAGCAGCTGCCAATGAGTATTGCAAGCCTCATAAATGACTGTGAATTTGCCGGCGTTCCATAGTGTACCAATTCCTCCCGAGGCTCCCCGGGCTGAGATTGCTCTTGCTTCACTTCTTAACCAAAGTTTCTTACTTGCATGCAGAAAAACTACGTCTTCCAGTTTAGTCTCCTGGATAAGAAGAATGTCTGGAGATTCAGTTCTTATTAAGCTTCTAATGCCTTCTTCCTTAACTTTGCTCCCCATACCTCTGCAGTTCCAAGAGATGACTTTCATTATTTATGCTTCTGGTGGGCTCCCTTGGATCCTTGAGGATGATGTTTCGGCATCCTAGATTTTGAAGCTAGCAGTTTTTCTAGGGTTGGCCGGCTGCCCTGGAGCTTGTCTTTCTAAGTCTCCTGCTCTCTTTTTTCCCTGTCGGATTTGCAACCTCTTGTGGATCTCCTTACCAAGGTTTGAGACTCTCCTATTTCTCCTTCCTCCTCTGATTCTTCCGATTCCTGTTCCTCTTCTTCATCTTCTATGGTCATGCCTTTGGGATCTTCAGCACTTGTTTCTTTGCGGGAGGTTAAGGGGGTGCCTTTGCTTGGAGAAGCTGGAGTCTGAGTCTCGATCTCCTGAGTTGCTTCTGTTTGCTGGCTTAGAAGCTCGAACTTGTTTTCTGGAGCCTTTTTAGGAGGAGGGCGCTGGGCATTGGCCTGTTGTGGGCCTTTTCCAATGGGTCCTCCCTGTTTTTGTCCTCTGTGATTGGTCTTTGTACGCTTGACTTGATTCCAGCCCTCTTCGATTCCTTTCTCTGGCTCTGCGATAGTAGGGCAGTTTCTGGCAAAGTGCCCATGAACGTGGCATTTCCTGCATTTGAATGGCAGCTGCTCATAATCCAATATCTGCAAATGGGACCAGCTGCCGACATTTATTTTGATTGCTTCAGGGAGACCCACCTCTAGGTCCACTTCTACACAAATTCTGGCGCAGTCATACTGATCCTTGTTGTTAGCCCGATCTATGAATTTACCAAGGGCATCGCCAATGTGTTTCAAGGAATCCCAGTTCCAGCAGTGAACTGGGAGATTTGGGAGCCGAACCCACACCGGGACAGCCTTAGGAACATCAATGGCTGGATCAAAGTCCAGAGTCCATTTGTTCAGATAGAGGCCCTGGGGGCCCGTGAAATATGGCCCGTTTTGGAAGATCAGGTCTTTGTCTTCTTTGGATGTGAACTCGAAGAGAAAGTACCCTCGCCCGAGAAAGTAAGAAGTAACACTTTGCTTGATCAGAGGAGCCCAGTTCCTGTTAACCCACTGCTCAGTAGCTTTCGGAGAGGGCCAAAGCCCCGTGAATTGACCTATAAGACCTCGCTCTGCCAGAGACAAAGCTACTTGGATAGGGGTCTCTGGAGGCAAAGAGATCTCAGGGATATCATCTAGCTTCTTGACGAATTTAGGGGCTTCGCTTTTATTCTTCTGGGGCAAACCAGCCAGAAGCTGATTAAATGCGTCAAACGAAGGCAGCAGAGGGGGCTCCTTAGGAGAGCTCGGCGTCGCCATAGGACCGGACTCAGGCCTCCGAAGAGGCAAACACACTGCCCAGCAGTCAGATCTCGCAGCGCACAGGCCAAAGCAACCCCTTCACAACCATGGAGAGGGGCTGAGTAATGCACCGCGTAGGGGGGCAGTGCGCCGCGCGGAGGGAGAGTGCCGCGCAGAAGAACCAAAGCGCCGCGATACGGATCCAAGGCACCACGCCTCAATGCGTCGCACAAGGCCTCAATGCATCGCACAACAGATAAGAAGGAGCAGAGGGGGTCGACTCAGGGCGTCGTGCCACCCTGCCAAAGCGCCGCGCAGGGAGAAGTAACATGGTTTCCTGAAACAACGAAAAAGTCTTGCTGCCAGTGAAAGAGAGATGAAGCCCTCCGTAGCAGCCACCAGAGGGCCAAGGCAGGCCTGCTGCCTCAAGCGCCGAGGAGAACCAGAGGCAGTCGGCGGTTAGGTCTCGGACCAAAAAAAAAAAAAAATTCTTTTGCATTTAATATTATTCACTTAGCATTTTAGAATTAATCTCTTGGGTTTATTATTCCCTTGAGATTATAATATCAATCTATTTATTTTATTAATCTAAGGGTTCGTATTCCTAGGGTATAATATTATTCATAGTGTTTATAATATTAATCCCAGGGTTTAATATAAATCCCTTGGTCCAACCATGGTCCAACACCACATTGTGACAAAGATTTTTTCAATATTAAAATCAACCATGCTCAACCATCTTCAACCATCGTCAATCATGGTCACAATTGGTCATAGATGGTTGACCATGGTTAATTATGGTTAACCACGGTCCAATGCTACTTTGTGACAAATATTGTCTCAATATGAAAATCAACCATGTTCAACCTTGGACCATCATCACATTATGAGAACGATTGTTTCTATATGAAAATAAATTATGGTCAAGCATGGTCCAACGTCACATTGTGACAAATATTGTCTCAATATGAAAATCAGTCATGGTCAACCATGGTCCAACATTTCATTGTGACAATGATTATCTTGATATGAAAATCAATAACAATCGACCATGGTCAAGCATAGTCAATCATGGCCAACTGTGGTCAATAACCAAGGTCCAATGTCATAGAGTTACAACAATGGTCAATCGTGGTCCAACGTCATGTAGTTACAACCATGGTCAACCATGGTCCAATGTCATATAGTTACAACCATGGTCAACCATGGTCCAATGTCACGTCACAACCATGGTCCAATGTTGCATTGTGATAAATATTGTCTCAATATTAAAATCAACTATGGTCGACCATGGTGTAATGTCTGATTGTGACAATGATTGTCTTGATACAAAAATCAATCATGGTCAACCATGGGAAAGCATGGTCCAACATCACATTGTGACAAAGATTGTCTCAATATGAAAATCAACCATGGTCAACCATGTTTATTTTATTTTTTACAATATTTATCTCAGGGTTTATATACCTTGGTCTATATTATTTCCTTGGGTTTATAATCCCCTGGGTTTTTAGTATTAATCTCTTGAGTTTATAATATCAATCATGGTCAACCATATTCAACCATGTTTTATAAAATCAATCATGGTCAATTATGATCCAACGTTGCATTGTGACAAAGATTCTCTCAATATGGAAATCAACCATGGTCCAGCGTCACGTTGAGGCAAATATTGTCTTGTTATGAATAGCAATCATGGTCAAGCATGGTCAAACATGATGCAATGTCGCATTATGACAAGGTTTATCTCAATATGAAAATCAACCATGGTCAACACTGTTTATTTTAGGGTTTATAATTTTTATCCTAGGGTTTATATACCTTGGGTTTATAATCCCTTGGTGTTTTAGTATTAATCCCTTGGATTTATTATTCTCTTGGGTTTATTAATCTAAGTGTTCATATTCCTAGGGTATAATATTATTCATATTGTTTATGATATTAATCCTACAGTTTAATATAAATCCTTCATGAAAATCAATCATGGTCAACCATGATTGTCTCAATATGAAAATCAACCATGGTAAAACATGGACCATCATCACATTGTGAGAAATATTGTCTCAATATGTAAATCTATCATGGTAAACCACGTTCAAGCATGATCCAACATCACACTGTGACAAATATTATCTCAATATGAAAATCAACCATGGTCCAACATTTCATTGTGACACCAATTGTCTTGATGTGAAAATCAAGCATGGTAAATCATGGTCAACCTTGGTCAATACCCAAGGTCCAATGTCACATTGTTACAACCATTGTCATACATGGTGAAATGTCACATTGTGACAACCATAGTAAAACATGGACCAACATTGCATTGTGAAAAAGTTTGTCTCAATATGAAAATCAACCATGGTTCAACATATTATTGTGACAATGATTGTCTTGACATAAAATTCAATCACGATCAACCATGGTCCAATGTCACATTGTGACAAAGATTGTCTCAATATGGAAATCAACCATGGTTATCCATGGTCCAATGTCGCATTGAGACAAATATTGTCTCGATATGAATATCAATCATGGTTAAGCATGGTGAAATGTTGCATTGTGACAAGGATTGTCTTAATATTAAAATCAATGATGGTCAACCTTGTTAATTTTAAGGTTTATAATATTTATCTTAGGTTTATAATATTAATCCCTTGGGTTTAATATTATTCCCTTGGGTTTATAATACCTTGGTGTTTTAGTATTAATAACTTGGGTTTATAATATAAATCCCTTGGGTTTATTAATCCAATGGTTCATATTCCTAAGGTATAATATTATTCATATTGTTTATAATATTAATCCTAGGGTTTAATATAAATCCCTTATGAAAATCAATCATGGTCAACCATGGTCAACCATGGACCATCATAACATTTTGAGAAAGACAGTCTCAATATGTAAATCAATTATGGTCAACCACGGTCAAGCATGGTCCAACGCCATATTGTGACAAAGATCGTCTCAATATGAAAATCAACCATGGTCCAACATTTCATTGTGATAATAATTGTATTGATATGAAATCAGTTATGGTCAACCATGGTAAAGCAGGGTCAATCATGGTCAACCTTGGTCAATAACTAATGTCCAATGTCACATTGTTACAACCATGGTCATCCATGGTCCAACGTCACATTGTGACAACCATGGTAAACCATTGTCCAACGTCGTACTGTGACAAAGATTGTCTCATTATGAAAATCAACCATGGTCAAACATATGATTGTGACAATAATTGTCTTGATATGAAAATAAATCATGGTCAACCATGTTCCAATGTTGCATTGTGACAGAGATTGTCTCAATACGAAAATCAACCATGGTCGACCATGCTTATTTTAGGGTTTATAATGTTTATCTTAGGGTTTATATACCTTGGGTTATATTATTCCCTTAATTTTAATATTATTCCCTTGGGTTTAATATTATTCCCTTGGGTTTATAATATCAATCATGGTCAATCATGGTCAACCATGGTCAACCATGTTTTATAAAATCAATCATGGTCAACCATGGTCCAACGTTGCATTGTGCCAAAGATTATCTCATTATGAAAATCAACCATGGTCAACCATGATCCAATGTCACATTGAGATCAAGATTGTCTTGATATGAATATCAATGATGGTCAAGCATGATCAAACATGGTGCAACATCGCATTCTGACAAGGATTGTCTCAATGTGAAAATCAACCATAGTCAACCATGTTTATTTTAGGGTTTATAGTATTTATCGTAGGGTTTATAACATTAATCCTTGGGTTTAATATTATTCCCTTGGGTTTTCATTAATCCTTTTGGTTTATAATATAGATCCCTTAGGTTTATTAATCTAAGGGTTTATATTCCTAGGGTATAATATAATTCATATTGTTTATAATATTATTCCTAGTGTTTAATATAAATCCCTTGGGTTTATAATCATGGTCAACCATTGTCAACCATCGTCAACCATGGTCAATCATGGTCAATATTGGTCTAACATGGTCAACCATGGTGAATTATGGTCAACCATGGTCCAACACTACATTGTGACAAAGATTGTCTCAATATAAAAATCAAGCATGGTTAACCATGGTCTAACATTACATTGTGAGAAAGATTGTCTCAATATGAAAATCAATCATGGTCAACCACGGTATTTCATGTTCAACCATGGTCCAACTTCACATTGTGACAGCCATAGTCAACCATGATCCAACATTGCATCGTGACAAATATTGTCTCAATATGAAAATCAACCATGGTCTAATGTATGATTGTGACAATGATTGTTTTGATATGAAAATCAATCATGGTTGAGCATGGTCCAATGTCGCATTGTGACAAAGATTGTCTTAATATGAAAATCAACCATATTTATTTTAGGGTTTATAATGTTTATCTTAGGGTTTATATACCTTGGGTTTATATTGTTCCCTTGGGTTTAATATTATTCCCTTGGGTTTAATATTATTCCCTTAAATTTATAATCCCTTATGTTTTTAGTATTAATCTCTTGGGTCAAACATGGTCCAGTGTCACATTGTGATAAATCTTAATATGAAAATCAACCATGCTCAACCACTATCAACCATCTTGAACCATGGGCAACATTGGTCAAACATGGTCGACCATGGTCAATTATGGTCCATTGCCAAAATGTGACAAATATGGTCTCAATATGAAAATCAACCATGGTCAACCATGGTACAACATTGCATTGTGATATAGATTGTCTCAATATGAAAATCAATCACAATCAACCATGGTCAATAACCATCGTACAACGTCATATTGTGACAACCATGGTACAATGTCGCATTGTGGCAAAGATTGTCTAAATAATAAAATCAACCATGGTCAACCATTGCCCAACATATTATTGTAAGAACGATTTTCTTGATATGAAAATCAATCATGGTCAACCATGGTCGAGCCTCAATATGAAAATCAACCATGGTCAACCATGTTTATTTTAGGTTTATGATATTTATCTTAAGTTTTATATACCTTGGGTTTAAAATTATTCCCTTGGGTTTATAATCCCTTGGGTTTTTAGTATTAATCCCTTGGGTTTATTATTCCCTTGGATTTATAATATCAATCATAGTCAACCATGGTCCACGATGTTTTATAAGATCAATGATGGTCAACCATGCTCCAACGTCGCATTTTGACAAATATTGTCACAATATGAAAATAAACCATGGTCTAACGTCACATTGTGATCAATATTGTCTCAATATGAAAATCAATCATGGTCAAGAATTGTCAAGCATGGTCCAACATCGTATTGTGACAATGTTTGTCTCAACGTGAAAATCAACAATGGTCAACCATGTTTATTTTAGGGTTTATATACCTTGGGTTTATATTATTCCCTTGGGTTTAGTATTATTCCCTTGGGTTTAATATTGTTCCATTCATATTATAATCCCTTGTGTTTTAAGTTTTAATCACTTGGGGTTATTATTCCCTTGGTTTATAATATCGATCATGGTACACCATGTTTGATAAAATCAATAGCGAAAACCATTGTCAATAATAGTCAACCATGGTTTGTCTTGTTTATTTTTGGGTTTATAATATTTATATTAGGGTTTATATACCTTGGGTTTTTATTATTTCATTGGGTTTAATATTATTTTTACCTGGAGTAATCCCTCTTGCAAACAAGAGCGATCTCCCTAGAATCCTAATGCAAAACTAGAAACAAACATATAAAACAATAGCTCTTTCCTTAGCCTATAACTGAAACATGAAACATGTAGTATGTGAAAGATCACTTACCTATTAACGAAGTGTTTTCATAAGTCCTTCCAGCGCTTTCCACAACCAAATTTTCCTAAATTCTTTACAGTCTCTCCAAATTCTTTCCGCAACTTCTCCATGACGTACCAAAAGAGATCTACATATACAAAAACATTCAAAGGGATAAAATCATCTCGCATATAAAAGAAAAAGTAAATGAGATCCTTAGTCTAGAATAAAACATATAAATTAATCAATAATCAGTTATAAACCATGTGAGTGATCAAGGAATCCCACAAATAACATCGAAATAGACGCACTTAGGAAAGAACAGTTACTTTGTATTAAAATAAAGGGAAAAGAAGCTTACAACCTAGTGCCTTGATGTCATAAGCCTCTTCCAATGGTCTCCTTTCCTTCCCTTGACGGCAAGCTCTTCAGAGCCAAAACCAACAACATGAGTTTACCAATCCAAGTCTCCATAGCCTCCCATTCCTATGTTGAATTTATAGGAAGGAGGAGGAGGTTTCTAGTTCCACTTCTCAAGGGATATGATCCTTAAGAAAAGGAGATTAGTTCCCTATACCAAGGGATGAGGCACAGGTATGCAGTGGTTCGAGGTTTCTAATTTGTATAATACTCCTCTAACAAAACTTATAGAACTTAATTTTTTTATTTTTACATGCGTGAATGGACCTGCGCACTTTTTTTTTAGGAAAAATATGCACCTACGCAGGTTTTGTTCAGAAAAACCGAGTAGGTGCTCAAAAATGGTTTTTAAGCAGTGAAAACCAAAATTCCTTTTGTCCCTGACATTATTTTACTTCAAGCTTCATAGGGGATTCACTTGAGACACTCCATCAAATGGCAAGATATTCGAATCGACAGTCATGATGACAAATTTTAGTGTAACAGATTGCCCCCTAAGGTGCAAAGCCAAAAAAAAATTTTGATGACTGAAGCACTTTATCATGTCAAAGGTTCGGATCAAAGACCAATTGGTTGAAGAACTGAAACAAACAATCAAGGATTACCAAATTATACTTTCATATAAACATCACTAAGGTAGGAATTCCCATACTCATAGTAAACATAACTCGATAAACTAGTAGGGAAATACACAAAGATCCATGTCAATATTAGACATAGTGCGGACGCAACCATCAATGGATCCATATTTACAATCATGAATATTTAATAACTCCACGCGGCCTTGGTGGATGAAACTAGATCCAGGGTTGATCAGGAGATCATGCATTTTGCTCAAAATTGAAAGTGCTTGAAACTATACCAAGCCTGAGCAAACAGGTAGATCTCGTCGTCGCAATTCTGGCACCATGAACGGTTCGAAAAACTGATGTTGTATGAGGGAGATATCATGTTCTGATCGTTTTCCCAAACAACTAAATTTTTGTGACAGGAGTGACTGGGATGCCTAGTCAGCATGCAGGTACAGTAAGCAAAAATAGAATATTTCAGGAATATACCAATTTCTCAATCCAACTAGGATTCGCCAAGTCTCAGTTTCTGTGCCGTTGATTTGGATTTGTATGAAATTTTGTGGATCGTTGGAGGGGTGACACGTGGCTAGACCAGAGGTTTCCATGTGTCCCCTATACAGAGGACCAAAATTTTGTTTGGGTCCCGGGGGTTTGACCCCATGACCTCTGGCATGCCTGCACAAACTATCGACCAACTCCGCTATTGAATGTTACTTACCATGTATAGGGTGCCGGTAATATTTAAGTTTTACAAAGTTACAAGTCGGAGGGGGGGACTGCCGGTGGTCCCAACCCGCTGGCATCCCCAATTGCGGTGGTCACATGTACCTATACACCGTGGCATATAACTTTACACTGACGGTTCCATAATTGTTACTCCGATGGAAATAAACGTGGTCACATATATTATTTGCAACCGCAATGTTTATTAACGGACAATTAACATCGTAACCTTCGGCGATAAAGTCAAACCTGTCACATGCACGTATTTTTTCTGTTATGCCGATGGTTAATCCGACGGGTTCGGAATTCTGCATCCACAGGGTTCTGCTCCAAAACATTTGCGAAGTTTCAATGTTAAAATCGCAGGGTTTATGGGGGGGTCGGCTTGTGACCACCCAGCCCTTATCGACCAGGTTTAATGCCAACGATTTATAAATGGTGAACTTTTAGCGCACAGTCAAATTAGGCGGAAATTACTATTTTAACTACAGTTCTCCGCATTTGTGGAGCATTTGTAGCTGTGATTGGGAAAATGGCTAGGGAGGTCAATTTTCGACCAATTTGGGGAAAATAAGAGTCTATCTAGACTAAGTTGAGCATTATGGAGCCAATGGGGCAAAGAAAACAACCATTAGAGGCTTGTAAACACATGTATTTTAAATTTTGAGCATAATGACAAAGAGGGACATACCATTGGAAGCTGGACCAACAGATGTAGCCCAGGAGGGGTGAACTGCTTCATCATGCCTGTTGTGTAAAACTTATGTGTGATGTTATTTCTCTGTTATATACTGTTGTTCAGTGTTATTTAGGCTTATTTTCATGCTTAAAACTCACAAATTCATCTATGTTTCATGCTTAAATTACTCATTCCTTAAGCAAACAAATGGAGACAAATTGTAGATGTTTTTATAACTGAAAGGACACTTAGCACAACAAACTAATACATTCCTTTCAAATAAGTTTGGTATCAGAGCTAGAGTTTATTCTTTGGTGTTGTTGTGTGCAAATATTTGTTTAACTGTTTGCAAGTGTTCATGCTTACTAGGCTCAAGCTTAAGAGACGAGAAAGAAAATTGGTGGAAGCAAGAGGTTCTCAAAGTGAGCCACAAAAAGGGAGGGCAAGATTGCCACATACTCCACCACCTAGTTCACCTCCAAAAGAAGCGGAAGCACCATTAACCATGCCTCCAGGAGAAGGATAAATCCATGAAGAGGTGGATCCCAAAGAATAAGAAAGGGTGTTCAAAAGAGAATTCCTTGACATGACTGAGATGGTGAGAGTAATTTATCAAGTAAGGAATGAGAGACTAGAAGGAGAAGGATCCAAACTTCACAAGGAAGGTCAGGGATCATTAGGAGGTCAAAATGATGAAGATAAATCAAAGAAGGGTAGTGGAGGAAATGGAGGCAGTGGAAAGTCACCATCCTCACCCTCGTCATCATCATCATCATCATCATCCTCTACTTCATCTTCAGTACATCAGCTACACAAGTCAAAGAACACTGGTAAAATTCATTTTCTAAAACTTGATGTTAAGTTTGAATTTCCAATGTTTAATGGTGAAGTCAATGCAGAAAAGCTTGATAATTGGATTAGGAAATTGTAGGTCTATTTGAGAATTCAAAACCTTCATGATGATGGTACCAAAATCTAATTAGCTTCATTGAGAATGGAAGGTGCAGCACTTGTTTGGTGGGAAGCCAAGACAAAGGAGGACATCAAGAAGCATGGTAAGATTATCCTATCATGGACTGATTTCATTACTGCAATAAAACAACAGTTTTATCCATTAGCTCATATGTAGAAATCCATAATGAACTAGCAAAATTTTAGACAATTGAAGACAGAATGTGCAAGAATACACCCAAGAATTTAGGAGAAGAGCTCTCTTATTAAGGGTAGATTTGTAGAGCCAAGATACTTTTCTCAAGTACATTGGAGGCATACATAGCTACCTAAGATATATTATTCTCATGTTTAACCCTACAAGTCTAGATGAAGTTTGTGTTTAGGCCATACATCTAGAATATAGAGGGAAAAACATTACTAATGAGGGTAAGAAGAAACCTTTTAAGGGGGAAAACAAATAGAAGACCTCAAAAGGTAAGGGAAAAAATAATGCATCTATCAAGAAAGAGGGAGAAAAAGTGGTCTGTAAACATTGTTCAAGAGAAGGACATGAAGAGAAAAATTGTTGGATAATTACATCATGAAAAGAAACCCAAGTATAACAATAACAAAGGGAAGCATAAAACTACAGCTACAACTCAACATGATTTAGGAGAGGATCTAGGTGATGAATCTAAAATTACAGCCATGGGATTTAAAAACATGAAGGGGAAAGAAATTGAAACAAAACCCGGCACTAGTACATCAAACTATCACATACAAGCTCCACATGAAGAAGAGAGAATTGAATTTTTTCATGTGAGGGTCATATCCAAACATACCAAGATTGACACATTGTTTGACAGTGGGTCACAAGAAAACTTAATCTCTAAATACTTGGTCAAGAAACTTAATCTTGAGACCATTCCACATCCAAAACGATATCCACTTGGGTGGATTTGTAAGGATGCAAATTTACAAGTTTCAAAGAAGTGCATATTGTGCTTTGCAATAACTGCACATTGTTTTGACATAATTGAATTATATGTGGTTCCACTTGATATTATAGGTATTGTGTTGGGCAGTCCTTACTTATATGACAGGAAAGCGATATTCCATCTCCATGAGAATAAATACCATTTATTCAAAGATGGCAAGGAGTACAATGTTAGAGCACATCGCAAGAAGACAAATATTTCAATGGTAAATGTTGGACAAGTAAAGAGGATGGTGAATTCAAGTAAGAATTTTGTTCTTCTAATGATTAAGCCTAAAGTTGATGTTGATCATGAATCATTTGAGGATTGTGATCCTAAATTGAAATCAGATTTATATGATGTAGTTGATGCACATCATGAGATGTTTTAGGAGCCAACAAGATTGCCTCCAAAAAGGGAGATTCAACATGAGATTCAGTCACAACAAGATTGTCCTCTTCCAAACATCAGCATGTATCGCATGTCAATAATGGAGAATGTTGAAATAAAGAGGAAAACCAAAGACATGTTAGAAAAGGGACTCATAAGGCCAAGCACTTCGCCGTGCAATTCACCCATAGTCTTGATACTGAAGAAAGATGGGACTTGGCACATGTGTGTGGACTTCAGAGCTTTGAACAAGATAACGGTAAAGAATCAATACCCACTCCCAAGGATAGATGATTTCCTAGATCCAAAATCTTCCCAATGGGGAGGTGTGATTAGGAGATCATGCATTTTTCTCAAAATTGAAAGTGCTTGAAACTGTACCAAACCTACGCAACCGGGTAGATCTCGTCATTGTGATTCTGGTGCCGTGAACGGTTCGAAAAATTGATGTCGTATGATGGAGATATCGCATTCTGATTGTTTTCCCAAACAACTAAATTTTTGTGATAGGAGTGACTGGGATGCCCAGTCAGCATGCAGGTACAGTCAGCAAAAATAGAATATTCTAGGAATATTTCGTTTTCTCAATCCAACCAGGATTCGCCAAGTGTAAGTTTCTGAGCAGTTGATTTGGATTTGTACGAAATTTTGTGGATTGTTGGATGGGTGACACGTGGCTAGCCCAAAGGCTGCCACATGTCCCCTATACGGAGGACCAAAATTTTGTTTGGGTCCAGGGGGTTCAACCCTGTGACCTCTAGCGCGCCTACACAAACCGTCGGCTAACTTCACTATTGGGTGTTACTTACCATGTTTAGGGTGGCGGTAATATTTAAGTTTTACAAAGTTACAAGTCAAAGGGGGGACTGCCGGCGGTCCCAACCCGCTGACGGCCCCAATCGTGGTGGTCACATGTACCTATACATCATGGCATATAACTTTACACTGACGATTCCATAACTACGACTCCAGCGGCAATCAACGTGGTCACATGTATTATTTGCAACCGCAATATTTATTAATGGACATTTAACATTGTAACCTCCGGCTGTAAATTCAAACCTGTCACATGCACATAGTTTGTCTGTTATGCTGACGGTTAATCCGACAGGTTCAGAACTCCGCATCCATAGGGTTCCGCTCCAAAACATTTGCAGATTTTTAATGTTAAAACTGTGGGGTTTATGGGGGGGTCGGCTTGTGACCACTCCGCCCCTAACCACCAGGTTTAATGCAAACGATTTATAAATGGAAAAATTTTAGCGCACAGTCAAATTAGGTGGATATTCCTATTTTAACTGCAGTTAAACTGCAGCTCTCCACATTTGTAGCTGTGATTGGGAAAATGGCTAGGGAGGTCAATTTTCGACCAATTTGGGGAAAAGAAGAGATATCTAGACTAATTTGAGCATTCTGGAGCCACTGGTGTAGAGAAAGCAACCATTAGAGGCTTGTAAACACATGTATTTGAAATTTTGAGCATAATGACAAAGACGGACATGCCATTGGGAGCTAGATCAGCAAATGTAGCCTAGGAGGGGTGAACTGCTTCATCATGCCTGTTTTGTAAAAATTATGTGTGATGTTATTTCTCTGTTATACATTGTTGTTTAGTGTTATTTAGGCTTATTTTCATGCTTAAAACTCACAAATTCGTCTATGTTTCATGGTTAAATTACTCATTCCTTAAGAAAACAAATGGAGACAAATTGTACATTTTTTTATAACTGATAGGACACTTAGCACAACAAAATAATACAATCCTTTCAAATCAAGGGTATTGATATTCATCTCTATCGATGCATCAATCTGACCATGCAGGTGAATGTCTTGAAGTCGAACATGGTAGAAACCACTTGATGACCAGTAAATGATGTGAATTTTAACAAGTGCGAGAGAAACCACCAATAATGTCAATGGTCCTCAATGTATTCCAAGTACAGTCTATGGAGTGTTATTAAATGTCTTGAAGTCGAACACTCATAGAATCATTCGATTGAAGGTAAATGATGAGAACATATCATCTAAAGAGAGAAACTTGCCATTAAGGCATGCAGGCTCCAAGTTACCAAAAGGTTTCTAGATAAAATTTTTAGATAGTGAGTTGAAGTCGATATGAAGTGATCCGTCGAAGGAGGGCCTACGACACGAAACTCGTGTCAAGTTTTGAAGAAAAAAATGAAGTAATCTAGGACTGACTCAGGGATGACCTACGTGATTGAAGGTTATGAATAGCAAGGTAATATTTACTAAGGTTGGACTTCTCTTGAACATGTTGGCGACACGGCACTTAGACTTGGTAGCATTTGAATCAACGATAATACCCAAAACTAGTTGAATACTTTCAATGAGAATTGATTAACTGTGAGGCAAATGGATTTCCCAACCCAGACATAGACATGATGGAGTGTCATGTTCAAGAGTGACATACTGCCTTTAATAATATAAAAATGAATGTTCCTTCCCAATTTCCCCCCACCATTACTCTCAATTAGCTCATTATTTTTGTCAATCTTGAGGAGGATAACATTTTCTTGTCATATAAGCTCATCCTTCAGACGAGTGCTCTGAACTATTTTTAACGAACCTTAGGAAGGCGTGGTTCAGTTCCGTTGTAATCGAGAGGTCCTACACTGTTTAAGTTTTATGAGTCCAGTGTAGGGTTAACTCGATGTTATTTTCATGTTTAAAGAGTTTGAAAACACACAAAAAGAAAACTCATTCAACTCTTTCAATGCAAATTTTTAACGAGGGCGAAGAAAGTAAAACTCGGTGTTTTTCATTTTAGGGAGTCAGAAGAAAAAAATAAGTAAACTCCAAATGTTATTTTTTGTGAATTTAGTCCTTGAAGCCCGAAAAAGGATAAAATAATGCAGGAGAGAACTCTATTGACCATGATTAGTCAATGTATACCTTTTTTGTAAATAGTCTAATTTAGTCCAGAAAGTGGGTAAACTTATATTGAATAGACGACTTCTCATTTACTTTTATGAGTTTGAATAGTCAAGTGCTCGACAATATTTTCATGTTAGAGTCTAAAAACAGCTTAAAAGAGAACTCCATAGTTTCGATTTTTTATTAGTTTTAACGAGTTCGAAAAAGTGATAAAAAGTGTACTCATATGGCCGAATTTCAATTTAATTAACGAGCAGGAAAAGACAGAAAGAACTCGGCATTTTCATGTACATTTTACGAGCATGAAAAGAATAACAAAAGAAGCTTGGGATTTTCATGCGTTTAACGAGTCTTGAAAATAATAACCGAAATGGACTCCAGATGGGTTTCATTTTTATACAAAATTGAAACAGAGGAAACATATGCTTGAAAGTAGTTTCATTTTTACACAAGCTTGAAACAGAGCAAATTGTGCTTGATATAGGTTTTTTTCATTTTTACACAAGCTTGAAACGAAGGAAAAATCATGCTTGAGATAAGTTTCAATGCCTCCCAAGTGTAACCTGCAAGAGCACATGCCCCCCAAGCTTCATTTCATTCACCAAAGTAGAATACTGGTTACTAATAGTTGGATGGAATGAAGATTCATATACGAGATCATATGAAAGACTCAACTTAATTAGGAGAGGATTTATTTCATTTTTTAATGAGCTTGACACAGAAAAGGAACTATGATCATGGAACCTTGTTTCATTTCTTAACGATTTTGATACAAGAAAAGGAACTATGCTCATAGGAACCTGTTTCATTTTTTAACGAGGTTGAAACAGTAAAAGAACCATCCTCATGACCTAATTCATTTTTTAACGAGGTTGACACAGTAAAAGAACTATCCTCAAATATAATTGTCTCATTTTTTAACGAGTTTGACACGGTAAAAGGAACTATCCTCAAGATGAATTGATTCATTTTTTAACAAGGTTGACACAGTAAAAGGAACTATCCTCAAGATGAACTGATTCATTTCTTAATGAGTTTAACACAGTCAAAGGAGCTATCCTCAAGATGAATTGATTCATTTTTAAACGAGGTAGACACAGTAAAAGGAACTATCCTCAAGACGAACTGATTCATTTCAAATTAAGACTAATGAACAAAAGTTGGTCAACAGTCACAATGTTTCCATTGTGAGGGAAATAAATCACGCGAAAGAGTGTCGATATGACAGCTTTCAGTGCATAAACATAGTCTCACCCAAGGAGAAAATTAAAATCCAAGGGACCTCGGACTACCATAAGATCAATACAGACAATTTTACCTTCCAAGGTAATAGGAAACCTAGGAAGGGCCCCTAAAGGTTCACTAATGGCTATGTTAAAATCTGACAGATTCTGTGTAACAGGCACAAGCTGAGGGGAACCCAAAGCTTGCCAAGTAGTTGAGGATAAAATACAGACATAAGCACCTTCATCTACATTCGTGAAATGCACATTCTTACCATAAACCTTCACAATGATTTGGAAAGGGATGGAAGAAGGAAGACAAGGTTTTGTTATTCTATTCCAATAAAAGGAAAATACCTCAGTACTTAGAGGGGTTTCTGTGGAAATAGGTCAAATGCCCTCTGGCGTAGAAGAATATGATGTAACAAGAAGAACCTGAGCGGTATGAATTTCACTCTCTATAGGGAGACTGGGATCGACGAATGTGAAATCAAGTCAACCATTTAATCAACTAATAGATCATCAACCTGAGTGGTATGGGTTTCACTCTCTAATGGAAGAGTTAGATTGACTGTACTTGGAATTAGATCAATCACTTCATCAACTGAGTGTAGGTTGGGAGAAAGTTTACAGTAACCAGTTGGAATTTTTTGCTGTGGAACAGTAAGGTTTTCCAACAATTTTGAGGCTTCAGCCATGTGAGCAAAAATGTGATTTTGATGACTCCCTTTTCATAACTTATAAGGAAACCTAGCTTTACCCTTTTTCCCAAGAACCTGACAATCACTGGTTGATGGATCAATAGTAAGTTGATAGGATTTTTCTGACCATACTTCCAAGACCTTAGGAATACCAAGACAATTGATAAGGAAGTGGCCACCCTTATAAAGCTTGCAAGGGTATTTGGGTTTACGATGCATGTTGGAGGTTTAGTCAACACTACCAACACCTACATCCATGGTTTGTTGGTTGACTTCTTTCTCATCTTGTTTCTTCTTCTTCTTCCATTTCTTCTTCTTCTTAGCCACCTAGTTACTAGCATCAAGGCTTTTACTAAACAAAGAAGAATAAAGGGAAGAAGAAGAAGGGAAAGGGTCAACATGAGGTTGGTGATGTTGAGATGTTGAACTTTGTTGAGGTGAAGCATCTTGTTGAGGTGGAATAATTTGAGTATTCGAGGCTAATGAAGTTGAAAATAACCATACCGGTAAACCTATGGTAAATCCAGATAATGAAAATGTAGCCATATAAGGAGGAAAAAAAATTCCAAAGTAAGGAAAAGTGCTCGGATTCTCGTTAAGAGGGGTTCCTTGGTTGGTAAATTCTAGAACTGTTGCCATTATATTCAACTTCAGCGAATTTTATTAACAATTTAAATTCACAATCCACACCTAATGTCTCTAAAAAGTAAAAACAAACAAATGAACATACGTTATCAAATCTAGGAGTTAAACCATACACAAGCATTATGTGTCCACAATAACATCACTAGTTGGTGATGAAATCCAACGTCACGAAAATTAAAGTGGAAAACTGGCGATTGGAATAGTTACCCTGACAACCTGCTTAATGAAATAGTCTGGTGCAAGTAACTTCAATATGCAATCTCGAAGTGAAGAGTACCCTCCGGAAATTCCAAGTGAGTCTAGTCAACGTCTGCTCTAGGTACAGTGGGACCTTCCCTCCACTGTCACCTTGGGAAAAATCCTAAAGATTATGACTGCTAAGGTCACCAACTAGGACAATCGCACCTGGGGGAATAGTCTAGGATCCGAAATACACGCAATGGCAGAGTATCAAGCTCAATCCCCTTGAAAGCTCCTCGGCATGGTAAATCTGAGGTTTGCTGACAAGTGATCCTAGGCTCATCAACAATAGTTAATCCGAGGTTTACCATTTGTATTACGTGCATGTCTTCTATCTTCACCAATGAAGTAGGTACGATTATCTCACTAGGTCCTACATGACCTCGTGCTTGACTCTTTTAAGAAGTGCTTCCTAGAGTATAAATGCAACAATTGGATTTACCTACTACAAGATGCTACTTGTTTGTTTTAACTGCTTTGGAAAGTTAATTACTCCCTATTCCAAAGCACTAATCCTAAACTAGATTGGTGGAAAGAGACCTAGAAAATGTAAGATGAATTTTATTTAGCGGTGTGTTATTTTGGTTGTTGTGTACTCAAAGGGTAAATGGATATGAAACCAGTGGTGTTATGACCTAACCCAAAACTAAATACAATCGAATATGATAATGTAATCTATTCACTTTGATGAATCCTAACTAAAGTAAGGAGATAGGTTTCATTCACTTCGAACAATGCAAAATTTGATAAATAAGAGAAAATATAACAAATTCTCTAATGCACTAATTTCAGCAAGAAAAACTAATGCTAATCAATTCAAAACAATTTTTTTTATTTTTATGTTTTAAAACAAGCATAAAAACATGTAAATTCAAATCAGTGCTATCTTTCAATTAGAGGCACTATCTTTCAATCGATGAAATAACTCTTTACAACAGGCATAAATGAATATATGATGAGATTCATTGAAATAAAAGAGATTGACACAGCCAATTCTAGAAATGAAAGACTCTTTTTTTATATATCAGCAAACCAATAAAACTCAAAACCCAGTACTGTAAAGATAAGTGATTTTCCTCAAAACGACAATCAAAGAAACTAATCTAAATCTTTCCATAATGTAAACTATGTAGATGTAATCTATGCACAATTCACTTCAAAAGTATACAAATGTAATTTATGCACAATTTTCGTTCATATTTTGAAAATGAGAATTCTAACTATGCAAATGTAATCTATGAAAGAGAATTCTCAAACACAAGATGATTCCAAATCAGAAAAAGAACAACAAGGCTATTTTCCTTCACTAGTGTAATCTAAGGAACCAATCAAGTGTAAGTAAAGAAAATTGAGTGAGAATTCCAAAGGTCAAAAATAAAAACACTCAAAGATGATTAACACTCAGAAACAAAAACAAAAAGATGAAAAATTTGTTAAGAAATTGAGACAAACCTCGAAGTAATGACCAAAAGAAATCAAATTAATAATTTCTCAAAAAATAAAATTTAAAACACCTAATTAAATTAACATAGACTTAATGAGATTGTAAACAAGCTAACAGGATCATAAAAACCAAAAAATCTAGACTTAAATCAAAGAAACCTTAACTTTTTCAAAAAATTTACAGGGTTGCGTAGGTAGACAACAAAGTTCAGTGTGCATGCACATTGTTTCTAAAGAAAAATTGCGCACATATGTGCTCTATTTCTGAACATAAACCGCGCAAAATGAGAAAATTAAGAAAAAAAAACAAAGGTTTCAAACCATAAATTTCAATTCTTAAAAGGGTTTAAAGGCATCAAAGGTTACAAAAGGACACAAAGGAAAACTCGCTCCCCAGCATGGTCGCCAATTTGTTACCTGGATTAATCCCTCTGTCGGACAAGAGCGATCTCCCTAGAATCCTAATGGAAAACTAGAAACAAATAGAAAAAAAAAAATGATGCTTTCCTTAGCCTATAACTGAAACATGAAACATGTAGTATGTGAGAGATCACGTACCTATTAACGAAGTGCTTGTAGAAGTCCTTCAGCGCTTTCCACAACCATTTTTTCCTCAATGCTTACAGTCTCTCCAAATGCTTTCCACAGCTTCTCCATGACGTGCCAAAAGAGATTTGCATAGACAAAAATATTCAAAGGGATCAAAGCATCTTGCATATAAAAGAAAAAGTAAATGAAATCCTTAGTCTAGCATACAACAAATAAATGAATCAATAATCAGTTATAAACCATGTGAGTGATCAAGGAATCCCATAAATAACATCGAAATAGACGCATTAGGAAAGAACAATTACTTTGTATTAAAATAAAAAGGGAAAAGAAGCTTACAACCTAGTGCCTTGATTTCACAAGCCTCTTCCAATGGTCTCCTTTCCTTCCCTTGATGACAAGCTCTTTAGACCCAAAACCAACAACATGAGTTTACTAATCCAAGTCTCCATAGCCTCCCATTCCTATGCTGAATTTATAGGATGGATGAGGAGGTTTCTAGTTCCACTTCTCAAGGGATATGATCCTTAAGAAGAGGAGATTAGTTCCATATACCAAGGGATGAGGCATAGGTAGGTAGTGGTTCAAGGTTTCTAAGTTGGATAAGATTCCCCAAACAAAGCTTTTATAACTTACTTTTTTTATTTTTACATGCGGACCTGCGCACTTTTTATTTAGGAAAACTGCACACCTGCGTAGGTTTTGTTAAGGAAACCCGAGCAGGTGCTCAAAAATGGTTTTTAAGCAGTGAAAACCAAAATTCCTTTTGTTCTTAGTATTATTTTACATCAAGCTTCGTAGGGGATTCACTTAGACACTCCATCAGATGGCAAGATATCTGAATCGACAGTCATGGTGACAAATTTTAGTGTGACAATTATTCCATTTGATTTATAATCTGTTGAGTTTTTAGTATTAATCCCTGGGGTTTAGTATTCTCTTTGGTTTATAATCCCTTGGGTTTATAATATTAATAATCACTTACGTTTATGATATTAATCTTTTAGGTTCTCAATATTAATCTCTTGGGTTCTCAATATTAATCCCTTAGGTTTATAATATGAATCCTTTATGTTTAACATTATTTTTTGGGGTTTATAATGCATTGGATTTATAATATTAATAATTCATTTGGTTAATAAGATCTATATTTATTATATTATTGATAATATCAATAAAGTAGATAAATGTCTTTCGGATTAATCACATCACTAGGATTTGGTCGCCTTTTCGCCTTGCATTGAGATTCATGTGGCCTTTTGTCTTTATTGCTTTCTTCTCTTTTTCGTTTTATTCATGTTCTTTTCTTTTTAAATTTTCCCCTTTAATAATTTTCCTTTAGTTTTGTTTTATATATAATTACTATTTATTATATACTATCCCTTGATTTATAATAAATAAAATAAAGCTTTTTTAAAACCTTTTATTAAAACCTCTTATGGAAATATTTATTAATAACTCTTTATTATTTACCTCCCCCATCCTATTATAATAATACTATTTTTAATTATTTTATTAAAGTATTAAATTCTTCTATATTATTCATTAATCTTTTTAATAATATTTCTTAAAAGTTAAAAATTTTAATAATTAATTAACTAATTAAGTCAAATAACCGTTTAGTTTTTAACTATCTCCAAGCAATGATGCATCATCACTATTTATTCAATTAAATTGAAAGTCTTAATATTATTTCTAAAGACCAAATCCTAATGATGTGATTAATCCAAAAGACATTTATCTACATTATAAATCGCAATAGTCTTAAATCTAACAATATCAATAATATTATCATAGTATTAAAATATAATAATAATTATTATAAATCATTATAATTGTTATAATTATTATTATATTTATAATATAATATAATAATATTTTATAATATAATAATTTATATATAAAAAAATTGTCATAATCCCATTTAATCAAATATAATAATCAATTATTATATTTATGTATTTCTTAATATTAATATTAAAATCATATTTATTACATCTAATTAAATATAATAATCAATTATTATATTTATGTATTTGTTAATATTAATATTAAATTCATATTCATTTTATATATTGATCACATTTAATATTATTTTTGTAAATGTAATTAATATAACTTTATTATTATATTAATTGTATTTATTAATGTAGTTGTGCTAATTTATTTTTACATTAACTCAAATAATATGTAAATGAATTTAACTACTTAATTGCAATGAGTTTAACCTCTTAATTGGAATATTGAAACTATTTTGAATTTCTTAACTGGAATGTACAAGTTGAATTGTAAATCCACGTGAATTTTCACCACATAGTTTTTGATAATCCTCCTTACGGATGGCCTCTGACCTTTATTGAGCAACGAAATTGACTGGACTTTAGGTACCTCCACCTCATAAATATCTCTCGGCAAGCTGCCAAGTAAAATTTCTTTAGAACATACAAAATCCATTCATTTTCTACCAAATTTCGTTGCACGGCTTTCCTTGATTTTATTCATACGGATGGATTTTATTGAGCGATTTTCCTTTGATCACTCTGCCAGTTGTGGTAATGAATCATGCAAAACATAATGCGCTCCCCCATTAATAATATGGCCATGCATTTATATGATTTTTACATTAAAAAAATGACCAAATCGGAACGCTGGTTGAAAGCCAAAGCAATTAATATGGTTTCTACAATAGAAATAGAACGAAACACTGCTTAAAACCCAAAGCAATTAGTGGCATCTTTTCCAATAAAACAAATTGAAATATATACATCACAGGTGGTTAACCGGCCTTCCTCTACCTATCAGCAACACTGCTTCCTATATTTACTTGGTTTTGGTACTGTCAATTCTTTTTCACCCCAAACGCGACACATAACCGTTTCAACTTTCAACTAAAGACAAAAAGCCGCAATAAGTCCAACGGTAAAACATGAAGTATAAGCGAATCGCGATTCTACTAGAAACAAACAGCAGCAATAACTCCAACGGTAACAAGCCAAGACACAGAATTTTCATATAATTTCTTTTATCCGAAGCCAAAAGTAAATATGTGATGGTACTGTACGTGAAGAGGGCGTTCATTTGTACTGAAATACAACTACTTTTGCTGTGCGACCGCGCAGAACTGATCAAGGCACAGAGTCCTGTATGACTGTGTCCACTTTATCCAAAATTTATTTTCACAAGTTCTACTCTTGCAAGGAAATCAGCTAATGTCTTCAGAGCACTTTACGATGTTTAGCAAATCAATAACGTTTCATTATTTGACTATGGATCATATGTATGAGATATCAGATTATAATCAGAACCAGAATCTTGAAACACCAACATAATCATTCTCATAATTTAATGATTATACATAAGCTGTCGATTCAGAAATAAATCTTAAATACATAAGAGACTCTAAACAATAATATGTTGCAGCATGGGTTCCTTTCTAACATAAATTTAATTTACCCCTTTAATTTAGATCACCAAATCACCCCTTTAATTTATATCACCAAATAGAGAGAAGTGATTTTGTCTAAATACTTTGTTGCTAGGATCTCACTAACAAATTTCTTTGGAGTCTTTCCCCTTTAAATAGACTAGACCATAAATGTAGGGAACTATAGATTCTCATAAACTTAAATATAACTTTATTATATCAAATTTACCCAAACCACCCGGCATAATCACTTCATATAAGATATATATACTTTTTCGAACTAGGCATGAAACCTTGGACATTCCCAACGTTTAGTCTAGTACAAACTGGTACAAACTGGTTTGCTGCATTCACCCAGCAAGACATCAAATGAGGTACTCAATATAGAGCTAAACAACCAAAACTCAAAGCAGTTAATCACTACACAACCAGAACTCAAAGTACTTAAGCTAATTCACCAAAATTATTTATAAATTTAACTGTTTGCTACTTAGTAGTGCTCAGAGGAGAAGGCATGCAGGTCACAGTGAAAGGGGGTAAGTAAGCATGACCTAATTGGCTTAAATGGGTCTTAAAAAGATCCTTCATCCTTATCATAATAAGCCTCCCATCTCATGAATTCACACCGTCCGCTGCTGGGCGCGGTACATGCTGGAGGATGATGGGTAGCAAGAGTTGGGGAAGCGGATGTGATATTGTAGATGCCTGCTCCCTGCAGTCTGGTTAATTCTAGAGCTCGTTCTCTCCTTAATTCCAGAAGCAAGTGGCATGAATGATGAGCAGGAATGCCAAGAATTTCCTGCATTCCCATTTCCATGGCTATATAACGGGCAAGATCTGCACGCGCTTCGGCTAGCTCTCTCTGCAACTGTTGCACTTGACCTTGCAGAACTGAGATGGCTCCCACGCAACCATAAACAGGGTCTTTCACTCTCGTCTCTGCCTCATACGCCAACGAACTGACTGCATCTTCTCTCTGGTGGGGAGGCAGCTCATTCAGCAGCTTGCTGATATTGCTGGCCCCAAAGATCTTATGAACGCTCGCAAACTTTTGGGGTTGCTCGGGTGGAAAATATGGTGCAAAAATGCACTCTGCTGTGCACTTTCTCCTCAGGAATTTACAAGCAGCACAGGGAGATGAGCTCGAGCTTGAACCTGAAGCCGAAGAAGAGGATGAGGAGGATGCCATTTATCTACAGGACATATTTTTCCCCTGGCTGATAACTATACCAAAAAGATTTAGTATGAGCATAGACCTATCCACCCGACTATCCCTTGCTTTTAAAATTCAAGCGGCTCGGCCAGATTCTCAAGAAATTCAACTGCTCTGGTATCTTTTGAGAGGAAGTAGTAGTTGAAACTGAATGATATTTTATCATGTAGTGTTTTGTTTATAAAGATATCTGTCGTAGTCAGTTTAAAAGCAATTTAAAAGTGAACAGACAGTTTAAAAGCAATTTAAAAGTGAACAATTTTTGTGAGTTATTTGTAAAAAAGCCTCGCAAGATCACTTCACCTTTAAAAAAACTGACATGGAAAGAAGTTTGATTGAATGATATTTTGTCTTTTGAGAAGAAGGAACAGTTGAAACAGAATAATACTTTATCATGTAGTATTCTGTTTATAAAGACATCAGTAATCAGTTTGAAAGCCACCTGAAAGTGAATGGTCTTTATGAGTTATTTATAGAAATAAAGACTTCACAAAACCACAAACTTCTTGATCATAATTCACCCTTTAAAAAAAAGGGTTATGGAGAAAAATTTGATTGTATGATATTTTCTTGGTTAGATATCTGTTCCCTATACCATTTTGATCTTGTGGACTTCATTTAAAAAAATTCAATTGAGTCTTAACTATACAAGAAGTCTTCCCTTGAAAATCGCCATGCAGTACCTAGTGCCAGGTTCATCATGTAACTGACACGCAGAATACTTTATTGATTGGACATCAGAAAGCAGCGGTCCGGGGTTAGTAAAAAGGCAGGTAGAGTGAACAGTTGGCGGAGGTGGTACTGGCAGCCCTGAGAGAGACATTACTCGCAGGGTACCATGGGGCGGGCACGAGGTAGATTGCGACGTTTTTCCTTTTTGGAAAGAGGCAAGTCCTATGAACCGACAGTGCAATATGTTCATCCTAGTGGAAATTGATGTTAAGCGTTCTTATTTGGTTTGAATACTGAGAATCAGAGTAAAAAGAGCAGGAAAGACACTCGGAAATTTTCATTCGGTTAAAAGAGAGCATTTTCTAACATTTGCATTATGCTTTGATCTTAAATTCGTTGTTTAACATCATGGCATACATTATGCTGTGATGTTAAATTCGTTGTTTAAAATCATGGCAATGTTTAAAGTCGAAGAAATGGAAATTTGTGGATTAAAGCTGTTTATAATATGGAAATTTGTGGATTAAAACTGTTTATAATATGGAAATTTAAAAGGATATTATTGCAATGTCTTTTTCAAAAGAAATTATTACTTTGAGCATTATTTTCAGAGTGGATTTAGATTCTTCTGCTGTAAAAGGTTAGTGTTGAGTTTTCTAGATTATTTATTAGTATTAAGTTTAGTTTTAAATAGATATATTCTAATATTTTGGAGAAAACTGTTTTATGAAATAAATAATTTATTTCTATTTCAATCTCTTTCATGAAGTAATTATAAAGTTTTTAAATCTTTATAAAAATCTTTCAATTTTTTTCTTAGATTATATCTTTCCAAATATATATATTTTAATAAAAATAACATATATTTTTAATAGATATCCTTTATTTTCACTAAACACCTTTTTCACATCCATCTCCCTCCCCTATAGCTATCATACATTGACTCTATTTTTCACAATTTAAAAACCCCATTATGAATACTGATCAATGAGGTGAAGCCCCCACTTTCCTAGTGGTTTCACTGTTTATAAGTGGTAGTAATTACCTATGCTTTCACCCTTAATATCTCTTTAGATAGCTAGTGTTGTTATATCTTCTATGTCCAAATACCTCTTATTTTGTGTTGAGATCCATGAGAGGTTCTCTCTTATGTTATTGCCAATGTTCATTGTTAAACCTAAGATCAAATGCAATTACTCAAGCTAATTTGTGTGTGGAATTAAAGCTAAATAGGCCCCTCTATACTTAGTGAGTGCGTAGGGCTAAAGGAAACATATTTAAATTTCAAGTGAAGACATATGGATATGCACACTCATATATGTGGGAATAAAGGGTACTAGAGCAATTATTTTTTAATCACACTAAAGCTAAGATTTCTAGTCAATACAATTTATAGGGAATCTTCATAATTATGTAGTATTTTAGCATGTTGAATTATTAATGCTTTTGCATGGCACTACACCCAAGGTTATGATAACGCCTTATGATTCCATCATTATATTGTTACAATTTTGAGTAATACACTAACTTTGTGATTTAGTAACTTGTCTAAAAAAAATCAATTATATTTATTGGTGGACGTTGAAGAAATTTTCTTATTTAGGAGCATCAAGGGGTATCAAAAAAAAGAAAGAAAGACTGTTTTGTCTTATGAAATAATAATAACATGGTTTCAAGCAATAACCTCATATAGCCTTAGATCCTGGTTCTCATAAGAAACAATTATGAAGTTTGGGAAATCAATATGATGCCAACATTACATTCTTATGTTTGAAATATTGTGGTTCATGGAGGTGTTAATTTCTCTTAACCTGGCCTCCACGGTCTCATTATGGAAATGGGGTTTACCAAATTTCTTCCTTTCCCAAAGTTAGTCAAATTCACTTTGGGCTACACCATCATCTTCATCTCATCGAGAGTCTTCTAATGATATAAATTCCATTGCAAATCGATGACTAGATCAAAATTTATGGCCAACTATCCTATGCCATTTGATACCTTGTCGTATAGGCAAGAGCCTACCATGTGGTACCCACCTGTTATTTCCATGTTGAATTAATGATAAAACCTTTTATGTGTTTCCACCTAAGGTGTAGGGTCCAAACGCAAAAACTGTAATCTATACACTTGTTATTGGTGCTGGAAATTTGTTAACCAAGGGGATCTCCCTGATATGAAGTCCCAATTGGACCTCACATCGTTTGGAGTAGGAGCCCAAATTGGAAATATGGTTGATTTCCATTTACTCTTAGGAAAGTGTTGTCGTTGCAACAAACACCCTTTAAAAATTTTCCTACTCTTAAATTTTGGAGCCTACTTGTGATCCTACAATTTGTTGTTCCAAGATGATCATAGTCGCTTCATCGACAGATGATGATTTGTAAAGTATTCAAGTATTCTTTTGAGGTTCTAACTGTCGAAACCACCTTCTTGCACATGTTTAGCCTTTTGATGCATTCTCAAGTGAACCCTCTTTTGGTAAGCTCAGTAGTCAATGTTTATCCTTGAAAAAAGGCATTGTGCAATACTTGAGAGTAGTGCATTTGCAATCTCTGGAAGTAGTGTTTGTGTAGTCACTAGATACAATGACTACGTAGTGCCTAGTGACAGTAACTACACAATTCCCTATGGCAGTCACTCTGCAACCCTTGCTGAAAATGACTACGCACTTCATAAAGGAAATAACTGCACATTTCTTGTTGACAGTGAGTGCACAATTGTTGGAATTATGGTTAATGTGTTGCCCTTGATGGAAACCTGTTTGAAAAATATGTCCTTGATATCATATTGGTTATAATATGATTAATGTAGATGATAGGAATATTGGTACAATATTGTACAAATGAGGAAGTGTGTTAGACAGGAATATTGGTACAGGTATTGTACAAATGAGGAAGTGTGTTAGCAACCTTGTTATAGGTTTCACTTGAGAGAAATTTAAAAATGTTTACGTGACCCTAGTGAAGAAAAGTTGTATACATACACATGTTCTGTAAACAAAAGTTGTGTACATAATTTGAACCATGGAAAAACACGAAAATAGGAGCTATTACCATGTTAATTTTCCATAGTATTGTGAAAACAATGCCTATTTGATCCTATCAATAAATACTGATAGCACTGCCAAAGGATTTGTATGTGATATTGGAAAAGGAAAAAGCTATATAAGGTGATGGAGATCAAGGAGTTGAGTGTTAAATGTAATGAATTATTCTTGTGTGATCTTATTTGGAATAGGTGTGCACCAAGGAGCAAGGAGAAGGCTCAGATATGAAATATCTGAAGATGTATTGAATATATGCTTCATTAATTTGCTTATTTAAGTGGTTAACAATGCAAGATTTTTTATTATGGTGGAACTATGATATGAATATATATTTGTTGATATATGTCTATCTTGACAGTATGTGCGTAGATATCTGGGTTTCACATGTGTTGTGATTTACAGTGAGGATTTAATCCAACAAATTATTCAAGATATGTATGTGGGTTTTCTTCTGGATAGTCGCTTACATATACAGATATTCTTCGTACTAGTCGCGTATGCATTATGAGATAATATGTTTTGGTATTCAGTATATTAAAGTATGTGTGACATAGGAAGTGATTTTATACACAGATCTATTTAATTGAAGTCGTGTATGTGTTCTAGGGTTTGTAATTATTGCTTGGTGATGACAGTTGATGAAGTTTTTATTATTTATTGTTGTCTGTCAATGATGTCTTGATAAAAAATGTTTGTATTTGACAATGTGTATTGGATTGATTTGTTTGTGGCTTGTTATATTGATCAATGTTGATGTCGCGTCGTGATTGGGTATTCCGTGAGTTAGTAATGGTATATCTATGAAGAGTTGTTGTTGTAACTCAATATTTCAGTGATTTAGTGGTTGACATATTGATTCAATTTTATAATGTTTTAGTATTCATTGATTTTAGATTTGTACACAGGTTTTATGCACAGAAAAAACTTATATAATCCAGTATATTTCTTCAGAATGGTGGCATATATATTCCAAGGTAAATTTTATTGGGTTTGTAATGGTTAGAAAACAGCTTTGTATTAATGAAAATGTGGGTATTAGAATGATTGGTTGATTTGAACAATATTTAGTGGTAGATTTCATATCAATATCTTGGTACTAATCATATCATTGGGTGTGGGCCCAATTTGAAAATATGATGAAAGGGAGCCTACAGGTTTTGATAATTGCTTGATACAAGTGAATCTGGTATGAAATATTATCAAACATGGTCCGTGAGGTGTTGAGGGTTGTAGCCTTCAGTGAAGGGGGTAGGAGCTCTCTTCTAGTAGGAGCCGAAAAATGAGATTTGGGGGTTGTAGCTCCCTTCCAGTGGGTGTTGCAAAACGAGTGGAGGTTGTAGCCTCCTGCAGGTTTGTGCCTGCATGCTAGAAAGAGTGTGTCTCCATACAAGACCATTGATGTAATGATCTTTTCATTATAATAAGAGAAGAATACAAAGACGATAACAACAGTGGTTCTCCCACATTGAGTTTCCACCTAAAATATCGGTGTCCTTATGCGTTGAGGTGTTTCTTATATGTTATGATTTATGTCCTCTTTACTTCATACTGAATGGATAATGAATTAATAATGCAATAATTAAGTTAAACATCTTATGAAAGTTAAGAAAAATTAAGTAATTTGGATATATGTTGTTTTTACTCACTGAAGTCGTGTACACATGAGAGTTGTCTAAATAATAGTCACATATAAAATTCTAAATTTGAAATTGAAATTTAAAGTGAATTAAAAATATTGATTCACCACCCCCCACCCCACCCAAGTCTTTTTCCTAACAATTGAAATCAGAGCAGATCCCTCAAAAGGAGATTGATCACTTAAAGGGAGATCTATCAAAAGGAGCAAGATGGAAGGAATATTGGGAATTGATATATGGGGAGTTTTTGAATGAGGATATCAATATCTAAAGGGTAACACTTTATCAGAATGTTTTGCTAATAAAAAAATACATGATAAGGAAGAAAAGTGAAATAATGTCACTAGGAAGGAAAGTTCTTATACAAATGAAGATAATGAATGTTCTTCAGATGATGAAGTTTCAAATCAAGAATATAAACTACTTATGACCTTTTAAGATCAATTTTTAGACAAATATGATGTTTTTGATGATCTAATGGATGCTCTAGAAGAAAATTATAGACTCGATATTGTGAACAAAAATCAAGAAAAGGAAATCAGTATGTATATGGAGAACAACCTTGTTAGAGAAATAATTCAGCGAAAAATATGTCTAGAAGAGTCTAAATTAGAAGAAGAAGTGTTAAGGAAACAAATTCAAGAAAAGGAAGAGCATTGTGAAAATCTAGAACTTGAAGTTGTGGGACTAAGAAATGAGCTTGAGAAATCAAATTCATAGTTGAATCTAAATCTAAGATTTACAAAAGGCTTTAAAACCTTAGATGAAAATATTAAGGTTGTGTGCTCTCCATTAATCAAATCAGGTCTTGGATATAATGCAAACCAAAATTATGAAGCATCTAGATATATGAGATGTTCTGAAACATGTACCAAGAGTTACGCCAATATTGTAAAGGGAAGCAATAGTCAAGATAACAAAACTCAACAAAAGGAGGAAGGATCAAGATATGTTCAAGCAAGGCAACAAAGGCAAAAGATATATTTTGTTCATGATCAAAGGCCAAGATATCCAAGAAGGTACTTTGTTCCCAGGTATTCCTACTTCAATGGTAAATGCTTTACCTTTCATAACTTTGGACACAAGGCAATTCACTATGTTTCTTATAAAACTATCATGACTAGAGAAGCTAGAAATTAGCATAATATGAACAAGTCAAAGAATTATTCCTATAATACTTTCTCTCCTCTTCAAAATGAAGTAGAATGTATGATTTTCAATAAATTTGGACATGAATAAACTGAATGTAGAAGCAGGATCATTCCATCTCATCAACATGAGCAGAAGTCACAACCTTCCAAAATCTGGAAAAGGAATAATACTTCCTCTGAAAAATGTGGTTTAGCATTATGTGAAAGAGAACGAGATAATATATGGTATATTGACAGTGGTTGCTCCAAAAATATGATAGGTGACAGATATAAGCTTGCTCTCTTTGATGAAATTAAAAAAGAAAAAAATGTCTCCTTTGCTAATAATTCACCACATTATATTAAAAGAAAAGGATTTGTGTTTTCAAAAAGGAAAACCAAAGTTGATAATGTACTATTTGTTGATGGATTAAAACATAATGTATTAAGTGTTAGTCAAATGTGTGACTAGGGACATGAGGTTGTTTTCATATCTAAAAATTACTTATTCAAAGAATTGGAGACAGGTAAAACAATAATCAAAGGGACCAGAACTCCTGACAATGTATAGATTCTTAAAGGAAGTGTTGAAAAATAGTTCTTAAGGAGAACTGAGGAAAGTTAGCTATGGAATAAAAGACTGGGACATCTAATTTTTTCTCGACTATATAAATAAAACAAGAAGGGATCAGTTCGTGATATGCCATACATCATATCTCCTGAGAATAACATCTGCAAATCATGCCAATTTGGTAAACAATCAATAGTTCAGTTCAAAGCCAAATAATGAAATTCAGGTAAACCCCTTGAATTAATGCATACAGATTTATGTGGACCTATCAGAAAGAAATATCCTCGTGGTGAATAATACTTCATGTTACTAATTGATGATTTTACAAGGATGAATTGGGTTAGTTTACTGAAATTTAAAGATGAGCCATTTGAAAAGTTTAAAATATTCAAGGCTATGGTAGAAAATGAATTAGAATTAAAAATCAAATGCCTTAGATCTGATAGAGAAGGAGAGTTTATATCAAATGAATTATTAATTTTTTGTTGGAAGCATGGCATCAAAAGATAATTCTCCATAGCCAAAACTCCTCAACAAAATGGAGTACCAGAAAGAATAAATAGGATAGTTCAACAAATGGCATGTGCTGTTCTTGATGAATCCAAAGTACCCACACCTTTTGGGGAGAATATGTTCAAACAGTTGTTGATATTCTCAACAAGGCCCATGTACGAGTCAATAGTGACAACTCCTCATGAACTCTTGTATGGAAATCCCACATTTGTCAAACATTTCAAAATCTTTGGAAATATATGTTTTATAAAAATAAATGATGATAAGCTTGGAAAATTTGAACCTAGAGCAGATGAAGGAATCCTTATAGGTTACTCCTCTAGAAGAAAAGGATATAAATGTTATAACAAAAGGATTCAAACGATTGTTGAAAGGATAGATGTTGTTGTTGATGAAGGATCTATAGGTACCAAAAGAGAAATTTAATTTGATAATGAACAAATCCCCACCAGGATAAAAGAAGTATTAGGAGAAGAAGAAGGAGAAGCAGCAGGAGAAGATAATCAAGATGTAAGTATGCCAGAAAAGACTCCATCGAGGTATGTGCAAAAGAATAATCTTGAATCCAAAATTTTAGTTGATAAAGAATCTAGAATACAAACTAGAAGAATATTTGTTGGATTACCTAGTCACTTAGCCTTATTATCCATGAGTGAACCTAAAAATATGAATCAAGCAAGTAGAGATGAATGTTGGATTAAGGAAATGAATGAAGAACTTGATCAAATAGAAAAGAATCATACATGGGAGTTGGTACAAAGGCCTCACAATAAGATTTTAATCAGGACAAAATGGGTATTTAAAAACAAATTGAATGAAAATGGAGAAGTAGTCCAAAAAAAAGAAAGACTTCTATGTAAAGGTTACTCTCAACAGGAAGGAATAGACTTTGAAGAAACATTTGCATTTGTAGCTAGACTTGAAGCCATTAGAATGTTCCTTGCATTTTACAACTTTCATAATTTTAAAGTATATCAAATGGATGTTAAATATTCATTTCTAAATGGGGGCTTAGAAGAAGAAGTTTATATTCAATTTCCTTCCGCGTCTATTAGGTCATTGGTAAGAGAAGGAGCATCTAATTTCTTCCCATTAATTGTATCCTTTCATCCTTCTCTTTAATTAAATCAAGTACATCATTGGACCCTTTTTTATCCTTCCCAACCGAGCCTAAACCGATCCATGCCTCAACTACATCTAATTCAAGTGATTTCACTAACTTCCCATTACAATCGAAAAAAATACCAGGCATGCTTAAAAGATTCTTATCCTAGAGTTAAAGACATAGCTTCTTCTTCTTCTTTTTTACTTTTTCTACTGGATAAAATATTTCCCCAACATTCTACAAGAAAAAATGTGATGCTTGAATTTCAATTTTCAAGTACTATAAAGTTAATTTACTTGTTGAATACTATGGTTGTATTTATAGTGAAGAAAATTTAGACTTTTCTAGTAATTTTTATGTGTTTCTATATTTATATATCAGTTCTTTTGTAATAGATATTGTAGATATAACTAGCCCTTTTAATTAACACAAACCCCATCACCTCTTTATGAGAAAGAAAACAGATTATAGAGAATGACATAAACCAAAAATTGCAAAACAGAGCAAATAAGCCATACAAAAAGGGGTTCCAACCTCAAAGAGCTTAATGTTGTTATGTCAGTGATGTATTTGAGCCCTCTCATGCATTTTTTCCACTGTGCTTAGCATTTACAAAATGGTTATAAAGTAATCAATAGAAAATTTCTCACTACAAAATGGAGGTTGGTTGATCCGGTAAATTGGTACATCAATTTCCCGGGGTCATAACTTTGGCATATGATCTCTATTTGACGCATATGATACCTCATTAGAAAGATCTATCCAAGGAATACAATTATGTAAAATATATGTGTACTTGAAGTTCCACATTATCTCAAGGTGATTTTCCAAAAAAACATCATTTAGGGCCTCAAAACGACTCCAAAAGTTCAGGACCTGAAAAGCTGCCAAAAATAGTAAATTGTGCTACAATTAAGGAAACTGAAAAACTAAAAGAAATAATGGTGGGGGTCCAAGTGGAATAGGCAGGTGGCCACCAATATCCACCTAGATCATTCTTCCCCCCTTAGGAAGCAATGGTCCCCATTGCATTGAGTTCCTCCATGAGATGAGGACACTTCTGTTGAACATGGTCCCTGGTGAACCACTTGCCCTAGTGAAGGAGTGGACATGCTTTGAAAACTTGATATAGTTGGAACCTATGCTGACAGGTGTTCTTGATATGTGTGCCCATGATCCAATCATTTGTGGCATGTTTCATGCAGTCTGGGTTTAACTCTGTTGGTGTAAGTCATTTTGCCATGTTGGATGTGTCTAGTAGAGGTGGAAAGTAGGGCTGAAGGCGGTCCACATTGAACACTGGGTGAAACCCAAGGGATGGTGGAATATTGAGCTCAATGGAATTTTCCCCTACAACCTTGGTGATGATGTATGACCCATATCAGAGCATCCGAAGCTTGCGGTGCAGTCTACCGAGGCACTCCGTCTGCAAATGTAGCCACACTTTGTCACCCACATGGAAGTTGTGTGGCACCCAATGTTGATCATGCCGCTGCTTGTACTTAGCATTAGATTTTTCCAATATTCCATGAACCTGTTGGATGATGTGCTGAATGCACTCAATGAAGTTGTTCACCTTTCCAGCTTTAGACTGGACATGAGCTGAATCGGCTTGAGTAGCTACAAATGGCATGGCTACGTCAATGAGACATAGTGGCTGGAATCCCAAGCTCACCTGAAAGGTGTTGTGGCCGGTTGAGTTGCGGAGAGCTCGATTATAGTTGTGTTGTACATAGGGGGGCTCACATCCCATGTGCATGGATGCTTTGAGTAGTACATGTGTAGAATGTGTACGATCATCTTGTTGACGACCTCTATCTGGCCATCAGTTTAGGGATGGAAATTTGTGGACTTGGTGAGCTTGGTGTCCAGCATTGACCAGAGGTTGGACCAAGATGTACTGAGGAACCTGTTGTCCTGATCTGAGATGCTAGACTATGGGATCCCAAAGTGTACCCACACTCGTTCAAAGAATAGTTTAGCAATGGCTTCTACTATGATATTCTTCTTACAGGCCGCCATAATGGCCATCTTCAAGAATCTGTCGACGACCACAAAAACAAATTCGTTTCCATGCTTAGTAGAAGGAAGGCTCGACATGTAATCCATGGAGATGGATTCCCAAGGTTGAATAGGGGTAGGAAATGAAGTATAGAGGCCTTGATTATTGATGGTCAGTTTGGAAATGGCGCAGGAAGTGCAGGATCTGATGTACTTCCTGACATCCTATCGAAGGTTCGTCCAATGGAAACACTTCTGCAGTATTGCCACTACTTTCTCAACCCCAAAAGCCCAATTACCCGAATGTAATGTGATTCCAAAATAATCTTGACACTCTCACTTGAAGGAACACAAAGGTGTCCCAGGTGACATAGTAATGCATCCTGGAGGTGAAAATTTAGAACTTGCTTACCCTCCAAGAGCGTCTTGTATTTGTGGTCAAATTCTAGATCGCTCTTATAGAGAAGCGGCCAATAAGATTGTCGTGCCCACAAGAGTTGAGCATGGTGGTTAGCGCCACGATCGATGGGTGGTTGAGGCAGCCTGCAACATTATTAGTGTTTCCCTTCTTGTAATTGATACTCAAATGAAATTGTTGCAGATATGTGGACCACTTCTGATGCCGATCGTTCTACAACTTCCCTTATGTTTGTATGAACTATAGTGGTCGGTGGTCTGTGTGGATGACCATTTCCTTCCCCAAAATGTAATGCTTCCATTGTCGGCAAGCCTACACAATGGAATATATCTCTTTGTCATAAGTGGGATACTTCCGGACTGTGTCAGAAATTGTTTCACTATGATATGCCACTTGATGCCCCTGTTGAGTAAGAACTGCCCCAATAGCATAGTCAGAGGCATTTTTCTCGATCTCAAATGGTTGTTGCAAGTCTGGTAATGTGAGCACTAGGGTAGAGCAGAGGTGATGTTTCAACTCTACGAATGCCTTCTGTTGAGATTTAGAACAAAGCAATTTTCTTTCGCTCCTCCCTTTGGTGACTTGACTCAATGGCCAAGTGATATGAGAGAATCCCAACACAACCTGCGGTAGAAATTAGCAAGAACCAGAAAGTTGTTGAGCTTTGTTAGAGTGGTTGGGGATGGCTAATCCTAAATGAATTGAATCTTTGCTAGATCCACATGCACCCCCCACTAATCGATAAAGTATCCCAAACACTGAACCTGGGTCATGCCAAAAGTTCACTTCTCCAAATTGGTACACAACTTGTGTTGCCACACTATTTGGAGGACCTGTCAGATGTGGTGGAGGTGCTCTTCCCAAGTATGGCTGAAGATCAGGATGTCATCCAAGTACACTACTACAAATGAGTTGGTGAATGGCCACAAGATGTCATCCATCAACTTCATGAAGGTTGTGGGATCATTTGTCAACTTGAAAGGCATGACCAGTCATTCGAAAATGCCCTCCTTGGCTTTGAAGGTAGACTTACACACATCGAAGGGTTCGATTGGTACCTGGTAATACCCAAAATTCAAGTTGATCTTGCTAAAATATTTTTCCTCCTTGAGTTGGTCCAAAAGGTCATCAATATGTGGGATCTAGTACCTATTCAGCGCTTGATAGTCAATACATTGTCTTTAAGTCCCATCCTTATTTTGCACCAACACGATCGAGCTCCCACAGGGCGATGAATTTAGCCGGATGTGACCTTTCTGCAACAAAACTTGAATCTACCTATTGATTTCTTCATTCTCTAGAACAAAGCGCCGATATATTGGTCCATTGGGCAGTGGCACACCTTGGGTCAGATTGATGAGATGCTTGACCTGACAGTGCAGAGGCACCCCTGTGTGTGAGGTGAATATGTCCTCATACTCCTGCACGAACTTGTCCATTTTTTGTTGTCATGCAGAGGAGCCCTGTCTGGAGATCGTGGCCATAATATTTTTCTTTCCCTGAGGGTGGATCACCAGGAAAACAAATTTCCTGGTTTTGGAAATGAGGTTATTGCATTGTTTTGTAGTAACCAAAAATATGGTGGCAGGCAGTGCTACCTTCGGTATCCTGTACAACTTATTTCACAAAGTAACAATAACATCATGAGGTCAGGACTCATACACAACATGTCACTTTCACAAGTATGTTGGCCTAATAATACATCACAAACATCAAGAGGAGCAATGTCACATAATACCTCATTCGTGAAGAGCTTGATCATGTAGGGAAGGTGACACTATTGGCTGACATGGAGATCATGTCCTTGGTGAATCCACCCGATGGTGTACGCTTGTGGGTGTGTTGTTGTCGGCAAGCCCAGCCGCTTCATGACCTCTGCTGAAATGAGGTTATTTTGGCTCTCTTTTTTGACAATGACCTATAGCAGGGAACCCTTTACCCACATCCGGGAATGGAAGAGGCGCTCCCCCTCCTTTGGATCTTATGGTTCCTCCTTTTGGATCTTCGTGGTGGAAACAGTGGCCTTGGGATCTGCATCAATAATCTGCTTCCCTTTTTCATTCCCCTTGCTGGGTTCCGATTCAGAGTTGGAGCATGCATTCGATTCAGAAGCCTTCAACTCGGCCACCAGTGACTACCTGGCCCGAAACTCACTTGTGTTGTGAGTGGAGCTGTTATGGAACTCACACCACATTCTCGTGTCCTTCTTTGGCTTGTGGTTTTGTTCTTTGCTTGTAGCTTTGGTGGGTTATCTTAGGCCGCCCCGCGTTGGATTTGTCCTTTGTTATGCGGTTTGGGGGCATATTCCCTTGGTTCTGATTCGCAGATCCAAAGGCTCACTTCTTCTGTTTGAACTTCTGCTCAATCTTGGCAACATACCAGTATGTTGCACGAAGCAAGGAGATGTTGAGGAACTCCATTTCCTCTTGAATGTATTTGTGCAGACAATTGTGGTACTTCAACACCAAATGCTTCTTTCAATCTTTGATACCCAATTTTGTGCGCAGGGTATGGAAAAAATTTGTCAGCTCATGCACATCTTGATCCCTTTGTTGCCGTAGTGTAGTCCATTGTATGTAATTGTCCTCATAGCTCCCCATGGGATAATATTTTTCCTTGATGGCATCTCAAAAATAATACCAAGTGGGTGTGACCGAAAACAAAGAGGGTTCCCTCTCGTCCTTTTTCTCACAGTAAGTTTCCCACCATTCCTTGACATGGGGGGTAACTTTGAGGAGTGAAAAAGTAATCTTTTCCTAGTTGGAAAAGTCATGAATCGATAAATAACCTTCTAATAAATTCAACCATCTATCTACGATGTCTACATCTATTTGGCCCTCAAATATGGGAATGTCAAAGTTTACTTGTACCTTAAAAGGAGTTGTGCCTCCAGAGTGGTTGTTGGATACAGATGCGCTGTCAGTGGGCAGTCATTGAAGGATATGAGAAAATTTATCCATCATCGCGTTCCTTTGTTTCTCGAGGGCCTCCTTGAGAAATATTTTGATAGGATCTCCTGCTCCTATTTGATAGGGAGCAGGAGATCCTTATTTAGTTCTCCATATTGTAAAAGAACACGATGACTTGTATAGCATGTATAGCATGAGGACAAGTTGATGATGTTATTCACTTACTCTCTAGAAGTAAAGAGAAGGAATGCATTAGGTGTTCATGCAGCCCAAAGAAGGCCTTATTGGTATTTTTCAAGGTAACAAAGGCATTGCTAAGAAAGAGATGTAGTATTGGTTGAAGAAGATCCTTCTAAATCCCTTGAAGATAATGGAAATCTAGTTTTAAAGAAAAGTAAGTATTGAAGTCCCTCTGAAGCATGATGATCTACTCTTGCGAAGAAGAAGCTAGATTAAAATTTTCCTCTATTATCTTCCAACCAACTACTAAACTCAATGGTAGTTAAAAAGGGGACTTGTAATTAAACATGAAGAAAATTTGGAGTTGATCGATTTGTTGTGGTTGAGGTAACAACATGTGATCATCTTGAAGAGTATCCTTGACAATCGTAATAATTTTATCATCGATCTAGATTAGGCCTTATATTTGGGACAAAATATAGGCATATCAAATCATATATATTGTGCTTTGAAGAGCCACCAGTATTCGATGATGACCACCAACAGGGAAGTCTAACTTTGACCCTATCACATATTTGTTACAGGATATAGTGGATGTGATGAGGGAAAAATAGTAGTTAATCAAGGAGGCCGCTTCCCTTTTCATAAGAATAATAGAATCAGATAAGGCTGGTGTTGATGAAGATGATAGAACTAATCTAAACTACAATCTCAAGGTTCTTCAAATTTTTGCTCCAACTGATGATGACGACCCTTGGTATGATGAGGAGGAAGAATACAACAAAGATACATAACACTTAATTAATTTGAAAATTTATAATGATGAGGATTATATTTTTAAACTGCCCAGCAAATATTTGAACCATTTTCAACATCTAGTATCTGATATAGTTTTCAATAAATAATATTCATTTCTCAAGCAAGTATGAAGGTGGGATTATTCTTAGCGTATATAGAAGTGTCGAATAAGGACACCTCAATGTAACACCCTATTCCCACATTTACCCAAGTAACCTACCAACCAGGGTAAACATGTGACAAGAGGCTACTAATATGAGATTCAACCTCATAGATGATCTTAAGGAAGTGGAACCAACGGAAACACCAAAACCACACCTTACACTACATCATTGACATACCCAAGGGGTAACCCAACCTCCCAGGGCCCAGTTCCCTGATGGGGGGTTAATTTTTAGCCCCTTTGAGGCTGAGACGTTGTCTTGTAAGGGAAAGGGAGTGGATCTAGACCCTAGAGCCATGGCTAGCCTTGTCAAGGTAGTGGCTCAGGCCTAAACAACAAATTTTTCGCCTGTATCTTCAAGATTTGTGCCACATTTTCAGCCCTTGAGCCCAGGTCACTAACAAGAAATTCCTATAACTCCAGGAGAGGGTAAATAACATTGAAAAAAACATATGGAGGCAATCACATCATCAAAAACTCATCTGACCCCACCCAACCATGACAGGAATTTTGTCAAACATGTCACAAACATGGCATCTACAGGTATAAACAAGAAATTTAAACTAAGGGGTCTCTTTCTTATCTGAGAATGGCTAAGAAGCACTTCTCCCCTACATTATAAGCTATCATTTAATCAATTTGACCATATACACATTAAGTAAACATTTATAGGTATAAAAATGGAGAGAGCCATACCTCATCACTATCACAATACCTGCTTATAACCAACATAATACCAACAAAAATACCATGGAGACATCAACAATAAAATCCATATATAAACCAATGTACATACACATAAAATACCAAGGTATTGAAACTTTCATTAATGAATGTAAAAACTAACCCGGATTGGGATTTCCATGTTCCACCGGACCATAGATAGGGTTGAGCCAAATCTTACTTCATCTACTAACCCTTGTGCCATATTCCAAGCATAAATGTGGGAATTTATAAAACACATCAATTAACACCAAAACAGGGCTCTAAATACCAAGCCATCTCAACCCCAAACCACTGATTCCACCTCACGGTCGGACATCATTAACCATCATGGATTGGTCTCCATCCAAGCTGCTCCAGGGCTCCAAAGTGTTTGTTCCAACCAGGGCTTCCGGGACTAGTAACTCAACCCCAACTATTACAAGGATTCCAAAGTGTTTGTCCAACCAGGGATTCCAGGACTGGTAACTCAACCTACCTAGGGCTTCCAGAGAATTTTTTCAACCAAGGATTCCAATACTAGTATCTCAACCCACAGTTGTCTGCTAGGCTTCAATTTCGTTTGTACAACCAAGGCTCCAAGAACTAGTAACTCAACCCATCAGCTAAAGGAATCATGAGAACCAACCAAAAAACAATAAATGGAAATAAACACACAATCACCATGGTTATCTAGGAAATGGCAAGGTTAGGCAAATCCACATGCATACACCATGCATGCCAAAACTAGTGAGGAAATCATACAAGAAACTCGATACCTACACTCAGAACCTATTGTAGATGCTAATCTCGATATCCTGTTGCAAGTTCTTACTTTATCTTTTATTTCTTGATCAAAATATCCACAAATGCCACACTCTCCAAGGGTGCTCGAAGAATAATCTAAGTTTAAAAGAGTATGAGAGAGAGAGAGAAAGAGAGACTAATGAGATCTCCAAAACTGAACTAAAAAAATGTTACCCATTGATCATCATAAGCCTTTTTATTAAAGAGGCCTCTATTTTCTTCATTTTCCATAAATTTCCCTCATTTTCCTCCTCACATGCAACCTGTGACCTTTCACCTCCCTTTTCTCCTAATTTCCATTATTTTCATAAATAAAATGCCAATTAATGCCTCATGCTTTTCCAAATCCTTTGCCTTTGCCTTTGCCAATTTTCTTAGCCATAATAAAATAAATGAACACCCACTAGGATTTTTTTCCCACCATTAAACTTGGAATACATGTCCCATCAACCATGGTTATTATATATTTTTACATGAATGTTTTTACCAGGGTTGTTACAAAACCCTCCCCCTTGGGGGAACACCGTCATCAGTGTTCAATGACACCTACAAATCAGCAAACTGCTAAAAACAAAACATAATGCCTATGGATATTTATAACACAGCTCATTGCAGTATTTACAATGAATAAACTACTCAAAAGGAAAAACCCATCATGACAATCATATCGTGTAAATGAGCTTTATAACACATCTCATTACGGTATTTACAATAACAACCACATATACTCTTACACATTTTCTTCAACCAACAAATAACCATATTTTCTATGGAGCTTTATAAACCACCTCGATACAATATTTACAATAATATACGCATATACACATATACACATTTTCTAAACTAGAAAATAGAAGGATACGATGCCCGTATCATAAACATACAGGCATTTTATAGAGTAATTATTTGGTTGAGGTTTGAATTGGGTAAGTATTTTCTATAGTAGGTCAGGAAGAAGGAGAATAATTTTGTAGTGCAAGGTGTGCTTTGAAGTTGAAGCAAGACATTGTAATTGTTTTGTTTCTCATCTGAATTCATGCAAAGTAGCGGAGGGGTTTTTCCTAGTTGGGTTCCCTTGTAAAATCATTGTGTTCCTTGTGTTTTTATGGTTGCCTGTCATTGCACGTGTTTCTATCATTTGTTTTCCTTTCTGCAAAATAGTAGAAGAAATTTATGACTCTTTATTTCAGTTTAATTTCATTAGCAGTAGGAAATTTCTTACAATTTCTACATGAAATCAAAGCTAGGAAATACTATATAGAAACCTTGTTCCAAATATTCTCTTAGATAAATTTTGATTTGTAGAGTTTTTGGTGCGGGTTCTCTTCACTGCAGGAAAAATATCTTTCAATGGATTGAGGCTAGAGCATGCATTACAGGGCACCTCGAATTTTTATGCTTGGAAATACATGATGGAAGTTGTCTCGTCTGATATTGGAGTATGGGAATATGCACAAACTAATATTCCAAAACCAACTGCATGAGATGCATAAGAACTTGTTCAGTGGAAGAACAACACAACAAGATCCATGTGGATTATTTTGGAGGGTGTTAGAGATTATGTGGTTTCAAACTTGCATGGAAAGGATAATCATTTTGTAATGTGGAAAACTCTCACAGATCCATTCTAGGGAAATAGTGATGCTAGGAAATTGGCATTGAGAGACAAACTTAGGTTCACTCAGGTTCAAGATGAACTTGGAGGAGTAGGAGAAAATGTGCCATCATATGATCTTGTGGGCTTAACACTCCTTGGTCTTTCGAAATCATGGAACAACTATTAGGATTCAGTTAATGGAAGAGATAAGTTAGCAAATTGGGAGAGACTTTGGTTTGACTTGGTCCAAGAGGATATCAGAAGAAACACTAGAGATGGTGTCACATCCATTGCAAATGAGGAAGAATATTGTGCTCTAGTTGGCAAAGGAAAGAAGTCCAAAGGCAAGAAGGCCCAAGGTAAGGCAGAATCTGGCCAGAATGATGGAAAGAAGAAGGACCTGAGCAAAATAAAATGTTTTCATTGCCATGAATATGGACACTATGTAACCAAGTGTTCGCACAAGAAAATAGTAAGGAGCCTACAGGAGGAGATTCTCTGGAATCTCAATTCGAGTTATATTTTGCCCTCTTTTCTTGCATGGAAAGCACAATAAAAGAGAGTGAGTGGTACCTAGATTCTAGTGCCTAATATCATATGACATGAAAAAAGGAATTCTTCAGTAGCCTAGAGGAGAATGATCTCCAATTGCACATAAAATTTGGAGATGATGAGAGATATAATACCAAAGGAATTAGTATTTTCACATTTAAGAGGGAGTCAGACTCCCATCCTCACCTAGAAAATGTGATGTATGTACCTGGGCTGAAGAAAAATTTGATTTTTGTAGTTGTATTGGGGGACAACGGTGATGATGTGGTGTTCAGTAAAAGGAAAGCTTTTCTGAAGCATGTTGCTATTGGATAAGTAAAAAAATTGGCGTTAGAATGAAAAATATTAACAAACTAGAGGTATATTTCACCATGCATGTAGTTATACCTCCAAGAGTGACGTTGGGGGATGTAGAGCCTTAGTCCCAAAGCTGCAAATACTTGGGTAGGGTCCATAGAAAAGCAGGAGTAGTTGCAATATACTCTTCTCGTGGATCATTACCCTCGTTGCATGGGCCCACATTATTAAGTAGCAGGATAATCAGTGTTAGTTGGAGCAATCATATACTGAGGAGCACATAGCAGTGTTGAAAGCAGAGCAGGACACTCAACAACAAAGTCAGTAATAACGTAGATTTCCCAGTAGACAGTGCAGAGGCTAGTAGTAGTCATATGATCAGGAGATAGTTGCAGCACAAAGACATAGTTGATTCAATAATTTGGATCCTTCTCAATTGCAGTTGTTGCAGTAACAATAATGAAGTGAGAGGGATTCTTGTTATAATACATTCCTCTAGGTGCAGGATCAGGGTTGTGAAGAATCCTTTTGTTGTTAACTAGAGGGAGTGTTGAAATTCTAACAAGAAAAGGCTTCATTTGACTAGTGCCTTAGTCAAATGGAGAAAATTTGATTTTCCACATCAACAAGATGACTTGGATTGCAGTTACCTAGAGTGACACGACCTTGTCTATTAGTTAAGTTAGTAAATTCAAGTTTGTAGGCTAGAAGTAGAGTTGTGCATGATTGCTAATATCTATAAATTTAGTTGAGTTATTGTTAGTTGAACTCAGTTAAGTGATCTTTAGTCATTAGTTGAGTTAGTTGAAGGTAAATTGAGTAATTATGATTGTTGTTAACTCACTAATCTCCCAGTTAACCAGTCAATCGGCTAAAAATAGACCTAGTCATGCATGGAATTCGAATTGCCTAATTTAGTGGATGGAAAAGGCACATTTGTATGTAGAATTGTATACTATTAAGTGTACAATTATTTTGCACTAAGAAGTTGATCAATTATCCTTTGATTTGTGCAAGGAAATAGGGAATTCCCATATTATTTAGGATCTAATTTCCTCCAGGATTGCACAAGGAAATAAGAAGTTGGATGAGGCTTTAATTGTCTAAGTGTTGGCCAGAGCAGGTCAAGAAGCATGAGAAAAATTTTGTAGTGCAGGGTGTGCTTCAGAGTTGAAGCAATACATTGTAATTGTTTCTCTTTCTCATCTGAATTAATGCAAATCATTGGAGGGGTTTTTACCAATTGGATTCATCTGTAAAATAATTGTGTTCCTTGTGTTTTGATGGTTGCATGTCATTGCATGTATTTCTATCATCTGTTTTCCTTTCTGTAGAATAGTAAAAGGAAATTTTTTCTCTTGATTTCAATTTGATTTCATTGGAAGTAGCAAATTTCTTTCAATTTCTATAGGTAGGGGGAGAAATAGCCCCTAACCAGTGTCATTCCTGGAAATCGAGGGCAATTGGAAGAAAATCCCCTCTACAAACAATATTTTCAAGGAAAATCGTGGCTTGGAATGAAATTTGGAGAGGCGAAATCATGTTTTATTAGACTGATTTTTAATAATATTGGTGGCTAAAATACAATATTTATTTATTTTTTAAATAGTTTTTGGGTGGACTATAGAAAAGGGGTGTAATATAAAAAAAAATTGCCCCTCCAAGATATAAAACTCCTTAAATTTCTCCCATGGGCTAAGGTTCTCCCCTAAAATTTTCTATGTTAATGAACCACAAGATTCCAAAATCCTAAGAATATAATAATGCCCTCGTATTGATATCCCAAACTTCATAATTTTTCCCTATGAAAACCAATATATGCGGCTACACAAGGCTACTGCTTGAATGCATGTTATTAATTTTTCATAAGACAAAACCTTCTTCATTTTTTAATAACCCTTGATGCACCTAAATAGGAGTTCCTTGAGAGCAATCCTACATTAGAACTACAAAATCCTTCTATGCCCACTAGAAAATATAGTTTATTATTTTTTCTAGAAAACTTACTAAATCACCAAGCTGTTGTATTACATAAAATTGTAACAATATAACGATGGAAGCTATGCCATGCAAAAACATTAATAATTCAACATGCTAAAATACTACATATTTATGAAGATTCCCCATAAATTGTGTTCACTAGAAATTTGATCTTTAGTGTGATAAAAGGATAATTTCTCTAGTATTTTTTATTCCCACAATTATGATTATGCATATCCATATGTCCTCACTTGTAATTTAAGTATTGATCTTAGATTTGGCTACAACTAGGGTTTGGAGATATAGCAATGAATTTCTTTACTTTGACAAATGGTGTGATCTTTTTATAGATAGTGGTGGAAGTGAATAGTGAATGATGGACGTTTTTAAACGAACAATGGTAATAACAAAGGTGGTGGCTCCAATGACTCTATAAACTAGTCACGATTCTCCTTACAATTTTCTCCCCTCAAAACATCATGCTATGATAACGTTATGGAATAGATTTAGAAGGAATAGAAGAAATGCTAAAAAAGGGGAAGATGCATAACATTGTTGACTAAATAATGAAAGAAATTTTGTGGAAGTTAGAAATAGAGATGGGCATATGAGGATATCTAAATTTGTGTAGATTTTGTTGGCCTACCTTTTCATCAAGATGCTCAAGTTTCCATCCAAGTAGGTTTGATGCATGGGCATCCATTTCATAGTGAGTTAGGTTGTATATCTCATTAAATTCTAGTGATTTAGATGTTGCTTCTATTATATTGCATAAATTTTTGTTGCTACAAAAGTTGTTACAATAATGCTATGAAGAAGAGAGAACCTCTCATAGATCTCACTACAAACATCATAGAAGATATACAAATAATTGCTATGTAAAGAGATTTGAAGGGTGAAAGCTTGAGTAATTACCTCCACCTCTTTACAGTTAAACCACTAGGAAACTTGTTGTTTCACCACGAATATGAAAATTCCAAAGTACTTCTTATGATTATGAAGATATGAACAGTAGAAGAGAAAGACAACTTGACTATTGGTAATGATAAAGGCATGGGGACTTCAAATCATTGATCAATATCTTATCACATTTATTCATAATGGGAGATTTAAAATTGTAAAGAATAGAATCAATATATTGTAGGTATGGGAGGGTGGATGTGGGGTAAAGGGGGTTTATAGGTTTTGGGGGTATAAAAAGGGGTATTTAGTGAAAATAAGGAATATATAATAAAAATATGGGTTATTTTTATTAGAAATATATACTTGGAGGGATGTTCATTAAAATAATTTTGGAAGGTTTTTATCAATATCTAGGGATATTAGATGTATTATTTAATGTCTGAGGAAATGAGGTGATAAGAAAGAAGTTGACTAAGTGGAGACCCCATATATAAAGGTTTGTTTTTCAAACATAAGATAATATAAACTTTGTCTAGGAAGAAATGAACCAATTCATTGCTCAACCAAATTGATCAGAAGTGCAATTGTCACAAACCACTTCTAATGTCTATGTATAAAATTATTTTCATGTGACTAAGCAAGGTTAATTTGGCCTCTAATAAATTTCCATTAAATGATTATGGTAATGAATAGTGATCGTCATTAATGTTTCCAAAATCTAGGCCTTAAACCTTTAAATACATGGTTTTTGGTGAGCGTATGAATTGTAGTGGAATGAAACATTGTAATGGTGGTCATCTAACAAAGTTAGAGATAATTGTAGCATCTTCAAAACTTTTGTTATGGATATTTAAGTATTTGATACATTACTTTATGAAAAAGATTTAAATAAATATAATTAGAATATATCTATTTTGTTGGAAAGGCAGAGAGGAGAAACACAATTTAACACAAATAATACACACAAAACACACGAGCTGCGACTCTTCTATTGATCACACAAACTTGATTCACAGTACTTACAATGAACCCGATGAAGTGTATTTAAACCTTTTCGACTAACGAATCACCTAATATAACTTGACACGCACAGTCTTTAAATTTATCTATCACTTAACTCGACTTGACTCAATGCTCTCAACGCTCAGTTAACTGACTCTCTAAATATAAAAAACTCTTCATGTGGAAGTAATTATCTTACTTTAAAACTCCCCCTTAATTATGACTGTATGACTCAACATAACTCAAACATGCCTGCTGGTCTATGTCCCAGTTAGGCTTACAATGACTCAAAACTTTTACAATTTTTCATTTTCTTTTTCTCTGCTTCCAAATTCTATATCCTCAAAATTGCTTCATTCTTTGTTGTGCTTTCTTGTTATAGGCTTTCTTCCCTTGTTGCTCCTGCAATTTTTCTTTGAATTTTCTTGAATTTGTGCTAAAAAAAAATCTGATATTGTCTTCTACACCTTCCTCTTTAGAAATTCATTTAACCATGGACTGTTGGCACAACATTATATCTTCAACCTATCTTCTTTGCTCTGCTTCTTGCTCTTCATATTCTTGACTTTATGTCTGCCATATTTCTTTATAGCATAATCTTATCTCTTCACATTCATCATCAAGTACTGCTGCTTTAGTCCTGTAATCTGTAATCTCAAGATCATTATTCACCATTTCATTCACTTATTTTATTCCAGCTACTTCTTTAAGACTCACATCAATTTATTCAATTCGCTTCTGAATCCATTCTTCACTGAGCTTCAAATATGCATCAAATTTATTAACAACATTGAATTCAACTTCTGCTCCCATGCTATTTTGAGTACCTGCATATTAAAAAACAATGTTAAGAATATCTTTATTATGCTCTTCAGTGAGAGCTTCCTGCTCCACCTCTTCCTTCTCTGCCTTATTTTCCATTGTTTTACAAATATCTACTGCTGCAAACATGTTTTCTTCCACTCGGCTTCCAAACGCAAGTGGGTTTCTCTCACCAAATAACAACATAGCAATATGTTCTTTCTTTTGCATCATGTGCAACCACTCATCACCAGTTAATAGTTCTTCATCAAATTTAACTTCAACAATTCCAATTTTTGGATCAAACAAACAACTTTCCACTCTTTTGATAGCTTTATATAAGCCAAACTTAGTTGTTGCTTGTTCGCACAGTGCTTCATGAGCAGTTCCAATTGCTTCATATCTTTCTGCTACAAAGGCATCTTCAACCTTCAATGATTCATCAGAAATGACACTTAAAATATCACCATAATCAAACCTTGTTTAAAAAAGGAAACCACACATAACATCAAACTAATGTTCATCCACACTATGGTGGGATATTCAAGCATGCATGTGCTCATTGTTAGTTTCATTGACAATTTAAGCTTTACCAAATTCATCAGTTGCATCTGGATTCACCAATGCACATCTAACTTTGCAGTCATCATCCACATGTGTTTCATCACAGTGGGATTCACCATCTTCTGCACCATCCACGTTACGACGGAGTGCTTAAGCATCGATATTCTCTTGCTCTGCTTCACATATAGAGGCTTCAAATTTTTTCTTTGCAATCTTCGTTGCATCTTCTTCATCCATATGAATGCTTGCATAATGGGTTTCACCATCATCTGTACCATCCATATTACAATGGAGTGCTTAAGAATTTATATGCTCTTGCTCTACTTCACATACAGAGGTGTCAACTTCTCTCTTTGCAATCTCTATTGCATCTTCTTCATCCTTATGCATGCTTGCATAATGGGTTTCACCATCATATGCACCATACATATTACAGTGGAGTGCTTGAGCATTAATATGATCTTGCTCTGTTTCATATATAGAGGCTTCAACTTCTCTCTTTGCAAGTTTTGTTGTATCTTCTTCTGTAGCAGCGGAAGTTGTAGATTTGGTTACTGTAGCAGCACGATTTGTAGATTTGTAGACTTAATAGCAAAAGCAGCTTTAATTATAAAAATACACAAGAGGTATTTATAATAATAAATATTTATTGATATGATATGATATAAGACAATTGAATGATTACAATGAGGTCCCGCTTTTATACCTATGCAGGTACCTTTTCATGAATGGACATGTCTTTTAGGCATGCCTTTTCATTAACCTAATGACTATTTTACATAATCCTAATTGATTAGCTATTAATTAAATATATTCTATTTTATTCTATTAATGACTATATTTATTACATTAGTTATGAATTAGGTTCATAACATTGCCTCTCTCTTGAAAAGCTTTGTCCTCAAAGCTTAACTTTTCGACAATTTCCTTCACTTGGGACTCTCTGCTAGACATGTCATTCATCACTGGTACCTTGGCATGTATAATTCTTCAATAATACTTCCTTGAAACTGAATTCTCTTTTTTGATAATGAACCTTTTCCTTTTATTCGTATTTGTACTTCTATATATATATATATATATATATATATATTTTTTTTTAATATATATATTGATAATTTTTTTTAAATAATATGGAACTACTTTCTTCTCTTTTTTATTTTAATTTTTTTTAATTTTTTTAATTTATTCACAGGAGTTTTAGTTCAAGCACATATAGCAGATTGGTCTTACTTATACTAAATATATGTGCTTTGACATACACTATGGGAGCTAATATCTTTTGATTAACCCATTGAACAAAAGAGTGTTGAAGGTAAAGAATGATTCTAGCTTATTAACACGAAAACATGTTGTGGTCAATATATATTTGAATAAGCTCATTTATATGTTTCTACAACATTTTCCACTCATCGCTTCTTGCAGAGAGGCAATATTGGAGCCATACAATTCACACACGATATTTTCCAGCGTCTCATGTGGCGTTCAACTAAAATACAGGTGTCAGATGAATTGAATCTACCTCCTCAAGAAGAGCGTCTTTCAGGTTATGAATCTTCATATGATTCACGCCTTTCTCATGGAGAAGCCGCAAATTTTTTACCCTATACCGCGATTTATAAGCACCGAGCCCACGATTTATATGCACTGTAATTGCACCGTTTAGTAAAATCGATACACCTGTTCGATGCATCGTTTGACAGCACCGACTGGCATCAACGATTGCTTTAAGGGCTTCGTGAGACAGATGCCTACACTCCATCACAGGGGCTTTCTCTGTCAAATGAAACCCTTCATGGCAGATTACGCAGTCAGTATTATTGCTCAGGTGTTGCTCCGAAATATTGACGCGAGGCAACTGCTCCATGGCCCGTAGATGTGCCAGGATGTTTGCTATTGAAGAAACTCGTTCTTTAGAACCAGCAACCGATATATGACTTCCAAACTCTGCTGCTGCAATAATATTTGGAACTGTTCCAGGAGGAGTTGCTGAGACTACCTGCATTTCCTCTGCAGAGTAGTCAATTGGCACAAGCGGACGCATATTTTTCTCTTTATGTGTGTCTATAATCATAACCATGATCAAGGAATCGTTGTGCTCGTTGAAGACGCACGTGAGGCGAATGATTCTTTCTGGGAAATTTAAAGTTTTGATAACTCTGTTCGTTTCTCGATCAAATATGAGCAAAGGTGGCGAGGAATCGGATTTCATAAACACATTGTGATTGCTAATACAAACTTCCCCGATGTGTTCTTCAGTGTCCAATTTCTGTTCGTGAAAGTCACAAAATAAACTCATCTCCTTGCATTTATTAGAAACTGTAGGGTTTGAGCTGATTTCTCTGACATGTAGATTTTTCCAGCAGTGATTGGATTTTTCGATCAGTGTCGTTTTACCGGTCCTTCGATCACCAATTAAGGGCGCCTCGACAATCTTCGACAGACTTTCTACCGTTTCCTCGAGATGACTTTATAGATCTTCGAAGAGTTTTTGTTTCAATCCTTTTTCCGCTGCTGTCAATTTATTCCGCAGTATGTCTTCGCCGAACATGTGAAATGCAAAAGGATAAGAATAAGCGAGGGCATGCCTTGATCTAAAAAGCCCTTGCATTGCATTTATCAACTAAACATAATCTTCTTTACTTTCTAAATCTACAATGTTTTTCCGTATTAATTCTTCGAGATTTAACGAATTTTCATGTGCTTCATATCTGGAGTAATAACGTGCGTATCTTTTGGAATCACGTTGCGCCTTATCGGTAAGTTGCCTCAATACAGTTTTACGCTGCAGCGGGGTACCATTCTTCACCTTAAGCAACAGCTTCATTATCTTGCGCTCTTTCTGCTCGTCCGGTGAAAGCTCCTCCTCATCTTCCTCGTTCAGCAGCACACCAAAGTATTGATAATCCTTAGCGTTCATAAAAGGCAACCCACTAGGCGCTTCCTTCGGAACATCAAACTGCTGGCCTCAATTTTCTTGAGGAATGATATACAAAGGCATCCCCATGAGTGGAGTAGGTGTTGCAAGCAGCTTCCTTGCCGGGGTCCTAATGGGCACAAATGAAGCAGGAGGGTCCAAGATCTTATAACCCACCTGAGGAAACATAACATCCAATTCCTCATCGCTCAATGGCCTATTCTTAAATGCAAAATATTCAGTTGAGGATTTTCAAATTCTTGGTACAACTGTGGATACAATTTCTTTTACCAACATCATTGCAGACTCAAGACTATTCTGAATTGATTCAGATGTCGGCAGGGCAGCAGTGATCACTATAGGGACCATTTCAGGGGCATTGCTGCTTGAATTGGGTCATGATAGACATAAATATTCTTATCCTGACAATCACATGGTTGTTCCATAGTCTTGTGTTTGGCATCATTTGCAACCTTCTCTTCTGGTGTTGATATTTTATTAGTATGATGATATGCAGGCCCTACAGGGTTATGGTTAAAATCCGGGGTATTTGATTTCTTGAAAACCATCTTACCCTTTTCCATTTTTACTTTACTGTCAGGCTCCTGAGAGAAGTGGGTACCTGGGCCTGGCATCATCTTTCCGGAGTCATCCTCCATATTAGTCTGACATTCACCACTGTTGGGACACAAAACTAGATCAGATCCAACAAATGGAGGAACACATGGTCCATTCAGATCCTCTTCTGTTTGACTAACACGATGTCCAGAATGACAAACATCACTAATGGCAATCTCATTTCTTGTATAAAAGACACATTTATGTCCCGTGAAATATTTGTCTCCACACTTCCAACATTTCTCTTCCTTTTTTCCTTCAATATTAGTTGGCCGTTTTCCTTTATTACACATTGGTGGGGGAATGTATTTCCTTGAATTTACCATGGATGTTCTACTTGATTTTCCCTTCGCATAACTAATCGCCTTCTCATTATTACAACATTTTTCATCTTCTCTATTATGGATTACTGCAGAAATTTTTTTAAGACCTGAAGAAAATTTTTTATAACTGTTTGTGACTTTTGCACATGAATTCTCTAATTGCTGAAGTTTTTCTTGAATTTTTCTAATCTGCTCAATTTTTTTGGGATCTTCACGTAATGGCACATTATACGGTAAACAATGTTCTCGGGCTCGTACACTACGCTCATAGGCTTGTAAAACGATATTATGTGCCATGGCTCTGATACGATTGTAGCAGCGGAAGTTGTAGATTTGGTTACTGTAGCAGCAAGATTTGTAGATTTGTAGACTTAATAGAAAAAGTAGCTTTAATTATAAAAATACACAAGAGGTATTTATAATAATAAATATTTATTGATATGATATGATATAAGACGATTGAATGATTACAATGAGGTCCCGCTTTTATACCTATGCAGGTACCTTTTCACGAATGGACATGTCTTTTAGACATGCCTTTTCATTAACCTAATGACTATTTTACATAATCCTAATTGATTAGCTAGTAATTACATTTATTCTATTTTATTCTATTAATGACTATATTTATTACATTAGTTATGAATTAGGTTCATAACATCTTCATCCATATGCATGCTTGCATAATGGGTTTCAATTTTATAGTCTTCACAACCATCTTCCACTTTTGAGTGAGATTCTCCAAGCTCTGATGTCCTCCCAGAGTCTTGCTCATCTACTCTAGATCTGCATATGATTCAACAAAATGTGACATATATTGTTGTTGCATGTCACTCCCCCTTGCACCAAAATCTAATTCCATGATCTTCCATGATTCCTTGGAAGTTGTAGCTTTTGCTACCTTGCACATAATTGTTTCATCAATTGCTCGCTGAATGAAACTCAAAGCTAGGGCATCATTAAAATGATGAGGTGGACTTCTCAGTTCCTCGCCTGCGACTTGAACCTCTCTAAACACGACAACAATCTTTGCCTCTTCTTTTTTATCCCTTTTCTTAGCCTTCTTTAGTCACGCTTTGCGACCCATGATTGCTGTCATAGATGCTTGCATGATTTCATGAGGGTATCTTCCATATCGTTCTTGAAAAATATATGATTTTTAATATGCAACCCTGTAAGGCACAATCTTCACCCAAAAACCTGTCATGATTGACAAAACACCAAAAATTTTACATACTAATAGACTTTACAAAACCATAATCTCTCTTTTCAATAAAATACTTTTCTTTCTCTTTTAATTTTATGTTTATGAAAATACCTTAGTCAAAAATATCTCACCAAAAATATCTCTTATAAACCCAGCGCCATACACCTCTTTAACTCATTATACTCTCAAAAAAATATTACACCCAAAGCCTTTTGAAAACTTTAAAATAATACTTTAAATCTTCAAAAAAGAGTCTTTTAACTGACTCGTATCATATAAAAGCTTTTAAGATGGTGACTTAATGGTTAACATGACCAAAACACCCATATACGCACCGTGAAAACCTTTTGTTTTGGTTATGCGTTAATAACGCTGCCGTTATTGACAAGCACTGCGTGCTAACGCTATTGACGTAACAGCATTAGTGCTGTAGCGCTCCGAAACTCAACGGAAACCCGCGTGCATGCAACTAGAAGTTTGATACTCTTAAAGCGGCGGTTGCCGCCCGTATTGTATATCATTGTAGGGTGCGTTATAGTTCGAATCAAAAGAAAAACATTTTTCTCAGTGACTAGTCTGCTTTTTCTCTAAACTTTATGTCATAAGGTTTCTCTCGAATCTTTCAATCAGTTCTAATATCAATTTGTTGGAAAGATAGAGATAAGAAACACACTTTAACACAAATAATATACACAAAACACCAGAGTTGTGGCTTTTCTATTGATCACTTAATATAACTTGACATGCACACTATAAATTCATCTATGACTTAATTTCACTTGACTCAAAAACTCTCAAAGCTCAATTAAACTCTCTAAATATTACATAAATATAAAAAATCCTTAGATTACTTTAACATATTTAAAACTAAACTTGCTCATCATAAATAATCCAGAAAACGCAACTCTTTAATGCATCTCAAGCTAACTAAAATTCTTCAAGAGCTCTCCAAAATTATGCTAAAGTAAATATATCCTTTTAAAAAGACATTTCAAACAGTTTTAATGCACAAATTTCCATTACTTAACTTCAAACAGTGCATTGATGTTAAACATATATCCTTTTAAAAAGTAAATATATCCTTTTAAAAAGACATTTCAAACAGTTTTAATCCACAAATTTCCATTACTTAACTTCAAACAGCGCATTGATGTTAAACAACGAATTTAACATCAATGCATAACGTATCGTATGCCATGATGTTAAACAATGAATTTAATATCAAACCATAATGGAAATGTTAGAAAATGCTTTCCTTGAATCTTATGAAAATTTCCGAGTGTCTTTCCTGCTCGTTTTATTCTGATCCTGAGTATTCGAACGAAACGCTATAAAATTCCACATACAATGCACCTATTGCACTTTCGGTTCATATGATTTGCATCTTTCCAAAAAGGCAAAACGTCGCAATCTACCTTGTGTGCGCGCGCAGGTACCCTGCTGCTTATGTCTCCCTCACTGCTGCCAATACCACCTACGAGAACTGTTCACTCCACCTGACATTTCACTAACCCCGGACTGCTGCTTTCTCATATCAAATCCAAATCCATAAAGTATTCGGAGTGTCAGTCAAATGATCAACATGGCACTAGGTACTGCAGGGCGGTTTTCAAAGGAAGATTGACTGAAAAAGTCGTTGAATTCTTGAGAATCTGGCAGATCGAGCAGCGTGAATTTTAAACGCAAGAGATAGTCTGATGGACAACTCTATGCTCATATTAAATCCTTTTGGTCTACTTAGCAGCATCTAACTCAGCCATCTATGATATTCCAGTTATTTCTCGATATCGGGGGAAATTTATTTCTGAATCGACAGGTTATGTGTAATTACGTCTATAGGAATTGGCGACTTTAATTAAATTTTTTTATGGGATGGTTTAAATTTAGTGTATTTATTGTACTGCGGTTGCAGGGCACTATGCATTAGGTTTTTCTTAATTGTGACATTAATTCATTTTGATTAGAAATATGTTTTGAATTGTTGTATAATTTGATTATAGTTAAATTTTAATAAATTTTTTTATTTATTTTTAAATTTTTTTTTTCTTGCATTTGGTTGGTGGATAATTTGAACATGTTATTGCAAGTGTTGTACGACGTGAGCGACTTTGTTGTATAATTTGACGTGTGCAAATGTACATTATTTCCTTTGGCATTTTAATAAATTTATGATAAACACCATATTGCACCATGTGATCCCATCATGTCACCTTTAACAAAAGTTTTGATAAATTCAAATTGTCAGTCTATAAAGTTTTACATATATTTTATTTAACGTACATATAAATCTTTGTGTGCTTATGACGTCGGAATAGAGGTACCCTATGATACCAAGAAATCATGGTGCACTTAATGTCATCAAAGTCAAAGTACAAATAAATCTCGGTGCACTCCCCATGAAAATCAATGTAACATGTGTTACCAATAAATCGTTGTCCCTTTTTATGCTCATTTCAAATTTTATGTAATCTTATATCTATGCCTTGGTTTCTTTTTATATGGATATAAAAGTAGCAAATTGTTCCCTAGATTTCTTTTGAACCTATCCCTCTCTTTCTAAATTTGCATAAATATCTTGAAGCCGTCCGATGTGATAATGTAAGATAATAATGGTTTTTATTAAATGACATTAAAATAAAATAATAAATAACTAGTTATTAAAAAAAACTACATTTTGTAAAGAAAAAATAATACAAATCAAATAATAAATAATATTGATTAGAAATTATGATTCTATATTTACATAGTTACAAGGGAATTTGTGCAACCACATAGCTAGTATAGCGGTTTTGAAAATCACAATATCGAATTTCAAGAACAAATTGTAATGATATCAAATGTACTTGAGTTAAATTGTCATTCAGAGGTTGTTTCACTCTTGAGTTAAATGAATTCGCTGCAGTAAATACAATGCATTAAAGAGTTAATTAGTAGATAGTATCGTGACTCTGACGAACAACAAAGGGTATTATTAAGGGGCAAAGCATACAACCCAGTATCTCGAGTGAGACATCCAAAGTACCAACAACATTAAAAAAAATAACATATCAATATAAAATCTTTAAATGCGTAACAAAAATCCCCATGCAATAAATGATAACATGAAATAACAAGGCTATAAGGTAGCTACTACCTGCCGCTTAATCTAAATATAGTAATGTTGCAATGTGATCTTGAAAATGTTTATAGGTGGCTATTACATGCTGCTTAATGTAATTATAGTGACGCTGCAATTTGAGTTTGAGCATGTTTATGAATACCAAAATCCATATAGTAGAGACAATCAACCATGCTCAAATATGTGACAATGGGTAAAGTTGTATATGTGACAATCAACCATGCTCACAATATTTTATTAAAATTAAATATATATATAAACATGCTCAAAATCAAAATTGCAGCATCTCTATAATTACATTAAGCGGCATGTAATAGCTACCCATAGACATTTTTAAGATCACATTGCAACATTACTATATTTAAATTAAATATAATATTCAAACATTGTTTAAAATAAATTTTTACCCAATCAAAATTAAAAATTTACATTTTAATTTACTTTGTCTATTATTTATGAACACTTGTAAAATTGGAGAAAATAAAATTCACTAAACAGATTATGAAACATTCATGGATCATTTCATTACATTAATTTAACAGACATGGATCAAAGAGTAACAAAGGACTGACGGTTTTCTTGAGAATTGCGAAACGTGGCGGGTACACTTATGGCCGCATTCAATATTTACAAACACAGACGACTGACCGTTTTCTTGATAATTGTGAAACTGGGCTGGTACACTTATGGCCGCATTCAGTATTTATGAACACCTATAAAGAATTGTCAAATAAAATTCAATAAATTTTTTATGAAACATTTAGTACAGTAATTTAGAGACGTGGATCAAAGAGGAACAAATGAGGGACCCTTTTCCACAGGGTTCTGAAACGTGGTATAGCGGCTTTCAATATTTCTAAAATGTGGTTATTGTTGTTATGAAACGGTTTAGTGTTGGAATTATTCTTCACTCATGGAACAAAATAATTCCGTCAATTCAGAAATTGAAATCTAATCACTAGATTTTGGAATTTTAAGTGGACTTTATTATTTTGATGAATGTTTTTTTATTGTTAAGTAAAAATGATACATTGTTTTTGGTAAAGTTAATTTCTACTTTGTTTCGTTTATTAGTTTGATGTAATAAAATTTCAAAACCTAGTTTAAAATAAATAATTTAGACAATTAATGAAGAAATCAAATATTATAAATTAAATAGTATATTAACCATAGTGATGGATAAACAGAAAAGATGATATATTGTTTGGATTAAATTAATTTCTTCATTATTTAGTTGGTTATTTTGATGCCTTTTGAATACCATTTTCATGAGTGGGTTTGCACCAACATGATAATACTAAAGGTTATGAAACATATTCTTATTTTATAAAATAATTTTATAAAATATATTGTAGTTTTCTTTATTTTAAATAATTACTACTTGTTTTAGTTTTAAGTTTTATGTATTTTATTTTAATATTAAGATTTAGGTTGTAATAGTATTTTTTAAGTTTTAGGTTTGGGTATTACATTTTTTTATTGTGTTGGATCTATTAAAAAAAATTACAATGTTTACAGTAAAGTTAATTTCTACATTGTTCTAATGTAATAAAATATGTCTTAAAACAAACAATATAGACCATTAATTAAAAGATAAACTATTATAAATTAAATAATATATGAACCAAAATGGTGAATGAACTCAAAAAAATGATACATTGTTTGGGCTAAATTATGTTACCATTGTTAAGTTTGTTAGTTTGATGCTCGTTGAACACAATTTCCATGAGTCTATTTAAACAAATTTGACACTAATAAAAGTTACCAAACATATCCTTATTTTATGAAACAATTTTATAAATTATATTGTAGCTTTTTTTTTTTTTTTTAATAATTACAACATGTTTTAGTTTTAGGTTTTAAGTATTACATTTTAGTTTTAGGTTTTAAGTATTACATTTTAATATTAAGATTTAGGCTGTAATAGCAATTTTTTTAAATTTTAGATTTGGGTATTACATTTTTGGTTTATATTAAGTTTAATAATAAATAATTAAAGTTTATATTAAGTATTATATTTCAAGTTTAATATTATTAGCTTTATATTAAAATTTATGTTAATTTTGAAAATAATATTAAAATTTATATAAAATTTAATAATATATTAATTTTGATAAGTTAATGTTTGTATTAAAATAATGCTTATTAAATGTTTATATTAAAGTAATGATTAATATTATTATATATTATTGGTAATATATTAATATTAATATTAATATTAATGTCAATATCAATTATTATATAACATTAATAAGATTTATTCAAAACATTCATATTAATAAATATGATTATTAATACTAATTATAATAGCAATAACTTTCAAATTTATATTAAAAATAATAGTATTAATAATATCATTAATACAATTACGTATCATATCTTGCATTTAAATTTTTTTGCCAATGGAGATGCCAGGACCATACATTGTTGAAAAAGCAGAGAATACTTTAGATCTGGCAATAGAAAAACTAGAGGTAACAGGGTTGTTTGATGCTCTGCAAAGAAAAGCTGTAATATGCCGATCTAATGGCTTCTGGCCAAAACATGAAGAGCTACATGCCTGGATTCACCAAGCCTGGAATCACCGAAATCAATGATGGACCATGGTTTTAGGGAAGAGTAGGTCTCTTTATATCCCCATGGTTCCCGGGATTTGATGCCAATTCAATGGTGGTTTCAAAAATGCCTGTGTCGGTGTGTTTCCACAATCTGCCACTCCCGTTCTGGCACCATCAGGTTCTAGAAAACATTGGCAACACCATAGGAAGGTTTATAAAACTAGACAGTGAGAGAATGGACAAAGGGATATTTACCTTTGCACGTATATGTGTGGAGATGGACCTTAGCAAGGGCCTGCCAGATTGCATCAATTTAATCCACAAAGATCTAAAGTGGCCTAAAGCACTAGATTTCTAAAACACAACGTTTAGATGCAGGTTGTGCCACCAAACTCGGCATTTGCAAAGCACTTGCATCTTATCCGGGAAAAAAACAAACAAAAAGCCACAAAAGAAAAAAGGGTGGAACTTTCCGGTTGCATCATTGACAGATGAAGAGGAAGCAGATATGGAAGAAAATTAGAGGCAAGAAGATACATAAAATATGCAAGAAAACTAGAAAGAATCTCAAGAGATGAGTGTAGCCTAGGGGGCAGAAAAACAGGAAGTTGAAGACACATCATCAGTGAATACATAAATGACTCCTCAACAGAACGGGCCAAACCATGACCGTGGTGTGATTGGCACCAAGTGTGCACATGCTTCTGAGAGCTCTGACTCTGATAAAGACGTCTTGCTCTCCTCTGACTTGGAGTTGGCCATTACACATTATGCTCCTTCTTTGAAGGGATGAAAGAAAGCAAATAAGAAAAAAATGCAAAAAGGACAAGTCTAGTGTTTCTCGCTAATTGTAACTTGTGGGTTTTCACACCCATGCCCTACTTCATACAGGGCGATTCTCTCTTATGGAATGCTACGGCATCTACAATGTAACTTTTTTTTAATTCTAATAAAAAGTTCGATTAAAAAAAAAAGAAACATCATTAATACAATGTTAATCATATTAGTAATATTATTAATGATATAATAATTTTTAAAATTGTCAATATAATCTCTTAAATCAATAATATAATCTAATTAGTTTATCAATGATTTTTTTTTTATATTATATTAAAATAATATTATTAATACAATATTAATTATATTTAGAGAAATGATATTAGTAATATTATTAATCATAATAAATTTTAAAATTATCAACATAATCTATTAAATTATTAATATAATTCAATTAGTTTATTAATAAAAAAATATTATAACTTTAATAACATAGTTTAATTATAAATATAAATATACTTTAATATTAAATTAATATTAATAATTTAATTATATTAAATTAAACTATTATTATATGAAATTTCATCTAATAATTTATTAACTATAATAGTTAAACTATATTATATTATAGATAGACTATATTATAACTAATAAAATAAAATAAATAATAGCTCTATAATATATAATTAATAGTTTTAATTAAAATTATAGGTTTTACAGTTATAATTATAGTTATGAGTATCCTTTATTACAATTATTACTTATATAGCTATAATAATATTAGAGTTAATAGTTTAATATAATAGTTTAATTTTAATATAATAATAGTTAATATATAATTATTAATAATATTATTGATGATGATGATGATGATTAACTTCCACTAAGATCATTTCAGCCTATCAGACTTCAAGAAAGGAAAAAGAATCTATGATTGATTCTTCAAAATCTTGTTCCTATGATCAAAGAGAAGGGAAAGAAGCGCTCCAAGATCGCTATAGATGGGATGGCTTAATAGGTCAGGAAGATTGGAAGTGTGGTAGATGTTAGGGAATTGAGAGTGGATGTAAGAAAGAGCTGGGCAATGTAAAAGAAAGTGTTTTTCATCTTCCACCTGCTTAGTATCACAAATTTGACATATTCTATCGTTCCAGGGAGTCTTTGGAATAGACCACCACCCAGTCTTACTCTGAAGCTCATGAGAATTAGTTCTTATCTTAGTGATGTTCATTTTTTTCTTAGTGTTGGTCAACACAAAAAGATAATTTTGATTTTCAAGGGCAGGGTTGATCACCTCCTTATAGTATCTAAGCTTCCTTTTACCCTCTAGCTCCTGCTCTTCCCACAACTTGTCCTTAAACTTGGAGGTAATATTATTTTTGACACTATATTTGCTTCCCATATTGAGCTCCTCCTTAATTCCCCAATGGTTGAGCCAAGAATGGGTATCCTTATGCCACCCATGCTTGAGACAAAGGTGGTGGTTTTGACTAAAGTTAGAAGCAATTTCATGGAGCCTTTTGGATTACATGCTGTAAAGCTTTTTCTTATACATCAGATATCTAAACATATTCATACTTTCAATGGGGGACAAACAAGATTTGATCAAGAGGATAGGATAGGGAGTATTCCGTTGAGTTTAAGGTTGTAGGTTATGAATTTATTTAGAATCATCTCAATCTTCCTCCATGACTCTATGGATATACGGCAACCTCAAACTTCACATATGTATAAGATAACAGGGGTGATGAGAGTCTCAAAGATGAACCTCTTTTTACTCCAAATGTAAAGATCGACCGACTTACAATTATTTTTCAACTCATAATAAGTTTTTCAGTGCCAATAATCATTTTATATTATTATGATAAATAGTATTAACGTTAATATTCATAAATAATGTTAAAAACATTTAATTTTTAATAATTAATAATATAATTATTAATAAAAAATAAAATTTAAAAATGCTATTTACTCTAACCATATAATTAATAGTAATAGTGATAGTATTAATCAGGTTAACATTGTTAATATAAATAATATCAAGATTAATATTAATAAATGTCATTAATAGTATTTACATTCTAATCAAATATAGTAAGACAAACTCAACAATCGTCAAACATGGTAAAACAAACTCAACCATGGCTATATATAATCAAACATTCATCAATGTCATTCATCACTCATGCTAAACAATACACAAACTTAGTTCGTCATAGTCAACCTTGGTTAACCTTGCTCAACCATAGTCAACCATGGTCAAACATTATTAATTCAAAGATTTGATAATATATTAATTAAAACATTTATATAAAATTTTTAATAGCATTAAACATTAATTTAAAAATGTGTGAACTAATATATTAATATTAATCACTAGTAATATTAATTTATTAACTTATTAACAATATTATATTTGATATATTAATTAAATCATTAATACATAATAAAATAATTTTCTTAATATATATTTATTGTAGTAAACCACATTAGTCATAAATAACTAAACATGACCACATTAAAATATTTATTAATTGAAACAATTATATAAAAAATTTAATAACATGTGTGATATATTATGTTAATATTAATTAATAATACTATTAATATATTAATATTTGGAATTTGGCTTCTTCTATCTATCATTTGTAAAAAAATGCTTTCGATAATAATCACATATGATCATGAATTGTCGACACGTTTCAAACCAACTAGACGCGTTGACAATTCATGATCATATGTGATTATTACTGAAAGTAGTTTTTACAATATATTAATATTAAAAATTATTATATTGGCATGTTAATTAAATCATTAATACATAATTAAAATAAATTATTTAATACATAATTATAGTAGTTAATCACGTTAGTCAAACATAACCAAACATGACCACATTCAAAATCAGTCAATAATAAAAAATTAATATAATGAAACCACCAATATATTTATAATAAATAAAAAAAACATGTTTAATATAAACTAAAACTATCTATTCTCCTTTAAATAAAAAAAAAAAATCTAATAATATTTATAAAAAAAAAATTCATGTTTTAAAATAAAAATAAAAATTAAATTTCTCTTTTCAATTTTTCTAGTTGCACTTTTAGAAAAAATAAAAATAGAATAAATATAATTGTTTTTATGTGCATGGTCATTTTTTGGTTTTTTCTATCATAGAGGAACCCATCAACCCTAAAAAAGAAAAAGAAAAAATCTAAATTTTTGTCCTAAAAACCCTAAAAATTTGAGTTTTTTTCCATTTTCTTCACTAAAAAAGTATTAAAAAAGTATGGTTTTCGAACACAAAAACCATAAAAAAATTGTTTTTGAACACAAAAACCATAGAAAAACCAGATTTTCCCCAAAATCGTCTTTAAATAGACAGAATAGAAGGAAAACTAACCTTTGAAATGTGAAAAACTCCTGTTACCAATGCGAACACAACACCTCCGCAAAATTACCAATGCCAACACAAGGCCTCCAATGTGAATGCAATGCCTCCACAAAGATACCAATGCCAACGCAACACCTCCAGAAAATTCCTCCAACAAAAACCAAAAGACTTGATGTGATGTGATGAATAGAAACAATGATTCTTATTATATAGCGAATATTGTGTGATTGGTTTACTCTTTAACGAATGTGGGATTAAAATTTAAAGTTTAAAATATTTACATGTAGTTAATTATAGTTAAAATAGTTAATATTTGCATGTAGTTAATATAGTTAATATTTTAGTTAATATTTACATGTACTCAATGTTAAATCATTCAAATATACTCTCGGATTAAAATTTAAAATTTAAAATATTTACATGTAGTTAATTATAGTTAATATTATAGTTAAAATAGTTAATATTTGCATGTAGTTATTATAGTTAATATCTACATGTAGTCAATGTTAAATCATTCAAATAAGAAAATAATTTTAGTTTGGAAGCATGCATGAAAGGAATATTTTGTGGATATCTTGAATAGAACGTATGAAATATTTCAAGACCAACAATTTATTAAGAAATTTTGAAATATATTTTAGACTAATATAATGTAGGTTTAAAATTTAAAATTTAAAATATTTACATGTAGTTAATTATAGTTAAAATAGTTAACATTTGCATGTAGTTATTATAGTTAATATTATAGTGAATATATACATGTAGTCAATGTTAAATCATTAAAATAACAATATTATTTTAGTTTAGAAGGCATGCATGATAGGAATATTTTGTGGATATTTTGAAGAGAAATATCGGAAAAATATTTCAACAAAATTTTTTTCTTAAAATGATTCTAAATACATTTTAGACAAATATTTTCTACGAAATATTTGAAAAAAAAAATTTGGAGGGAAAGTTTGAAAATTTTTGGGGGAAAAATTTGGAGGGAAATTTTCAGTCTTTAAGCTATATATTGTAATTGGGAGAGGCATTTGTATCATTCAACATCTTCTTGTTGAAAGCCATGGGTTCTTCTGATAGAAAAGTTTTTCTTTCTCTAACATCAAAATCTTTGTCACGCAACAACTCTATTCAGATTGATGAGTATAACAAGAGTTCGTTCACCATGAATATAGAGTAAAAAATTCAACTTGGTCATAATCCTAAGGATGATGAGAACATAATTGATGAGGCGAAGCAAAAATAAATTTATGTAAATCAAGAGTCAGTTATTCCACTTACTCTTAATCCTAAGGATTATGAAAGAAACAGTGATGAAGGGCATGATGAAGAATTTCCAGAGTCAAAATTTTCACTTCGTCTCAATCCTAAGGATTATGAGGGCACCATTGATGAAGGGGGAGATGAAAAATATCCACTTCATCCTAATCCTAAGGATTATGTGAGCACCACAGATGAAGAGGGGAATGAAGAATTTCTAGAGTCAAAATATCTACTTCGTCCCAATCCAAAGGATTATACGAGCACCACTGATGAAGAGGGGAACGAAGAATTTGCAGAGTCAAAATATCCACTTCATCCTAATCCTAAGGATAATGCAAGCACCACTGATGAAGAGGGGAATGAAAAATTTGCAGAGTCAAAATATCCACTTCGTCCTAATCCTAAGGATATGCTAGCACCATTGATGAAGAGGGGAATGAAGAATTCACAACGTCAAAATATCCACTCCGTCCTAATCCTAAGGATTATGCGAGCACCACTGATGAAGAGGGGAATAAAAAAATTCTAGTGTCAAAATATCCACTTCATCCTAATCCTAAGGATTATGCCAGCACCACTGATAAAGAGGGGAATGACAAAATTCTAGAGTCAAAATATCCACTTCGTCCTAATCCTAAGGATTATGAAAGCATCACTGATGAAGAGGGGAATGAAAAATTTGCAGCGTCAAAATATCCACTCCGTCCTAATCCTAAGGATTATGCGAGCACCACTGATGAAGAGGGGGATGAAAAAATTCCAGAGTCAAAATATCCACTTCGTCCTAATCTTAAGGATTATGCGAGCACCACATATGAAGAGGGGAATGAAGAATTTTCATAGTCAAAATATCCACTTCGTCCTAATCCTAAGGATTATGCCAGCACCACTGATAAAGAGGGGAATGAAGAATTTGTAGCATCAAAATATCCACTTCGTCCTAATCCTAGGGATTATGCCAACACCACTAATGAAGAGGGGGATGAATTTCTAGAGTCAAAATTTTCACTTCATCCTAATCGTAATGATTATAAGAGCACCACTAATGAAGGGGGGGATGAAGAATTTCCAATAAATATAGATTCAAGGCGTCCGGTTATTCCTAATCTAAGGATTATGAGAGCACTAGTGAGGAAGGGGAGAGGCAGGATGAAGAAATTCTACTGAATACAGATTCAAAGCTTCCACTTATGCCTAATCCCAAGGATTATGAGAGCACCATTGAGGAAGGGGAGGATGAAGGTTTTCTTGCAAATGATAATTTTAGAGGCACAGATCTGAATAATGCATTTTCTCTAAGTGATTGTTTCAAAGACACTCATGGTGATGAAGAATTGAATCCTCCTAGGGAAGAATTTGAAAGCATGGATCAAGATGGTGAAGAATTTCGTCTGAGTCAGGGTTACAAAAGCGCAGATGATTCTCGTGAAATGTTTTCTTCAAGTGAGGATGGTAATGAAAATTTTCCAGGTAATGATGTTGATGAATTTCTTAACTATGTTGAGAATGATGATAGTGGAGATAACATTCCTCCTAATGGTGATGAAACTTATTCTACAAAGGATCATGGAATGATGAAGCCGTTATAAGAAAATATTGTAACTAGGAGTAGGATTAGACCTTTTCATATCAATCCAAAACATTCCAGTTATACAAGGGTGAAGACAACATATCTCACAAAAATTTTTTTATGTCGTTCATTTGATTTCAAGTGAATGTTGTCAAAGGGATTGCTTGAAACATATGGATTTCAACTTTGCTTTGGAGAAAAGGAAAATATATCTGTCAATGAATAAAAGCATGCAAAATTCATATTCAGTTGGTTGCATACAATCTACACTAGCAGGTTATGATTATCATATTGGGAATGTATTGATCAACAGAAAGGCTTTCAAAATGTTGCATTCAATTGGTAATTGTCGTTTGTCAAGAATCCAAGAAAAACTAGAAAAGGATCCCACATATTATTCAGAAGTACGTTATAAACAGGAGGTTGTGCCGTTAGCAAATACTGCTATGTCATGGATGAAAGAATTCTTTTCAAAGCATGGAGAGTGTATGCCAATTAAAGACACAATACATATTCCAGATAATTTCTCGAAACGAGAAATATTCAGCTTATACAGAGATTATGTAGAAGTTGCTGAAGGAGTTGGTAATTTTATTACATATTATTGTTTTACAAGGGTATGGAAAAACGAATTCAACAATGTTCATATTCCTAAGAAGACAAGGATGGGGGTTTGCAACTCATGTGCTTCTCTTAAAGAAAAAAGAGATAAATGTCAAGGGGCATAAAGAGGTATGCGTTCAAAACATTGCTTTTTAAAATTGGATAGTTATCAACAATGAAAATATATTTATTCATATGTTTCTTTTATTTTATGCACAAATTCTGTTGTCAAATAACTTCAAGAGCATCGCAATCAGCAGACAAGTGAAAGGAAATTTTTTTATAAACATCGAAATAAGTGTTATGATAATCCAAATAAATATTTGGGTTTGATAATTGATGGTATGGACCAAAATAAAACACTTCTTCCACATTTTTTCCGCACACTAAAAAAATTATAGGAGGAAAATTTCATTCAGTTTCACTTGGTTGGTTGTATGGTATTTAATGAGAAGATGTTTCCAAGAGTTTTCTTCACAGCTCCAAATATTCATAATGATGCAAATATGACCATAACTATAATCCATGATGTGGTTACTCATTGGTCTGGTATTCTTCCTGAAGTTCTGTATGTACAATTAGACAACACAAGCCGTGAAAACAAAAATCAAGTTCTTTTTGGGTATCTAAGCATGCTCCTTGAATTGGGATTTTTTTAAATGACAAAGGTCAGTTTCCTTCTTCTTGGGCATACTCATGATCATATTGATCAAATGTTTAGTCGTTTTTCAGTAACATTGAGGAGGAAAGGTGTTGGGAGCCTGCCATCATTAATTGAATGTATTAAGAAATCGTACATTCCAGAGCCTTTTTTTCATGTGTTAGAAGAAACTATTGACATGCAAAGGTTTATTTTGGGATCACATGGTGAGGAGAAATGCATTGAACAACTTAACAACATTAGATTCTAGCATCAATTTCGTATCAAAAAAATGGATGGGATAACACTTATATGGGGCAAGAAGTATTCAACTGTTGCAGAATGGGGGCCATCATTAGGTTTCTCATTTTTTAAGTTCATTCTAGAGCGTCCAATATTTCCATCAACGATATTTTTATTACAGTCAGTTGTTGAACTCCATAATATACGAAGGCATAAGAGAGACATAAATTATTTTGAATGTCTGGAGGAAATTAAAAGATGTATTACAAATACATATGAGTACTTCGATGCTGCTGATTCCTTTTGGTGGGAGTATTTTTTCAGTAATCAAAGTGATATGATTTTAAGATCAATAGATTAGGATACGCTTTTGAAGACTCCTTTTTTTTTTTTTCCACAAAATATGCCAAGTGAACATGAGGAAACACACATTGTTGAACAACAACAGTCTCAAGCTATTATTAATTCTCCACAGGTAGAGGAAAGAGAAATCTATATTGGTTCTAGAAGATCACGTGCACAATGTGAAGCCATGGAATACCTTTACAGGGGTTTCATGTAGGATGTTAAGGAGGGTTCCATGATTGTAGTGTTAGTAGATGAAGATCCACTTGGCTATCCATTTTGGATTGCCAAGGTTATAATGGTCATTAATGAAAATGAAGATATTACAGTTGTTGATGTACATTGGTTTGCCACAAGTACCCACCCTTTCAATGGTGTGTAGAAGCCAAAGATGGTAGTTGAAAAAAAATATTGGCAGAAAGAGAAAAAGAAAGGGCACAAATATAAATCGTCGCCGCACAGATGTCTTAAAATTGGAGGATGTTGACATACTTGTGTATGACTTCAATTTGACAAAGAGAGGAACTCTTCGATTGAAGACCATAAATATTTTGAAGAAATTGCTACCAAAACAATTACTGCTGAGATGGGACTCTGCAGAATGTAGTCGTAGATCTACAAGACATTTGAACTCTGAAATGGTGGGCATGCATGTTGACTCAGATGGAGCACTAGTTTATGAAAGAGAAGAATATGGATCATCTTCATCTGCATCGAGTCATTCGTCTGAAGATGTAGGTTCTAATTGTGTGCCAGAACCTATGGTTGATTTTGAATAACTGTTTAAGACACTTTTATGTAATTGATGTTTGCATGGTAACTTGAAATAAATATTTTGACTTCCATCTGTTTTTTCATGATGTTATGAGGCATTTCTATGTTTTTTGGATTATATGTTTTAATTATGAATAATCCATCTCTTTAGAATATCCACAACACAACAATGAATTACAATTTTTTTTTATGTTATATTCAATGTACCAATGTTGATATTTTGGTTAAAAGTAAAAAATAAAATAGAAATTAATGTTGAATGTTAGATTATAAAATGCAATGACATTGCCATGATATTACGTATTGTTACCATTTGGTATAAGATACTTTTAAAATTCTTAAAAATTATATGCCTCATTGAAAGGGGACACTTTGTTTTGATGCTTGATTTTTAGGTTTTGGTTGCAATTAGATTTAAATTTGTCTTAGGCTAAGATTTGAAAAGAGAAATATTTTTATCCTTTAAAATTAAAATTACTATTGGAATAATAAATATTTCATTCACTTGTTCATGTTTAAAAATTGTAGAAGTCATATAATTTCTCCATAATTTCATGGTTCAAGTATGTTGAAAACTTAAGATTTAAAAACTGGAGATTTACAACTTGTCATTAAGGTTTTTATGCGCTACGAAATTTTATCTTTAATGTTATGGCTGAAAAAAATTACAATTTTAGGGTTGTTTAGAGTCAAGATATTTTATCTTTAACAACATGGATGAAAATTGTTCGAAATGATAAGGCCTTCAGACATGATTTTGTTTATCTTTAAAATCATGTTTCAAAATTTTTAGACGATTTTTCAATGTCCTAATATGTTGTCTTTAATTCCATTGTTAGAATGTGTCAAAAGTGTGACACAATGTTTTTTTTTTTTTAATTCCAGCATCAACTCGTTTTGTTTTGAGGATGTTTTTTCAATCATTTTTTCAAGAAACAATTTCGTTTTTAGCATAATTTTATAAAATGTTGAAATTTGACCTTGAGAAAAAACCAAATGCATTCTGGAATACACACTTTTTGTTTTGGGGTATTTTTTTCATGTTTTTTGAGTCTTTTTGGGCTAGAGTTCCCGTTTTGAGGTAATAGTTCCCCTTTAATCGGTAACTATGTTCATGGTCAACGATGGTCAACCATGATTAACCATGGTTGAATTTTTCCAACCATGATAAACCATTATTAAGGTATCTCTGGTTGAATTTGGTCAACCATGGTTTACCATGATCAACCATGGGTATCCATGGTCACTTAATGTGAACCATTGTCAACCATGATAAAAAATGTTCAACCACCTCCAACCATGGTCAAGCATCATCATGCATGGACGTAGTGGTCAACCAATGTTTCTATGATCATCCATGATTAACCCTTTTTGAATATTGTTAACCATGGTCATTGTCTCTATGATTAACCATGGTCAAACATGGTAACTCATGGTTGATTATGATTAACCTTGATCATCCATGGTTGAATATTGTTAACTATGACCAACCATGGCAGCCATGATCAAGGTCTATATGATTGAATCTGGTTAACCATAATCAACCATGGTCAATCTGTGATCAACATGGTCATCTTTGCTCAACCATTGTTAACCAAGAACATTTCATGTTCTACATACTCCTAATGGCCAACCATAGTCAACGATGGTTAGAATGGTCAAACATGATCAATCAAGGTCTCTATGCTTGATTATGGTCAACCATTGTGGTAAATCAAGATATTTATGGTTGAATATGGTATAAATACCTATTGATGGTCAATCCATGTCTCTACAGTAAACCATGGTAAACCACAGTTAATCATGGTTAAATATGGTTAAGCATGGAAAATGTCTCTATTTTCAACCATGATTAATCACAATTAACAAAATTCAACATGATGAGCAACCATAATCAACCATGGCCAGCGATGGTCAACCATGTTTAGCCGTGGTTGAATTTCGTCAACCACGATCAACCATGATTAAGGTCTCTCTATTTGAATTTGGTGAACCATGGTTCAATGTGGTAAACAATGGTTTTAGACTATGGTCAACCATGGTCAGCCATGGTCATGTAATGTTAACCACTGTCAACCATGATCCACCATGGTCAAGCATCATCAACCATGATCGTTATGGTCAATCAATGTTTTTATGGTCAACCTTGATTAATCATGGTTGGATATGGTTAACCATGGTCATTTTCTATCATGACTTTATACACATTTGATATGTCAACTTAACATTTCTTTGAGTGTGTGTTCTTTAACAATCAAAGGATTCATAAAAAGTCATGTTCAAACACGTTGTTGTATTCTTTGAAAACTATGTGTTTTCAAGAAACAAAATGTGTTACAACAATCTAGATAGAGTCTACTTTGGTTTGATTATATTTATGAAACCAACTGATGCATTTCATAATTACTAGAAGTTTTTGAACTCATCCAATATGAAAAAATTGCATATTTTGAATATGTTTCGGCTTGCACAAAATTTCTCAACATATAAGTTATAAACTAAAAATATAAAAACTACCCATTACAAACGATGGACCAATGTAATGCACCATAATTTTTTTCATTTTTTTTATAGTGTATTTTGGAATATACAAAATATTGATTTCACTAAATCATAATGACCTTCATAAATTGTTTGCACCCATTTTATTACAAAATTAATTAAAATTAGTAAATATTTATGAAATTCCATAAAAGTTATATTTCCTGAAAGTATATTTAATTCTGCAAATGCTTGTCTTGGTTCCGAGAGTTAATTCATAAAGTTTCATGGAGTTTAACTAGTCCAAATTTGAATAAATGTGTTCAAAGCTGAGTTGATGCATAATTGCAGACGTGTTAGTTCGGCCGAATTTTTTTTTGTCTCGACGGTCCGTCAATTCTAACGTCACAAAAGTTTGGCCGAAGTTTTTTACAAAAGTTCGGTCGATCTTTTAATCGACTTTTAGGTCGGCCGGAAAATTTGATGAAGCCCCTCCAAAAAAACATTTGACGGCTATATAAATAGCCAAAAACAGAATCATTATTTTCACATAATTTCACACATTTATTCATTTGCGCTAATTTTGCAAAGGAATTTTTTAGGGCTTAATTTTCAAATGACTCTTTTTGGCTTAATATTCAAAGGACATTTTTTGGAGGTATGTTATATTTTTTTAGATGCTTTTTGGGCTTAATTTTCAAAGGAAATTTTTTTAGAGGTATTTTGTTTCTAGAGAGTTTTTAGGCTTAATTTTCAAAATATTTTTTTTGACTTAATTTTCAAAGGACTCTTTTTAGGTTTAATATTCAAAGGACATTTTTTGGATGTATTTTTTAAAGTGATATTTTTTTAGAGACGTTTTGGGTTTAATTTTCAAAGGACATTGTTTGGAGGTATTTTGTTTTTAGAAACATTTTTTAGAGGTTTTTGGGCTTAATTTTCAAAGGACATTTTTTGGAGGTATTTTTTAAAGTGACATTTTTTAAGAGGTTGGGCTTAATTTTCAATGGACATTTTTGGGAGGTATTTTTTTAAAGTGAAATTTTTTTAGAGTACGTGTTTTGGTTTGAAGTAAACCTTTTATAATGATTTTTTAAAATGAGTTTTTGTCTAACTCTTTAAATGAATTTTTTTTGCAGGACTTGGAAGGAAATATTTTGAGATTCATTTCATTTTGAGAACACATTTTTTTCTTAGATTTTTTAAAGTGTTTTGGGTTGAAGTATGTATTTTGTGCAAAATTTTTAAAATGAGTTTTTTTTTTTTAAATAAATCTTTTGTGATGTTTTTTTAATTGAGTTTTTGTCTAAATTTTTGAAGGAATTTTTTTTGAGATTCATGTTCAATTATCATGGGAAATCGAAGGAATTGCAAGAGAAAATATGATCGAAAAAGAGACCCTGAGGGACGTAGAGAACAGGGGAGAGAATATCGCAAAAAAAACAGAGAAGAATGCTCAAATATTGAAAGGGAAAATCAACCTCAACTAGAAGTTGAAGCAGGTATGTAAATATAAATATTATAAATTTGATATTTAAAATTTTCCTAGTGTAAATTGTGAAACTTAATTCTTATTTGATGAACTAATTTAAAAAATATTTTGCAATGTAAACAGAGAGGGATATTCCTCAAAACATTGATGATGCGATACAAAATTTTGAAAGGGAAAGTGAAAGAGATATTGAACCAATGATTGAAGATGGTGAAAATGTTGAAAGAAATTCAAGTGAAGAAATTGAATCACCAGGTATGTATATATATGTGTGTGTGTGTGTGTGTGTTGAACACATGTGTATTATTGAAATTATACATATTTATTAATTTAGTTATTTATTGAATAAGTAAACTTATTATGTACATTCAATTCTAATATGTATAGATGAAATCAATATCGATGATGAGACATTAGAAAATGTTGACACTCACACATATGGAGATAAAAAAGCTGACCATGTTATACGATATTGTGTTTGTCACATTATTGATTCGTTCTTCAAAGATGAAATTGTGGTAGTTCAAGCCCAATTGTTGAAAGGCATATTAACATCAAGGAAATTCAAAGAAGCTACAACTTTATTGGGTATTTGAAAATCAACAAAAGATTAAAAAAAAATTAAAAAAAATGAAGGAAAATATGATACACAATATAAATAGTGCTCTAAATTCAATTAGAAGATCTAGAAAGAAAAGTTATTCAGATGCACATAGAAAAATACATATGGTTGTGGTTTCATTAAGTACTAAATAGAATTGCCTGGTAAAATCTATGGCATGAGCATTAGGAACCTCACGAAAAAATTTGCACAAACATCGGAAATTTCGGTTGCAAATAGATGTAAATGATGAACTCGCTTGTTGGACAACTATTTGTAGGAAACCATACAAAGATAGACTTGGAGAAAATGTTAAAAAAATAATATATGAATATTGGATGAAAAATTCACATGTTTCACCAAAAGCAAGGGATGTGGTGTGAAGAAGAATAACATGAAATCAATATGAAGAACATCCAAAATATTTCTTGGACACCACTCAGATAGAGTTTTTCAACAAGTTCAAAGAAGAGAATCATGAAATTAATGTCTCAATCAATGCTTTTGTGCAACAAAAACCATGGTATGTAAAACCTATCAATGTACGCGACACTTGTTGTTGTCGTTATCATGTGGAATTTCAATTATATTATGACACATTCCTTAATTTTGGTAAAACATTTTTGGAAAGATTCACCTCCTCCTTCCACTATCCATGATTTTATATCTCAAATTCTATGTGGAAGAGAAAGCCATGAATTATTTTACCAAAAGAAATGTGTTGGTGATAAAAAATGCGATGATTGTGGAAATTTGATTAAATTTCAAAACAAATATCGTACTAATATAAATGATCAATCATTTTCCAACATGAAAGTGAAATGGAAGAGATATGAATATATCCATACATCGATTCAAGGTTCAAGTAGTACTACAAGTGCTAAAATAATTTATTTACAAGAAGAAGGAATTTTTGTGATATATTTTTTGAGAAAGTTTGAGTCGGAAATTTATAAATACACCAAGCATTCCCATAGAGCTCAATGGCAGGACTTGCTATTAAAAAAATCTCGTGAATTTTTTCCACAAGGGACCATTTTGTCAGTAGTTGATTTTGCAGAAAACTACACATTTGTTCCACAAAAATAAATTCAGAGTGAATACTATCATTCTCACCAAGTCTCCATTCTAGTCCATATTATATATAGACATGCTGAATAAAATGTTGATCATATAGAAAGCACTAGTGAAAATTGGCATGTTATTAAAGAATATCACTTTTATATCAATGATGATCGTACACATGATACACATTTTGTACAACACTCTTTTGAAAAGATTTATGACTCCTTGAAAAGTCGTGGAATAAAATTCAATGAACATTGGATATGGTCAGATGGATGCACAGGTCAATTCAAATCTTCACGATCATTCTTTTGGTTGTGTCATATTCATATGAAAACTGACATTAAACATTGTTGGAATTTCTTTGAGACTGGTCATGGAAAAGGAGAACATGATGGTGCAGAGGCATGCATAAAAATAGCACTTCGAAGATATCAAATGGACCACTCCGCAAATCGATTTGTCTCAGCTGAATAAGTTGTTCAATGGTGCATCGCTGCACTAAGCCATGAGACTAACCGATCAAGGGAAGTACGAAGGTACATCCAATTTAATTTTTATTGAATTTCTAATTTTAAATAGTACATTTATCACAATGATTATATCTTTGATGGTATTTTGATATCATATTTATATTCTTCTTTGAATTTTCCATATAGGTTTTTTTGGCATATTGGGGTCCAAGATGTAGATAGATCGATTGGAGATGATGTTTCAACAATAAAAGGGACTAAAAAACTGCATTCAATTAAAACAAAGTTGTCCACAAATGTGTTTGCATTGGATAAAAGAAAATATTCTTGTTTTTGTCATCTTTTCATAGACAACATAGAATCCAATGATGTTTGTGAAAACAAAATGTATGTAAAATATTGGCAACATACATAACTAAATACAAAGGGGGAAATGTCTGTTGCAAGCTTTGAAGAAATGCAATCAGAGGAGAAAAAAATATCATCTGATGGTGATCGAGTTTCTGATCTTTTTATAGAAGGTAACATTACAATTTCTTTCAAATGATAGAGATCTATAAATACATAATAAAATCAAGTACACATGTTAATTTTAAAGTTAAATTTTCATGTTAATTATGATCTAAATTTAAATACATAAGTTTGTTTTATTGTGCAGGAGATGTTTTGGTTGTAGTTGCACCTACTATGAATGATGAAAATGTGAAGTATTATTTGATGCGTTGCACTGAACGAAAGATGAAATTATTAGAAAAATATAATGCTCACGGGTTTACATATGATAGAGGGTCTATTATAATGAAAGGTTATTTTTTCCAACAAACTAATCAAAGTGGGGATTTTGTTTACTTTCAAGACTATGAACCTGATGTCATAAGTTGTCAATATATTCACTTGGTGTGTGCAGCGCACATAAAGTTGATATAAGTTCAATCAAAGAAAAAAACAAAAATGAAGAAATGGAGAATGTCCAAAGACGATCATGAACGGGTCATTGAAGATGAAATTCCATTAGAATTGTTTTTATTGAACTACCCAACAATTTCTTCTCTTTGGATTCATCTTTTAAAACTTCCAGAACTAAACTAAAAATTGAACTGCCTTTTTATGTTATATGCACTTGAGTGTTTCCACATGTAAATTGTTTTGGTACATGCACACGAGTAATTTATACACGTTTACACATACACATGTCTAGATTATCTGGTCTAAACGATTTCATACATTCTTTTGTGGTTCCTGTGTTTTGGCCAGATTGGCAAGACCAAAAGACAAGACAACATCAAACCACTTTGGGATCCTAGGATCTAGCCCTCCTGGATCCAGAGAGGGATCTCTCTATAGATGTAAATAATGATATATCTTTAAGGCTCAAATTTAGGTATTAGGCTAGCTATGAAGCACGAGGGTTTTTGATTTGTTTGTTTGGTTGGAGATCATTAATAGAGAAGGTTATGGAAGTAAAGAAGGAACTAAATAGAAGGATGTTTCGGCATGGGAAGATAGGTCAAGAGAAGTGCCAATCCTTTGGGCTATGGAGTCATGAAAGGGGATTACTTGCATAACAACTATCCAAGGGTTTCCATAGGGCAAGTCATCTATACTAAAGGATCTTTTTAGATAGATGGTGGAATGGAACATTAAGAATGGGTGAAAGAAAGAAACCAAAGTGCAGCTTAAGATCAGGTAAGGACTTTGAACTTATCCTGCTTTTACACACTTCAAAGGAAACTCTCGATAATGACACAAAGTGTATCTTAAGATCAGGTCAGATGTCATTTAAATCCAGACCTGCTTTCAGTATACTCTCAAGGAAAACAATCTAGCAGTCCTCATAACCACTTTCAGAATAGTAGAAAACATTAAAGATTAAACACTGAGTAAGGCCTAAGATCAAAGAAAGACTTTGAACCTTCACTGCTTTTGACACTAACTCGAGGGGATCTTAGAAAGGTTAACTGTTGGAAAAGGAACCTAGTGATACAGGGCTAACTCTAATCTCCCAGTTTCCCAATTCTTTCAGCTGAATCCAGTCAAGAACATCTAAGAAATAAACTCCAAATTCATACATCAGTAAGCATGGACAGACCAACTTCTATACTGGTTAAATTATGTTGAATTTGTTCTTAGATACACAATCAAAGGAAAACATAAAGATAAAGTTTTAACAGTGAGACTTAGGGTACTTCCAACAATATGTCCTAATCTATGCTTGTTGTTCTTTATCAGAGAATAATGGACAATATGATAAAACATGAAAGGAGAGAGTTACAGTAAGGAAAACATCACCAATAATATAGACCAGGATCCTGTGAATCTGCTTGTTTAATTGATGTGCAAAACCAGTCACATACTTTGAGTCCAATGGCTCTTTACAGTCCAAACTTCTCTTCCTCGCCTACTATATTACAAACTACTCAACTACTTCCCCTCAATAACAGTTCAAACAGTCGATAAAATCCCAACCCAAAAACCTTTTCAATGAAATTTATAGGGGTTCTTATAGAGGAATGAGGAGGTGAAGTAACAGAAGATATTGTTGGCCCAATTAAATGAAGAATTTAGTGCTTCTCGGCCTCCGGGAGGCTTGATGGAGAAGAAAAGACATGCTCCATACTTCAATAAATGGGCCTTCGCTCGTTATTTGTACTCTGGCTGTTTTGTTTTACTTTCAGAAGCTCTGGTAGGATAGCAATTTACTTCTGAGCTGCATATATATCGATGATATCTCTGACTGCCTTGACTGTGACCTGTATTAATGCAAATAGGACTACAGGGGGAAATATGGATCGATGGAAAGTGACTAGCCTCTCTGATTTGGCATATAGAGGCTTCTCTGCTGATCTGTCCTTCATGTTTCACTGATTTGGCTCTGATTGTGCTTTAGGCGCTGATACTCTCTGTTTAGTTGATGTTCACTGCGTTTTTGTGTTTTTTGCAGGCATGCAGAAGGCTCCATGATGTCACCAAAGCTTATAAGGCATGGGTAAAATCATAGTTTGAATCCTGTAGCTTTTCTTTCTCCGTGGATAATGGCCTGCGTGATATTTTAAAACTGTGGGAGAAAACCTTTATAACCTGCTAAAAAACAAACAAAATTAAGAAAATCCTGTGGAAAATGGGTTTAGAACTGGCTTTGGAGGTTTGGGAGAGAGGTTATAATGGAGCCGTCGATTTAGATATGTCAACGGAGATCTACGACTGAGATTTGTTCATGAAGTTGTTAAGAAGGTTAAATGGATGAGTATGGGAGGCGGCGAGGTTAGATCAGGGCCGTTAGATTAGAGTAATCAATGGCTAGGATTTAAAACTGAAAGGTCATTGCGGAGGAAAATAGTGGTGAGGCGAAAAACCATTGGTGGTTTTCACAAAATAAAACGGTGGTAAATGGTTTCGCCAAGAAAAACGCAATACAGTACGTTGCTTGACACACATCCTTTTGAATACCATTGGTTTTGGACTTTTTTCTGGTGTTAACGTCCCATCACAAAAGTTTTGCGAAATGCGATATCAGCCGTCGGATCGGAGGTCCCAGATCGGACGGTGCAGAATGGATGCGATGGGGAAAGGTGTTATACGGCGCAGGATAGATCATGGCCATTGGATCTGTAGAAAGGATGACCAAGATTTAATCGGGGATTGAAAATCGGAGGAGACAAGGGGATGGCACTTGAGACTTTCACGATGCGATTAAGTTCTGGCCGTCAGATCAAGGTAAATGAACGGTTGGGAGCTCATCGGAGCATCGCATCGGCGGAGGTCACAGGGTAAGGTATTTAAGCCTTTGCAATTATGCAATTATGCGAGGGCCGTCGGATTAGAGGGGAGATCAACGGTCTAGATTGATCGAAGGGTGTGGCGAAGAGTTATGGGTGGAGAAATGGTTTAATCTTGATCATTTGATTCTACGATCGGACAGCCAGGATTAGAAGAAGGGGCGGGTTATATTAACGGAAGAAAGGTGAAAACTCCGATTGCGATTAGCGATTTGGCCCTAGCGCTTGGTCATAGGCGCAGGTTATATGTGGAGGAAAAGTTAAGGGCTAAGCTGAAAGGGGATTAAGCCCTAAAGTGTTAAAAGGGTGATTTTAGGCCAAAAAACAGGGTTTTTAAGGCTTAGAAAGGGGTTCCAGTGGATGAAAGGAGGCATTTTTAAACTATATAAGGGGAGGTATAAGGTTTAAAAGGGATTTTTGGAGGTTTAGAGGTTAAATGAGGATGTTTTGAGGTATTTTATGAAGGGAATAAGGGTGAAATTGTGGGAATGAAAAGGAAGAAAATGGAGGCCTCTTTGACAGAAGTTTTCTTCACCAATCAGCAGGATTGTTCAATAGAAACAACAGTGAAGATTCTTCAAGGAACAAAAGACACATAGAGGCTTCAAGAATGAAATATTTTCAAGGGAAATGCTTCTCTTGAAGGTTCAAAAACATTTTTAGCCACCTGTTTGCTATGCCAAAATTTTATAGGTGGCTAACACATTCTTTGGTACAATTTGTCATAATGTCATTATTGCAAAATGTACATATCTATGTATTAGCATAGTTGATATAATGAAAATTTGAAGTTGCAAGATTTTGTTTTACACATGTGTCTATTAAAAGTAAATGATAATTTATTCATTCTTGAATGAAAAATGTGTGGTACGTGTTTTGTAATTTCCAGTTTACTATCAAATGAAAGTAGCTTTTCTATGTACATTAATGAAAAATGTTGTGTACTAGATATATATATTCTAATGCAATTTTAAAATTTTATTATTGTTTGACACATCTAAGAACATCTATAATTTTATGATTGTTTTTAGATATATACATCGATATGTATTGTACTTCAATCGTTTTAACATATATTCAAACATTTACTTCAATCATTTTTATGTACATATATTCATGTGAACTTTTTTTTGTTTGTAACTTGGGCTAAACTATATTAGAATCATGAAAAACTGTACAAAGGAAATGGACAGAGATGGAAAGCAGTGCTTAGCCTATATCCCTGCCTTGGGAGTGTTCAAAATAAAGCAAGTTTGGGGCTGCCTCAAAGGAGGAAACCAACCCCTTAAGAGTGTCATCCAATCTTGTAATACAAAATATTCATTGGCCCATATAAAAACAAAAGAGATCAAGTATATCCTGAGGTGACAATCATGGATTTCATTCATCTCTGTCCGTCGCCTGGTCCTCTTCCTCTATCAGGAACCTGTATTCTCTAGCAATGGCTTCCTCCTTAGCTGTGGGCATTCGAGGAGGCTTTGGAGGGGTCACATGGAAGGTGGGAGTGACTGGGTACTCTGCATCATAATCTTTGGTCCAAACACCATTCGAGTCCATAACCCAAATGCCTATCTCCTCCATCGTGGGCTCATAACCTGGAAGCGGGTTGGTTTTCCTCCGTAAAGGCTGCACAAATTTCAGAATAGTGGATTTCCTACCTCTTCTACCCTTGGGCTTCTCCAGAGGCAAAAAATTCTCCCCATGAATGTTATAAAATGCCTGAGGATCCAACACCTCATGGCTATCAGATGCAGAGCCCTCGGTGGATTCCAATTGTTGGTCGTTGCCACAGTGAGAACAGCCTGAAAAAGCACCTCTATCCAAAATTTAACTATCCAAAATTTAAAATCATTCTTGATAAAAGTAAATGTAGTTTAAAACTATATCCAAATAGTAAAACATGTCCAAAATTTGTATGGTCACATGAACAATAAAATTAAATATATATCTAGTTCAATGTATAGTGTTACAAGTATCAAGTTATATAGAAAAGTAAATATGACTACATAGATAAGACTATATATAAAAAAATAAATTTAAGACTAGATCTATCAAATATAATGTTGCACACATGTGCATCACCCATAAAATACAGATGGATCTGGTGTCTCTGCCAGCAAAGTCCTAATCCTCGTGCTATCTTGTGAAGAATGGGGAACCTGTACACAATTTTTACAAACATTAAAATTTATTTTTTTAAAATTGAATGAGAATATAGAACTTCATGAAAAACAAAAATGAAAAAAAAATCATGCAATACCTCATGTGGTTCCCTCTCCATTGTGTTTTGTTTCTTATCCACTAAAACATCCTCCACAGTGACATCTTCCACAGTAAAATGTACAATATACATGTACAAGTATATATATATATACATGTACAAGTATATATATATATATATATATATATATATATATATATATATATATATATATATATATATATATATATATATATTAAAAATTTTCAAATGAAAATGCATATATAAACTAATTTTCAATAATATTAAAAAAAAAGTTAGACAACTTGTTCAAATGGTGTGGATGTTCCTATCTCCATCATACACTCCATCGCTATAGTCCGTGGAGAAAGGAAATCATCTCCAAAAACCTAAAATTCAAAATTTTTAAAAGTATAAAATAACTCAAGATCTAGATCTCATTTTATAATAAAACTTTTGAACTTTATTATAACTTATAACTTAAACATATAAGTGAAAAATTGAATACTTGTGATGGTGGATGGTGGATTGGGCACATATCCTAAGGGTGGCTTCGAAAGAAAATCTCCGGAAACCTAAAATTCAAAAAATTTAAAACTGTAAAATAGCTCAAGATCTAGATCTCATTTTTTAATGGAACTTTTGAGCTAAAATATATAACTTAAAAACATATTTATGTGAAAAATTGTTCATACTTGTGATGGTATATTTGACACATCTCTCAAAGAAGAAGGCACCTCCATCCCAAAAACATCTGACGGAATCAGAATTTGTAACCATTTAATTATATACATGTACATTTGTGCACAATTATTTATTTTAAAAATATGTCATAATGTTTCGTATATATAACAATAGATAAAAAATAATTGTACATAATCCTGTTCACTTAAAAAACACTAACATATGCCAACATATCATCTTGATGGTGAGAACCATATTGATTGTGTGATTGATGGTGCGAACCATCTTGATTGTGTGAACAGGAGGCTTTGACCATGATATTAACATCTTTGTTCATCAAGCGTGAGAACTGCAAATGGTGTTAACATATATGATACATTTTTGTTAGATTAATGTATACAAATAAATGTATGTATATATGTATTTATTACAAATTGTACATGTGTTAAAATAATCACCCTAACCATTAACACATACCAATCCCATGCCCTCTTGCTCATGAATAATCAGGTCCTGCCAACCATTGCGACAATTATTTGCATATGTTCTGAGATCTTCAACACTTATGTTGTCTATCTCATCATCTGTATGATACAAAAAATTAGAATGTGAATTCTCTCGTACTCTTTGTCGATTCAGAAAAACATCAACTCTACCCAGTCCACTCTGAACATTGTCAATGATGGCATCTCTTGCTTCTCGACTAATTTGAGAAGTTGCATCCATCTCTGACTGCAAAGTTTCGACATGAAGAGGTCGACTAACCAATGTTGGCTCAAGGTGAGGCAACTCATCATCATGCTTTGCACCCCTGTGGTCACATAATCGAACTTTCCCAGGACCAAAAAATTCAGAGGGAAGGTCATTACAATTGGGTTTCATTCCCAAAAATAATTCTACATAAAATAATTTTTCCAAATAAAGCGGAACCTCGTCGTTCCTTGGGAGTCTTCCATAGGCAGCAAGGTGCCTATCATACAAATGGCCATCTTTATCAGGGTGCTTGAAATATTGTACCTTTAACATCTTTCTTTTCAGTCCTTCTTTGAAATTAAACATAGACTTGGCCATTTACGTTGTAACTTTTTTTTTAACAACCTCCCATGTATCGGGACCCATCACTGTTTCCTTTCTTTTTCTCATCACTTCTAAAAAAGTATCAATGGTTGGCCTAGGACTTAGGTACACATCTACTAGTTCCCTTAAAGAGTGAGTAACTATTTCTAAGCTTTCTATACTCTCAACAGGGAGTTTCAAAGACACAAGATCTCTCTTCAATTTTGAATGAAGATGTTGACACATTTTTAACGTGTATTGTTGTATGTTTGATTCCCAAGGTATATCAAAAATTTCAAACGGATAAGTCGTGGTTGGTATACAACCTTCTTCTTGAATAACGCGTTATGTCCTACGTCTTTTTGGAGCAACATTTTCACCCTCTGCATCAATATATAAAATTTTGTATTTAAATAACAAAACATGTAAACAAATTTATACAAATTGAATGAAAATAATATTCATATTAATGACCACCTCGATTTGGTTGGTCAGCATCATGCCCACCTTGAGACTGTTGAGAACTAGAACAACCACCGATTGGTTGAGAACCAACACGACCATCCATTGATTGGTCTCTGGGGGAATGCATATCACCACCCTCATGCAATTGACCACCACCTATTGATGGGCCTCCATGGGAATGTGTACCACCACTAACCTCACGCAACGAGAGGGAAGCTTCATAAATAAATATGAATTTATAATCAATTCAAAAATACATTCATACATATAAATACACATATATATGTTTGATTAAATTGCGTGAACCATACCACGATTGCGTGAACCATGGCCATGCTCCATTGATAGAGTAGACACCCTTGTCCTCCTACCTCCTAATAAATAAATAAAAACTTATTAAAAACTAATTTAACTCACAAAATTGATAAAAAATCAATTCCACATGTATACATGTATGTACATGGGGATAAAATTATATATATAGTCAATAAAAAAACCAATTCGACATGTATACAGACACGTATGTATGGAGATAAGATTATATAAATACCATGAACACCATGATCCCCCTCTCTCGGAGAGGCATGGGATTCTATTGATCTTCACCTTTCATCCTGCATGATATATATGGACATATATACAATGGATATTTACAATTATTTTTAAATTAGTATTAAAATAAATTCAAAAGATTTCGAAAAATTAATGTAATTTAGTACATAAATTATGTAAACACAACTTTCAAAGCACTAATTGATGTGTGAAACTCAATTTAAACAATTTTTTTTTGAAGTCCTCACATTTTAATTTTATAAAAATGTGAAGTTCACCAAGTTGCGCTTTACATGGTGGGAGCACACTTGGTATATAATTGAAAAAAACACATGGTCATTAAAAATGATGCATTTATAAGTAAAAAACACACACATATCAAAGATATGTTACAATGTCCATCAATAAATTTTGAAGGAGAGTGTCTCAACATCAATTCATCTTTGAGAGATGAACCTTGAATTGAAATTGCCCTGTATAATACTAATTCGTATATTAATTCATCTTTGATAGATGAATCTTGAATTGGAATTACCCCACACAATAGATCACCATATATCTTATTAAAATTTGCACAATGTCTTATACTAAAAATTTGAAATTGTCTAACAATATTGTTTGCTTTTCCATGTAGGTGTTTTAGCCTCTCCATCTTAACTTGGTACACGCCTTTCATCTGGTTTCACACAAGTTCAGAATTGGTGAAAACTACAATTCCATTTGATCCATACTCTGTAGCTGTTCCCAAGCCTTCTATCAATGCAATATAATATGCATCGTTGTTTGTTGTTATTCCTAGTATATTCATTTTCCTTTGGAAGACCTTGTTCATCGCAATATTTCAAAGCATATATGTAATCATTGCTTTTCTTGGATTGGGATAGCAAGAAACATCTATGAATAATGTCCATTTTTCAATCATATTTAGTGGGTTTTTTTATCCATGAAAAAAACAAATTCAATAAAATAAATTAAATTAACATTTATTGCAAATGCATGTGAGAAATGACATGTACATGGTTTGCCTTAAACTTTATGGGAGAAATGACATGTATTAAAGTTTGCCTTAAAGTTTATGGGAGAAATGACACATGTATGGGAGAAATGACACATGTACATGGTTTGCCTTAAAGTTTTCCTTAAAGTTATGGGAGAAATAACATAGAAATTACATGTCTTAAAGTTTGCCTTAAATTTTATGGGAAAAATGACACATGTATGGGAGAAATGAAATATATGTACATGGTTTGCCTTAAAATGTTTATGGGAGAAAGCCTTGAGTTTGTGGGAGAAACGACGTGTGCATGGTTTTCCTTAAATTTTTCCTTAAAGTTTATGGGAGAAATCACATCTAGAAATGATATGCCTGAAAGTTTGCCTTGCCTAGAGTTTAAGGGAGAGATGAAATGTACATGGTTTTCCTTATAGTTTATGGGAGAAATGACATAGAAATGACAAAGAAATGACATAGAAATGACATGCCTTAAATTTTTCCTTAAACTTTATGGGAGAAATGACACATGTATGGGATAAATGACACATGTACTTGGTTTGACTTAAAGTTTATGGGAGAAATGACATAGAATGACATGTACATGGTTCCAAAAACACTAGAAAATGCCTTAAAGTTTATGGGAGAAATGGCATGTACAGAAATGGATATTAAAATGAATAACTTCTGTTTATATTTGTTCTAGAGATTGACTGTAGGGGCATTTACTAGATATGTCACCTTCGAGAAAGGATGAGATCCAGAGGCTACTTGGCCCTTTACAGACTTTGCCTTTAGAACTTGTAGAATTTAACACTCAACAGAGTGACTCAAATCCTATGGAAGTTCAACCACTTTAGGTTCTCACCAAGGTTTTTAGGAGAATGCCTTGAGTTTGTGGGAGAAAGCCTTGAGTTTGTGGCAGAAATGACATGTGCATAGTTTTTCTTAAAGTATGCCTTAAATTTTATGGGAGAAATCACATCTAAAATGACACGGCTTAGAGTTTTCCTTGCCTAGAGTTTAAGGGAGAAATGACATGTAAATGTTTTGCCTTATATTTTATGGGAGAATGACATAGAAATGACAGAGAAATGAAATAGAAATGACATGCCTTAAAGTTTTCCTTTAAATTTATGGGAGAAATAACACATGTATGGGAGAAATGACACATGTACATGGTTTTCCTTAAATTTTATGGGAGAAATGACGTAGAAATGACATGTACATGGTTCCAAAAACACTAGCAAATTCCTTAAAGTTTATGGGAGAAATGACATGGACAAAAATGGATATTACAATGAAGAACTTCTATTTAGATTTTTTCCAGAGATTGACTATAGGGGCATTTACTAGATATTTCACCTTTGAGAAAGGATGAGATCTAGAGGCTACTCAGCCCTTTACAGACTCTTCCTTTAGAACTTGTAGAAGTTAACACTCAACAGAGTGACTCAAATCCTATGGAAGTTTAGCCACTTTACATTCTCACCAAGGTTTTTAGGCCTTAAAGTTTGCCTTGAGTTTATGGGAAAAAGCCTTGAGTTTGTAGTAGAAATGACATGTGCATGGTTTTCCTTAAATTTTGTCTTAAATTTTATGGGAGAAATCACATCTAGAAATGACATGCCTTAAAGTTTGTCTTGCCTAGAATTTAAGGGGGAAATGAAATGTACATGGTTTTCCTTAAAGTTTTCCATATAGTTTATGGGAGAAATGACATAGAAATGAAAGAGAAATGACATAAAAATGACATGCCTTAAAGTTTATGGGAGAAATGACATGTACATGGTTCCAAAAACACTAGAAAATGCCTTAAAGTTTATTGGAGAAATGGCATGTACATGGTTATCCTTAAAGTTTTCCTTGAGTTTATGGGAGAAATGAAAGAAATGAAATGTATGTTCATGGCTATCCTTAAAGTTTGCCTTAAACTTTATGGGAGAAATGACATAGAAATGACATGTACATGGTTATCCTTAAAGTTTTCCTTGAGTTTATTGGAGAAATGGGAGAAATGACATGTATTTACATGGTTATCCTTAAAGTTTGCCTTAAATTTTATGGGAGAAATGACATAGAAATGACATGTACATAGTTTTCCTTAAAGTTTGCAAAATTATTTTATGCACTTACTATTAAAACAACTAGTGGTAGTGGTTGATGAAGTTATATCAAAGGTCACACCTTGATGAGTTTGTGGGAGAAATGACATGTACATGGTTTTCCTTAAAGTTTATTTTGCCATAAATTTTATGGGAGAAATCACATCTAGAAACCTTTACTTTGACATCTATAAATAGGCTAATAACTTTAAAAAAGATTTTTCAACTTTCATTAGTTATGTCCTTAATAAGAAGTAAGATTTAGCACCTAACAGATCGTCTAATAATATAATAATGTCATTTTTGGCTTGTACTATCATTCATCCTTGATATTAATTATGAACAACTTATTCTTCCCTTTGCACCTAAGGTGTATATAAAGTATTCGATTGAACTTATGAGTTTTATTGGAGTAGATGCACGGGTAGTAGCTGTAGTTGGCCTTTAAATTTTACAAAAGTAAATATGGATTGTTGATTGAAGCTTTCTAATGAACAATAGGAAATGGGCATCCAATAATATGGTTCTATGATTATAGACACCTTAGATAATGTACTTAACAATTAAGAAGCTCACTCGAAATTTGCAAACGGTAAAGAAGCTTTGTTATTTTTTGATGGCTGTTATGAAGGAAAGAACAAGAATGAATATTATGAAATGTAGAGATAATGACGATGTAATAGATTTGCAAGTAATATTGTTGGCAGTGTTAGCTTCATATCAACACAACAAACTCTGTTGCACCATTTTTGAATATTGTCACAATGGAGGTGAGAAAATAATGCCACCATTTATGAAGGGATTACTATAAAATACCTACTACTTTTGTAGTCAAGCATTTTTGTTTCCACCATTTTAAGAAGGAAAGGTGCAAGAAAATTTTAAATATTACAACAGGAAGCAGAGACCAGTGATAAAGCTACAATTAAGAAAGAAGGTACTCAAGGTACAACATGAAGGAAAGGTGCAAGAAAATTTTAAATATTACAACATGAAGTAGAGACCAGTGATAAAGCTACAATTAAGAAAGAAGGTAATCAAGGTACAACATGAAGGAAAGGTGCAAGAAAAGTTTAAATATTACAACACGAAGGAGAGACCAGTGATAAAGCTACGATTAAGAAAGAAGGTACTCAAGGTACAACATGAGATATAAAGTCACAATTGATTTCCTTTATTCTTAACACGAAAGACAATGCTAAGAAACATTTCCTTGGCAACAATTGGAGGGTGGACTGTTTCAGAATTTGGGGTATATTTTGTAGGTCTAATCTATGCAAACATTTGAAGATATTGCATATATCTAACAACAATCAAATAACATTGTTTGGGTAGGTAAGTTTGTTGTGCTAATACATTTTTAAAAAGAAAACTATATAGCAAAGGTACTAGAGCTAGATCTATAGCTTGGACCAATGCCATGAGGCTTCTAATAGACCGCAATATTTAACACAGATATCCATCGGTTGCTCATGGGCTCCAGACAAGTTTGGATGGTAGATCTTGGTGAAAGTAAGCATTTGATAAAAACAGAGGTCACATGTTAGACCTTAAGAAAATTGAAAATGAAAATATCTTTGGTTCAATAAGATGGTTGTTACTGCAGTATGTGCATTTTTGTGTGTTTCATAAAGGTAACTTGCAACATTGGTTATTTCAAAGGTTTTATTTACATTAGGAAACCTAATGAAAGTTGGTTCAAATTTTTAAAAGATTTAGAATATGTGCACACTTTTTTTGTTAAAGCCATAAATGAGTACGTATTTATTCAAAATAAGACAATGGTAAAATGTGAAGGAAAAAATGAATTAAACAATGTTTCTGTAATTTCCTTCTTTCATTAATGGTTCACATAGATCTGGGGACCGCACAAGAAATGAAGCAAAGGAAGAGTTTTTTCGTCTACCTGGAAACTTGGAGATGACAAGATGACGAGGCTGCAACGAGAGGAGAAGGCAGGAGATTGTCGAAGATGTCGTGGAGGACGCAGTTGAAGATGCCACAGAGGACACAGTTGAAGACGTCACGGAGGATGCAACCGAAGAAATAACCTACAAACAAAAAAACAGAGAAAAAAAATTAAAACCCACAAAAAAATACACAAAAAATAAACTAGAGCAACATCATTCTCACCTCCTTGCCCCTGCAACACCAAGCCCCTGCAACAACAAACATAAACACAATGCAACAGACAGCGAGACAATAAACACAAACACAACGCAAACACATCGAGAAAGCCAGATGACACAGATACGACAATGGTAACAAACGGTAACAAGCCCGAAACCTCTTAAGGTTTGCGAGCCAGTATATTTATAAGAAAAAGTTCAGCTGAATTATTTTAAAAATTTGGGCCAAACTAATAGTTCAGTCAAACCAATAGTTCAGCCGAACTAATAGTTCGGTCGGACTATTAGTTCGGTCGAACTTTGGTTACTGGTTTTCCCATCTCCGACCAAAAATATGTTTATCCACGTCGTTAATACATTGTCAATGTAAATGTATTAATTAGTTTGGCCGAACTAATTTCCAAACTTCGGCCAAACTTATATAAAAATTTGGCTGAACTATTGGGAAAATAAATTTTCCACCCGTGTTTCTCACAAAAGTGTAACCCACCTTCGCATTTTTACCTATTAGGGGTTTATAAAATATGGTTTATAATATTGACATTTATAATATTGTATTTAATATTGAGTTTATAATATATGGGGTTAACATTGGATTTAAAATATTGGGTTTTAATATTGAATTTTATAATATTAGGGTTTTATAATATGAATGCAAGGGTTTATAATATTAATCAAGTAGCATTTATAGTATTAATTCTATGGTTTATAATATTATTTCTAGGGATTATAATATTAATATTAGGATTTATATTTGTTGGGCTTTATAACCTTAGGGTTTATCATGTTTGAATTTATATTAGGGTTTAAATTGTGACATTGGAATGGTAGGAAAATCTATCCAATGTCGGAGTGCGACAATCATTGTCAAAATGTTACATTACATTGCAATTTATTTAATCATTTGCATTGTCACATTGAATAAATTTAGGTTTAATATTCTGGTTTATGATTGGGTTTAAAGTTTATAATCATACGGTTTATAATTGTAGGGTTCAAAATATTAATCCCTTGGATTTAATAATCCATTGAGTTTATAATAGTATTAATCCCATAGGTTTATAATATCAACAATCCCTTTGGTTTATAATATTAATTTATAATATGTATAATATTAGAATAGGGTTTATAATCTTACAGTTTATAATATTAATCCTAGGGTTTAATACTACTTTGTTAGGTTTATAATCTCTTAGGTTTAGAATATTTATCCCCTTGGTTTATTAATTCATTTGGTTTATCATATTAATCCTTTAGGTGTTTTAATCCCAAGGATTTATGATGTTAATCACTTGGGTTTATAATATAAATAATCCATGTGTTTTATTAATCCATATGGTTTATTATAATAATAAGCCCTTAGGTTTATTAATCTGTTGGGTTTATAATATTCATCTCTTGGGTTTTTTAATCCCAAACATTTATAATATTAATCCCTAGGGTTGATTAATCGTTAGGTTTTATATTATAAGTAATCCATTGAGTTTATTATTCCTTTCGATTTATAATATTAATCCCTTCAGTTTATAATATTTATAATTCATTATGTTCATTAATCTCTTGTATTTATAATATTAATCCTAAGGGTTTATAATATTAGTGCATTGAGTTTATAATATTCAACCCTTGTGTTTATTAATCCCTTGGGTTTATAATATTAGTCACTTGGGTTTTAATACTAATACTTTGGGTTTATAATATTAATTCCCTAGGTTTATATTATTAATCCCTCAGGTTTTTAATATTAATCCCATGGTTTATAATATTGATCCCTTGACTTTTTAAGATTAATCAATTCAGTTTATAATATTTTTTAATTTTATGGGTTTATTAATCCCTTGGTTTTATAATATTAAGACCTTTGGTTTTTAATATTAGTGCCTTGGGTTTATAGGTTTAATATTAATTGTAGGGTTTATAATATTATTCCCTTGGGTTTATTAACTCGTTAGGTTTATTATAATAATAATATCTTTGATTTATTAATCTTTTGGGTTTATAATATTCATTTTTTGGGTTTTTTAATCCAAAATGTTTATAATATTAATCCCTTTGGTTGATTAATCACTTTGTTTTATATTATCACTAATCCCATGGGTTTATTAATCCCTTTGATTTACAATATTAATCCCTTGGGTTTATAGCATTAATAATCCAATGGGTACATTGATCTCTTGGTGTTATAATATTATTCCTAAGGGTTTATAATATTAATGCCCTGGGTTTATAATATTCAAATTTTGGGTTTATTAATCCCTTCGATTTATAATATTCATCCCTAGGGTTTATTGATTGAGTGAGTTTATAATATTAATACAAAGGGTTTATAATATTAATCACTAGGGTTTTAATATTGACAACTTGGGTTTATAATATTAATCCCTTGGGTTTATATTATTAATCCCTTATGTTTTTAATATTATTCCCTTGATTTTTTAAGATTAATACATTTGGTTTATAATATTTGTAATCCTCTCAGTTTATTAATCCATTTGTTTTATAATATTAACCCCTTTGGTTTTTAATATTCGTTCCTTAAGTTTACAAGTTTAATATTAATTGTAGGGTTTATAATATTAATCCTACTTTTTAATATTAATCCCTCGGGTTTATTGATCCCCATAGTTTACAATATTAATTTTTTTTTGGGTTTATAATATTAATAATATCTTGGGTTTATTAATTGTTTGGGTTTATAGCTTTGATCCCTTTGATTTATCATTCCCTTGGGCTTATAATATTAATAATCCCTTGGATTTGTTGATCCCTTGGGTTTATAATATTATTATCTCTTGGGTTTAATAATCCCTTAGGTTTATAATATTAATATTAGTTTTGATATATTAATATTATAATTTATAATATTAATCCTATAGTTTATAATATTAATCTGCGAGTTTATAATCCTTTTAACATATAATATTAATTGACGCAGACTAGCTGCATAATTCTCAGAATACGCGCAGAAACTATATAGTTTACACTCCACACAATTTTATTACCCGCAGCAGATTTTTTTTTTTTACTTCGGAGCTTGTTAAACATACATATGTGCGTGATCAACAACGTTAATTTAAACAAACACATATAACCCAAAACAATGCATATACGTGGAATTTCTTACCGGAGGGACCCACAATAAGCTTTACCAATCACCAGCGATCCCAAGTCACACAATTTGCAGTTTAACTTTAACACTTAAACTTTATTCCTTGCGAACTGCGAAGTTGCGCTGAGCCAAGACGTGTCCTCCACTTTTTCGCATCGCAAAAAAACTAGTTTACTTTGCGATGCCTTAACTCTTAACTTCTAAATCTTGCGAATTGAGAAGTTGCTTCCTGTGCGCTATGATCTCCACCATTGGTTTGGTTCTTGATCCGACGATCCTCATTATCTCTCCACTTCCTCACTTCACATCACAGGTTAAACCATTTAAATTGTGAAACTATTTAAGGGTAAACTCTGTTTTGTGTGATGTGCGATGTTTCTCAATTGTGATGAGAAATCTCTCGTTGATCGGGTTCAAATCTACGACCCTCGTCATGCCTGCAATCATATTATCCTTCGACTATATAACTAATATATATGCAATTCAACAGAGTTTTAAACCAATAGTTTCGAATTGAGAGCTTGATCAATTACAAAACACTTGGAATTTAATAATAAATGAACTTATAGAGCCAACCCCTTAATCAACTTGTTATTACAATTGTTTATGCTCTCTCTGCTCTCTCCTCTTGCACACCTATTTCGCACTTATCTCACTCTTTTTCTTTACACCGCTTTCTCACAACTATTCATATATATATATATATATATATATATATATATATATATATATATATATATATATATATATATATATATATATATATATATATATATATATATATGAAGTGGTCCTTCTCGCCTCTAAATAGATTTCTGTTGAACCACTCTTAACAAAAAAATACTACCCTATTTCTAATCTCTTATCCTACTTGGCTTGATCTCCTCGCAGGGAGAAACCAATTTCTATTTTATTCCTAATTAATTTAGCAAACCCAAATAGACTAACTCCTCTCATTTTAAAACTAAATAAAATATTAATAACCAATGTTTATCCAACTCATGTTAGCCACAGCATGTGAACACACAATCACATTGTTGGCTAAGTCCAGATGCTCTTGCATCAGACTCCTAGGGAAGAAAATATTGATCCATCAATGCTTCAAGATCTGTACTAAAATTATATAACTCTGCTACTGTCATCCAACTGGCATCTTCCACAGGGTGTCCTTTCCATTTGAATAGATACTTATAGTAGGTTTGTCCTTTGGTCTTCTTTTCTGCTCTTTTCTCCAAAATGGCTTCCACTTCTTTCTTTGTTGTCTTTGGCATCTGTTCCTTCCAATTCAAAGTCTGGTCTTCCTCTTCTATAGATTCTTCTTGTAGCTCTTCCTCTGTTCCTTTGCATAGGTACAAATCTGCAACATTAAATATGGGTGGTATTCCAATTCCTGTTGGTAATCCTGTCTCATATGCATTTGAAGAAATTTTCCTCAAAATTCTACATTTTCTACCTTTTTCATTTTTAATTTGTTATAAGTACCGAATCGAAACATTTCCTTCCTTAGATAAACTATGACCAAATCATCTACTTGAAACTCCCTTTCAGTCCTCTTCATATCAGCTCTTTGTTTATACTTTTGGGTGTTCTTCTATAAGCTCTGCTTGACATCATCCTGCAACCTTTGTATCTGTTCTGCAAATTCTTCAGCTTTAGTACTCCTTGTCTCTTGTTTGCTCAAATATCTAAGTTCATACGCCCCTCTTGGATGCATTCAAAAAAAAATCTGAGATGGACTCATTCCAGTACTCGGATTAGGAGTATCATTATAGGAAAATTTAGATTAAGCAAGGGCTAAGTCCCATTGCTTTGGATTTTTGTAAACCAAACCCCGTAATATGGTTTCGAAGCTCCTGTTCACCACTTCAGTGTGTCCATCTATCTGAGGATGATAGCCTGAATTGAAGCTGAGGTTTGTACCCATCTTCTTCCATAGAGTCCTCCAAAAGTGTCCTACGAATTTTGTATCCCTATTTGAAGCAAGACTCACAGGCAATCTTGCAATCTTATAACTTCAGAGAAAAATAAATTAGCAATGTGAGTTATATCACTAGTTTTCGTACAAGCAATAAAATGTGTCATTTTAGAAAATATATCTACAACAACATAGATAGAATCATGTCCTCTTTGAGTCTTCGGCAATCCTAAGAAAAAATCCATGTTGAAAACATCCCAAGGTCTATTGGGTATTGGTAATGGCTAATATAAAACTGTGTTTTGGCTTCTTGCTTTGGCATGTTGACAAATCCTGCACTTCTTAACAAACTTTTTGATATCAGTTTGCATTTTTGGCCAATAATAAAAAGCACTTACTTGAGAAATTTTTTTATCCTGTCTAAAGTGTCTAGACAGTCCTCCACTTTGTTTTTCCTTAATCATATTCTCCCTCATGGAACACTTAGGTATACACAATTTATTATTCTTGAACAACAATCCTCCTTGGATCAAGTAATATAACCATTGGATTCTATTATGAATCACTTGATTCTTAATAGCTGCATATATTTCTTTGAAATATTTGTCTTCCTTATACATGTCAATCATCTCTTCAAACCCAAAAATTCCAATCTTCAACTCTTGCATAATCAAATTTAATCTACTCAAAGAATCTACAAATTTTCTTGACTTACCAATTTTATGTTTGATTACAAAGGTAAAAATCTGTAAAAAATCCACCCACTTTGCATGCTTTTGGTTCAACTTAGGCTGATTGTTTATGACCTGTAGTGCATGGTTATCTGAATACAACACAAATTCCTTGGGAAACAAATAAAGCCTCCATTTCTTCAAAGCCTACACAATAGCATAGAACTCCTTATCATAGGATGAATAATTTTTCTTAGCCTCATTTAAATTTTCACTGAAATAAGCTATAGCTGCTCTTGACTCAAGACAACTCCAATTGCTATCCCACTGGCATCAGTCTCAACTTGAAATGTTTTATCAAAATTTGGAAAAGCCTAAACAGGTACTTCGGTGATCTTCTTTTTCAACAAATTGAAATTCCAATCTGTTGCTTCTGTCCATTTAAATAGTTGGTTGCTCTGATTTATAGTTTCAATTATTGGTGCACAGATTTGACTTAAAATTCTTATAAATTTTCTGTAAAAACCTGCAAGACCATGAAAAATATTTACCTCAAATATACTTCTCGGAGTTGGCCAATTCAGTATTACCTGAATCTTTTCTAGGTCCATCTTCAAGCCCTCCTTTGAGACTATAAATCCCAAGTAAATGAGCTCTTTCTACATGAAACTACACTTCTTCAAATTTATGAGCAACTTCTCCTTTTGCAAAGTACTTAACACCAGTTTGACATGCTCCAAATGCTCCTCCTTACTCGTAATGAAAATCAGAATGTCATCAAGATAGACTATCATAAAATTTCCTGAATACTCTTTCAAAACCTCATTCATTAGTCTCATAAATGTGCTTGGTGCATTAATGAGCCCAAAAGGCATCACTAATAATTCATATAATCCACTGCTGGCCTTAAAAGCAGTCTTCCATTCATCACCTTCTCTAATCCTTATTTGATGGTATCTACTCTTTAGATCTATCTTAGTAAAATACTTTGACCCACTTAACCAATCCATCAAATCATCTATGTGTGGCAATGGAAATCTATACCTGATAGTGATCTTGTTTATGGCTCGAGAATTAGTACAGATGTGTCACTCACCTCCTTTATTTGGAATAAGCACGAATGGTACTGCAAATGGACTAAGACTCTCTTTGATTAGTCCTTTATATAATATCTCCTGTACCTGTCTTCCAACTTCTTCATTCTCCCTAGGAGTCATTCTATATGCTGCTTTGTTTGGTAAAATTGCACCAAGTATTAAATCTATGTGATGACTGATACTTCTGATTGGTGGCAATTTACCTGGTAATTCATCAACAACTATATCAGCATAATCATCTAACAAATCTTTAATTTCCACAGGAATATTGTCTAAATTAGTAGAAGTCAAAATTACCTTTGGTTTTCCGACAACAGCAAAATGCATTTCTTTCTCCTTGTTGACTTCTTGCAACAATTCCTTTCCACTAATTAGCATAACATTATTCTCAGCTATTCCTTTTTCTATTTCATCCTTCAAAGGTAGCAATGTGTGCTTCTTCCTGTCCTTCTTTATGATGTAGGTATTCCTTTTTCCATCATGAATGGATTTTCTGTCAAATTGCCAAGGTCTTCCCAACAATACATGGCACACGTCCATTGGCATCACATCACACAATATGAAATCCTTATATGTACTGATATGTATCTCTACTTTGCACTGTTCTGTCACCAAAATCTGATGTCCCTTCTATATCCATGACACTCTATAAGGAGTAGGGTGTACCACCTTACTCAACCCAAATTTCTCAACCATATCTCTAGAAACAAGATTATTAGTGCTTCCACTGTCAATCACAACTTTATAGCACTTTTCTTCACACTTGCATACAGTCCTAAATAGACTCTTCCTCTGTGCTAGCTCATTTTCTTCCTTCTCTACCTTAAGCAATACTCTTTTGAGTAATAAATACTCTTCTGCCTCAGGTGGTTCTTATTTCCCCGTGACCTGAGGATTTTCTTCCTATGCCTTAGCGACATTCACATTTCGCTGATTTGCTGATTTGTTATGAGGATAATCCCATGATCCATTTCCACATTATCCACATGTGTAGCACTGAATATCTCTTCCTCAGCCTCTTCCTCTAGGTGAAAATCTTCCTCTACCAAAGTCTCCTCTCTGTGGCGGTCTGCTACTCGAACCTCGTGTTTCATTATGAGAGTGTTGAAATCTTGCTCTGAAATTTCCTCGTCCTCTTGCTAGACTTTTAACTCTATTCCTCTTACTTTGCTTCCTCAAAATTTTCTCCTCCACTTTCAAAGCTGCTTGAGAGGCATCCTCAATTGTCTTTAGACTCAACAAACTGATTTCATCCAGTATATCATACCATAAGCCATTGATGTATCTAGCTACTTTATCCATATCATCTTCAACATGTCCTGCTCTAATGCTCAACTTGTAAAACTCCTCTATATACTCCTTGACAATCATTACTTTCTGCCTCAAATTCTACAATTTCTTGAACAAATTCAATTGATAGTCCTTTGGCATAAACTTATTCTTCAACTTCCTTATCATTTTATCCCACTGCTTGGTTTTAGGCTTTCCCTTTCTAACTCTGGATGTCTGTAGCTAATCCAATCAGATAGATGCATGGCCCTTCAACTTGGTAGTTGCATACTTGACCTTCTTCTTATCTTTGATTTATTCCAATTCGAAATACTTATCCATTGAACTGATCCAATCCATCATCTCATCCACATTAAGGTTCCCTTTATATGAAGGAATATCCATCCTCGGTTTCCCACTAACCTTTGCCAATATCTTAAAAACTTTAGTTGCCTCATCTTCTACTGCTTCTTCTTCCTCAAAAGTTTCCTCTGCTGCACTGACATCTCCTTCTTCAGGTGCTCTCCTCTGAGCAACCTCTACTATCTCCATTATTGTATGAAGATGCCGAATTTCATCTAGTAGAATTGCATTTGCTTGCGACCTTCCACGACCTATGCCAACTCCTCTCTTGTGTGGTATATTTGCTTCAACCTTCAAGAACATAACTCAAGTCTGATCTGATACCAAATGATGCAAAATAGCTGCACAATTCTCAGAATATGCACAAAAACTATATAATTTACACTCCACACAACTTTACTACCCACAACAGATTTTTTTTTAACTTCAGAGCTTGTTAAACATACATACGTGCACGATCAAAAATGTTAATTAAAACAAACACATATAACCCAAAACAATGCATATACATGGAATTTGTTACCAGAGGGTTCCACGATAAGCCTGACCAATCACCAGTGATCACAAGTCGCACAATTTGCAGTTTAACTTTAACACTTAAACCTTATTCCTTGCGAATTGCGAAGTTACGCTGAGCCAACACGTGTCCTCCCCCTTTTTGCATCGCAGACAAACTAGTTTACTTTGCGACACCTTAAATCTTAACTTCTAAATCTTACGAATTGTGAAGTCGCTTCCCGTGCACTACAATCTCCACCATTGGTTTGGTTCTTGATCTAATGATCCTCGTTATCTATCCACCTCCTCACTTCGCATCACAGGTTAAAAAATTTAACTTGCGAAACTCTTTAATGGTAAACTCTGTTATGTGTGATGTGCAATGTTTCTCAACTGCAATGAGATCTCTCCAGTTGATCGGGTTCAGATTTACAACCCTCGTCGCGCCTACAATCTGATTATCCTCCGATTGTATAACTAATATATATGTGATTCAACTGAGTTTTAAACCAATATATTCAAACAGAGAGCCCGATCAATTACAAAACACTTGGAATTTAATAATAAATGAACTTACAGAGCCAAGCCCTTGATTGGCTGGTTATTACAATTGTTTATTCTCTCTCTGCTCTCTCCTCTTGCACACCTATTTCACACTTATCTCACTCTTTTTCACACTCTTCTCTCTCTCACACACCTATCTCATACATATATATATCTATTTGAAGTGGTCCTTCTCGCCTCTAAATAGATTTCTATTGAACCACCCTTAACAAACAAATGCTACCCTATTTCTAAGCTCTTATCCTACATGGCTTGATCTCCTCATAGGGAGAAACCAATTTCTATTTTATTCCTAATTCATTTAGCCAACCCAAACAGACTAACTCCTCTCATTTTAAAACTAAATAAAATATTAATAACCAATGTTTATCCAACTCATGTCAGCCACAACATGTGAACACACAATCACATTGCTGGCTAAGTCTGGATTCTCCTCCATCATTAATTCTAGGTTTTAATATTAATTGTTTAGGTATCCATTGGGTTTATAATATTAATCTCAGGGTTTTTATTCTTAATATTTAATAATAATTGTAGGGTTTATAATTTTGATCCCTTGATTTTACTAATCCATTAAATTTATAATACTAATAATCCCTTTCATTAATTAATCCCCTATGTTTATAATATTAATCCCTCAGGTTTATTAATTTATACGATTTATAAAATTCATTCCTTGGGTTTATATATTAATAATCCCTTGGTTTTATTGATCCCTTGGGTTTATAATAAGTTTTTATAATATTAATCGCTTGGTTTTTTAATACTAGTTCCTTGGGTTTATAATATTATTCCCAATTATTTTTAATGTCAATCCCTTAGGTTTATTAATTTCTTAAGTTTATAATATAGTATAGTATAATATTGTTAACTTTATGGTTAATAATTTTATAAACTGAAGGGTTGAAAACATTAATATAGTGTAGTTTAAGATGCCTACTATTAACAATATTAATATAGTATAGTTTGTGATATAGTATTTATACAGAGCTTAATATTAGTATTTATAGTATTGGGTTTACAGTCATTTGGGTTTAATAATCCATTTGGATTATTATTCCCTTGAGTTTTTACTATTAATCCCTTGAGTTTTTAAGATTAATACATTTGGTTTATAATATTTTTAATCCTTTGAGTTTATTAATCCCTTGGTTTTATAATATTAATCCCTTTGTTTTTAAATATTACTGCCTTAAGTTTATAGGTTTAATATTAATTGTAGGGTTTATAATATTAATCCTACCTTTTAATATTAATCCCTTAGGTTTATTGTTTCCTAGGCTTTACAATATTAATAATATTTTGGGTTTATAATATTAATGATATCTTGAGTTTAATAGTTGTTCGTGTTTATAATTTTTATCCCTTTGGTTTATTTATTCCTTGGTCTTATAATATTCACAATCCATTATCTCTTGGGTTTAATAGTCCCTTAGGTCTATATATTAGTATTAGTTTTGATATATTAATCTTATATTTAATAATATTAATCCTATAGTTTATTATTAATCCCAAGGTTTATAATTATTTTAGCATATAATATTAATTCTAGGTTTTAATATTAATGGCTTAGGTTTATACTCCATTGGGTTTATAATATTAGCCTTAAGGATTATATTCTTAGGATTTAACATTAATTTTAGGGTTAATAATATTAATCTCTTATTTTTATTAATCCCTTGAATTTATAATACTAATAATTCATTTAGTTTATTAATCTCCTTTGTCTATAATATTAATCCATTGGGTTTATTAACTTCTTTTGTTTATAACATTCATTCCTTGGGTTTATAATAAGAGTCTCAAGTGTTTATAATATTAATAGTTTGAGTTTTTAATATTAGTTCTTTGGGTTTATAATATTAATCTCAATGATTTATAATATTAATCCTTGGGTTTATAATATAAATTCCTTGGGTTTATTAATACATTGGTTTTATAATATTAATCACTTAGGTTTATTAATTGTTTAAGTTTAATATAGTATAGTATAATATTGTTAACTATATCGTTAATAATTTTATAAACCCAAGGGTTGCAAATATTAATATAGTGTAGTTTATGATGTCTATGGTTAACAATATTAATAGAGTATAGTTTGTGATATAGTATTTATATTGAGCTTAATATTAGTATTTATAGTATTGGGTTTATAGTCCCTTGGGTTTAATAATCCTTTTGGTTTATTACTCCCTTGAGTCTATAATATTGTTCCCTAGGGTTTATTAATCTGAAGGGTTTTAATATTAATGTCTTGGTTTATAATATTAATATCTTAGTTTATAATATTAATTTTTTAGATTTATTAATCTCTTAAGCTTATAATATTAATAATCCTTTGGTTTTACAATATTAATTCATTGTGTCTATTAATCCTTATATTTATAATATTCATTTCTTGGGTTTATTAATCCTTTTAGTTAATTTATTATAATAGTATTCAGTTATTCTCTCTCTCTCTCTCTCTCTCTCTCTCTCTCTCTCTCTCTCTCTATATATATATATATATATATATATATATATATATATATATATATATATATAACAAACATTATATTATATTTTAGTTTAATATATAGTCTCTATATAATTAATATTATCAATATATTCCAACTATATACATAAATAATATTGACAATTATATTAATAAATATATATAAATTATTAACCATAATATAATGGAAAAAAATAAGTAATATTAATAATAATTACATATTATGCTATATGTTAATTATATTATAATTTCAAATATAACTATTAATATATTATAATATTAATATATAACATAATATTAATATAATAACCATAAATATATAAATATACAATAATATGGTGGTTATTATTTATATAATTATTAATAATGTACATAAGCCTTGTCCACTGATTTGGGCTTAAACAACATCACTTGCTCACACAGATGGCGATGCAGACCCCCCAAATACTTGAGGAGTACATCTTGTTTCTTTGGAGAGATACACAAAATTATAGCCATCTTCTTTAATTTCATGGTGTATTCTTGCACGCTTTGGCTTGGCGTTTGTCTGAACTAATGCCACCGGATCCATTGGTCCTCCACATACCGAATGGGTTAAAACTGTGACCTAATGAGGGTTTTGAATCTTCCCACTTATTCATGAGAGGTTCTCCCTCCAACCTCATGGTTTCTATGTGGATCTCCCACCAAGTTATTGCATGATCCTCCAATTTCAACTGCACAAATGAGATATTTTACCCTTGCTCGATCTTATGGAAACTAAAATAAACTTCCATTTGCTGAAACTAGTGGTTCAACTTCAAAGCATCGATCTCACCATGGTATGGCTCGAGATCGACTTTTGATTCCATTCTAAATAGAGGCTGGTTAATGGCACTTGGTCTGAGTTTATCTTTTTCAGTTTCTGTCTTCAACTGGTTCTCCTTCTCTCATCGATCTTCTGATCCCCATTCTGATTTTTCCTTTGCATTCGAACACCTATCTTCTCCAAGTATCCCCAGGTTGTTATTCAAGACCGCCATGAGCAAATTTAAATTACATTTGATATCTCCAACTTGTTGTTCCAGGTACGTAAACCTCACACCTCTACAAGATCACGAGGTTGGTTTACAGATTCATCAACCATGATTATGGTTTTACAATTTTCGGCCCCGCTGATCTAGATCCCTGCAATCTCCACAAAATAACCAAAGAAACTTGCTAAGATGCCAAATAATCTGTTAACAGTCATGGATATTCCACTGGATAGTTCATCACAACAGATCTGATAATAATATATTAAAGTTATGAATTCTTACACTATTACAGTTTTATTAAACTTCTAGATCTGTAAATTTAACTGTAATCATTGCATGCATGCGAATGGAAATTATGTGAAAAAGTAGAGAACGACAAAATAATCTCTCTCACACACACATTAGACACAATATATGCTCTAGGAAACCCTTTCGGGAGAAAACCCAGCCAAAGGTTAGGTCGTTGCGCTCTCTTTCTTTGTCTGGAAATAAGGTTGCAGATACAAAGAAGTAATGTATGTGGCTCATGGGCTGCTACAGTGCACAATCCTCTCTATGTGATCTACCTCCTATCTCTCCTAGCTATATTTTCTCATCTATGGAACAAAATACTCTCGAAAGAATGGAATGCCTCTTCCTCCCAGTGGCTCGGTTATAACATAGCTTGATAACCTACTAGTAGTTAAGTTTGACTACATCAACTCTTATCTAGAGTTACAATATAGAATCTTCTAGAATATTTTACATCACACACACATGGCTCGCCCCTGATGTAGGAGCATCGGGACTTAGCCAGCAATGTGAAAATTTGTTCACATGTTGTGGCTAGATATGTTGAAATTCATTGACTGATGGGTCAAAACTAGTTTTACTGAGAGGGTTGGATCTCTCAACGATTTTTTATAATTCATTTATGTAATAAGTTAGAGATTATCTTTATTTATATTTAGAGATAGATTTGTTTGCATAGGTGTGAGGGAGAGCTAAGAAATAGAGGATTTTTGTTTATGTTAGAGAGATATTCAAGTGAATAAAAGATAGGAAGAACGTAATCAGAGAGGGGATTGGAGAGGCATGTGTAGATCGATTGCGTAGAGAGTGTTTTTGGAATTTTATGTATTTAGAGACAAAGGTATTTTCCTGTGTAATCGGGTCTAAGGCCGAGACTCTGTATTGTTTAGCTAAATTGAAACAGATTGTGTGCGTATCATTCCTTAATCGACCCGTGGAGGCCTCGATCTCTTTGTTTTGCTCTAAAACCATATCGTATTGATTCTGATCTGTATATTTCATTTTTTTTTAAGGGAATGGTTGCATTAAAGGACCAATTGGTGGGTGTATTGTATCATTCTGGTTACATAGGAAAAAACAAGCAAATACACTAAGTATTGGGTTAAAACCACGATTGAAACAGAGGCTGGACTTCAAGCAATTATAGAGTGAGTTTTATTGTTATCGAGTCTGCAGAACCCAATCGCATCGAACTCTTTTGTGTTTTCCATATGGCATTGCCGATCCACATCGCATCTCCAATCCATATCGTATCGCCGATTCATATCGCATCACGATCCATATTGCATCGCTATCCACATCGCATCACCGATCCATATCGCATCGCTAATCCATATCACATTGCGGCATTGAAGGTTAAGGAGCCTGGCGAAGGGGATATTGCGATTATGATTGTGCGAGTAAATCGCAACCGTTGGATCATGGAAGTGGTCTCACTATAGTGAAAAGTGTTTCGAGCGCGTGGAACCTTTGTCATGTAACTGGAGTTTTTATTGGGGTGTTTTTTTGAATTCTGCTTCCGCTTTGCGTCATTTTTGGTATTGGAGCTTGTTACGCTGTTTTGAGCATCATAGATAGAATGCCGCCTAGAAGAGGAGCTGGGGTAGGTCGAGGGAGACCTATAGAAAACACAGTTTTGCTAGATGAGATCCGACATTTGCACACAAGAATGGCTACCATGGAAACCACGCAACGAAGAGCGACATAGGGTGGAGTTGCTAGTGCCAATGAGGAAGAGTCCACAGACAAAGAAGTGGAGGAAGAAAATGAAGTAGAAAAAGTCATGAAGATGCTAGTCAAAGCCAGCAGTCGACCGAGGATAGAAGTTCCTTTATATGATGGAAGTCTTAATGTGGAGGCGCTAACGGACTGGGTAAGTTCGTTGGATAAGTACTTCAACTATGAAGAAGTCGATGATAAGAAGAAAGTGAAGTTTGCAGCCACGAGATTGAAAGGCCATGCAACCTTATGGTGGGACAAATTACAGCTATCCAGGGAGTGAAAAGGGAAGTCCAAAATTAAGAAATGGGACAAAATGGTAAGTAAGATGAAAGGTAAGTTTTTGCCAAAGGATTACCAATTAAATCTATTTAGACAATTGTAGAACTTAAAACAAAAAGGGATGACAGTTAAGGAATATACTGAAGAATTTTATAAGCTGAGTATTAGATCTGGCCATGTTGAATATGATCTAGAAAAGGTAGCTAGATATATAAATGGATTAAGGTATGAGATACAAGATGAGATTAACTTGTTAAGTATGAAAACTATTGAGGATTCCTATCAAGCGAGTTTGAAGGTAGAGGAGAAGATCTTGAGGAATCAGAGTCAAAGAAATAGAAGAAAAAGCTCAGCCAGAGGTAGAGGAACTACCAGATCCAGAGGATCACAGCATCAGCATGAAGCAGGGAGCTCAAGTAGAAGCGCACCACAAAGAGGAGAATCTAGCAGAGGAAGATTCATGCCCAGAGGAAGAGGGAGAGGAAGAGATGTTCAGTGTTATACATGTGGAGAGTGGGGACATATGTCATGGGACCATCCTCATAATAAATCAGCGAGTTAGAGGAATGAAAATGTGGTTGAGGCAAAGCCAGAACCACCACAAAATATGGAGAAAGAAGAACCCCTTAAAGAAGGTGAATCACTGTTGTTGAAGAGAACTTTGCTTAGAGCAGAGAATGAGACTAGAGAACCTGCACAGAGGAAGAACTTGTTCAGAACCACCTGTAAATCAAAAGGTAAGTGCTGTAAGGTAATAATAGACAGTGGAAGCACGGACAATCTTGTGTCCACAGAGATGGTGGATAATCTTGGGTTAACAAAGACAATACATCTTGCACCCTACAATGTGTCTTGGTTGCAGAAGGACCATCAAATCATTGTGACAGAACAGTGCAATGTTGAAATACAAATAGGTACGTATAAAGATGTGATTTTATGCGACATTATGCCTATGGATGTATGTCATATATTGTTGGGGAGACCATGGCAGTTTGATCGGAAAGCAGTTCATGATGGAAGGAGAAACACCTATACCATAGAGAAGGATGGAAACAAGCACACACTATTGCCATTGAAGAATGATGCGGATAAAGGATTGCCTGAAAACAGTATCATGTTGATAAGTGGTAAAGAATTGCTACAGGAGGTTGAAAAAAGCAAGGAATTGAAATTCACTATCGTAGGGAGGCCCAAGGTAATCTTGACTTCCACAAATTTAAATGATTTTCCTGAAGAAATTAAATTTGTGTTCGATAATTTTATGGATATCATTGTGGATGAATTGTCGATTGTATTACCACCGATTAGAAGTGTTAGTCACCATATCGACTTGATTCCAGGGGAAAGTCTACCCAATAAAGCTGCTTATAGACTAACTCCTTAAGAAAACGCAGAGGTTGCAAGGCAAATACAAGAATTGATGAACAAAGGACTGATCAGAGAAAGTCTTAGCCCGTGTGCTATACCGACAGTGCTCAGTCCGAAGAAGGGAGGAGAATGGCGCATGTGCACAGATTCCAGAGCTATCAACAAGATAACAATCAGGTATAGATTTCCTTTGCCCAGAATGGATGATTTAATGGACTGTTTAAGTGGATCCAGATACTTTACTTAGATAGATTTGAAGAGCGGGTATCATCAGATAAGGATTCGGGAAGGAGATGAATGGAAGACTGCCTTCAAAACAAATAGTGGACTGTATGAGTGATTAGTGATGCCTTTTTGGCTCACTAGTGCACCCAGCATGTTCATGAGGCTAATGAAGAAAGTCTTGAAGGAGTATGCAAGTAAATTTGTCATAGTTTACCTTGATGATATTCCGATTTTTAGCAAAATTAAAGAGGAACATTTAGAACATCTTAAGTTGGTCCTGAGAACTCTATAGAAGGAGAAAATACTAATCAATTTGAAGAAGTGTAGTTTTATGAAGAAGGAGCTAGTGTAATTAGGATTTGTAGTTTCCAAAGAAGGTTTGAAGATGGATCCGGAGAAGGTACAAGTAATCTGGAATTGGCCTACTCCCAGAAGTATATTTGAGGTAAGAAGCTTCCATGGACTTGCAAGTTTTTACAGAAAGTTTATAAGAGGTTTTAGTCAAGTTTGTGCACCAATCCTTGAGACTATCAAAGAGATAAATCATCCATTTTGATGGACAGAAGAAGCTGATAGAAACTTTAAATTGCTGAAGAAGAAGATAACAAAGCAGCCAATTTTAGCATTGCCTAATTTTGAGAAAGTTTTTCAAGTAGAAACAGATGCAAGTGGGGTAGTAGTTGGTGCAGTTCTAAGTCAGGAGCAAAGGCCAATAGCATATTTCAGCAAGAAACTAAATGATGCAAAGAAGAAATATTCTTCTTATGACAAGGAGTTTTATGCTATTGTGCAAGCATTGAAAAAATGGAGGCATTACCTGTTGCCAAAAGAATTCATTCTTTATTCAGACAACCATGCCTTATAGTTTATCAATAACCATCCTAAATTGAATCAGAAGCATGCTAAATGGGTAGAATTTCTGCAAAGTTTTACTTTTGTAATAAAGCATAAGAGTGGTAATTCTGATAAAGTAGTAGATGCCTTGAGCAGGGTAAGTTTTATTATGCAAGAGTTCAAAGTGGGTGTTGTAGGTTTTGAGGAAATGATGGAAATGTACAAGGATGATGAAGATTTTAGAGATATCTACACAACAATTCAAAATCCAGTGAGCCATAACAGAATTCAATGGATGGACTACCTCATTCAAGGAGGCCTATTATTCAAAAGTAACAAACTATGTATTCCCAAATGTTCCATGAGGGAGAACATTATCAAGGAAAAGCATAGTGGAGGGTTATCTGGTCATTTTGGACAAGATAAAACCTTTGCTCAGGTGAATCCACTTTATTTCTGGCCCAAAATGCAAACTGATGCTAAATTTTTTGTTGAGAAATGTAAGATATGCCAGCATGCCAAAGGAAGGAGTCATAATACATGACTGTACCAACCATTACCAATACCAGACCGACCATGGGATGCAATTAGCATGGATTTTGTTTTGGGATTACCAAAAACCCAAAGAGGGAATGATTCCATTTATGTTGTAGTAGATAGATTTTCCAAAATGGCACATTTCATTGCATGTAAGAAAACTAGTGATGAAACACACATAGCTAATTTATTCTTTTCAGAAATTGTAAGATTGCATGGTTTACCTGTAAGCATTGTATCTGACCGTGATACTAAGTTCATAGGGCATTTTTGGAGGACACTTTGGGAGAAACTGGGAACTAATCTCAGTTTTAGTTTAGCATACCATCCCCTAACAGATGGACAAACTGAAGTAGTGAATAGGAGCTTGGGGAATATATTAAGGAGTTTAGTATATCAGAATCCCAAACAGTGGGATTTGGCATTAGCTCAAGCTAAGTTTGCTTACAATGATACACCAAACCGAAGCACTGGAATGATTCCATTTTAGATAGTCTTTGGAATGCATCCGAGAGGAGTGTATGAGCTTCAAGATTTGGGAAAACAGGAAGCCAAGAGTGCAAGTGTTGAAGATTTTTCTGAACAGATGCAGATATTACAGGAAGAAGTAAAAGGTAAATTGCAGGAGAACAACAGTAAATACAAGCAGAGAGCAGAACTAAAAAGGAGAGAGAAAGAGTTTCAAGTGGGAGACTTAATGATGGTGCATTTGAGGAAAGAGAGATTTCCTACAAAAATTTACAACAATCTAAAAATGAAAAAAAATGGACCTTGTAAAATTATAAGGAAATTTTCAGCTAATTCATATGAGATCGAGTTGCCAGAAGGGATTGGAATATCCCCCATTTTTAATGTTACAGAATTATATTCATTCAGAGAGGAAACGACAGAGTTGCAGAAAGAAGATATAGGTGATGAAGTTCAATCCATGAATTGGGAGGAACAGGTACCAAAAGAAATCAAGAAAGAAGTTGAAGTTATCTTGGATAAAAGAGTATCCAAGAAAACCAGAGGGTAGACATATTTCCAGTACCTAGTCAAATGGAAGCAGCAGCCAGTGGAAGATTCCAGTTGGTTAACAGCAGCAGAAATACAAAAGTATGGAGTAAGTCCTGAAAGTTTGAAGGATAAGACATTTCTTCCTTGGGAGTATGATGCAGGAGCATCGAGACTTAGCCATCAATGTGAAAATTTGTTCACATGTTGTGGCTAGATAGGTTGAAATTCATTGATTGATGGGTCAAAACCGGTTTTACTGAGAGGGTTGGATCTCTCAACGATTTGTTATAATTTATTTATGTAATAAGTTAGAGATTATCTTTATTTAGATTTAGAGATAGAGTTGTTTGCATAGGTGTGAGGAAGAGCTAAGAAATAGAGGATTGTTGTTTATTGTTATAGAGATATTCGAGTGAATAAAAGATAGGAAGAACGTAATCATAGAGGGGATTGGAGAGGCAGGTGTAGATCGATTGCTTAGAGAGTGTTTTTGGAATTGTATGTATTTAGAGATAGAGGTCTTTTCCTATGTAATCTGATCTAAGGCCGAGACGCTGTATTGTTTATTTAAATTGAAACAGATTGTGTGCGTATCATTCCTTAATCGACCCGTGGAGGCCTCGATCTCTTTGTTTTCCTCTAAAACCATATCGTATTGAAACTGATTTGTATATTTCCTTCTTCTTTTTTTAAGGGAATGGTTGAATTAAAGGACCAATTGGTGGGTGTATTGTATCATTCTGGTTACACAGGCAAAAACAACCAAATACACTAATTATTGGGTTAAACCACGATTGAAACAGAGGCCAGACTTCAAGCAATTATAGAGTGAGTTTTATTGTTATCGGGTCTACAAAACCCAATCACATCGAACTCTTTTTTGTTTTCCATATCGCATTGTCGATCCACATCGCATCGCCGATTCATATCGCATCGCCGATCCATATCGCATCACGACATTGAACGTTAAGGAGCCTGGTGAAGGGGATATTGCGATTGCGATTGTGTGATTAAATCGCAACCGTTGGATCGCGGAAGTGGTCTTGCTACAGTGAAAAGTGTTTTTGGCGCGTGGAACCTTTGTCGTGTAACTGGAGTTTTTATTGGGGTGTTTTTTTGAATTCTGCTTCTGCTTTGCGTCAGCCCCTTTTACATGAATAATGGGGGATGACATGGTATCCTCCTGAACTATAGGTGTGAAAAAATGAAGCTTAATGCCTGAGTGGCATATTTTTTGCATACATGCTTTGATCGACGCACTTCTTGCGTCGTTGGAAATATCCTTGTGTGTAGAAAAACATAAAAAATTTCTATGCCCAAAGCGACAAAGTTTTACCCCTAAATAACATTGTTTGATGCCTCAAAATGCTCTCAGAAGGTTTCAACCCTCATTTTTCCAATCTCAGTCCCACTGGTAAAAATGGTCCCGTGAGCTTATTATTCCACTTTTTCCACTCCAAATGCATCGAGATGGAATATAATGATCAAATACAGATCAATCATGGTCAACCATGGTCCAACGTCGCACTGTGACAAATATTGGATAACACTGAACATTAATTTAACCATGTTTAGATTAATATAATAATATTAATTATTATAAATAAATGACCTTAAATGGATTATTAATTAGTTAATTAATTAATAATAATTTGTAAATTAATACAAATTATTAATAAATTAATAAAATAAAATATAGTCAAACATGGTTAACCATGTTCAACCATGGTTAATCAATATCAACCATCATCTCACTCGATTCTCTCAATTTATTTTATCCTTTAGTTTCCTCTATTTTCCTCTCCTATTTAGGCTACATATATTCTAGGTGATAATATTCACTAGGTGTACCATTGAGAGGAGGAGAACATCTCTCGAAGTGCAACCAGTTTCCCTTAAATTACAAGATACTCACCCACATTCTGGATTGCCTCTTTGGTGGTTATACTTCTTTTTTTCTCATTTTTATTTAATTATTTTCTCCTTAAATTTGTATTTTTATGTTTGAACATTCATTTCTAGGTCTTCTAATTTGTTCTCCCCATCTCTTCCCATTCTTTGGATCTTCCATTAGATATAAAGTTGATAATATTGTTTTTTCTATCAATCCAGAATCACCTTTGGTTCCAAGTGTGCCAATTATTTGATAAAACCCATCATAGCCTATGCATTTGCACTTAGGGTTTCTCGGTTCTCTTATGCATCCATCATGGCTTCCACGTTTGTGGCAAACTCCTTTATTTATTTAATCTTAGTTAGGGCTTCAGGGGTCTTCTTCTTAGGATTAGGCTTTCCCTCGGGAGCTTCCATGTTAGGCTCTACTACCATTATAACCTCCAATAGTTCAATGTTCTATTCCTAGTCCATGATCACTGATAAGTGGTTCTCCACTAGAATAGTCTTTGTCTCGGATTAGCTCAATTGATCCTTAGGGTTTCTCCTTTTGTTAACAAATTTTTGGAACCCATATATATATTACTATGAGAGATATCCTACTATAGTTCCACTTTCTCGATTGGGAAATCTTAAAATAGGTGGCCATACTCATGGAATTTTCAACACATGAAGGGGATGTTCTCATAATCCAAAGATTGAGACCAAACTTCAACATGATAAGAAATTTCAATTGTCTCTCGGAGGAGCTGAGAGATATTCAAGTACATGCATATTATCATGTAATAGGTATAGTTGTGTTTCTATGTGACCTCAAAGTTCTTCATGAAAGTATCAATAGAGTTACTAATACCCTAGAGAATATCAATATTTGAAAATTCCTTTAGCAATAAAAAAAGCCACAACCAAACTTAGGCTTCCAGTAATTGTTACTTTTCTAAATTGTAGCACCCTTTCGAGAACCTCGTGAAATGGCCGACATTGTTGAAAAACTAAGGGTCATTTTTAAAATGGCCTTGTCCTCTAGATTAGAGAAGATCATTGTAAATAAACCTTTGGCTCCTAATTTCATATCGATTTGGACTTTAAGTTGCCATTGGTATAAATCCACTTCACCAAGTCCCTCTCTATCATCCAAATACCAATAAATGTACATAAGAGGGCACAATCCTTCATATGTTGATGATAACCTTCAAGTTTATTAGATGGCCCCATGTGGTTAGGATTTATTTACGTTTTAGGTAAACACCTCCCCTTGAGGAAAAATAACCATTATGCTCTATGAACCAGGTTGTCATGATTATTGGTTTTCCCTAAATAAGCTCCCAAGATGAACACATTAAACTATTCAGAGCAAATTATGAAATTTCTATAAGAGGGGCTTGCACCACTCCTTACAAAATAAATCATTTAGCTAATCAGACTTATCGCAAATATAGTATCCAAAAGAGTTACATCACCGAGTTGGAAGATTGTAACCATAACCAAAGAACATATTATTCAGAAAATTTGATGAAAAATTATAATCCTAACAAGATTGGTAACCATTCAAAAAAATATTCTCTCATTTCAATATTCAAAAAAGGTTAATAGCTGCAATGCACCATAGTCCTTGTTTCTACCACTAATTATTTGATTAAAAGTTGTGCAAAGTGTGGAGAAAACTCCGCACAATGGAAGCTATCCAGACAAAAAAATTTGCACAAAGCTTAGGCTTGCCTCATTTTTTATTATTCATAAATTGTGAAAAGTGCAGATGTCCACACAATGAAATCCTTAAAGCTTCTTCTGCACAATGGATGTCCTTCGCAGTTTCGCACATGCATTTTTGTGTTAATTTTGAAAATATACGTTAGTATGAATATTTTAATGCTTTAAAAACCATGTTTTTAGTTTTGATATATTCTTCGCACAAAGCTTAGGCTCGCCTCCTTTTTTATTATTAATATATTGTGTAGAGTGCAAAGGTCTATACAATGAAAGCTTGAAAAAATCCTCTACACAATGGACTTCCTTCATAGTCCCACACATATGCATTTGTATTAATTTTGAAAATATACATTAATATTAATATTTTAATGTTTTGAATATCATGCTTTTTTATGATATTTTAATGCCTCGAAATAATGAGATATTGTGTAATAATGCTTTTTAATTTTGATGCAATGTGAATTTTATTTGAAAAAATTATATATAGATTAATTTTTGTTTTTAATTCTTTCAAATAATGTATTTGTTTGGATCTTTTAATTGTATTCATTTTAATTCTTTTGGAGTTAATACATGTGCAATTTGACCTGTCTCATTTATTCTGATGGCTATCTAAGTGTAATTAGACACCATTTTTTATTATTAATAAATTGTGTCGAGGTCAACACAATGAAAATTTGAAATTTTTTATTATTAATAGTTTGTGTGGAGTGGGCAATGTGCTTTCCATATACTCTGACACCACTTATTGACATGATCATGTGACATGCAGATTCTTTGTCATTATGGTATTGATTATCCATCCTCTCGTTACTTAAATAACCTCACTTATGGTATACACTAATAAACCCTAATATAATAGTTTCCGTCATGCTATTTCGTGTTAGGTTCTTTCTTTGTTTTAGTGTGATTAAATCCTAAATGTCAACCATTCATCGCAATGGACCATGCATATAATTGATGTGGACCAAAGTATTTGTTCTAGCATGTTGGTTTGGCACATTCCATGCATGCTTTAATGATGATTATAATGACAAAGTTAATTGAAACATTTATGATGATTATATTATTTTATAATTTTTTAATACTATAGTTCCAAAATTCAAGCGAGGAAGAAAGCAAATCGAATCATGAAATAACTTCTAATATCCCTGCCACAATGAGATTTTCATTGTGCATAGTGCTGAGCTCCACACTATCCATCTCGGCAAAGTATTCGTATCTTCTTCAATTAACATCTGCCATCAAAGAGGTAATGCACTACAGAGGCAATGCACGATATGCCAACAACACTCAATGACACGTTCATGTGACACATGGAATTCTAAATGTTGACCAGTCCATCTAATGGTTATTTATTTATTTTATTTCACAAAGTAGAATCTCAATAGAAAACTCTTTTTAATATAAATTCATGGCATCCGGGAAGTAGAGATGGTGGAGAGATGTGTGCAAAGAGCTTTCGTTCTGCAGAGAAATTTCATTAATGTAATGTGGATTTTAATTCAAAAATTAAATTATAGATTAGTTTAAATTTTAAATATATATTAGGTAATTAAGTATGATTGGGATGCATTTAAATGCTTTCAAGTAATGAATGTGGTAGTTTATGTGTTTGTTTTTTTTATGTTTAAATTGTATTTTAATATTTTTGGAGTTAGTACATGAGCAATTTGACATGTCTCATTTATTATAATGGTTATTTTTGTATAATTAGGTTAACTTTATTTTTATTATTATTAGATTGTGCAGATGTCTGCATAATGAAAGCTTGAAAGCTTTCTTCGCACAATGGATTTCCTTAGTAGTTACACACAAGACTACTTGTTATTTTATTATTAATAGATTGTGGGGAGTGCAGAGGTCGGCACAATGAAAACTTGAAAGATTCCTTCACACTTTTTCACATATGCATTTGTTCAGTTTAGCATCATCATATTTTTTGCAAGAACAAAACTACCAAAATTTTATGAAAAATATACAAACCTTTCCCCTTTTGTAACATTCAACTATTATTTAGTAGAAGATATGCTTGCACATATAGGAAGAAATCGTCGATATTCCTGGACATACAAATTAAATGGAAAATGCAAATCTATCAATATTCCAACTTTTGAGTATGAGAAAGCATATACATCTCGACTTTTTTTATTCTTTTGTCACAATTACTTTCCATGAAACATATATCGATTTTGTGGCTTCCTCTATTAGATTTATGTCCTATGAAATGGATTTGAAAACATGGTGACTCGACACTTTCATATAGTAGAAACAAAGGTCGGCTTAGCAATAAATGTTTGCATCACATCACAGACAACATATAAGTATATATCCAATACTTCTCAATGTGAAACTTTTGGTACTTGTAACTGTGAGAAATAGTTATGATATAATTCTAGCCGAGGTTGCAAACTTGATGAGGGAAGCCAGAGCCATGAGGGAAGCCAGAGCCATGAGGAGAGCCAGAGCCATCTAGAAGCTCCTTATTTAGACTAACTTTAGTGAGTGCAGGTTACAGGAACTTGATGAGGGAAGCTAGAGCCATGAGGTGTGCCAGAGCCATCTAGAAGCTCCTTATTTGGACTAACTTTAGTGAGTGAAGGTTACGAGAACTTGATGAGGGAACCTAGAGCCATGAGGGGATCCAGAGCCATCTAGAAGCTCCTTATTTAGACTAACTTCAGTAAGTGCAGGTTACATGAACAGAGGAGGATACCAGCTACATTTTGCGAAATATAATCTAATGGTATTTCAGGTGGTTGACGAAGTTGTAAAGGCTTTTGGCAACTATGGTGCATTTAGAGGAGTCAGCCAGAGGAGCCATGAGGGTGTCAGAGCCAATTAGAAGCATCATTACATGAACTAACTTCAATGTATGCAGGTTATAGGAAAAAAGAGGGTTTCCAGATTATATCTACTTAGCGGGAATATAAGCTTCTTTTCAGATTAAGGTATCTCGCTAGCTGTTTCATTACTTCTCTTAGGAGTGGAAAACGATCATTGCAAGTGAGATTTTGAAGCAACAATTTCTGGAGGCATCGACTATTAGAGGATGGAGAACAAAGTTTAATAGTTTTTCTATTATTATAGGTGTCCACATTGCATTGATTATTGGATGGTGAAATTTTGCAGAGCTGATGGAGGGATTAAACTGATAACATCATTGGAGGGACATTTGAGTGGTTTCGACCTAGCGACCTCTAGGTCAGAGGCATTTTTTCAAATTTTCCCAGTACTTTCTTGGTGGTCATTGGAGGTTGGTAACTGGTTCCTGGGGTGGGGTGTTGGAGTATGTAATTCGTATAGGAGCATTTTCTTATTGACAACCCAGAGGTGACTAGCACATATTTTAGGACGTTTCAGGTACACTTGAATTTGACATATGGATGACATGTTGGGTCATTCCTCCATATGCACAAAAGAGTTGGTTGAACTTGTAGATCGCATTGAGAGAAATGAAAACTTGCACAATGCTTGAATTTGGGGAATTCTACTCTAACGAAGTTTCCTGATAATATAGTCTGGATGGTGACTTCTGCCCATTTTCTTCCTCGGACTCACTCTGTCTCTCAGTCTTCTTGTCTGAATAAGAAAAAGTAGAATCACTAAAAATTTTGGGCATTGAAGGCATTTACAGGAGTGCCTTTGCTTCTTCTGGGGGCAGATTCATATTAGGAAAGTTTGGAGTGTCTCAAGTTAAAGGAACGGGTGGGAAAGTGGCAACACCGGAGTATGACAGGGGAGAAGTTGAAGACATGGTTGGAATATTGGTGGTTCCCTAAGCTCAAATATCAGTCAAAAATCAAACTCCTCTTGAAAGGTAGGCTTTATTTTCATTTCTTGTTGGCTGAGGATTCTGAGCTCATACTAGAGGTGCCTTGGGTTAAAGGGCGTGTTGTACTGGTGCTCCAACAATGGAGTGTGCATTTTAATCCCTTTTCAGTGATTTTATACTGAAATCTCGTATGGGCGGAAATGCCAGGATTTCCATTAGAGCTGTATAATGAGATTGCTATAAGGAATATCACTAATTGTTTGGGATCATATTACTGTTGGGATGGCGGTAGCATGGGACATATGGACAAGTGCATGGCTTGGGTCCTTGTAGATGTGGAATTTGGGAATGGAATGCTAGAGGATTTGGAAATTATATGGGGCCACTCCTCAATCCATATCGCCATATATTATTGGGCAGTCCCTTTCAAGTGTCTTCTCTATCACGCGTCAGGCCATTTATGACGCACTTTTCCTCGACGATTCTCGGAAGGAAAAAATCACATATCGTCATCTCCTGTTATGGACTTTGGTTCGACGACCGAACCCAAAAATTCAATGCGTCAATCCGACAAATCCCAGTATGAGATAGGTACTCGAAAAATTCCTGATTCAATGGTTTCTGATTTTATTCTTTTATCATCTGAAGAAGGGTCTGGGGTCAATAAGGGGTTAGGTGTAACGGATATGGGATTTGGGGTTAAGCCTCTTCTTGAGCAGGGGTATTTTTCTAATGGTGCTACTCCCGATCCCTCATCGGGTTCCTCTAACCTCCATGGTCTATTGGTTATCCCCAAAGAACCGAGGTAATTTCTTCCTGACTCTTCTCCTCCATTTTCTACTAAACCCTTTTCTCTGAATGTTGCTAATTTCATTTCCATTACTGCCCTGTCGATCCCATTATCACCTGACAAGGAATTGGGATGTCTCCAGTCAGATTCCTCCTTCAACATGGAGCCACTAAAAATTAGAAGGTAATTTTATCAGACCGGTCCTGGTGAGGGGGGAAGGAGGGAATTAGGATCTCCTGCATCCAAGAAGAAGTGTCATCCCAAATACAAAAAATATCCAAATGCATCAATCCAAGTCATATCAATCTATATTTGGTGATTAATCGGGATCCTATAACTTTTAGGGTTTCAAAGCGCATAGAAGCGGGTTCTTGAGCCCTTGAAAGTATGAATGAGCTAGTCCTTAGAGGGGATAATATCATGATAAGGGTTCCTCTATGAACCTACTCTTCCTTAATATTAGGGGCATGGGTGTTACTCATAAATCTAGAGAAATTAAAGATTTGTTATGTTCTCTCAAGCCTACTATCATCTTTTTTCAAGAATCTATGTGTGATGTTAACCTTGCATGTTCTTGCATGCTTTCGATCTTCCTAAGTTGGTTGGTCTGTGCAAAAGGTGTTGCTTTACACTTCAGTGGGTTGGGGGAAATGTGGGATCCATCTTTCTTCAATGCACATGCATTTTGTACTGATGTGGCAATATTTCTCACAAGTTATCACAAGGGTACTGACAGCCTGATTCGTCTTCTCAACATGTATGCCCCATATGTGGGGAGACGACTGTATTGGGAGAATTGTGTGAATTATGAGATTTTATCCCTTCCATCCATTATTATAACTGATGATCTTAATATGTCCATGGGTTGAAAAGAAATTTGGGGGCTTTGTGCTCAATTGGACCCATCATCAACATACTTTGCGGATTTATTTGTTGTTCTAGATCTCAGGATGTAACGCCTCTGGAATTGGTCCCTACATGGCGAAATGGTCGGATGAGGACTGCAGGTATATAAAAAAGGCTGGATAGATTTTTAATCATCTCTTCTCTATTCAGATCACACAAAGGGGTTATCTCTTCTGTCCATCCCATTTTAATTTCAGATCACTGTCTCATTCAATTACAATGGGAAGGGGCAGTCCGAAAGGGTGTCCTTTCATTCAAATTCAATACCATTTGGATTAGAAACACTGATTTTCAGGGAATGGTATCTAAGAATTGGGGTAAACAATCAGACCGGATAGTAGTTGGGGCGATGGTACGGACTATGGTAAAGTTGCGATCATTAAAAATGGATGCAAATATTTGGGTTGCGAATAAAAGGACGGAGGATATTTGGGCATGATTGGATATATAAAAAGCCCCATATTATTAGAATGATCACCTCGACCTACTTTTTTTTTTCGGGCATATAAGAAGAGGATTATTAATCTGCTGGGGGATAAGAATATCATTTTGTTGAGACAGGAAACCGAAAGGAGGCTTCAAATTAGGGCAACCTGGGTCGAGGCGAGCGACAAAAATACGAATATTTTTCACTCATTTGCCAATGCAAGAAAGAAACGAAATGAAATCAAGAACATTCGCGATTTAAAGGGGCATAATATTACTAATCATGGGGAGATTTTACAGGTAGCTCATTGTTTCTTCAAATCTCATTTTTCCACTAAAGTAGAAGACTTTGATGCTCAAATAGAATTGACCATGCATCTACCCCATCTGTTCACATCAGAATCTAATGGGTGTTTTGGAAACTCGATTGAAAAATAAGAGTTGTCAGAGGTGATTAAGCTGACCAAAAAGGAGAAAATTCATGGTCCTAATGGTTGGGGAATTGAGTTGTTTCTCCACTTCTTTGAACTAATGTCTCTTGATATCCTTGCAGCAGTGGAGGAGTCCAGCGTGCATGGGGTTATTGATGGTGGTTTGAATGCCACTTTCATAGCCTTGATTCTGAAGAAGGATCATCCCAATTATTTCTCATATTATAGACCTATTTCGCTTTGTAATGCTCTATATAAGATCCTCTCCAAGGTTATCACATTGAGGCTAAAAAGGACCATTTCTTTCTTTATTTCCCCAGATCAATTTGCATTTGTCAAAGGTAGATAGATATAGGATGCTATCAGGGTAGCACAAGAATGCTTCCACTCCATGAAGGCTTGACAAGGTAGGGGAAGCATGATTAAGATCAATCTGATAAAAGCTTTTGATTTCCTAGATTGAGGATTTTTTAGATTGATACTACACAAAATTGGCCTCTCTCTGAGTAACATCAATTGGATTCTCGCTTGTATTTCGTCAAAAAAATTTGCGATCTTGGTTATTGGGTATCCAAATGGGTTCTTTAAATCATATTGAGGCCTTAGATAGGGTTATGCCATATCCATTCTATTATTTATTCTAGCTATTGACTATATGAGTGGCTTGATCAAAGAGACCAGGATGGGGGGGATAATCCAAAGATTTTGAAGGTTACCAATAAGGTAAGGGTGACACACCTAATGCCCGTGGATGGCTTATTATTTGGGGGCATGAACAATAACTAGGAATGGAGGAATATTCATCGCTTATTAATGATGTTCAGTAGGGCTTCTGGTATGTACATGACTAATGAAAAATCAGTTCTGATATCAGAATAGGTTGAGGATGTTCGCAACAAAGAAATTGGAGATTTATTTAGGATTCAATGGGTCCCTCTCAGTGCTGGTATTTTGTATTTGGGCTTCCACCTCAAGGACAACAAGTACGGGAATAGGGATTGGGATTAGCTTCTTAATAGATATAGCATAAAATTAACTGCTTAAGCAAACAAATGGCTAACATTGGGAGGTAGACTTACTCTCGTGCGATCGGTCCTCCAGAGTATTGTAGTGTATTGGATGCATATTTTTCTCATTCTTGCGAAAGTCTTCCATTAAATAGATGCTCTCATGGCATGGTTTATTTGGTTGGCTTCTTTTTTGAAAGGGAAGATCCATCTTGGTCAGTGGAATGTTATTTCCAGGTCGACTTTTATGGGAGGTTGGGGCATACTAAACTCCTACATTTTCAATTTTGCTCTGATTATTAAAAGTATTTGGAGGGCCACTAATGTAGAGGGAATTTGGAGCTTCATTATTTGGAAAAAATATATGAAGGGCCTCCCTCTTTCGGCCTGGATCAGCAGGGGGACATACATAACTAGCAATGCCTCCTTTGTTTGGTGAAGTATGTTGAAGAACATACATTGGATGCTTGGGGAAATGAAATGGAAAATTTGGGATGGGGAATCGGCAGAGGTCGGACTTGACGTGGTGACTGGGTTCAATGGTAACCATACCCTCTCGGAAGATCTTATCAACTATCTCAAGGAGAAAGGTATTTCAATATTCTCTCAGATCATCACTTCTCTTCCATGCTCCCAATTAAGCCACATTTGGAAGAGGGAAACTGACCTGGGACTTATCAATGGTTTAGCTATGGAATGGGAGGTTTATATCACCAATCTATATAACATGGGTGTTTGTATTGGTGATGGGCATGAGAATCTTCTCTGGAAGGGAGGTATGAAGTATGGGATTCCCTCTGTCAAAGACATTATCCCTCCCTTCATCTACCTTCTTCCAATTTCCATGTTAATGAATGGTTCAATCGAACTTGGTCATGGGCGACTCCCCATAAAATATTATGCTTTGGCGATAAAGCATAGAATTTTAAAATGGAAAATGTTGCAAAAAAAAGTTTTTCACGGCCCTAGCATTTGTTCATTTTGTTTCTTATAGCAGGAGGATACTTCCCATATATTCATTTGCTACTCATTTGTCTCTGAAGTTTGGAAATAATTATCTTTGTTTCTAAATCTAGACTGTCCCAATATGTGTGGCACTTTTCCCAATTTCATCCAAAATTGGATTAATACTAATAAGTAGTATCAATCTCTTCCCTTCTATGTACTTTGGGTGATATGGCATTGTCGGAATTCCTAGTTGTTGGTGAGCCCTGATATTACACCAAGAGTGCTGCAACTCCCAGGGGCTTCCCTACTTTGCTTTATCATCCCGGGGTTCGTACAAACTTGTAGGTGATAGTGCTATATACACAGAAGATGCATTCTATTCATGTCATGCTCTTCTTCTTTACGAAAGGGTGCTATTTCTTAAACTATGATAAAAATTGAAAAGTAAACTTCTAGAAGGAAATGACAGAAAGGAAACTACTTAATTTGCAGAAAGGAAATGATGAAAATGAAACTAATTTAATGTGCAGAAAGGGAATGACAAAAAGAAACTAAATTAATTTTTGAAAAGAAATGGCAGGAAGGAAACTAAACTAAATTGATGGAAATAAATGGCAGAAAGGAAACTAACTCTAAACCACACTTAACTTGGACAAACGGCTAAATTCACTCTACTTATCCTATGGTCTATTTATCATGCTTCTATCCATGCAACGAAGCTATCCTTGACTTAATTCTAATTGAAAAAGTGTTGATTTGCGGCTTGGAGAAAAAAAGAGCTAAAGAGGCTAATGGAGGCCTTAACGCATGAAACAAGGCTTAGAAGTGGAAATATTGGGTTTACCTCATCAAAGATTTATTATAGTGCAAAAATTCTTCGGAGCAAAATAATTTGAAAAGTGCGATGGCAGAGATGCGATGGAGGAAAATTTGCAAAGTGCGATAGGATAAAAGCTGTGACGTGCGAAATGTGATATCGCAATCGCAATATTGCAAGGTTGGAAGGAAAGCAATAGTGTAGTCGAGAGGAAGGTGTGACGTGCGATATGTGATGGGAAAGAACTGCAAAATGTGAAATGCGATAACTCAGATGAGGTGGCAATAGGACAAGTGGCAGAGTGCTTTGATCATATCGCAATAGGCAGAAAGGAGCGGTAAGTGTTAAAGGATATAAACTAAAAAATGTGAAGTGCGAAGTGCGATGGGGAAAAAGTTGAGATTTGCGATTTACGATGTGGTAAAAATTGTGAAATGTGAAATGCGTTGGGTGACATGGCAGTGGGACTAGCGGCAGGGTATGGAGGATATCACAATTGACGTTGGGAGCGGTAAGTCTTAAAATAAAAAGGAAAATGATGCGAAGTGTGAACTGTGAAATGAAATGGGATGAAATTTACGAAGCGCGAAATGCGATATCGCAATTGCAATATCGCAAAGTTGGAGGGATAACAAAAGTGTTGTTCAGGAATTTTTTTGGAAAGTGCGAAGTGTGATGGGTGACATGGCGGTGGGACCAGTAGTGGAGCACAATCGCAATATCGCAATCCGTGTTTGGAAGCGGTAGGTTTTAAGGAAAAATGGAAAAGTTTGTGAAGTGTGATTACGATGCGGGAATTGCGATAAGTCATAAAGGAAAAGGAAAAAGGTGCGACATTCGAAGTGCGATTGCGAAAAGGGTAAAGGTTGCGATCTGCGATATGCGATATTGCAATATTGCAATCAGAAAAAAGAGCAGTAAGTCTTAAAAGGAACCAAATGAAAACTACAATCTGCGATGAGTGAAGTACGGTAGCAGGGATTTTGAGAAGGAAAGGCGGAGGTCGAGTTTTGATGGTTTTTCAAGTGTTTTGCATTAAAAAGGTAAAGGTGAGTTGAAAAGGGAAAATCGCTGAGATGTTGAATAATGACAAAGGAAAGGGAAGGGGTTCTGTGACGGCTGAGATTTGATAATCTGGAAAGTCCAAGGTAAAAGGGCACCTGCAAAAATTTAATGGTTTCTATGAATAAAAAGGGTGCGGCAGCTGATAGGAAGAGAAAAGGAGGGAAATGGAGCATAACATAGGTGTTTGGAAGCGTAACACAAATATGGAAAATGAGGCGGGGAGATTCCATGAAGCTTCTCTGGGGATTTATCACTAATTCATGCAAAAATATATGATGGTCTATGCATGAAAAACATGCAAATGCGTGAAAATGAAATACAAAAAGGAAGGCTGAAAGTGGTAATGCAACTCTACTTTTAATATCATAAATAGTAAATAGAAATCAGTTTTTGGGTCTGTGGGAAGATTTCGCCTCCTCGAGCCCTATTGAAATAGATGAGAAGGGGGTCTTTGATCCACAAATTTTTGGTTTTCTTCTATTTTGTTACTCTCATAACTGAATAAAAAACTACAGCAGCACACTGAAAGAAAAACTAAACAATAATGAAACTATCAAAAGTAGAACTAATTGAATGATAGAAAGTAGAGAATGAATATAGTAGAGAGGTCGAGGCAAATGGGTTGGGCCTTAACCCACGAGCCTAGCTCTCTAAAACTTAAATAAATAAAATGAAATCACTCTGCTCATTTCATAAAAGAATAACCTCATACATTTCTGAAAGTTTGATCACTGAGTAAAATAATAAAAAGCTCAATAGCTCGCAACAAAATTCCAACTAGAATCGACACCTTCCTAGCTCTATCTCTACATTATTTATTCTATAGGGCATCTACCAACAGCTCCCTAGAAAATGGTGATTGAGTCCACTTGACTCCAAGTAAACAAATATTGAGGTCACTCCTCTTTGAGTTTCTTGGCTGCCTCTGGAATTTGAATTACTGGAGAGAATCCTTGCCGATCCTTTGGCTATCTGTGGAATTCAATTTGTTGGAGAGAATATTTGGGATCCTTTGGCTACCTTTGATAGTTAAGGAGGGCGGATAATCCTCCTATAATTTCTCCTTGTTGTCTCCTCCAAGTCTTTATGATAAAATCCTTATAAAAATGCTAATAATTCATGATTTTCTACACTCAACCTCATATTAGGTACTCAGAGTATGTTAGCCTTAATCACCACCTATACTAGCATTATAAAACTAAATAATAATAAAAATGCAAGAAAAAGAGATCTAAGAAGGAAAAAGGTGACTATTAACCCCTCCAAATATGTCTAATGATGGAGCTCATCATCACCCCCCTACTGAATGGTTGCTCATCCTATGAGCAACTAATACTCCTCCTTCCTTTCCTCTAAGGCTTTGAGAACCCCCCTAATTTCATGAGGAAGAAGTGTGGGAGTTTCCCCAAGGGAATAAAAACCATTATTCTTTTCTACACTCTCCCATTCTCTATCTTGTGCATATGTGTCATTTTCATCATTCAAACCCAACAACAAATGTGGGTTGAGCTTTAGTCCCAACCATTAAATCATTTTGGCCTGCATGGCCCTCTTGTATAATGGTGCCCTTTCCAATGCACCCCTTAGTCTTTGTGGACTATGGTAATCCGTGTTCTTGACGCTATGAGGGAGGTTGTTCCATCTCCTCTAGTTGGCCATAATGCACTCATCTTCTATCCTCCTAGAAACATCATCACAGTGGTTGATTACTTGTGTTTGAGTCTGAAGGTAGCTTTCAACTAATGCAGGTCCCTTTCAATCTCTCGACGGTTAAGGATGACTCCTCTTGGGTTGAAAATTTTCGGTCTGATATGTAAGGTTTCTCTATTTCTTCTTCTCATGACCCACCATATCTCTTCTCTATTCAGATCACACAAAGGGGTTATCTCTTCTTTCCATCCCATTTTAATTTCATATCATTGTCTGATTCAATTGCAATGGGAAGGGGTAGTCCGCAAGGGTGGCCTTTCATTCAAATTCAATCCCATTTGGATTAGAAACACTAATTTTCAGGCACTGGTATCTAAGAATTGGGGTAAACAATCAGACCGAATAGTAGTTGGTGCGATGGTACAAATTATGGTAAAGTTGCAGTCATTAAAAATGGATGCAAAGATTTGGGTTGCGAATAAAAAGAGGGAGGATATTTGGGCATGATTGGATATATAAAAAGCCCCATCTTATTACAATGATCCCCTCATCCCACTTTTTTTCTCTGAGGCATATAAGAAGAGGATTATTAATCTGCTGGGGGAGAATAATATCATTTTATTGAGACAGGAAACTGAAAGGAGGCTTCAAAGTAGGGCTACTTGGGTGGAGGCGAGCAACAAAAATACGAATATTTTTCACTCATTCGCCAATGCAAGAAAGAAACAAAATGAAATAAAAAACATTTGCGATTTAAAGGGGCATAATATTACTGATCATGGGGAGATTTTAAAGGTAGCTCATTGTTTCTTCAAATCTCATTTTTCCTTTAAAGAAAAAGACTTTGATGCTCAAATAGAATTGACCATGCATCTACCCCATCTGTTCACATCAGAATCTAATGGGTGTTTTGGAAACCCAATTGAAAAAGAAGAGTTTTCAGAGGTGATTAAGCTGACCAAAAAGGAGAAAATTCATGGTCCTAATGGTTGGGGAATTGAGTTGTTTCTCCACTTCTTTGATCTAATGTCTCTTGATATCCTCACAGCAGTGGAGGATTCTAGCGTGCATGGGGTTATTGATGGTGGTTTGAATGCCACTTTCATAGCCTTGATTCTGAAGAAGGATCATCCCAATTATTTCTCATATTACAGACCTATTTTGCTTTGTAATGCTCTGTATAAGATCTTCTCCAACGTTATCACATTGAGGCTAAAAAGGACCATTTCTTTCTTTATTTCCCCAGATAAATTTTCATTTGTCAAATGTATATAGATATAGGATGCTATCGGGGCAGCACAAGAATTCCTCCACTCCATGAAGGCTTGACAAGGTAGGGGAAGCATGATTAAGATCGATCTGATAAAAGCTTTGATTTCCTAGATTGAGGATTTTTAGATTGATACTACAAAAAATTGGCCTCTCTCTGAGTAACATCAACTGGATTATTGCTTGTATTTCGTCAACAAATTTTGTGATCTCGGTTAATGGGTATCTGACTGGGTTCTTTAAATCATATTTAGGCCTTAGATAGGGTTGTGCCATATCCCTTTTATTATTTATTCTAGCTATGGACTATCTGAGTGGCTTGATCAAAGAGGCTAGGATGGGGTGGATAATCCGAGGATTTTGAAGGTTACCAATAAGGTAAGGGTGACACACCTAATGCCTATGGATGGCTTATTATTTTTGGGAATGAAAAATAACTAGTAATGGAGGCATATTCATCGCTTATTAATGATATTCAGTAGGGCTTCTGGTATGTACATGACTAATGAAAAATCAATTCTGATATCAGAAGAGGTTGAGGATGTTCGCAACAGATAAATTGGAGATTTATTTAGGATTCAACGGGTCCCTCTCAGTGCTGGTATTTTGTATTTGGGATTCCACCTCAAGGAAAAAAAGCACAGGAATAGGGATTGGGACTAGATTCTTAATAGATATAGCATAAAATTAACTTCTTAAGCGAACAAATGGCTAACATTGGGAGGTAGACTTACTCTCGTGTGATCGGTCGTCTAGAGTATTGTAGTGCATTGGATGCATCTTTTTCTCATTCTTACAGAAGTCTTCCATAAAATAGATGCTCTCATGGCATGGTTTATTTGTTTGGATTCTTCTTTGAAAGGGAAGATCCATCTTGCTCAGTGGAATGTTGTTTCCAGGTCAAATTTTATGGGAGGTTGGGGCATACTAAACTCCTACATTTTCAATTGTGCTCTAATTATTAAAAGTATTTGGAGGGCCACTAATGTAGAGGGCATTTGGAGCTTCATTATTTGGGAAAAATATATGAAGGGCCTCCCTCTTTCGGCCTGGTCAGTAGGGGGAGATACATAACTAGTAATGCCTCCTTTATTTGGTGAAGTATGCTGAAGAACATACATTGGATGCTTGGGGAAATGAAATGGAAAATTTGGGACGAGGAATCAGCAGAGGTCGGACTTGACGCAGTGACTGGGTTCAATGGTAACCATACCCTTTCGGAAGATCTTATCAACCATCTTAGGAAGAGAGGTATTTCAATATTCTCTTAGATCACCACTTCTCTTCCATGCTGCCCATTAAGCCCCATCTGGAAGAGGGAAACTGACCTAGGACTTATCAATGGTTTAGCTATGGAATGGGAGGTTTATATCACCAATCTATATAACACGGGTGTTTGTATTGGTGATGGGGGTGAGACTCTTCTCTGGGCAGGAAGTATGAAGTATGGGATTCCCTCTGTCAAAGACATTATGCCTCCCTTCCTCTACCTTCTTCCAATTTCCATGTTAATGAATGGTTCAATTGAACTTGGTCATGGGCGCCTCCCCATAAAATATTATGCTTTGGCGATAAAGCATATAATTTTGACATGGAAAATGTTGCAAAAAAAAGGTTTTCACAGCACTAGCATTTGTTCATTTTGTTTCTTATAGCAGGAGGATACTGCCCATACATTCATTTGTTACTCATTTGTCTCTGAAGTTTGGAAATAAGTATCTTTGCCTCTAAATCTTGACTGTCCCAATATGTGTGGCCCTTTGGCCAATTTCATCCAAAACTGGATTAATACTAATAAGGAGTATCAATCTCTTCCCTTCTATGTACTTTGGGTGATATGGCATTGTTGGAATGCCTAGTTGTTGGTGAGCCCTAGTATTGCACCAAGAGTGCTGCAACTCCTAGGGGCTTCCCTACTTTACTTTATCATCTCGGGGTTCGTACAAACTTGTAGGTGACAATGCTATATACATAGAAGATGCATTTTGTTCATGTCATGCTCTTCTGCTTTACGAAAGGGTGCTATTTCTTAAACTATGATAAAAATCGAAAAGTAAACTTCTAGAAGGAAATGACAAAAAGGAAACTACTTAATTTACAGAAAGGAAATGAAGAAAATGAAACTAATTTAATGTCCAGAAAGGGAATGACAGAAAGAAATTAAATTAAATTTCTGAAAAGAAATGACAGGAAGGAAACTAAACTAAATTGTTGGAAATAAATGGCATAAAGGAAACTAACTCTAAACCACACTTAACTTGGACAAATGGCTAAATGCACTCTACTTATCCTATGGTCTATCTACCATGATTCTATCCATGCAACGAAGCTATCCATGACTTAATTCTAATCGAAAAAGTGTTGATTTGCAGCTTGGAGGAAAAAAGAGATAAAGAGGCTAATGGAGGCCTTAACGCATGAAAAAAGGCTTAGAAGTGGAAAGATTGGGTTTACCTCATCAAATATTTATTATAGCGCAAAAACTCTTCGGAGCGGAATAATTTGAAAAGTGCGATGGTGGAGATGCGATGGAGCAAAAGTTGCGAAGTGCGATAGGATAAAAGTTGCGACGTGCGAAATGCAATATCACAATCGCAATATTGCAAGGTTGGAAGGAAAGCAATAGTGTAGTCGAGAGGTAGGTGTGACGTGCGATATGCGATGGGAAAGAACTGTGAAATGCGAAATGGGATAAGTCAGATGAGGTGGCAGTAGGATAGGTGGCAGAGCACTTTAATCATATCGCAATAGGCGGAAAGGAGCAGTTAGTGTTAAAGGATATAAACTAAAAAATGTGAAGTGCGAAGTGTGATGGGGAAAAAGTTGCGATTTGTGATTTGCGATGTTGTAAAAATTGTGAAATGTGAAATGCGCTGGGTGACATGGCGGTGGGACTAGCGGCAGGGTATGGAGGATATCGCAATCAACATTGGGAGTGGTAAGTCTTAAAAGAAAAAGGGAAACGATGTGAAGTGCGAAGTGTGAAATGAAACAAGATAAAATTTACGAAGTGCGAAATGCGATATTGCAATTGCAATATGACAAAGTTGGAGGGATAGCGGAAGTGTTGTTCAAGAATTTTTTGCGAAGTGCGATGGGTGACATGGCGGTGGGACCGGTGGTGGAGCGCAATCGAAATATCACAATCGGCGTTTGGAAGTGGTAAGTTTTAAGGAAAAAGGGAAAAGTTTGCAAAGTGCGATTACGATGTGGGAATTGCGGTAAGTCATAAAGGAAAAGGGAAAAGGTGTGACATTTTAAGTGCGATTGAAAAAAGGGTAAAGGTTGCGATCTGCGATATGCGATATCACAATATCGCAATCATAAAAAAAAGTGGTAAGTATTAAAAGGAACCAAATGAAAACTACAATCTGTGATGAGCGAAGTACAGTAGCGGGGATTTTGAGAAGGAAAGGCGGAGGTCGAGGTTTGATGGTTTTTGAAGCGTTTTGCGTCAAAAAGGTAAAGGCAAGGTGAAAAGGGAAAATCGTTGAGATGTTGAATAATGACAAAGGAAAGGGAAGGGGTTATGCGATGGCTGAGATGTGATAATCTAGAAAGTCCAAGGTAAAATAGCACTTGCAAAAATTTAATGGTTTCTATGAATAAAAAGGGTGCGGTAGCTGATAGGAAGAGAAAAGGAGGGAAATGGAGCATAACATAGGTGTTTGGAAGCATAACACAAAGATGGAAAATGAGGCGGGGAGATGCTATGGAGCTTCTCTGGGGCTTTATCACTAATTCATGAAAAAATATATGATGGTCTATGCATGAAAAACAAGAAAGTGCGTGAAAATGAAATACAAAAAGGAAGGTTGAATATGGTAATGCAACTCTACTTTTAATCTCAAAAATACTGAACAGAAATCAGTTTTTGGGTCTGTGGGAAGATTCCGCCTCCTCGAGCCCTATTGACAGAGATGAGAAGGGGGTATTTCATCCACAAATTTTTTGTTTTCCTCTATTATGTTAGTCTCATAGGTGAATAAAAAACTACAGCAACACACTGAAAGCAAAACTAAACAATAATGAAACTATCAGAAGTAGAACTAATTGAATGATAGAAAGCAGAGAATGAATACAACAGAGAGGCAGAGGCACATGTATTGGGCCCTAACCCACGAGTCTAGCTCTTTGAAACCTAAATAAATAAAATGAAATCACTCTCCTCATTTCATAAAAGTATAAGCTTATACATTTCTGAAAGTTTGAGTAAAATGATAAAAAGCTCAATAGCTTGCAACAAAATTCCAACTAGAATCGACACCTTCCTAGCTCTATCTCTACTTTATTTATTTTATAGGGCATCTACCAATAGCTCCCTTGAAAATGGTGATTGAGTCCACTTTACTTCAAGTAAACAAAGATTGAGTTCACTCCTCTTTAAGTTTCTTGGCTGCCTCTGAAATTTGAATTGTTGGAGAGAATCCTTGCGGATCCTTTGGCTATCTTTGGAATTCAAATTTTTGGAGAGAATATTTGGGATCCTTTGGCTGCCTTTGATAGTTAAGGAGGGTGAAAAATCCTCCTCTAATTTCTCCTTATTGTCTCCTCCAAGTCTTTATGATAAAATCCTTATAAAAATGCTAATAATTCATGATTTTTTGCACTCAACCTCACATTAGGTACTCAGAGTATGTTAGCCTTAATCACCACCTATACTAGCATCATAAAACTAAATAATAATAAAAATGCAAGAAAAAGAGATCTAAGAAGGAAAAAAGGTGACTATTAACCCCTCCAAATATGTCTAATGATGGAGCTCATCATCACCCCCCTACTGAATGGTTGCTCATCCTCTGAGCAACTAATCCTCCTCCTGCCTTTCCTTTAAGTTTTTAGAACCCCCCTAATTTCCTGATGAAGAAGTGTGGGAGTTTCCCCAAGGGAGTAAAAACCATTATTCTTTTCTGCATTCTCCCATTCTCTATCTTGTGCATATGTGTCATTTTCATCATTCAGCCCCAACAACAAAGGTGGGTTGAGATTTAGTCCCAACCATTGGATATTTTTGGCCTGCATGGCCCTCTTGTATAATGGTGCCCTTTCCAATGCACCCATTAGTCTTTTTGGACTATGGTACTCCCTGTTCTTGAGGCTATGAGGGAGGTTGTTCCATCTCCTCTCGTTGGCCATAATGCACTCATCTTCTATCTTCCTAGAAACATCATCAAAGTGGTTGATTACTTGTGTTTGAGTCTAAAGGTGGCTTTCAACTAATGCAGGTTCCTTTCAATCTCTCGATGGTTAAGGATGACTTCTCTCAGGTTGAATAGTTTTGGTCTGATATGTAAGGGTTCTCTATTTCTTCTTCTCATGACCCACCATATCTCTTTTCTCTAGTGTCCCCATTCATCATCCAAGATACTAAAGCCATCAAGTGCATATCCCCTATTGTAGGATAGGGGTCCCAAGTATCCAGATTTGTCATCACCGGGTTATTCACATAAAACTCTACCATATTTTCCTGATCATCCATGTTAGCTTGCTTGTAGAAATCCATGAATTGCCTACAATCTTGGAAAGGTAGGGATCCATGGGAGGCTAGAGTTTTGATTTGAAATAGGAGCCATTTATCCTTGAGGTACACAACATATGAGTCAGAAGGGAATATGTGCTGAAGGGATACTATGCATAAGTTTTCCATGGTGGCTACTTTTTTCCCTTTTTGCTGTAATTGATCCTTCAGTGCTACATTCTCTACCTGTGCCTTTTGCATCTGCTCCTTCAGAACTGTTTCTTTGATTCTTTCCTCCTCCCTTGGTGATTCTTCAATGATATTTGGGCTTGTGGGAGGAGTTTATGTCTCCCTATGACTTATCCTCTGACTCTTATCAGCTCTAAAATACATAGAATTTTTCCTTTGTCTCTTTGCGCTTAGAGGAGCTAAGGTGGAAAATACCTCTTTGTCTTGAGGGGATGTGGTGTTGTGCTGTGAGTCTGCTTCTTGCTCACTTCCTGATACCTCTATGAATTCTATTTCCATCTCTTTCATTTTTCCTTGGCCCTTTGTCTCTTCCTCTTCTTCTCCTGGTTCTTCTTGTTCCTCTTCCGAGTTTTTTTCTCCTTCTTCTCTTTCTTCTCTAGGGCTAGGAGAAAAGCTTCCCTTTGCCCCTTGCTAATGTTTCTGATACGTGGTATACTTCGGAAGCTAGCTTGACTGTTGGTGATGTTGTTATGATACTGCTGATGCTGCTGCACACTGCTCAAATATGAAACCCACTCTCAGTAATGTTGTGTTGCGGGTTCCCTTTGGTCTATTTCCCTAAAAAATTCTCAATTCACTGGTTTGGATGAGATGGGATATATTTTTATTAGATTGCGCAACTAATTTTTGGAGCGCTTATGTAACTCGAATCAACTACAGTTTATGTTGTAGACAGTTGGAACCTATTCTTGTTAACTGGTTGATATTTCATGTCTCCTTCCCTCGTTCTCCTCTACTCCACTTGATTTAATTTTTTTCTTTTGCACACCTAGGTGGTGTGACTTTGTAGTTCTTCCTAGTCATACTTCAAGATGGTGGCCAAGCTCACTAACCACCTTTCTGCCCCTTAAACTCTAAGTCTAAAAATTTAATTATTTCTGGATATTATGGAAGCATAGCGAGGGGTGAGAAGCTATACCTGAGTTTACCTGTAGTTGTCAAGGTTTTTGCAGGAGCTGGAATTTGGAGACAAGCCTCTTATAGGATACATTCTTCCTTATTTTCCTGTTTTCTGAGTGAGCTATTGATACTTCTTGTTGTTTCTTCCCATTGTATATGTTGTGTGGGGTTTCTCCAGATGCCATGGGTGGCACTCCTGTCTTTCCTGGGGTCTTCTTTCTCAGCTCCTCCTTGTTTTTCTTTGTAGTCTATGAACAACTTTGTATTTTAAGGAACTTCTTGATGTTTGTAGCATTTTGTGGCTTTCTTTCTTTTTCTACATTGCGCTCAAGAATGGAGGAACATGGTATATGGAGGTGATGGAAGAAGTTATGAAAATGAATGGAGTGAATGATGGGATGGATGGTAAAATAAAAGAAGGGAAAAGAAGATGAATGCTCCCCTGTGTTTCCAAAAACCATTAATAACCTGCAAAACAACAAACACAAAAAACACAGAGATGCAGATGTATTTTTTTCTTTCTTTCTTTCTTTTTATAAAGAAAGTGGGTTGCCTCCATGGAGGTTTTCAACCCACAAACTTGCCTTGGGCGCCTGAGAGAGGTTTTCACCCATGTACCTTTATTCTCTTTTTTTTTTGAAAGAAAGTGCGCTGCCTCCATGGAGTTTTTAGACCCACAAACTTTCCTTGGGTGCCTCAGAGAGGTTTTCACCCATGGACCTTTATTCTCTTTCTCTCTCTCTCTCTCTCTCTCTCTCTCTTTTGAGAGCAAGTGAGCAACCTCCATCAAGGTTTTCAACCCACAAGCTTGCCTTGGGTGCCTCAAAGAGGTTTTCACCCATGGATCTTTAATTTTTTTATTTTTCTTTTCTTTTCTCTTCTCTTATTTTTTTTTCTTTCCTTTTTTCAGGAGGTGTGGGAAACTATGGAGTTTCCCATCACATACACCTCCTTGCTTATTGAATTTATGAACTCCACCCTTGATAAAGGCTTCTTGTACATTTTAAGTTTGTGACCATTGACAAGAAAGGGGATTCCTTCCTCGTCTATGGTTCTGATTTGAACTGCGCCATTATCAAAACACTTTTCCATTGTGTAAGGTCCCAACCATCTTGTCATCAACTTTCCTTTGAAATATTTAAACCTTACATCATACAAAAATTCCTACTATCCTTGTTGGAAGGTCTTTTATTTGATGTTCTTGTCATGTCAGACCTTCCTTTGCAGCTGAACTACCTCAATGTGAAGAAGTTCTTTCAGTCCAAACTCATCTAATCCATTTAGTTGCAGCAACCTCTATTTTTGGGCATTTGATAGATCTAGATTTAATTTAGTTGACATTCTTAAAGTATTGAATTCAAACTCAACTAAAAGTAGAGCCTTCTTAGCATAGACTAGTTCATAAGGAGTGAATCCTGTTGTTGTCTTCCAAGTAGTGTTGTAGGCCCAAGTAGCTTCTACCAATATGTCTGCCAAATATTTTCTGCTTCTGTTTACAACCTTGGTGAGGATTCTCTCTAAAGCTCTGTTAGTTACTTCTACTTGGCCATTTGCGTGAGGGTGATAGGTAGTAGAAGTTCTATGTTTAATCTTGTGCTTCCTCAAAATATTTTCAATGAGGTGGGAAGTGAATTGTGCTCCCTGAGTAGTGACTATTTATCTTGGGTACCCAAACTTTTAAAACACATTCTCCCTTAGAAATTCTGCTACTTTCTCCTCGGTTTCTACCTTCACTGCTTTTGTTTCAGCCCACTTTGTCAGGTAATCAGTGCAGACTATGATATACTTCCGTTGTTTGGATGGTGGATCGATAGGCCCAACAAAGTCCATGGCCCAGTTTTCAAATGGCTCAAGAGCCACTTGAAGATGAAAATGAATCTCATCCCTTTACGTGGGTTTCCTCATCCTTTGGCACTGGTCACACCTGCTGGTGTATCTTTTGGAATCTTGGTGAAGGGTAGGCCAATAGTATCCTGCCTGCAAAGCTTTGTATGAAGTTCTCTTTTGCAGCAAAGTGGCGTCCACATGGGCTTTCATGACATGGAGAGAGGATATCAAAATATTCTTCCTCCCTCACAAATCTCCTTAGGATTTGATTAGGGCCTAGCTTGAAAAGGTTTCCCCCAATCCATGTGAAAGGGGTGCTTTTCCTGATGATTCTGCTCCTTTCCCTGAATGAAATATTAGGAGGGAGTCTCCCAGAAACCAAGCAGTTCACTATATCAGCAAACGATAGTGAGAGTGATGATATAGAAAATCGGTGCTCATCTGGCAGCTGGTCATCCACCATTCCTTCTTCACCTACAGGGAGAGCTAACCTGGACAAAAAATCTGCAACAACATTATCCTTTCCAAGTTTATCAACAATAGTCAAATCAAATTTCTGCAAAAGTAACAACCATGTAATTATCCTAGCATTAACATCTGGTTTGTTCATTAAATATATGATGGCTGCATGGTCAGTGTGAACAAAGGTCTGATATCCAGTTACATAATGCTTGAATTTGTTCAAATCATGGACAATGGCTAACATCTCCTTCTCAGTAACAGTATAATTCAGTTCATCCTTGGAAAAGTTCTTGTTGATGAAATAAATGGCATAAGGGATTTTTTCTTCTAATTGTCCTAATGCCGCCCCTACAGCTTTGTCGGATGCATTAGTGTGGATGTGGAAAGCCAGAGTCCAATTTGGACCTCGGAGGATGGGGGCAGTAGCCAAATTTTCCTTAATGAGATCGAAAGCCTCTTGACAAGGACCAGACCAAATAAACTTAGAATATTTGGCCAGTAACCCAAATAATGGCAAAGCCATCTTGCTAAAATCTTTGATGAATCTTATATAGTAACCAAATAAGCCTAAGAAACTCTTTTCATCTTTCTTCTTTTGAGGAGTAGACACCCTTTTGATGATAATGATTTAGTTTGGGTCTACCTGTATTCTTGCTTGGGATATGGAGTGTCCTAATACAACCCCTGCTTCCTTCAGGAACTCGAACTTTTCTAGGCTTGAGGAGAGATGCATCTCAATGCAACTTCTTATTACTTTACCCAAATTGGAGAGAGCTTCCTAGAAGTCATCCCCATATAGTGTAAAATCATCCATGTAGATTTCGATAGAGTCATGGACTATCTCAGAAAATATGCTTAGGACAACTCTTTGGAAGGTAGCTGGGGCATTGCACAACCCAAAGGGTAAGACTCTATAAGCAAAAGTACCCCAAGGGTAGGTGAAAGTAGTCTTATCCTAGTCTTTACGACTAATTTGAATCTGGTTATACCCACTGAACCCATCTGAGAAGGAAAATAACTTCTTCCCTGCAAGGCCATTCAGAACTTGGTCTATAAAGGGAAAAGGGAAATGGTATTTCTTGGTGGCTTTGTTAAGTTATCGATAATCAACACAAATTCACCACTTCCCATTCTTATTTGGGACTAGGACAAGAGGAGATACCCACTCACTGTGAGATATAGGATATATAAACCCTACATCCAATAGTTTCTACAACTCTTCTTTGAATATGTCCTTCAGAGCCAGGGTCATACTTATTTGGGGTTGTCTCACAGGCTTGCATCCTTCTTTGATGTAAATATGATATTTTCACACTGAAGGATGCACCCCTTGCATGTCCTTGTAATCCCAAGAAAACACTTCTAGATTCTCTTTCAAAAGCTGGCATAACTGCTTCTCTTGTTTATTCGAGAGGTTTGGATTGATTTTAAGAGATCTATATGGGCCAAAGTCAATAGCCTTGGTGGATTCTAAGGTTGAATCAATTGAGTGCACTTCCATCCAAGGTTGGATTTTAGACTCTTTGACTAAGGTTTTGAGAGGAATGTTAGTGGAGGACTTGTTTTGAATGGCATGGTCGATGATTTCATCTTCATCAAGCTTCCCCCATCTAAGAATAGCATATATGATACACATAGGGGCAGTTTTATATAACTCATCTTCTTCATCCTCCAACCATATAGGGAGATCATGATCAATGGAAGGTTGGGCTGGAGGATATAACACTAGCTGTTTATACAAAGGCCCATTTTTTATAGTCATGTTTCTGGCCCGACAACTAATATGAGTGTCTACAGTGGCTAACCAAGGTATCCCTAAGATGAGGGGATAACCATTAAACTTGGTTTTTGGTTGCAGGATCATGAAATCTGTAGGATACTCCCAAGATTCAATGGCAACCATAACAACCTCAACAATTACTTCTAAGGTTACTATGGACTGATCTGCAAGTTGCAAAATTGTTGTGGTTTTCCTCAAAGTCCCTTGGAGATTAAGTTTCAACATATTTTACTTGGTCATCACATTTATGGCAACCCCTAGATCAATTAAAGTGTTGAGGACTATGACACCATTTATATGAACATCGACAACTAGACTACCAGGGTCCAAGAACTTTGGAAATATCACCTTCCCCAACATTAGGTCAGACATTTGTCCTACCACAATGATGGTGGGGGTATCTCTCTTCCTTCTCCCAGGATTTTTGAAGAAATTTTATTTGATGAGCCTATTGTAGATAGGGCCATCCTTAATGGCTTGGAGAAGTGGTATATTTACACACAAATTTTCCAATTCTCCCAGGAGTTCAATCTCCTCCAGGGTGTGCTGACTAGGGTGGATCAAATACTCAAGAAAAGGAGGTTGTTGGATCTAAATGTTACCTTCTTCCTTTTCCTCCTCAACCTCTATGGGTGGATATGGAGGATGGTTGTCTGGGAGTACCCTTCTGAACCTGAAATTAACCTCCTATATCTCCATAGTATAAGATGGATAGGATTTTTCTCCACTGGGAGCCTGTTGTGCCTGTCTATTGTTCAGATTCGGATTGGGTTGTTCAGGTATAGATAGCCTAGGTGGAGCAGCATGAGTATGTTGAGGTTGAGGTTGGGGTGGAGGCATAAGAGAAGGTGGTTGATTTTGTTGACGCCTCCACCCTTGGGTTGGATTGTTCTACTGAGGTTGTTGTGGAACATACTGCTGAAATGGTTGGTTTACTGGTTAAGGATGATATGAAGGGTTGCAAGGCCGGGTAGGAGGTGTAGACCAGGATGGAGGATTGGGGGTGTACCAAGGTTTCTTGGGTGCACTCTAGTTGTTTTGATAGTAAGAGTAAGGTGCACCTTACATACCTTGTTGATATGGCCCAAGGCCTTGAGGCCTTCTCTGGTTGATGAAAAAGAGTTTCTCTGGCATTGCTTTCCCACCTTGATATACAAATTTAAGTCCAGGTAAGGAGGGACACTTTTCTATGGTATGATTCTCCTCACAGACTAAACAAACCTCTATGACATTCAATGGACATTCATTTCTTGGGTGCTTCCTGGTACATCTAGGAAAAAATATGGCTAGGGCTCTCTCTTCTTCCTCTTGCTTCCTTTTGATCTGCATTGTGTCCATTTGCAAAGCAAAGGTGTGCAACATGTCACTCTTGAAGTCCTATAGCATGTTTTATGAAGTTGGAATATGGAGGGGTATTAGATGTACTGTGACTAGCTCTACCCTTCTTCCTAAATGCCCTAGAATGGTTCCAGAAGACATTTTTGATTGCTTCATAGGGTTGTTGGTAGATATCTCCTCCCAATAGAATATTCAGGGTTTCTATAATCTCTTCTCTAATCCCTCGAAGAAGTACAAGTTTAAGTGAGTCAGGATCAAGAGTACAGTTGGCTCTCTTATAGTTCAATTGAAACCTCTCTTCATAGTCCTCTAAGGATTCATCCAGCCCTAGAGTCATCCTAAAGATCTCATCCTTAGTTTCTTTTTACCTACAATAGTCTTTGTATTTTTTGTTGAAGGTCTCTTCCATTTGTGCCCAAGTAGTGATGGTATCGCCAGATGGACCCATGAACCAGTGCAAGCTTTCATCCTTAAGGGTGGATGGGAATAGCTTCAACTTCTGATCATCAGAGATGTAGTCATAAGTCCTACAAACAATAGAAAATTCAAACATGAATGTGTCAGGGTCCTCAAAGGTAAGTCCATGAAAGTGTGGGAGAGCTGAGGGGATAATTTTTTTCATCTTAGTTTCCCCATCTACCTCCAGGGAAAATTTTAGGGGCAAATTTTAGCCCAAAGGTGAAATTTAAGGGGTTTTAGATTTTAGAGGGGAGAATTTTTTATATAAAACCTCTTTTGTATAGTTTTATATAATTAGCCCCAAAATTATTTTAAAAATAATTAATTACTATGCTTTAGCCCAAAACAATAAGGGCGCATCAAACATGAAAAGTTGGATTTGCCTCCGCATTTACTAGTCTAGACAGTTTTGAGTTGTATTCACTCCCGATTTACTAGGTTGGAGGGTTTTGGAACAGCATTCGCCCCGAATATCCAATATGGCTGCAAGTAAATATTACCCCTAATATCCAGTATGGCAGGGTAAAGCTTGCCTGTGTTCGTTGGGCTGCACATGTCGACATAATTGTGGCAAAGGGCCTGTACAAACCGCAAATAGGCCTGAAGGATCTTGTCATGGATATTGAGGATGATATAAAAAGGAGGTACTACCCCTTCCAGAAACTTCCCTTATATCTTTGGACCAAACAAAAGGGCTGGTTGGTCATCACTCAGATTGACAGTGTCACTGTTTTCACCTAGATTTAATGCTTTCAAAATTTGACCTTTATACACATCCTCAGTGGCCAACTCAGAGAGTGGGACAGAGATTTTAATTTTAGCAATCTCACTCTCCAAATTGAAGGGAGATTGACTCTTTGTAAGACTCAACTCTATTTTTTTAGCCACTAATTTAGTGGCAGAATCAGTGTGCTGATTCTCAGTATGTATAGTGTTTGCAATTGTTTTATCAAGAACACTAGCAGCAGTGCTAGTGCTGCTAGTTTTTTTACTTTGTTTATCAATATTTGGGTTGTATTTTTCTTTGTTCTTCCTAGAACTTTCAGCTGCTGAATTGTTGCTTTCAGCAGTCACCTTAAGAGTTTTTTCAGGCCTTTTCTTAATGGTAATCTCAGAAGCTTTTGGTTTGGAATTGTCTAGGATATTTTTGCTTCTAAGTTCATACTATTCTCTGACCTGCATGATGGAATTTTCAAATCCCAACCTATAATCCTCAAATTCTAACCTTACCTCATCCCAATATGAGTGTGAGGTCTGATTGTCTTCTGTGGAACAATTGCGGATTGAGTTGTCTATTTCCAACATGTTTATTATGGTTCCCTCAGACTCTTCTATTATCCCCTCATCCTCATCAAGGAAGTTCTCTTGAAATGGGGGTATGACTTGCTGATCAGAGTCTCTTTGTCTGTTTGGAGGGGTGTTTCTCCTAAAGTTCTGGTTCTGGTTATGATTTTGGTTTTTGTTTTGATTACTAACTGTGACAACCATTTTTTTCATCATTTTCTCTAGCCTTTCCATGTTTTTGGCTGGACTGTCATACTTGGGATCAGATGTGGAAGTTGATGTGTTACCCTTTTCTGAGCCCTCATTCTGGCTTTCTTCTTAATCAGGTTAGCCTCTACACTCACTGCTGCTTTTTTCATATCTTCCAATGTGTTGTAATCTCTCTCCCTAAGCTGGTAGGCAATATCAACATCAAAGCCTTCGGGATATTTCACTAAAGCTATACCTTGGGGAGGTTTCATGTGTGGAGGAAGAGCGTTGTAAACACTGTTAAACCTTGTAGAATAGTCATGGACACTCTCTCCTACATTTCTTTTAAGGTTCTTGTATTCTGCTAAGATTTGGAGAGGGTTGGTCTTGACTTCCCATTTGTTTATGAAGGATTGATATAAAGAGGGAAGATCAGGGATACTATTAGGAGGTAGGCCTTTAAACCACTTCTTTACATCTCCTCCTAAACTCTAGGCAAAGATTCTCATCTTGAATTTCTCATCATCTATTTCCATATAGTCAAAGGAATCTTCCATCCTGTCTACATGGTGTTGAGCCATGGTAGACTCTTTTGCAGTGAAATGTGGGATTTTTGACTAATAATCATTTGGCAAAGGCACTAGAGGCTGTGGTAACACTAGAGGTGCATACCAGGCTTCCATGATGATGTTTTGAGGAGGTAAAGGATTGGCTTGAGCAACTGGTATGTGGATGACAGGAATACTAGGACCAGCAACACTTTGTTGAGCCGATTTAGGGTGACAGAGACCCAAGTTTTGAATGAAATGAATATCTAGAGGTGTAGATGGAGGAGTCTCTCTGTCCCTAATGTGTTCACCACTGTGAGATGGTGAACCAGGAGGCTCAAGGTCTAACTGGTCTAGAACACTGAATGACCTAGTTCTAGGTAAACTGATTTGTAGGTCTAAGTCAAACTAATTGTCTGATAGAGCTGTAAAGTTTTCTGGTGCAGAGTTAGCTCTATGGATGTGTCTGGAAATAGTTGGCCTTCTAGGTGTAGGATATTTCCTGAGGATACTCTCAGCGTTGTCAACTATTTCAGGTGGATTTGGGTTAGGATAAGCTCTTGTATGAATGGTTCTTGGAGCTAGTATGTTTATCTTTAAACAAAGAGGCTTAATCCTACTTGTTACTTCTAATATGGCTGATTTTTTTATGAAGGTTGGTCTCCCAGTGGAGTCTTGTGAAAACCAAGATAATCAATAGGCCTACTGATCACCAGTGGAGTTTTTAATCATTAAAGAATTATGGCGTCACCAGGTGGAAGGTTTAGAATGTTTCAAGAAGTTATACTGTCCACCACAGTGATTAACCACAAAAATAAGGCTACTATGATCTTCTTTGAGTCTTTGAAATGTTTGAAGGTGTGTTTTACTCAAAGTTCCCCAGTGGAGTCGCCATTATGTTGGGGTTCCCATGTTTTGGCAAGTTTGGAAATACCAAAAGATGAGACAACATCAGAACCACTTTAGACCTCAGGATCTAGCCTTCCTGGGTCCAGAGAGGGATCTCTCTATAAAATCAAAGGTATATGTCTTTGAAGTTTAGTTTTAAAGATATTAGGCTAGTTATAGGCACAAGGTTTGTTGATTTGTTTGTTTATTTGTTTGGTTGTTGGGAATCAGGAAGGAAGGGTTCAATACAAGACAAGGGTGAGCAAATTGGATTTTAGGCAAAGGAGAGATAATTCAGAGAACACTCGAGACCATTGGGCATTGGAGTCAGGAAAGGGTTTACTTGCTATTCAGTATTCAAGGCTTTCAATTGGGCTAGTCATATAAAGCATAGGATCTTAAAGATGATAGTGTGGTATGAAATGGTTAAGGAAAGAAGGTGAATGACAAGGAAACATCCAAGGTGACCATTCAAGAATCATATCTTGGGATAGGACATGCCATTAGACACCTATGATCCACCTTCTAAAGGGTTAACTCTTCAGACAAAGGAAACATTAAAGATTTAAACACAAAGGTGAAAACCTGAGATCATAGAAAGACTTTGAATATTCAATGCTTCGGCATCCAACTTAAGGGAACTTAGAAGGGTTCAACTGATTGAAAAAGACCCTAGTGAGATAGAATCTGTTTTATAAACTCCCAGTATCCCAATTCTTTCAATTAAAACCCAACAAGAACATCTAAGAATAGATTCATTAATTCATACATCTGCTAGCAGTAAATATTAGCTACTACACTGGTAAAATTATCTTGAATCAGTACTCAGATAACACATTTAGTAGAAAATATCAAAGGTAAGGAGAGCAGAAGCATTAGGGTACCATGCAAGGGTATATCCTAAGCTAGATTTCTGATGCTTACCAGAGAAATGAAATGTAATGAATTACAAAGACAAAGGCAGAAAAACATCACCACTACTTTAAATCAGGATCCAAAGAAATGTGCTTGTCATATTAAAGAGCAACACCAGTCATGTACAACATTGTCCAATAGCTGGATATTCAGTCTGAAAACATCTTCCTCGGCCTATCTTACAACTTTACACAGAGAAACATATCTCAAGAGAAATAGCTTACAATTCACAGATATCCGAACAACAACCAACAACAATTTTTTCTCATGAGTTTTATATTTGAAAGAGAGGCAGAGGAGGTAGATGAAACACTAAATGAAACATTAAAACAGAAGTAGAAGAAGAGGGTCGAGGCTCATTCCCTCTTAATATCTATGCATTTATTTTTGGTACTCTTTGGATGAAAGAGTGGTCTTCTATAGGCTGAAATTAACTCTGGGTATGTTCCTTGATGTACGTTAGGCTGTAGTACTCTGTAGTACTCTGGTGATAGGAACAAAGGTAGATAAATGACTTTGAGGTCTGCCATACTGCATAAAAAATGCTCTGGTAGCATTAGGACTGTTCTGTGAGAGTAGAAATCTTCTCAGGAACACGATATAGATTAAAAACATTATGGTTACTTTGTCCTTTCTCGGGAGGAAACTTCTGCTGATGTGAAAAACTGAAAATATAGTTTTCTATGCTTTAGGCCTCATTAGGCCCTTTGTTTTAGTCACAAGGTCTTCAATATGGTGCAGTCACCTTTTAAACACTAGATTAAGGCTTAAAACCTTTAATAATGGGCATTAGAATTCTTTAATTCTCCATTGATACTCTTTGCCGCTTCATGACTGTCTCTGTCTGTGAAATTGGAAATTTTAATGGCGCTGGAGGTTTTTCAGAGTTAAACACTAGTTCTTTAATGGAAATATTTCATTCTAACACTTTCCCAGGTGTTTCTTTGTAATATCAGGCTCTGAAATGGGCTTCTCTGCGCTTTGTGTCACTACGACAGTGACCGTGAGAAATGGCGGTTTCCACCGCCTGTACCCTGAAAAAACACAAAAATATGTTAATAAATCCATGCGTGGGAGAGGATTGATGCAGTGGAGGGCTGTGAGAATGGCAGTGCAACAGAGGTGAATGCAGTGGATGCAATGGAAAAAGGTAAAAAATGCAGTGAAACGGTGGAAAAATGGTCTGGTAAAATTTTGGTGGAGGAATGCATGTGGACCATCCGATCATATCTGGAGGCGATGATCGACGGTGGAGATTAGCTAATGGAATGACTTTAGAAAGTTGGGTGAAATGCAATAAAATTTAACGTAAAACATTTAAGTTCTAATGTTAGGCAGAACGATATAACCTTTCAATGTAAAATATTAAAATTTTGAAGTGGGCAGAGGAAAATGATTTTTCAATGTAAATTGTGAAGTTTGTACCTTTGAACGGAATACAAAGGAAACACATGAGAATGCAATGAAATAGGCGTAAATGGTGGGACCCGGTCATGGGCGGAGGGTGATTCAACATGGACCATTAGATTTCAGGAGGAGGTCAATGGCTCAGATGACCTGATGGAATGTTATGGTCACGCGATGGGAAAAATGTGAATGGAGTGCGAGGTGCGAACGGTCGAGATCTGTAGATGGACCTTCGGGAACAAAAAGTGGGGAAGTGGTTTTGTGGAAGAAAATCGTTGTTTTCGCGTGATGAAAATGGAGGGAGGTAGTTTTCACTTTTCGAATGCGATATAGGTCTCTGGCTAACACGTGGCTCTTAAAAACTGCCCATATTGCGTACATTCTGACTGTTAATTTTCGAAAGAGGAAACAACGCGATATTGATGTGGGTCGTTGGATCTGGGGCTTTGAGATCCGATGGTGATGGAAGAACATGATACGAGGAAAGTGCATGGTGAGTAAGGTGGGGTCAAGCGAAAGGTGGTTTCATTGTGGGCCGTCCGATCTATGAATGAATGACTGAGATCGGGAGATAGAGAGCAAAGGCGGGGGATATGGTTAGTGGTTGGGAGAAATATGAACTGTTGGACCCTAGCGATTGGACAACGAAGATTAAAAGGGGAGGTGGAGGAAAAAGGGCCAAATGAATGCACCGGAGTGATCCTGGCCATCAGATCGAAGGGGATGAACTGCCAGGATTCAATCGGAAGCGGAGGAGGCAGGGGCCAAATCTCCAATGAGCGATGAAGCGATTGCATCTAGACCGTTGGATCGGCAACAGATCAACGATCACGATTGGATCGGGGGTGACCAATCGGGGAACACAGGGCAGAGTGACAGCAAATCCTGGTCGTTGGTTCTTATGGATTCAACGGTCAAGATTTCATCAGGAGATTGCAATCAAGGAAAACGGAAGGTAGCACAATAAAAAGTCCCGATCGGCGATGAAGCGATTGAAGCTTGATCGTCGAATTTATATGCGAATCAACGGTGAAGATTATCATCGGAGGGTTTACACAGGGAAGCTATGGGCGCATGGTAAGAGCTGCACAGACTGTCAGATCTTTTCAGATCAATGATGGAGATCGCTTCAAAGGCCGACAGAGAAAATACACCATCGCATCGGAGATTTGTTGTTTACAAAGGAAAAGCGCTCCGCTCCAACTCTCTGATGCGATGAGCACCTTATGCCTTAGTGCTTGGTCTTAGCGCTCGGGTTTATGGAGGGGAAGTGGTTAAGGGGCTGGCCAAAAGGGGCTAAGCCTATGTATGTAAAAAAAATAGGGTTTTAGGCTTAAAAATGATATTTTTAAGGTTAAAAAGAGGCTTTCGGTAGAGGGAAAAAGGGATTTTTAGGCCAAACAATGGGTGTTTGAAAGGTTTAAAGGGGAGATGGGATGATTTAGTAGGCTTAGGAGGGAATTTTGAAGGTTAAAGGGGAAACTTGAAAAGAGGGAAAAAGGAGTTAAAATGGGAAATTTGCAGGGATACAAAGGGGAAAATGGAGGCTTTTCTGAGCATAATCTTTTCACAGACAGTGAGGCTTTTTTGGATGGAAATAGCAATGAAGATATTTTCAAAGGAAAATGACACACAGAGGCTTCAAGGATGAGAGATTTTCATTATGAAATGTATCTTTTGAAGGCTCAAAAACAATATAGCCAACTGTTTGCTTGTCAAAAAATTCATAGGTGGCTAACAGTGGCTCCACATAGGGATGGCATCTTCTTGAAGGTGTCAAGAATTCAAAAAATAATCTTTGGAGTAGGCCAGATGCCCGATCCATATTCCTTCTTTGATTCATCTATTACAAACATGATGGATATTGATCAGCAAAAAACATTCCCCAAACAATCTACCTACCCATCCTACAATCCTAACATTTTTTTTCAAGGTGCATTTGAATTTGCATACCTTCTTCATCATATTTTTTTGTTTATTGAAAAAAACAAACAAACTAGTCTGATTCTACTCTTATTCCTCCATGAGACTAGATTGAACTGTTGGCCTCATAGTTTCTCTACCTAATCTAATATCTGCTAGGATTAAACTGTCTAGCAAATTTCTTCTCTACATTCTACAACATAAATTTAAAAAAAATCAAAATAGGATTAGACAGTCTGGTTTGCTATGGATTCATGGCATAAAGACAGTTGCACATGAACTGAAATTGCAGAAAATCGAAAAAAAAATCTTGAAGGCTTGAAATCTTGAAACTTTGAAGCATCCTTCTTTCTTTGTGACTGAAGTTTTGAGCTTGTTAGAGTCACTTTCTTCTTTACGTCAGCTCTGGTTTTGGGCCTGTTAGAGCTGATTCTTCTTTCTTCTTTGCTGGTACAGATTTTGAGCATATTAGAACCAGCCTCTTTACTTCCTTTGGCTCAGATTTTGATCATGTTAGAGCCAATATTTTCACTTCAGAGGTTCATGTTTTGAGCGTGTCTGAACCTCTCTTTCTCTCTTTTTTGAAACATTTTCTCTTTTTCTTTGAAAATAAAACGCAGAAATGGTATTTACAATGGAAATGAAAACTATAAATTGGAAATCAGCAGTAGTAATGTTTGAGCATCCTACCATTGACAGGACCCCCAAACAGATCTGTACCATCTAGCTCTTGCAGAAAAAAGGCATTTGGACCAATAGTGGCTTGGATGATGTAAGGACCATGCCACAAACTGTCAAATTTTCCATGCTTTCCTTTGTCTTCTCTCCTAGAGTCCCACTTTAGAACCTTATCTCCAATTTTTAAGTCACAAGCTTTTGTTCTCTTATCAAATAACTTCTTTATGTTTTCCGGCACTTGTAGAGCTCTGTTGTAGACCTCTTCTCTTGTTTGTTGGAGATGAATTGTTTGATTTATCCTCCTTACCATATTGTCCTCTTCTGTTTGAATCTCTTGGACTAGTTTAATCACTGGTACCCCAAAGCTGGTAGGAAACACTGCCTTTGTTCCTTAGACAAGCTGATATGCTGACATTCCAATAGATTTCTTTGTTGTTAGCCTGTCAGCCCACAAATCATGCACAAACTTGTTGTGCCATGACTTCTTATTCTCTTCAAGAAGCTTTTTGATAATGGTCACCAAGCTCTTGTTTGATGATTCAACTAACCCATTACCTTGTGGGTAATAAGCAGTTGAATGACCGAGTGCTATCTAATACCTGTGAAAAAAATCAATTATTTTCTTGGATCCAAAAGCAGCAGCATTATCAGTGATTATTTTTCTTGGGCAGCCAAATCTAGAGAGGATGTGGTCTTCTAGGAACTTAATGATAAAAAAATCTGTGGCACTCCTAGAAGGTATGGCTGTAAGGATCCACTTGTGTTGAGCAGAAGAAGCAGGGTGTATTTATCCTATGAAATATAGGCACCATTGTTGAAAGGGAGCCTCAACAGTAATGGGTTGTAATGGTAAAGGGAGGAGCTTTATTTTTCCTTCAAAGATCTGGCACTTATGGCAGGCAATTATCATTTTATGGATGTCATTGAAAAGTGTAGGCCAATAATAGCCAGCTCTGAGTATTTTGTTAATAGCGGCTTTCCAGTTTAAATGGCCTCCACACTCTCCCACATGGAACTCCTATTTAATCCTCTCTACCTCAGTTTCAAGCAAACATTTAAGCAATAGAACATTTGCATTTTTCCAGTATAAACATTCATTCAGTATGCAATAGTTTCTGGCTTTTAACTTTAGGAATCTGGCCTTAGTCTTTGATAAATCAGGAGGGGCATTGAGGTTTGTGAGTACATACAGGATATCAGAATACCAAGGAGAGTTTTGAAATTGTTCTTCAACAGTAGGATCAGGCAACCCTTCCTATTCATCCAAGGAATCTACCATGTTTATGTCAAGGGTTTGCAGATTAGATTCAACCATTAGTTGAGCTAAGCCCTGATCTTTGATCAGTTTTGTGGGTTTTATTTCCAGGTCATACTCTAATATTACAAAAATCCATTTGCCCCTCTTTCCATCCGGATCTTGGGAGAAAATGTCTTTAACCACTATGTTTGGCATGTAGGCAATGTTGTGAGAATGCAGTATATACACGCTAAAATCTTTCAAGGCCTTTACCAAGGCATAGGCCTGTTTTTCCATTATGTTATATTTCAAGGGTGCATCCCTCAGAGCTTTGCTGAAGAAAGCAATAGGCTGTTCCATTCCCTCTGGATTATTCTGCAGTAAAACTGCAGCCACTGTATGCTCTGAGGCAAAGGAAAACATTAGGAAATCTTTTGAAAAATCTGGGCTAATTAGGACAGGTGCCTAGGTGAGTGCAAGTTTAACTAATTCAAAATATTTTTTAGCCTCTACATTCCACTTAACCCCAACACCCTTTTTCAGCATGTTTGTCATATTTCTGAGGTGCTCAACTAAATTGGGAATAAACCTCCTTAAGAAGTTAATTTTCCCAATAAAGGACTGCAACTCTTTTATGTTTCTCGGGTGTGTAATCTGTAGTATTCCCTCAACTCTTTGTGGGTCTATTTTAATTCCCTTCTATGATATAATATGACTAAGAAGCTTACCTTCTTGCAGCCCAAATATAGTCTTCTTGGGGTTTAAAGACAGACCGAACCTTCTACATTTTTCAAAAAATCTTCTCAAATGTTTTAGGTGCTCCTCATAAGTCTTGGAATAGACTATGTCATCTAGATAGATGACAATTAAGTTCCCTATTTCCTCAAAAAAGGCTATGTCCATCGCTCGTTGGAAGGTCGCACTAGCATTCATTAGTCCAAAAGGCATTTTTACGTACATAAAAGTGCCCCACGGAGTGGTGAAAGCTCTCTTGAGTTGGTCTTCTGGGAGTCCTAAAACTTGGTTATAGCCTGAAAAACCATCTAACAGGGAGATCCTTTTTGAGCCCACTACCCTCTGAAGAATGTGTTCCATCTTTGGTAAGGGGTAATTGTCTTTAAGTGAGGCTCTGTTAAGGTTTCTGAAATCAATGCATAGTCTGATCTCACTTGTCTTCTTTCTCACATCTACAAGGTTTGAGACCCAATCAGAAAACCTCACAGGCACTATTATTCCTACCTCATACATCTTTTTGATTTCCTTTTCGACTAAAGGTAGTTGTTTCGGGTTAATTCTGCGAAGTTTCTGTCTGAAGGGTTTTTGGTTTTCTTTCAAAGGGTTTTTTTGATGTATAATGTCTGTATCATAGGCCTTTAAGTCTTCATAGCTCCAAGCAAACACGTCAATGAACTCTTTAAATAAGTCAATATATTTCTTTTTCATGTCTGTGGGCAAGGACTTAGCCAATTTTATCATTTTAGGCTTATCTTCAGTGCCTATGTTGCATTCCTTGACATCAGAATCTGAGTGTTCTATAGTGGGTTTTTTCGCTACGTCGTCAAAATAAAAAAGGTCCTCTAAAGGTGCCAGTCCTCGGGGTATATTATTATCTTTTGATTGCAGCACCTCTATTTCCTCTTTTTCTGCATTCTTATATTCTTCGGTTAGATTTCCAAGTTCTTTAGTTAACATGTTTATTTCTATGTTATGGGGTGATTTTTCTTCATCGAGGGGCTCTTCACTCAGGTAGCTTTCATCGGATTTAGAGTCTGAATCAAAAAATTCAAACTCTTTCCTGCCAATCAGGAAATCCTCTATCTTCTTTTCACCCTTAAAGACCTACCAATATTTCTCGTTATCAGGCACTGCAGGTCTGTATTTTGTCTGAATGATGATTTGTTTGTCACTAGGAGACTTATGATATGAACTAGCTATGCAAGCTAATCCATTCGCAATTATGTTCTGACTCCTAGGAACAAACACTAGTTCATATTCTACAAAGGTTTTTAGTAATTCCATAGCATCATTCTTGTTTGCTCTCAATCTAGGGTGTTTCGCTGTATACTCTCCGTTCACTTGTTTTATGATTAACTCAGAGTCTCCATGTACAGCTATCCTTCGGGCTCCTAGTTTTTTCAACAGATTTAAGCCTAGGATGAGAGCCTCATACTCTGCGATATTGTTTGTACATTTAAATTTTAGATTGAAGGCATGACTCTCCGCATAGTCACTCTCAGTGTTATGTAACCACACTCCTGCTCCTGCAGTATTTCTAGTGCAAGACCCATCGAAATTCCTTCTCCATAAGGGATCGTTTTCAGGTTTATCATCATTTTCCTCCCTAACGTTGGTTTCATTGTTATGTTTTAATATGGGGTCTACACCGTGATGTGGAGTGTTTTTTTCTTCATGATGCGTATTTAGTTCCGAGGTATGACTAGTTAGTTGTTTGTAATCCTTTTCTCGTTCACTCTGAGTTTCAGTTTCAGTGCAATGTCCAAAGGTTTCTTCTTCATTTTCTTCTATGTTAAGAGTGGCCATTATGTTAAATTCTGTGGGCTCTACTCTATTGCTTGAATCTCTGTCTACTAATTTTGGCTCATATATGGTTTCATTGTTGCAAAGAATAAAAGAGTCCAGATCTGTGTGTACAGAGTACAAAGGTGAATTTTCAGGTTTTTTAGGGTTGCTTACCATGAACTTCATGTGTGCCTCCCTATACAGTCTCCTAAGCTGGCTGAAGACAGGGATTGTGGCATATGAGCCATCCATCTGCATTATACCTTGCAGCTTGGCTCCCCATGACCTGAACAACAACATGTCATACTTAGGTGGCACATCTGCCACTACAACATCCATAACCATACATTTGTCTGGAATCTGGGTCAGGTTCACACACAGATCTTTGATTAGGCCAAGGCACTTTACTCTGTTAGAGTCAAATGAATATAAATCTTTATAACGACAGGTTATCTCTAGGCCTAGCCTCTCCATAACTACCTTAGGCATTAGGTTGTGTGAATCCCCAGAGTCATGCATTGCGTTGTGAAGGATCTTGTCATGTATATTGAGGCTGATATAAAAAGGAGGTACTACCCCTTCCTGAAACTTCCCTTCTATATTTGGACCAAACAGAAGGGCTGGTTGGTCATCACTCAGATTGACAGTGTCACTGTTTTCACCTAGATTTAATGCTTTCAAAATTTGGCCTTTATACACATCCTGAGTGGCTAGCTCAGAGAGTGGGATAGAGATTTTAATTTTAGCAATCTCACTCTCCAAATTGAAGGGAGATTGAATCTTTGTAAGAATCAACTCTATTTTTTTAGCCACTACTTTAGTGGTAGAATCAGTGTGCTGATTCTCAGTATGTACAATGTTTGCAATTGTTTTATCAGGAACACTAGCTGCAGTGCTAGTGTTGCTAGTTTGTTGACTTTGTTTATCAGTATTTGGGTTGTCTTTTTCTTTGTTCTTCCCAGAACTTTCAGCTGCTGATTTGTTGCTTTCAGCAGTCACCTTACGAGTTTTTTCAGGCCTTTTCTTAATGGTAATCTCAGAATATTTTGGTTTGCAATTTTCTAGGCTCTTTTTGCTTCTAAGTTCATATTGTTCTCTAACCTACATGATGGAATTTTCAAATCCCAACCTATAATCCTCAGATTCTAACCTTACCTCATCCCAATATGACTGTGAGGTCTGATTGTCTTCTGTGGAACATTTGTGGATTGAGTTATCTATTTCCAACATGTTTATTGTGGTTCCCTCAGACTCTTCTATTATCCCCTCATCCTCATCAAGGAATTTCTCTTCAAATGGGGGTATGACTTGCTGATCAGAGTCTCTCTGTCTGTTTGGAGGGGTGTTTCTCCTAAAGTTCTGGTTCTGGTTATGATTTTGGTTTTTTTTCTGATTACTAACTGTGACAACCATTTTTTCCATCATTTTCTCTAGCCTTTCCACATTTTTGGCTAGATTGTCATACTTGGGATAAGATGTGGAAGCTGATGTGTCATCCCTATATGTTACCCTTTTCTCACCCCTCATTTTGGCTTTCTTCTCAATCAAGTTAGCCTCTACACTCACTGCTCCTTTTTTCATATCTTCCAATGTGTTGTAATCTCTCTCCCTAAGCTGGTAGTCCATATCAGCATCAAAGCCTTCAGGATATTTCACTAAACCCATACCTTGGGGAGGTTTCATGTGTGGAGGAAGAGCGTTGTAAACAATGTTAAACCTTGTAGAATAGTCATGGACACTCTCTCCTACATTTCTTTTAAGGTTCTTGTATTCTGCTAAGATTTGGAGAGGGTTGGTCTTGACTTCCCATTTGTTTATGAAGGATTGATATAAAGAGGGAAGATCAGGGATACTATTAGGAGGTAGGCCTTTAAACCACTTCTTCACATATCCTCCTAAACTCTAGGCAAATATTCTCATCTTGAATGTCTCATCATCTATTTCCATATAGTCAAAGGAATCTTCCATCCTGTCTACATGGTGTTGAGCCATGGTAGACTCTTTTGCAGTGAAATGTGGGATTTTTGACTGATAATCATTTGGCAAAGGCACTAGAGGCTGTGGTAACACCAGAGGTGCATACCAGGCTGCCATGATGATGTTTTGAGGAGGTAAAGGATTGGCTTGAGCAGCTGGTATGTGGATGACAAGAATACTAGGATCAGCAACACTCTGTTGAGCCGATTTAGGGTGATAGAGACCCAAGTTTTGAATGAAATGAATATCCGGAGGTGTAGATGGAGGAGTCTCTCTGTCCCTAATGTGTTCAACACTGTGAGATGGTGAACCAGGAGGCTCAAGGTCTGACTAGTCTAGAACACTGAATGACCTACTTCTAGGTAAACTGCTTTGTAGGTCTAAGTCAAACTGATTGTCTGATAGAACTGTAACGTTTTTTGGTGCAGAGTTAGCTCTATGGATGTGTCTGGAAATAGTTGGCCTTCTAGGTGTAGGATATTTTCTGAGGATACTCTCAGGGTTGTCAACTATTTCAGGTGGGTTTGGGTTAGGATAAGCTCTTGTATGAATGGTTCTTGGAGCCAGTATGTTTATCTTTAAACAAAGAGGCTTAATCCTACTTGTTACTTCTAATATGGATGATGTTGTTATGAAGGCTAGTCTCCTAGTGGAGTCTTGTGAAAACCAAGAGAATCAGCAGGCCTACTGATCACCAGTGGAGTATTTAATCATTAAGGAATTATGGAGTCGCCAGGTGGAAGGTTTAGAATGTTTCAAGAAGTTATACTATCCACCACAATGATTAACCAGCAAACTAAGGCTACTATGGTATTCTTTGAGTCTTTGAAATGTTTGAAGGTGTGTTTTACTCAAAGTTCCCCAGTGGAGTCGCCATTATGTTGGGGTTCCCATGTTTTGGCAAGTTTGGCAATACCAAAAGATGAGACAACATCAAAACCACTTTAGACCTCAGGATCTAGCCTTCCTGGGTCCAGAGAGGGATATCTCTATAAAGGCAAAGGTATATGTGTTTGAAGTTCAGTTTTAAAGATATTAGGCTAGTTATAAGCACAAGGTTTGTTGATTTGTTTCTTTGTTTTTTTGGTTGTTGGGAATCAGGAAGGAAGGGATCAATACAAGACAAGGGTGAAAAAAGAGGATTTTAGGCAAAGGAGAGATAATTCAGAGAACACTCGAGACCATTGGGCAATGGAGTCAGGAAAGTGTTTACTTGCTATTCAGTATTCAAGGCTTTCAATTGGGCTAGTCATATAAAGCATAAGATCTTAAAGATGATAGTGTGGTATGAAATGGTTAAGGAAAGAAGGTGAATGAAAAAGAAACCTCCAAGGTGACCATTCAGGAATCAGATATAGGGATAGGACATGCCATTAGACACCTATGATCCACCTCCTAAAGGGTTAACTCTTCAGACAAAGGAAACATTAAAGATTTAAACACAAAGGTGAAAACCTGAGATCATAGAAAGACTTTGAACTTTCAATGCTTCGACATCCAACTTAAGGGAACTTAGAAGGGTTCAACTGATTGAAAAAGACCCTAGTGAGACAGGTTCTGTTTTCTAAACTCCCAGTATCCCAATTATTTAAATTAAAACCCAACAAGAACATCTAAGAATAGATTCATTAATTCATACAGCTGCTAGCAGTAAATATTAGCTACTACACTGGCTAAATTATCTTGAATCAGTACTCAGATAACACATTCAGTAGAAAACATCAAAGGTAAGGAGAGCAGAAGCATTAGGGTACCATGCAAGGGTATATTCTAAGCCAGATTTCTGATGCTTACCAGAGAAATGAAATGTAATGAATTACAGAGACAAAGGCAGAAAAACATCACTGCTGCTTTAAATCGGGATCCAAAGAAATGTGCTTGTCATATTAAAGAGAAACACCAATCATGTACAACATTGTCCAATAGCTTGATATTCAGTCTGAAAACATCTTTCTTGGCCTATCTTACAACTTTACACAGAGAACCATATCTCAAGAGAAACAACTTACAATTCACAGATATCCGATCAACAACCAACAATAATGTTTCCTCATGAGTTTTATATCTAAAAGATGTTGGAAAAATACTGAGAGGAGGGGGGGTGAATAAGTATTTAGAGCTGACTGAAATTTTTTTATTTTTTTCCTTTTCTTAAAACCATATGCTACTTTACTGAACCCAACTAGCGTATACACGCGGACATCCTTAAGAAAACTTGCGTATGCCGAGAGATCTTATTATGCATTTAATTCTTTACTTAAATCATTGCATCATTCATTCATCAGATGTTTAGTAAGCAGTAAACATGTGCAGTAATAATAAAATAAATCGTCACACATAAGCAACACACATGAACACCAGTATTTAAGGTGGAAACCCAATTCGGGAGAAAACCACCACTGCTATCGTCTTTGTCTTCAATATTTATTACAAAGAAAACTTCTTACAATTTTGTATTGGTGCAGACTCATACCAGCACCCAGGCACCCGCCTGCAGAAGGCTGCAACCTTATTTCGTTCTCCAGCCACTACTAGAAGGGAGCTCCAACACCCTGATCTCGTTTACCAGCCTCTCCTGGAAGGGAGCTACGACCCCCTGATGTTAGCACCAGCTTCTACTGGCAGAAAGCTTCCACTTTCATACTGAAGGCTTCAACCCTCAGATCCACTGCAGACCACGTTTCATCAATTTTCATACTGGATCAAAACAGCTTCAATACAACCCCTTAACATCAACAACCATAATTTACCCAAAACTTCAATCAGAACAACAATACCACTGTAACCAGATTATGAGAAATAACCCAGACTTCAGAGTAGATAATCAGATACACATTCAACCTTGAACAACCATTAATTCAGATACCATACGTTGTTTTCCTTTATGTAACCCACGTATATATGCGTCTTTCTTCACACCAACCTGTGTATGCTTCAGTGCATGCTAGTTTTATATTCTTGAAATAATACGCGACTTTTCTTCACAGTTTTCGTGTATATACGCGCTTTTCTTTTCACCAACTAGCGTATTCTTTTGTGTATGCTTTCTTTCAGAATTTGTTCAGACTCATATTCAGATCTGAAATCATATTTCTATTCAGACAATCTATCAACCATGCAGAACTGTTTAGACAGTCATTCTTCCATCATCAATTCATTCATTGAATCATCAACCAATCAACCAACAACTTGATCTTTAATCAACATAATCAGTAGCATAATCAACATTCAAACAACCCAAATCTGTATGAATACATCATTGACAGATAGAAATAAAACAACAAACAGATTAGACATTTCATTCCACACACTTCAGAAAAGCCCTAGATTCCATACGCGCTTTTACTTCGTTGAACCTATGTATATACACACTTTTCTGCACACCAACCTACGTATACTTCTGTGTATATTATTCTTCAGAAAACCCTAACTTCCATACGCGCTTTTCATGAAGCGAACCCGCGTATATACGCGCTTTTACTGAGACAAACTAGCATATAGATCAATAAAAGATAAACTTTGCAGAACATACCATATCTATAAACTTAACCAGATTTCTTCAATTTCTTCATCAGAATTGCGCCATGTCTTCATCATTTCTTTTGCAGATCATCATAGAGATTCATCATTTCTAGATCTAGAGATCTTGAACCTTCATCATATCCATAGGTGCATCATAGATTCAGATCTATCAATTAGGAATAGAGTTTATCCATGCAGATATTCCTTGGAGAAATTTTATTCACCAAAAACCCTTACACATGCACACTCTTGCACTATGATCTTCTTCTCCTTATATAGATTTAGCCTTTGTCAATACCATGAGTCAAAACCACTCAACCGCTGATGGTATTCCTGGACGGGATCAAATAGATAATCCAGCGCTCAATACAATGGGCCAATACCATGGTAATGTCCCCTGGTTTTATAAATTTAGAGTGCAAATAGGCATACGCTACTTGGTACGTACTTTTCTGCGTACATACGCTACTTTGCCTTTACAAACCTGCGTATGCTTTGTGACATGCCTTATTCATCATTACTTTGGCACTTACTAGAATTCCTTTCTTCTGTTACTTCTGAACTGCTATATAGATACATCAGATTTACATCATTAACAAATAGGTTGCTATCGCAACTCATCAAGTAGGTTTCCATCAAGGACAACTTCATCAAGTAGGTTTCCATCAAGGACAACACATTGCATCATATTGCCAACAATCTCCCCCTTTGGACTTGATGGAAACCATGATGGTGTTTGATCACCACAATGTATAGATACATTGATTATAACCATTATTCAAACACCATGATACTTCCCCCTTTGACATCAAGGGCAAAGGGCGGATCAAAACAAAACAAGGTTTTTCTTCTCTCGTAGAAAGAAAAGCTCTGAGATATGATGTACCGAAGTTACCATGCTTGCTCCCCCCGAGTTCATGCTGAATCTTCAAACATATTTTTCAATGAATTACATGACTCTATGACCTTTCCTATCACCAAGGACTCATACTTACATCAATGATCCAACCAAGTGGGTTTACACATTTTGACTCAATTACCCAACCAAGTGGGTTTACAAATTTGAAGAAGTCCTTACATGATTAAATATAACAATTTACATCATAGGTATAACCTTTTCATCAAAATATAGAAATAACTTATACAATCAAGACCAAAGAATCTCAAGCATGAGATCAAATCACAACAAATAATTAGAATGCCAACAATGCATCCTTTCCATATGACCAAAGCTCCCCCTTAGCTTGTGCATCCTGAACACTTTCAACAGCAAATCATCAAGGCATATTCATCAGAAGCATTAGAGAATGAAACAGAAATATGAGAGCTGGAACATCACCAGAGATACCCAACAACATGGTAGCTGTGCTGAAGAATGCTGGCCCAGAAAAAAATTTGTTAGCAAATACCCATACGCAGTTTTCTGTGTATAAACTCGCATATATACGCGACTGTCCTTCAGAAAATCCGCGTATCCAATTTAATATTTTGTATTTAAGTAGATCTGATCTTTTGCATGGCAGAGACTACTCCCAACTTCTGTCTGAGATATTCGAACGCTTCTCTAGGTAAAGGTTTGGTAAATATATCAGCAACTTGTTCTTTGGAGGGAACATACTCCAACTTCAACTTTTGTTCAAGCACTTGTTCACGTAAGAAGTGATACTTGATGGGAATGTGCTTGGTCTTGGAATGCATAACATGATTTTTCGAGATATTGATGGCACTTGTATTATCACACATAATGGAGATAGAGGTGAACATTTGATTTGAATGTCTTGTAAGTTCTACATCATCCAAAGAAGTTGTGTGCAACATGATGCGTAGCCACATATTCTCGCTTCCGTTGTAGATAAGGAAATGGAGCTTTTTGCTTCTTGCCGAACCAAGATACCAACCAGTATTCCCATATAGAATGCACCACCACTAGTTCTTTTCTGATCATCAACATTTCCAGCCCAATCTGCATCAGTGTAATCATGAAGAGTGAGATCAACATTCTTTGGATACCATAGTCCAAAGTCTTGAGTTCCTTGTAGATATTTGAATATTCTTTGATAAACTGAAGGTGTAGACTCTTTGGATTAGTTAACTGCCCAACAATCGTGAGACTCTTTTGGATTAGGCTTGGAATCATCCAGTAATCCCAATCGCATGCATAAATGTCCGGTCTAGTCCCAGTGAGATAAAGTAGACTTCCTATCATAGATTTTTATTCTGGTTGATTCACCGTGGGAGAATCATCATGAGAACTGGGATTACATCCGGTTATCATTGGTGTACTTACAGGTCTGCACTCTTCCATGCCATACTTCTTCATAATTTTCTTAAGGTATTTTTCTTGTGATAATAATATGCCATTTGTAGTTTGATGCACTTGCAAGCCAGGAAAGAATGTTAGTTCCCCAAGTAAAGACATTTCAAATTCTTGCTGCATAGCAGAAGCAAATTTCTGAGTCATAGATTCTTCATTGCTTCCAAACATGATATCATCAACATATACAACCACAATCAATAGTTTATCATTTTTCGTTTTTGTGTATAAATTGCTATCAACAGACCCCTTTGAAAATCCTTGTTGATGCAGATATTTGTCAAGACGATAATACCATGCCATTGGAGCTTGTTTGAGACCATATAGAGCTTTTTTAAGTCTACAAACAAGTTTTTCATCATTTCCCAAAATGAATCTTTCTGGTTGTTCTATATAAACTTCTTCTTCTAGGTCACCATTGAGAAAATCAGATTTAACATCCATTTGATAAACTTTTATTTGTTGGAAGCTTGAAAAAGAAAGAAACATTCTTATGGCTTCAAGTCTAGGTACAGGAGAAAAAGTTTCTTCAAATTCTATACGTTCTTGTTGAGCATACCTCTTGCAAACAAGTATATCTGTATTTCTTATAACATCCCCATTCTCATTTAACTTGTTTTTTGATGACCTTATTTAAATTTAATGACATTGGTCAGAGGTCCTGAATAATTCACAAGATTTTGTCTCAGATCTAACTTTCATCAAGTGCTTGAATCCAACATTCATCTTTGCTAGCTTGATTGACATTGTGTGGTTCAATAGTGGATAGAAATATTATAGGAACCGAAGATCCCAATACTAAAGAGTCCTTCTTTTTTGTACAATTATTCCTTTTCTCCCAAAATTTGAGATTCTGGATGATTCCTTTGAACATATCTAGATGGAGCTTTTTCAGATAAATCATCTTCGGGTTCTTCATTGGGTTCACTATCTATATCATTTCTATTTGATGTAGAAGGATATATGTCACCATCGTCTTCATCTGTTGTTTGTCTTTCTTCTGTTGGAGCTGCAGGAGACTCGTCAATAACAACATCAATACATTTAACAATCTTCCGAAGTCTTTTATTGTAACATTTATATGCTCTAATCCTAGAGGAGTAACCAAGAAGTATTCCTTCATCTTCTCTGGGTTCAAACTTGCCAAGTTTTTCATCATTATTTTTGATAAAGCATTTTCTTCCAAAAACTCTAAAATGCTTCACAGTGGGAGGATTACCATACCAGAGTTCATATGGAGTTTTATCACTATTTACACGAACATGTGCCTTGTTAAGAATATTTACCGCCGTATGTGTCAAGCCCCAAAAATGTGTCGTGTGGGTTCCTAATCATCGAGCATAGCTCTAGCCATTTGTTGAATTGTTCTATTCATTCTTTCTGCTACGCCATTTTGTTGTGGAGTACCTGCTACAGAGAATTGCCTTTTTATGCCATGTTGTTCACAAAATTCAAAGAATTCATTTGATGTATATTCTCCTCCTCGATCAGATCTAAGACACTTGATTTTTAGATCTAATTCATTTTCTACCAAGGCTTTGAAGATCTGAAATTTTTCAAATGCTTCATCTTTGTGTTTAATGAACCCGATCCAACACATTCTAGAGTAATCATCAATAAATAAGATATAGTATTGTTCACCACGTGGTGACTTTTTCCTCACAGGTCCACATATGTCAGTATGAATGAGTTCAAGAGGCTTACTTGATGATCTTTCCTTGGCATTAAATTGCACTCTGGTTTGCTTACCAAATTGGCAAGATTTGCATATGATACTTTCAGGTAAAGTAATATTGGGAAGATCACGAACAACTTTAAGTCTGCTTGATTTGTTGATTTGAGAGAAGCTCAGATGTCCCAACCTTCTATGCCATAGCCAGTTTTCTGAAGATTTACTCAAGTAACATTGTTCTTTGCATTTCTTCAATACATACAGGTTGCTTGGAGTTCTTTTTCCTTTTACAATTGTTTTACCTGTATCAAGATCACGTACCACACATTCTTTTGAACTAAAGACAACTTCAGTTCCTTGATCACACATTTGACTTACACTTAACAGGTTATTCTTTAATCCATCCACATACATGACATTATTAGCTTTCACCTTTTCTTTTAGAAAAACAGACCCTTTTCCCTTAATGACAGCAGGAGTATCATTTCCAAATGTAACATTCTTTTCTTTTTCTAGAGCACTATATGCAAGAAGTTTGATTTTGTCACCTGTCATGTGTTTTGAGCATCCACTATCAATGTACCATTGATTTTCTTCACCTTCTGCAAATAAAACTATGCCACAATTTTCAACCTGTAATTCCTTCTTTTTCCACACTTTGGAGCTTGAAGGAAAATGCTCTTTTGGCTGAACTTTGCTCCTGCATTCAGATTCTTTATGGCCAAAGTTATTGCAATAAGAACATTCAACTTCATTTTAAAGAGGAGAAATTTTTTTATAGGTATTCTTCTTTGCTCCAATATCAATCCTTTTCTTTCTTGCTTCTGTTGTCATGATGGTTTTATATGCAACACATTGAACAACTTTATGACCAAAATTGTGACATGAGAAACATTGTCCATTGAAGAAGAAATTTCTGCGATCATGAAATCTTCTACTTGAATTTACCTGTTGATTGGTGTTTCTTTGAAAGGTATTCCTGTTATTTTTCTTTGAATTGAGATGATCATGCTTTACCTGTAAAGATTCTTTATTCCCTTGCTGAGTGGCAGAATGTTGTATACTGGCTGTAGCTGCTTTTAGATAATTTGGTGTTGAAGCCTGAGAAGATTCTCTGATATATCCAAGACCTGTCTTTATAATAGGAGAATGTTGTACCTTGATAATCTCATCTAAGGTCTCAAATCCTTTAGCAAATCTAAGATTCAAATTCTTTACTTTCTCAATTTCTTTTCTTAGACTTACTATTTCACATTCTAATTTCTCATTGTGTTTCTCCTTTTCTTCACGCTGATTTTTCAGAGTTTCTATGGATATTTTACTTTCTTCTAAGCATATTTTGAGTTGATTGAATTCATCAAGAAAATCATTGTTCTCTAACGCATCCATAAAAGTATCTTTTTCTTCTCTAGATTCCTTTTCAAATGCCATGAGAAGTCTAAGATCTTGTTCACATTCTTCCTCACTATCAGATAACCCATCACTGTCTTCATGAGTATAGTAATTTTTTCTAGTGCTAACCCGATTCTTATTCCTTCTTGCTACTTTCTTCCCTTTTTCATGTGTTTCTTTATGAGGACACTTAGCAGCATAATGACCAACTCTTCCACAAGAAAAACATTTGAAAGGAAGCTTACCTCTGAACCGTCCTGTGCCAAGTTGGAGTTTCTTTACAAAATTTACTTCATCTTCTTTTGAGATATACCTTGATCCTTCTGTCTCTTGTACTTCTTTCCCTTTTGTAGAAGCTCTAAAGATGGCTTCTTTGACTTCAGATGGTCCTCCTCTTCTCATTTCACATGAAGTTAGTATGCCATGAAGTTGCACCACAGTAAGATTTTGAAGATCCTGCTTTTCTTCAAGAGCAGAAAATTTTGGCTCAAATTTTGTCGTTAGTGATCTTAAAACTTTCTCAACCAAAGTAGATTTGGTTATTGTTTCTCCCAGATTTCTCATACAATTTACAATATCATCAAGATGTAAAAAGAAATTGGCAATACTCTCCTCATTATGCATTTTTAGATCTCATATTGAATTCTGAGAGTTTGGAGTTTAGGACTTTTTACCTTTGCATCACCTTCATAACTTAGAATTATTTTGTCCCATATTGCCTTTGCTGTATCCAGATGCATGAATTTTACAAATTCTGATTCAGTTAGACTTCCCAATAGAGCATTGATCGCATTTGCATTTGTTTCATAATTCTTTCTTTCCGTTGGATCTGTTGGTATTGTGGCTGGATATTGATATCCTCCTTCAACAATAGCCCATACATCTGCTCCCAGAGACTGAAGATAGGATCTCATCCTTGTTTTCCAGAAGATTAAATTGTTTCCGTTGAAGAGCGGAGGCTTGATAGATGATGTTCCATCTTGATTGCTCATCTTGTTTGATCTTCCTTCTAGCGGCTAAGATTTTTCCAGAAGGACCTGCTCTGATACCAATTGTTGGAAAAATACTGAGAGGGGGGGGAGGGGGTGAATCAATATTTAGAGTTGACTGAATTTTTTTTATTTTTTTCCTTTTCTTAAAACCATACGCTACCTTACTGAACCCAACTAGCGTATACATGCGGATATCCTTAAGAAAACTTGTGTATGCCCAGAGATCTTATTATGCATTTAATTCTTTACTTAGATCATTGCATCATTCATTCATCAGATGTTTAGTAAGTAGTAAACATGTGTAGTAATAACAAAATAAACCATCACACATAAGCAACACACATGAACACCAATATTTAAGTTGGAAACCCAATTTGGGAGAAAACCACCGCTGCTGTCGTCTCTGTCTTCAATATTTATTATAAAGAAAACTTCTTACAATTTTGTACTGGTGTAGACTCATACCAGCACGCAGGCACCCACCTGTAGAAGGCTGCAACCTTCTTTCATTCTCCAGCCACTACTGGAAGGGAGCTCCAACCCCCTGATCTCATTTACCAGCCTCTCCTGGAAGGGAGCTACGACCCCCTGATGTTAGCACCAGCTTCTACTGGCAGAAAGCTTCCACTTTCATACTGAAGGCTTCAACCCTTAGATCCACTGCAGACCACGTTTCATCAATTTTCATACTGGATCAAAAAAACTTCAATACAACCCCTTAACATCAACAACCATACTTTACCCAAAACTTCAATCAGAACAACAATACCACTGTAACCAGAATATCAGAAATAACCCAGACTTCAGAGTAGATAATTAGATACAGATTCAACCTTGAACAACCATTAATTCAGATACCATATGCTGTTTTCCTTTATGTAACCCGCGTATATACGCGTCTTTCTTCACACCAACCTGTGTATGCTTCAGTGCATGCTAGTTTTATATTTTGAAATAATACGCGACTTTTCTTCACAGTTTCCACATATATACGCGCTTTCCTTTTCACCAACTAGCGTATTCTTCTATGTATGCTTTCTTTCAGAATTTGTTCAGACTCATATTCAGATCTAAAATCAGATTTCTGTTCAGACAATCTATCAACCATGCAGAACTGTTTAGACAGTCATTCTTCCCTCATCAATTCATTCATTGAATCATCAACCAATCAACCAACAACTTGATCTTTAATCAACGTAATCAGCAGCATAATTAACATTCAAACAACCCAAATCTGTATGAATACATCATTGACAAATAGCAATAAAACAACAAAACAAATCAGACATTTCATTCCACACACTTCAGAAAAGCCCTAGATTCCATACGCGCTTTTACTTCGCTGAACCTGTGTATATACGCACTTTTCTGCACACCAACCTGCGTATACTTCTGTGTATATTATTCTTCAGAAAACCCTAACTTCCATACGCACTTTTCATGAAGCGAACCTGCGTATATACGCGCTTTTACTGAGACAAACTAGCGTATAGATCAGTAAAAGATAAACTTTGCAGAATAGACCAGATCTATAAACTTACCCAGATTTCTTCAATTTATTCATTAGACTTGCGCCATGTCTTCATCATTTATTTTGCAGATCATCCTAGAGATTCATCATTTCTAGATCTAGAGATCTTGAACCTTCATCATATCCATAGGTGCATCATAGATTCAGATCTATCAATTAGGAACAGAATTTATCCATGCAGATATTCCTTGGAGAAATTTTATTCACCAACAACCCTTACACATGCACACTCTTGCACTATGATCTTCTTCTCCTTATATAGATTTAGCCTTTGTCAATACCATGAGTCAAAACCACTCAACCACTGATGGTATTCCTGGATGGGATCAAATAGATAATCCAACGCTCAATACAATGGGCCAATACCATGGTAATGGCCCCTGGTTTTATAAATTTAGAGCGCAAATAGGCATACGCTACTTAGTACGTACTTTTCTGCGTACATATGCTACTTTGCCTTTACAAACCCGCGTATGCTTTGTGACATGCCTTATTCATCATTACTCTGGCACTTACTGGAATTCCTTTCTTCTGTTACTTCAGAACTGCTCTGTAGATACATCAGATTTACACCATTAACAAATAGGTTGCTATCGCAACTCATCAATTGGGTTTCCATCAAGGACAACTTCATCAAGTAGGTTTCCATCAAGGACAACACATTTCATCATATTGCCAAGAAAAGAGAGGTAGAGGAGGTAGATGAAACACTAAATGAAACATTAAAATAGAAGTAGAAGAAGAGGGTCGAGGCCCATTCCGTCTTAATATATATGCATTTATTTTTGGTACTCTTTGGATGAAAGAGTGCTCTTCGACAGGCTAAAATTAACTCTGGGTATGTTCTTTGATGTACGTTACGATATAGTACTCTGTAGCACTCTGGTGACAAGAAAAAAGGCAGGTAAATGACTTTGAGTTCTGCCATGCTGCATAAAAAATGCTCTGGTAGCATTAGGACTGTTCTGTCAGAGTAGAAATCTTCTCAGGAACATGATATAAAATAAAAAAATTATGGGTACTTTGTCCTTTCTCGAGAGGAAACTTCTGCTGATGTGAAACACTAACAATATAGTTTTTTGTGCTTTAGGCCTCATTAGGCCCTCTGTTTTAGTCACAAGGTCTTCAATATGGTGCAGTCGCCTTTTAAACACTGGATTAAGGCTTAAAACCTTTAATAATGGGCATTATAATTCTTTAATTCTCCACTGATACTCTTTTCCACTTCATGACTATCTCTGTCTGTGAAATTGGAACTTTTAATGGCGCTGGAGGTTTTTCAGAGTTAAACACTGTTTCTTTAATGGAAATATTTCATTCTAACACTTTCCCAGGTGTTTCTCTGTAATCCCGGGCTCTTAAAATGGCCTTCTCTGTGCTTTGTGTCACTATGACAGTGACCGTGAGCAATGGCGGTTTCCACTGCCTATACCCTGCAAAAACACACAAATATGTTAAGAAATCCATGCGTGGGGGAGGATTGATGCAGTGGAGGGCTGTGAAAATGGCAGTGCAACAGAGGTGAATGCAGTGGATGCAATGGAAAATGGTGAAAAATGCAGTGAAACGGTGGAAAAATGGTCTTGTGAAAGTTTGGTGGAGGAATGCATGTGGACCTTCCGATCATATCTGGAGGCGATGATCGACGGTGGAGATTAGCTAATGGAATGACTTTAGAAAGTTGGGTGAAATGCAATAAACTTTAACGTAAAACATTAAAGTTATAATGTTAGGAGAAACGATATAACCTTTCAATGTAAAACATTAAAATTTTGAAGTGGGCAGAGGAAAATGATTTTTCAATGTAAATCGTGAAGTTTGGACCTTTGAACAGAATACAAAGAAAACACATGAGAATGCAGTGAAATAGGCGTAAATGGTGGGACCCGGTCATGGGCGGAGGGCAATTCAACACGGACCGTTATATCTCAGGAGGATATCAACAACTCAGATGACCCGATGGAATGCTATGGTCACGCGATGGGAAAAATGTGAATGGAGTGCGAGATGCAATGAGGGTCGTTGATCAATACAGATCAACGGTCGAGATCTGTAGATGGACCTTCAGGAACAAAAAGTGGGGAAGTGGTTTTGTGGAAGAAAACCATTGTTTTCGTGTGATAAAAAGGGAGGGAGGCGGTTTTCACTTTTCGAATGCGATATAGGTCTCCCGCTGACACGCGGCTCTTAAAAAATGCCCATATCGTGTACGTTCTGACTGTTAAACTTCAGATGAGGAAACAACGCGATATTGATGTGGGTCATTGGATCTGGAGCTGTGAGATTCGACGATGATGGAAGAACGCGATACGAGGAATGTCCATGGTTAGTAAGGTGGGGTCAAGCGGAAGGTGGTTTCATTGTGGGCCATCCGATCTATGAATGAACGGCTGAGATTGGGAGATAGAGAGAAAAGGCGAGGGATATGGTTAGTGGTCGGGAGAAATATGAGCCGTTGGATCCTAGGGATTGGACAGCGGAGATTAAAAGGGGAGGTGGAGGCAAAAGGGCCACATGAATGCACGGCAGTGATCCTGGCCGTTGGATCGAAGGAGATGAATGGCCAGGATTCAATAGGAAGCGGAGGAGGCAGGGGCCAAATCTCCGATGGGCGATGAAGCGATTGCATCTGGACTGTTGGATCAGAAACAGGTCAACGGTCGCGATTGGATCGGGGGTGAACAATCGGGGAACACAGGGCAGAGTGAGAGCAAATCCTGGCCATTGGTTCTTGTTGATTCAATGGCCAGGATTGCATTGAGAGATCGCAATCGGGGAGAACAAAGGATAGCACAATAAAAATTCCCAATCGGCGATGAAGCGATTGAAGCTTGATCGTTGGATTTATATGCGAATCAACGACGGAGATTATCATCGAAGGGTTTACAAAGGGAAGCTATGGGTGCATGGTAAGAGCTGCGCAGACCATCAGATCTTTTCAAATCAACGGCGGAGATCGCTTCAAAGGCCGACAGAGAAAATACACCATCGCATCGGAGATTTGTTGTTTACAAAGGAAAAACGCTCTGCTCCAACTCTCTGATGCGATGAGTGCCTTAAGCCTTAGCACTTGGTCTTAGTGCTCAGGTTTATGGAGGGGAAGTGGTTAAGGGGCTGTCCGAAAGGGGCTAAGCCTGTGTATGTAAAAAAAATGGGTTTTTAGGCTTAAAAATGATGTTTTTAAGGCTAAAAAGAGGCTTTCGGTAGAGGGAAAAAGGGACTTTTAGGCCAAACAAAGGGTGTTTGCAAGGTTTAAAGGGGAGATGGGAAGATTTAGTAGGCTTAGGAGGGAATTTTGAGGGTTAAAGGGGAAACTTGAAAAGAGGGAAAAAGGAGTTAAAATGGGAAATTTGCAGGGATACAAAGGGGCAAATGGAGGCCTTTCTGAGCATAATGTTTTCACAGACAGTGAGGCTTTTTTGGATGGAAACAACAGTGAATATATTTTCAAAGGCAAAGGACACACATACGCTTCAAGGATGAGATATTTTCATTAGGAAATGTATCTCTTGAAGGCTCAAAAACAATTTAGCCACCTGTTTGCTTGAAAAAAAATTCGTAGGTGGCTAACACACGCCACAAAAAGAATTATGAGAACGAAAATGAGAATATATGTTCTTCCCTTGCCGAGTGGGAGCCCTAGTTCTCTCCACTGTGGATATTTTTCAAAAGGCCCGTCTCTCCCACTACGCATATAAACAGTGGTGCAATGGAAAAATCCCCATCGGAACAACCAAGCCCCCGAAAAGTCTTCACGCCCAAACAAACCGGAGCTAGTATGTATATATACAATTCTCTTCCTTCTCATCTTGACATTTATAATTTCATTACTCTCAGAAGATAATTTTACGACCCTGCCAGTGGGAGATCCATCAGCTTTAGGTGTATTTTATGGTGCATTTGAGTGCATTGAATATGGACACTAACTTACCCATTTAAAGTCGGGTCTGTATGCACTTTGAAGTTGTGAAGCTAAAGGATGCACATCTCAATTTCACACCTTGATGTGCATACAAAACTCTGGTTTTGGTTTAAATGTGTATCAGTTAGTTATATTCTTGGCATGGATAATTTTTAGCAGCGCCAATAATCTTATTTTCATAATTTATGTCCATCCCAGTGAGTGGAAATTTATAACAGCAGCAAGAATATTATATTTATAATTTTTATGTCTACACTGGTATCATCATCAAGAGCTTCAAGTAACATTCCCCTAATGGCTGCACTGTAAAGAACAAACTCCCTTCTACTGTGGTGCCAAGTCTTACTAGTATCTACTCCATCAAGAGAATTGCATCAATGTCATTCCCTTGAAACTCATGTCATGTTGGAGGGGGGAAGACGATAACCAGGAGAGAATATCGGTGGGTATCTTAACATTCCATCTACCTCATCATTGAAACAACACGTAGTTGTACAGTTACCATAATCGCCTTAGGTAAACCTAACTCCTGCACTGAAATCTTTTCAGAATTGGGAAATCTTAGGTCCATATCAGATTCTTCGATTGTTTTTTTTCATTTTTTTTGGGTCATCCATTTCCTTCAATCGAGTTCATTTCCGGTAACAGAGTTATCACAATGAAACATTTATGCTTAAAAAATGCATTTGAATTTGCGTTATGCTCACACTATCCTATTGTTTCATTGCAGTGTGTTTTCTTCACTCTATCCATTTTCTAAAATTTGAATATGACGGCTATCTTAAATCTCCCCAACTACAAACACCTAATTATCTCACCTGCATCAGTTGCAAGTCCTATCTCTGCAATTATTGTATGTTATTTAAATTTCTTATTGTTGCATTGTGGTGTTGCTATTTACGGGTCTTATTACTGCGTCTTATAGCATAGAAGAGCCGACACAGATTGTCAATGTTGTAGTGTGAAACAACATCCAGTCCACCTATCTTGTGTCAGCTTGTCCTAAAATCCCTAAATATAAACTACATATTTTAATTTTCCTCAAAAATATGGTTGTCCGCACTCCAAGATAATATGTCTCAAACAACTAGAATCATGACTTTTACTTGACATATGATTTCCTAATCAGATGAAGAATGAATATGCAAATAAAAATTCTCTTGTTTTTAGGTATGCTTCTAAATGGTCGGCCATAGCACCACAATGGGTTTCTTCACAATGGTGGGAACTCACAATGAGTCCTTTAAAGGAGTTGGAAGCTGCAGCGGCATCAGACATGAAAAAATCCCAAGAAAAAAAGTTCAACTATCTACATTGAGTGTTGGTATAAATCATCAAGGGTGTTCAAATGAAGTTGGATCTGAAGATTTGGTTAAATTGCAAGCATCACATATTTGTGACAAATCAATTGAAAATGATGGTAAAATATTTCCTATTGTATCTCTTTAGAGAATCAAGATTACAAGACCCCAGTAGCAGATTAGAGTTCTGTGGAGGACATGGAGCTAGAGACAAGAACTTTTACTGAGCCACTTCCAACCAACCAGCAAGTTGTATTATCTTATTCTTGCATTGATTATGTCGAATGTATGCATGTACTACTTTTGTTTCCTTTCTGTCTTAAATTTTACTTATTGGTAATAATATGCATGTAAGCAACAATACTGCCATTTATTCTTGCTGATAGAAGCTAATATTCATCTATTTTTGGAATATAGAAGTCATCATCTTTATGTTCTTGAAAGATGGCTCATGAAATATCACACTTTATCCAAAGGGCCCTGTACTTGGTTTTTGTGTTGGAAAACCAGTATATCCTCGAACATGTGTCCAGACTCTACACATAGCAGAACAATGACTACAAGAGGGATTGCAAATCAAGAAAGGCGAAACCCCTGCAAAGGTTTGAACAAGAAATATTTTTTGTAGTGAAGGTTCCTATATTTATGATAATTTTAGATGGTTGAGTTTTGAGTATATTATTTCACATCATTGATATTTGTGTAATAGTGTTTTCTTTCTAGGTTGTGAAGCCTTCACGAAATCTAGCCAAGGAATGTTCTTCCAGTCCTACATTATTAGAAGATGACTGTTTGGAAGGGCACAACACTGCACTGTTTGGGAAATGCAAGACAGAGACGTTACAATTGCCCTCTGTTGTGGTTGGGATTGTGCCAAAGTTGATTTTTAAACTCAAATATGCAACTAAGCGTATTTGGCATACCTATAATTGGAATATATTTGTGTGTGAGCCATATGTATTACCCCTTTCAAAAATTGGCACGTTTTGGTTTTGTATGCATTGTGTATCGACTAAATTTTATATTTGAAAGCTGCCAAAAATTGCTAGTAAGGGTGCACATCTCTTTCAACAATTCCTATTAAGCCAGAGGAGTTCCCTTTCATCTGATGGTTATCAATTAGTGGCAAAACTTGAGAGGTGGCCTTTTTTTTGCTTACCATAAATAAGGCATGTTGAGAGGGAAGTCTGCAAGGTAGCTAAGAATGAAAAATCTGAAAAAAAAAAAAAAAAAAAAAAAAAAAAAAAAAAAAACCACACTTAAATAATGCAAACCCAAATCAGGAATTTTTGTTTCAGTGATTTCCAGCAAGGACTGCCTAGAAAGGAGCCCTTTCTCTGTTCTTCAGGGGCATCTCTATTTTGGTATTTTGTTTGTTAAATTAATCAAGGTGTTCCCACCTCTGTTTTATTCAGTTTATTTTTTAGGCAGTTATAATGTGTTTTGATATGAAATGTTATGTAAATTGTGAATTTCAAGGTTTGAATCTTTTAATTAACCAGTATCTGCAAAAAATGACACACCTAAAACCTTAGTTAAATCCATTGGAAATAAATTCCATATAATAAATAGGTTGCATGTTCTAATTAAATACTACCTAAACAAGAATCAAGAGATAATGGTGGTTGATCATACATTATTTGTGAAAATGTAGGAAATTCACCCAATTTCGAGAAGGTATTCATATCTAAATAACACATAATGTTTACCATTTCTAACATGGCCTTCACTGCAAGTCCAATGAGTTTATCTTGTAATATCTATAGAATATCATTATCATTTTCTCCTCCCTTTGCAGGGATCAATCTTCCTCCTCCATGATTAATTAATCACCCTATTTTGTGGCTACAGGTCTAGGTTTGTCTCAACGTTCTCCTTATCAAATGATATACCATCCCTCTACAGGACTATGCCTGCAAAGGTGTTCATTACTTGGTTTAGACATTGAAATTGGCCCCTATACAGAAGTTGAGTTATGGAATTATACTCCCCAAGGCAACATCATCCTCAAAGGAACTATTTTCTACGTGGAAGTTGTTGGACTAGGAAAGGCAGCGAGCCTGGGTATGTTTTGTATGGGTGAAAATACCCAGTGGAGCATGATGTTAGATTATAAATTGCATTTATCTACAAAGGTAGAAGATGGAACTACAGTGTGTCTTGATGGTTCATCCATGCCATCTGTTGTAACTAACAAATGCAATTGTTTGAGCCGGGATTCTAGTTGTGATCTAGCAAGTCAATGGTTCAAGATCATCACCACAATTTCATCACTGTCACTTGTTTCCGGTATATAATAATATCAACGATAGTAGTTCTGATACTATAACATAACAAAACCCTCAATGTTGAAGGAAATAATTGTATAATAACACATCACAGACGAACTGTTTTCTTTTCATTGATTTGGCCTCCCCAAAATTGTAAGTGACCATAATCCATCCTAAAATGTAAATGCCCAAAAAACAAAAAACAATCAGAGGGAGGTATCAATCTTCAAAAGAATGGACTTGATGAAATGTTGTTGGATCTTCTGACTTTATACAATATAGGAATCTATTGGAATCTGTTGTACACTATATGAACATTCAAAGACATCCTTATTTGGATGGTGGATCTCAGATATTTAATTGTCATGAAGCTAAGCCACATGGCATGAGGACACACGTAAATACGAGTATTATACACAAGACATGTTATATATATATATATATATATATATATATAGTGTCTGATCCATATAGATATGAATCGTGATGATATCTATTTAGTATTCAATATACACTATTTGGTAATTTAGTAACTAGAAATTGCACCATCACCAGATGTTGCAAAGGAAACATTGTAAGATTCTTAGTTGCTAAGCAAGATATTTGTAATGATTTTAGTCAATTTTAGTAAAGGTAGGAGAAGCCATCAGGTTCAGTAATAATGTTGTCTTGTTCTAGTATTGAAATGTTGTGAAGCATATAAGTTCACGAGAGAGTTCAAATGGATTCTATTTTTTCAAATGATGAGTTGAACATGATGATGGAATTTGCTTTAGAAATTGAATACTTTGAGAAAACTAGGTTGTTTTAACCCCCCCATCTTCATAATATACCTTGGAGATCGGGTCAAATGAATAACAATCCCAAAGTTTATCACCCTTATTAAAAAGGTGTTCGTTTATGCCAACATGACTTCAAAAGGGTGAAGTGGGACAAGTTACACAATCACATAGGCCCGAGTATGATCAAAAAATTCATTTCTTATCTCAAATCATAAGTGATGATGGGAACCCTCTTATGTTAACAAACCTTTATGACTCATTTGTATTCATTCAAACTGCAAAATGGGAGGAATACTCACAGACTACTATATTATAAATCCAAGTAGAATTTTTGATGCAAATGTTGTTTCTGCAATTGGAACATGTGTTCAAAGGTCCCCATCTATGGTTTGAACCTGTTTGATAACAAGTTTAAAATGAGCTTTTGGCATATCTTGATTCGAAGAACGTAGGTGGAATTTTGGTTGAACATATTACATCACATTTTTCCTCTTTTCATGGTCAGTTTATATAGATGTTTTGTATATTATGTTGGTAACACATGGTACAATTGTTTTTGAAGGATATTAGGCAATAATATGATATCCCCAATCACCACTTGTTCAAGATAAATGGAGCTAAGTTTTCCTATCAAAAAATTTTAAGATTAACATTGAACAGAGTATGAAGCTACATATCTGACTTTGACAATAGAGATATCCATTGCTTTGTGGAAGAATGCTCACACAGTATAGCTAAGGGAGAAATTTGTGTCAGATTATTTCTAAGAAAATACATTAATCTCCAAAATTATTTAATATGGGGCATTCAAGTCTTTGGAAAACATGTTGATAAGCACTCCTATAGTGCTTTTAGGAAATGGGATACCAATTACATGACAAGTTGTTACATTTTGGTAACATGTCATAGTTTTATTTATTTATTGGCATTATGTTCAACAATTATCAACCAAATATATAGATTTTCCATAAATGCATATAGGTTGACAAATGGGTCGAGAATTTATAAAATTGGTTGATGATGGCTTGGAATATAGAGACCTGCAATTTATTTTTGAAGCTTATCATCTGCCCAGGCTAGCTCGATTAGGAGCTGATGGAGATATTTGCAGAATGGAACAAAGGATGATTAGGGTAGTGGATAAATTGACCAAGAAAAGACACGAAGGGTCCATAGATTTCACCAAATACCAAGATCAAGAGTGGAGATAATATTTTTGCATTCTCATGAGCTAGGAAGAAGTTTTTGCGTTAGTGGACTCGAGGGCAAAATTTTAAGGATTAAAGAAGCTTCATATATTATTGACAGAGGATCTCAACTGTACAAATACTCATTATAAATGTAATTTCCTACATCATGCATGAAGTAACTAGAGTTTTCCTTGGAGTTATCATTGTTTTATCTAACGAAATGATTTATTCAAGATTTGGTATAGCTGTGTGTGGCCATATGGTTACTCACAGATCTCTTGTTCTAGTATTGAAATGTTGTGAATCATATAATTTCATGAGAGATTTTAACTAGATTCTATTTTCTTAAATGATGAGTTGAACATGATGATGGAATTTGCTTTAGAAATTGAATACTTTGAGAAAAGTAGGTTGCTTTAACCCCATCTTCATAATAGACCTTGGAGATTGGGTCAAATGACTAACACTCCCAAATTTTATCACACTTATTAAAAAGGTGTTTGTTTATGCCAACAAGACTTCAAAAGGGTGAAGTAGGACAAGTTACACAATCACACAGGCCTGAGTATGATCAAAAAATTCATTTCTTATCTCAAAGCATAAGTGATGATGTGAAGCCTCTTATGTTAACAAACCTTTGTGACTCATTTGTATTCATTCAAACTGCAAAATGGGAGGAATACTCACAGACTACTATATTATAAATCCAATTAGAAATTTTGATGCAAATGTTGTTTTTGCAATTGCAATATGTGTTCAAAGGTCCCCATCTGTGGTTTGAACCCGTTTTATATCAACTTGAAAATGAGTTTTTGGCATCTATTGATTCCAAGGACATAGGTGGAAATTTGGTTGAACATATTACATCACAATGTTCCTCTTTTCATGGTCATTTCATATATATGTTTTGTATATTATGTTGGTAACACATGGTACAATTTTTTTTGAAGGATATTAGGCAACAATACAATCTCCCCAATCATCCCTTATTGAAGATATTTGGAGCTAAGTTTTCCTATCAACAAATTTTAAGATTAACATTGAACAGAGTATGAAGCTATAGATTTGACGTTGACAATACATATATCCATTGCTTTGTGGAATAATTCTCACACAGTGCGGCTAAGGGAGAAAGTTGTGTGAGAGTATTTCTATGAAAATATATTAATCTCCAAAATTATTTAAGATGGGGCATTCAAGTCTTTGGAAAATGTGTTAATAAGCGCTCCTATGGTGCTTTTAGGAAATGGGATATCAATTGCATGACAAGTTGTTACATTTTGGTAACATGTCATAATTTTATTTATTTGTTGGCACTATGTTCAACAATTATTAACCAAATATATACGTTTTCCATAAATGCATATAGGTTGAAAAATGGGTCGAGAATTTATGAAATTGGTTGATGATGGCTTGGAATATAGAGACCTGCAATTTATTTTTTAAGCTTATCATCTGCCGAGACATGCTTGATCAGGAGCTAATGGAGATATTTGTAGAATGGAACAGAGGATGATTATGGTAGTGGAGAAATGGACCAACAAAAGACACGAAGGGTCCATATATTTCACCAAAGAAAAAGATCAAAATTGGAGATAATATTATTGCGTGCTCATGAGCTAGGAAGAACTTTTTGTATTAGTGGACTCTAGGCCAAAATTTTAAGGATTAAAAATGCTTAGCAAATTGTTGATAGAGGATCTCAACTGTACATATACTCATTATAAATGTAATTTCCTACATCATGCATGAATTAACCAGAGTCTTCCTTGGATTTGTCTTTTTTTTTTCTAACGAAACAGTTTATTCAAGGTTTGGTATAGCTTGTGTGGCCATGGTTACTCACAGATCTCTTTTTCTAGTATTGAAATGTTGTGAAGCATATAAGTTCATTAGAGTTCAACTAGATTCTATTTTCTCAAATTAATTAGGTGAAACAATTACCCTTGCAAAATTCCAGCACGAGAATATGATCATTTGAAGTATGTGGAATTCATTGTCTAATAGCGGTCTGTGGGGTAAAATTATGCATCAAAAATATCTCAAAGCTTAGTCAATGGAAAAGTGGATCAGCGCAGAACCTAAGCTTGGTGTGGTTATTAGATTGATCATTAAGGGGGTTTTGAAAGTAATGTTAGCTTGATCATGGTCAATTACACATTAGACATGGAGAATAATACAATTGTTCTGAATTTTGATTATTTTACGCTTTTATGCTTTATTTCACTTTAGTGTATTTCTCGGTCTATCCTACTTTCATAAAGTGGATTGACTCTACTAGCATGTAGCCATTGATAAGGAGGCCTTCTCTGGCATGGATGAGATCACTTTTTAAACTTGATACATTTTTTTAGCACCCATTTGCCTTCTCATGTTACAATGGTCTTGATTCCCATAGCATAAATTGCTTGATTTTGTCTACATGTTCCAATTTTGATGGACTGTCTCGTAACATGCTTGAAGGATAGATTTTTCTTGTCAGGCATCAATTGTATTATATATGTGAATCAACAAATGAAAATGGAGTAGTGGGTTCTAGTATTTAAATTTTAGATATCCCCTACGCATAATGGCATTCATCATGAATTATAACTGTAATATACTTCTGACCTTGATTCGAATGGTATTTTATGTACCTTGTCTTCATTTTATTTTAAGTACTTGTTCATATGGTTTAAGGGCTACCATACTTAGTTATGGGAGCATGTTTTGTTTAAATTTTTGGATAGCTTGAAAGTTTGGTAAGAACACAGAAGACTCGCAGCGAGTGCACAACGGGGGGAGAGAGAGGTGGAAAACTTATCATTCTTTTCTTGTTCACGGAGATTCTATTCATTCTACTTCCTCTTGATAGACTCTTCATTTTTTTATATTTTAAGTTCATGTTTTTATTCTTTTGTGTAAGTCTTATTACGATCCTTATTACCAAACATTTTGCATTTGAAAACTAGTATAATCCTCCTTTTTAGTTATGGATTTATCCTTGATTGAAGGGACTAGAAAGGCATTCAGATAGCATGCTTAGCTGGTCGGTGTATTTAAAAAATAACAATATACTGTAAGCTATGGAATATCTAAAACATGGAATATCCAAAATTTTCATAGTTGGGTTCCTTAGGGTTTCTCAACGTGTTATTTCTTTTATCTTGAAGTGCTAATATGAACTGCTTTTATCATTTCTTTGAAATCTCATTGCTTTGTGTCTGTTAAATGTTTTCTTGTGCTATTTTTTTGTCAAAAGATCCATCTTTCCTTTCTAGATGAGCATGTAACTGGTTACTCCAATGTATTTTTTCCTTAAAAACGATATTTCTAACCTAATAAGTTCCTTGTTTACTAAAATTCTTCATGGTTTTAGTTTCAATTTTTTTTTATCATTGTTCTTTCAAGATAGCATATTAGTGGAACTGGACTGCAACTCGTGAAACAAACCGGTCCAACCTGTTTGGGTGTTAAGCCAATCTGATTCAAGGTCTAGGACTGAAAATGGTTGGTTCAGTACTGAACCAACCTTTTTTCACTGAATCGGCCAGTTTTGTCGATGTAGTCAAGGGAAGTTCCAAACACAATTTAAAAAAACAAACAGTCAAAACAAAAACAAAAAAAATTAAGTGGGGCATCCTAATATTCAAGGTACTAGAAAAACTCAAGATTTGCAGATCCCCTGTCCTAGAATGATACAATTTAAAAGAGGCAGTAATCCTTTGTTTTATGGCGTCTTCACCCAATATATGCAGATCCTCTCCTATAAATGGTATAGAATAAGAGGCGTTAACCCTTTGTTTTATTGGGATTTCCAGTCAACACATGAAAGATGCACCTTCCAGCTAACTATAATAATAAGATACGACTAATAACTCATGGAAGAACTTTATGCTAAGATGTCTAGACCAATAAAATATTCTAAATTCGCCCAGGACTTGCACCCGCAAAATTGTGTGAAACTACCTCTTAGAGCAGACCAACAGTGAGGCATTCTATCCTCCTCAGGTGTCCAAGGTCCAAACGGAACATATTTTCTCACTTCAAATCCCGTTTTCACCAGAATCAACGATAGATTGTTCGCCATGCCCTTCTGTTGAGTGAATTGTAACCCACCTCCACCTTTTCTCAAAATCCCCAATTCTTCAACCTTTGCAGCAGCCAATTTTATTGAAAAATCATCGCCATTACCAATAGATAAATCAAAGCTTTCTTATTGAACAATCTCATATTAGCATAATGATATCCAGAGAACAAGCTTACCAGACTCGAAATTGTGTGTAGCTAGTACCAATGATGATTTATTTTTCACTAGGGTTTCGCTCTGCGGAGTGGACGAAATAGTCTGGCACTGCCACCATGGAGTCACTGCAATGTCTTGGTGCACAATTTTGAGCCCCACAATACCTGAAATTTTAATTCAGAACAAATCATAACCTAAGAATTTGGAATTGGAAATATGAACAATACCTAAAATTTCAATTCAGAAGAAATATAACTTCAATCAAGATACCCAATTCTGTAATCGTGCAGTCAATGCTATTCTTGTTGTTGAAGGGCAAATAATCTGGAAGAAGCCCTGGAAAACCTGTTTAATGCACAATGTGTGTGAGGCATATATCTTCTATCTGGCCCATGGTCATATCAGTAAAACACAAAAGTTTTTCAGGGGTTTTCACATTATAGTCCCCCAGCCAATTAAATGATTCAGAATTGCACTGTTGGAAGTCAATAATATCCTTATTTTTATCATTAGGGTTCATGGACTGATCACAGCTATTTTGGGAAGAAACTGAACTGAAAGGAATTTCGGGTGATAAAACAGGATTCTCTCCTCCATTGGGACGATTACACTCATTTCTGAAGGCCTTACTAGCTTCTGAATTCCAGAAACCCTTAGAGCGATTACCGATAAATTTTCTGTGGATTGTTGTGAATTTAAAGAGGATTTTGCTTGCCATTACCTTCATGAGTACAGGGAACGTAGGGATTTGAACTTGGGTTCGCCATTGTTTAGGGCTTTGTACAAGACTTGACAAATTATTGTAACGAAAGCGAAAGTAGCAAGAAAAGATAGCAAAAATTCAAAAGAAATGTGTATGTGTTGCTGTTCTCACGCTATCTCTATTTATTCGCTTGTAGTTGCAGTCTGGAATGGGATTTTGATTTCAAACTAGAGATAATGATGATGATGAGGTTCTACGCATGCAATTCCTACAACAAAATTTTTCTTCATTTCAAGCTTTGGGCGGCCACAGGGCAAGCTGCCACTACAAATCCAAGTCCATCTTTCCCACACTGCAAACTGATGGGGGTTTCAAAGAAGAAGTAGTTCATTGTTCCATCAATGGGCCATCTGTTGAGACTTATAAGTAGTTTGTGCACTGAGAATAAGAAAGAAAGGGTGCATGAATGCCCTGTGTGTCACATAATTTTTCCATCTTGCCAAGCTTTGGGTGGTCTGGCGAAGCTTTGGGCAGTCACAAGAGGACTCATTCCACTCCCCCTGCTACTAACATGCACAATTATACAAGTCATTCAACAACTAAGAAACAACAATTTTCACCTCTAAGTAGAACCGAGACATTGGATCCGAACGTGCCTGTTGAAAATGCAAATGATTGTACTCAATTGCAACACAGTTTTGTAGTTTCTGTCAATTTAGGTGCAGATTGTACCAGTAAATGTGAGAAATGAGGCATTACACATATGAAAAAAAAAACTGGTAGCAATGATGCTTCGCCATTTTCCAGCAGCAATGAGGCGTAGGCATTGTAACAATTGTGCGTCTCCGAGAATGTACAAGTGAAGGGGTGCCCAATGCCCTCACCTCGACATTTTCTCTTGTGATGTAGGCACCTCACACAAGTTTCATAGCCATTGAAATTCCTTGTTTCTTAGAAGCTTCTGTAACAGGAACATACCCATAACTAAATAACTATCTTTGCTTTTCAGCTAAGGGTTGAAGATGTTTTAATCATCTAACATATAATCTAAAGGCTTCATATTATGACACGATGCACACAGGAGAGTTGTTTTCAAATAATGATGCCTTACGGCATAATTATTTTATTAATTTATGTGTTCAAACTCCACTATTGACTAGAACGTTAATCGTGCTTTCCCTCCTTTTAGAACTAGAAGGTGTAGTGAGTAGTGAGCACATGACTTGGAGATGGGATTTTTATTTCTACACACATCTATACATGCTCACTGGTCATAAAATGTGGTCATTGTTGTATAATAAAGTTAAGTTCCATAAGCTATAACGTTACTAAGTTTATTCACTATTTTATAGATCATTACATGTCAAACCGACTTGATGCCTTGATTGAGACTGCATTCAACATTGTGCACAAGTATGATTTACATGTATCAATCAAAACTATGATTTTATTTATATTTGATAATGCAAGTTGAATACATCATACAATACATAGGAGTGCTATGGTTATGAAGTTCAATATGAAATAATATATTGATTGCTACTATTACTATTATATAAGGGGTGCTCTTCCAATGGCCATTTATTAGCTATGTGAAGAAGGCTTTGTGGAATTTGTATTTACTATAAGATTATGTATAGCTGAGTTGCAGACAATTAAGTAGAATTTGGTAGGAAGTTTGGAGTATGTGTAATTAATAATGATATTGTTTTCTCTTCATTGATGACTTTTCAATGTGTGAGTTTTGAATTAAGCCATTGCATTATCAATGTGTCAAGGCTCAAAACTCGACCTATGTGTCAACTACTTCTTATGATCGTTCCTAGGAACATGAATCCTAATTTTTGTAGGTTTAAAATTTATCACAAGTTTGCTCTATTTTGGTCGAATTTGTGGAGGTTATCTCAAAATTTATTTAAGGTACCATGGATCTAAATTTCTTATGAACTTTCAACACTATAACAAACTTTGGTGCAAATTGTTGATCAATTCTCACTTGGTTAGGGTTATAGAAGTTAATGAAATTTTTTTGTGCATGCATGAGAGTTGGGTGAAAATGCTCAATGTTGTGTAGCATTAGTGTGATAAATATGGGATACTGCAAAGCATAGTTTTGAAGATTAGTCTAAGTTTACTCGTACCTAATCAACTCAGTCAAGTTGATTGTTGGTTGGACGGTTAATTGTTGGTTCAATGGACAGAAGATCTTGCAGGCCCAAATAACAAAGGGAAAAATGGAGCCCATCATGGGGTTCTCTTTGTAATTCTCCACCACTGCCACCTTCCATGCATCCTCAAACTCCTCTCCAACCTCAATATCAGTGCTAGTAGTAGCATGAGCAACAACACTACGCTTAGTAGAACTAGAATGTGTTTTCTAAATTGCACGAGAACTACTTCCCTCACGAGTCACCATGTGCCATGCTTGGTCTCGGTGGTTTGCTTCCTTCAACTCCTGGTTCAACTACCATATCTTCATTGGAACCAACAGCCTGAACTCCACTAGAAAACGATTCACCATTTTGTACTAGTGATTCACCATTTGTATTGGTGATTCGCCATGATTTTACAAGATAATATAATCTCATGAGATATTTGCCAAAAAAATTATATATACATATTATATTATTAATACCTATTACATGCAAGAATAATACCTATTACATTCAGGCAAAAACGGTGGCACAGGCAGGTAGAAGTGGTGGCAGACAAACAGCGTACAATAGAGATAGTTTGGTGAAATCTGAATCTTTATTTTACTAGCATTTAGTACCATCGAACTAATGCTAGCATTAGTTTGGGATAGTCAAATATGAATAAAAGATATGAAATAACATCCATAGTTTCACCTCGGGAAGAGGCCAATAAGACTGAAAAATTCTATTGATATTCGTCTTGAATAACATGATTGCTATTATGGCAAAGCCTCAATGTTTTGTGAAGAGACTAATTCTAAGTGGACAATTTTGATTACTATAGTCCCAGAGACTGCTATTATGGCAAAGACTAATATTTTGTGAAGGGATTAATGCTAAGTGGACAATTTCGATTACTCTAGTCCCATGGTCAGGACTAATAAGATAAATTTTATTATGGGAAAACAAAGTTGATTAATTTATTAATAAAGGAAAAGAACACCAAGTTTTACATTGTTCATTACCAATTTTTTTTTGCTTTTTTTCCTATAAGGAAAAAAATGTTAGTAACTTTTATTAATAAGCAGTTTCGGTAGATATTCAATATCATATGAAATATATCCCAAATATTAAGAAAAAAAAACTACCAAATATTAAGAAAAACAAACTAAGTTACTAGATATAAATTTAGCTAAGATAAAAAACCAATCTAGTCCTATGGATAGATAAAAAAACAACTTAGTCCTATGGATGTGGGCTAGGAAGTTTGTTCTCCATGGGTCTTGTGGTCTAAGCCTAAGTAAGACTATGTATGTGTGAGAGTCATTCTTGTTGGCAGTAATGCTTCCATGTCATGTGAGTTTTCATTGTGAGTTCCAAAATGTCTATCTAGAAATTGTTATTTCCGAAGTGTGAGTTGTAGTCGTAATTAAGATGTGTCAAAATCAAAGATTTATATCCTATATATATGTAACTTTTGTGATAAAAAAAATATCTAAATATAATTTGTGTGTAAGCTATCTCTACTCTCTTTTCTATTTTTTTAATATGGTATCATAACATGTTCTCTAGAAAGCTAGGAAAATGTGAGAAAATCTTGAGTGTTATTGTTTGTGTGTATATAGAAGTAGAGATTTATGTTCTGTGTGAGTATAGTTTGTTGCTTGGAGTAATTGTTGTGAGCTAGAAAATTTCAATAGATTTCTCTGCCCGTGAGCCACCGATTGGATCCCAAAACATCGTGGAATTTCTGATGATAAGAGGTAAAGACAGAAGCGAATTGCGTGTGTAATAGTCACTTGGAAGAAGAGGACGGAGGTCGAGAGAGGAAGTAATCTGGGTCTGTCAGTGCTGGTCAGTTTTTTTCTTATCCGTCAGGAGTGGTTCATCTGATGCATAGAAAATTGTGAAGACTCGTCATAACCAGATCCAACTGCTTCACCAATATCGTTCCAGTGCTTGTTCCTATGTGTAGATTTCTTCCCCTCCACACGTGTTACTCAGAAATTTTGCAGAAGCAGAGGATTTCCAGTGCCAACCAACAACCATCTGTAGGTCGTACAAAATCCTTTGTTAAGGATTCCTACTATTTTGTTAAGGATTTGAAAGAATTTAAGTTGGATATTGATGATAGATTTGTTAGTTTTGATGTTGTTTCGCTTTACACCAATATCCCCATCAATGAGGCTATTGACGTTATTAATTGCATTACTGATCCAGACACAGCCCATTTAGTAAAAATTTGTTTAACCTCCACTTTCTTTAGTTTTGAAGGTGAATTCTATGAGCAAACTTGTGGTGTTGCCATGGGTTATCCCCTTTCCCCGATTGTTGCGAATCTGTTTATGGAGGACTTTGAATCTAGGGCTCTTTCCTCAGCTCTTTTCCAGCCAAAGTTATGGAAAAGGTTTGTTGATGATACTTGTGTTGTCTGGCCTCATGGCAAAGATAAGTTAGATCAATTTTTCCTTCATCTTAATAGCCAATCTAGTTCCATAAAATTCAGCATGGAACATGAGGTGGATGGTAGCCTTCCTTTCCTTGATGTCCTTATCTCTAGAAATGATGATGGTTCTTTCTCCCATCAAGTTTTTCGAAAGAAAACACATACTGAGCAATATCTTCATGCTAGCTCCCACCATTTCCCTGCTCAAAAATTAGGCGTCCTTAGCACCTTAGCCACGAGGGCGCTGAGAATCTCTGACGAGTCTCACCTTGAGAGGGAAAAGACCCATCTGTTGAATGTCTTTTGTAATAATGGTTATAGTTTGTCGCAGGGCCTCAAAGCTTTCCTCAAAGCGGAGAAAGGTCCTTCTGTTAAAAATAAAAATAAAAAAGAACCTAGTGAATGGTATGGCAGTGTCAGCCTTCCGTTCATCCAGGGTACCACTAATAAGATTTCTAAAATCCTTAAAAAGCATAAGGTATCCTCTTATTTCAAGCCCCTTAATACAATTCGTAGTTCTCTAAAATCGGTTAAAGATCTGATTGACCCCAGGGATGGAAAATGTGTCTACATCATTCCCTGTTCCTGTGGGACTCCTTACATTGGTGAGACGGGTCAGTCTATTAATCAAAGGATATGTGAGCATGCTGCTGATATCAAGCATAGAAGATCTCGCTCGTTCGCCTTAGCTGAGCATGCAGAAAAGACTAACCATCATATTTGCATAGAAGATGCTAAGGTCATTGCTAGAATCGACCATTTCCATCATCGTAAGTTGAGAGAGGCTATTGAAATTGAAAAAAGGCCCGTTAATCTTAATAGAGATGACGATTGGAATATCAGTAGGTGTTGGATTCCTGCCTTATATTCTTGACATTTTTTACTTATTTATTTATTTATTTATTTTTATTTTTATTTTTATTTATTTAATTTTATTTATTTATTTATTTATTTATTTAAAATAATAATTTAATAATAATAATAATAATAATAATTAATTAATTAAAATAAAATAAAATATTTTTATTTATTTTTATTATTTATTAATTTATATTTATATTTTATTTTTGTTTTTATTTATTTATTTATTTATTTATATTTATTTTTATGTTTTATTTTTTATTTTTTATTTTATTTTATTTTATTTTTTAATTTTTTTTAATTTTTTGTTTTTTGTTTTTATTTATTTATTTATTTATTTATTTATTTGACTCTATGTTTGACTATTTGATAGATGGTTTGTTTTAATTAAATTACATGAATAAGAATTAATTATATTTATTAATTAATAATAATAATTGATTATTATATAATTTAATCAAAATTTACATATATACACCAAGATTTGTTAAATTACTTACCATTATATTAATTAATTGGTCAATTAGTTGTATAAATATATTAAAGGTTTTATAAATAAATTAAAATAATAATAATAAATAAATAAATAAATAATGGAATATTTACTTTTTCTAAGTCAAACTAGCCGTTATCCTAACGGCTAGTTGAGCCATTTCTACATCTATTTATACTTAATGTCTAGATCTGATCTCTCACATAGTCCTGATTATGAACCACACTGGTTGGTTCGAAACGTGTCGACCACGTTCTTTTGCATGTGATTATTACCGAAAGAATTTCTACTAATTTATTTCATTTTTCTTACCTTTTAACATTATTTTTAATAATAAAATTTAAAATTTGTTTCAAATTAATGTAAGGTATTGAAATACTTCTAAAACCAAATTAGACTCTCTTCTCCATAAATTTGATAGTAACGCAGGTTGATTATTTTTAAAATATGATTAATAAACAGGTTGATTGCAATTCAATTTTTTATAATTCCTAGGGTTTAATATTAATCCTAAGGTTCATATTCCTAGGGTATAATATTATTCATAAGGTTTACTATTAATCCTAGGGTTTAATATATATCCCAGAGTTTGATATTAATCCTAGGTTTTAATATAAATCACTTGCGTTTATAATCATGGCCAATCATGTGCAACCATGGTCCAATGTCACATTGTAACAGAGATTGTCGCAATATGAAAAACAACTATGGTCCAGCGTCGCATTATGACAAATATTGTCTCAGTATTGTGCGATTGAAATCCTTTCTCTTTCTTATTCATGTGATTTTGCGATCGTAATTGGTTTCCATAATTTGTAGAATAAATTCAAGTATTTTGTTTTAGCATATTACAAATATCAGTTTGAATCTACGTGGATTTTCTATATTTTATAGCACAATATGAAAGCTATGTGTAATTCTGTTCATGCTCAATGTTTCCTCTTAAAATAAAAATAAATATTCTTTAAATAGAAAAAGATACATATTTTGACAAACATTTAGCCAAAGATTATGTATGTAAACATACACTATTATTTTCAGTAAAAAATGTATTCTTTGGGTAAGCTACAGTACATATTCGTGTTATGTATGTTTAGTTAGATGTCCATATGACATAATATAATTTCATGTAAAGTAATTAGAAATAAATAAATAAAAATGCGTGAGAAAAAAGTTTAAACCTTATACTTTTCAAAAATATTTCAATATTGGATTTATATAAACTATTTGAAGGTCTATTTTAACTAATTTATGTTGATATCAGTTTCATATGTGTAAATATATAGAAAGAAAATGTTAAAAGAAATATTTAAATATTTTATATAATAAAATATTCAATGTGGGTTACGAATAGATATTAAATATAGTAATAACAAAAAATAACATTTTAATATGGGCTAATGTTTCAATTCACATGCTATTGAAAATATTTTAATGTAAACTATGTATATATTATATATTGTTTTAAAAAAACTATATATATATCATATAAAGCTATTGAATAAAAATAAGTTTATATGGTTATTTTATAGTTGAGTCACTCTTTTTAGGTATATGTTCTTTTGTTGAAATCTAACAAATATTTTTTGGGCTTACAAGTTTAATGTACTCTATATAGCATTCAAAAATACAATTTAAAAAATGAAAAATTACCTATTGTATTTTGCAAGAAGTTTACACTTAAAAGAAAGTTAATCTCTCTTGGCTCATGTTAATTCTGTGACTAAGATGAATCTATACTGATATATAAGAGTTCTCACTATTACCAGCCTCCCAAAAGAGAGAAGAGTATATGACCCAGATGCCTAAACTCTAGTGATTTTTTGAAGAAGCCTAGCTCAAACCCTAGATTTTTGGGTCAACACTTTTCTCCAGTTATTTTCCTATGTTGATGGAAGGTTGCACATTCTAGCCTAGTGTTTTCAGTGCTCTTCTGACTGGAAAAACCGCATTGAACCTTTTATGGAAATGTTTCCTCAAATGTAGGAGAATCTTCGAGCTCTAAAAGCTTCCAAGACGATGAGCTGGATATTGTTCGGTTGAGATATGGTCGAGCTCTCCCATTTGGAGCTCTTTATATTATCAATAGGGGATTATCCTTGAGAAGTGGACCTTCCTCCTTCTTTCATGGGCTCCTAAATCCCTCTCCCTTCCTATAAATTGATCCCCATCCCTCTACTACTGGTTAGTCATTGTTGGGCTAGTGTGAGCATTAATCCTTTGTATCCCTATGTTGTGTTAATGACTAAATTTCCATTCGAGAGAAGTATCACTTGAAGAGCCTCAGTTTGGACTCAAACTACACCAAAGGGAGGCCTCCAACATCAAGGCCACGGTTGTAAGATTCATATTTTTTATTATCAATAATAAAACTAATGTTTCACTTTCTATATTTGTTTGAATATACATATAAGTAGCCTAATGCTCCTCAATATGTTAGGTAGTTGATAGTCAATATATGCTTTGTATTGGATCACATTTTTTGTTATTTATTGATCTCCTGCAGGTATTCGAATGCCACCATTAGCGAGGATCGAGCCTGAAGGATCGTGGATCGAGGCCTTCATTAAAGGTTTGAGCATAACATCAGGAAGAGGTAGGCATTTTCCCTTTTCTCGTCCTGATTTGAATATTCTCTAAGAAAGTGTCCATTAGATAGTCTCGTAAGTTGATAGACCCACTCTAGGGCTAGAGAGATCACATCTGTCTGCAGAGGGGATTGTCTTCACAACACAAGGGCGTATTGAAGCATATTTATCAATATTAGGTTTTAAAATGTCTCCCAAACAAAATAATTATACACTCATTAAGCCCTCAAAAATCTCTACTATGATGCATGAAGAGGAAGAATTGCAACATAATATATCAAAATTAAGGGACCAAGTGCAACAAATTCGCTCTCACAAAGAGAAACCAAAGATGAACTAAAAGGGGACATGGATGGTATAAATATCCACATGGATTTTTTTTAAGTAGACATGGATGCGATGAATTTCAAGTTGGAAGGATTGAAAAATTTGTTGCAAGAAAGGTTTCTCGGTGGTGACAAGGTAATCCATGAAAATCATGATGAGGAAAAAAGAAATTTGAATTATGATATGAGAGACTCCAATGTGGGGTTTAAAAACCACCACATTTCAAAGATAGATATCAGGAAGTTTTATGGGAAGGATTCGGTAACATGGATACTACAAATGGAACAATATTTTGATTTACATGTTGTGAAACCCTCACAAAAGCTATGTATTTCATCTTTAAACTTAGAATCCAATCAGTTTGTATGGTATAGATGGATTTTTTCTCCTAAACCACTTGTCACGTGGTCATTTTTTACAGGGGAAACGATAGCACATTATGAAGATATAAAGAGAAACACCTTATTTAGCCATTTGATAAATCTCAGACAAAAGGGTTCAATGGCAGAGCACATTGAAAACTTCCAAAAGATTGAATATTAGGGTAACCAATATTCTAGAGGATCATAGGATCGATGTTTTCATAGTGACTTTAAAAGATATCATTCAACATGAGGTTCACCTTTGGGAACCTAATTCATTGGACAAGGCATTCAAGGTGGCAAGAAATGTTGAAATAAAAATTATGGAAACAAGGAAGTCTACCACTCACAACTATAAATATGGAAGTTTTGTTTCTCCTAGTCTTCCACAACTACAAGCTTGACACCACAACAATTGGAGGAAAAAAGAGAAAAATGGCTTTGTTACAGTTGTGATAGATAATACACTAAAGGTCATAAGTGTGTTGAGAAGAAAATATTCTACATAGATTTTGATGAGGAGGAAGAAAAGGAACATAAACATTACAGATGGAGGATGTACACCATGAACCAACCCCAAAGAAAGAGTAAATGAATCTGACCATATATTGTAATGCATTGGAAATAATTACCACTCGTCAAACTCTCAAGATAAAATGATATATCAAGATGAAAATCATAATAGTGTTTATTTATTTAGGTAGTATTCATAATTTTATTCATTGTAAGATAGCCAAGGAATTAAATTGCTTCATATATCCAACACCAGAGTGTCAAGTGATGGTTGCAAATGCATGAACTATAAATTGCTTTGTAAAGTTCCATAATATCAAGCTAACCATGGTGGAATATGTATTTAATAGTCCAATGCTTTCCATTCCAATGGGTGGTGTTGATGTTGTACTAGGAATCCAATGGTTACAATCTTTGGGGACGATAGCTTTCAATTTTCAAGAACTTTTCTTGAATTTTTTTTGGGAAGGAAAAGAAGTTGAATTAAGGAGTATCACAAGGAAACCAGGAAATATAATCAACTATAATGGCATGAAATTATTTCTAAATAAAGAACATCGGGGCGTAATTTCACAGTTATGCTCACTAGAGATTCAAACATAAAAATGCTCTATTTCTCTAGATCTCCAAAAAGTTTTGGACAATCATTCCAAGGTGTTTGAGACTACCAAAAACATCCCACATATTTTTTATCATGATCATGCTATTCATTTGATTCTAGGAAGTGTTTCCTCCAAACATTCGGCCTTACAAATATCCTTATGCCCAAAAGAGTGAAATTGAATGCATGGTTTCAGAAATGCTAAAGGTTGGTATAATTCAACTTATTCAAAGTTTTGTCTCTGCTCTAGTAGTATTGGTGCATAAGAAGGATGGAACATGGCTTATGTGTTTGGATTATAGGGAGCAAAACAAAATCACTATTAAATATAAATTTCCCATTCCTATCATTAATGAATTATTGGATGAATTACATGGAGAAATTTACTTCACCAAGTTTGATCTTCATTAAGGATATCATAAAATTATAATGAAGAATGAAGACATTCCAAAAACAACATTCAAAACTCGTGAGGGTCATTACGAATTTTTGGTCATGCCTTTTCGCCTTACTAACGAACCTTCCACATTTCAAGGTTTGATGAATTCTATTTTCAAACCCTTCCTTAGAAAAAAATTGTTATTATTTTTTGATGAAATACTAATCGATGTAAAGTCTTGGAAGGATCATGTTCAACAAGTTGACAAGGTGCTCAAACTATTAGAGGTGAATGACTATATGCAAAAACCTCCAAACGTTTTTTTGGAGTACATGCGGTGGAATATTTGGGTCATATTGTATCTCATGAGGGCATTAAGGTAGACCCTAACAAAATTAAATCCAGTAAGGGATGGAAAATCGCCATAACCATAAATCATCTTCGAGGATTTCTTGGGTTGACAGGGTATTATCATAAGTTTGTTAAGATCTATTGGAGAATAGCGACGCCTCTAGCATCATTACTGAAGAAAGATGCATTTTCTTGGACTCCAAAAGCAACTAAGGCTTTTGAAAATCTTAAAGAGGCAATGTGCCAAGCAGCGGTCTTAGTTATGCCAGACTTCAAAAAAACCTTTAATGTGTAATGTGATGCCTCAGGGAATCGAATTGGTATTGTTTTAATGCAAGAAGGAAGACCCATTGCTTTTGAAAGTCATCCAATCAAAGGAAAGTATTTACACAAACCTATTTATGAGAAGGAAATGTTGGCAATACTGCATGCACTAAAGCAATGGTGATATTACCTAATGGGAAGAAACTTCAAGGTAAAAATAGATTATGATAGTCTTAAATGCTTTTCAGAACAAATATTATATTCAGAAGAGAAGAAAAAATGGGTGACAAAGATGTTGGGTTACAACTTTGAAATCATCTACAAAAAAGGGAAGAAAAATGTTGTTGCAGATGCACTCTCAAGAAAGGATGAGGATGTGGAAGCATTGCTTTGTTCCATTTCTATAATCCATCCTGAGTGGATAACCGAAGTAAGGGATGAATGGAAGAATGATGAAGATATGTGGACACTCATTCAAAAGTTATAGCAAGATCCTAGTACATTTGATACATGTAGCTGGAAAAATGATTCATTATAAAGAAATAAGGTTAAACGTGGCAGAAAGGCTCGGGTAGCAAAAATACACCGAGGCTCAAGTCGAGCAAGGTGTTTTACCAAAATTTTTATGCTATAATAGAATAAATGGCTTCCAAGAGAAATAAGCCCCAAAAAGGCATGCGAGCATATGAGCTCGAGTCGGGAAAAAGGCGTTCACACAAAACACATCAGCTTAATCACCCAAATAATGAAAAGTGGCCAGCACTGCATAGATTTGATTAACCAACATCGGTTTTCTGCAAAACAGAGCCAAATGTTAGAGCCTTCATTTGTTGCCTCTTCGTAACCATCACATCCACCTCCAAGCTTACTGTTTGATCTTTTGAGGAGCCATTGAAGCATTTGGATCTATGAAGAGTTGCCCATAATTAATTCCAGAAGCTGAGTTGTTGTCAGAGATGTCTGATCAAGCCTTGCATGGCCCCACTTGTCCATTTTCTGCTAAATTGTAATCAATGAAAGGTTGTTGAGTAAGGAAGGGCAAATGACTTAGTTTTAGTTAAATTTTGCTTGAATTTTCATCATCAAGGGTTGGAAGGTTGGAAAATTAGACCCTGTTGAAGCTTGCATTATAAAAAGTATTGGAATTCTGTAAATGTTTGAGCTAGGCATCAATAATAATAGACCGTTCATGGGATTCTTGAGCTCTATTAATGGTGATGTTTTTCCTTTGTATTAATGTTTTCCTCTTCCTTTTCATGTTTTTCATCAATTTATCTGATTTCAAAACAAAAAATTTAAATTAAGATATGCTAAAAGAGAACCTTAATTCTATCTTTGTTTGCTATCTTAATGTTTTCCTCTAAGAACTGAATGCAGAATTCAAAGATGGTCAGCTCTAAATTTAAGTTGAACCTTAATCTCCTTCTCCCATCTCATATTCACACTGCTAGTAAGACCCAGTCAGCATAGTTATCTTTCCCTGTGAATGCCCTTGAAAAGGTGATGCACACTTCAGCCTTTTATAACTTCATAGCCCAATGGATTAGTCCCTTCAGCCCTATCTATCCAACCACGCCATCAATCAAAAAAACAACCCCCATCACTGTAACTAGCCTAATATCAGAATTTATAATCATCAAGTTAAATCATAAAATCAGAGAGAGCCCTCTCTAAGTCTAGAAAGGCTAGGTCTTGGACTCCAAAGTGGTTTTTTGTTGTCCTTTGTCGTTTGTTCTTTCCAATATTACAAATTACGGTGTGAAAACAGAAGTAACATCTCTAAATGTATAAAAGGGTGGTTCTTAGAATCTCATACAATGTTATATCAGCTCAGAAAGAAATACCAAGCACAATTATGTGGACCTTAAGTTTGATAACAAACAAAATGAAATTTCAGGTTAGAGTAACCATACCATTGCAAGTGAGCCACCAGAAAGGTATGCATATAGAGGAATATGGAAGCCAAACACACTCAAGAAAATAAGAATGTTAATAGAACTATTTCATACAATTTCTGTAATTCCACATGGTCATAAGCATATATTAAGATCAACACTATGTCATATCATCATCTACACCATCATCAAAACTTTAAATACAACCTGAGAAATTTCAACCCCATAAGAATACATAATTCATATAATCGATTGACATATAAACAATCCCAAAAACATAAACATAAGATTCATTACTCATATCAATTGCGATAGATACTTATCTCAAATATAAATTGGAAAACTAAGTTAGGAACTGGAACTCTTCGTCCAACCATAAATTGGGATACATTATGGCCTTTCCTGTAGCCTAATCACCCCCGAGACTGATTCTAGAGTCGAAAATGTTTACTTAAGGAATGAAACCAACATTGTCAGCTAAAATAGGGAACAATCACCTCCACCCATCAGCTAATTATATTTCAGTCAATCGTAAATCATGGATTCCATAGGTCTTCCATCTCTACCCTCCATAAACATAAGGGGATTCAGAGACTTAAAATATCCACCCCTAATCAACTCAAGGGAATATAGAGACTTCAAGTCTCCACCCTTAATCAACACAAGGGAATCCAAAGACTTCAAATCTCCACCCTTAATTTAAAACACACAATGGTTCCACTCCACATTAGGAATCTAGAACCCACTGCAAAAACTAAGAAAAGAAGCAAGGAAGGAATAAAAATTCTCCTTACCAAGAGTCTAAGGAAACAGGTCTCCACCGTAGCTGTTAAGGGAGTCCAGAGAAAACCATCTCCACCCTTCAACCCAATGAGGAATCCAAAGACCCATGTTCCTCACTTGAGAAGAACTCTTATGGACCTCCACATGGTCAACCAATTTTTTCTTGTGTGCTTTATTCTATGACAATGTTTCGTTTTCCCTCAAATTTTCTCAATATTCAATTAGGCAATGTGATCTCCAAACTTAATCTCAAACCCTAATTAGAGTGATTGAATATACTTGCACCTACTGGACCATTTTAATCTACATTTTTAATGTTAGCACTAACATGGACCACTATAATCCAAATTTGTAACCTCGACACTAACATCTATTGAGTGATTCCAAGCAAGCCCATCCTAGGTGCTATTCAAATGTATGTGCCTTCAGATATGGATATAGGTCAATTTGTGGGAACTAGTTACTTCTCTCAAAAGGGCACCACACAAGAATTCACACTAGGTAAATCATGTCCAACTACCAAACTCGAGCCCCTATACAATAGAATAACATTAGGCGAAGGTTTCTTTACATGCAACAATGGCTCGGGGATGAATTTCACGCAATGGTCATTTAAGCACATGGCATTCCCATTCATCTGTATGCCCCCTTAGATAGCATATATCGACCTTCTTCATCTTTGGGACAATATCCTCCAGCTCTGGATTGTTTGGAGCTCCATTGACCCATTGTTAAAGGTCATTCCACAACATTGCCTTCAATGAAATACAATTTGGCACTTTATTATTTTAAAGAAATGACTGTTAAAATTTTGAACATTTATCTTGTTAATGGGAGAGAAATGTCTTGCCTTCTCTCCTTACATGTGAGATCCATCCCTTTTTCCAGCTGTTATCACTCTCCCCAACTTCCTAAGGTCGACAGTAGGATTGGAGAAAGGTAACCACATACCAAACTTTAGGTCAAGTAGCTAGCCCTACTCGGACCAGAGAGGGCTCTCTCTTTGTCACTTTAAACAGTCAAATGAATGGTTGAGTATCATAAGATTTTAGGCTAGATATGTAAGCTTAAATAAGTAAATTTTGTTTGATATTTTGAATGATGGATAGGAAAGTCAGTGAATGGACTATGAATGAGGTTTTTAGGTCTGAACTTCAAGGTGAACCTGTAGAGAATGGGTGAGAAAAGATAGGTAGTTTGAAATCATATTAATCAGCCATTGAGTATAGGATGAAAATGGAGGAGAGTTTGAATGAGCACTCAGGTGAATTCATTCAATTTAGAAGAAAATAAACATAATATGATGAATCTTGTCTAAAATAGAGCATGCATAAACATGAATTCTGCTCTCAAATTTACAATATAAACATATATGAAGCAGAAAATATGGTATTAAGCATAAAATGATAAACATACATGAGAAACACAGATACTTCAAAGCATACCACAAGTATCTCAACGCAATTCCTGCAAATTTGTCTCTGATTCCATTCCACAAGCTTGATTAAAAGATCTCCACTGCAATATGATACTATCCAACCCAACTCAAGAACAAAGAGAGTCCACTTATAGAAAATATAGACTATGACACCTCATCAGGTTGAAATCCCATCCAAAATGGATCATAAATGCAAATTATGAGTCATTTCCTAGTTTCTAGGGAGGTTAGAAACCATTCCCTGAATTTTAGCTATAAAATAGGAGTGCTTGTCCCTTACATTAGTTAAAAGTTCCTTCATGATAGGAAGCCAAAACCAACCTAATAACTTGGATGAAAAGTCATAGGACAACATTGCCTCAAATTTTTGACAATTTCTGAGCTTGACAATTGTCCTGAGGGAATCTAATGCTAATCTGTGACAATTCTGACTGAAGATATTAAACAAAAAAATAATTTGTAAAAGCATACCAAAAATTTGGAGGCGCTTTTGAGGCACTTTGAGATGTCCAAATCCACTTTTGAAAGGACAGTCAACTAGCCTTGTGTGTCAAATTTCTAGAAAATCTTGAATTTTTCAAAATGATTATTTTATGGAAATATAAACCTATGGATAAGTATGCTTTCCCTAAGTGGGTGGTTCACTTAGAAAAATGGAAATAAAGATATCTTATATTTTCCTTAATGTGAATAGATAAAGGGAGAGAAACCTACTTGTAATCTGTTCGCTTTCCCTAGCCTCCCTTCATCGCTCTCATCACTCTCAATCCAACTTAACTCTCTTGATTGATACCTGACATGGCAAACAGAAGACAAAAAACAACATAAAGGCAATATGATCTATTCAAGTTAAACAAATTGAATCGATTAAACTTATTAATACACATATAACATCATTGACACGTGCATTAGGAAAGGAACAAATGTCTTTATTATGAAGTACAACCAATTGATCGATTCGTCATCACTCATCCAGCTTGAGTCCCATCCTCATCACATCTAGCATCAACAATCCAGTAGCATCACAGTACATGCGCACACCGTCAAGAGTTGATATCCAATCAACATAACTCTACTTAACCCAAATTCTTGGTCTCTTGTGCACTATGTTCCGTGCTCTATTTATAAGTAGATGAAGGTAGTTTGAAATAAATGAATCATTGAATAGCTTTCCTAAAAATAGATGAAGAGGTTTCCTTGTTCATGGGAATAGGAGGATAAGAGGTTTAATGACTTCATGGGTTCCAAATTTGAGGCTATCAGATGAGGTGAGAATTGGAACAACTTCTAGAAGTCGGGGAGATTCCCGAAATCCAATGAACAATTCGCTCCTAGTAGACCAACGCACTCCAAAGTGGGCCTAGATCCTGTGAAACGTAGCCTCGCATGGGAGTAGATGCTCTGGAAATAAATTATAGTTTTCTAGGGGTGCATTGATGGCTTGATAGGGCACTTCATCTGGCATCTAAGTAGTGAAACTTTCATGAAGGAATACTATCAATATGATGACTTGTTTAGGGCATGTAGCAACCAATTTAGAGTATGATAAACCCTAATGAATACTGATATGTGTTTTGGGATGATGCCCAAATTGACCTGTAATAGCTGCCCCCTAAAGCATGAAGTCAAAAATGAAATGTTAAATGATTTTCTTTATGACGTGATGAGGAGGGACTGAAGTGGACAACGACTTGCATCAATTACAATACATTACATCATGATATATGTTCATCTTGTACATGAATTGTTGAGGGAGGCATATCCCATACTCAGCACATAAACTATCATAACATCATAAATTCATATACAGATATATAATTTCTACAGATATAGACCCATGATAAGATGACCATCGTATAGATGATTTTTTACTTCTCCTAAAATCGCAGCCCGGATGAATGAAACTAGATCGAGGGTCTTCTATCTCGTTCACTCGATCACTTAAAGTATGAGTCTAACCATGTGAATATCTGATCTGAAGTTGAACATGGGAAGACACCATCTGATTACTAGCCAATGATGTGATTTGTTAACAGACATGAGAGAAACCACCATTAATGATAATGGTTCTCAAGGTACTACAGTACATTCTGCATGGTGTGAATAGATAATTTGAAGTCGAACACCATACAAAGTCTTTCGGTCGAAGGCCTATGATGTCAACCTATCGTCGAAAGTAAGAAACCTGTCATTGATGTAAGCAATCTCTAAGGTACTGAAAGGTTTTTTATAATTCAACTTCCTGGATGATGAGCTGATGTCGATGGGAAGTGACTCGTCGTAGGAGGGCATTGATGCTTCCCTCATCAACAACACGAAACAGGAGGAATGATTTTGGAGACGGAATGTGACTAATGAATCAATGTCAGGGATGGCGATCATGAAATGAAGGTTTATGAGTATTGCAAAGGATGAGGAATAACTGAGTGTCTTCTCTTAAGCATATCAGTGACACTGAATGAATTGGCAACATTTGACCCAAACCGAAGTGATGGATGGTATGACATACCATAGGTATGATAGACCGTCAAGAAGATTACCCAACCCAAAAATAACGGAGATGAAGTGAATAAGTGCCATGTTCAAGAGCGACTTGCTACCATAAAGTATTTTATCCCTTTCCAATTTTCCCTAGTCATTGTTGACCAGTACCTCTTTATTTTTTAACAAGCTTAAGGAGGATAACATATGCTTGATGTATAATTCCACCCTTCGGGTGAATCCATCGCTATTTGATGCTTTAACGATTCTAGCGAAGGTGAAACTCAATCTTGTCATGATGGACAAGTTTGTCGCTATTTGATGCTTTAACAAGTCTAACGATAGTGAGAAGTCGGTCCTTTTTCATATTTAGAGAGTTTGGAAAAGGGACTAAAAGAAAACTCCACAAGTTGTTTTTCGTATAATAGTCCCTCAGATCTGAAAAAGCGTAAAATAATACATGAGAGAAACTCCTAGCCATGTTCAACTAGGTTTTTCCTTTTGTGTAATCATAATCTATCTTAGCCCAGAAAAGGGTTAAACTTATACTGAGTAGATGTTGTTTCAATTCCTTTAACGAGCTTAAAAGGACAAGCGCTCCGCATTATTTTCATATTTAGAGAGTCTGAAAAGAACTGAAAGAGAACTCCAGGGGGTTCCTTTTTCGCATTTAACAAAGCTCGAAAAAGAGATAAAAGTGCGCTTTGAATTATTTTTTTCATGTTTAACAAAGCTCGAAAAAAGAGGATAAAAGTATGCTTTGAATTCTTTTTTCATGTTTAACAAAGCTTGAAAAAGAAGGATAAAAGTATGCTTTGAATTAATTTTTCATGTTTAAAAAAGCTCCAAAAAAGAGGATAAAAGTATGCTTTGAATTCCTTTTTCATGTTTAACAAAGCTTGAAAAATAAATAAAACTATGCTTTATAGTCAATATCACATTTCACGATTCTGCACAACTAACTCATTGTAATCAGCTGCAAGCCTACTCAAAGAAACATCAAATGGATTAACAATACCTGTTTAAAATGGTAAAAATGCATAAAAACCGTAGTCGATTCATTTAATATACATAAATTAATTAAAAAGACTATTAAATTAAGAAATTACCAAGTCATTTTTACCATTTCACCTTTACCATTTGGATTTTAGTGCTCTGAGCCTGTTTTACCCTTGAACTTCAGCAACTGATTGCAACAGATTTTGTGGATCATTTCTCATGTCGTCTGGACCAGGTAGAATATCTTACCCTCCTCTTTCAATTGAATGCATTATTTTTCAGTTTCATGCACATTTTTTAGGGTTTTTGGGTTCCTAGGGTAAATATACAACGCCATAGGGCCAGCACACCCTTGAATGTTGAAAAATTCGTTGCAGAGAGGCTAGAAAGAGGCCCAATTCCTCTTCAATTCTCAGTCTCTCACTCAAGGGTGCATTGGGTGCAATTTTGAAATATTTATCTTTGTTTCTGCCCAAAATATTCCCTATTTTTTGCATGAAATGGATCCTAACTTATCCTATGTTTTGATTTCAAACTTTCATTGGATTAGAATATCGACTACATGGCAAGAAAGAGAACGTGAAGAAAATGATATGGTTGCCCTAAATGACCCTGGCACTATGAGAGCCCTCAGAGATTGTGGGTTTCTCAAGTACTTCCGACTTTCAGGGACGAGGCAACACATGTAACTATTGTAGTTCTTGATCCGTTCATGGGACCCAACAATTCAGGTATTTCACATTGGGGACAAAGTGCTCCCAATATTGGTTAATGAAATTTACTTTCTCACAAGTTTTTCGATACGTGGTGCCCCCATTTCACTTGCAGGCTCTACATGTGGTGGTGAAACTGTGGAGGACTACATCCAACAATTTTGTCGACCAGGGACTGAGCCTAGTAAATATGGAAAGATAAATATCAAAGATGTGCGTGATATGCCTTTGCGCACTCACCTATTCACTATCGAAAAACTAGCTGGAAATGTGACACTACATGTCGCGAATAGATCATACATGCAGTATGCACTTGAATTTCTCAAGCCAAGCGTGTTCAACTGGGTTGAAGCAGTACTCCTTCAAATGAAAGAATATTTGACCAAGCTAAAAAGTGGTAAGACCAAAAATATCAGTTATGGGTGTATTTTGATCACTTTTGTTTTGGAGCGAGTTCCATTGATGTAGCCGCAACATGTGACACTGGGATTAGCTGGTCCTAGAGATCCACAGATGCATCGGTGGGTCAAGCTGATGGCTAGACATGCTGGTCAGTCATCAATCTCATTTTCCACTGCATTATTTAGTTGGCTCTGAAGACATAATATCTTCATTGAGGAGAATCCATATGCAGGGATGGATTTTTGTGGAGATCCAGATTTGATTTTACCAGTCGGTGCTCAATGGGGTGCTATAGGTAAAATGTTGACCATGATTTTTATTTTTTGGGGTTTTTACTTCTTCTTCTTCTTCTTCTTCTTCTTCTTCTTCTTCTTCTTCTTCTTCTTCTTCTTTTTAATGTTTCCAATACTAAACTAATTTTTTTTATGTATGCAGATGTAGGTACCATTCAGCCAGTGGTTTGTGCACAGCAGGCGAGAAAACCAGCAGAGAGGATTGTCGGAAGAGCAGTCCTAAAGGATTTTGATTTAGCTGAGACTCTTGTTGAGTTGCAACAGCGTGCTGAGGGATTGACTCTTGGGATACTGGATGTTCGGATCGAGGAGTTACCTATGAAGTTGCACCACCATACCATTGGTGCGCCAAATCGTTGGATGAGGTTGTTGCACATGATAGGCCAAGAAGTGACCTGCTATCATGAGCATCACTAGTTTTACTTAGATTATGCTATGTCTGTACAAATTTTGAGGTCATATGACCAACATGTCTTGGACACAATTTTGTAAAAAACTCGACATAAATATATTTTACTTTCAGTGTTTTCCTATGATTATGTGCAATCCTATTCAACTGTATGATGTGAATTGAAAATTTCTCTTTACATATGTTGTAAATGTCTATTTAGCACATAATTCACTAGTGAATCAACCAGAGTGTTAAAGTTTCTTCAAATATTTTGATATTGAATGTAATCAAAATGTCTTTCCAAAATATGAACTCTAAGGAACGTGCGATGAATTGTTGGATTTCAGACAATATAGATGTCAATAAGTTGTTGTACGCCAAGTTATGAGTTCATACTGATGACGATGCGGCGAATGCCAAGTGAAATGGCATGAGAGAGTAGTTCAATCAACCTTCTATACTCAGCGATATTGTTGGTTGAGCGACTGATACAAATCCCTTGGAAAATCACTAACTTGTCACTTGGAGGAAAGATGGCCCATGCTGCAGAGAATAAATTCTGAGTACCACGACTAGCTCCATCGATATATCCAACAAATGGTTCCGAAGATTCTGACATCTGCAAAAAATGAAAAGTAGATTACTAACCACATGAAAAAACTCTAAAAGGAACACTGCTACACACATGCAAGCAAAGCATATAATACATTGTTTACTACGCAAAATCAGGCATAGTAACGTTTAAGATACAACCCATTTCGAGGCTGCGACAATGGAATCCCATCATAATCTACCAACTCATAGGCACCCTTAGCCTAAATTTGTTTGACAATGTAGGTGCCATGCCATAATGATTCAAATTTCCCTGTTCCTAACTTATCAACTTCCTGATCATAAAGCAAGACCAGGTCTCCTTCCGAGAAGGTGCAAGGCTTGACATTGTGGTCATATTGCACCTTAATTCATCTCTTATGTGCTTCATTGGCCAATGTGGCTTCACGACGCGTTTAATTTAGATGGATGAGATCTAAAATACGTGCCTCTTCTATAGAAGTGTTAGGTAGCAGTTCAATCGCTAGTTTCAATGATGGTATTTCACATTGTATCATTAAGATAGCTTCCAGACCATAAAATAACTAAAAGGGAGTGTATCCAGTCACATTTCTCACTGAGGTTTGATATGCCCACAAAGCTGAGTACAAGATCAAATTCCAGTTTCATTTATGAACCCCAATCATGCATTGAATCATACACTTAATAATCTTGTTGATAGCTTCAACTTGTCCATTAGCTTGCGGATAATAGGGGGTAGAATTATCATGTGACAGTTCTAACTTGGCAGTCAACTCATCCATCATGTGATTGCGAAAATGTTTTCCATGATATGTGACTATAGCTTGTGGTACACCCAACCATGAAACCACATGGTTAAAAAAGAACAATGCAGCTATATGTCCTGTGTTGTTAAATGTAGGCATCGCCTTGGCCCACTTGGTAAAATAGTCAATGATGACAATAATATACCCATGCCCCCTGACCGAGCGGGGGTTACATGTCATGATGTCAATGTCCCATTTTTCAAATGGTCCAACAGCGACGAAAAGATGCATTGGTTCTGGTGGAAGGCGGGTTTTACAATCAAATATTTGGAAACCATGACAACTTTTAACCGTGATAATGCAGTTGCGAAATATGGTAGGCCATATGTAACTAGCACGGAGAATATTCTACGCAGTAGCATATCCAAACAAATGTCCATCGCATGCTCCAGAATGTCAATCATTTATAATTTTTTTAGCTTCTTCATGCGTGAGGCACCTACATAAAATCGTATCGACACCACAACGATAAAGTGTATCGCCGACGATTAGATAATATTTGGCTTGGTATCGATTACGTTGATGTTGCGAGCGAGAGGTATTAGGCTGAAAATTTTGGGTCTAGAGATAAATGATGAAATCTCCATACCACGGGTCAAATGACTCGATCAGAAACAAAGACTTGTCCGGAATTGATGGTTCCATAGTAGGATCAATACTACTTGAAGGAAGGTCACAAATAAGCTCAGCAAACACCAAAGACTTCTTTGACGTGGATTTGATGAATTCCAAATAAAACTCCTACAAAATGATGATCCATTTTGAATATTCCCCCCCTAGAAATTGACGTGACATAATGTATGTCATAGGGTTGCAATTCGAAATGACGATGGACTTTCGGAGCAGGATATAATGGCGAAATATTTGTACATCTTGAACGGCTTCCAAAGTGAGCTTCTCAATGTATGTGTACTTAACTTCTGTATCATTGAGATTACGACTCAAATAATATATCGGATGTTCAATCCCATATTCTTCTTGGACTAAAACCATAGAGATGGTTGTATCTGCAGTGACGAGATACATGAAATAGTCATTCTGATAATTTGGGGGATAGATTAATGATGCTCGAATTAGGGAATATTTAAGAACACCAAAGGAAGCTTGCGCAACCTCATCCCAATGGAAGGGTACCCCATTTTTCAAGAGTCGAGTAAATCCTTTAGCCATTTTGGAGTAGATAGGAATGAACCTCCTTAGAAATTTAGCCTTCCCTCGGAGTCTCTGTAACTGAAGAAGATTGGAAGGAGTGGGAAAACCAAGAATTGCCTGGACCTTCAATGGGTCTAATAAAATTCCTTCTTTCGACACAACGAATCTAACCAAACAACCAGAACCAACACTAAACACACAATTTTGCGAATTGAAGCGTATTTTATAGTGACGACATCGTAAAATGATCGCTCTCATATTTAGTGAGTGGTCAGCCCATTTCCATGAATGTGCAAGTAAGTCATCCAAATATGGTTGAAATATGTGCTTGATGTCATGAAAATCATAATTCATTGCCCTCTGTAATGTGGCCCTAGCATTATTTAAACCAAAAGGGAGTTTTTGATAGACGAATGTGCCCCAGGGACAGATAAAAGCCATTTTATATTGGTCCTCTAGGCGAATATAATCTGATTATAACCAGAGAATCCATCCATGAAATACAATATTTCAAATCCAACACATTCATCAATAATTTGGTCATAAAGGGAGCTGGATACTTTTCTTTCAGACAATCATGATTAAAATCCTGATAGTCGAAACACACTCTAATTGTCCCCTGTTTCTTCATGATAGGAACAATGTTAGATACCCAATCGATAAGCAGAAGAGGGTAAATGAATCCAGCACGCAAAAAAATTTCAACCTCTGCTTTAATGGCAACAAATTTATTTGGGTGAACAAGACGAAGGCGCTGTCGTACCGGCTTAACATCAGGATACATTTTAATCTCATGTTCAACAATTCTGGAGTCGATACCTGGCATCTCGTGATATGACCAAGCAAATACATCTTGGAATTCACAAAAAATAGTTCGGTAAGTGTCAAGTTTATATGGAGAACCGGACGAACCGACATGAATGTTTTCTACAATACTGGCTTTGGTCGAAATATCGATAGAAATTGTTTCTTCGATATTTGATGGGTTTCGCTCGGAATCGATGGCGTGGATATGATCCAGGTGGATATCGGTGGCCACGCACCTATTCCATTTGGACCCGCAACATCAATTCTTTCAGTTTTTCAGCTTCAGCACAACTTATTATTTTTAGCAGGTTTTCAGGTCCTGCACTCCTGGAGCTGTTTTTGGGACTTAATGATCCAGGTGGATATTGGTGGCCACCCACCGAGTCTATTTGAATCCCCACCATCAATTATTTCAGTTTGTAAGTTTCAGCACAACTTACTAATTATAGCAGTTTTTCGGGTCGTGAAGTTTCGAAGCCATTTTGAGGCCCTAAACGATGCTTTTTGGGAAAACGGGGAGAAAAATGGGTCATAAACTAATGTTTCTCACTCAAAATTTGTATTCCTTGGATAGATATTTATAACGAGCTATTGAGCACGTCAAATAGAGATCGGATGCCAAAGTTACGTCCCCAGGAAGTTGAAACATCAATTTACCCAAATGGGACCCACAGTTTTGGCGCTTCATCTCTTAAGGTTAGGTTTTTGGAAATTTTTTATCTTACATTGTTTCTCAACAATAAATAGGCCTTCGAGCCTCATTGTAAAACATTTCATGGGCTGGTAGTGACACATCTCTTCTTAGGGATACGCTGTCAATACCCTAGCTCATCTATTTTCATTATGTCTGGAATAGGCCTTGGATCCTCAATGTAACATAGTGGAGAGGCTTGTAGCAATCACATCTCTTCTCAGGGATATGCTACCAGTGCCCTCGCCCACTCATTTATATTATTCCTATAAGCATGTATCAGTCAATTGTTTTGTAACACTGTCCACAGGCCTGTAGCCGCCACATCTCTTCTTAGAGATAAGCCTACCAACGCCCTTGCTGTTTATTTACATTCTGTCTGTAAACAACTTTCAGTTCTGTAACACAGTTAAGAGGCCTGTAGCCGCCACATCTCTTCTCAGAGATACTCTACTAGCACCCTAGCTATTTTATTTCAGTCATTTGATTATAATAAACTGAAGCATTATTTCTGATGCATCTTTGTATCTATGACTATATGTGTATTATGTTGCGTTCCTGCATAAATCTGGATCAGTGGTATCAGAGAGGTCTGCTCTTTCTTTTTTTTTTCTTTTCATGTCCCCAAAGTGGTGAGGGTATAAGGAGTCCAACATCGCAACCCCGACGACTCCCCATGGTGGAAGGAAAGAAAGACGAGGGAGCAGGAGATCCTATCAAAATATTGCTCGAGGAGGCCCTCGAGAAACAGATGAACGCGATGATGGATAAATTTTCCCAGATCCTTCAATGCTGCCCACTGGCAACACATCTACATCCATCATCTCAGCCAAGATCCTATAAGCATGTTAATCTAGATCCTATAAGCATGTTTCAGTCAGTTGTTTTGTAACACATTCTAGAGGCCTGTAGCTGCCACATCTCTTCTCAAAGATAAGCATACCAGCGCCCTCGCTGTTTATTTACATTCTGTCTGCAAACAACTTTCAGTTCTGTAACACAGTTAAGAGCCCTGTAGCCACCCCATCTCTTCTCAGAGATATGCTACCAGCACCCTAGGTATTTTATTTCAGTCAGTTGATTGTAATAAAATGAAGAATTATTTCCGTTGCATCTCTGTATCTATGGTTATATGTGTATTATGTTGTGTTCCTACATCAATCCGGATCAGGATAGGAATAGAATTCGTCAAGAATTCAACGACATTAGGGTGATATAGTTTAGATGGATTATCTTCACTGTAATCTTGAATATGGGATCATTGATGTGATGATTCCCATGGTTCTTCTTCTAGCATCATGGATTCCATAATGCTTTCATCAGTCGATAATATGCATGAAAATGGATCAGAGGAAGTACCAAAATTCGAAGAACGATCAACCCAAACGGTCGACAATAATGGATTTGGATTTTCCGCATAAGCCAAGAAAATTGATTTCTATGCTAGCTCAATTGGGCTTAGCGGCATTATGTCGCCCAACCTAACTACTTCAGAATCATTGGGTATCTTCCTTAAGTTAGATGAAGTGGAAGATATCATGTTGCATGTCTCTATATGTGTGATTTCCACCGATGTCGCAGGTGACGATAACGAAAATGTTCCCATTAGGAAAGGATCCTTGAAGAGTCCTATACCAATGTTCTAAAGAGAAGGTGGCGGTTCGTGAACTAACGAAATGCTTCCAGTTACCTGGGAAATAGAGGCGAAGAACGAGAGTCAGTCAATGGCTGTGATACTTCCCTTATGAAGGAAGATGATCATACGGAAATAAGTAGATACTACTACAGCCATAGCATAATCCTATGGTCTTCCAAGTAATATGTTGTATTCTAGAGGTCCGTCAATGACCTCAGCTTCAACAATAACTGATTTTCCCCCTAGTTCTACTTGCATGTTATTAAGAATTCCACAAGGCTTACATGTACAAAAATCAAAAGATTTCAATGTCGTAGGTGATTGTGACAAAGTCAACGAACCAAGTGACTTCCAACAACTCATTGACATGATACAAGTAGATGCGCCTTCATCAATGATAGTGTGATGAATGAGGTGATTGGGGACATGTACTTGAATCAAGAATGCTAACTCTTCTGCTAATTTTGGCACATAGTCTGCGTGATTAAAGACTGTGAGATTTGAATCTGTAAGATTTATTGCACTGATCGCGAACAACAGAGCTTGCTTTTGGGAGGGACAATTCTTAAGTACCTCAAGCGTCAACATATCAGAAGGCGACTGAGCCAAATCTTCTACTACATTATAATTTTGAGTTTCACGAGCTCGAGGGTTGAATCTTTATTTGAGGAATACTCCCTTTGGTAGTTTTATTGTTAACTCTGGAAGGATAAGCGGTAGAGCCAAGTCAGATGACGTTGAAGTCGAAGTGTTAGGTTGATCTGTAGCCTGACCATTGGAAGACAACAATGGATTACTGTGATATTTACTTCGTGTCGACACCAAAACATCAGTTTTTGGCTTCATAATGGATAGCATAAGTAGTTCAAACTAGAAGCAGTATCTGTCGCAACCAAATGTGTTTTCGGGTTCGGAAAAGGATTTGTCAACACTACAGATGCGGTAGAAGTCTTAAGAAGCTTCAGGACTTCCAAGCGGGGAGGAAAATCTCACGTAAAATGCTTTTCATTAAATATCAACCAAGGGTAATGAGGTTTCTGAAAAGAACCAGATGAATCAAATGATTTTTCCTGCGGGGGTGAATTTGATTTCTTCTTGTCTTTACCCTTCTTCCTATTTCTTGGTTTCTTATCACTTTTGCCTTTTTTATATGACACGACATAGATTTCAGAAGAAGACGCAGGATGAGATGTAGTAGGGTTTTGATTTGAAACAAAAAGTGTTGGACCATATAGTCGAATTGCTGCTAGAGTGATAGCAGAGCCAATCATACCATCGTCGGCATGAATGTCCTGACCAAATGGAGCAGGAGGAACAGTAAAATTTGGTCGCGACACTTTTGGAATTTTCTCGTAGAGCATGCCAGACTGAGTGTAAATTAGATCCAGATACTGGGCACGAGCAATGACTTGCTCTTCATTGAAAACACCGCCTTTGGCCACATCCTCGGTGATAGATGGAAATAAGGAATTAATAAACCACTCAGCTAAAATTTGATCAGGAAAAAATGTTTTAACCATTCGACGACGACGACACCACTCATGTATATGATCGGATATATGAGTAGCAGTGGTTTGTTTAAAGCTCGTCAAAAGTTATATTCTAGTTTCATATCTGATGGGTAACTGGAAGTGGGTTAAAAAGGTACTGGCTAAAGTTATAAAGTTATCAAACGAAGCTCATGGTGATTCAATGTACCACTTCACAACCGGACCAATAAGCGTTCATTGGAAAAGACGTAATCTAACATAATCATAATTTAAGGAGTTTGATGAACACCATAAATGATACGTCATGACATGTGTAGAGGGGTCTTGTCCAGAATTTCCATTGAATTTTGGAATGTCCGAGGGTAATTTATGTGGAATCACCAGCCACCAAGGTAAATAATGAATTGGATCATTGGTGAGCCGATTGAAATCCGGTAATTCTAAAGTTGGAACAAATGGCAATTGTCGATTAAGGTCAGGTTGACCGTAACCAGGATAAGATGGAATTGCCTGAGTAGTAGGAATTTGCATACCAACAAATGGATTCTATTGTTGGTAACCCAAATAGGAGTAGGCTTACTGAACAGGTCCTGGATAAGCCTGATACTGTAGGAATGGTTGTTGTGGTTGCTATGGTATCCGATAAAATAGTTTTCTGCCAGGATAATTCGGACCCGGTTGTGAATATACAGGGCCAACAAAAACCATAGAAAATTTTAGGGTCGAATCTTAGCCCATGGGAAAAATTTAAGGGTTTTTATATTTTATAGGAGCGAATTTTTTATATTGCACCCATTTTCTATAATTCGCCCAAAAAATATTTTAAAAATAAAAAATTATTATATTTTTTCCTATAAAAATAAGACCATAAAATGCATTTTTGCCTCCAAAAAATTATCTTCCAACCCCAATTCGCCTGATTCCCATGGTTTTCGACTGTAAACATTTTTTTCCAAACTCGATTCGCCTGATTCCCCTATTTTTCGACTGTAAATTTTTTTATGAAGACCGATTCACCCGATTCCCCTTATTTTCGACTATAAGTTTTTTTTCCAAGCCCGATCCGCCCTTAGTTGCCTTGATTAAGAGTGGGATTTGCTTCAATAGCACCCCAATTTCTAGGTCCAGACACCCTATACCGTGATTCATTTCTAGATATTTAGGCCTGGTTGAATTTTCCCAGTATTTGAAGAGTCTCCAGTAATGGATCCTCCCTTACATATGCAAGGGCATTGGATACTCTCAACAAGAAAATATATGGAATCGATGAATGAGTTCAGGAAGCCATACTTGCAACATTAATGGAAAATCGAGGGCAATTTCATTACCTCCCTTTTTTCTGTCATGGGTGTGAGCTTCAAACATGAAGAGGTTCCAGATAGAGAGATGTAGCAAGAAACCCTCAGTATTTGGAAATGATACTCAGTCAAGCCAGAAGGGAGCCACTGATTTCGCCCTTCGAAGTAGAAAGAATAGAAAACCGAAGGAGCATGTAGTCCTTCGGTTGCAACAAACTTCCCCTCGACTTTTGCAATATTAGGATACCCATGAGTTGCAACTTCCATATTTGGAGAATATGGATTAATGGTATGGAAAGTGGAATAGAAAGACAATCTCACCATTGCACGCAGCGAGAGGGCCTAAATAAGAGTTGATCATAGGGTTGACTATATTGAAATGGACTTCGTCTTAATGGGGAAAGATAGGTAAAAGTACCCTATTGAGGGTAGCGATGTCTGCTCTTTTATTAAGATATAAATAAAAATATCCCCTCCCATTTAAATGGGAAATACGCGGTGGGGTTTCCTAGCACATCTACCAGCAAGGTTTTAAACCATATCTACTGGTAGGATCAAACTCCATTGCATTATGGAAAGATCCCTCTAGATTAATTTTCTTCAACTAGGTTTGACTCACTCTAGACATAAGGGGTTGTTAATTCTATTTAATATGTTAAAGTTGACACTTTGAGAAATTCCAAGAAAGTTTAAAAAGATCTCCTTAGAGATGGGAAAAGACAGAGGAGGGTGTGAGCATGATTTGAAGGCTCATGGATAGGACCTAGATTGGATTGCAGTAGGACTAGATGAAATGAGCAAAGCCTATCGAGTGATTGCAAGCGTAATACTGGGTGATTGTGAGTGTGGCTGCTTTGGTTTATGCGATGAAATAATCCTTAGTCCAACATCAAATGGACATTGAAGAAGAAATTGACACTTTGGTATAGGAAAAATAAAATCATATCTCAGATCTTCCTGACTCAGGCATATTTTATGGCTTTTCCCATGTAGGGGAGTCAAAAAAGGAGTGAGACTTGGAGGACGATAATTTAGACTGAGGTATGTTGTCTTCTACGTGTTATTGCTCATTTTTTGGCTTCCTCATTAATTTTTGGTTAGAAGTTTATTTCTGAAAATATTCTTCAAGGGCATTTTTGTAATATCAAACAAATGACACAAATGGAATTTTTTTTTAATTTTTTGGAAAAGCTTTGTTCAAGTTATATAAAATTTTTAGTTGGTATTTAGGGAGCCCAGGGAAATTTCAGTTTAAATCCCATACCTAGAGAGGAAATTAAAATATTTTTACTTACTAAATTGTTAAGCATTGCAATTTTCGTTAGAGGTTGAAATCAACTATGGATAGTGTTGGATCATGGATGTATAGTTATAATTCTAACATTCGATATCTTACAATATATTCTTTTCTCTTCTCATTTAAGGAATTAATGTTCACGATGGTATTGTGTTGAGATTGATAAATGGGATATTTAAAACCATAAGAAGCATAAGCTACCCAAGCTGATTTAGTTTCAGGTTCCTTATAATCAATTGATATCTAAGTTTAGCATTTAGATTTGTATTGTGTGTATAAGTGAAAGGAAAGCATGAAACTTGAACTGGTTTGTTGATAGTGTTCTCGGTGATAGTTATATAGGGTTGTTATGTATTAAAGATTCTTTCTAGGATTTTGTCCTAAGACAACTCCGGTCTCAATTTTCAGATGTATGTGGAGATTATTTCTAAAATCACATCATACCATCCCTTTTAATGTGAACTTTTGTAGAATAAACAACACTTGAAAATTACTTTTGACACCAGAAGTCAATGCGGAGCCAGAAGAAGATACTTCAACTGTAGAAGTGCCTTGTTCTTGCGAAGACAAGCCAAAAGTCTCAAAAGTTGCTTCCAAACCATCATCTTCAGGATCTCTATCATATTTCTATAAGGCCCTAGTTTATATTCATCCTTCTATTGAGACAAGAGTCATAGATTTGAGTGGATGTAGACCAAGTCTTCAACCTTTTGTGAATCCAACCTATTGGACTTTACTAAATTGATAATGTTGTGGGTCTTGTAGTTCCTTTCACATGTCAATGAACTAGTGACATGTTAAAAGACATGAATGTCAATGTTCATTAATTGATCTGATCCAATCCCATAAACTAACTCCCAAAAAATTACGTCCAATGTCATTTCTTCACCAATGGAAGATATATCTAAAATTTATGTCGTTCCAGGAGAAAACTCTTTGAAAAAAGTTGTCTGAACTATATCCAAACTAGTATATCCTCTATCATAGTTGGAAAAAGTTGTTAAATTGATGTCCTCACTCTAATACATTTTATTATACTTGTGTGGGGCCTTCCTCTTCTTACTACCATCAAGAAAATTTTCATAACAATGTTTGGGATTGATCACATTATAAAAAATGTACAAGGGATTGTTGAATCTGTCACACCTATCAATGAGTCAACCTTGATATGTGAGATGAAGCCCACATGGGTGATTTTTTCTTTCATTCTCCTTATCAAGGATTTTTTTCTCCCTCTATTATGTTATTCATGTCCTCATACGTATTCCAAAGCAAGGTTTGTCACTGATCACTTTGTGAATCGAAGCAACATTAGTCTTAATGAACATAGTAACCAACTCAATGTTTTCCATTCAATCCTAAATCATAATTTCCTTCTCATTGTTTGACTGCCTCCACACAACCCACACCTAACTAAAATCTACTTGCAAATTTTTCTGCTTAACTTCTATGAGGCGCTTCAACAAAATGAAGGCAACCGAATATATGAACAAAATTTTCAATAACTCTACTTTAGAGAATTCCTTGAAAATAGCTTGAGATATGGTGGTTTGTGATGAAATTAATACCAATCCTACACTCCTGTACACTGTCTCAAGTTTTCAAGCATTATATCTCTTCTTATTTTGTTGAAATAAATATTATTTGCCTCTAAATTACATTGTTGTGCTAGTATTTTGGTATGGTTATGAAATGTTTGACAAATATATGTGCATTAAGTATTTGTAAAAAGATAGCAATGAAAGGTAATATATGAAATTTATTGAAAATTTTGTAGTATTTAGTCTCTGATCTAATCACATACACTAACTCCGAGGAAATTAGTTCCAATCTCATTGCTTCACCAATGGAAGATATATCTGAAAGTTGTGTCATTCCAAGAGAAAAATCTTTGAAGAGAGTTGTCCGAGGAGGCTAGAAAGGAAGCTGAAGAAATGAAGGAAGAGGTAAAGGAAGAAAAATTGAAAACAGAACTGGCAAAGACTGCCTTGAATACGACAGAGAGCAGATTCCAAGTTGCATTGAAAGAATCTGATGCAGAAAAAATAGCTCTTGGCAGGAAAAAAGCTCTATCTGATAAAACAAATGTTGCTTGAGCTTCTACATTTGAATCCAAAGCTGTAATTACCATGTCACAAGATGAATATGATTCCCTAAAAAAGAGTGTTGCAGAAGAAAATGAACTTGCTAATATGAATGTTGTTTTTTCCATGGCTCAAGTTGATGCAGTAAAAGCAGCTGAACATGAATTATTGATGAAGCTTGAAGTTGCAAATAGAGAAATTGAAGAAATCAAGACATCATCAAAGGAAGAATTGCATAGAGCATAGATGGCAGAATCAACTAAGAGAGCAGTTAAGGGTGAGGTGAGAAGGTGGAGAGAAAATGAGCAATGGAAAAGGGTTGTAATTTCAGCAGCTGCACAAGACTACATGAACAATGAAAAAAATGTCATCTCAAGGTCATCTATAGAAAAGTATGTGGATTTTAAGCCACTTGGTAGGGTGCTTAACATCAAGATTGCTTCCCCTGAAAGACTAGAGAGAGTTCAATCTCTCATTGGATCATTCTCTCCGAAGAAGAAAAAATAGTTGATTCCAAACATTGGAGGTATTTTTACCAAAATGAAAAATTAGTTGGATGGTAATTCTCCACACTGAGCTACTTGTTGATGTATTTATTTGAAGTCTTGTGGCACTGGCCAAGTGGTAAAAACACCTTCTGTAGTTTCTAATTTTTCATGTCTTGCATTCTATTCGGTCTACAATTATACTTACTACAAATTTTCCTGCGGCCTATTCTGTATGAAAACATGATATTCTTGGCTTATTGTAAATGGCTTTCTTTTGTGCTATAAACAATTTCAAATATAGCTTCCCTCTATTGGACCCAAAAGAATGGTATTGTTGATATGTGGGCTATAAACAATGAAAATTAGTAATAACGAGAGTATGTTTCCAAGAAATGGAAGAAGAAAAGAATTGGGTACCCCAGACTGCCTTTTGCAATAGGTCTTACACGCTTCCTGTTGCCAAGTACATCTTTTCGTGGCATCTGTATTATTTTGTTGATATGTGTGGAAGGTATGGCTCAAGTAGAATCAGAATTGTCATCTCTTCTAGGAAAAATCTATTAAATTTATGTCCTCACCCTGATACATTTTATTATCCTTGTGTGGGGCCTTCCTCTTCTTACTACTATAAAGAAAATTGTCATAACAGTGTTTCAGATTGATCATATTTGAAAAAATGTACAGAGGATTGTTCAATCTGTCACACCTATCAATGAGTCAACCTTAATAGCCATCCTGCACTCCTGTAAAAATGTCTCCAAAACCTATAAAATAAATTTCCAAGGCCAAATTCCCTTAGGTCACACAACCATATATTTAAGAAGTTGAGGCCAGTGCTAGAAAATGGGATTGGAAATTGGATTGGAACAGTTACTTTATCGAGTCCTTGATGCTCCAAAATTATCATGGTTACATAAATAGAAGAACTACTGAACCAAATTCTAGTTATATTTATTTGGTCACGTGTGTTGTTGGCATGTAGCATTAGTTTGGTAAAACTGGCAAGCCTAGAAGCTTCTCTTGGGATTTTTAAATCCATGGTGAAATTTTAGGATGATGCAGATTCCACATGTTTGAGTTACACTGATGATGTAGAGTCCATAGAGCGTTGGAGGAAATCAGTGCTACTATATTCGTACACCTTGAGTCGATATTTTGCCAAGAAAATGACTTCAGAAAGAGAAGTCCTAGCCCCCAAACTAGCCAGACATTAGGGTTGCATAGGTGAATTGAAACCCTAGGACACCCTGCATTGTGCTAGGATTTATTGTAGATTCCTTGGAGCCTACTTTCATCCTTCCTCAAGATGTCACTAGCATGAATACCTTCCATTGAACAAAGCATGGAGGAAATTTCGTGTCCCATCACTGCAATACAAGCAGAGTAATTAGAGTAGGCCCTAGGTGCACTGTTGAGTAGAGTAGCCACAGTTCCTGCTACCCTCACCAGAACCAAGTCTGCAAACTGAAAGCTTGAGGAGAGCATTGGGAGATCAAGGAACAAATTGAGATGCTACTGAATGACCTCACAATAGAGTTTCCGCCAAAGAACAGAGCCTGTATAGCTGACCACCATTTACAGAAAGGAACAACAGATATCTTGCTCCTGAAACACCTTAGAAAATGAGTCAAGAAGAGCTTCTATTAAAGGTTAAAACTGTAGGGATAGCCTCCTTTAACCTGCACCCATTACCCAGAAAAACTGAACCATGACCCTCAAGTTATTTCTCATAATCAACGCACTGTTTGAGCCATTTTCACCCAAGTTTTTGAATGTTTTCATCTTGCCAAAGTTTTTGTTATTCTCAAGGATTTGTCCTATGAATCAGATGAAGAATAAGTAATTTTCTAATACCATAGGGATAAGGCTATAGGTTGTGACTAGTGTAATGGCACCTGTTGTTGTATATATTACAACCATCCCCTTCAAATTTTCAATATATTGTGTGAACCATTCATTCGTAGCTCATTATATATATATTTTCAAGAAATAGTTTTCTTTTATGGATAAAAGCTTATGACTCGTATCTAAGTTGTTTAAATGGACTCATAACAACCATAAGGCTCACTATGAGTGATATCAAAGCTATTTTCTAAGCATGAACTTTCAGATCCCATTGACAACATTTTTTTCCGTCTGACCTTGCTCCATGATCTCAGTGCTCATTCATTGCTGATTTTTCTATAACATTGCCTCACTTTTTCTCATTGTTCACACACTAAACTGTCTTTGTTTGTTGCACTCCATTTTTTCTGTTGCGTCTATGCCTTCATAGCTTCCATTGTTACATATTTTACTTCAATTTTATAAAGAAAAAAGAACATATTTAAATAAAAAAATCAAAATAAAGGTGTGTTCAATGTCTTCGTCATTGCATACTGGACTATGTCCATCCTGCTTGCCTCTTTTTTTATTGCCTTACAATGTAGCTCTTGGACTAGCATTCCATGTTGTTCAATATTTCCACAAGTCCGTCCTACTTGCCTCATTTTTTATTGCCTTATGGTTTAGCTTTTCGATCTACATTCCTGGTTGTTCAATTTTTCCAATGGTCTTGCCATTGTTCCTTAGGGCATCATTTTTACCAGCATTCATTGGTGTCCAACTCTACCTATTTGAAAGTATCATGTTTGGAAAAATTCAACGGAGGATCATCATGGAGTGGTCATTTACTAGGCATTAACAAAATAATCTTATCTATAAAAATCCATAAGTACGTAAAAAATGCATAAGTATCAGTTATGGGAAGGACGATTACTAGACTTGGTCCTACTATGTGTAGACTCATGATTCTAGAAGCTTCTCTTGGGATTGTTAAATCCATGATGAAATTTTTTTCTTTGTCATAACAACTTGCAACTTAACATGTTGAGATTCAAGTCACTGCATAGCTACAATTTACATTAAAATAACTTGCATGGGGACCCAAAAGTACTTTAAAAAATACATAATTTTGAGTTATGGGAAGCATGCTTACTGGATCCAATCCCAGTCTGCTTGAACTCATGAGTCTAATTCTATTGAAATCCACATTTGGTTGATACAGACTGGTCAATGATTCCATGACTTGGTTAGAACATGAAAAGTTTGGCATAAACTCATTTGTGCTATTGTGCCTGCAGAGCTGACTTGCCAACAATTTGGGAGTTAATTCAATCAGTCTTTACAGAAGGGAAGAAACTGCTCATAAGGTCATTTATGCATCTTTCTTTTGCAATTTTTGAGGTCCTTTGTGGTATTTATCCAACACACTCAAGCCATGTGTGAAATTCAGCCCTCGCACACCAATAATTTTCTTTCTTTGCATATTTTGCACCACTTTTACCTTCAGAATTTCCTCAGATTTTCACAATGTTAGCTAGGACACCTGAACAATTAGCTAATTTTCTGAGTTGATTTTCAACAAGGGGATTATCTTCAACTGAAACATTTTGGAATCAGATTTTCAAAGCTTGGGACACATTTTTGTAGAATTTATTAGTATTCTCCCAAATTATTTAAGTAGAAACTAAAGTTTTTCTAAGCACTTTTCTAGATTTTTGTTAGTTTCTTTTACTTGCAGGTTTCCAATTGAAAGGGTTTTTTCTCGGAGCTATTGCACACCAATAAAATGGGTTAAGTGAAATTGATCTTTTGTAAAAAAGAAACTAACATGCCCATCAACATCTTCAAGCTTCAATTTTCATATCGCCTAAGCCCCTAAAGGTGAAGTGGGAAATTGTACAGAGTTGATTCATGGTGTTCAACATCAATCTAATCTAACCTAGAAGCCATTAAGGTGGAAGAAAATTAGAGGCAAAAAGTCTCATTAGTGGGTCAAATAATATAGTGAATGGATTTCTGCCCGTAGTGTTTTCTAAAGAGCATTCTTTCATCATTCTTAAACAGAACCAGAATTATGCTTTTATCATAGATGGTTCTATAGTCATGTTTGTGAGAGAGAATTTTTTAAGCCTAAGAATCCAAGTGGGGAAAAACAATGTAGTGTGTGTTACTGTGATAATGATTTCTAATCTTGAATAGAATTAGAATTGTGATTTCATCATTGAAGGTTCTATGTTTGTGCCTGTGAGAGAAAGTTATTTAAGCCTTAAAATCAAAGTGTGTAAAACCAATATGTGAGTGGCATTCTGCCCATAATATTTTCTAAAGAGTGTGTTTTCATCATTCTTAAAATAGAATCCGGATTATGCTTTCATCGTATATGGTTTTACGTTCGTGTCTTTGAGAATATTTATTATCCAAAAGACAGAGAATGATATAATATTTTTTCCCCAATTGCTTATTGCCCATATTATTTTTTATCTTCTGTATCTTTCTAAAATCTTTTCAAACATTCAAGGCATCTTGTAGGCAGGCATGGTATATGGTTGGCATAGATATCGTGTTGTCATGAATGATTGATTAATAGTTTGGAGGTTTTGAGACTATCTTTTGGATTTTCTGTAAAAGATAATCAAGTGGATTCCACCTTCATGTTGTCTCAGTCCCATCATATAACTTAGCCTATTTAAATTGAGTTGAAACAGTTGGATACTGTAGATGTATATGGAAAAGTGCTTGATTAGTTATTTGTATTATAAAATTCTCAAACTGGATGTAAGGAAATGGGAGGCTTTGATATTATTTTTGTATTTTGTGTCAGTATAGCCAAGTGGATGCCACCTTATTTGGTGGATGTCACTCTAAATTGAGTTGAAACAGTTGGAAATGTTTGGTATTACAAACTTCTCAAACAGGATGTAAGAAATTAGGTTTAACGAAGTTATTGTATATCTTACATTGCATCTTTCATATTTTGTGTTGATTCCTGACATTTACTCTTACATCGATTAGGTTTCATTAAATCCTTTGGATCCAAACATCTACCTTTAGGATTAATGTTAAATTTATAGGTTACCCAACACATGAAAATTACATACTCCTGTGTAGGAGGTTATGTGATATGATCTAGACTGGAGATCCTCTTGCATAGGAAGGTAGGTGATATGAGATAGAGTGGATTGTTGTTTGTCATTGTAAAAGATTATAAATACATGATGTTACTATCAACCCACAAGTCATATTTGTGAGAGTTTCCTTGTGTGGAAAATAAATAGAGCAAAGAAAAAGGTTTTAGTGTGAAACATTTTTTTTAGCAGGATCTCACAAAAACTGTATGTGCAATGTAGTGAGCTACTGAGGCTATTTCTATTATTAATGATTTTTGTGTGGTTACCCAAATGACCTATGGTTAATCTTACATTGCATCTTTCATATTTTGTGTTGATTCCTGACATTTACTCTTACATTTATTAGGTTTTATTAGATCCTTTAGATCCAAACATCTACCTTCAAGATTAATGTTAACTTTATAGGTTACCCAACACATGAAAATTGCATACTCTTGTGTAGGAGATTATGTGATATGAGCTAAACTGGAGATCCTCTTGCATAGGAAGGTAGGTGATATGAGATAGAGTGGATTGTTGTTTTTCATTGTAAAAGATTTTAAATACATGATGTTCCTATCAACCCACAAGTCAGATTTGTGAGAGTTTCCTTGTGTGGAAATTAGATAGAGCAAAGAAAAACGTTTTAGTGTGAAACAATTTTTTTTAGAAGGATCTCACAAAAATTGTATGTGCAGTGTAGTGAGCTACTGAGGCTATTTCTATTATTAATGATTTTTGTATGGTTACCCAAATGACCTATGGTTAGGATTCTGGTCTACACCTCCCTGAATGTATGCATTTCAAGGTCATTGTTCAGCCCATATTATAATAATTAATTACAAATGTAATCATGAGAAGTTTATTGAGTAATGTACCTTTAGTATTTCGTTTAAGCCTGCTGTAATTTTACAAATCACTGAGAAAATCAAGCCTGAGATATACCATTCGAAATTTGTTTTACTCATTTTGTTTTAGAGGGTAAAAATATCTTTTGTGATGGTGTGAATGCTTCAGCTATTCCTTTGTATGCTTGTGAAAATTTTGGTTTAATCCATTGTTCTGATTTAATTAATTTCTAGCTGTGATAACCATTTAGTATTCGATGGTGTGGATTATAAGAGTTAAACTACATTATCAATAGAATATTTTTTTTGTGTATTGTTGATGTGGGTTTTGAAGCCAATTTCTAGTGAGTTGTATCATTGTGCACAAGAATTGTTGTGTGTGGTGTCATTTACATATGTCAGATTTCAATTACACTTTATCCATTCACAATTCAACTACCCATGACTTATTTTTCTCCCTTGTGAATTCATGCAGATGGACATTTTTGGGTACAATGTTGTATTTCCCAGCTTTGTAGGCACAAAATGCAGAATGATTTCTCTTTCAATAGATCGTGAGCTTAGTAATCGATGTTTATTCTTAATTGACATAGATATTTATTCATTGGTTAATTTTAATTCTTTAGCACAATCCCATGTTGCTTTATTGATGACAATTACCTTCTTTTTGTTGTTCTTGTTGATCTTAGTTCAAACATATTTTTCAGAGATGCATTTGTTGGGTTTGATCCCACAACATTTGACAGCAACAACTTCATTTGAGAAAAATTGCATCAATCAGTGAACAACATGATATCATGGATGTAGCCAAAATCAGAGGGATAGTTGAGAATGCCAAACAAATTCTTAGGTAACTCTTACCTGTAGCTCAAGGTTGTTTCATGCTTTTGAAAAGAGAGAAGTCAGTATTGTAGGTATATTAAGGTGTTGAAATTAGCAATGTATGTCCATATTATAAATCTTTGAAAGCTATGATGGTTTCTTACATATTTTGGGGACTGGTATTAGACATCCTCTTTGCATTGTTTTACTTATTTTCCTATAAACTTCCACTTGCATTAGCCTTCCATGGTTTTTTATATCTTTTCAAAACTTCAATTTAGATATCCCCTTTATGTTGTGTCTTTTTTGTCACATAAACTTTCATTTTTCTCTCCCTCAAATAATTTGCATTAAAAAATCTATTTTATTCTTAATGATTTTCTTTTGTTTCTTAATCAGTGTTTCCCAAGGTTCACCTTTCTCTGAGTTTTGCACTTTGACATGTTTTCTTTTGGATCTGTTCAGATTGAACATGAATTCAGTTCATTTGACAGATACGCATGGGACTTCATGAATTTCAAGCCCATTGTGAGCAAACACAAGTATGCAAGGACCATTCATGTGAAGTCATCTAAAGCAGAAACTATTATCAAGGGTCTGGTGAAGCGAAATTTCTGATTTATTGGCCCTACAATCATGTACTCCTTCATGCAAGTTGCAGGTATGACTAATTATCATCTCGTAAATTTCTTTAGACATGAAAATTTCCTTAGACTATCCCAGCAAGGGAGTTGAAACTACAGTGAATTCCAATAAGAAATATTACAAATTCAATTAATTGTAATGTTTTTAACTAAGCTATTTTGATGCTTATGACAGAGGTTGATTTTAGTGTAGATCCATCTCCATATTTAAACAAATGTGAGTGGAAAACCAATGCCAGAAGTAGTAGTTGGTACGCATTCTTTGATTGACTTCTCTGTATATATTAAGTTTTTTACTCTATACAGAAGTAAAAACAGATATCCATATAGATTGCAGTAGAATCTCTAAAGAAATATAGTAGTTTTAGCTATGTTTCTTGTTGTTATTTTAAGATTTTCACGGCTTGACATTATATTTAGACCACCATATGTTGGGAGAGGATCTTCAGTTTCTCTTGTGTGTCGTAATGATGGTGATGTAGTAGTGCTCTTTAACACTAAGGGAATGGCCTTGTACTATGTTATGACAAAATTGGTTAATCTTATTTCTATTAATGTTTTTTACCATGATAAATATGGCCTTATTGTATTTTCATGTGTCTTCTATTCCTTAAAATATAGCAGATTTATAATATGTTTTATTAGATACTAACTTACTGTCAATATACCAACTGTACAAAACTGGCAATGCAAAAAGGAAAATTTCTGATATGTTTTATTAGCCTTGAATTTGTGAGGTATCTTTCAAAGTCACCAGTGCCACCTTCAGTTGTACCTGTAATACAACTTGAACTTTCCTTCCCCATAAACACCAAATGATTCAATCATCACTGCTATAAATGCAGAAAGAGGTTTTATTATCATATATTGAACAATGCCAAATTTAAAAACTTGGAAGAATCATTTCCCAAGCCTCAATGGCTTAAATAAATAATTCAAATGGAAGGGTTGCTTTACAAATCCCTTTTCACAAAAAGGTTCCAATAGTGGTGTTGTGGCATTTGAATGCCCTTGCCTCTTCATGAAATCAATAGTTCTTTCCTCCCCACCCAAGAAATCTACGCTATATCTTCCAAAACAATACATGACAAAGGACACATAGCAGTCTTGTTTTATTTCGACATCAACATCAATTGCAGGTTTCGCTAATGAGGAAAATAATTCAACTCAGGATTCCTGTAAGATAAAATATGCTCAAAGAGAAGAAACATTGAAAGGGAAAGCACAATAAGTACATAAGTGTCAGTTAAAATGATTTCCCACCTGTGGAATGTATTCCCTTATCTACTAAAAAATAAATTCAACAATATTCAACAAATTTGTATATTTTGCAATAATTCCCTTGATTCTGTAAAATTTACATTCCCCCCTCCCTCTCATTGAGTCAATTGTTCACAAGTCAATCTATTTAGATGCACAACTCAATTTCAATTTCATCATTGACCATAAATATTTGAGTTAACTTGAACCAAATTGTACACTGAATATTAAAAGGGGTCACCATAGATTTTTTATTTTTTATTAGAAAAGTTAGCTTATAGTTCAAAATCCTTGTAGTAATACTTGCTAATTTATACTCAACCCATCAAAACAAACTGGTTGGATTTTATTTCCGATGAACCATCAATTTGCAATAACCCTAAAAAAATAGAAAATATGGAAACTTATACAGTAATATTCTTGTGTACATAGGTTTAATTTTTTTTTTACTACCACCATAGCAGGAAGGAAAACAATACAAATCACCTATAGAAAGAGGCCACGAATCCACATTTATATGACCAAGGGCAATGGTATTACACATATAATAGAGGGAACAACAATCAATTGTTTTGGATATATATATTTTCTTTTATTTTTACTTGGAATGAAAGCATGGAAAATCCCAGAGTACTTCCACGAATCCACATCTATATGGCCAAGGGCAATGGTATTACACATATAATAAAGGGAACACCAATAAATTGTTTTAGAGATATATATTTTGTTGTTTTTACTTGGAATTAAAGCATGGAAACCTAGGAGTACTTCCCCACATTTCGTGATGGTAAAATGAGAAAACCATTGGCCTTGATCATGGGGCCTCACCCCAAGGGAATCAAAGAGAGATAGATCAACAACAACTTGCATCAATAGTAAAGAACTTCACGTGACACATTCTAATTTACTCTAGACCACTGATCCAACCCTTGGGGTTAACATTTTGGAGATATATATATATATATATATATATATATATATATATATATATATATATATATATATATATATATATATATATATATATATATATATATAAACCACTGCCATTACCCTAAATGTTGTACCCTTTAATTATGGTAATCCATGATGTCACATTTGTGTAACTATTTGTGTGTCTAATTAGTTGTCGTTTATTCTTAAGCATGACTATGTTAATGAGTGTATTCGGTAAAAACATTAAAAACAGTCTATTCTTCAAGGTTAGAACATGCCCTTGTATGGCCCCATCACAGATAGTTAAGTAGCATGCCAGTATTTGAATATGTTGTGTCATATATCTATTGAATCCTGGCCCTTTTATTGTGGGTAGGAGGGAAATGAATTATTATTTCCAAGTAGGGTTTTCTCAGGAAGATACAGAGGGTAAACCCTGAGATCTTATCAAGGACTAGTGGTGTTATCTAGGTCAATGAAAATTATGTATTAATTGCTTGCAAGCTACAACAAGGCAACAACATTTCTTGGTATAAATTGTTCTTTCCAAGAAGTCTAAGTTAGGAAGATATGAAAGTAACCTTGAGATCCGAGCTAGGACTAGTGGAACTAGGTAGGTCAATGCAAATTATGTATTAATTTCCTACACGCTATAGAAAGTCAATGATAATGCTTGGCGAAAATTGTGGCTACATCTGAGAGGCCACATGCCCATGTAATATGGCAGACCCCATGCAGGCTAGTTGATAGCTTGCCGGTATTTGAACCTGTTGTGTTGTATATCTGTTGAACCATGGCCCTTGAATTGTGGGGGAGAGGATGGAATTGAAGTAATTTTTCCAAGCAGTGTGAGTTTAGGAAGATATAAAAGGTAAACCCTGATATCTGAGCAAGGTCTAGTGCTACGAGGTATATCAATGAAAATTATGTATTAATTGCTTGTATGATACATCAAGGCAACAAAAATTCTTGGTAGAAATTGTTCTTTCCAATGAGTCTAACTGTAGGAAGATACGAAAGATAAACTCCGAGATCCGAGCTGGGCCTAGTGGTACTAGGTAGGTCAATTAAAATTATGTATTAATTGCCTACATGCTATAACAAGGCAACAATAATGCTAGGTAGAAATTGTGGCTACATTTGAGAGGCCACATGCCCCTGTAATATGGAAGACCCCATGCAGGGTAGTTGATAGCTTGCTAATACTTGAATCTGCTGTGTTTATTGGATTGATAGCCTGTATCCATAGAAAATTTTAGGGGTGAATCTTAGCCCATGGGCGAAATGACAAACTCTCTAACTTTGAACTAGACCACACATTGCCTTACGAGAATTATGCGTGTTGGTACCAAGTTGTAATAAACACACAATAATTATAATATAACTATTTAAACAATAAATGAATTGACACATATTAACTAAATTACATGACTAACCTCTCAACTATTGTGACTAGTCAATGTTGAGTACACCATCACATGGCTTTGTAATTATATCATTCATTTCATATACTCCATTTTTTGATAGATGAGAAATATATTTATATTTCATATGAGGAATATACATATTTCAGTCCTCGAGGGATTCTTAGACAACAAGGTTCATACCCATAACAAGAATTACACATTATGAGTTCAACACATTGTCACGTGTAGGATTTCCCCCTACCACCTACGCTAAACCTAATTGACTTTCCATGAGAGATATCTTTATATTCCATGTAAGGAATATACTTGTTTCGGTTCTTGATGGATTGCTTAAAAAGTCTTGAAGCCATTGCAAGAAATACTCATTTTGAACTTTGTTATCCCTTTACAGAATCTTTAGTATTCAGTGAAATATTTGCCAAGATATTACACAATTTTATAATTCGGTGAAATTTTCATCATGATTTTACAAGATAATACAATTCGGTGAGAGATTTGCTATGATTTTACAAGATAATATAATTTCATGAGAGATTCACCAAAAAATTATATATACATATTATATTATTGATAAAATCACCTTTCATTTTTCCATGTATCATGGGGATTCTCCCATTTATTATACATATAAATTTAGGGGGGTTCTTAAAATTTTCCCTGACGGAAACTTGTGAAAAAGGTAAACTAGCATGTGGTTGTGAAATTCTAGATACATATGGTTGTTGAATAGCAGCCTAGGAAGATTGAGTCTGTAGACCTGAAACTTGAGGGTTAGGGGTGGAAGGAACCGCTTGTGCAGAATAAGAAATATCCATAGAAGATATGACAAGCGTAGTAGGCACAGATGCGACAGGTTCAGCTGGTTGATATTGATACACTACCATTTGCAGTTGAACAGGAAAAGTAGGTTGCCATTAGCAAACAGGAATTCCAACATATGATGGACCTAAATACGATGGAGTACTGCCATATGGACCGACCATCTGTGGCCCCCCAGCATATGGAGTATAGGGATATTGCACTTACTAACTTTCATATGAAGGGTATCCAGCAGATACTAGATAAGATGGACGATAATTAGACGAACCAGACCGATATTGAGGATCAGGTCATTCAATACTCGTGATTGATGAACCAGATATAATTCTAAATGATGACATGGGTGAATTCCATGGAATAAAGGAGACACCGGAGTAGGTTCCATTTAAAGCTCGACAATCTTGTGGGATGAACGGACCACCATACAAATGTTCCTCGGGTATCATCGAAAACATTGAGGACAAAGTGGAAGTAGATGATGACGCAGTCGTAATGGACGATATAGTCTGAGATGTTGTCTTTTTCATGGTTAAATAACCCAACAAATACTCTAACGAATCTACGGGAACTCGAGATTCAAAAGGATCAACAGAAGCATAGTTGGTCAAACGAGGAAAAGACTAATAGAAATGAAGCTCCAGCTCAAAATAAGTGGGGGTCAAAGGGGTTTTATCTTCCTGAAGTTATTTCTTTATCGAAATAAAACTAGGTGGAAGCACTTCACCGTCAGGCCCAATATAAATTTCAGGAAATAAAGAGGAAGACTCGATGGTTACACATGGCTAAGGATCAAAGGGTTGCACCATAACAACTTCTTGTTGTTTGACTTCGAGATCAACTACTGGATCGACTTCTAGTTGAACAAGCTCGGGTTCAGGATTCACCGTTTCAATGGATTGAATTTCAGTGTCCTTGAGTAACTCTGATATTTCCATCTTGATAGTTGCAGATAAACTGATATCAGTCAAAATGACTCGAGACTCGGTACTCAAAGGATCAGATGTATTTGGTATATCAGATGATGTAGCACCAAGAGTTCCAAAGGTACCAGACTCGGTAGGGCGAGCGCACCTTCATCTACTAGGAGTAGCTTCTGGTGGTAACAGAGGTTTATTTGTTGTCCTACTCGAACAACGGGGAAGGGGTTGATCTTCTTCCACGATTGCTGATTGAATTTAAAAAAAAAAAAAAAAAAATAAATAAAGAGGGTGATACTAGGAAAAAGGTTTACTAAGCAACTGTGAACTGAAATATACTGCCTCAGTAAACCAAGGACTTATTATACATGCAGGAAATATCCCCGAATGTTGTGTTCGGTGTATCACAGGTACAAGGTGGTCGACTCGGTTACCTATGGATGGTAAGCAACCTACAATTGTCCTCCCAAACATACGTGAAGGTACGTAGAGGCCCAATAGTGCTATCTAATGCGAAATCGTACTGTGAGAGCATCCCCTTATAATTTTCGTACTAGAACACTGCACGATATACCTGAATGTACGAGGACAAGCTCTGATATACTTACGTATGTGGAATGAGGTATCACACTCGGAATGTATCGCAGACAATTAACGACAGCTGCTATGTTTAATGACATCAGAACACATCTCTAGCCTAGACCTCTAAATGTTATTGTTAATATTACAATGCTTCCTTAGGTAAATTCAGATAAATTTTATGTTGATCTTGATTATCAGTTTGTCTTTCAAGCTCACTGCGAGATGTATTGAACATTCCTAGAATGCAATTAGAATGATAATCATTTGTTTCAAATTTATTTTCGACAATGAAAAACTAGCTAGTAGGGATAGAGCAATCAGATAATTTGCAATCATCAATGAGCACATCTAAATGAAAATTTTCCCTAAACTATTCCTCAAGTAGCACTCAAAATCCGTAAATGCAAATGCATGTTTTTCCTTTCAGTTTCCCTTCAGTTTAGATGAACGAAAAAGAAACTAATGCACAAACAATCACTCAAAACTTTTAAGAGAAACGAAGACTGAAACGAAAATTCCTCTTTTTGAAAATAATGAATTGATTAAATGTAAAATTTAACTTTGGAATTATTCACAATGATAAAGAAAACACAAAGAAACATTGATCAAACAAATCCAAAGTGAGGAAAGAAGACTAAAGGAAAACTGGTCTCTGGAGGTATTCAGTCACTCAAAACTTCAGCAAGCAAACATTGACATGAATTGGGAAAAGACAAAGCAGATAGATTTTGGTTGGTCACAGCGGCAACGCACCCCTGAGTGGGAGACAATGCATTGCAGATCACTATCCCTAGGCCAACGGTGTTATGCAGAGAATTGTGTCAAGACCAACAGTGCGTTGGTGCCAGAGGACTCTCTGAAAAAGCAAGAAATCACACTACTTTTGCTAATACACAATCAAATGACTGAAAATAAGCAGGTAAAGTCTACTAGATGTTGATGGACAAGGAAAAAACCACCAGGGATGATTCGTTGTCTCCAGTATGGTCGCCAATTTGTTTTAGGGAAATACAAACCTACAAATAAGTATGCTTTCCCTAAGTGGGTGGTTCACTTATAACAACAGAAAGAAATATATTCGATCTTTTCCTTAACGTGAATAGATAAAGGGAGAGAAACCTACTTGTAATCTGTTCACTTTCTCTCACCTCCCTTCGTCACTCTCGTCACTCTCAATCCAACTTAACTTGCTTGATTGATACCTGCCATGGAAAACAGAAGACAAAAACAACATAAAGGCAATAATATCTACTCAAATTAAACAAATTGAATCGATTAAACTCATTAATACACATATAACATCATTGACACGTGCATTAGGAAAGGAACAAATTCCTTTATTATGAAGTAGAAGGAAGAGTACAACCAGTTGATCGATTCATCGTCACTCATCCAGCTTGAGTCCGATCCTCATCACATCCAGCATCAACAATCCAACAACATCACAGTACATGCACACACCTTCAAGAGTTGATATCCAACCAACATAACTCTACTTAACACAAATTCTTGCTCTCTTGTGCACTATGTTCAGTGCTCTATTTATAAGTAGATGAATGTAGTTTGAAATAAATGTATCATTGAATGGCTTTCCTAAAAATAGATGAAGAGGTTTCCTTTTTCATGGGAATAGGAGGATAAGAGGTTTAATGACTTCATGGGTTCCAAATTTGAGGCTATCAGATGAGGTGAGAGCTGGAACAACTTCTAGAAATCACTAGAAGCGGGGAGATTCCCGGAATCCAATGAAAATTTTTCTCCCACTCCAAAGCAGGCCTAGGTCCTTTGCAACACAACCTTGCATGGGAGTATATTCTCTGCAAAGCAATTAAAACTATCTAGGGGTGCGTTGATGGCTTGATAGGGCACTTCAACTGGCATCTAAGCAGTGAAACTTTCATGAAGGAAGACCATCAATATGATGACTTGTTTAGGGCATGTAGCAACCAATTTAGAGTATGATAGACACTAATGAATACTGATCTGTGTTTTTGGATGATGCCCAAATCGACCTGTAACAATGACCCATGTGAATGCCTTCAAAAGTTCATTCTCCCAAGGTTACTCCAGTGTGTTCCAGAAGTGTAACAGGATGTTCCAAAAATGTAACAAATCCCTTTGAGAGGGATTTTGGAAGTCTTCCCAAAGGATTTTTGGGCTGCAAGTGGTATGTTTGGAAATATTTGGATGTCTTCTACAAAATGGAGTCATTAAGCACTGCAAACGTCTGTTCCACACCCCTAAAAAGTTAATTTGAAGACTACTTGTTCAGAATCGCAGAAAATGACCTGGAGCAAGTGTATTGTTAGAATTTCTCTCAAACCATAACATCTATGCATAAAATTAAGGAGGAATTTTTTTCTTTGGCCTGCGATTGACAAAAACCTCTTTTACTTTTGTAAAATTCATCTCCATTAATTCATAAACTTATTTTGAAGCCACATTGTCCCTGTGTGCAATGTAAACCCTGAAAAATGACCATGAAGCTCTAAACATGATGCCATGGGTCTGATTTGGCTCAAACCTGGATTGGTGACCTTCCTTATGGACCTTATTCTCACCCTCCATGATGTTTTTCAACAAGGAAATCCCTCGCTTGATGTAGTGGATAGGGAAGGTGGAAAATTAGGAAAACATGGGATAGTGGTAGAGTGCTTTTAGGGACAGAAATGAAGTGGAAGGAAGTTATGGAAAGATCCCTAAAATTTTTGGGCGGTAGCGTGATGAGTTGGCTACAGGATTCGAGTGGAATTTTTTTGAATGGGCATGTGAAAGGTGCCCAAAAGGTCAAAACACGGGGTTTCACTAGTTTTTCTGCCAAAATGTAGTGAAAATTAGGGTTTTAATGAAATTGATAGAAAAGAGGGTTGTGAGTGATAGGATATGTTAAGGTATGGTGTATGAAGGCTATATGAAGGTTTTAGATGGTTTTATTAGCTGAAACAAACAAAATATGGAAAACAACAAAAGCGCAACACATAGTGGGGGTAACCTAATGAAGGAAACTACTCATTTGCTGATGAATTTTGACTTGAGAGAGGTATGGAGGGTGTAAACTTACTGTTTAGGAAGTGTATGAACCTTTTTGCAGTGTTTTTTAACCTTAGAGAACTGAGTTGGAGCTCAAACACCAAAATCACAGTGCCTGCATAGCACACCCATAAGCGTAGCACAGGTAGTGTTGGTACAAATTTTCTTATTTTTCTTCAACTCATGGCAGTTGTGGAGTATGATGGTGAGAAGAAAGGATATATTTAATTATTTCCCTATCTTTTCTAACTCCCTATGCAAATGACTTGTATGGTGAAAATGAGATTTTGTTCGCTTTCGTTTATGACATAATTGACTCTTAGACCTAGACTCTGACCTATATGAAATGGAGTGACCTAACCCTAGAACTATTCAGTGATGATGATGGAGATGGTGACCTTGAAATTGATGATGGTGATGATCTTGACATGATGGTGGTGATGAATAAAATGAAGGAGCATCATACATGATTTAGACCTCTTCAGTGACCAAAATTATTTTATGAGAACTGGTTCGAAAAAGTAAAAAAAAATTGACCTATGACTTTATGGAAAACAACTGAAAGAGTCATTTGATCACTGACATACCTGAGCTAACATTTGATCTAGCTAGGTATGGCAGATCCTTTAGGAGGTGTCCATAACACCATATATCAGGTAGCCTTACCATTGGGCGATGGAGTCAAATAGGACTTTGAAAATTTTTGACAAATTGGAAATGATGAACTAAATCTGGAAATGAATTTAACTAGAAGAAACTGACTTGACTACTGACTGAAATAATTATGGAATCATACCATCAGACTCTTATGGCCTTTGCCTTGAGCTTCAAATACTGATTTTAACTGCCCACTTACTGAATATGTATATACAATCATGCAATATGATCCCTCTAGTGTAACCAATCTAGAAAATGGATACTTACTTGAATCCTACTCACACTTTCCTCGAGCAGGCAAAAGGAACAAAAGATAGGCAACTAAAAGTTTCCATTGAACACGTGCTCATGATCCATAAATACAAGAAGATTCATCTTCCAAAATAGCTGCAACAAACTGACCAAAGGATCATGAAGAACATGCAACATAAGCTTTTTTGGATGACTAAAAAAAGGAAAACAAACCTCCTTCCAAACTGTTGGTTTGTCTATGTTTGAACCTGATCACCTTCATCAATGAATGTTGCAACATCGACCTTCATTACTGGTTGTAACAAATTGGCAATAGGGTCTTCAATAATATTAAGAGAAAGGGAGGTTTGTTTTTGAAAATCTGTGTTTGAAGTAGCCATATTATCAAAATAAAAAATGTGCAGATCCATAGGATCCATGACAAACTCCTTTTCTTCAGCATACTCCTCAATTTTTTAACTTGGAGGAAGATCATCATCTCAAAAAGGCTCTAAAACAACCTTTTCTTTTTCACTGCTTTCCCCTTTAATCCCATCATCTTGTGCTGCATTCTTAGGCTGTAAAAAAAAAAAAAAAATCTAAAGGATTTTTAATCTACTTTTCCTCTTTCATTGACCCAGAATATGAATAAACCAATGGAATATCTATTTCATTTTCTTGTTTGAAAGCGTTCTCATACTCCTGATCATGAAAAGACAGAAAAGGTTGCAAAGCTTTGTTAATTTCATGGGATATAACTTGATTGTTAGGATGTAGATTTGTTTCATCTTCAAGCAAAGAAGGAGTTGATGTGTGCTGTGAATGATCCTTTGTATCAAGAAAACTAAACTTTGTTATTTTCTATTGAGAAGAATATTCATGAAGGGCCTCTGTGATCTCATAATCCAGACACTCTTCATCACCAAAATCCTCTTCAAGGTATTGAATGAAAACTTCATAGGATTCACAACAATATTCGAACAACAAGAATGAATGGTGAGACTTTCCATAAAACTCAAAGAATGTTGTGTGGAAATCTTTAAGAGAGAATAAGATACCTGGCTTCAACCCTTCATACCATGATCTTTTTTCCCTTCCAGGGTAACCATAAACATTTTCATCAAGAAATCCTCATGAAACCTAATCCCAAGCTTATGTATATGCCAATGAAATTTTATTAGATGCAGAATAGCTTCATCCTCTTTTCCATCTATGAATTTTGGCAGATAATTTTTCCAATCTATGCAAGGAGTTCGATTTGGAAAACCAGGAAAGTGAGCACGATTCATAGGGGCATACCTTCTAGCAGTGGAATCCATCTTTAAATTAGTGGAGTCGTCAAGAAGTTCTTTAAGCTATCGATTTTTGAATGGTGGAGTCGCCATGAAAACTCTGAACCTTTGGATTCTTTCACACTAGAGTCGCCAGGTAAAAGATGCACAACCTTTCTTGTGCCTGACCACTATTCACCATCAGTAATCAGAGCTAATCCTTGTCATTATTTTCCAGGAAATATTTAACCTTCACTCCCCAACAACGATGCCAATAATTTTATCACTCTCCCCAACTTCCTAAGGCTGGCAATAGGATTGGAGAAAGGTAACCACAGACCAAACTTTAGGTCAGGTAGCTAGCCCTACCCAGACCAGAGATGGCTCTCTCTTTGTCACTTTAAACAATCAAATGAATGGTTGAGTATCATAAGCTTTTAGGATATATATGTAAACTTAAATAAGTAAAATTTGTTTGATATTTTGAATGTTGCATAGGAAAGTCAATGAATGGACTGTAAATGAGGTTTTTAGGTCTAAACTTCAAGGTGAACCTGCAGAGAATGTGTGAGGCAAGATAGGTATTTTGAAAGCTTATTAATCATTCATTGAGTATAGGATGAAAATGGAGGAGATTTTGAATGAGTAATGAGGTGAATTCATTCAATTTAGAAGAAAATAAACATAATGTGATGAATCTTGTCTAAAAGAGAGCATGCATAAACATGAATTTTGCTCTCAAACTTACAAGATAAAACATATATGAAGTAGAAAACATGGTATTAAGCATAAAATTATAAACATATATGAGAAACATAGATGCTCGAAAGCATACCACAAGTATCTCAACCCAATTCCTGCAAATCTATCTCTAATTTCATTCCACAAGCTTGATTACAAGAGCTCCACCGCAATATGAGACTATCCAACCCAAAACAAGGCAAAAGAGAGTCTAATTATAGAAAATATAGACTATGAAACCTCATCAGGATTAAATCCCATCCAAAATGGATCATAAATGAAAAAGGTGAGTCATTTCCCAGTTTCTAGGGGGGTTAGAAACCATTCCCTAAAGTTTAGCTATAAACTAAGAGTATTTGTCCCTTACATTAATTACAAATTCCTTCATCATAGGAATCTAAAACAAACCTAATAACTCTGATGAAAACTCATAGGACAACATTGACTCGAATTTGTGACCATTTTTGAGCTTGACAAGTGTCCTAAGGGAATTCAATGCTAATCGGTGACAATTCTCATTGAAGAATTAAAAAAAAAAAAACAATGTGCAAAAGTGTAACTGAACTTTGGAGCCACTTTGAGAAGTCCAAATCCACTTCTGAAAGAACGGTCAACTAGCCATGTGTGTCTAGTTTCCAAAAAATCTTGAATTTTGTAAAATGACCCATGGGAATTGCTTCAAAGATTCATTCTCCCAAGGTTACTCTAGTGTTTTCTAGAAGCGTAACAATATGTTCCATAAGTGTAACAAATCCCTTTGAGAGGGATTTTAGAGGTCTTCCCAGAGGATTTTGGGGCTGTAAGTGGTATGGTTGGAAATCTTAGGATGTCTGCTACCAAATGGAGTCATTAAGCAATGCAAACCCATGTTCCAAACCCTTGAAAAGTTGATTTGAAGACTACCTGTCCAGAATTGTGGAAAATGACATGGAGCAAGTGTATTGTTGGAATTTCTCTCAAACCATAACACCTGTGCATAAAATGAAGGTTTCTATTCTTTGGCCTATGATTGAAAAAAATGCCTTTTAATTTTGTAAAATTCATCTCCATTACTTTAGAAATTTATTTTGAAGCCAAGTTGTCCCAGTGTGCAATGTAAACCCTAACAAATGACCACAAAGCTCTAAAAATGATGCCATGGATCTGATTTGGCTCAAACCTGGAATGGTGACCTTCCTTATGGACCTTCTTCTCACCCTCCATGATGTTTTTCAACAAGGAAATCCCTCACTTGATGTAGTGGATAGGGAAGGTGGAAAATTAGGAAAACATGGGATAATGGCAGAGTGGTTTTAGGGACATAAATGAAGTGGAAGGAAGTTAGGGAAAAATCCCTACAATTTTTTGGAGGTAGGGTGATGATTTGGCTACAGGATGCAAGTGGAAGATTTGGGAATGGGCATGTGAAAGGTGCCCAAAAGGTCAAAACACAGGGTTTCACTAGTTTTTCTGCCAAGATGTAGTGAAAATTAGGGTTTTAATGAAATTGATGGAAAAAAGGGTTGTGAGTGATAGGAGATGTTAGGGTGTGGTGTATGAAGGTTATATGAAGGTTTTAGATGGTTTTATTATGGTTTTATCAACTGAAACAAACAAAAGATGAAAAACACCAAAAGCGCAACACTTGCGCAACACGTAGTGGAGGTAACCTAATCAAGGAAACCACTCATTCGCTGATGAATTTTTACTTGAGAGAGGTATGGAGGGTGTCAACTTACTGTTTAGGAAGTGTATGAACCTTTGTGCATTATTTTTCAACCTTGGATAATTTATTTGGAGCTCAAACACCAAAAGCACAGAACCTACGCATCACACCCAGAAGCGTAGCATAGGTAGTGTTGGCACAAATTTGCTTATTTTTCTTCAACCCATGGAAATTGTGGAGTATGATGGTGAGAAGAAAGGATTTATTTACTTATTTCCATATATTTTATAACTCCCTATGCAAATTACTTGTAAGGTGAAAATGATATTTTGTTCGTTTTCATTTATGACATAATTGACTCTTATGGTGGCGAAACAAATGAAACCTAGACTCTGACCTATATGAAATGGAGTGACCTAACCCTAGACCTCTTTAGTGATGATGATGGAGATGGTGACCTTGAAACTGATGATGGAAATGACCTTGACATGATGGTGGCGATGAATGAAATGAAGGAGCAACATACATGATTTAGACCTCTTCAATGATCAAAATTGTTTTTCTGAGAACTGTTTCAAAAAAGTAAAAGAAATTGGCCTATGACTTTATGGAAAACAAATGAAAGAGTCATTTGATCACTGACATACCTGAGCTAACACCAACCACCACATTTCACCATCATATTTTTAAAGGCTTTGTCCTCTTTTTGTTGTGGGGTACATTCTGACACAATATTGCTCACTCCATTTTCTGTAGAACCCCTGAGTTCTTTGCACTCCTCCCACCTAAGTTGCACACACTCCTTTTGCATACTCCATCTTCCCACTCTCCTACGCCTTCCATAGATACTCCTGCATACCACTTCCTCCTGTAGCCTCCCTAATTTTCAACTTTAGTTTGTGTTTATGCCTGTCTAGCCATAATCGCCCAAGACAATCAAAGTCATGCCAGATAGCTCTTTGTCCCCCAGATTATTTTTTCTGTTAATTTATTGTTGTAGTGGGTGGCTATCTCACCCCTCCATGCCTCTAGTCACCATTGGGTTTCCCTTTGAATGGTGATGTGGCTATTCAATCCTTGTTACACACCTGTCAGTCTCCATGGTTTTGCTAAAAAATAAAACTCCCAAGCAATGATCTGCCTCAAATCTGGAATTTGTGTCCCTTGAAAAGGCCCATTTGTTTTCAAATAATTACACCATTTACAATAGTGGAGAAGAAACTAGGGGCTTCCACAAACCCCTCCCCTTTTGGGGAGCATCGTCCTCAGTGTTCTATAACCATATATAAAATATGAGAAAACATGTTTCAAAACTAAGCACAACTGGTATGGAGCTTTATAGACATAGCTATGTACAACATTCACAAATACATTTTACATGAATGGTGGCTTGCCAACATCTTAGTGGGTATAGAACTCATTAATTCAGCCATCTTCCAATGGCCCTTTTTGCAATATTTTGGAGCTTCCAATGCACTTGGTCCAATTGGTCTTGGATGAAGAGACACAATTGTTCCCAGTACTCATCTACAATAAAGATACCTCACAGGAGTTCACTAATGTTTGAAATAACATGCAACACTCTCCATGCATTTCTTAGGTGCATAACCTTCTAAGCTAAGGTACCTACATGCCTGTAGGTTTCTTATTTCCACATGAAAAGTGTTAATATACATACAATCATATGTATGTACATAAGTCATAAAATACATACACAACATCGAGCTAAGTTACCTACAATCATGTAGGTTTCTTATTTCCACACGAAAAGTGTCAATATACATACACTCATATGTATGTATAGAAGTCATAAAATATATACACAACATCATTGAACAGGAAAATTAAAACCTGCAGTAGCAGCGCAATAATGCAGTTTCTCTAATGAATTTAAACTTGTTGGTCACATAAATGTATATGCCCATATTTGTATCTATAGGGTTAATCACTCCATGTTAAATCTTGCCACTCATGCACATATGCTTATTCAACCTAGTATATATATGGAGAAACTTAGCACTCATTTTATAGTACAAATATTCATACATGAGCCTTTCAAGACCATTGCAAACAAACAACCTTTTGTCTAACAGTTATTCTTTATATCTCACTCAAATATAATTGCAAACCATAACTGTTAAAACACATATCCTCATTGAATACCGAGGATCAAGGGATGACATGTTGTGTTTATGGTAGTTTTACTGGACTCAAATTTTCAATAACTATGTCTACTCAAAACAACCATCTTAAGTAGATAATTTTGCATGGAAGAATACTTTTCTATTTTATAAGCTAAATGTCATCATTCGACTTCTATAAGTGGTTGAATCCTAACATTTCAGCACACAACAATATATAGGAGATAATGATATAGGAAAATGACTTCAACACAAGCTTCAACTCTTGTAGGGCCACAAGATTGTCGAAATAAAACATCAAAATTTGCATGGGCTCAGGCACAAGGACTCTCTAGCTATGGGTGCACAAAATTTTATAAAGCTAAAAAAAATATCACAACGAATGTGGATGAAATATAGACCTCTCGGCACAAAGACAAAAAGATATTTGGAAATACAAATATCACCAATAATATCGTATATGCCAACGTATATAGCTTCCACTCTATGAAAAGTTTATGCAAAATTATCAATTAAATAGCAATAGAGGCAGGGACTATGTTGCATCACAACTATTCCCCTTGTATTCAATTTATTGGTAACAAACAACAAAGAAAAATACTAAGGAATTTTCATTGACCATGGTACTTTTGAGCATTATCATTGTTATTTTAGTTTTAATTTTGTAAAATATTATATTAAATAAAAATACAGAAAATGGATTTTACATTTTTTAATATTAAATTGTAAAATTTAATATGGAGATACTTCATAATTAGATTTATATTTGTTAAAATTTAATACGTTGTTTTAAAACATATTATAAACGTAGTATACTTATAAGGAGAATCTTCAAAAAATCACATTGGAATTTCTCAGGTCGATGCGTTTCGAACCAGTTAGTGTGGTTAATCATGAGGGTCCATAAACCCAACTAAACCTTTATGATAAAAAATTGTAAGCCGCCTAGGTGGACCTCCCACTGTAATACCTTGATCCTTGATATTATTTTTAACAATGTTATCACGTTTGTGTTATCAAAGTTTCCCTTGTTCTAGTCAGGAGGCCTTGTTCCCACATGTAGTTTGTAATAGAAATTCCTTGTCTGTTGAAGTCTTGGGTTGTTGTCACTCTCAACCTACTTAATTTGTAGCAAGGGTTACTCTATTATTAATCTAAATTTTCCTTTCCTTTGATCTAGTGTGGAGGATATCAATTTTTTTGTGTCCTTTAATTGGTGAAGATGGCGTGAGAACCAGTCGTATGCCAATTACCTACTTATCATATCGTCACCTTGATTTGGAGGTGACATTTGAGTAAAAATAATTTTGGCTAGGTGGTCTTATAAGTGACCCTCTTCACTAACCAAATAGTGATTCCTATAGTCTCCTGGGGGTGCCCATTTAGGGTTTCGCAAATCATCTTCATAGATTGCAATGATGATTCTATAAATTCTTAGCATAGGTTCAAACTTCTCAACATTGGCAAGCGTCCATATTAAACATCCCAAGAAATACACATTCTAACCAGGTATTCCAAAGGCAGACATGATTTTTTATTAGTCATTCATATTCATTATTTCTAATATAATCAACCTTGCATGTACAAAGAAACCAAATACAATCTTGGAATGAGATATAAAAAAATTAGGTCCCTTCATTAAAGTTATTAAGAGTCAAGTGGGAAATATTAGAATCAAATTAATAATGAACAAAGATTCATGCAAACATTTACTTAAGACTTCGTTGTTACAAGATTCAACAAACTTCACCATAAAGTGATACTTAGCTTATCCATGAAGGGCATGTTAGCAAGCAAGGCATAGAGAGGTTGCTTGAACAACAAGAAAACTATCTTTTGGTGTTGATTTTGAAAAGGAATTGTTTGCACCAAAACATTAAGGAAATATGGGATTTAATTTGCTCACTTCTATTTCACCCACACATATGCTTACAAAATATATGTGGAAATCTTATAGTTTTGTACTATACTATTTTTGGATCTCAAATTAGCTCAATAGACTCCTCTTATAAGCTGCATCCTTTTGTCATTAGCTTGAGACAGATCTTCTTGATGAAGGCACAAGTGATGTAGTGTAAGGAATTTTATATATGCAACTTGTGCACCAAATACAAAGTTTGAGTATATGAAACTAAAGTTGAAAAGAGAGAGAGACCAAGCCATTTGAAATAGGAAAACTATTATAATAGCCTCACAATGATAGATATGGATAGATCCAAAATCAAATAATTTAATTTTTGTTTGCCACTAATGCCCATCCCTACCTATAAATATAACAATTCCTTGTAACTTTGACACCAAATTAGACCACATTCATGTCCACTAGCCTCATTCATGGAGTTGTTCAAGAAGCAATGACTCCTTTTAGAATTTTCGTGGTAGCAGATCAATCAACCAATATTAGTACTTTATGAGAGCTACATTTTATTTCTCGGTTTACATTAAGCAAATTCAAATCAACCTAGATGCAATAATCGATGGTTTCTTGAACCATTGTGAGGATTTGGTTTGGTTCAGTCTATTTTTCTAAATGTTGTATCGAACATTTTACTGGAGGGAGCTCTGCCTCTACCCATAAACAAGTGAAGTACTATCAATGGTGTTGTCTAACTATTCTACATTTTGGAACTTTTGGCTAGAATCCAACGAAACAAATATTTCTTTGGTGAGATTGTGTATAATATTCCTTCTCTTGGTCCAGTCAAAGTGGACAGAATCAGTCCATGGTATTACTGTGGTATTTTCCCATGGTATTTTTTGTTGGTTTTCGAGGAAAATAATAAAATAAGGTCCATCAAGCCTATAAAAGGGAATAGAAGCTAGGCATTTAGGATCATTCTGGTATTATTTATCTTATTGTGTTTGGGTTGAGAACTTGGCCTGGCCAGTTCTAGCATTGATCTCGGGAAGAAAACCCCGTGGTGAATTTGTCTGGTGAATCCACCCAGGATCCACGATTGTGCTTCAATATTGGTTTTTTTTTTAATGAGAAACCGAGAGCATACCACTGCAAAGGCTCAGATATTTTTGGTGTGGACATGTATCTTTGTTTTCAGTTAAAAATATAAATAAAAGGCTGCATTTCCAAATCTTGTTTATGTTCATGGTTTTTACTGAATAACTTTTTTTATTCAGAACACTAAAATGTGCTAGATGTAACTAAATTGTCAAGGTTTGAGATCTTACAGTGGCATAGAGCTAGTTTTTTTGCCAGCCTGAGAGTTTGAAGAAGAACTAGTCCTCGGTGATTTCATAATCACCCTAGCTAAAACCATGTCAATTTGGGTGGTCCTCCATAACCGCGCTAACTGAACATTGACCATTGCGGATAAATTACTTTTCCATCATTGAATTTGATTTGGATTTGCAGGTCGAATTTTTAATTGTGAAGGCGAACTTTAAAGAGACCAAAACCGATGAAGCATAAAAGCCGAAGTTGTTCTCGTAGGGGTGATTGTCTTAGTTCCTCACATTGGAAGGACCGATCTCAAAGATCGTCGTAGCTACCGTGTGCATAAGAGTAGGCCCAAGTTTCCACGAGAGGGGCAACAGATTGCAAGGAAACGTCACCACACCAGAGGAAACATTCACGTCAGGGGGAACATTCACACTAGATCCAAATATGGTCGTTACAATGGCGAGCAGGAGATTCAAGGCCATATTATCATGGGGTTGGGTAGCCATAACCCTTCATAACCAAAATTGCTTCATATACAGAAGGTCAAATACATCAAGGATCATGTATAAGATCAGGCGGCAGAGGAGACGATTTTGATTGCAGCAAAGCATGAGACACAGATCTAGGGCCACTTAATCACTTGTAGAAGACTTCGACATCAGTGCTAGTTACTGTGATGTACGGAAATTGAAGAATTAAAGAGCAGTGTAAGGAGGAGGATCAAACCAATAACGCCGACTGGTTCGGGCGTCGAGAGTCCACCACTAGGCATACTCCACTATCACTGTAGGGATCGACACGATTTGGGCTAATCGCTTAACATATTTCGGTTGAGTATATTACAGTGGGGTGTTGCCGCATGCCATTAAATCCGATTGTAGTATTATGTCAGGAGGTCGACTATTTTTCGGTGAGGGCTGCAGATCGGACCACAGGCCCCTCTACTTGCGTCATCCTCTTTGAATATTGTCGTAACAACTTCCTTGAGCAGGGCCAACATCCATTGCCAGCCGTTAATTCCTGCATCAGTCGCATGAGCCCATAGAGTGCACCATGACCAAGGGAGACAAAGCATCGAGATTGCAGAACCACTGTGCAGAAGATCTAGCCGACATTACAAATGGATCGCTCTCCCACCAACAAGAGGGTCGAAAGTCTAGGCAAAGCGTTGGGATGAGAACATCACGGCTATAGGGAGCCGAAATTGCTGGAGGCGTTGAGCCACAAAGCTACAGGCCACTCCCCAGCCAGCAACAAGACCCACTCACGAACAGTTGTAAGCTCATCGCTGGTCCCACGGAGGTTAACCAGACCGAACAACCGGTGAGGGTTTCCTTGACCGATGGCAAGAACGCATGGTGGTAAAACGTTGTTACAGCCGGTGAGAAGAGCGAGGCCCCGTGGCGAAAGACGCTCACCTTACAGCGTAGATCTTCGGGCTATTCATGGTGCATCAATGCACAATTGCTGACTAACAGTTTTAAGAGTCCCTTAAACGCAGAGAACAGAGTATTGCAGAAGTTGTAGAGGGTGGAGGAGCTGAGAGACTATTCCTTCCACTGCCAAGGGTTCTCATTCAAATATTTAGCCGCACCACTACTTAGAGCAAGAGCGAATATGATTAATTTTTAGGTTCGAGCGTGGTTGACCATCCCTCTCTTGGTTAATTACAGCGGACTGAGAGTTGCCACATTTGGGCTATCTCAAGCTCGTTTTTTTTTTTTAAAGCATCACATTATCATTTCTGGAGAAGCTTCTTTTGTGTGTTCGAGTGGTTGACAGTCCCTCTCTTGGTAAATTATAGCGGGCTGAGAGTTTCATCACAATATCATTTCTTGGAGAAGTTTCTTTTGTGTGTTGAAGGAAAAAAATCATCTGGAGTAAAAATTCAACAATTATCTGTGGTCTATGATCCAGCAAAGTGATCTACAATAATTTAAGAAAGGGAATATTACAAGCTCGGGTTTAATATTGAGAGATATAAGTGAAGGGGAAATCATTTATAAGTCTGTGGGTTAAATATTTAAAGGTATGATTGACAAAATCTTCCTATGAAGAATTAATATATCCTTATTTGGGTATGGGAGAAGATGGACACTCTTGAAGAAATCTTGGAAAACAAACAGAAAATCCTTGATGAACTAGTGAGGATATATGGTCCTTTAAGTAGAAATACCTCCATAGACAAAAATGATAGTCAAAGGAGGATACCATTCTCAAAAAGGGTCCATGTCATTTTGCAACAAAAGAAACCATGGGATGTGAAGGAAGGACAAAGAAGAGGAGCTAAGCTCTTCGCACTTGGCTCTGAATTGCAACAAACAAAATTAGTGATAGACCTTCATAAGTTGGAGGAATTAGACACATGTCTGTCTAGGGTGGGACAACCAGAATGGAAGAAACTCAGCTGGGCTCTCAAGCTATCCATGCTTGCATTAATACAACCCAAACTTTGGGAACATCCTGATGAAGAATCATGGCTTCTTGTCTCAGCAGAATCATGGCTTTAACATCCCCGCTATTGCCTTACAATAATGATATCATGGAGGAGGTATTACACTTGATAGTAGAAGCCCTTTGAGGGTTGAACAACATCATGTGTCCTACTTATCAAAAGTGGTGCAGAATTTGAAAACTCATGGCAGAGTTCAACTTTGGCACAGTCATGCTGAATCTGGAATATGACGAGTTGATCTTTCAGTTTCTCGAAAGCTTTTACACCAACATTACATTAGCTCATATAGACTGTGTGAAAACAAGTATACAAAATACTGTGTCTCTATTCTTAGGAGGAGATGTTGACATATGCAAGATACTAAGATCCAAATTGTTGACTATTTGGAGGAGGAAACCAAAGGTATCACCAACTGCCTATGATCTAGTCAAGAAGTTGGTTAGGCAAAACATAAAGTTGCGCAGAAAGGTGTTGACTAGGAAGGAGTTGAGAAGGATTGACGGAGAAAGCAAGATCAAAATCTGCAGCAAGAATGAACTAAGGAGGAGAGGACTATGCTTTATTTGCAAGGGACCTTGGGCCCTTAACCATTCATGTCTAGGTGATAAGAAGGAGGCAACAAAGACAGAACAAGAGGAGATTTCTTCAGATTATGGGGATTCATCCATAGATGGATTCACCGGTTTTCAGGAGAGGGCCTATGAAATATCTGAGCAGTCAAGAACAAATGGTGAGCAACAACACCATGCTCTTCAGAGAAACTTGCAGGACAAGCTGATTAGTCAGCTTGAAAAAGTACATGAAAAAAGGAAGGATGCAATTCCTCCTGATGATGTGGTATTTGAATCTATAAATATAATGGAGGACATCCATAAAGAATATGAGCAATCAGGTATAGACAGCAGTCCACCAGTACATCCATGTTTGACAACCAGAGAGGATGGACAACTTATCCTAACATGTAAAGAGGTCTAGGACGAATACACCCAAGGAGAATAAAATGAGCCAGTAGTAATGAACCGATATGATGGGCATGATCATGCAGGCCAACATGACAAACATAATGTGCAAAATGAACCATGCCTAGAGATTTTGTTAAAGGCTCAAGTTGAAGTTGTGGTCGTGGGGCATCCGGTGCAGTCAAATACAATGTTGGGCGGAGTTCTCCAAATACAATGTTGGGTAACCAAGTAGAGCAGCATGAATCGAGCATTGAACAACATCAACATAGTAGATTTACAGATATTCATTCTTTTCCAAGTATGGATTGGCGAGAGATTATGAGTTGGTTTTCTATTGATGGGTTGATTATTTGGAGGATACCCATAGCCAAGGGAAAATTACAGCTTGGACCATTTGGTTCGGGCAACGATGGAGAGTTGAAATGGTACCATAACCCACAGATCCTAGGATTTAGGTGGCATTGGGATCCAGGAAAGTCCATTGGGGGTAGGATTGGCTAAAGGATTGTTTGGGATCCAGGTAAATCTATTGAGGAAAGGATTGGTCAGAGGATTGTTTGGGATCTAGGTATTGAAGGATCCATTCAGGACCATTCAACATGGAGGGTTGGAACAATACATCAGGTTGTATGGGATCTTGGTATCAATGTAAAAATGCTTCTGTTGTGGATAGAAGTGGATCGCTTGAGGACAAGCAATCTTTGGGTGGGAGCATTTATAATATTTCTTCTCTTGATCTGGTCAAAGTGGATAGAATCGGTCCATGGTATTACCATGGTATTTTCCCATGGTATCAGCCCATGGTATTTGTTGTTGGTTTTCGAGGAAAATAATAAAATAAGGTCCATCAAGCCTATAAAAAGGGATAGAAGCTAGGCATTTAGGATCATTCTGGTATTATCTGTCTTATTGTGTTTGGGTTGAGAACTTGGCCTGGCCAGTTCTAGCATTGATCCTGGGACGAAAACCCCGTGGTGAATTTGTCTGGTGGATTCGCCCAGTGTCCACGATTGTGCTTCAATATTGGTTTTCTATTTTAATGAGCAGCCGAGAGCAAGGTTACTTGGAAGCGGGAGCGGGAGCGTTTCGGGGAGCGTTTGTATATATATATATATATATATATATATATATATATATATATATTGATGCATATATGTCAACAAAAACATGTAGAATGATGAATTAGACATAAAAAACATAAAATCATAGATTGAATCATATAACATCAATCATCTAGAAGTTATAAACTTCATCAACCACACACACAAGTTGGAAGCATACAACATATTGACTCTTGAGTCTTGCGAATCATCAATCTGAAGGTTTCAAGCTTTCAAAATTCAATATATAACATTTATCATCATTGATTTCAAATTTCAATATCTAACATTTATCATCATTGATTCATTGATTTCAAAATTCAATATACATTTATCATCATTAATATATAACATTTATCATCATTGATTCATTGATTTCAAAATTCAATATATAACATTTATCATCATTGATATTATATAACATTTATCATCATTGATTCATTGATCACCATATAACTTTCATGAAGCATCATATTCATAATTCATAATGACTTGTAAACTTATAAACGCCAACTTCAAAGTTTCACCTTTCAAATTCAAACTTCAAACTTAAATTGTCATTAAATATATGAAAGAGTCAAGTTTCAACTGTTCAACTGTCAACAGTTATAAAAGATAAAAACTACTAGAAAATAGAAAATACTAGTAAACAACAAATCTATTTTATCTATTGGCTGGCCCCTTGCCACGCCCACGAGAAATGTCTAATTTGTGCGAGCCACGAGGAAATGGTGGTCTTCTAGTACTCTCAGGAGTACCACGTCCACGACCATGACTAGAAGGTGGAGGCTGAATCTGCAAAGGAACAATAGTTTGATATTGAGAACTGGCACTGGCATTGGCACTGGCACCCGCACTGCTACTGGATGGTGGGACTGGCCCTGTGTGTGGTGGTGGTGCTGATGCTTCATCATCATCCCTAAAAAGTTCTGCTTCCAATTCTTCCATATGTACCGTGCCGTCCTCCAAATTATCATCCTCTGGGTTGTTGTCCCAGACTCTGTATGATGGATCCTCATTTGCCCGATCACAGTAATGGCTCAACAACCTCAAGTTGTAATGCACATAAACCAAGCTTTCAGCTCGGTTTTCATTCAGCCTGTTTCTTTTCACATTATGTATGAAGTTGTATGTGCTCCAACACCTCTCTACAGAGGAAGTGTTCACAACCTGTGAGAGAAATTTTTTTTGCCAACTTTGGCAAAAGTCCCATGCCACCATATGCTTCCCACCATGTGAGAGCATCAAATCTGTCTCTGTCTTCCATTGCATGGAAAGAACCAAAGTTAGAAGTGCAACTGAAGTATTTGCCTAATTCAAGGCGCAATCTAGCACACTCCTCCCTGTCAAGTACCAACTTGTCTAATGCCTTCATGTACCCCTCTTGTACCTCTGGATCTGTGTGAGGTTTGATCCTAACCCCACCTCTAGGTGCAGGTTGGCCCAACCAAGATGGAGAGTAATATTTTGGCATAAGGATATATGCCAAGGCATGTAGTGGAACATTGAGTTTATTCCACCGTGCACACACACAATCATGAATCATAACATACAAGTTGAGATCATCATCCTTAACAACATCTTTTATTTGGCCCAACATGTTGTCCATTTGCTCATAAACCTCCCCAATCATTGGCTTATCTGTATCTGCAAACCGAATCATGTGATAAATGGGCTTGGTGAAATTCAAAATTTCCCTCACACGTGCCCAAAACAAAGGGTCAAGGGCGGTCTCCTCCACGTGTTCGAAACCTTGCTTGTCAACTATTGTCGCTGCCCTATCCTTTAATACCTGCCAGTGTGGGCTTGATACCATTGCAGCCAATGACTCTCTTACCTTTAAAAGGCACCTGAAGGTGAGGTAATAGCTAGAAAATCTAGTCTTTTCTATCTTCAACAACTCCAATTTGGAGTGAGTACGGAAAAGCCCATGGGTATTGCTATGATTTGTAATAAATTTTATCATTTTTTTACCTCTCTTGTACAAATCATCAAGCCATTTGAATTGAGGTTGTTTGTTTTTAATGATATCATGCATCAAAAGGTTCATTGTGTGAACCAAACACCCAGACCAAAACATGTTGGGGTGTTGTGTGGATTAATCTATCTTGCGGACAAGACCGATCTCCCTAGTACTAAAAGTATCTAGCAACAAGCAGCCAAATAAACTAATCTTTCTCTAAGCATATATGATTTACAAAAAGCTCTATAGAGGTGTAAAAGACTTACCGTATGTCCAGCACTTGTTTGAAGTCGTTGTTGTCCCTCGCGCGCTTGAAGGAGTATTCCTCGTAAACCTGCAGTCACAAACAAGAAAAATATTACATAGCACCTATATAGAAATCATCATAAACCATGCTTATCATAGTGATCAAGGAATCTATGAAATAAACCATTAACTGAAAGCTTATTTAGGAAAATGAGTATATTTGTATTAATTTCAAAAGAAGGAAAACCTTACAACCTGAGCCTTGATGTTGCACAGGCCTTCCCGGGGTCCGAAGTAGGAGTCTCCTTTATTTTGATAAGCTCTGCACTCCTCCAACCAAGACGAATAGAGGTATTTAATCTCTCCTCACAAAAATCTTAGTTAATTGAGTCTGAATCTCAATAGCACTTAACTTCAAATATTCTAAAGCTTGAACTCCCCTTGAGGCTACCCAATGCCTCTTTTTATAGTGGAAAAGAGGAGGTTTCTTGTTCCAACTATGAAGGGATATAATCCTCCTTCAAATGGATAGGCTTCTCACATCAAGGGGTTAGCTCCATAAGGTAAGGGATACATGCACCTCATAAGAGCGGTTCTATCACCGCAAGATATTTTCTGGAAGCTTCTAGAATTCACTTTTATCGAGCTTTTTGGAATTTACTTGCGCCTTTTTGATCTTACAGGGGTCCGCACCTTTAACACAGATAAAGTGCGTTCATGTACGCAAGAGAGCTGAACATTAGGTGCGGGACCGCAGGCAAGATAGAGAGAAAGTGCGACACCAAAGTTTAGGAGATTTTTAGGAACATTTCTCTGATTTTCAAGGCTTGACATGAGGAACTGATATGTTAGACTTGCAAAGGGAGAAGTATGAGTAATAATGAGCTCATACACATAGCATAATGTCAGGATGACAATTTTTAGTGTAACAGATTGCCCCCTAAAGTGCAAAGTCTGGAATAGATGATGCTGAAGTCTGTCATATATGAAGAGTGCAGTACTTTATCATTTCAAGGATCATCCCGTGGTCACCCCAGTCAGCACCTGTAAAAACATTCAATGCAAAATATATATGTATACATATCATCACTGAGGTAGGCATTCCCATACTCAGATTAAACTAACTAAAAACTGATTCAACTGTTCTGATACAGGAATGATTTTGAGTACATCACAGTATAGACATGTGTGAACACAGTATGGGCGCAGCCATCTGTTTATAAATAGTCCACTGTATAAATGATAACAAAATTCCTCGCAGCCTGGATGGTAGAAACTAGATCCAGGGTCTTGATTTCCGCATCTCGAACTAGTACGATTCTATCCATGTGAATGAATGTATCGAAGTCGAACATGGTAGAAACCACTTGATTACCAGTCAATGATGTGAACTGTTAACAAGTGTGAGAGAAACCACCAGTAATGTCAATGGCTCTCAAAGTACTCAGTACAATCCGTGAAATGTGAATGAATGAGCTGAAGTCGAACATGTCACGGAATCATTCGATCGAAGGTCAATGATGCAACCTGTCGTCGAAGGCGAGAAACCTGCCATTGAGGCATGCAGATTTCAAGGTACTGACAATTTCTAGATCAACTTCCTAAATAATGAGTTGTCTTCGATAGAAAGTGATCCGTCGTAGGCAATCCCACAACACGAAATCATAGATCAAGTTTTGAAAATATATTGACAAGGACTGACTCAGGGATGGTTAAAATGGATGATAGATATTTTGTAGATGAATGATTTATTTGAACTGTCCTCTTGAATACATAACGACACTGCAGATGGTTTGGTGACAATTGACCCAAAGCTAATACCCAGAAACCGGATGAAGACTTTCAAATGAGGTTTGATTAACTGTTAGGCAAAGGATTTCCCAACCCAGGTAAATTAAAGTGTCGTGTTCAAGAGTGGTTAACTGGATTTTCGAAAATTCAAAATACAACAAACAAGTCATTTTTCTCTCTTTTCCCCCACCATTTCTGGCAAGTACCTCTTTATTTCTGGCAAGCTTGAGGAGGATAAAATTTGCTTGTTTATAAGCTCATCCTTCGGATGAGTCCAACTTAGTTTAAGATTCAAACCCTAAGAAGGAGTGGTTCGTTCCTATTAAAAATTAAACAGGTCCTTTAGTGTTAAATTTTAACGAGTCCAGTATAGAAGAAACTCAGTGTTTTTCAATTTTAGGGAGTCAGAAGAAAAAACTTAAGAAAACTCCATGGGTGTACTTTTTCGTAAATTTAGTCTCTCGAGCCCGAAAAAGGATAAAATAATGTGGGAGAGAACTCTATTAACCGTAATTAGTCAACGTATACCTTTTTCGTAAATAGTCCATTTCAGTTCGTAAAAGGGGTAAACTTATACTAAAGGGACGATCATTCATTTACTTTAACGAGTTCAAATAATCAAGTGCTCGACAATCTTTTCATGTTTAGAGAGTCTAAAAAGGGCTTAAAAAAGAACTCCAATGTTTCACTTTTTCATAAATTTTTGAAAGAGTCCGAAAAAGTGATAAAAGTATGCTCTTTGTTGAAAAATGATCAATTCTCCTGAAAAATCCAATTTCTGCACAAAAACTTGAAACATTACACATACCTGTTTAAGATAAGTAAAAATGCTTTCAAAATATCCTTTTTAAAGTGAAAAATAAACAAATTAAAAATTCATCTACTCGAAAAAACTTATAAAAAGGACTTTTTCAACTTCATTTTTACCGTTCAAGTTCAGAGTGAAAAGTAGAAGCTTTTTGGGTAAAAACGTTCCTATGAAGATTCTTGAAAATCCATCTGACGAAATCGAGAACCGTCAGTCCCAGGTAATCCATGACCTCTTAATCTTGCTTTTCATATGTTTACAATTCATTTTTAGGCTTTGGATTTTATTTTTAAGGGAGAAAAATAGTTTAAGAAATCGCCCGCGGAGGTCCGCAGGTGCCACACATGGGACCTGCGGACCCCAACTTTTTCCTATGTAGAAAAAATTCGTGGGTCCACACTTTTCCTACAGAGCGCGTGCGTTCCTACGCATTGTGTACAAAGGGAAAGTGTGGTCCCCGCATTTTTAAATTTCAAAATCCAATTTCTCATTTGGCACCTAAAAATTTTCAAATTAAATTGTTCTAACATATCTTTTTATGCATTGTAGGATCAACAAGATGTTGATTTGGAGAGAACGTGAGCATGAGGATGTGGATGACGCCTCGATGCTCCATTTTCCCACAATGCAGGCATTAAGAGCATGCGGTTTGTATAAATTTTGGGCCATTCAGGGCATGAGGGCACAGGTAAACCTCCTGACATGGCTGGTAAACAGGTGGAACGTGCAGGACCAGTGTTTCATTATCAGCGGCCACCGGCTCGAAATTGAGTTGGAGGATATTTATTTTTTGACTGGTTTGTCCAAGAGGGGTGAACAACTTTCCTTGTTTGGGACTAGGCCAGGTGGCCAAACTGTCGCTAGTCTTCGTCAAGAATTCTGTAATGATGAGGCAGACCTCAGGGACAAACGGATTGATATAAAAACTATCATCCGTCCCGAGCTGAAAGTTATTGCATTTACTGTTACCAGACTGTGTGGGAGTGCAGCACTGCATGTAGCTACTGGTTCCCAGATGCATATTGCTGTGGAATGTTTTTGAGGCACCATTTTCAACTGGTGCGAAGCTGTGTTGGCCAATGTAAAAGGCCAACTAACTAGAGCGAAAAATGGCAAACTAAATAACTTTGGATATGGATCCATCGTGGTCACTTTTTCTCTAGAGAGGGTACCCATGCTAGCTCCGCAGAGTATTCCTGTTGATGCTGGTCGACCCCGAGAACCGAGGATGGTTCGTTGGGTTGCATTGATAGCCCATCACGGTATTGAGGGCGCTGAGATTGTTCGATTTCCTCCTTCATATTTTCGTTGGCTGGACCGCCAACTTTTTGTCATCGAGGACTTTCCATACGCTGAGATAGATTTCCACGGCGACCGGGAGATGACTCTCCCAGCAGGGGAACAGTGGGATGAATCAGGTAAAATCATTGTCAACAAGTTCGAAATTCTAATTTTTTTATTTTTGATCGTCTTGACAATTAATAACCAAAAAAATTTTGAATGCAGATGTGGGCCCACGGCGACCAGCCCATCTTCAGCCTTATGACAGAAGGCGCCAGCCCCAGTAGGCCAATCAGTAGAAATCTTGTCTGATTTAGAGCATCATCTAGAGCGTCTGACTCTAGATATTCCAAAGACGGACATAGATGAGATCCCACTCAGATTGCAGAGATACGTGATTGGTGTTCCAGGACCTTTTAGGAGGTTCCTGTGTAGGGTGGCCTGGGCAATGGTTTCTTATCATGATAACCATCAGTGATGGGATGATCGTGTTGTAGACTCATTTTTTGACTTTTGTGTTATCATTTTGCCGATCATAAGGTGTTTCCAACCTATGATTGAGGACGATGTATATTTTTTGAAAACACTTCTATACTATGATATATCACTATTTACCGGCTATCTGTGTACATATTATGGATGTTATTTGTTTTACTGTTTTGATCATTTCAAATGTTGATTTAACATACTAGAAGCAACTGCGTCTGCTAATGTATTTAAATGTCTTGGAATATGTTGATATTCAATGTAATCAAATTCACATTCCAAGAGACAAACTCTTAAAAATAACCGTAATAACACTAGATTTCTAATGGCATAAACCCTCTTAAGCTATAATACAACAAGTTCAAAATCCAACCTAACAATCAAACTCCGAATTCCAAATTATATGGATTCAGATAATAACTCAATCACTGCACTATACTCGGTAATGTTATTCGTTGTTTGACCAAGGCTTACCCCATGCATGGATACTAACTCGTTAGAGGGTGAATAGATAACCCAAGCTGCGGAAGAAATATTTCGTGTACTACGACAAGCACCATCAGCAAAACCAATGTAGGTTTCAAGAGACGTCGACATCTGCAATATCAGGAGTAAAACTCAGATAAGCAGGAATAGTGATAAAAAACACACTTCTAAACTAGGCATGCTTTTCTAATCTAAGACACACCAGCAGTAAAGAAATCTAATCTAATAAAAAATCTCCACACCAAGTTTAAGCATAATATCGCTTCAGATAAATTTCATTTCTGGGTTTATCTAAAGGGACACCGTCAAAATCTATCAGCTCATAGGCCCCTTTTTCCAGCTTTCGCTTAATAATGAAAGGACCATGCCACATGGGCATGAATTTCCCAGCTCCTAGCTTATCGTTGGCTTGATCATAAACTAAGACTAGGTCTCCTTCTGAAAAATTTCGAGGGGTAACACTTCTATCATACTGAGCTTTTATTCGTTTAACATGAGCCTCGTTTGCTGTGGCAACATTTCGTCAATTCTCATCGAGCTGAGCTGAGTACAAGAAACTTTTCTCCTCTTCAGACGTAGCTGGGAGTAATTCTATGGCTAACTTCAGTGACAAAATTTCGCATTCAATCGGCAACACAACTTCCAAACCGTAAACGAGTTGAAAGGGAGTGAAACTAGTTGATGTTTTAACTGAGGTTCAATATGTCAAAAGTGCTGAAAATAACATGGAATGCCAATTCGTTTTGTGAATACCAATAATTTGTTTGATCATGGTGACTAAAACTTTATTTATGGCTTCAACTAGACCGTTGGCTTGCGGATAATACGGAGTGGAACTATCGTGGCGCAGGCCAAGTTGATCTGTCAGTTCAGTGATCATGACATTTTGAAAATGATTTCCATGATCTGTAATAATGGCTTGAGGAACACCGAACCTAGCAATTATGTGATTGAATACGAAAGTTGCAGCAGTCTTGCCGTCAGCCGAAAATGTAGGCATCGCCTCGGCCCACTTAGTAAAATAATCTACTGCTAAGATAATATACGCATGCCCCCCGGCCGAGTGAGGGTTACATGTAATAAAATCGATACCCCATTTCACAAAAGGACCAACAACAATTATGGGATGAAGAGGAGCGGATGGCGCGTGCATCTTATGCTCAAAAATTTGACAATTGTGGCATTTCCGGACTGCATAAATACAATCTTTGAATAACGATGGCCAGAAATAACCAACGCGCAGTATCTTTTGGGCTATGGCATACCCGGACATATGACCACCACATGCTTCAGAATAGCAGTCATTTAAAACCTTTTCAGCTTCTTCATGAACAAGACAGCGTCGAAAAACAGAATCTGCTCCACGACGATAGAGTGTATCACCAATAATATTATACTGTTGGGATTGGAAGCGTATTTTCCGTCGCTGAGATCGTGAGATTTCAGGCCGAAAAGATTGAGTTTGGAGATAAACAATAATATCTCCATACCATGGATCGAGTGTACTGATAAGAAACAGAGATTCGTCCGCAATGGGCTCTTCTGCAACAATTTCAGTATCAGTAGAGGGGAAATCACACATCAATTCTGCAAATACAAAAGATTTCTTTGCCTTGGATTTTTCAAACTCCAAGTCAAATTCCTGCAGGATGACTATCCATTTGGAATATTTTCCCCCTAGCAATTGTTTGGTTAAAATGTACATCATAGGGTTGCAATAAGAAATTACTGTGGTTTTATGTAACAAGATGCAGTGTCTAAATCTTTGGACAGCTTGAACAGCTGCCAATGCCAATTTCTCCACACGTGTGTATTTGATCTCGGTTGGATGCAGATTCCGACTTAGTAAATCACATGTTCAGTGTTAGATTCGTCTTCCTGAACTAAAATCATCCCAATAGTGGAATGAGAAGCAGCGAGGTATAAAACGTAATCCTGGTTGTAGTTGGGAGGATGCAATAACGGTGCATGGGTAAATGTGTGTTTAAGTGCATCAAAAGATCGATCAGCGATCTCATCCCAAAAGAATGGAATGTTCTGTTTCAGCAACCGGGTAAAACCCTTTGTAAGCTTGGCATAGTTAGGAATGAACCGACGTAAAAAGTTTGCTTTCCCCTGCAAACTTTGGAGTTGGCATAAAGTCGAAGGAGGAGGTAATTTAACAATAGCTTCGAACTTTGACGGATCGACGCGAATGCCCGCTTTCGAAACAAAAAATCCCAGTAAATGACCCGACTCTACACAAAAAAACATTTGTGTGGATTCAGCCTAATTCGATAATGCCGACACCTCATAAAGATAGCTCGTAAGTGAGTGAGATGATCAGCCCTGCGCGATGAATGAGCAGGTAAATCATCGAGATACGGTTGCACAATGTGCTTAATGTCATGAAACGCATAAGGCATTGCCCTTTGAAAAGTTGCTCCAGCGTTTTTCAATCCAAAGGGTAGCTTGCAATAAGAAAACGTCCCCCACGGACAAACAAAAGTTGTTTTTGGCTGATCAGCAGGGAGTATGTTCATTTGATTATACCCAGAAAAGCCATCCATAAAGGAAAACATTTCACTGCCGGCACAATCATCGATTATTTGATCGATATAGGGAGTTGGATAATTGTCTTTAGGAAAAGCTCGATTAATATCCCTATAATCGATACATACTCATATTGTTCCTTGTTTTTTAGTCACAGGAACAATATTCGATACCCAATCCGTTAAGGGAATTGGATAAATGAAACCTGCACGAAGTAATTTTTCAACTTCTGCTTTGATAGCAGCAACTTTTCTAGGATGTATCTAAAGTAGACGTTGACGAACGGGTTTGGCATCCGGGTAAGTCTTAATTTCATGTATGACAATTGACGAATCAATTCCTGGCATTTCTTCATAGGACCAGGCAAACACATCATAGAATTCTTGAAATAGGGCTTTATAAGTTTGAATTTCATCTTTAGTACAACAAGCACCTATATGAATGTTTTCAATTATTCCTGGTTTTACTGAAATGTCAATTGGAACTATTCGAGAAATATTTTCCAAATTTAACTCAGAATCAGTATTTCGTAATGGATTTTGGGGTTCTTTGACATATTCAGCAGTAAAAATTGAAGCGAAATCATCTTCAAAATGACTAGTTCAGGTAAAAACGAAGATCGGTGATGTAGATCTTCCCATGGTAAATCATCAACGGACAAAACTTCACGAATCTGCTCATCAGTATGAACAAGATCAAGAAATGTCTTTGTGGCTAAACTAGATATAGAAAGTGATTCCTCATGGATCCCATTCATTGGATCAATTTCAGTTGAAGAGGGGTCGGAAAGTGACTGTACAACCTGATACACAATTTCAAATGGACTCAAAGGCATCATGCCATCAATTGAATCTAACTCGGAGTCAGAAGGTACGATCCAAGGATCATCAAACATAACAGTGTCTGACGAAATCATGTGAATAGTTGCGGTAGGAGGCGATACATTAGGAGGAGGAAAGGAAAAAAGTTCCTAGTAAACCAGAATCTTTAATCAAACCTACTCCAACATCCTTATAAGGGATAGCCGCTTTACCAACGTGCTGGATTGTTTCTGTAGAGGCTGGGTCGGAAGAAATAAGTTAACTGATCTATTGTAACGATCCTTCCTTGATATGGAAATTTTATGAGTCGAAAGACCGAAGAAACAACAACAGTCGTAGCATAAGACCAACTGCGACCCAGAAGAAGGTTGTAATCTAGAGGGGCATCAACCACTTCCACATCTAGATTTATGATTTTACCTTCGACCCCTATGGGTAAATCCTGCAAAATACCAAAAGGGTGGAAACCTCGACCATCAAAAGCCTTAAGAATCGTCAGAGATTGGTTGAGTGTAGGAGAACCAAGTGATTTCCAACACTGAATCGACATAATACACGTTGAATCTCCCTCATCAATCACAGTCCGAAAGATCAATCTGTTTTTTACTAACACTGGAATTTTGAAAGCCATTTAGTGAGGTAGGCGAGGTGTACTATTTTCTAAATCGAAGATTATAAGGTCAGAATCTTGAATACCTACAGCTCCTATGGCAGACAAAAGCAATTTACGTTGTGCTGGGCATGATTGCAGCACTTCCAAAGCCGACATTGCTGAAGGGGAAATAGCTAAGTCTTCAACAATGTTGTAATTCTGAGCAGCTCTCGCAGTGGATTGAAAGTTGATTTACGAAGAACACCTTTAGCAGGCGGTTTGATTATTAATTCTGGATTTTGTTTCTCGGTCTGTAGCGGACCAGAAACAAGAGGAGGTGTAGTTGATGTATTTGCATTATAAGATTCTGCTTCTTTACCATCAACAGGATTTTTAGTACCATAATCTTGCGATCGTGTCGCAATCCTTACATGAGACATCATCAAAATTGGCTCTTCTGAAGTAGTCGAGGTAGAACCAACCATCTTTCTATCTTGAGACGGAAAAGGATCCTTCAAGACAACAGGTTGTTGTGAACCTTTAACGAATTTTGCAACCTCTGCTCGACGTGGGAATTCCTTAGTAAAATGATCCTCGTCACAAATGTAACAAGGATAATGAGGTTTGCGTTTTTGGTCGTTGGATTCATTTTTATCAGTTTTCTCTTTTGAATTCTTTTTTTATTTATTCTTCCCTTTCTTTTTACCACCGGATTTAGATTTAGCCGTAGATGTCTCTACGACATGAATGTCGGCAGAAATTTCGGGGGAAGATTCTCCTTTCGGGGAATTTGGTAAAGTTATAATACGAGAAGAATTCTTTGAAGATTTCTTCTTGCTTTTAGTATTGACTGTACCAATCATACCATCAATGGCATGAGAACCTGAAGGAGCAGCAGCTATTTGACCTTGTTTTGGAAGGTCGGGGATTTTTTCGTGTAAAGTACCTGACTGCGTATAAACGGGTTCAAGGTACTAAGCTTGAGCAATTACTTGCTCTTCGGTAACAACACTAGCCTTAGATACATTTTTAGTGATCTTGGGCAACAATGATTTAACAAACCATTCCGCCAAAATTTGATCCGGAATGTAAACTTTCACCAAACGCCTTCTACGTCGCCACTCATGAATATGATCAGAAATATATGTAGACATAGATTGTTTTAGTGAAGTTAATAATTCCATGCCATTTTCGTATCTGACAGGTAACTGAAAATGAGTCAAGAGGCAGTTGCTAACTGACTGAAATTATTAAACGAGCCTCGTGGTAACTCAATGTACCATTTGGCAGCAAGACCAATAAGAGTTCTTTGGAAAAGACGTAAGCGAATCGAATCATCAACAATTGAATTAGACGCACACCAGAGGTGATAAGTCATGACGTGATTTGATGGATCCTCTCCTAACTTACCTTCGAATTTCGGTATATCACTGGGCAACTTATGCGGCATTGGCGGCCAGTACGGATAATAGAAAATCGGATCATTCTTAAGGCGCGTCAAATCAGGTAAATCCAAAGTTGCAATAAATGGTAACTGACGGTTAGGGTCATGAAAACCTTGAGTAGCCAAAGCAGTTCTAGGAGGTGGATACCCAGGATAACTGGGAATCGGATTTGCGTTAGGAATTGTGTAACCTCCTGGAAAACCAGGATTAACCGGACCAAACTGGGGTTGTTGAGGCTGCTGATAAGTATAGCCAGGGTACGGTTGATACTGATAACTTGGATTTTGTGAACCAGGACTGAATTGAGAATATCCCTGGTACGATTGATACGTGAATTGTGGTTGACTTGTGAAAACTATACTTGTACCGGCTTGTCCTGCAGGCTTCTGAACCAAAGTCTGAACTGAAGGTATTGACTGGGGTACAGAGACTTGAGGGATTTGCACGGATGCAGGGATAGATGAACTCGGAGTTACAGATACTCTAGAAAAAGGTGTTACAGGTTGAACAGACGTTGCAGCAGTTTGAGGCGGAGTCTGAGGTGTACTAGGCGCAGACTGCTGAACAGAACTAGGTGCAGGAGTTTGAATAGTAGGCTGGACAGGTTGCTGGGTTGGACTAGAAACCAAATGTTGTCCAGGTTGAAAAGGCAACTACACATTAGGTTGCATAGGCTGTTGATACTGGGATGGATCCCACACCATATTCATTTCGGGGTATTGTCCCACATAAGGTTGAACGTAAGGACCATAACCTAGTTGAACGTAGGGTTGATAAGTAAGTGGTAAATTTCCAGCTCCTTATATAGATGACTGACCAGAAGGCTGTTAGTAACCTTGAATTGGGTACTGACCTTGAGGTTGATAACCGTGAGGCGCGTACTGAAGCTAGGGTTGATAAGGACCCTGAGGAGCATATTGAGCTTGGGGTTGACCCTGGGGTATGTACTATCTTGAAGGTTGATATCCTTGAGGTATGTACTGTCCTTGGGGTTGTCCCCCAAAATAATATGATTCCACAGTTTGTCCTGGGAAAAAACTACCTTGAGGTTGCCCCCCAGGTGGTAACTGACTTCCTGAAGGTTGCCCCCCAGGTGGTAACTGACTACCTTGAGGTTTCCCCCCAGGCGGTAACTGATTTCCCTGAGATTGCCCTTCAGGCGGTAACTGATTTCCTTGAGGTTGCGGATTCGGAATATTACCAGACATCATAAAGATTTGCTCTACGTTCAACGTTTCAATTTTAATTCCACTTAAACCAGATGATAACACGCTTTCAATCGGTTGAGGAGCTGCCCCCGAGAAAGTACCAGACAAAGCCTGATATCCCGAAGGAACAGAAGGAACACCATGTAAAAATGCTTCCGGTGTCTGGGAAAACATGGATGACTCTCCCGCCATAATGGATGACAGATAGAAACCTCTAGGTGTTGGATGAAATGGAACTCGAGGTGGAGAAAAAGCAAGACCCGAATTCTCTAAAAAAATCTTTAAGGATAAATACCAAGCAGTAGTTCGAATAGGGCTGTATAAAATTGATTCACGTTCCCTAAGATTTAAAGACTGAGGGGAGTCAGGAAGAGATAAATCTTTGTCTGGATTAGTAAGTTCTTCAATAGAAATTAGTGCAGATGGAAGATCGTCAGTGACAATATTTCTGACCCTAGGTGAACCAGGATCGCTAGAAGTTGGCGTAATAAATCCTGAGGATGTTTCCAAAACAGAAGGTTCAGTTTCAGGTTCAGAGATTTTAGGTTCGTCAGCTAGTTCACTAGTAGGAGAAATACTACCAGTAACTTCAGAAGCTAAAATCGACTCTTGAATGTGTTCTATTATAGGTGTTTGATAATCAGGATGAACAACTATAGATGAAGTTCCAACTTCTGTTGATTTAATCCTATCGCTACTAGATGATACCAGAGCACAAAGCCCTTCAAGCTAACTTGGTGTATATTCAGGGGGTTTCCCTTGTAGTCTCCGGGATTGCCTCGGAAATTCCGCCATGATTAAATATTTAACTAATCACACGCAAACAAAGGAAATTTCAATGAAAACACCTAAAGTCTCTAAAGAAACAAATAGCTGAATCACACGCTTAAAAATCTAAGAGTTCAAACCACACACAAACAGTAACTTCTCGTACTAAAAACACTAGTTGGTGATGAAATCCAACTTAGTAGAAATTCAATACAGAAAGGGCAGTTGGAACAGTTACCCTGACAACCTGCTTAATGAAACAGACTGGTACAAGTTTCCTCACAAAACCATCTCGTGTGAAGAGAACCCCCCAGAGAGTCCAAGTTAGTCTAGTCGACGTCTACTCCAGGTACAGTGAGATATTTCCTTCACCGTCACCTTAGGAAATAATCTTAATTTTGTGGACACTAAGGTTACCAACAGTGACAAATATAACTGGGGGAACAGTCTACGATCCGATCCCACGCGCAAGGGAAAAGTAACAAAGCTCAATCCCCTTGAAGGTTCCTCGACATGGTTAATCCAAGGTTTACCGTTTGTAATGCACGCAAAATATTCTATATTCCCCAATGAAACTGAATTGATTGTCTCAAAGGTTCGGATATGATCTCGTGATTGACTTCTTTAAGAGAAGCTTCCCAGATTATACAAATTACAATTGGATTTATTTCCTATCGCAAGATTTGTCTACTTGTTTGTTTTTACTATCTTGGAGAGTTAATTACTCCCTACTCCAAGATACTAGCCAAAGCTATGTTGGTGATAAGAGCCCTAGAAAATAAAAAGATTGCTAGATGAATTTTAATTAAGCGTTACTTTTAAGAGCTGTTTCTTAAGTCAATGGGTGCGGAAATGAAACTCTGATGGTGTGAAGACTCGACTTCCAAAAAACACTAAAAATGCACCTAAAAATGATAATCATATCATTTCCTTTCAATGAAATTCTAATTAAGAAAGAGTTGGAGAATGAAATTCTTTTAATAAACAATTCCTTCTTTAAACATAAAGAATAATTGAAAGAAAATAATTTTGTCTTTCCAACAATAACTCAAAATGAGAGAAATTATCAAAGCTCATAAGAAAATCCTTTCACTTTCAAAAACTTGAAGCTACAAAACAAATTTCCTTCAAAAGAAATTTACAAATTTTAAAAGCTCTCAAAACTATAAAACTAATTCTGAGATCTACAAACTTTAATAATATAATCGAATAAAAGTTTTAAGATTTTTTTTTTGAAGAATGTTTTACTTAGTTATTTAGCAAACTAAGGATCTATTCGTTCAGAATAAAAAACAGATCAAAAACACTCAAATATGTTTTTATAAAAAATGAAATTCAAAAACCTATAACAAAGTTTTTTCGAAGATTTGCAAAGAAACAGGTAGCTCTATTTCTCAATAAAAGATGATTTCACAATCAGGTCAGATTCAGCAAAAAGACAAAAGACCAATGTAATCTCAGGTACTTCAAATAGTTAATGCTTCAAATCGCTACAAAGACCAAGTGAAAAACAATCCAAAATGCAAAATTTCTAGAAAATCATCAAAACACCAATACTGCTAAGATTCATTCACAAAAATATTTTGACAGAAACAATCATCAATCTGGGCAGAAACCAAAAAATCTAAATCAAAATAAAGATAAACTAAAGAGAGAAATCTAGAGTTTTTCAAAATTTTAATAGGGTCCGCAGGCTTGTAGAAGTAACAGGTGCGGTACCGCACTGTTTACTCAAGCAAAGATGCAAAACCGCCCGCACTGTGCAAAGAAGGCAAAGTGTGGTCCCAGGAAAAACTAGAGAAAAACATAAAAGATCTCAAAAATTTCAAAAACAAAGAAAACCTAAGCTATCCAGGCAGATGTCTATCAATCAAAAACTAGGAAAAACGTTTCCTCAAATCAAAATAAAAGAGAACCAAAAACAACAAGTTCTCTCCCCAGTGGAGTCGCCAATTTGTTGTGTGGATTAATCCGTCTTGCCGACAAGACCGATCTCCCTAGTACTAAAAGTATCTAGCAACAAACAGCCAAATAAACTAATCTTTCTCTAAGCATATATGATTTACAAAAAGCTCTATAGAGGTGTAAAAGACTTACCGTATGCCAAGCGCTTGTTTGAAGTCATTGTTGTCCCTCACACGCTTGAAGGAGTTTTCCTCGTAAACCTGCAGTCACAAACAAGCAAAATATTACATAGCACCTGTGTAGAAATCATCATAAACCATTCTTATCATAGTGATCAAGGAATCTATGAAATAAACCATTAACTGATATTTGTATTAATTTCAAAAGAAGGAAAACCTTACAACCTGAGCCTTGATGTTGCACAGGCCTTCCCGGGGTCCGAAGCAGGAGTCTCCTTTACTTTGATAAGCTCTGCACTCCTCCAACCAAGACGAATAGAGGTATGTAATCTCTCCTCACAAAAGTCTTAGTTAATTGAGTCTGAATCTCAACAGCACTTCAAATATTCTAAAGCTTGAACTCCCCTTGAGGCTACCCAATGCCTCTTTTTATAGTGGAAAAGAGGAGGTTTCTTGTTCCAACTATGAAGGGATAGAATCCTCCTTCAAAGGGATAGGCTCCTCACATCAAGGGGTTAGCTCCATAAGGTAAGGGATACATGCACCTCATAAGAGCGGTTCTATCACCGCAAGATATTTTCTGGAAGCTTATAGAATTCACTTTTATCGATCTTTTTGGAATTTGCTTGCGCCTTTTTGATCTTACAGGGGTCCGCAACTTTAACATAGATAAAGTGCGTTCAGGTACGCAAGAGAACTGAACATTAGGTGCGGGACCGCAGGTAAGATAAAGAGAAAGTGTGACACCAAAGTTTAGGAGATTTTTAGGAACACTTCTCTGATTTTCAAGGCTTGGCATGAGGAACTGATATGTTAGACTTGCAAAGGGAGAGGTATGAGTAATAATGAGCTCATAAACATAGAAGAATGTGAGGATGACAATTTTCAGTGTAACATGGGGTATTTATCCTCAATAGTTTCTCCTGCTAGCTTACAGTTAGCAGCATTATCAGTGATGACCTGTATGACATTGTATGGCCCAGTCTTTTCAAATATATCAAGTAATGGTTCTGCAATGTTAATGCAGGTTTTGAATTTGTCTGAATAATCATATACTGACAGGAAGATTGCACCACTAACTGACACAGCCAAAACACTTATCAATGGCTTTCCTTTTACATTGGTCCATCCATCAGAGACAATGGACACCTCATGCTCATTCCACGAATTTGTCATTCTAGCCAAAGAATGGTTTATTTTAGCCTTTTCATGATCAAGACCCACGGTTCTGGCCTTGTCATACCCAGGGCTCCTGTATCCTTTGGGGGCATCATTAATGGCAGAAACCATTTCATGCCAATAAGGTGAGCGAAGAACATTGAATGGCACCCCACATGCATATAGAAACCGGTAAACTTTTGAGTCCACATCATTCCTACACCCTTCATCCAGGAAATCGAATATGGTTCTACGCCTTAATCCAGGTGTGCCACTGCCTCCATAACCACTGGCATGGGTGGAAGTTGGACTTGTTTTTCCATGATGTGATGGGCCTAAATAAGAATCAATGAAACCCCTAGATCTTTTAGATCTCTGTAGGGCAGCCTCCTCTTCCTTTCTATATTTCTCTCTCTGTGTTGTTGGCACACTAGTACAAATTTTGATTCCGATATTTTTTTCTCCATCCCCTGGAATTTTCCCACAAAGGTGCCTTCTCGCACAGGTGTATGAACCATGGTATTGTTTATTGCAATGCGGGCAAATAATTTTAGTGGTTCCACCACCTTTCCCTGCTTCCTGTTTCTGAACATATTTCCACAAAGGTGTCTGAGTTTGGTCTTGTCTAGTTGGGGAATTTGTGTCCTCATGTTCTCCACTCCCCACTTCCTCCTCAACATAATCCTCCTCCTCTTCAGGATTTTCTTCAAATCCACCATAACCCTCCTCTTCATCCTCCTCTTCTCTGATTTGCCTCTTTCTTCTACTCTCCAACACCATTATCACAAAGAAAGGAACCAACATGAGGAAAATCCATAGCCATATAGCCATGATGTTTCAAGTTTCAAGTTTCAAGTTTCTAGCCTGCAAAACAAATGGAGAAATGCCAAATGGGAATAGGAAATGTAACATAGGAAAAAAACAATTGAATTTTTAAGTTTTAAGCACAATAAAATGCAACATTCAAGAAAAAAAATCAAGTTTTCATTTTTAAACAACTTACAAATTCATCCTAGAAAATACAAAATTATATTAGAAGACCTACCTCTTTCTTGCAATCCTCCTGTTGCCTTGCAGCTTGCTCCTTGCTCTCTCCTTGTCACTTATGCAACTCCACTCTCAAGCTCTCCTTGCTCCTCTTTCTCCTCTCACTCTCTCACTCACTCAACTACAAACAATAAACAAAATGAGCCTCCCTCCCTCTTAAAAACAAAATTATTTTTTCAACAAACAAATTTCTCGCTGGCTGGAAACGTTTTTTTTGTCGAGGAGCGTCCAGGAGCGAATGCTCCCCAACCGCTTCCGGCGTTTAAAAAACGCTCCCGAAGCGTTTTTTAAATGCCGGAAGTGCTCAGGGAGCGTTCACTCCCGAGCGCTTCCGGAAACTCTCCCGAAAAGTCAGGGAGCGTTTTTACAGGGTCGGAAATGCGCTCCCGAAAACGCTCCCCTCAAGAATAATTTTTGGGAGCGTGTTTCCGTGCGCTCCCAAAATGCTCCTGAACGGAGCACATTTCGGGAGCGAGAACGAGGGGGGGGGTGAAGCTTCCCTACAACCCTGGCCAAGAGCATGCCACTGCAAAGGCTCAGATATTTTTGGTGTGGGCATGTATCTTTGTTTTCAGTTAATAATATAAATAAAAGGCTGCATTTCTAGATCCCGTCTATGTTCATGATTTTTACTGAATGACTTTTTTTTATTGAGAACACTAGAATGTGCTAGATCTGACTAAATTATTAAGGTTTGGGATCTTACATTGTGTTTTTTTTTTTAAATATGTTTTTGAATACATAATTAAATCAACACCACCTTGATAAACCTCTAAGGCACTTGGGTTGTGCAGAGTTCATAGATCAAGCTTGTGACTCCAGTAAATGCTTGCCAGATTTTGGGAAAATTTGACTATAAAATCATTGGAAAACCTTCAAAACATAGAACATTTTGACTACAGCATTGCCAACATGTTCTCATTCATCAAGTAAACAATAATATGATCTCACTGTAGATTTGACCCCCTTCTCTAATTAGCCTTTACTTGTGGAAATGAACCTGACAAGATTCTAGCCAGATTTCATTCGTCATGTTTGTTTTAAAGTGAAATTCCTTGGGATGCTAAAAAAGGGAAAATTGGTTAGACCTGCTGATGTGACATGAGACTAGTATAACCCAAATTCATACCTCATGATTTATTCAATTACTACATTAACCAACATTTCCCCTTACCAAAGGGAAGTTCTCAACATCGCTTTTGAGCTATAGTCTGAAATAATGTAATATTATTCCTTCAAGTACATTTTTTACTATTATTTATTATTTCTTATTTCAATCCAACACATGCTAAATATTTGAAATGCATGTTTATTTTTAGTTGTTGCTTATTTAAAATGAAGAAATATAAAAAGGAGGAATTTATTGTGGTGTTCTCTAATCTCGCAAATTTAAGGTCTTTGCTAAGGAAACTTTTTGGTTAATATGCAAAGAGAGAGAAGGCAATGAAAGCATCTACCACCAAGCATATAGAGAGAACTTTTTCCCTAGAAATGCAGGTGCCAAGTTCTTAGGAAGGTCTATTCCTTGCAAATTATGTAGGCTTATTCCAATGCACTAAAATTTCAAGCTCCATGACCTAAATTCTAGGATACTAGTGATCACTGAAAATTAGTGAGAAAAAAGGTGAAAAGGTGGCATCCATGCCTTATTTCCAAGCTTGGCAGCAAGCTTTGATCCACCAAGGAAATTTCTTAATGACATACTTCTATAACAAAGCTAGGAACAATTTACCTACTAATGATCAACAAATCAAAAATTAAACATTCCTTCTTAAACTGGGGTTAATTCTTTGCTCGTTGGTTATGAGCTTTGGATAAGGCACCTAAAAAAACTAATAACCATATGTGTGTTCGCAAAGATAAAAGAATCACTAATATTTGGTGATATTTTCCTCTTCCTACCAACATGTCAATCCTATGTACTATATTTTAGATATTTTCAACCTGTGTGACCTTATGTGTTGGTGAAAACAAACCCTTATAAGTTTCAGATATGGAATCTAGTGATAGAAAATTGACTCTCTAATAGTAGATCAACCAACAAACGGCCTTATGCTTATTATATTATATAATTGCAGCGTTGTTTGGAAGGTTTTAAATATATTGCTTGTCGTCTTTTAACAGTGCAAAATTTGTTGGTTTGGGAAGGAACAACCAAGTTCTTTCATAAAATTCCCAGTGCTCTTTTATGTGTGAACAATCTGCATATCACAAATGAAAAATATATCAACCCAAAAACACTCATCTCAAGAGGAGCTTCGGAAAAGACAGATCTTTACACCAAACCACCAAATCCCCATCTTGAACAACTTGCTCATGCTACAAGAGAGGGAAAGGTAGAGCCAAGTCACTGAAATTAATGCATACATAATAACATTATATAGTAGAATCAATATCACTATATTAACTCTACATATACAATTCACAACTAAACATGGTCAAGCAACACATGATATCAATCTCATAACAACCATATCTAATACCTAACATACAACCCTAAGGACTTATTTTCACCCCAAGATCTAGTGTTGGAACCTTGCTCTGATACCACCTATAATACACCCCCTTATCCATTCCAAGAACCAAAGGTGGTTACTAAGATAAATGGATTCCCAATGTATAGTGATGAGAATTGGGTCTACAAATTTCACCCCTCTTTTATTTTCTTTCTTTTTACCTTCTGAAAATCTAGTAATCATGTGTTCTTTCTTTTTACCTTTTGCTGATTTTAACTTCTCTAAACATCATACATTTTTCAAGTTTGTGTTCAATTCTTCAAATGATGAGAATGATCAGTTCTCCAAAATTTTCACCAAACTTGGTTCGCACAAGTCAGCCACAATCATCCAACTCAGATATCATATTTTTCTATAAATTATAACTAATTTTTCTTATATATGGATTTTGTCTAGGAGGGTCAAGTAAAAATGCTTGAACTGTGCATTGAGCACGTGTTCCTAGCCCTCATAATCAAATGAATTTACTGTCAAAGCATAGGAGTTGATTCTAGGTGACAAGCCTATTTCCATGTTCAATGAGCGTAAAAAGTTTGATACTATAGTTCATGATTAAGCATTGCACGTGGCATGATACCAAGGTATCAAAACCATTCTATGAGCAATTGCATTTTCCATTGTCGTTATCGTTATCTTAAATACTGATACTCAAATTAGAGGAAATCCCAAAACCTCTGATAATTTTCTTTTTTGATCTGATCAAGCTTTTTGAATGGCAGAATCCAAGAATTCCAATCAACGTGCACAGAAAGAATTGTATCCACGCACCTTGGAAATGTCGGCATATTGGGCGCGGACCCAGCAAGGAATGGCACAAAGGGAAATATGGCAGCGCTGGTCGACATCTCCATTCACTATTTGAAGGCGTAATGACAAAGAGGAAGGAAGAGGTTTTACTTTTTGGAATTATTTGATGGCCTTCAAAGAAAGACCTCTCATTTTGTGCCCCTTTAGAATTTATGAGATAGGTACAATACCTACTGCAAGAAAGCAAAGAAATTATCTATGGTTGTGCCTAGAATGGTAAGGGGATTGAGGCCCTTCAACTCTTTCAAGAAATGAGAATGACAGGCATCAAGCCTAACCAAATCACCATTAGAAGTATTCTCTTTACATGTTGTCATTTTGGTCTAGTACATAAAAGTTGCCACTATATCAATGTTATGAGTAGAGATCTTTTCATCACACCTACAACATATCACTGTGCTCGTATTGTCAGGCGGGGCATTTGGATGAGGTAGAGGCATTCACTAAAGTCATGCCCTCTGGATCTGATATGGTTATGTTAGCATCCTTATGGACATGATAAGTTTTAGAGCCCTGCCAAGTACGAACCAAACTTAACAAGCCATCAGATTCAAATGCCTCGTGCCTTATATGAGCACTCATGTCAAGGGGGAGATAGGTGAATCGAATGCAGAGCACATGTTTGAGCTTGAACCTCAAATTTTCACGACATACATTCTTCTGTCTGAAATTTATGTTGTAGTTGCTAGATGGAAAGATTTTTGAAATGCAAGAACGTGATGGAAGGCACCGAAGTGACAAAACAGCCAAGATGTGGTGATTGAGGTTAGAAGTAAGTTGCATATGTTCCTTGTGGGGTACTAGTCTTACACACAGTCAAAAAATATACCATATTAGAAAGCCTAGCTTCCTATGGGGGAGGATGGATGTATCCAAGCATAGGTTTTATCCATGATATGGAGGATTAGCACCAATGATAGAAAGATACAGTAAATAAGCAGGATAGCTCATTCCCTCTGTGTACAAGCACATTGTGCAAAACTTCTAATCGTAAGCGTTCCTTGAGGACATGTAGTACGCTTCTATCCACTTTGAAGCATAAAAATTGGAAATGGGGTTCGGAGATGGACTAGAAGTAACATATTTGAACGTATAAAAGGATGGCTTTCAGAGTCTTAGACAATTCTATATCAACTCAGCAGGAACTACCTGGCACGATTATGTGGACCCAAGAAAAAAAATGACATTCAGGTTAGAATAACCATACCATTACAGTTGAGTCACCAGGAAGGTATGTGAATAGAGGAATATGCAAGCCAGTCACACTCAAGAAAGAAAGAATGTTGAAAAAACTCGTGCATACAAGTACAGTAAATCCACATGGTCAAAGGCAAATCATGAGATCAACATTATGTCATATACACCATCATCAACACTTCAAATACAACTTGAGCAATGTTAACCCCATAAGAAGGCATAATTCATACAATCAATTGACATATAAACAATCCTAGAAACATAAATATAAGATTCCTTACTCACTGCAATCGTAATAGATACTTATCTCAAATATAAACTGTGCAACTGAGTCGGGAACTGCAACTCTCTGCAACATAATTAGCTAAAATAGGGACCAATAACCTCCACCCACTAACTTAGTATGCAACAATCGATCTTCAGTCAGGGATTCTAGAGGTCTGCCACCTCCACCCTCAATAAACACAAGGGGATCTAGAGTCTTTAAGTCTCCACCCTCAATCAACACAAGGGAATCCAGAGATTTCAAGTCTCCACCCTTAATCAACACAAGAGAATCCAGAGACTTCAAGTCTCCACCCTTAAATCAAAACACAGTGGTTCCACCCAGCCTTGGGAATCCAGAACCCACTGCAAAAACCAAGATAACAAGCAAGGAAGGCCTTAAAATTCTCCTTACCAAGAGTCCAAGGAAACAAGTCTCCACCCAGCTGTCAAGGGAGTCCAGAGAAAACCATCTCCACCCTTCAGCCCTATGGGGAATCCAGAGACCCCTGTTCCTCACCTGAGAGAACTCTTATGGACCTCCACATGCTCAAACAAAATTTTCTTGTATGCTTTTTTCTATGAAAATGTTGATTTTTCCCTCATATTTTTTCAATATTCAATTGGGAAATGCGATCTCTAGAATTAATATCAACCTTAATCAGAGTGATTGAAGATACTTACACCTACTGGACCACGGTAATCTGCATTTGTAACGCCAACACTAAACTGGACCACGGTAATCCACATTTGTAACCTCAGCACTAACATCTACGGAGTGCTTCCAAGCAAGCCCAACCTAGGATCTATTCGACCATATGTGCCTTCAGATATGGCTATAGGGCCTAGGCCAATCTGTGAGCACCACGACCTTCTCTCGGACGATCACCACACAAAGAGTCACATTAGGTAAATCATGTCCAGCAACCAAACTTGAGCACCTGGATAGTAGAATAGCATTAGGCGAAGGTTTCTTTAAATGCAACATTGGCTCAAGGATGACTTTCACGCCATGTTCATTTAAGAAAATGGCATTCCCATTCATCGATATGCCCCCTTGGGTAGCCTATATCAACCTTCTGCATCTTTGGGACAGGCTCCCCTGGCTCTGGATTGTTTGGAGCTCCATCCTACTGTTAAAAGTTGTTCCATAGTTAGTTGTTCCATAGTTAATGAAATACATTTTGGCACTTTATTATCTTAAAGCAATGACTGTTACAACTGTGAACATTGATCCTGTCAATGAGAGAGAAATGCCTCACCCTCTCTCCTTATGTGCGAGATCTATCCCTTTAGACAGCTGCCACAATTCACCATTATATTTTCAAAGGAGTCTTTCATTCGACGCACTGATGTGACAGCTCCCGATCCGCCCCTCCGATGATGGCGAGCCTTATTTCAGCGGCCCTAGGCGCATTAATGGGGGGCGCAGGGCCTATGGCAGTTGAAATAAGGTTCGCCCTCCGACGACCCCTCTCTTCTCCAGCCCGATGGTGGACCCCACCTCTCCAGCTTCCGACGGCAGCGAACGGCGATGGAGCCGAGCGCCTCCTCCACCACCTCTCCCCTAGCGCTGCTCCTCCTCCCACCTGCCACCCCCACGACCCCAGCCACCCACCTCCATCAATGCTCCACAAATTTTTTTGAAGAATTCTGCGGTAGAGAATTTTCATTTTCAGTTTCGCGCGTTTCAGTCGCTCGTCGATCGCGCCTCTTTTGCCAGGGAGGAGCATCAACCCAGACAGACTCTTTGCTTGCTACCAGACAGACTCTTTGCTCTGCTTCTTCTTTCTCGGTATTCTTTCTCGTTGGAAATTTTGAGTGAGTGAGGGTTGTGGGTGCAGTTTATTTGGCAGCAACTGGATTTCCGGAATCTGTAATTATTTCAACTATACATTTCTATTGACTAAATTTTCTCAACAAAACATCCATATTGGTTGAATGTAGGTGGTAACTGGAGCCGTGTTATAAGCGGTAGGAGCAGCAAAATTACAAACGTCCGGGCGAGGGCTTTTACAGCGGAACAGGAAGCCCTAGTTAAGAAATCATGGAATGCCATGAAATCAAATGCTGCCGAAGTAGGGTTTAAGTTCTCTCTAAGCTAATTTTGTATTAGCAATCGCGGCAATCTGTGTGTTCCCTTCAACAAATCTTCTTCCTTAAAACTATAACAGGTCATTGAGTTATGCAAATCCTTTATTTGGTTACAGAGTGTTTGAGATTGCACCTTCAGCCAAACAGCTATTCTCGTTTTTACATGATACTGAAGTCCCAATCGAAAAGAATGCAAAGCTTAAGGGGCATGCTCTTACAGTTTTCAAAATGGTAAGATTTATTCCAGTTTTCAAAATAGTAAGTTTATTAAGATTATTTCTTATGATGAAAAAAAAACAGAGACCCTCTACCATACCGGATTACAATATGTAACAGAGCTGAGGCAACAAATATCGAAGCTATATGCATTCTAGAAGAGGGCAGATTGGCATTATAACAAAATAGACAAGAGTATTGGAGGATATTTGTTGCCTCTAATTCTATAACACATTGTATTCTCTTATTGGAATGGATCTATAATTTGCATATGTTTCTTTACTACTCTATCTATGCAATATATACAGAGTACAAAAAAATCACAATCCCAAGGGAGACGAGGACCTATTGCACATATACAACAGTAAAGAAACAAAACCACAGACAAAAAAATCAGCAGGGCTTCTTAGATGCAGTGACAAAGTCTGTCTCTGCATCTAAGAAGCACTGCAGCAAGAATAAATATCTGTTCAACAGTGCTTCAGAGTCTGTCACTGCATCTAAGAAGCATTGCTGAAAGTATGTTAATTCTTAGTACTTGTTACTGTCTCTGCATTTGTTTCTTTGCTACTGTATCCTTGTAGTATATCTTTGCCTTCGGTGGGACTGTGTTTCTTTTTTTTTCACATTTCAGTCATGGCATATGACTGGTTTTGATTGACTTTAAATAGATGTAGACACGAATATAGAATTTAACATGCCGTCTATCTTCTGGTTTTGCTAAACTTGAATTTCACAAAAATCTATACCACTTACTTTCTTCTCTGGTAAGTAAGCATAACAACACAAAAACTTCATGAATCTTACTGTTACGACATTGCAGACTTGTAAATCTGCTATTCAACTATGAGAGAAAGGAACGACAACATTCTCAGAATCAAACGTCAAGGACTTGGGGAAGCTTCATTTCAAATATGGAGTAGTTGATGAACATTTTGATGTAAGTGCAGAGCAAAATCTCATGAAGGGTTTTTCGTTCATTTCATTTAAGCCCATTTTGTAAAGAATGGTATTTTTGTTGACTTAGAGTAAAGACAGAGAAACTTATAGCAACAAATGTGTTTCATAAAGTACCTCCCTAGAATGATAAGAACACACTGAAATCTGCAAGATCTTGTGAATTTTAATGACTTCAGTCTTCAACTCTACATGAAATGGACAAATTTTGGAAGTGCAGCTGGAATCACTTTAAATGGCCTCTAAATGCTGATTATTTGTTTTGATCTCAATCTTTTGCAGGTCGTTAAATTCTGCTTGCTCGAGACTATTAAGGATGTTGTTCCAGACATGTGGTCTCTAGAAATGAAAACAGCCTGGGATGAAGGCTATACCCAATTGGCTAAAGCTATCAAAAGCGAAATGAAGACTGTGTAACCATGAGTGCCCTGATTTTGTTGCTGATTATTGACAAAGTCTGGGCAACTAATACCTCGGAGGAATTTAAGATATTGGCTTATGACTTTTCAAGAGATGATAAAGTTTATTTCTTGATAACCTGAAGACTTTGGGAGCAGATATTATTATTTTTTCATAATTAGTAATAGACCTGAATGTCTCAAGATGGTTTTCATTGAGATTTATGAGAAACCTGAATGTCTCAAGATGGTTTTCATTGAGATTTATGAGAAGTAATTAAAAACGATAGCTTCGGAGTTGTCTACTCAGCTTACAGAATAATCCAGTAAAAAAAAATCAAAAAATCAGGTAGTTGGAGTGTTTGAATTGTATTTTTATAGTGAAAATGGATTCAGCACTATCAAAAATCCTCAAGGCACCTAAAATACTGAAGTTTAACAACTATAAACAAAATTCTGATAAATCTTTGCCGGAATTTGTCAAAATGTTTGCCAAATTCTGAATTATTCTGAGAGTTTTTTAGACTCAGACATTAGCTCCTATCAACTATACATAATGCCCCAGGTCATTGTTCTAAGATCCCTGAGTAGTTTTTACACCTCTTATACAGTCCTGAAAATAAGGAGATCCATTTACACCCAGATTTCCATAAATCGCTTCAGTTTTTTTTTTTTTTAATAAAACCCCTGCAGATTGTAAAGGGTTTTACTAATATAAATTGGGTTAATAATCATATTGTACATAATTACAATTCTTTGAACAATAATTTCATGGAATATTGGGCTAATAATGCTATTGTTTTGAACGATTTTCCTTCTTATGAATTTATTTGCAATTCCACCCCATGAAGCTATATGCAATTTAGTAAAAGTTGATATCTTAGTGCACTTGAAACTTGGTTATCAACCATTTTAGTAAGTAATTTAATATCTATTTTAACCGCAAGTAATATACTTGAGAATTAATAATTTATCATTTAACTAAATCAACTCATATATATCATGGCCAATATTCAAATCTACTATTATTATTGATAATTAATAATCAATAATAATAAATATTCATGTTTAATTTTATTTTATTTTAATATAAAAGCTAAATTTTAATACTTTTAATTACATTATATATATTTTGTTTCTAAATATTAAAATTATATCTTTGCCATTAAAATATTCATACTTAAAAAGCTTATAAAAAATATAATTTTTTAATAAAATAAGGAAATTACAATTATTTTTTTCTAGCAAAAGAGGGAGAAAGCATTAACCATTAAAATGTCCCGCTTTTATTACAATGCTTGAAGAAACTAGAATGTCTTCTACATGCTGAGAAGAAATGACCAATGACCAATAACCAACAAAAATGAATTACATGCTGAGAAGAAATGACTAATAATCAACAAAAATGAATTAGGGACCGAAGGCTATATTGAAAGAGTTGTGATTACATAAAGTTATATTGAAAGAGTTGTGATTACATAAAGTTTAGTATCAAACGCTAAAGTTTATGATAAATTAATTTATATTATATGCAAAGAAGAAATGTCCAATAAGCAATAAAAGTAAATTAAAGTAAATTAGGGACCTGATATTATGTTGGAAGAGCCGAAACATGTTTCTAAAAGCATTGTAAAAGTTTACCATGCAAACCAATTTATCTTTTATTTGGAAGATAAATAAACACAATTGGATTTGTTAGTTATAAGTGGTATAAATGGTCTCCTAGGCTTTTATATTTCTACTATTGCTGAATTTCTTATTGCTATGTTGCACGAGTTCTTTTGTACCCGCATACTTTGGGTATGGAGTTTTTCTCCACAATCAAGCCTACTTAACTTGCTACCCCATTTATAAAACCTTAGCAAGTATTGTGCCTTGTGAACCGTTCAAGTAGAGCTCCCTTTACTCTTTGTATTTAAGTATGAGGGGTTTCCGCAGTGCATTATATTAGATATCATTTTTTGGGATTCAACTACGTTAAGTAAGTCATTCATCTATGATCATGATTTTTGAATAGTCCACTTAGGAGGTGAAGAAGTGGGATTGAAACTTTGAATAGTCCACTTAGGGGGTGAAGAAGTAGGATTGAAACTAGTGAAATGAATCACATAGTGTCAATCATCACTTCTGGGGCTTGCACTCGGTAACCAGGACTTCTCGGGAGGTCACCCGTCCCAAAACTCCTCTGGCTCAAGACTATTTTAATTTTATTTTCAACTGATCTCTTTACAGGTTCACTAAAATTTCAAGTGTGAGCGCTCTTTGGTCATTCACATCCAAAGAACACCCACAATTCAAATTTGAGTGAATTTGTAAAGCCATAAGTCAAAAATACATTTAAAAAAATGTTTTCTTTCTTTTTTTTAAAACTTCATAACTCTTATTTGATTGTTTTTACTATCATTTTATTATCTTCCTTAGGAGGCCCATTTTAGACTTAAAAATTCCCTTAATGTTTAGCAAAAATCGTTGGGTGGAGGTAGGTCTCTTCTCCCACAAACAGAGGGATCTCATGCGCCAAATTGGCTTGACTACGACCTTAAAACGATATATAAGTTAAATATTGTGATTTTTTTTTTTTTTCATCAGGTTTAAATCACAATTAGAACAATGGGGTTTGTTTTTAATAGGTTAAATATTAGGAAAGTGTTTTAAAGTTACAAAAGTTAGCTGAGAAAGTTTGGATCATTTGGGAATGGTAATATTGAAGCTTATATTTATGAGGGTTTGTAAAAATGCAATGGAAGAGAGGGTTAAATAAAAGGAAGTAATCATAGTACAATGTGGTGTTAGAGACTTCATATTTCTCATTCTGAAAATATTTTGTAATGACAGGCATTCCGGATATTTGGTTTTAAATTTTGAATCAACATTGTAAGAGGAGGATGATTAATGGAAATGCTTGTAAGTTAGACTGTATGAGTAAAATGTTATGTGTAAGCATTTATTGTTTTTGGCAACATATTTCCTTTGGCAATTTTAAAAAGGGTTGAAAATCTATAATTTGTAAAAAATTGAACACCTATAATTTGGTAAGGGGTGAGATATTATTTTGTATTATTTGGAAACATCTTCATTAGAACTAATGATATGGTATTTTTTTGTTTGTTTGTTTTATTTAGATATTGATGGCATTTTATTTATTTATTTATTTTTTGTTTTATTTAAGCACATTAACTTATGAGGGAATATGTTATTATTAGACATCAAATTATGAAAAAGAAAATATTAATATCACACATTCATCAACCTTACAAGTTCTTTGAAAGAATTTTAATTAACAATAACCCATTGTTATATAAGGAGAATATGTCACTTAAGAAGAATTGAACTATAATGAGGAAATAAAGGGTATATAAGGGAAACAAGTCATTTAAGAGAATTGAACCATGATAAGGGAATCACATTACGTTGTTTAAATTATTTACTGGACACATAGCTTTTGATGAACACATATATATCATAAAATATCTCCAAATACCATATTTATAAAAATACCATATTATACCATATTTAAAGTATCTCTAAATACCATATTTATAAAAATGTTATCAATATCTATACACTAAACAATGTAAATACTTTTAAATATTTACACTTGTATTAAAATTAACATCATGTTTCTAATAACAAGTGTAATATGCATGGTCACTCTTAGTACTTGCTTTTACAAGAAGTATTTGATACCTAAAGTAAAAATAGTAAAGAGCTAAAATTACATAAATCCCATCTTACAACAATAAGACAATTGCATTTAGACCAAAGAATGTAATAGCTTTTGATGCATTTGGAAATAATTTTGCAACAAACATTTTGGTCTTGTGGTATAGACAAATGCTTTTAACAATGGATAAGGTGGGAGGTTTACCAAGAATGAAAGTAAATATGATGCCAGAGAGAAACACACATTTTGAATAGTGAGAAGAAACACTTGGAAATGATAAATGCCCCTTTTTCAAGGAATTTTTCTCCAATTTTGTTCAATAGATGATGAAGCTTGGCAATGTTAGAGGGAATATTTGTTCCAAAAAGTGAAACACTTTGGACAATGCACCACATTCAATCATTCTCCTTAACATTGGCTTGATCCTCTTAATATTTATTTTCATTTATTCAATATCTGCTTATAAGATGAAAATATTTTCTTTATTAAATCATTATTCAAATATGGCTATTCCAATAATTGAAACTATATGAAAGAACTAAGGTTGGATTTAAATCATTATAAGTTTTAAGCTCTCATTTTTTGATGGGATAATAAATTGATTAATTTATATATATTTTTTAAATTTCAACTTTTGTTATATGAATTACTGATTTAATTTTATTGTACATATATTGAGGTAGAATGAAACAATTTTATTTATGATTTCAAAAATATTAATTGAAATATTAATTTTTGTTAATATATTTAATTTTAAAGGATTGTGTTTTATTTATCAAACATGCTGACCAAAGAAAAACATTAATTGCTTACTAAGGGGAAAAAACTTTAATAAATTTTGATGGATAGTAACTACTAAAAAGTCAGCACATTTATATTTTTTGCTCCTACTTAATAAAGTGCTGAAGAAAACATAAATAATGGTGGGTAGTAACAACTGTGGTAAGTGTTATGCAAATATTTGCTTAGAATATGATGGGTAGTAATTGATAGTAAATATGTTATTTACATGAATATGAACTATTTCAAAGGATTTTGTTTTTTGATAGTTTCCTATGAAGCTTAACAATGAAAACTCCAAAAGTATCTAAAAATCGTGGCATAAATATTATAACTACATCAAAAAATTATGGCAAAAAATATGAGACAATTATCCACATGGAATTGTGTTGTGCAAAGGCTTATGACACTATTAAATTTTTTTTTAATATAATTTTTATATAACCAATTAGAAAATACCAATTTACATTTAAAAAAACGAGTCGTCTTTAAGTTTCCAACGGATTTCAAATTAATATTTTCCACCATCTAATGTTTCATTCTCCTCAAACACATTTGACCAAAGGATGGAGATAAAAATGTTGCAGTGAAATTTGAAATCACAAAACAGTTTAAGGCATTTGCAGAAAGCATGCCAATTCTGCTACTGAATGAAAATGTGCCTATGTATTACAGTACTATCAAGCAAATTTATTGTTTTCCAACATAGCATTTAAAAGTAAACCACAAATATCCATTAACTGCATCATTGAATTCCTGATGTTCTCTTTTCATTTATATAGAAAAAATGAGGTACATGTACACACTTGCAGCTTATCAGAAGCTGGAATAATTTTAAGCTCTTCTAACCCTAGCTAGGGAAACCAATATAACCATAACAACAAAGTGCTCCACACTAGGAATCACATGTAACCAAAGCTGGCCACTTCACCATGAATCTGTATATCGGACAATAAAAAAAAGAATGCAGTTTCTATCACAACTTTTTTCTGAAGCCAATTTCTGTGTTGTCTCCCAGTTTTGTAATGTCAGTGACTCAATCATCTTCGGATAGAGGGGGACCCATTGAAGAAGTTGTTGTGTCTGTAACATGACAATACATTTTTCATCAGAGAAGATAATAAGATGTCAAGTAATAAATGCATCAGAATACAGAGAAGATCAATTAAAAGTCTCATCCTAAGCACCTTGACTCATCTGATAAAAAAAGTTATAGTGTGTCTTTGAACATCCTTCATCTGAAATCACATTAATTGGACGTTCCAGCCCTGCAAACATTCCAGCACTACATTAACAACATGAACAACAACTAGTGCTAAATGTAAGGAGCGAAGACAATGCAAACAAACTTGGAAATTCACCAATTTCCGTGATGTCAGTGGCCCAATCCTATTCTGGTCGAGGGGGGCCCAATGACGAACCAACTGTGTTTGTAAGATGACTAACTCAAATGAGGGTTATGAAACTATAAAGTAAACAACACACGAAACCAAGTGAATCGATTAGTGCCATGAGACATGTAACAAGTATTCACATAACTGAGATTTCTATTACCAGAGAATGCATTGAGTTTGACAAATTTAAGATCCAAATAGATCTACTCTGTATTGAATTCAGGAAACTCTTAAAAGAATAGGATGTGTAATTATCCCCATGTAGGATATAGAATTTTCCTTTGATGGGTGCAATAAGTTTTCCCTAATTGAAACCTTATGGTTTAACAACATTGTGATCTAAAGACATTCTTGTGATATCATCTTCTTTGAGTAATATTGTGATCTCAATTAGATAATCCTATTTCTCATTTTGTGTAAAGGATTCATTAATTTGGTTCTCCTTGCTTCTCATTGGTTATTTATTTATAGTACTTGTCATTTTTTGAGATTGCTAATCATTGGATAGATCTTGAAGTGATTTCTATTTAGCACTCTAGTGATCTTGTTTCATTATCACATTGTTCTAATTGAGATTGTTCCTAATATTGATCTAAGTACTTTTTATTGAACATCATAAGAATATAATCCTAAGTAATTTAACTTAAGGTACTTAAGAGGCTATTTGATAATCTCATTTAAGGAAAACACTCATAACTTGCACTTCATCCTAGGATTAATTGTGCACTAATTAATTTACCTCCAAGCATAAGCTTGGTTGATAAAAAGATAGGACCACCTTTCTCACCTAGTTTGTGAATTTTATACCTTCACTTTTGGTTAACACAGTGACCTTGTAGTCATCAGGGCCACATGGGCCTGCAACATAGGAGGCATTCAAGTAGCTAGAACTCCAGGGGAGGCATTTCCCCTAGGTTTCTCTCCACAACCTACATTTGAGACCAACTTCAAAAAGAATGAGAGAAATGATTCACTTAGAATACACATTTAATCTAAAATTAATCAAGAGATTGCATTTCCCTTAGTTCTAGGTGTCGCATTTCATATAAGATATTTTTCATCTTGGCAACAACTGCTTATCCAGTAGCTTGGAAATTAATCTATATTATGCAAGTAATTGACTCCTAAGGCACTTGTCTCATACTTCAAAAATTTATTAAATCTAATCAAATTGTGCTAAATAATCTTACATTTCCAATTATTATCTTCAACCAAGTTGTTAGGCCATTTAGTTGTGTCTCATGAACTCATTGTTTAATCAATAATAGGGATTAACCCTCTTAGCATGCTGTAGGGAGACAACTTAAACATAGAAGGCCAAGATCATAGTGACAACCCCTGCCTTGAGCATTGTCGCATTCACATATACAATTTGAGCGACAAAACAATGCAAGAATGATGCCTACTAAATTGATAAAAGTTGTGCTAATGAAATATTGTGTGGACCAGACAAGTGCTAGTCATGTTGAATGGGCACATAAAAGTATGGATAGAGCAAGATATAGTGAAAGAGATCTCAGTGGTATGGAAAAGAGAAAATAAGGAATGAATATGGAGTGACATAGAGTGAAAAATCCAATGTGTAATGAGTGAACACCCTAAGGGTTTTGGTCCAAGGCATTTCCCTAAGAAGTTGTAAGAATTGGTGTTCAAGTAGACATGTTGCATGGGAGAATGCATTGTTGTAAGGCCTTAAGATTTTGATCACGGGTGAATTTAGTGCAATGGTGCATGGAGTCATAAAGTTGTGGAATAGACCACTTTGAGAGGTACTTAGGTGGCAGGTGTACTGGTATCCCGGCTTGAGGGGAGGAATGTGAGAACTCAAATTAGATGGTTGATGAATGGGACCAAGTTAATCTCCCCAAGTCAAGTTTAAAGAGGGGGGGGGGGAGATTGTTAGGGTGGTTCAGGTAAACTTGGCTCGGTCAAGTTAACAATGGTTTTTTGGGCTCCAAGTTTATGGGCACCCATGGTTTTTCCCACAGTATTCGTGTTTAATGTAACTTGTTTAAAGGTTGAACAAGTTCCATGTTAACTAGTCTTGCTATCCAGTGGGATCAAACGACGATGTTGTCCAGTGGGATCAACCAACAATGTCTTTAGGAACCACCACTTCTCTCAATGCTCTGTGTTCATAACATAGATTAGTTAGGTGCAACAACTGCTCTTACTTTCTATTTATATAGTATGTTTTCTTCCTTTTAATAAGGGCTTTCAATATATTTATTTTAATATATTTTTTAGAAGCATCCCTAATGTATTTTCGAGCAACTTTACATTAATTAGCATACCAATGGTTGGTTGTTCTATTATTCTTTTTACATGACACCTCAATAAAGAACTTGTTAATGGAAGGAAAAAGGGCTATATTAAAATTATGATAGAGGTCTTTAATGTTGTCCTTATAAGTCAGGAGTTTTAGATACCTATCTATATCCTTTAAGAAGAGATCACCTTTAATTTTGTCAAAGTAAAAAAGCAGGTGTTGTTGATAATCAAAATTTCCTTTGATGAAGCTTTGGTGCATGGAAACGTTTAGAGTTAGGGTTAAATTTTTGTAATCGAAATTACGGTCATTGTCATTAAAGAGATCAAAATTTATTGTTTGGTTGGAAATAAGGATATCATATATCGCATAATCCATGACACTACTATTGGAGCCATGAATACAAGTCACCTAGTTGGAGTATGACCACTTCTTTATACTATTCCAAATTATTATGTTCTAAGAAGTATAAAGCTCAAGACTAGCTCAACATTAAACAAATTATCACTTAGGTCTTCAGACTTTCTTTTGTATGTACTATCTAGAACAAAGTCTTTATCTAGCCATAAAGGATTAGGTTGGAATCATTGTTTAGAAAACAATTTGATTACTTGCACTAGCATTAAAGTCTTATACCAAAAGGATATAATAAATTGTTATATAAATCTTCTTAGCATTTACGTCTTATATTTCTATCCAAAATGTACTGATTGAGAGAGGGTCTATCTTATGGAGTCCAATATGAGGATATTTATTATTATATTATTATTATTATTTATCAGGTCATGTCTCCAATAAGAGGCTATGACTTCTTGTGACCACAAGATGAATCCTTTATTCAAGGAACCTTAAACTCAACATGTTCTCATGTTTAAACTAGAAAAATAATATCAATTTCACTAAAGATCCAACTTAACATATAACCTTTACACCACATGGAAAGCCATGAGAATACCAAAAAAAAGAGAATTAGAAGTGTCCAATTTTTTTTTTAATAATAATCCTTATGGTGTATTTCCCTAATAATAACTTTTCTTTATATAATTATTGCCAATTTATTTTTCTTTCCTACTTTCTTTACCTTTTGAACTTTTCTTAACTTAACTTGGTATGTTGCAATGGTAGTCTTTATTTATAAATATTTTCGACTCTATTCAAGGTTATCACTAACACTTCAAATCTAGTGACAAGGTCTAATTATTACATGGTATTTCCTTTTTTTGCTTGTTAAAATTTGGTGATATACATTTTGTCAAACAATTTCAATTATTTAGAATGTGCTTTTGAATGCATAAATAGATTCAATTCTAGAGCATTAAATTTATGTGGATTAAGCAACTAAAACTTATGATTCCAAAAAATCCCTCTCAAGACAAAATTGATTAGAAAAAAAATCTAATAATTAAATTATACTTAATCCAAATTAAAAGTTAAGTTACAACATGTAAGTTTTGAAGTTTTTCTTCAAAATTTGGCCATTTTTTGGCCCAAACCTTTATTTTTGTTATTTAAAAATAGGTTTTTGATTACATATAGGATTCAACACCCTTAAAATCCCATAAAGCTCAAATTGTGAACATTTTACAACTCAAAATTGTGATTCCAAAAATTCTCTAACAAATTTTAAACAAATTAAACCAAAAATCATCAGAAACATAAAACAAAAAAATTATACAGTTTAAACCACAAACTAAAAACAAAAAAATTACTTCACAACACTTTTAAACACTTTCCACATAACGCTCCCAGCAAACTAACAATACTGTCATTCTACCAGCCTTAATAGTACCTTAATAACGTCCAAGTGCAACTGTAAAAAATATGACACGATGATCGTGTGATCCACAACAAAGATGGAAAGGCGCAGCATCGTCACGGCATTGCTATTTGTGAAAATATAAATGGGATGTTTTAATATTAGCTTAGTTGAATTTCTTGATGATGTAGACTGTGATGAGGGGGTATTGCAAACTGCTTGGTCGTTATAGCTGCATTGATGTAGATATTAACATCAGTAATACATTTAAATTCTTGAACATATTCTCCATGAAAAGTCTCCTTAGGCAATTTAGCTAAATTCGATTGATATCTTGAGAACATTTGCAGAAAATGTTAGTTCGTACACGTTGATTAGAGTATCAAATCAATGGAGTTTCGGCGGAACTGATTACATTGGACGCCTGTGGTGGAACGTTTGATATTGGTGTTGGAAAGTCTAGATTTGGTTATTATACAGGAGACACTGGATTTAGTTCCTAAGGACAGTAAGCTAAAAATTGCTCTAAGGCAGGCTATAATATTAGGAGTTTAATATGTTTAATGATAAAAAATATTATTTTAGATATGGCTATTTGGAAATGGTTATTACTGTGTTACTGCTTTCATTCATGGATTGTTAATCACAAAGAAAAAGTTTCAACCGAATGAAAGCAAGCAATCACCTTATATAGAAATGGGTGGAGTTTACATATATTAGAATAGTAGATAGTAGAAATGCTACTGCTGGGAAACTGGGTTCAATGCGTCAGTTACAGTAACCTGAGCATAGAAATCTGTCCAATGCATTAGTTACATAGCCTGAGGATAGAAATATTTTCGTCAAATTTCCAAAATATTATCAAATCTGCCAGATATAAAAATGGAAATATATCGTCCAACTTTACTGCAAAAGACATCAATTTACATGAAAGATTTTTTTTTCCCAATATTATTTATGAGGAATTGTCAACATTCGTCATGGTATTTACCGGATAACCCAAAAACACCCGAATGGAGCCCTCCGCGTGCAAAAGAGAACAGAAACAATAAAGGGCAGAGATTTAATGAAGCTGAAATATATGCAAATGCATTTGCAAATAACATGCTCCTATGAATGAAGATACGCCAAAAGCCCTTCAGGAGACACAGCGACTTCATACAACCTTGTCCCTATCAAAAGCTAGGGATGTTTCAACCTTCTGCGACAACCGGATACTGCACCAGACAACCATAAAAAAGAAGCAGAGCAAAGAGTCTATCTGGTAGCAAGAAAAGAGTCTGTCTGGTTGATGCTCCTCCCTGGTGAAAGAGGCGCGACCGACAAGCGACTGAAACGCGCGAAACTGAAAATGAAAATACTCTCCCATGAAATTCTTCCTTCAAATTTGTGGAGCATTGATGGAGGTAGGTGGCCGAGGTCGTGGGGGTGGCGGGTGGGGGAGGAGCGGCGCCAAGAGATGGGTGGTGGAAGAGGCGCTGGCAGCCATTGTCGTTCGCCCTTCGCTGCCGTCAGAAGCTGGAGAGGCGGGGTCCACCATCAAGCCAGAGAAAAGAGGGGTCGCCAGAAAAGCGGATCGGGAGCTGTCACATCAGCGCCCGATTCATGGAACGAAAGACTCTCCATTTTTAAAGGCTTTGTCCTCATTCAGTTGTGGGGTGCGTTCTGGCACAATATTGGCTGCTCCATTTTTCTTAGAACCCCCGAGATCTTGGCACTCCTCCCTACGTTGCACACTCCCTTTTCATACTCCCTCTTCCCATTCTCCTCTACCTTCCATAGATACTCCTGTGTACCCCTTCCTCATGTAGTTGCCCGAATTGTCAACTTCAATTTGTTTTTTCTACCTGTCTCGTTAGAATCCCCAGGCTAATCAAAGTCATGCCACATAGCTCCCTGTCCCCCAGATTCTTTTGTTTATTAATTTCTTATTCTGGTGGGTGGACAACTTACCCCTACATGCCTCCAATCACCTTTGTGTTGCCCTTTCAATGGTCACGTGGCCATGAAAAGGTGATGTGGCCATTCAATCCTTGTTGCACACTTCTGGTCTCCCTGGGTGTGGCAAACAATAAAACTATCAAGCAATGATTCGCCTCAACTCTGGAATATGTATCCTTTGTGTTGTATCTATTTCTTGAAGATAGTTTTTGGCTAGGAAACTGTGTCAAGAAACCAACTCAACTTGTTTTAAGTTCAAGTTAGCTTTTGAACTAAAAAGGGTTCCCTAAGATATTACAAGGCTAATTGAGTGTTCATGGCAATGAACAATAGCTTTTTAAGCCCATTGGCTAGATTTAAAGGGGTATTTTGAGAAGTGGTTGTTAATAAGTTAAACTCATTACTTCAGAGAAAAAACCTATCTCTCCAATGGTTTAACCAAAGTGCAACATTCAACATTACAGAGTAAAACAATTGAAATATGAAGATGGAAGACTTAAAAAGATATCAAATAACACATATATCCATACTGAATATTGATATTATCTAATAAGAATGAAAAACGTGGAGAAATTCCTTCAACAGATTAACAACAATACAAATAGGAATTTCATAGAAGGCAGTAATCTTTAGATGCAGGGAAAGTAACATAAAGGGAGAGTTAATTAGCTTGTCCAGTAAAGAATATAACTATGATTGGGAACTAAGGGAGGCCAATACTCAGCCTAGCCTCTCCTTAGGATCCACACAACTTAAAACTGTACGCATGGAAAGATAAAGTACACATGAAAGCACTTACACAGTAAACAAAGTCTGTCCTAAATTAAAGCCAAAAGTCTTTGATTAAAATTTTGAATTATCAAGGTTTTTACAGAATACAAGAGTTTGTTTTTTTTTTTAAACCCAAAAGTGAACCCTCTTTACATTGAAATCAAAGAATTTATAGATATAACAATTCCCAAGCTGTTACCAGTCTTTAGGAATAAGAATCTAACAAGAAACTAAAAATAAATAAGATCTCTGATTTTCCACAGGAAATCAGAAAAATCCTCTGCCTTCAAATTTGGAAATTACTTCTTAGACTGCTGATATTCTACCTTAAAATCTAAATCTGAAGCTATTATGTAGTTGTCCCCTGAAATTTTGTTAACTTCCTTTTAATAAAAAATGTCGACTATGCCATTTGTTCTCCAACTCATCCTATGCAACTTTCACCATCAGTTTAAGCTTTGAATTTCTTTAGCAGTAGTAGAAACTTCTTTTACTTCATAGTTATTTTAAAAGCAGCAGATCCTCAGTATCTACTGGGCAATGTCAAAATAAGACCTTGCTAGATCCATATTGTGACATTGTGCTAAAACTACTTCCATGTTTCTTACCAAGAAAACGTTTTAAAGTAGTTCTTTTCTTTTTCTCTATTTGTGACCGTGCTACCTTGGCTCATTTCGTAGCTAAAGGCATTCCTTTCTTGTGCTCCTTCTAGCTATTGCTGATTCCTTCAGTTTTTTTGAGCAGCATACTTCATGCCAAGTATTTGCAACCATGAAACCTAATGGTTGGCCAACACATCTCATAATAACCTCAGCAAATAGAACTTTTGTGCCAAAGAATGATTCGTCACCCACATTTAAGGGATCGAGTGGTATAAGAACTTTTGTGCCAAAGGATTCGTCACCCACACGATCGAGTGGTATAAAACTCAATATGGATGGTTGTCGAGTTAGTTTGGCAGTTGTGGATTTAAGGAAGGATTTCTTATTTGTTGAAGACGTGAGAGTAGTTTTCTGGTGAGGTTATGCGACAGCTTGGGGTGTTGTTCAGTAATTGATTTCGCGAAATCCATGATTACACACTCGAATTCCCAAGTCATTGTTCAGTGATTGACTTCGGGAGAATCATGATTACACACTTGAATTCCCGAATCATGGATCTTCCGAAGTCAATTACTGAACAACACCCCAAGCTATCGCATAACCTCACTAGAAGACCACACTCATGTCTTCAACAAATGAGAGATCCTTTCCTAAATCAACAACTGCCAAAATAACTCGACAGCCATCCATATTAAGTTTTATACCATTCGATCTCTTCAATAATAGCTTCAGACACCATCAATTCCCTGTTTGCAATAGCTGAACTGCTAGTTATTCTATGGACCAGCCCCCGTCTACCGAGATATATGGTACCAACTGCTGTTCTCGCCAGTTATATAAAAGAGCCATCTAGATACCGAATGTGTCTAGAGTCAGCTTTACAAAATAACCTCTTCATCTAATTTTAAAAGTTCATCATTACCAAATTTACAAACCAAATTCTAATAATTTATATAAAATCTATTACTAATCAATATTGTCCAGCCGCACTGATCGCTCCATCCTTACAGTACCATAGACAATATAACAAACATCCTCATTTGTACAAGAACAGTTGAATATTAGATTGGGAAGAAAATTCCATTCGGAGAACCTTTCAAGTAATGGTGATAACAGATTCAGAAGACAAAGCATTTCGTTTCAGCTGGTCTTATTCAAACTTCTGCTGTAAACTCACCACTTCCTTGTTGGTCATCCCAAATTGCAAATTCTGCACCACTGGTTCCGTTGTTTATAATTATGGATCACCTTCAAGAAGTTCTTTATGCCCAACAACCTGGAGTAGCAAATCTTTGGTTTCAACTTAGTTAGCTCTCAATTATTCACCAATGGCGCACAAATCATCAACAAAATCGACTAGCTCTTGTTGCTCTGCATCCATGGTAACGGGGCCATGAATCTTTGGAGATCTCGGTGTGGATCAAGTCTGTCGGTTGAGTATCTTCATAACGCTCTCTCTAAGGAAAGGACCCGTCACCGTCACCGTTTATTGAGCCATTGTGAATATCTTGGCACAACGACTTCTTTAAGAAGCCCCCGACATGAACACGGCTCCCGTTCTGTGCAAGACTGTAGAAAAGCTAGCAGTACATAATTTGATCAGCTTCCTCCGCCACAAGCAATACCTCATGCAATGTTCACAACTCTTACTAGTCGGCTGGTTCACTCCTCTATGTTGCCACAGAATATTTCGGACCATGCGTTCTAATAAAAATGCCGAAACAACATGGTGCCACACCAGTCAGATCTTTCGTTGGACAACGCACACCACAATACACTCTCTCTAAACACACAAGAGACTCAAATTTACTCTACATCTACATCAGATTATATCTAGGGCCCTCAAGGGAGTTACCTACAGATCCAATGGCTCTGATACCAAATAGGAAAATCCATTGGAAACCAAAACTGCATTACATCACATATAAATATAACCAATATTAGTTCAAAATAGAAATTCTATCTTAATCATACAATCAACTGCAATTAACTAATTGAGAAAATATCTCAACCAAACACCACCAAAGTAGGAACTATATTAGTTGGACTAAATCTCTCAAATCTAACTAATTAACAATCACATAACAATTACATTTATGATGATGAATCTCATTCAATGTGCATAAAATAAGTATGAATTAAATCTCCAAACCTTTTGAGATATCATTAATTTATATATAAAGAACAATTCTTTGACACTATACTGCATGTTTAATATCAATCTTATTAACTGAGGCTAATGGCTTTCAACTGTAAGCAAATGCCCCCATACAAACAATTTGTTGGTGGAGGAATACCATTTACATATACAACTTCTCAATTAATGCACAACTTCGAAAGAAACTGCACATGAGATGTCATAATTTGAAGTTTCTTTCAATTAGTTGAACTTCATTTGAAAGATTGTGCTTTGTCTCCTCCGTCCCTCCACCTAACAATCTCTTTTCATTATCATCATCACTTTGTTCATGAATTTGAATGCTTAAATATTCAGGTAAATCAAGAGTGTCCATTTTGATATGCAATGGGTGTATATAATTCCTATGCTAATGAAGATTACTCAAGTAATGGCAATATCTTTTTATTTAAAGTCCATTTTCCATGTTTTTGTTCAAGGTTGGGGTCCAAGACATTTTCACTGAACTTACCCCGTTCATAATCACCATCCTTAGAAGAAAATGATGGAAGGCATTTTAGTGAATCAACATTGACCAGCATTGACCTTGAACTAGCCCACCAGTTTTTTTGAACTTCTGAAATCATATGTATCTTTTTCCAAAGTGTAACACATCAGTTTCATTGGATATATGCTTGGAAAACTTCTTCTTTTTCAGCGAGAAAATCTCAAACTTCATCAATTTTGCAGAATAATAATCCCTATCACATTTTATCGTGATCATCATTCATTTGGGCCTTCACTTTTAGATTTCAGATAATTTTCTTGTTCTTACCTTCCATAACCTCCACTACTTGTTGCAGTGTGTAGATTCTCTGTAAACTGCAATTTTAGTATATTATTTGGAGCAAAAGACATAAGCAATGAAGTCAATTAATGTAAGGCTACTAATAACAAGTATAATCGATCCATATGCCCCTTGTTGATATTTCCAGCAATCCAACCAGGCGTATCTTCCTTCTTTGTCACACATATTACAACTGTCACCAGCAAGTTGCTCACGTAATTCCCAAACGATATTGAGGTCATGCATAGGGCACTTCCAAAGCTTTGGAGTGCATCTTGTAGTAGCCTCCTTTCCAACTTGCACTTCTTTTGATGGTTTATCAATTGCTTCTAGATCTTTTTAAGTTATTTAACTAATGCTTCACCTTTCGTATCTGATAACAGACGCTTCTCTAATTTAGAGGTAATAAAATTGATCTGTTCTCCTACAAAACACATCTAAGAAAGTTTGACCTCTCATTTAGATGGTCCATATTGGGCGATGCATTCATTTGCTTCAAAATAACCTTACATCAAGGAACTTGGACACAAACTCCCACGTCTTATAAACATCTTTACAATTAGATCAAAACCAAAGCGATGTAGTGATAACTTCGACTTGAACAGATACTTTCTTGTCTTCAAACCGCCAAATCACTATGGATTTACATAAAGATTTGTGGTCTAAATCAGGGTTTCTTGCAGTTCTGCATGATTTTCAGTCAAATAGAGATGACTGAGAAACCCCAGACTAAGTGTTATGTTATTCTTATCTGCAAGCATCTGTATAGTTTCAGGAGACACTAAAATTCCATTGCAGTTATAAAAATTGAAATCCAATTTTGAACTGCGATCATACCTGATCTTTGGTCCATATATGCGCACAAGGGAAACTCAACCATGTTGTTCAGGCATCCTTGGCCTGATTTTGCTGAGACAGTGACTAAATTATATTAAAATTGGCTTCTATCAACCATTATGCCATCGTAGCATTCTGCGCAGTTCCTAAAATTGCCAAATTTCCATTCAGGTGATGAAAGGAGGTAGACTACCGTTTATGAAAGGAGCCAGACAAAAGTGGGGGGAAATTCAATGAGGAGAAAATGCCCACCATCCCATTCTGCCTTAGAAAATGATTAATCCCTTGCATGGATAAATCCACTGCGTGGGGAAGGCATTAATGCCACTGGTAGACTGCGAGATGTGGGTGAAAAAATCAAATTGATAAAGGAAATATGATGACAGAAGTAATACAAGAGTTGTTGTGTTATTCCAATCCTTATCGCAAAGGTTTCCCTAAGTTATGCATAACTCTGTTCAAACATATGATACGACTTGTTTTGGATTTGGCTCAATCTCAGATTTGAGAATTGCAATCTGTGTACAAGCGTCAATACCAAAGACAAGACACCCTGGAAACCATAGGCAGAATTGCCGAAGGGGGTATAGTGGTATTGGAAACCACAGAGGAGGCCCTCCGCTATTAACCCACTGCTGCCACGCAATAAAAAGTTGTCTGGGAAAACAATGAGTCGCAGAAAAAACCCTAGCCCTCTCCTCCCTCATTAAACATCGAGCATGCAGGGGGTCCATGTTTAAACTCTGGCCGTCAATATTGGAGTGAGGTCACCGATCATTGAAAACTACAAGCTTTGTATTCCATGCCATAAAAAAGAAAACGCGTAGTCTAAGAAAGCAGTTTTTTGGCTTAGAATCTGGTCAAGATTTTGAAAATTTTCAGAATCTTGTTTACTATTGTTAAACTTCAGTATTTTGAGTGCTTTAAGGGTTTTTGATAGTGCTGAATCTATTTCTACTATCAAAAATGGATTCCAAATACTCCAACTACCTGATTTTTTGAATTTTAGTTGACCAAATTTCAGCAAAAAACTATCGTCCAAGCTATTCTACTGCCTAAATAAACAACTTCGAAAAAAAATTGCAACTGAAATTTTTAAACTTGAACCCCGTCTATCCATTTATATGCCCAACTAACGCTACTAGATTTCATAGTACAACATACTATGAGTGGACTAATTCTTGTGCAATTATTGCATTTGGTGGAGCCATTTTAACATATTAACCCATACACAGTAATTGCACAAGAATTCTCCTTGAGATTTTACAAAAGAATAAGTGCCCAACTTTCATTTCTAGTCTTTGGTAAATCTTCTATCTCCATTTCAGCAAATGGCACCAAAACAGTGTTAAGTTGGAAATGGTCAACAATATGGATGAGCTTTTGTTTTCCAAGTCTAGGATTTTATTCCACACGGATTGGATAGATTTCTCTTAAATGGTTTATATTAATGATTATTAATACATTCAATCAATGCTTTATGCTACAAATTTGAAATCTAATTAAAACACATTGACTCAACCCATTTTTTTCAAATAATTATACCATTTACAGTGTTGAAGAGGTAACCAGAGGCTATCACAATAAGATTCAAAATAGGGTAGAGAAAATGAAGGCTACTCTCTCTTTGACATACAACATTTAAGATTCTACTCATCAATTATTGATCTAGAGTTTGTTAACATAGAAAATTATGGTCATCATGGACCTACATATCACAAAAGTGAGCTATCCACTAGTCTAGTAGTCCTTAAATTCATCTCTTTTTCTTAGTGCCTTGCATTTATTAGACAAATTATTCAAAATTTCCTTCAAGCCCCTTTAACTCAAGTTGAAGGATTCTTCACTAATTCCTTGTCTAATTTAGTTAATATTACACTTTCACAAAAGATTGTTGTGACTCAAAAGGTTTTTAGTCTTCTTCTATTGGAGTCACTAACATAGATCCCATGTGTGGTTCTATCTCATTCTCGCAGACCTTTTGGTGCACTTGCACATGCTTTTATTATTCTTGACTAATCTCTTTCTATCACTTTCTCTCTCTAAGTATGTTCTCTCTTTCTCTACTCTTCTTTGTTATTCTCCTCTTCAATCTCCTTTCGTTCTATTTGTTGTCTCTCTTGTTCTATCTATTGTCTCGATGTTATGAAACCAGCTCACAAAATAGAAGAAAAGATAGATCAATGACTTAGAAATCAGGCTTTTCGAGGGGGCAACCTCCTTTACATTACATAAATGAACAACTATTTGATGATACAAATGACAAAACCTCCTTTTTATATATAGGAGTCCAAGGGGTCATAATATAATCCTAGCGGACATAACAATAAAAATGTAAGGGCACAACAATAACAATAGTGGGTTTCTATGGGGCATAATAATAACAATATGGGAACTATATGGGCACACCAATAACAATAAGGGGGCTACACTAACAATAACCATAAGGGGATACACTAGTATTATAGGGACCTAGTGTGACCCTCTCCTTCAAAAAAGTGTTGTTCTCAACACTTGAGTAGTTCTAGATGCTTCTATATAAAATTCTCATCCTCCCATGTCGAACCTTCAGTGGGTAAGTTCGTCCACTTGATGAGATACCCTGAAATTGATCGATTCCATAGTTGTCGAGTTCTTGTTCCCATGACTACTTCAGGTTAATATGGTTTGTCCTTCTTTGTCAAGTTCTGGAAATATTGTTTGAACTGGGAGCTTGTCACCTATGACCTTATTTAAGCATGAAACATGGAAAACTGGCTGCACTCGACAAGATGCATGAAGCTCCAATTTGTATGCCATAGTACCAATCTTTTGCAACACTTTGTAAGGACCATAATGCTTTGGTGATAATTTATTATCCTTCTTAGCTTGCTTGAGGGAAATTTGTTTGTATGGTTGTAATTGTAAAAAAAACCAAACGCCTACATCAAAACTTCTTTCGATGCGATGTTGAGTTGTCTGTTGTTTCATTCGATTCTGCGCCAAATTTAGGTTATCCTTTAAGAGTTGGAGAACTTGTTTTTGATGCTTGATGTGATCTTCCACTACTTGAACCTTAGAATTTTCTCTTAAAGATGATGTAATGGAGGGTGGATGATATCCATAAAATGCGATAAATGGGGTCATTTTTGTTGCAGTATGGAAGGAAGTGTTATACCACCATTCAACCAAAGGTAACTACCTGACCCATTGTGTATGTTTATCAGATACAAAGAAACGAAGATATCCTTCCAAACATTTGTTCACTATCTCAGTTTTCCCGTTAGATTAAGGATGATATGATGAGCTATGAGAAAATTGAGTACCCAAACAAGAAAATAATTCCATCCAAAAATTTCCTGTAAAAATGGGATCTATGTCGCTTACAATAATCTTTGGGTTTCCATGTAGCTCTTGAATTGTTTCAGTAAATGAAGTAGAAACTATGTTGGCATTAAATTGATGAGAGAATGCACAAAAATGTGCATACTTGGTAAGTCTATCAACTACCACCATGACGATAGTATTTCCTTTGGACTTGGGTAAACGTGTGATATAATTCATTGAAAACTCCTCCCAACGTTAACTCGGAACGAATAAAGGTTGTAACAGACCTGGGTTCTTAATTGTCTCAACTTTATTTTGTTGGCAAACCAAACATTCTGCCATAAACTTTTGAATATCAAATTTAAGGCCATCCCAAAAAAATTCCTTCTTGACCCTCTAGTAAGTTTTTAAAAATATTGAGTGCCCTCCTAAGGGAGAGGTGTGCAATTACAAAATAATATTTTGTTTGAGTTGGGAATTCTTACAAAGATATAAGCAATCTTTGTACCATAATGAATCATTTTTCCTACTAAATGTTTCAGATGTACTGGGATATTGCTGCAACTTTTGAATGAGTGTCCACACCTCTTCATCATTCTTCCATTCATCCCTTGCTTCAGTTATCGAGTAACGTTGGAAAATAGAAATGCCACAAAGAAATTCTTCCACATCCTCATCCTTTCTTGAGAGTGCATCTGCAACAAAATTTTGCTTCCCTTTTTTGTAGATGATTTCAAAGTCATAACCCAACATCTTTGTGACCCATTTTTACTGCTCTTTTGAAGATAATATTTGTACCGAAAATTATTTAAGACTATCATGATATATTTTTACCTTGAAGTGTCTTCCCATTAGGTAAGGTCGTCATTTCTTTAGTACATGTAGTATTGCCAAAATTTCCTTCTCATAAATAGGTTTCAGTAAATACTGTCCTTTGATTGGAGGACTTTCAAAAGCAACAGGTCTTCCTTCTTGCATTAAAACCGCACCAATTCCCTTTCCCGAGGCATCACATTCCACAATAAAAAAAATTGTGAAGTTTGGCGTAGCTAAGACCGGTGATTGGCACCTTGCCTCTTTAAGATATTGAAAGGCCTTAGTTTCTTTCGGAGTCCAAGGAAATGCATCTTTCTTTAGTAATGATGTTAAAGGTGTCGATATTCTCCCATAGTTTTTAACAAACTTGCAATAATACTCTATTAACCCCAGAAATCCTCGAAGATTCTCTATGGTTGTAGGGATTTTCCATTCTTTAATGGATTCAATTTTGTTAGGGTCTATCTTAACACCTTCATGAGATACAATATGACCCAAATACTCCACCTCATGTACTCCAAAGAAAAATTTGGAGGTTTTGCATATAATTGTTTCTCCTCCAATATTTTGAGCACCATGCCAACATCTTGAACATGATCCTTCCAAGATTTGTTGTAAATTAGTATATCATCAAAAAATACTAACACAAATTTTCTAAGGAAGGGTTTGGAAATGGAATTCATCAAACCTTGAAATGTGGAAGGTGTATTAGTAAGGCCAAAAGGCATGATAAAAAAATCATAATGACCCTCATGAGTTCTGAATGTTTTTTTCAGAATGTCTTCAATATTCATTCTAATTTGATGATATCCAAAATGAAGATCCAGCTTGGTAAAGTAAATTTCTCCATGTAATTCATCCAATAATTTATCAATGACAGGGATGGGAAATTTATCTTTAATAGTGATCTTGTTGATCTCCCTATAATGTGGACATATACACCATGATCCATCCTTCTTGTGCACCAATACTACTGGAGCAAAGAAAGAACTTTGACTAGGTTGAATTATACCAACCTCTAGAATTTATGCAACCAAACGTTCAATATCACTCTTTTGAGCATAAGGATATATGTAAGCCCTGATGTTTGGAGGAATACTTCCTGGAATCAAATGAATAACATGATCATGATCACGAATAGGTGGGAGTTCTTTGGGATTCTCAAGTACCTTGGAATGATTGTCCAAGACTTTTTGGAGATCTCGAGAAATAGATGATTTTGATGTTTGAGCTTGTAGTGAGCATAATTGTGGAATTACGCCTCATTGTTCTTTCTTCAGAAGCTTTTTCATGACATTAGAGCTGGTTATCTTTCATGGCTTCCTTGCGATACCCTGTAATTCAGCTTCCTTTCCTTTTGAAAATGTTTTCAAGAAAAGTTCTTGAAAATTAAAAGCTATCGTCCCCAAAGATTGTAACCATTGTACTCCTAGTGATTAGGGATCAATATTTTAGTTAAAAACTCAAAGTTTTCATAATTGCTAGAAACTAGGACTAAATCGTAGATATTGTCACCGAGATTCCAACGCAACTCATTTCATCAAAATCCGAGTTCATATGAGTAAGTTATGGCCTGTTGTTCGCTTTCTCAAACAGCTAAAAAATGAGCAGAATAGGTACAGGGATGATGCGGTAGCCCATTCAACAAAAAGGAATCTTCTGGAATATTCTTCATGTTTCTTCCAATGAGGGTGTGACAAGTGGCATTTTTGGATTCACTAGTTTGGTCTATGTGGGGGTAACTTTTCCTAATGTTTCTAAGGTGGAATTATATTTTTTTTTTTATGATATATATATATATATGATATGTTTTTGGACATATTAGGTTTGTTTGGGAGCGAGGTCGGGGTTTGAACCCCAGACCTCCACCCCACCAGGCTCATGCCCTACCAATGGGCCGCGGGCAGAAGTTATTAAAACTTGCAGACAAACTTGTATTTAAGCCTTTGGCGTGGGACCGAAGGAGTGTGGAGGGGCCAGCCCGCAGCCAACCCCTCCATCATATGACCCACACTTCATGACCAAGCGGGAGGCCAGCGCTAAATGTGCTTAAACTTAATTAAACTCAAGTTTATCCTAGCTAATCCACATTTTAAATGAAATTAACTTGGTGACCTTTTTGGCGGAGTGCACCATACTTGGCAGACTTGCTATTTTTAGCAGTCCTAACTGGTAGTCTTTCTGAAATAGTGGAGAAATTGGGGAAAGTACAATTTTTGCCATAACTGAGGCAATTTTCGCCCAAACAGAGCTCAGAAAGAGGCATTCTTGGCTAATTGACATGCTAGGAACTCAATGAAGTAGGTTGCAGAGGAAAAAGAGATCATATAACGATGTTTTTGTGCATTTGAAGATTTTTGAAGCTTAGGGCCACCAGGGGTTGGAGGCATTACCAAAGCATCCAGAATCCAAATTGAGCAAACAAACAGTCATTTCTGGTAAATTTTGATGTTTTAAACTCATTGGAATAGGTTCCAATAGCATTTGAAGCTTGTAAAATAAATTTGAGCACACTTGAAGCTACTACAAAGGCCCACACTATGAAGTTGGACCAAGGAGATGTGGCCCAGGAGGGGTGAAATCCTTCAACAAAATTCTGTGTATTGAGCTCGGTTATATGTGTTTGTTGTGTTTATGTTTTTTGTTGTTCAGTCGTTTAAAATTATCTTTTTAAGTTTATGACAAAAACTAAATTTCGCCAAGTAAATTGAATTGAAAATCACATGCTCATGTACAAACTCTTGATGAATAAGCAAACCAAAGTAGAGAGAATTTTATATCTAGAAATGATACTAGCACAACAATAACTAGCAATCATTTTCAGATCACCTAGTACAACATCATCACCACCCATTGGGATGGAGAGAATTGGACTATTCAATACATATTCCCCCATGGTTAGTTTGATATTATGGCACTTTCCAAAGAAATTTATAGTTCCTCCATTTGCAACCATCGCTTGACACTCTAGTGTTGGTTATAAGAGGCAATTGAATTCCTTGGCTACCTTACAATGAATAACATTACGAGTACTACCCGAATCAATAAAAACTATTGCATTTGTCTTCTTGATATGTCCTTCTATCTTGAGAGTTTGAGGAGTGGTAATTCATCTAGGGTTGGTTCCTGGGTTATATCCTCTTCTTTCGAAATTTCTTGTTCCTTTTCTTCCTCCTCTTCACAATCTATGTGAAATTATTTTTTCTCAGCACACTTATGACCTTTAGTGTATTTGATATCACAACTATAGAAAAGCCCTTTTTCTCTTTTTTCTTCCAATTGTTGTGGTGTCAACCTTGTAGGTTGTGGAAGTATAGGAGTAGCAACACTTCCATCTTTATAGTTGTGAGTGGTAGGATTCCTTGTCGCCATAATTTTGCTTTCAATTTTTCTTGCCAACCTAGATGCCTTCTCTAATGAATCAGGTTCCCAAAGGCAAACCTCATCTTGGATGTTATCCTTTAACGTCCTTATGAATACATCAATCCTATGTTCCTCTGGAATATCAATTACCCGTATATTCAATTATTGAAAATCCTTAATGTGCTCCACCATTGAACCCTTTTGTTTGAGATTTATCAATTGGCTAAAGAAGGTGTTTCTCTTTGTATCCTCATAATGTGTTATTATTTCCTCTGTATAAATTGACCAAGTGATAATTTTTTTATGAGAGAAAATGCATCGATACCATACAAATGTATTTTGTTCTAACTATAAAGTTGCAATGCATACATTTTGTGTGTTTTTCACATTATGGAAATCAAAATATTGTTCCATCTGTAGTATCCATATTATCGGATCTTTGCCATAAAACTTCCTCAAATTGATCTTTGGAATATGGTGGGTCTTAAATCCAACATTAGAGTCTATGAAATCATGATTAAAATTTCGTTTTTTCACATAATGAGTTTCATCTACTACTGTTTCTCCATTAGGAATCATTTATTGTAGTAGCTTTGTCAAACCTTCCTTCAAACTTTCCATGTCTTTGATATTGCCTTTCAGTTTTTCTTTTATACCATCGATCTTATCTTCCATGCCATTCTTCAAACCATCCATCTTAGATTCCACGCCTTTCTTCAATCCATCCATGTCTTTCTTCAAACCATCCATCTTAGCTTCTATTTCATTTTTTGTTACTCTTTACAAGAGCGAAATTTGTTGCACTTGGTCTCATAATTTTGATATATCATGTTGCACTTCTTCCTATTCATGAATCATAGTAGAGACTTATAAGGGCTTAATGGGTGTGGAATTATTTTTGGGGGGAATTTTAGAACCCAATACTGATATTTATGCTTCAATATGCCCTTAAAATCACTTCAAACTGATTTTTCAAACAAGAATTATGCAATATTTAAAAACAAAATACACACCTTTTTCTTTCTTTTGAGGAGATCAATATTGAAAGTGATGTATATTTGTAATTTTGGATCCCTGGGATTTGATCTTCGGTCTTGTAGTCTCCCTCTAAGTCTTGTTTCCAATGTCATAGGTCATATCTAATTTGGATTCTTCAGGATAAATTTATGCCCAATCTCCCACAATGACCTAATTATGGACTAGTTCAGTAGAGCAAAATTGTACAACATTCCACGTGTCACTGTTTCAACCTTCAGCGTTGAACTTGATATACAAGAAACTAAAGTTTGTGCACTTTCTTCCACTTTTTACAAAATTATAATTTGATGCCTGAAGCAAAAGTTATGACGAGTTTCCCTCGGTCACCTGTTTGAGATGAAATTATGGATACTGCAAAAATCCTAACTTCCACAGATCATATCTCCGAAAATGTATCAAACCAAGGTATGAAATTTTTACAAAACTTTCATCAATATATCGGCTCCACGTGGTATAAATTTCGGCTTTTGAAGCCTCGCAGGAAAAAAAAAAAAAAAAAGTTGTAGCGAAAATTCCAAGGTGGCTTATTTGAAGAAGTGAAACCCAAGGATCCCAAAATCTGATACCAAATGTGATGAAACCAACTCATAAAATAGAAGAAAAGATAGATAAATGACTTAGCAATCAGCCCCTTCGAGGGGGAAACCTCCTTTGCATTACATAAATGAACAATTCTTGGATGATACAAGTGACAAAAACTCCTTTCTATATATAGGAATCCAAGGGGTCATAATATAATCCTAGCCGACATAATAATAACAATGTAAGGGCACAAAAATAAAAATAGTGGGCTTCTATGGGGCACAATAATAGCAATAGGATTACATGGGCACAAAAATGACAATAAGGGGGCCACACTAACAATAACAATAAGGGGATACACTCATATTATGGGGACCTAGCACTCGATCATTGTTATCCTCTTCAGACTTCTTTCATTCTATCTAATGTCTCTCTCACTCCATCTCTTACTTACTCCCATGAGAAATTCCCAACATTAGAATTTGAGGTCCCTCCTTAGGTTGTGCATTTAACCATAAGCCTCTAGAGTGGGTATGCATCCCATGCTCTTGTAGCAGTTTGATACCATTTCCCCCCATTATTCTCATAACCATTGGCAATTGGGTAGCTCAACTTCCCAAATCATAGATCTAAACAGATAATTCAAATATATGGGAAACTTCCCATATACCCTTTTTAGATTTTCCCTTAGTCAGTCTTCCTTCTCAGACATCGAGATCTATGTTGGCTACCCTCTACTTTAGATGTAGAAAAATATATTAAATTTAAATTAATATTCACATCAGATGAATTCTAGCAAAATATCCATGCTAGTCATTCAAACATTATTAATCTTAATCACATATTACAAAATTTGGGGATTAAAAATGGATGTTACATTCCCCTCTCCCTTAAAGGAACATCATCATCAATGTTCTACTATTCGTAAAACTTATTTTATATAGAAAAAAAAGAGGTATGCCACTTTCATGGCATCCTCCAATTCCCATGTTGCCTCAACTACTCCAAAGTGATTCCATTACGCCTTGATTTTCATGATGGATATCTCCCTCCTATTGAGTATGCACTAAGGTTTTGGATGAAACTCTTCTTCATTTTCCACTTGTATCATATCCCAAATAATATGATTAGCATAATGCACATATTTCTTAAGTAAATATAAGTGGAGTACATCATGTGTTCTTATGGTAGGAGGTAGGGAAAGCCTATATGTTATTGGTCCCTCTCTCTCTATGATCTTAAAAGGTCCACAATAATGTGGTGCCAACTTGGCAGATGACACTACAAGAAAAAAGGACATGGTGAGGGTCATGCTTGTAACAGACCTTTAAGGTCCATCACCAATGTCACATATGGTGACGGTCCTTAAAAAAAAGTTGTTGTAAGTGTATATAGTGATGGTCCTTTAAGATCCGTCACCAAAGCCATTTTCAATGACACTTTTAGTGAGGGTCGTTAAAGGCCCATCACTAATTCTCTATTTGGTGACACTTCTAGTGACGAACTTTTAATGACCCTCACCGATGTTATTTTTGTTACTTTTGGTGACGGTCAAAATATGTTCGTCACCATTGATCATTCCAATGAGTTTTTGATGACGTTATGTGCTCGTTAATATATTTTTTGTCAAAAGATAATGAATTAATACCATTATTGTGGAGTCTTTTTTATAATATGTCCAAGGCCATAGTGATTAGAGTCAGTCAATTTTTTAAGAAGTAATTAGTGTGTATAATTTCCCTCAAGTAATGACTAGTCGAATAGATTTTTCCTATGAGTAAACACATGATTCATATCTATTAATTTTATTATCTAGAAAATTCCCTTTAGATAAAGTCCCACTAGTGTGTGTAGGAAATATATTATTTAATACATAATCAAGCTCTATCAATTGTATTAATGATAAAGACCTAACACTCCTCAACAATCCGGGCACACCTTAAATTAATGCTTTGGAACACACTAACATTTCTTAGCACCTCACCTGTCTTGGAACATCTTTGTACCTAGAACATCTTGTCATGACACTGACGCCCAAGCACATGGTGGCATGCGCTAGCACAACATAGAACTCTCCTAGCATGTGTTGGCATGCAGCATGTAGTCCCTAGCATGCCCTGGAACACCTTGGTTGAATGCATTGACCTACATTAGCACTTGCCACACAATGCCACTTGGCATGTATTGGGAACTATTATTAGTGTGGTTAGCATGCCCCTTTTTAAAAAGATAAAGTCTTGACTTATTAGCCCTCTTATTGGTTCTTCATTTTGTTTCCTTGGAACTTCTTGACACATATTGACAGACCCTGGCACCCTGCACATCCTTAGCACCTGGCATGTATTGGCATATCTTGGCACTATTTGACACATATAATTAGCACACCCTGGAACTCCCAAGCACACTTTGAGACTTCTTGACACTCCTTGATATTCCATAGCATGTCTTACCAATCCTTATCATACGTTGTCACTCCCTCCTTGGCATGACAACTATCACTCATTAACACTAGTCCCTGGCACATGTTCCTCATATTCATTAACTTCCATTAATTTTAACCTAGTGCACCTTTAATGTTTTTTCATATTACTCCTTAACTCTTCTCAACATGCATTAGCACTCTCTAGCACACCTTAGCACTCTTCAACATGCCCTTCCACTTCATAGCATGCATAACACTCTATGACACATATTGGCACTTGGCACGTGTTGGTGCTTATAAAGTCTTAGCATGTATGGAATATGTTGACATGCCTTGGTATAATTTGGAATGGTTTAAGATTAAATTTATTTGAGATCACCTGTTGGAAAGCAGATGAGAAGCAACAAAGGAAGACACACCTATTGGCACCTAGTGTTAGTGGACCTAGCATGCCCCTCTTGGAAAAGGTAAAATGATGAATTATTAACCCTCTTATATGTTCATTTCCTTGTAGTTTAAATTTTTTCTCCCTTTTGGTGCAATGACAGTCCCTGGCATGCATTGACACACCCTTGCATATCTTGGCATTCCTTATCACTTGGCACATATTAGCATTTTTGACATGCCTTCGCACTATCTGAAACATATTAGCATTCCCTATAACACCTTGGCACTCATGTCCTCATAGCTATCCTTTACATTTTTTAACGACTTGGGAACCCAATAAATTCCTTGGCTATTGCAGTTCATGTGAAAATATTGGCTTGTTTCAACCGCAACAACTTGACCAATTGCACCTATTACAAGTAGATTGTGCCTTGTTCACCTAAGAACTACCTATAACTCATATTATGCCACTCATATCCAAGCTCAACTTGTCCCACTTGACTAGTTACCAAAACAAGGATCACATGATCTAGCCATGGCCATAAAAAACTAAGAAACATAGCTTACATAGGAAATATTTCACATGTATGTTCAGTTCATATAAACAGTAGAAAATTAACTAAGAGTTTGCAAGAACCACAAGATGCACAAGGCACATGAGATATAATCCGAGTGCCCCAAAAATTATACACAACAATGTACAATATACAATTATCTAGAATAGTTTAAAACATAGCATGTAGCCAAAGTGTGCCATATCTCATATAAAAAAATAGCTAAAGGCGAAATAATGTTGTGCCTAGCACAAAGTGATCTCCCTTTGTCTAAAACTGCAATGTCGAGCCCGTTATAACAAATGTAGGCTTGCCTACTGTAAATCCTATTCTAAACTTCTCCTAACACACTTCGTCATTAACACACTTGAATTCATTGACACTCCCTGGCACACACTCTTATTTGTTCCTTTCCATGAAATTTGACCTAGTTATCCCTTGATATGCCCTGAAACTCCCTAACACTCTTCAGCATGCATTGACATTGTCTGAAATGTGTTAGCATACCTTTTCATTCCTAATGTGCATGCCCTTACCGTCCCTAGCTATCATGCCCTCACAACTACCCTTACTTAATTTGCAACTTGTGAACCCAACCAAGCCCTTGCATGACTACAAGAGATTGACTAAGTTACGGTTACTACAACTAGACTATGTTTTTGAATTTTTTAGATTTGGAGGTACTCCACAAGCCTAGTGAGATGGTTTTGTGTGAGTTTGGTCACAAAAGGCTTTGTGGGAAAAGAAGCCAAGCAAAGGGATATTGGACCCAAGATGGGGTTTAAAATCTTAAAGAAAATTAAAAAGGAAAATTAATATTTCCTAAGGTCTAAGTGGATAAAACCTGTAAGTTCTAGAGGGTTCCTAAGAGGTCTAGGAAAAACTATTCAAGGAGGCCTTAGGATGAAGGAAATAACATCAAGTGAGAAGGAGCTCATTTGATCAAGGAGGCGAAGAGAGATGTAGTCCTAAAGTAGGTCGAGTAAGAGGGTCGAGTAAGGGTTGCTAAAGGGAGGCCATGATCATCCTCCAAGAGCAAGATCATCATGTGAGGGTTCACAAGGATGTTGCATACCTTAATGGTCGGTTTGAGCTAGGAATTAGGAAGGAATATTGTTGGTTCTCTTATGGCAGATCAAGCTTAAGAGATGTTTCTCTTGAGAATCTGGGCATGTGATTTCAATGGTGTCTTTGAGTGAAGGCCAAATCAAATTCTGAAATGTTGAAATTTGCAACAAGAAACATTGAAATTGGAAACCAGAAAGGACAAAAAAAATTGCAACCACACTGGTGAAGAATTTTGATGCACCTAGAGTGAGGAATGTGAGGGCATCTAATTTATTTTTCCCTACAATAAATTGCAATTTCATCTCATAACAACTTGTGTCAGTTAACTAAGTCATGATGACTGAGTTAGCTCAAGAAATTTGAGTTGAGGGTCTAAGATGAGGCATGTAGAGGTATTAATCTAATATTTTTGGAGTCCAGTTACAGTTTATGCATTAGTGGGGTGTAGGTGCGAATTAGTTATCTCAATTAAATGAGTTAAGATCAGTTTAAATAGTTCTAACTAAGTGATGAGCTAGTGAGAGGTCGGCCAGTGAATTAAATTAGATTTAATTCATAATGAGTGATCAATCAGATAATTGATAATTAACTATTAATAGTTGCATGCATGTCAGTTCTGAAGAAGACCCAGCTGAGAAAAAGGTTAAAGGGAACACAACTATCAGTTGTATTTATACAAAATTTCCCATGTGCAATTATAAATTCATTGGGATGCCATGATGAATTGCACAATAAAGGAAGACTGGTTTTCCTAATTAATAGGGAGCTAATTCCCTAGGAATTGCATGAGTAAGGCAGGGTGAAGGAAGGTTGAGAATTGGCTAAGTACTAGACCGAGTTTTCCTAGATCAGCGAGAGGCAATTGGCAGAGTGTTGGAGAATCTCATGAGAGATTAAGCATTGTATTGTTTCATGATCCCTTCACTTAATACACAATAGAGATAGAGGGGTTTTGAGCAATTGCTTTCCACCTAAACATCTTGTGTTGTGCGACTGATAATTTATTTCTCTTACTGATCCGGATTTATGCAAGAATGCAACAGAATAAACATATAAACATAAATACAAAGATGCAGCGGAAATAACACTTCATTTCATTAATATCAAAGAACTGAAATTTGCTTACAGACAGAATGGAAATAAAACTAGCTAGGGCGTTGGTAGTTATCTCTGAGAAGAGATGTGGCAGCTACAAGCCTCTGAACTGTGTTACAATGAGGCTCGAGGGCCTATTTATCATTTAGAAACAATGGGAAATCCTAAACAGCCAAAACCCTAACCCTAGGAGACGAAGCGCCAAAACTATGGGCCCCGTTTGGATAAATTGGTGTTTCAACTTCCCAGGGGCGTAACTTTGGCATACGATCTCTGTTTGACGCGTACCATACCTCGTTAGAAAGATCTATCCGAGGAATACAAATTTGGAATGAGAAACATCGATCCATGGACCCATGTTGCTCTCTGTTTTCCCAAAAAACGTTGTTTAGGGCCTCAAAACGGCTCCGGAAGTTTAGGACCCGAAAAACTGCTAAAAATAGTAAACTGTGCCGAAACTGAAAAATTGAAATAGACAATGGTGGAGCCCCAAGTGGAATAGGCGGGTGACCACCAATATCCACCCGGATCATTCCTCCCCCCTTAGGAAGCAATGGTCCCCATTGCGTTAAGTTCCTCCATGAGATGAGGAAATTTCTGCTGAACTTGGTCCCTGGTGAACCACTTTCCTTGGTGCAGGAGTTGGCCAGCTTTGACAACCTGATATTGTTGGATCTTCTGCTGGTGAGTGTTCTTGATTTGTATGTCCATGATGCAATCTGTGGTGGCCTGTTCCATGCAGTATGGATTTAACTCAGTTGGTGTGAGTTGTTCTGCAATGTCCGAGGTGTCCAGTAGAGGTGGGAAGTAAGGACGAAGGCGATCCACATTGAAGACTGGGTGCAGACCAAGGAATGGTGGAATACTGAGCTCGAATGCATTATTCCCTACAGCCTTGGTGATGGTGTACGACCCGTATCGGAGCGGGCGAAGCTTGCGGTGGGGTCCAGTGAGGCGCTCCTTCTGCAAATGTAGCCATACTTTGTCACCCACCTGGAAGTTGTGTGGCACCCGGTGTTGATCATGGCGTTGCTTGTACTTGGCATTGGCTCCGTCCAATATATCATGAACCTGTTGGTGGATGTGTTGAATGTGCTCGATGAAGCTACTGGCTTTGTCAACTTCAGACTGGACATGAGCTGAATTGGCCTGAGCAGCTGCAAATGGCATGGCTACGTCAATGGGACATAGTGGCTGGAATCCCAAGCCCACCTGAAAGGGGCTATGGCCGATTGAACCGTGGAGAGCCCGATTATAACTATGTTGTACATAAGGGAGGCTCTCGTCCCATGTGCGTGGATGCTTTGAATTGTACATGCGCAGAATGTGTACAATCATTATGTTGACGACCTCTGTCTGCCCATCTGTTTGGGGATGGAAAGCTGTGGACTTGGTGAGCTTGGTATCCAACATCGACCAGAGGCTGGACCAAAATGTGCTGAGGAACCTGCTATCCCGATCTGATATGATAGACTGTGGGATCCCAAAGTGCACCCACACTCGTTCAAAGAAGAGCTTAGCAGTGGCTTCTGCTGTGATATTCTTCTTGCAGGCCACCATAATGGCCATCTTCGAGAATCTGTCGACGACCACAAAAACACAGTCATTTCCCTGCTTAGTAGAAGGCAGGCCCGACATGTAATCCATGGAGATGGATTCCCAAGGTCGACTAGGGGTAGGTAGAGGAGTATATAGGCCTTGCTTCTCGATGGTCGGTTTGGCAATGGCACAAGCAGTGCAGGATCTGATGTGCTTCTCGACATCCTTTCGAAGGTTCGGCCAATAGAAATACTTCTGCAGGATTGCTACTATTTTCTCGACCCTGAAATGCCCAGCGACTCGACTGTAGTGTGCTTCCCATATCATCTTGGCACGCTCGCTTGAAGGAACACAAAGGTGTCCCATGTGACATAAAAGTGCATCTTGGAGGTGAATATTTGGAACTTGCGCACCCCCCAAGTGTGCCTTGTAAGTTTGGCCGAATTCTGGGTCACTCTCATAGAGAAGTGGCCAATCAGAAGTCTCGTGCCCACAAGAGTTGAGCATAGTGGTGAGCGCCACGATCGGTGGTCAGCTGAGGCAGTCTGCAACATGATTGGTGCTACCCTTCTTGTACTTGATGTTCAAATGAAACTGTTGCAGATATGTGGACCACTTCTGATGGCGATCATTCTGCAACTTCCCTTGTGTCTGTATGAACTGCAGGGGTCTATGGTCCGTGTGGATGATTGTTTCCTTCCCCAAAATGTAATGCTTCCATTGTCGACAAGCTTGCACAATGGAGTACATTTCTTTGTCATATGTGGGGTACTTGCGAACCGTGTCAGACAATGTCTCACTGTGAAATGCCACTGGATGTCCCTGTTGAGTAAGAACTGCCCCAATAGCATAGTCAGAGGCATCTGTCTCGATCTCAAATGGCTGTTGCAAGTCCGGTAAAGTGAGCACTGGGGCAGAACAGAGGCGGTTTTTCAGTTCTGTGAACGCCTTCTGTTGAGGTTCCGACCAAAAAAAATTTGCTCTCGCTCCTCCCTTGGTGACTTGACTCAAGGGCCAAGTGATATGAGAGAATCCCAACACGAACCTCCGAAAGAAATTAGCAAGACCCAGAAAGCTGCGAAGCTCTGTTATAGTGGTTGGGGCTGGCCAATCCCGAATGACTTGGATCTTGGCTGGATCCACATGCACCCCCCTTTCATCAATAATGTATCCCAGATATTGAACCCGGGTCATGCCAAACGTGCACTTCTCCAAATTGGCACACAACTTGTGTTGCCGCAGTGTTTGGAGGACTTGTCGGATGTGATGAAGGTGCTCTTCCCAAGTCCTGCTGAAGATCAGAATGTCATCCAAGTACACCACTACGAATGAGTTGGTGAATGGCCGCAAGATGTCGTCCATCATCCTCATGAAGGTTGCGGGAGCATTCGTCAACCCGAAAGGCATGACCAGCCATTCAAAAAGGCCTTCCTTAGCTTTGAAGGCAGTCTTCCACACATCAGAGGGTTCAATTGGTACTTGGTGATACCCAGACTTTAGGTCGATCTTACTGAAATATTTTGCACCTTGGAGTTGGTCCAGAAGGTCATCAATCCGTGGGATTGGGTACCTATTCCGGATAGTGATCTTGTTCAGCGCCCGATAGTCAATACAGAGTCTCCACGTCCCATCCTTCTTCTGTACCAACACGATCGAGCTCCCACAGGGCGATGAACTTGGTCTGATGTGACCTTTCTGCAACAGCTCCTGAATCTGCCTCTTGATTTCATCATTCTCCAAAACAGAGCGCCGATAGATCGGTCCATTAGGTAGCGGCGCACCGGGGGTCAGATCAATCGGGTGCTTGACCTGACAATGCAGAGGAACCCCTGTGGATGAGGTGAATATGTCCCCGTACTCCTCCACAACCTTATCCATTTGTTTTTGTTGTGCAGAGGAGCCCTGTCTGGAGGTCGTGGCCACAGTCTTCTTCTTGCCCTGGGGGCGTATCATCAGGAAAACGAATTTCCTGGTTTGAGAAATGAGCTTACTGCATTGTTTTGCAGTAACCAAAGAGATAGCGGTAGGAGGTGGTACCTCTGGTATCCTGTACAACTTATTTCCCAAAGTAACAATAACAGCACGAGGTCGAGACTCATACACAGCATGACGCTTCCACAAGTATGGTTGTCCTAATAATACATTAGAAACATCAATAGGAGCAACGTCACATAATACCTCATCCGTAAAGGGCTTGATGCTATAGGGAAGGCGACACTGCCGGCTGACGCGGAGATCTCGTCCTTGGTGAAGCCACCCGATGGTGTATGGATGTGGGTGAGCTGTGGTAGGCAAGCCCAACCGCTTCACAGCGTCTGCTAAAATGAGGTTCTTTTGGCTCCCATTGTCGACAATGAACTGTACCAGGGAGCCCTTTACCCACATGTGGGAGTGGAAGACACGTTCCTCCTCCTCTGGATCTTCCGGTTCCTCCTTTTGGATCTTTGCAGTGGAAACAATGGCGTTGGGCTCCGCATCAATAATTTGTTTCCCTTTTTCATTCACCTTTTCAGGTTTTGATTCGGAGTCAGAGCATGCATCTGACTCAGAAGCCCTCATCTCGGCCACTAGCAACTGCTTGGCCCGACACTCACTTGTGTTGTGAGTGGAGCTCTTATGGAACTCACACCACTTTCCTGTGTCCTTCTTTGGCTTTGTGGTGCTGTTCTTTTCTTGTGGCTTCGATGAGTTGTCTTTAGCCGCCATGCCTTGGCTCGGTCCTTTGTTCTGCGGTTTGGAAGCACCTTTCCCTTGCTTTTGATTCGCAGAACCAAAGTCTCGCTTCTTCTGCTTGAATTTCTGCTCAATCTTGGCAGCATACCGGTATGCCGTACCAAGCGAGGAGATGTCAAGGAACTCCATTTCCTCCTGAATGTATTTGTGCAGACAGATGCGATACTTTAGCACCAGATGTTTCTCTGAATCTTTGATACCCAACTTTGTGCGCAGGGTATGGAACAGATTCGTCAGCTCATGCACATCTTGATCCCTTTGTTGTCGCAGCGTGGTCCATTGTATGTACTTGTCCTCATAGCTCCCCACGGGATAGTAATGTTCCTTGACGGCGTCTTGGAAAGAATTCCAAGTTGGTACGGCCGAGAACAGAGAGGGTTCTGTCTGGTCCTTGTTCTCACAGTAGGTTTCCCACCAGTCCTTAACATGGGGGGTAGCTTTGAGGAGTGCAAAAATAATCTTCTCCCGTTCTGAAAAGTCATGAACAGAGAAATATCCTTCTAATAGATTCAACCATCTATCTACGGCATCTGCGTCTATTTGACCCTCAAATATGGGAATGTCAAAATTTAATTGTACCTTAAAGGGAGTCGCAACTCCAGAGTGGCTACTGGATGCAGATGCGCCGCCGGTGGGCAGCCGTTGAAGGATCTGAGCAAAGTTATCCATCATCGCGTTCCTTTGTTTTTCGAGGGTCTCCTCGAGCAATATTTTGATAGGATCTCCTGCTCCCTCATCTTTCTTTTCGTCCCCCATGGGCGTCCGTCGAGGTTTGCGAGGCTGATCTTGCAAAGGTTCCACCAGACCAAGCCCTAGCTCCTTATACCCCGACCTCGTTGGGGACATGCAAAGAAGGATCGAGAAAAAGCAGACCGCTCTGATACCACTGATCCGGATTTATGCAGGAACGCAACAGAATAAACATATAAACATAAATACATAGATGCGGCGGAAATAACACTTCATTTCATTAATATCAAAGAACTGAAATTTGCTTACAGACAGAATGGAAATAAAACTAGCTAGGGCGCTGGTAGCTATCTCTGAGAAGAGATGTGGCGGCTACAGGCCTCTGAACTGAGTTACAATGAGGCTCGAGGGTCTATTTATCATTTAGAAACAATGGGAAATCCTAAACAGCCAAAACCCTAACCCTAGGAGATGAAGCGCCAAAACTATGGGCCCCGTTTGGGTAAATTGGTGCTTCAACTTCCCAGGGGCGTAACTTTGGCATACGATCTCCGTTTGACGCGTACCATACCTCGTTAGAAAGATCTATCCGAGGACTACAAATTTGGAATGAGAAACATCGGTCCATGGACCCATGCTGCTCTCCGTTTTCCCAAAAAAAGTCACTTAGGGCCTCAAAATGGCTCCGGAAATTTAGGACCCGAAAAACTGCTAAAAATAGTAAACTGTGCCGAAACTGAAAAACTGAAATAGACAATGGTGGAGCCCCAAGTGGAATAGGCGGGTGACCACCAATATCCACTTGGATCACTTACTTATATGTGATTGTGCGGTCATGTTTTGTTTCCGAAAATTGTAGGAAAGATTCAATATCTTGTTTTAGTACATTACAAGATCAGATTGAATCTCGTTGGTTAGATTTTCCACATGGTATCAGGGTAGGAATTTTTTGGGCAGCAAGTTTGCAGAGAACATCTGAAGATTTTGGTGTAAAATTTCAAAAAAAAAAATAGCATATTTGGATTCCTTGCAAAAAAATATGCAAATGGAAAATCAATTTGGAGCTCCGATGAGGGAGGTATCATCGATTTAAAACCAACTCTTTTTTAGAAATTTTTGTAATGGCGGGAAAATTACAATGTGCATGAGTCAAGAACCTATATGAACTTGAGGTACCATATGCATGCAAAGATTTGAGGAGCAAAGCAGAGGTTAAAGACTTGGATGTTGAGAGGGAGTAAAAATTACCTCCCAACATGCAACCTTAGAAGCAGTCTCAAAAGGTTGTGGAGCAGCCATAATTGGAGAAGAAGAGAGGAGACCGAGTGGAAGCATCCACTTGAGCAAGACCTCCATGAGGGGGGAATTTCGAGCCAGATGGGCAGAGGGAGCACATGCAGCCATACCTCATGGTGAAAGGTGGGGTGATGTGTAGACATAATCCCAAGATAAGAAATTTGGGCAGGGTCCATTGAGATGGTGTGTCTCATGGATCAAACCTAGCTACGAGGAGTCCACAATACAACAATAGCAAGAAGGATCAATTAGATTGATGCAGTCAGATGTCAGGAAGACATAAATCAGAGTGAAAGATGTCAGATACTGGAGCATAGATTAGAGTTGGCAACAGTGCAAAAGGCACGAATGCAGATGTCAGCAATAGCACAGAGAGTCCAGTAGACAGGTGCAGTAGCTAGCAACAGTCAGGAGAATATTATGACAAATGAATTATATTGATTCAGTTTTTCGGAGGCTATTCTGTAGAAATTTGAATAATTGTTCATTTATTCACCGAGATTATCCTGATCACACACTAATTTAGCTTCATGCATAATACATAACCTCTTCTACTATTGATCATTAATTGCGGAAATATAAACAATCGCATGCGCACATTAAAACCATAAACAATCACACATACAAACACAGTATTTATGGGAAAGCTTAAAGCTGAAAACCCCCAATTATCTGTATATTATAATGATATAGATCATGTAACAATAATTATACAAACTCCTCACAAGCTCTCAGTACAATCTCCAATTGTTACACACTACACAAGCTCAGATCTAACAAAACACATGCTCCAATCTGCTCCACCTATTATCCTACCTCTACTGCGCAATCCAAGATGAATAATGGCCCTGACTGAGTTCGAATCCACCTAGTATGCACTGCGCAATCCTCATTGGCATCTCCATCAATGTGTGGTGCAAACTCATGCACCAGTATGGTCACAACTGATAGTCACACTTGCTCTTTCACCTACCTCTCCACTGGTCTCCATTGAAACTGTCCATGCACTGAAGTTAACTGATGTATTCTTTAGTTGATTTATGAGTTAATAATTAGTGAATTAATTAATAATTAATTCACATCACTCTCACTAGTGTATCAATCAGTTAGACTAGATACAACTAGCTCAACTATGTTTAACTGAGTTAAACTGAATACAACTCCACTAACTTCCTCAATCAACTCCACCAAACTCTGTCACATGAGTTCTAACTGAAGTCTCTATGCAATAGCTTCACTTAACCCTCAGGAATAGCGTAATTCCTTCTTTCAGCTGCATGTGCCACTTCTGTGCACTTAACTGAAGTGCTCCAAGAGGACAAGATAATGTTTAGAGTCCAAATATTATTAAGAGCTAATAATATTCGACATATCTATTTTTAGACTGGCAATCTAAAAATAGATTCCGCCCAATATGTCTAAAAATAGAAGTCCATCTATTTTTTTCCGACTTGACCAACCATCCACAAATAGCATCCTGCAACTCATAGAACATGATCCATATGTCTAAAAATAGACATAGTCTAAAAATAGACTTTGCGCCAAAAATAGCCTGCGGGCCCACTTAGTGAAGGCGGCTTCTTTCCACTAAGCTCATCATCTTGTTGCATTCTCAACATATTCAATTTCAAGATTTGCAGGTGCAAAAAACACTAGAGAAGTGTTGCATGCAGAATTCCAAAGGTATCGGATCAGGATAGATTGAATTCATTTATTGTTCGAGAGGGAGTGTTGAAATTTACAACAAGAAACAGTGAAATTGGAAACCAGAAAGGTAAAAAAAATGCACCCACACGGGTGAGGAATTTTGATGTACCAGGAGTGAGGAATGTGAGGCGTCTAATTTGTTTTTCCCTTAAATAAATTCGACAATAAATTGTAATTTCATCTCATAACAACTTGGGTCAGTTAACTAAGTCATGATGACTGAGTTAGATCAAGAAATTTGAGTTGAGGTGATTGAGGTGGATATTGGTGGCCACCCACCTATTCCACTTGGGCCCTTGCCATTGTCTCTTTCAGTTTTCAGTTTCCTTAATTATAGCACATTTTACTATTTTTGTCAGTTTTTAGGGACTTGAACTTCCGGAGCATTTTTGAGGCCCCAAACGACGTTTTTTGGGCATGAAAGGTTTGGCGATTTCAGAGAAATCGAATTAGAAGTTGTAGTCCTCGGAGAAAGATATTTCTAACGATGTATCATGTGCATAAAACAAAGATCATATGACCAAGTTACGACCCCGGGAAGTTGGATGCCCAACTATCCCCAACGTGGCCCATAAACTCTTGGTGTTACATCTCCTCGGGTTAGGGTTTTCTCTTATTTTTCAATAATAAAAAGGTCCTTAAGCCTTATTGTAACACAGTTCACAGGCATGTAGCTTCCACATCTCTTCTCAGAGATAAGCTACCATCGCCCAAGCTAGTTTGTTTTCCATTCTATCTATAAGCATTTTTCAGTATTTGATATTAATGAAATGAAGTGTTATTCCTAATGCATCTCTGTGTTTATGTTTATTTTTGTATTTTTTTCCATTCCTGCATATGTCCAGATCATGAGGGTCTAATTTGAGGAATGTAGAGGGATTCTAATATTTTGGAGGTCCAGTTGCAATTGATGCATTAGTGGGGTGTAGGTGTGAATTAGTTAATTCAATTAATTGAGTTAAAATCAGTTTAACTAGTTCTAACTGAGTGATGCGCTAGTGAGAGGTCCACTGAATTAAATTAGATTTAATTTGCAATGAGTGATAAATCAGATAAATGATAATTCACTATTAATATTTGCATGCATGTCAGTTCTGAGGAAGACCCATTTGAGACAGAGGTTAAAGGGAACATAACTATCGGTTGTATTTATACAAAATTACCCATGTGCAATTATAAAGTCATTGGGATGCCATGATGGATTGCACAATCAAGGAAGGATGATTTTCCTAATTAATAGGGAGCTAATTCCCTAGGAATTGCGTGAGCAAGGAAGGCTGGAGGAAGGTTGAGAATTTTCTAAGTACTAGATCGATTTTTCCTAGATTAGTAGGAGACAATTGGCAGAGTGCTAGAGAATCTTATGAGAGATTAAGAATTGTATTGTTTCATGACTCCTTGACTTAATACACAATAGAGATAGAGGGGTTTTGATCAGTTTATTTCCCCGTATACGTCTTGTGTTGTGTGATTGATAATTTATTTCTCTTACTTATATGTGATTGTGCGATCGTGTTTTGTTTCCGCAAATTGTAGGAAGGATTCAGTATCTTGTTTTAGTACATTACAAGATCATATTGAATCCCATTGGTTAGATTTGCTACATGAAATAGAAGAGAGGGTTGATACAATCTTGTCTTCTGGTGCTTAGTAGGCCGCAAAGTCTGTGATAAATACCAACATAAATGGAGGAGTGCTTGCACTGTAATTTAGAGACAGAACATAAGTAGATGCAGGCATAATATTGACTAAGGTGACCCTAGTTTGGAGGTCGACATTGAGATCTGAAGTTCATGTCAAGATTCAGTCAAAGAAATTCCCGAATCTATGGATCCATATGAGCTAGGTTGAGTCCCTTATGGAGGCAAGAGTCATGGTTTTTTATATGGATGGATAAGGTTTATTCTACAAAAATTAGAAGTACATAAGTATAGTTCCCTAGTTAGGACAGTTTCCTAGAATATTTAGTTCAAGGTATGCCCTTAAGACTGTGACAAATTTGCATAGGTGAAGAGCGGTTGTGACCCTTAGAGCGAGGTTTATTTCCACAATATAGACCGCAGATCTAGAATATGGTTTGCAGATTCAATGTGTATGGAGATAACAGATCCAAAGGAGGGTGGAAAGTGAGTAGAATATTGAGCATGTAGAAGAAATGTGCCATGTGAAGAATGTATTGACATGCAGAGGAGTTGATTTTGTTGGACTATCCATAGAGTTTTAGACAAATATCTTAAGCAACCTATAAAAAATTAGTCAATGGATTGTTAGTGGTTGATTTGTGACCTTAGTTCAGTCATCTACAGATTGTTAGAAGGATGATAAGAGGAGTAGTTCAAATTTGTTCATAGATTGGAAAACAAAGATAAAATTGTCGATACACAAGAACAATGATTTTGAGAGGACTCAAACCATTGTTAGGTGGAAGATTTAAAGATCCCTATATGAAGACAATATTGTGAGCCCTAGATCAGTAAAAATAATTGAATGTGGTTGGGTAGATTGATGGTAGTTCAAGTATAGTTGGAGGGTTGTTAGGTGACTGTCAAAGAAGAGCCCTAACTCTTGTACTTGTAAAGGACAACAAGATTGGTAGAAGGGCAAGTGTATAGGGCCTAAGGATGTGCAACAATTGAAGGACTAAAGTAGTAGTCAAGTGGGCCAACCAACTAGCCCTATTTGACTATATTGTAGAGGATTAATTCAGTGAGAAGAAGGGAAACCTCCATATCCCTAGACTTCTCATATTGGAGCCGTAGTATGGAAAAAATGGGCATACCAAAGAGTTGTTCACAAAGGGAGTTGTGAACAACTTGTTACCACTCAAACTAGTAGTGGACCTAAAAGGGGTTCCTAAGAGGGAAACTTCTAGGACAAGGGCAATGGTGGAGGATTAGCCCATTGCCACCACAACTAAGGCTCCTTTCTCTTCACGGACTTTCACTGATGGGAGGAGTCCCGGTAGTTTAGGAAGTCACTTGTAGAGTATAGGTCAATGAATAGGTGGGAAGCAACCCTAGAAACCCTTTCCCTAAGATAAAATAAGGAGTGGGACATGCTTCCCTTTTATGCAAGGGACTTGATATTCTAGGGAGAGAGGAGGGGGATTGAAGGGTTGAGGGAGAATAATAAAACTTATGAAGGAAGTTCTCAATCCCTAAAATTCTTTGGGAACTTGGATTCCCAAATGGTCCATGATGAAAGGCCTTTAACACCAAATGGGACCACATGGACCCAAGTGGACCCAACCCAGGTTCGGGGATGGAATTTAGCAACCAATGATATTCCTATCCTAGAAAATGTGAGGGGAAAGGATCAGACAAGATTTTTTAATTCGATGGGTCAAATTGATCCTACTAGGTTCTAGTCTTAGGAACACCTATGCACAACTTGATCCTAGAGCTAGGGCTTGAGGTAAAAGTCAAAATGAATTTAATGCATAAAAATTTATGGGGTTTACTAAAAGGAACAAAGCCAACACCTCAAGACCCTAAATTATCAGTTAATTGGCTAAAAAGGGAAGATAAATCTAAGTCCATTATAGGCCTCTCATTGTAAGATTCACAATTTCATCTCATAGTTAAGCCATCCTATAATGGAGACTATAAAAAAAAATTATAGTTAAGCCATCCTATAAAATTCTAGTTAAGGAATCCCATAAAATGGAGATTATAAAATTATTCCCTTGCATTGCATCCTTAAAAAAGTAAAATCCACTAGGGTTTTTGATGCTCAAAGCTCCTCCACGCAACCTCAGATTTAGAATAATGGTAGATTTCCTTGAAATTTCACATTCCATCATATGGTTGGAGTCCCACATTATCTTCCCTCCAAATAAAATGCATTAAGACATTGCAAAGATGCCCATATTGTTCTTGATGTGTTGTTACAAAATTTCCACCAATTATGAATCCCCGGACTAGAATAGGGAAGACTCCCCATTGATATTTTTTATGAATATCTAAAAAATTAGTTTTTCCATTTCAGTCTACCTTTCGTACATACCATAGTTTGGGGAGTGGGGGATTTCCATGGAATCCATAATAAATATACTGGGGCAAATGAATAAGCATGTGATAGAGAGAAAACAAATTTTAAACCCTAGACCCCAGTACAGAGCTTTCCCATTGCAAGCTCCCTAGGCTTAATGAGCCCCTGTTAGACAAACGAAATTTGGAACAAATGTACAAATTTTTTACCATGACACTTGACATGAATAGAGCCCAAATGAAGGAATATTTAATGAGGCAGAGCCATCGCTCATCTGTGGAGTCTAAGAGAAAAATATAGCAGAGTGCCACTCGTTCTTCAACAAAACAAAACCAAAGCATCCATTATCCATTGCCCTGGAGTGTAGTGGGCTTGTCGACTACAAACCTTTTCCTTCCATCCTTGTATGTCACATACTCCTAACCAATGACAATGCCAAACAAAAAATCATAGAGAGAAACCCTAGAGCATCCTATAGAGTCCATTTTTTCTCGACGTGTCAGCTTCCAAAAGTGTCTCTATTTGCTATCATGGAATTCATGCAATTATTTTCAACACACTTATCATCATTGAATAATACTTGCAATGCAAGTAAACAAAATATGTCAAAAACAAAATTTCAAAATCATCATTTGTTGTACTATACTACGTAATACATATCCCCAAGAAACTCACTAGGTACTTCTTCTCATTTTGAGAATGATACCCGAAGTAAACTATATTTATTAAAAGCTCAAGGCTTTGCAACATGGGGTTCAAGGCCATTCTAAAAATATACTTGTTAGAAGCACAACATCTCACTTGTGGGAGTTGAATTTAGGTGGGGATGATAACAATCAATTCTCCCCATTTTAGACCTGAATAATTATTTCTTGCTAGTAGACACTCTAAAGTGATTCCTAATATTAATTTAAAAAGCATGGAAACTAATGAAAGATGTGTTTTTTGATGGCTTCATCTTGTTTAATATTGGTAGGGTGGGAATTTTTATTGCCTAGGTCCATGTCTTTCATTATTTGATATGTTTTGTTTTCTTTGTTGAGGTCTTATTGAGCTAAATTGACTAACATTATGTGTTTAGACGAAGCTAAGTGTGATCCTTTATCATTAGTGAAAACCATGTTTCTTAGCATGAAAATATTCTATTTCCAACATTTTTATTTGTTACTTTTGTTAAAATAGGGTATCCATGACAAAAGCATGTTGATAAATACATTGATTGTTATTTTCACAAACCTTGGTGGTTACTACGAAAATTGAGATTGTATTTTTTTTTATAGATTCATCGTGTCTATAGAGCCCTCTATTAAATTGATGGGTTTCACTTTAGTACATCTTTAGGAAATATTTCCCAATCCGGAGGGAACTACGAATTCCCCAAAAATGAGAGTCCTAGAAAATAATCATTATATTTCTTTAGGGTGTACTTGCAAACAAGAATTGCACTAGGGGGATAGATTAGGGTAGGCAAGGTATGGTATGTAGAGTCCAACAACTAGTCCAAACAACCCAAAAGAATCCCGAGGCCACAAACACCTAGAACCTAGACATCACGAAAAATATAGGATTCTCCAAAATAAAACATTGATAGGGTATCACAAAACCATCAAAACCTTTACCATAAGATAAAAGTTCTAAAGAAAAATCCATAGACAATGAGAAGTTATTACCAAGAAGGAATATAGGTTTAAACCTAATTTCCATCAAACTATGTCACCAAGACCACTCACAAACTACTCCATTTTCCCACTTGAGTCCTGATATGTGACACGAAGGATTCAAAATTCCAATTAAGAGTTAAGTCTAACATGTGTGAAGATGGTGAATAAATCCCTTTACATCTCATCCCTTGCTTTGATATCACATGAATTGGGAGTATCATGACATGTGTTGATTATGAATATCACAAAATTCCTTCATGTTTGATAAAACACAAGTGAAATTAAAGGATGGCTTGAACATATAAACCCTCATTTTCTAAGGACCTCCATTTACTTTATTGCTTTGTTTGTAAGACACATATCTTATCCACTAAAATATTAAATATTTGAAAGGAAAAACCTAGGGAATCTGATTTTGAATCCTTATAATGAGATGCTATAGAGGAATAAAAAATAATTTCATTTCAAGCTAAGAATTGCACTCTAATTTCATTTTAAACTAATTAAAATGGTACTCAAAATAACTAAAAGCTAAAGAAAATTCATCGTCCTTTCTCTCTTTATATTTATTAAAATTAGTTCCAAACTGCACAATACATATGCTTTAGATTGGTTAAATTGGAAGGAGGGATTGTGTATCATTTTGAGAAGAGAGAAAGAGGGAAAAGTAGGAGATCATTTGTCATCTGATCAATTCATCAATGGCGGAAGGTGGGTTGAGCTTCCCGGACATGGGGATGGGGAAACTGTACGTACAGCGGTGCCTCCGCCAGATTTGAACAAGAACACATCATGGTTTATGTATCCCAATGTGTGGACGACCTACATTCTAATACTCTTCTTCACAGGGATCATCGTACTCTCTCTATTCGGATGCACTGCTGACACAACTTGGACCATTTTAAATCTCGCCCATTTCGTGGTCAGTATTCAATTTATTTCTTTTCTGTCATTAATTTCCTGATAATTGACTCTTTACTATTTTTGTTTTTTGGCCATAACAGGTTCCGTGCAAACCAATTAATTTTCATTATGTTTTTCTTTCCCATGGGCTTGAACCCTGGTCGACTGCAATCCCCTTTGTTTTCCCTTTTTTTGGCGGTATGATTGCTTAAATTATGATGGAATGATCTCCAAAAAAATTTCAAAAACTGTTGTTCCCAAAATTTATTTCTATTAACACAAAAATAAGATCACTGTGATTCAATAGGAAGAAATTTCCTCAAAATACCACTTCAATTCGCAACCAAAATATCTACAAATTACATATGTAAACTGGAAATTAAAGGAAGGTATTTGTAGATTCTTAAGACGATTTAAATTTAAAACAAAGGTCTTTGAGCATTACATTGTGCCCTCCATAGGAAGGGGATAACAGGCTAATCAATTTGAGTGGAGGCCTCATAAATAGTGCATGGCCTTAGAAAGTGTCTCTTGAAGAAACTTGTTGGTCTGTAATATGTGTGATGTTCTTAATACTAATCCAGTTTCTTGTTTACAAGGCATTTTAGGGGAATTGGGTGGAATTATTCTTTTAAAGGCATTTGGAATACTTCTAATGAGATCGATAATCTCACGAATATGCAAGAAATTGAAAATATTTTTGAAATTTAAGTGGAATGCATTCCATGCACATAATATATTTGTGTGGTATCATGGAATCAACGCTGAAAAATTCATCTTGGCAAAGGACCCGGTGAGGCTGGAGTGCAAGAGTTGGACTCAGACCTTGCCACAACTTGGTAGGAAAAATTAGTCGCAAATGAGGGTTTTTCATCTCCTTTTTGGTGTTTAGTTTGATGCGGGTGATTTCACGATCTTCCCACAAGTTGGATTTTTTAAGCAGTGAATAACCTGCATGTTACTTGTAGGTCAGGTTGTTACCCATGAACTTGTAGGTTTGTTGTTCCTAAGTTTGACTTGTCATTAGTGAGTCAAACTTCGCTTCAGCAACATGGCCTTGCAGTTTTTTGTTCTTGAGTTTGAATTGCTATCAGGGAGTCAGACTTCGCTTCAGCAGCAAGGTTACGCTGAATTGTGATCTCTAGCAGTACTATGAAAACTTGACATTTTTTCCCAACTGTGAATGGAATTGTTCTAGGTTTGTGCTATTTTTTACCTAGGTAGATTATAAAGTTAAATGTTTTGAATTAAATGTTTTCTAATATTTCTGTTAGTTAGTTTGCTTATCTTCTTTAATTAGTGAACCTGGATCCTGATTATATGGCTTACTTATTCAATGCTTTATACTAGGGGGTTTTCATTTTTTCTTTAAGTTTTAAAAGCTCATTTTGTTCTGATTTGATATTTATGGTGGATGTTTTCCTACTTTCCAAGCAAGCAATGGTGTTAATTTTAGATAACAATAGTATGTTCTATGCTTAAGAGCAATTAACTTCAATTTTCCTTATTAGCCCAATATCAATTTCCAGATTAGAAATCACATTAACATTGATAGTAAATGCAGGTAGAGCATAAACAATAAGCATAAGACAAGCCAAGACAAGACACATTATTTTGCGGATGCCAAGGAAAAACCCCAATGTGGGGAAAACCCTTTGATCAAATTCTTCTTCTTATTATTCAATAATTCAGTAGAGAGAGAGAGAGTACAAAATACAATTTTACATGCCCAACACTGTCAAATTAGCCTTGACATAATGATATCAACAATAAATAGCAGTTAACCAGAAGCCCTAACTAGAAAGACAACATTGGTCAAATCTGAAATAAATCCTCCTCCATGTAGCTTGGTCAACAACAAACAAATTCGTTCTTCCAGGAGAGAGAAAGTTAGCCCAAAACAGGGAAGTCAAACCCAATCAATGCTGCTCTAATTTCTGCGGTCAAAATAGAATTCAACGCTAAATTCAACTTCGGTCAAACTTCTCTAAATGCCTCGGGATATGTGCGAGCCAATGCGGCCTCAAGAAATCATATGAACTACCTGAAACCACAGTCAAAAGAGAGGTGTTGAACCTTGGTCAACGTTGGTCAACGCTCCTGCAATCGGCCCTAAAAATAGTCCTGAAATCCTCCTGCATTTTTCAGTCTTCTGATTTCACACGTGAGCGAGAGCTTCTCCTTATTGTACGACCCAATCAAGAGAGGAGAGAGAATGTTGTGTAATGATATGATGTCCAAATTAGGTTAGGTTCTCTCTTATTTATACAATTCTTTGAGGGTGGAGACACATCTATTGGGGCTTCAGGAGCCTACATTAGATTCTGGTAGACCTTGACAATTTCCACATCTGTCAAAAAATAAATTCAAAATCACACTTCTGCTCATCCAAACAAGATGATCTTTGGATCAATCTTGCACCTCTTAGAAAGAGGAATCGAATAAATATATCATCTCCATCATATGATTTGTCCAAGGTAGATTTTGGCCCCAGTTGCCAATTTTAACACTCCCTTTCAACTAGGGAGAAATCCACCTGTCAATCCATCTGTCAACCTATACCATCTTTGTCATCCCTGCATTGCTTTGTTTAACCATGAAGAAATAATGAGAAGAACTGATTGAGAGTGAGTCACAAGACCTTGCCACTCTCCACCGACCCAAAGTCAGTCCATAGGTAAAACCTCAATCAGACTTGATCCCAGATCAAGTTGTTGAACACCATGCATCCTAGCATAGAGAGTATGACAATACACGATGCGTCCATCGGTAGTGCTATGGTATCTATCCTAATTGCCCAAATCATTGGCCAGATGAGAGGTGCTTCCCATGAGTCTTAGAATACATGGGTAGGATGTCTGTTGGGGCACCACAAGGAGAAGGTGAACCACTCATCCTGCTCATATATCAACCAAAAAAAGGGGTATCATAGGGGAAGGTAAATCACTCACCCTGTACACATCGCACCACTAGGGAAAGGTGAACCATTCACCTTATGGTTGCTCATATCTCCAAGAAGTAACCCCAAGCTCCCCAGAGCTCCTAGAGCTCAATGTCCAACTCATGCGAGACCCTCATAGGAGGGTATTTCCACGACTCCAAATCTCTCACGGAAGGTTAAGAATTTTACCTTCCCCAGGGGATTCGTGAGAATATCTACAATATGTTCATAAGTTCCAATGTGATGGAGCCTTACTGCTCCCTGTTGTACCATATCTCAGATAAAGTGGTACCTGATATCAATATGCTTGGAGTGGTCGTGGAACATTGAATTCTTTGAAAGGAGAATCCCACTTTGGTTGTCGCAGAATATCACGGTGGTATCCAGCACATGCTCAAACAACTCACTAAAGAGCTTCCTCAACCAAATAAATTCACAACAAGCTATACTAGCTGTAATTTATTCGGCCCCAGTGGTGCTCAAAGCAACCGATTTTTGCTTCTGCTCATCCACGATATCGGAGCAAAACCTAGTGAGAAGAAAAATCCAGATGTGTTTTTAGCCTGTGACAATCCACCACACTGCAAACCCAGTCAAAATTAATATATCCATGGAGCCTCAAATTCCCAACAACGTATGTCAATCCATAGTTGATTGTGCCTCAGATATATCTCAAAATATTCTTCACAGCAATGCAATGTATGTGATGAGGCTCGACCATAATTGACTCAACGTATTCACTGCAAAGCATATGTCTAAACAGGAGTTCACCAAGAACATCAGGGCCCCCATGAGTTGAAAATACTTAGAAGATTTCCCAAATCGGGCCCAACAACACTTCCTTATAAGACTTGCAGTCCAACATCCCAAATATTTCGAGCAACTTCACAATATATTTTCCTTGAGAAAGGAAAACCTCACATGGATTTTGTCAGACCTCCAATCCTAGGAAGTAGTGCATCAGTCCTAGGTATTTCATCTCGAATGCAGAAGCCAAATCCCTCTTGCATTGATGAATGAGAGGGTCTACACCTGTCAGAAAGAGATCGTCCACATAGAGCACAAAAATGAAAGGCCTATCATTTTCAACTTGGAAGTAAAGGTTCAGATCAACTTCACTTCTTATAAATCCAAACTTCATAAGTAGTTGTCGATCCTCTCATACCAAGCCCCGGGGGTTTACTTCAAGCCATATAGGGATTTATTCAACCTGCATACATGTGACTCTCAATCCAAAACTTCAAACCCTTCGGGTTGTTCTACATAAACTTCTTCCTTAAGCGAGCCATGTAAGAAAGAAATTTTGACATCCATTTGATGTAGATTCCATCCCTAGGAGGAAACAAGGGCAATAATCGAACAGATGGTGGTATATTGGGCAACCGATGCAAATATCTCATCATATTCCACACCTTAGATAAAAAAGGGCTTCATTAAGTTTCTTATTGAAACTAGTAGATATTGTGGAGGCCAATGTGGGGAAATAGAGGATATAGATTATGAGGAGAAAGGACCATGGATCTTGTATTCGGAATTTGATTAGGGATCATTATGTCATGAACCCTATTTTATAGGCCTGATTGGTGATGATAGTGTTTCTAATTGTGCCTTTTGTATGCCAAACTTTGTTCCCCTGCCACTATCTCACCAACAAGCACACATGCATACATATTCTTAGTTTATTATTGGTATGATAAGTTTTTTCTTTCAGGGAATGGGTTTATTGTTTTACTTAGTATTGATCCAAGAAAAAAATTGTATAGGTTCTAAACACTTTGGGATCCGAGCTTCATGAACAACATAAATACATGATGTCTTAGAATGGGAGAGGATACAAGGAAGGATCCTATTAAGGTGATCTCACTTAGTGTCCATTGTTCTTTTTTATTGCTTTTTATGCATGGAATAATATTGATCATCATTTTGGATTTTTATACAATCATTTTGGATTTTATGAATCTATGACCATTGATTAGCAAGTGGTTAAATGAAAGTATCAAATTGATTTTTCTTGGACATTATCTCAGGAGGAGCCTTATCTTAACGATTGTATATAGTTGATAAGTTTTTCTCTATGTATCTTGTCAACAGTGGGGACATATGAGTGTGTTATATATTGGATTCTACACATACACATGTCCAGTATGAAATTATTTGGTCAGGTTGATGTGCCTTATATGGAAGCGTTTTGGAAGTTTCTACCATCCAATGCAAATTTCAAGTCTCATTTGATATGGGTAAGAAATATTATAATGGACATATCATTCACACTGGGTGGACAACAGTTGCCTACTGAGTACATTTTCATTATTTATCATGTTTAAAATTAGAATCAAGTCTATGTCAATGAGGGCTATAAGCTTTTTTTTCCTAGTCAATAATGACTCGAAAACTATTGGAAATAACTCTGGTATTCCTGGTTCACGTCCCCATCGTTTGAGTGGCGATCATGTTTAAAATGGTAGCAACAGGAGGGATGATTTGTTTGTAAGAGTTCCATAAGAGAGTCAAGAGTTTGGGTTACAAAAATGGTAGGATTTTCTTTGTGTAGTACCGTTGATCTTTGGTTTCTTGTGCATGCCAGCATTTCACAAATTTTCTTCACCCCAAGCAATCTTCAACGAATTCTAACATGGGTGTAGGCATTTTTTTCTTGGATGTTTGAACCATCTGGGTACTGTGGATTAACAGTTGTGGTTTTTTTTTCGGTTATGTTTACATTTTGTGTGGTAGTGGAATGTAGTTTGTGTCATAAAATGGTTCACTGGAGCTCATCTCTTTATTTAAAATCTATAATTAACTAATTTGTTTTAGTTCTTAGTTGCACGATCTAAATAATAGATACTTTTTGCTGATGCTCTTTGCATCTCAAAATTCATGTCTCTCTATTGGAATTTGTTTAGTAATTGGTCAAAAAACATAATTTTTGAGTATGATATATTTTCGGGGTTATAAAAATATTCTTGCAAGTTTGCAACATCTCATGCACCATTAAAATCAAGATTCAGATATTTGAGACTTGTTAAATTTCTCTGTTGTTCACAATTAGATCCAAAACTTGAAAGTAAGATGAAAACATGATTCATGTCAGCATGGAAGTGTGATTCTTCTTTCAATAGTAATTTCCCAAAATACAGATAGGAAATTGGGACGATAATGGGATTATTCCAGGAATCTCAAATTTAAGTTCCATTCCTGATTGTTTGCCCACCTTTTACCCTGCATGTGTGGATTTGCATGGACATTGGGATTATTTTGTTACTTTGATACCTTTATGACAAGTTATACAATTTTAACTTTTTTATATTAAAAGGCATTGATAGTCTGAGAGAGACTATTTCTAAAAGGAACTCCTTTGGAAATGAAGGGTTGAGACCTTGAATGCATTTATTTGACAAGGTGCCATGCTTAATACTGCTTACAACTTTGTGGCCTACATATTACTAGTCGTTGTATGGAGGTGGGATTGTTTCACAAAATAAAGCGTTCTTTCTATTCTGCCAAATTGTGTAAGTAGTGGTCTTGTGGGATAATGTTTTTAGGCTCTTGGCTTGATTGAGCCTCCCCAACCTCTCTTTCAAATTATCACAGATTTGGAACGTGGAAAATATATAAAATATTGATTTTCTTGTAATGTTTTCATTCCTAGGTTTTCTATATTGGAAGCTTCAAGCCATCTGTCCCATAGCATTTGGGTCCAACTACATCCCCAGAGGAATATATCAACTAGATGGAGTGCTCCTCAAGAAAGGCTTGGTAAAGCTTCTAACTTTTTCAAAGTAGAAAGATTCGTTATGGACTCTTTCTCCAATGTGAAACTGCCTCAATAAATAATTAAATAATCTTTGAGGTACTTACAACTCCACAACAATTGTGCAAGGAAAGATTCAACAACAATAAATTAATTAATCTCCCACAAAATTCATGTTGGGTGCAGGAATTACACTTAAGCAAACTCCTCAACACTTAATTTTTCAACCCGGGGGATTTGTAAACTTAAAGACGAAGCACAAGCAATGCCAGAGATGGTATGAATATTTCTAATGTAAACCCCTACTTTATTTAAAGGAAAGATTGCAGAATCAAATAAAAAGAGAAGAAGGCGACTTGAACCATAAAAAATAATCTAAGACTGGAACGAAAAAGTATGCATTTGCAAGAGAGAATTAAAGGTAAAAGGCAATCACTCCCACTAATGGTTGTTTAATCTACTGAGTGTGTGTTTTCCCTTAGTAGAGACACTTTAGCAGTCTCGTTATATGGGCCCTTAAACCTGCTTCCTTAGAGATTTCCTTCTTGCATTAATCAGAGATATATGTAGAAGGTATAAATAGTGTCTTTACTTAAGGCTTTTTACTTCATGCAAGGGCTCGAACTTTCCAAGGTTCAGAGCACTCAGACCTTGTGGCAAGAAACTGGTTTTTGTACCAGATCAGAGCTTCCTGCACTTAGCTTTTAATCCTTAAAACAAGTGTTCAATTATTGCAAGTGTTAGTTTGCTATCGAATCAAATTACACACATAAAAGTGAATGTTTCTAATCTTAACAAAATGCAAAAGTAAAGAAACAATCATTTATCTTTTCATAAGCATTTAAAGAAAGAAATAAAATCGTGGAAAGTAGATTAATAAAACTTGTTGCATCACACCAACGTGCACTGGTGCAGGTTCATTTCTCCTGCGGGTACCAGGCGGTGGAAAACTAAATAAACAGAATTGCAGGAAAAGGAAATATCACACCAACATGCACTGGTGTAGGTTTGTTTCGTGATCTGAAATCAAGCGCAGGAAAGTAAATTGCAGGGAAAGAAAATTTAACTACTTCACACGACGGATCCATTTTCAATAAGACAGGAATACATGTGTTGAAAGTTAAATCACTCTTTAATAATTTAAACACACATTACAGGAAATAGAAAATAGGGTAAATGTGCTGGGTTGGCTGGTCCCTAGCCAACCAGCGCGTTTCCCTTTTTAAATTAAAACATTTCCCAGTAAACCAGTTAATTCATCAGCTTAAAAAAAACATAAACATAATTTCTAAAACATGAGGCGGAAAAACCTTTTATTAATTCATTGAGGCGAATTCATGTGTTGATACAATGTCCAGCCCAGATTTGGGCGATAACAAAATATCGATTACAACTTATTAACTTCACTCTAACAAATCTGCTTCAAAATTCTCCTCCTTAGGTCCTATTTACACTTTACATGATATAGATCTATTGGTCGAAGGCCAAAACAGATCGTTCAACTGATTCATAAAAAAATGTAGAATTTAGTTACGGCCTTCAAGATAAGACAATTTGAAAAACTGGCCGTAGCTAACCAGCTTTCGCCCCTTACGGATAAGTCTCGGCTGCCTTTGAATCATTCGCTGTCATGGCTAAAGTGGCTCAAGACTAGGCGATGATCGAGGAGGTCGGATCTGCCACGAAGATCTGTTGTGCTGGAAATTGTGCAAGATCTGGTCCTGCACTAAGATTAGCGGTCACGGTAAGCACTCTAACCATCAAATAACCTTGGAGATATCTATAAGTTACAAAAGTGATTTAAAAGTAAGGAATCATGTAATAAATATTTAATTAATGCTAAAATGAATTAAAACATGAAGAATAAATGTTTATACGAAATGTGTCACCGTGCTTGGACTGGTGCAAGATGAGGGTGCATAAAAGGGTGAAACAGAGGTAAATGGTTATGATTTAGGAAGGGGAAAATGGTAAAAAAAGAGAAAATTAGGGGGCTAACATCCTCTCATCCCTAAGTTGTTGTGTGTCCTCACACAACTCTTTACCTCTGAAAAAAACCTTCAAAACTTTGATCGTTCCAGTTCACTCCTGCTCCGGCATACTATCATCAGTCTGCAATGTTTCAAACTTCTTCTTTTTGCCTTCAATTTCTTCGTCACCTTTTTAAGTTGTTTGAAACATTGTGAAGCACCGTACTTCCATATCCTGACTTCTCCTTTCTTCTTCTGGATCTCCGCCATGAATTATTCTTTATTCTGTTCTTTTTCCTCCTGCGTTTTAGCTACGAGCTGCTCTAAGTTTTGCACTTGAAGCTCTAGCTCGACTATCCGAGCAACAGGAGCTACCGAGTATTCTTCCTTTTATATCTCAACAGGGGCTGTGTTTTCTTCAGGGACCTCAGTATCCCTCGGGGTTTCAGTAAACACTTCTACCTCTTCTGATTCTTCTTCTTCTTCTTGCTCTTTCGATTCTTCTTCTTCTTCCGGTTCTTCTTCTTCTTCCACTTCTTTCGGTTCTTCTTCGTCTTCTTGCTCTTTCGGTTCCTCTTCTTCTTGTACTAGACCTTCTTGCATTGGTTCTTCTTGCACTGGTGCAGGTGGGGATTCAACATTCTGTGGGGACAGTGGTTCTGCACCATGTTCTTCATTCTTTTTTTGACCCTTAATAAAGTTGGCCAATAGAGTGTCATCTTCAATTTCCAAAGATTTTTCTACGTCCACAAGGACTAACAACAAATCATCTTCTTTGGGGGTCTGTTCATGCACTGGTGGCGTCAGAGGAGTTTCTTCAACAGGTTTACCCGTTATCTTCTGTTTCTTTGGAGATGGCCCCTTTCATTCTATTGATTTCCCGAGTCGTTTCCTTCTTGCACTGGTGCAAGAAGGACTTACTTTTACACTTGGACCCTTGCTTGTGCTGGTAGTGGTCTCTGTTTTCTCTTTAGCAGTTTTCTTCTTTCTCGCAGAGGGCTTTTTATCTAGCTGCTTCAACAACTCCTTCCAAGTCATCCCCTTAATTTCTAATTGTTTCTGGACCAATATTTTGATTAGACCGTGATGATACAATTTCTTATCGGTCTGATCTTCCCGTGTGCCCTGCACACTCTTAGCCATATTTTCTAGACTCTTAAGAAAAAAATAAGTGAAATACATCCTCCACCGGACGTGCCAGCCGGGTTCTAAGTGTTGCAGCATCCTGAAATGATACACAAAGGTGAGGGAGTACCTTCCCTCACAAGTCATGAAATATGGAGAATGAAAAGGAGGTCCCGCCACTGTCCCAGTAGGGCGCTGCATGGAACTCCTTTCTTCCAGTCTACCTTCATGTCCTTATCAATGACGAAATGTTGTCAGCGCTTCCTCTCAAGCTTTTGATTTTCAAAGTACTGCACATCGTTGTTTTGCAAGCCAATTTCTGTTGCTGTCGATTTTTCCGTGACTTTAAATTTCAGGGGCCCAATATTTACATGGTCGTTTTTAAAACTATTTGCAAACTTTAGGGCCACTTCAATTTTTTTCCCGTCAAATTTTTGCAAAAACAGAAGAAAGCCTGAGTCTCGCAATAGTGCAAGACTATTGTGAAACTCGGCGGTCTGATCTACCTCACTGAGGGACAAGGTTCACATCTAATAGGCGACATCTCTGCTTTAACAGTTATGAACAGTAAAAAAATTGCATGCAATACCAGAAGATTTGGCTATTTATAGATAGGGATCCAACCATCCACCATCCCTTATGTCTTATCACCGATCCATCCCACCAAAGTAGCCGTAGATGCGCGGCATGTTTAGAATAGTGCGGGAATGGTACTTGCGGTGGCATTTTTAATGGATAAGTGAGGTAATCATCATAAGTGAAGGACGTTTAGGATCATGGTGGAAATGGTAATTATATCCAAGAAACATTTAAACCTTTCCGAACTCCTTCATAATTCAAAAAACTTTAGCATTTATTAAAAAAATGATCATGATTCTTAACTAAAAACACTTTGTACTTTAAATAATTTTCTCCTAGTTAATATGATAGAATAAGTACTCATCAAATAAGTGAAAAATGCTGCTTGTAAACTTTTATGATGACCACTTCCTATGACATATGCTCATAAAAAACAAATTGTACTCTGCTTCTGTCAAGGTGTATACTTGCACTGATCTATTTACACCGCTTACTATATTGTTCTACTGGTACCATTCTGCTTATATTATTATATAAGATGATATGCTTGCACTAGTGCAAGCATATTGTCTGAAAAAAGAATAGTGAATTTAAGTAAAATATAGGCTGGACTTCTAACATAGCTTCCTCAACTGATACTGGAAATTTTATTTTCCCTTTATTGATGCTTTAGGGCATCTTTTTTCTCTTTGTGTATGAGATCCCGCAATGAATTCATGAGGGAACAAATAAGTGGGGAAAGGGGAAAATTTCAGAATGGGAAGGAATTTTATTACAGGGATTCCAGGAATAATACCACAAGAGGGATAAACATAAGTGGGATTGGGAAAAAAGTTCAAGGGTAAAGTGGGATTTTTATGAAGCGGGTAGGGTAAATTCAGAAGAATGTGGGAAGGTTAATCATTCTGGGATTTGAAGAAAAAAATTAAGGGAATATTACGAAATGGGATATGAAGAAAGGCAGAAAATTTTATGGAAGGTCTGCCTGCACTGGTGCAAGAAAAATAACTGCAACGAGAATTAAGTGTTACTTGAATAAAAATATCCATGCTAATTACCCCAATGTATAAACATTGGTCTTGCTGAACTCGCTTTTACTCGGTGGTCACTAGCATATCTAAAGATCAAGCAACATTCTCTTTTTATTAGAAATTTTTTATCTTCCTGCTAGCAAGCTTGTTTTCAGGTTGACCCTTCTGCAATCATGTCAGCGAACTGATTTTCACAATTACAGGAAAATATTTTTTTCTTTACTTTTTTTATTAAATTTATTTTTTTCTTTGAGAAGAAGAAGAATTCATGTTTTCAAAAGGTTTTTATTACCATTTACCACTACCATCCCGAATTGTTGTTGGACTTGCTGTGTAAAATCTTTTTTGGCAAGTGGCAGAAAATACTTCTTTAATCTATGTCCATTGACCAAGAATACTGAATTTTGTCCATCAATAGCTTTGACTTCTACTGCTCCATTCTCGAATACTCGGATCACTTCATAAGGTCCCATCCAACGTGTATGAAACTTTCCTTTAAAAATTTTAAATCTAGAATCATAGAGGAGTACCCAATCACCTAGTTGGAAATTCTTTTTCTGAATAGACTTGTCATGCCATCTTTTTTGTTGCTGCTGAATTAGGATGTTTTGTTGAACAACATCTCTACGAAATTCATCTAACTCATTTAATTGGAGAAGACGTTGTTGTTGTGCCTCAGAGAAATCTAGTCCTAAATGAACTGCAGTTCTGAAAGTTTTGATCTGGAACTCAATTGGTAACAGAACCTATTTTCCATATACCAGCTCATATGGTGTATGTTTCGTGCTATTTCTCCAAGTGGTTTTGTATGCCAACAAAGCTTCTGGTAATCTTTCAGCCCAATCTTTCCGATGCCGCTATTGATTGTATTTGTAATAATGGACTCGATCACTTTGTTTTTAGATTCCACATGGCCATTTGCTTGCGGGTGATACGGCGTGGATTTCCTATGTCAGATCTTGTATTGATCCATCACACCCTGTACCAGATTAGAAATAAACTGCGGACCATTTTCAGAAACAATTTCTCTAGGCACACCAAATCTAGTAAATATTTCATAAAAAAGAAAATCAACAACAACTTTTTCTGTAGCAAAAGAAACAGCTTTAGCTTCTACCCATTTTGTAACGAAATCTGTACAAACCAAAATATGCTTTTTACTTAATGAAATATGCTTTTTATTGGCCCTATAAAATCAATAGCCCATTTTTCAAATGGTTCAATCATAACTTGGGGACACAAAGGCATTTCATTTTTTTGGTTAGGTTGGCCCATTCGTTGACAGCTATCACATCGTCTGACATACTGTTTGGCATCCTTAAACAAGGAAGGCCAAAAGTAACCAACATGTAATAGTTTATATGCAGTCCGCTTATCAGCAAAGTGGCCACCACAAGGTTAATCATGAGAAAATTTCAATATGTCAAACACTTCCTCCTCTCTTACACATCTACGGATAATTAGATCTGGACCAGTATAAAAGAGATCTCCTTGAATCCAGGAATATGCAGCACTTTTCTGAATAATATTCCGCTTTTCGCGAGCGGACAAGTGGGGTGGTGTCTTCCCAGTAACCAAGTAATTAACAATGTTAGCAAACCACGAAGAATCTGTAGACATAGAAAAAATATGTTCATCTGGAAAATCATCATTAACAGGAGTTGCTTCACTAGGATTATCTTATCTAGAAAGAAAATCTGCTACAAGATTAGATTTCCCTGGTCTATCAACAATGATAACATTAAACTCCTGTAACAATAGCAACCACCTAGTCACTCTACCATTTGTCAATGGTTTTTTCATCAAATATTTAATCGCAGAATGATCAGTATGTACAAATACTTCATATCCTGTAATATAGTGCCTGAACTTATTAATTGCAAAAATAAAAGCTAAAAGCTCTTTCTCTGTAACTGTATAATTCAATTCAGCGGAAGAAATTTTTTTACTAATATAATAAATAGCATAGGATTTCTTATTTTCCTCTTGTCGTAAAGCTGTGTCAATAGCCAAATCTGAAGCATCAGAGGAAATGTGAAAAGGCAGGGACCATTTTGGACCTCGCAAAACTGGTGCCTACACCAAATTTTCCTTCAATGTTTCAAAATACTGTTGGCAAGCCGTGGACCAAGAAAATTCACTATCCTTATCTAGAAGTTGGAAAAGAGGAGCAGCTATCTTCGAAAAATTTTCAATGAATCTTCTATAGTAACCAACATGTCCTAAAAAACCTCTTACTTCCCTTTGAGTTTTGGGTGCAGGAAAATGAAAAATGATTTCAATCTTTGTTGGATCAACCTGGATACCTTTATCAGAAATCAAATGGCCAAGCACCACTCCCGCTTTGCACATTAATCTACATTTCTTGTCACTCAAAGAGAGATGGGCTTCTTGACAACGATGAAGGACTTTCTCCAGATTTTTGAGAGCTTCTTGAAAAGAATCACCAAACACAAAAAAGTCATCCATATAAATTTCTACAAATGATCCGGATTTATGTAGGAACGCAACAGAATAAACATATAACCATAAATACAGAGATGCAGCGGAATTAACACTTCATTTCATTAATATCAAAGAATTGAAATTTGCTTACAGACAGAATGGAAATAAAACTAGCTAGGGCACTGGTAGCTATCTCTGAGAAGAGATGTGGCGGCTACAGGCCTCTGAACTGTGTTACAATGAGGCTCGAGGGCCTATTTATTATTGAGAAACAATGGAAAACCCTAAACATCCCAAAAACCTAACCCTAGGAGATGAAGCGCCAAAACTATGGGCCCCGTTTGGGTAAATTGGTGTTTCAACTTCCCAGGGACGTAACTTTGGCATACTATCTCTGTTTGATGCACATGATACATCATTATAAAGCTCTATCCGAGGACTACAACTGTCGGGATGAATTGGATGATCCAATTCACTAGTAAAACGATACCCAAAAAAATGTCGTTTAGGGCCTCAAAACGGCTCCGGAAGTTCAGGACCCGAAAAACTACTAAAAATAGTAAGTTATGCCGAAACTGAAAAACTGAAAGAGACATTGGTGGGGGCCCAAGTGGAATAGGCGGGTGGCCACCAATATCCACCTGGATCAAAAAATTCTAGATCAGAAAAAATGGCGAGGACTACCCTTTGAAAGGTAGTCGGGGCATTACATAAACCAAAGGGAATAACTTTATAATAAAATGTCCCCCATGGACATGTAAAAGTAGTTTTATCCTGATCTTCGGGTGCAATTTTTATCTGGTTATAACCGTTGAAGCCATCCAAAAAGGAGAAATATTTCTTTCCTGCAAGGGTATCAAGGACCTGGTCAATAAAAGGGAGAGGGAAGTAATCTTTAAGAGTGGCTTTATTCAATTCTCAATAATCAATACAAATACACCATCTTCCATCTTTCTTAGGTACTAGTACTAATGGAGAGACCCACTGACTATCGGAAATAGGATAGATAAAACCGCATCTAAGAGTTTATGTACTTCTTCCTTCACAACATCTCTTAGAGCTAGATTCATTCTTCTTTGGGGTTTTCGGACAGATCGAATTCCTTCCTAAATATAGATGTGATGTGTACAAGTTTCAGGAGGGATACCCTTCATATCTTCATAGCCCCAAGCAAAGGCACTAATATAGTTTTGCAACAAATTCACAAGCTGCTTCTGCTGAGATGAGTCCAAATCTGAACTAATATGCAAGGATTTACCAGGGCTAATCTCAACAAGAGTGGTATCAGGCTTAGGATTACTCAAGGGAGTGGTCAAATGCAGAGGTACAGAAGAATGAGAATCATGATTTTCTTGAAAATCTAGGCTGAAAATTTGGCTCAAAGGCTCATAATTAGGCATAGTGTCTAGATTATTCAGAAAATCTTGAATCTCATCTTCATGTGAAGACCCAGTATAATGATGGATAAGGGAAATAGACTGAGTCTCCTCATCACTTCTTTGATCCAACCATAAAGTATCTCGAAGGTCCTGAATGGATCTGGTAGGGGGTATAAGGTAACTTTCTTCCTAGAATCTCCATGTGAAATATACATATCACCGGAACGACATCCAATATATGCATCGGCTGTAGCAAGCCATGGTCGACCCAAGATCAAGGGATTTCCTCCTACTGGGTTCCTTGGCTGAAGCACAATGAAATCAACAAGATATTCCCAAGAATCTAATGAGATGATCACATCGCCCAATACTCCTTCTGGCTTAATTTTAGATCTATCTGCTAATTCAAGCACAGTGGGAGTAGGGCAAAGATGAGATAACTGAAGTTGATCCATGGTTTGCTTATTCATGACATTAATGGCTACCCCCAGGTGTATAAGAACATTAGAGACAAGGACATTACTAATCTGAACTGAGACAACAGGGTTTCCGGGATCAGTATATTTTTCCACATACACACATCCCGTCATTAACTCTGCTGCCCTACCAACAAATTGAATGGTTCGGGGTTCCAATCTCTTCCTCCTGGGTTTCTTGAAATAGATTTCCTTAATAATCTTGGTACAAATGGGGATCTATTTTATGGCTTGAATCAAAGGTATCTTAATGAAAAGATTCTGAAGCTCAGATGCCAAACTAGTCTCAGAAATAGGCTCACTCCTTTCCATTACTAGCCTCTCTGGGAAGGGAGGCTGGTTGGAAGAATATGGCAAGGATTCAGAGGGTAAGGGATGCTTAGTGACAAATTTCGGAGAATGGTTAAGAGTTTCCTCTTCTCCTTTCTCTTCAACGATCACCATAGGTTGCTTTTGATTTTCTGATGTTACAGTCCTTCCCGATCTTAATTGAATATCATCAACCCCAACTGGAATAGACTAGTATTCGAATGATAAAGGTGGCTTTGTTACATAGATAATTTGCACTACTTTATTATTATTAGGATTGGGCATAGGTTAAGCAGGCAACTGAGGAGGTCGAAAGGGTGGAGGTAAAGGTAATGCTGGAGTGGACTGACTAAGAAGTTGAGGCATTGAATAAGGTGCATGTGTAGATGGATATGACTGTATAGGTGGCTAGTAGGAATATGGAGGATGAGTTGGCCCTCTCCAACCTTTTTGCCATGGTTGAGAAGGTTTCTCATGCTGATATTGATTCCCATACTGCCACTACTGATGAGAGTTAGGATAAGAATATGCATGTGAATTATAACCAAAATAGTGTCGAGAAAATTCAGAAGCCATACTTGTACCTACCTGAGGCCAATTCCTTCTTGCTCCCATAGCATTCAAGTATTCAACTTCAGGCTATCCCCCTATAAATGCAGCTTTAAGTCGTGGTATAGAGGGACATTTTTCTGTGATATGGTCTTCTGCACAAATAGCACACTTATTTGTTTCTTTCAAATTAAGAGGACACTCTTTAGGAGGATGCTTGTCTCTACATTTAGGACATAAAATACATAATGACTCTTGTTCCTTCATGAGTTTCTGCTGAAATTTTAAGGAGTCTAACTATTTGGTAACAATGTTCATTATATCAATTTTCATATTTTCCATTTTATTTTCTAGTCCAATAATAATAACATCAGTAGATTCAGTTTTCTATTTTTATTTCGAGTTCCTCTACCAGATCTGTACTGGTTTCTTGAAAATTTCCTGCATAATTCACAAATTTGATAAAAAAATTTCTGATAAATATCACCTTGTCCTAATAGATTCAAATTATTTCTAGCATTATCAGTAAGTCCTCTTAAGAACAAGGTTCTAATAGTGTTGGGATCAAGTTTAAGTTTTGACCTTTGTAAAATATACAAAAATCTTTCCAAATAATCTTCGAGCATTTCATCATCATCTTGTATGATTGTAAAAATTTTATCCTGCATGTCCCGAGTTTTGCAATATTCTTGATATTTAAACAAAAACACTCTCTTCATATGATCCCAAGAGGTTATGGTGTTTCCTCCTAACCCCATAAACCAACGGAGAGCTCAGTCCTTGAGGGTAACAAGAAATAATATTAACTTCTGAGCCTCAGTTGCATAATCATAACTTCTACACAGAATATCGAACTCAAAGAGAAAAGAGTCAAGATCTTCATGAACTTTACCATGCAAATGAGGGAGAGCTTATGGTGGAATATTCTTCATCTGCGACACAGTGTCAGGATCCACAATTGGAAACACAAAAGTGGATTGTTCTTCACTTACCTGGTTGTCACCAGTCCCTTCCAAATGATCTTCTTGGTCCACCATTGTTCCCCTTTTACTTGTATTGCTCTCCACAGTCTGATCCACACCTAAGATGTTATTACTAGAATCCAAGTGTATTGTTCCTGCGTGATGGGTTTGAATTGGATTGGGCTTCCTGCTGACAGAAGGAGACCCAATATGAAAAAAAAATTCAGAATTATTTCGGCCCTTAGTGGGCTTCGAACCCTTACCTTTCCTAGGCATTCATTTCAAAAGAAAAGAAAAGAAAAAGAAAAATAACAAACAACTTCTTAAAAATGCTGTCAGAAATCAATTAACTCCAGTAAAATTCCTTCAAAAAACAACACTACAGAAATAAGGAAAATTTACCTCTATTGCATAATCAGAAAATTCTTACCAAATCAAATCGCCTCCCTGGCAACGACACCAAAATGTTGGGTGCAGGAATTACACTTAAGCAAACACCTAAACAATTAATTTTTCAACTCGGGGGATTCGTAAACTTAGAGACGAAGCACATGCAATGCTAGATATGGTATGAATATTTATAATGTAAACCCCTACTTTCTTTAAAAGAAAGATTGCAGAATCAAATCAAAAGAGAAGAAGGCAACTTGAACCATAAAAAATAATCTAAGACTAGAACAAAAAAGTATGCATTTGCAAGAGAGAATTAAAGGTAAAAGGAAATCACTCCCACTAATGGTTGTTTAGTCTACTGAGTGTGTGTTTTCCCTTAGCAGAGACACTTTAGCAATCTCGTTAGATAGGCCCTTAAACCTGCTTCCTTAGAGATTTCCTTCTTGCATTAATCTGTCCTGCACTAGTGTAGGATCAAAGATTTATGTAGAAGGTATAAATAGTGTCTTTACTGAAGGATTTTTACTTCATCCAAGGGCTCGAACTTTCCAAGGTTTAGAGCATTCATACCTTGTGGCAAGAAACTGGTTCTTGTACCGGATCAGAGCTTCCTGCACTTAGCTTTTAATCCTTAAAACAAGTGTTCAATTATTGCAAGTGCTAGTTTTCTATCAAATCAAATTGCACACATAAAAGTGAATTTTTCTGATCTTAAAAAAATGCAGAAGTAAAGAAACAATCATTTATCCTGACATAATCATTTAAAGAAAGAAAGAAAATCGTGGAAATTAGATTAAGAAAACTTGTTGCATCACACCAACGTGCACTGGTGCAGGTTCATTTCTCTTGCTTGTACTAGGCGGTGGAAAACCAAATAAACAAAATTGCAGGAAAATGAAATATCACACCAACGTGCACTGGTGCAAGTTTGTTTCTCCTACTTGTACCAGGCGATCTGAAATCAAGTGCAGGAAAGTAAATTGCAGGGAAAGAAAATGTAACTACTTCACACGATGGATCCGTTTTCAATAAGACAGGAATACATGTGCTGAAAGTTAAATCACACTTTCATAATTTAAATAGATATTACAGGAAATAGAAAATAGGGTAAACGTGCTGGGTTGGCTGGGCCCTAGCCACCCAGCGCGTTTCCCTTTTTAAATTAAAACACTTTTCAGTAAACCAGTTAATTCATCAACTTAAAAAAATAAACATAATTTCTGAAACATGAGGGGGAAAACATTTTATTAATTCACTGAGGCGAATACATGCGTTGATACAATGTCCAGCCCAGATTCGAGCGATAACAAAAGACCGGTTACTGCCTATCAAATTTTCTCTAAAAACTCTGCTTCAAAATTATCCTCCCTATGTCCTATTTACACTTTACATTATATAGATCTGTTGGCCAAAGGCCAAAATAGATCATTCAACTAATTCATAACAAAATGCATAATTTAGTTTCGGCCTTCAAGATAAGACGGTTTTGCAAAATTGGCCGTAGCTAACCAACTTTCGCCCTTTACGGATTAGTCTCGGCTGCCTTTGAATCATTCACTGTCATGGCTGAAGTGGCTCAAGATGAGGTGGTGATCGAGGAGGTCAGATCTGCCACAAATATTTGTTGTGCTGGAAATGGTGCAAGATCTGATCCTGCACTAAGATCAGCAGTCACGGTAAGCACTCTAACCATCAAATAACCTTGGAGATATCAATAAGTTACAAAAGTGATTTAAAAGTAAGGAATCATGTAATAAATATTTAATTAATGCTAAGTTGAATTAAAACATGAAGAATAAAGGTTTATACAAAATGTGTCATAGTGCTTGGACTGGTGCAAGATGAGGGTGCATAAAAGGGTGAAACAGAGGTAAATGGCTATGATTTAGGAAGGGGAAAATGGTAAAAAAAGAGAAAATTAGGGGGCTAACACTTCACATGAGTAAATCCCAAGCCACCAATTCCATGGATGAATGTGCAAGATAAAATAGGAAAATCCCGAAGTTGTAAGTGGGCAAACTCAAACAAAACAAATCCAGGGAGAAAAGGGCGAAATGAGTGTATTGATATTTTGGTACTTAGCAGTTGTATTGAGCTATTTGTTGTCATTTGTTGGATATTAATAGAATTATCTTATCTTATTAACAACTAGCACAAATATGTCTATTTTCTTATCTGCAACTAATTTGTAATCCTACTATTTTAATATAAATGCATTATAATATATAAAATATATATTATATAAAAAAATGGTTATGCTCCACCTTAGACACTTACACATAGCTCGGTGCTAATTTCAACACTCAAGCCTCCTCCTTCATTGTCTTTCGTCAATATTTTGCATATTGATCTAGAAGTGTCGGAGTGGTCTGTTTTATGCATAATGGGTAATATCATTTGGATGGAATGCCTAGCTGGAATTTAGGTTTTATCTTCTGTTAGTATTTACTACCTCACATGCTTTTAGATGTTTGTTAAAAAGTAAAACCACTTGGTTTAAACTTTAAAGAGTTGTATAATGGTGATGTAATGTGAATCTAGGAATGTGTTTTCAGAGGAGCATAGATAAAATTATTGAATTTAGTGTTCTTAAGGTTGGATTTTTTAGATTGCATAACTGGTTGACTTCCACAATTTATCTCTCTACTAAAATATGAATTGGATGCTATAGAGACTGAACTGATGGCACTTCCACTTATTTTGTGATGAAGTACAAGGTGCCAGTGAAGCTTTTTCTGAGCAGCTAGATACATGACATAGAGCTTCATGTCCCTGGAAAGTAAATAGTTGTTCTCAAATCCTGGGACAATTTCCCCCCACCCCTCCATCCGCACTGATTGGAGGTTATAATGATCAGTGTGAAGCACTTCTATAGTTGTTGGCCCTTCCTGTGATATCTGGTTCTACCATTGAAAGGATGAAGCTTTGTCAGGGCTCACATATAGATCGTATACTGGCCGAGCAACAACCGGTTATTGTTAGTGAGTCTAGTGGTAGAGTGGATAATATGACCTCAGTAGAATTTTATCGAGAAGAGGTTATGAGCATTTTTTATCAGGTTTGTTCTCTTTCTATTGCAGATTGTCTTGATTGTTCCTGTTTCACTTGTAATTGTCTTCCTGTTTTTCACACTGAATAATTAAAATGAGACATTTGTTGCATCATCAAGCACAAAGGCTGATGACTTTATGTGGGTGGGAACCTCAATTTCTCCCAAAGGTGTTAGTCTCTGAAGAGCATTTAGCTCAGTCAGAAAGAAATGCATGTTCTGTTGGTCTGGGCCAGGGTCAATTTCATCCAACATGTGAGCCAGGCCCAAGAATGTTGTTTTTTTCAAGGTCATTACAGCCTGAATAGAGAGAAATCACAAAGAAAAATATTTCAACATATGAATCTCAACACAATATTTCAATAGCAGTTTTAGATTTTAGCTTAAGTGGAGTGACTGTTAGGATCTGGGATTTTGTTACAGCCCCTCATCCATCTCATGTTATTTCTACTGGGAATAATCTATCAGAGACGAGCAAAATGTTAGTACTTACTTGTGGGGTAAGTGCAGCGAGTGGAATTGGATGATGGTATGCAATTGATTCAAGGGATAGGGAAAATTTTGCAAGTCAAGATGAAGTAGAGGAAGCTGCAACTACAGTTGATGGAAAATCATACTGGAATGTAGGTATGTACTTGAATCTGACAATAGTTGCAAGGCCACCTCCGACACATTTCAACACTCCTGCTATTGTTGCACCCTTGGAAGATCCTGTAGAAGACATGGATCCAATGTTAGGGAAACCTACTGGCAATGAAGCTGGAGATAATGTAGCATCATATGAGTCACGAGGTCCTCAGGCTCACAAATGTAGTATGGATGAAGGAGGAAGTACAATGGACAAGATGGCAATCATGGTCTAGCGTGTTGATAGTGTGGAAGGAACTGTGGTTAATCGCGATGCTACTGAAGTCAATGATTGAAGTCAATATTTTGGTGGAACATCAAAGTGCACACGGACAACAAAGAGCTTGGTTGTAGATCGAGCATCCTATGGCAGAGATGTTTCATACACAGGTCCTAGTCATTCAACAACACCTGAAATAGACATTGGAGTAGATGGTCTCAATCCTTCTAAAAAAAGTGCCATGGAAGCATTCGGAAATCAGAAACCAATTAGAGGTCATTCTACAAGAGATTTGGCTCATGTCTCTTCTGTTATTGCAATGGATACGTTTTATCATAGTCTACAAGAGAATTATATGGAAATTATAGAGAATTTCCCAGTAGGTATTTATGATGATGTACATGGGCCTTCTCCCATTGATAAGAATGCTGAGGTAAATGAGATGTTAGAACTAAATTTCAGCATTCAAGCACAATGGAGTATATATCTGCAGCCTGATGTTGGACACACTACGGAAGAAAAAATCTTGAGCACTAATGATGAAGGTGATGGGACATTAAATGTTGAAATGCTACTTTTGAAGCACGAGGTGCATTTAGTTTAGGAATAAGTGGTGGAAGTATTGGGATGGGTGCCAGCCATGAAGCTAAAATACACAGGGTTGAGGTTTCTGTACATAGAACTAAGAACATTGTAGGTGAAGTTGAACTGGTGGCTGAAGTAATATAAAATCAGGGACAAACAGGTGATTTTGTTCCTGATCGTGGATTAACAGGTGAATTTGTTCCTGATGGAACATAAAGGGAAGATGTTCATGGGGTTAGTCATCATATCACAATGTTTCATTTAATGGGAAAGGTGTTTACTGATTCTAAAATTGGGTGATCAAAAGAAGGGGAGTCATGGGAAAGTGACCAAAAAAGCAGTCACACAGTTCACCATGATGAGGGAAACCAACCAGCAATTACACAAAATGCTGTAATAGTAGGCTCTAACTATGAGGTGTCTAAAGAAGAGGTGACACATCAAGTGAAGTTCTCTGCTGATGAAGGTTATATGATTCCTGGATATCCTTCTGGAGTTTTCAATGGAGCAGGTAATATATATATACTATTTGTAGTATATCTGATGTTCATTTTAGTAGGAACATGAATAATACCTTATATTGAGCGTGTTTTTCTCATATTTTAATATTTGGGAATTGGGTGGTTATAGGTGGGCCTAAGATGTGATCTGTCAATAGTAGATAACTGAAATGGTCTATACATGAGCCTTTTCTGATTTTCACAATGGTCAACTTTATTCTAGAAAGTAGATGGGATACCTTATAGGTGCATTGTGGCTCTTCTACTGATCCCATGTACTACCTTGAATTATGTGATATTTTGTTTAGTATTAGGAGATCAGAGCTAATGTGTCAACTAGAATTCACCATCTCTGTAAAAGATGATTTTTATTTTTCAAAAAGTTATTTATGCCTGGACTTTGCTTTGATATCGTCTGGGACTGAAATATAGGTTTGACAATACCAAAAATCCATGGAATAAATAAGTATACACCTTCAAGAATAGTAAGAAGTGACTCCACAAGTTTTTCCTACAAGGATATGTTCCAAATTTAGTAAGATGACTAAGTAATGTGCCACCTTCCCTTTGCAAGTGTGAAAAGAAACCCAATGAAGTAGGGTACCCAAGCTATTAACCTTAATTTGGATAAATTAGATTCATTTAACCATTGAACAATTAAATCAACCTCAAGATGCGTTTACAAAGGTTAGTTCTAAAATATGGCCATAATTCCCTTCCAATGACGAATTAGTCACCAAAAAATTAAATCACTATGAGCAGGTGTGCCAAAGAGGGGTGCACTTTAATAAATTGTTGTACCGGGATACCATGTAAATAAAAGATGTTCTTCCTAGAAAAACTATCATGATAACAACAAAACATAAAGCCCAACTTAATATGCACCACTACCAAGGGATTATTACAACAAAATTAGACTGCAATTTTTGAAAGTTGATCTTTGATCCTGAAGCTTCACAAAATATGTCAAGGAAAATCTTCTAGCTATTTGCTTATGCTTGGAATTGTATCATCAACAAATGATTTGTGGTTTAATTTCACTTTTTGGCTACTGTATGCCTTGCCTTGTTGAATTCTTTCTTCTTGGATCCATATCAAGATGTTAGAAAGGTCTTATGTTGATCAAATGCAAAGAATTGATACAAGCTGACAGCCTTGTTTGACTTCTCTGTAAGTGGGATACAAATGTTGGTTGAGTACCAAATGCTCTTAACCCAATTGCGATTATGATAATATATGTTGCTCAACTGAAGGATTGAAATTAGGTAGTGTCAGCTTAACTTATGACAAGCCTTTTCCATGTCAATTTCTAGGAACATGGAGACCAGTTTCTGGGTTTTTATGGTATGAAGTGCATCTCTAGTGATTGTTATTTTTTCCATTATATTCCTTCCATTGAAAACTTGTTTTATGAACAAAGACCATAATAGACATAAAATAAGAGAGCTTGAATGATAAGCAGTAGGTTCCTAGCAAGTATTCTTTGTAGCTGACATTGCAAACTGAAATTGTGCCTTGATTTCATGTTTCATATGAGACCCTTCCTCTATTTATTGAAGGAATTGTATCAAATGCAAAGAATTGATACAAGCTGACAACCTTGTTTGAATTCTCTTTAAGTGGGATACAAACAGGTTGGAGAGCTACTAACTGGGACTGAAATGTTGGTTGAGTACCAAATGCTCTTAACCCAATTGAGATTATGCTAATATATGTTGTTCAACTGAAGGATTGAAATTAGGTAGTGTCAGCTTAACTTATGACAAGCCTTTTCCATGTCAAGTTCTAGGAACATGGAGGCTAGTTTCTGGGTTTTGATGGTATGAAGTGCATCTCTAGTGATTGTGATTTTTTCCATTATATTCCTTCCAGTGAAAACTTGTTTTAGGAACAAAGACCATAATAGACATAAAATAAGAGATCTTGAATGATAAATAGTAAGTTCCTAGAAAGTATTCTTTGTAGTTGACATTGCAAACTGAAATTGTACATTGATTTCATGTTTCATATGAGGCCCTTCCTTTATGTTCTGTGGCCACAAAAGTGGAATTTATTGAAGGATCTATATTCACCCATGTTGAATTTCAAACATTGTGTTGTGGGAAAAAGTATCTAGATGCTCTAATAGCATGTCAAATAATTCAGTGGTCAGGTTATCCACGCTGCAAGACTTGTCATGTGGGAACTGGATGACTTGACCACTTCTAGTGTTGGGTCTGCTTCTGAATCTATTATGACATCCCACTATCAAATAGGAGAAATTTTTACCCTCTATGAACATATAATATAGATTAATAATGCATACATGGATCTTGTTAAAATATTGACAGAGACACCTCTGTTACTAAGTATGCCAATTTTCAGGGTAAATTTTCAACCTTCAAATCTTCTGAAGAGGCTAAATTCACCAGAAAATTGTCAACTTTTTAGATTGAATTTGGAAGAAATGTAAATTCACTACATATAGTATATACACTTCATGGACCTCTACTGCATGAAATCATTCCTTAATTGATTTCTGACCATTTTGGATGGGAGATAAGTGCTAGGGAGTTAAAGAGTGATCTGTGAAATATATAGTACACATATTGTGCAAGACTAAGCTGCACAAAACTTTGGAATGTGTACAAGCTTTTGAAACGGGAATGCTTGAAAACATGACCTCCCAAATGGGTATGTGGGAGAAACATGTTATATAAAAAATACAAAATACATATATATTTCAAGTAACATATTATCTTTTAAGACAATATGAAAGACAATAAGAATGATATTCATAAATGAAATTTTAGGAGTCTCGTGTCTATATTAATTCTCATATAATCATGACATTATGGAAAATCCCATGGCTTGGTGGTCTTGACTAATTCCAATCCCAGACTCTCATAATGTTACATGAGAGACTCCAGTGCCAATAATCATGCCAACCCTGAAAACCTGACATTTTCCTTTATCTTACATTTTCTATTCTTTTACTTTAAGAAAAAATTCAATATTACCATTAATTACCAAGGTGATGAACTCTACAAAGCTCAATCCCTTATTGTTTTTTTGTCACGGACAGGGTGATATTTTCCTATAAGTCCCATGCCCCTCTTGCACACTGAGGTGGGCTCAGGAACTAACAATTTTTTTTTGAAATGCCTTAGTAACATCATTGGTCAAACTGTATGTTTGGTCATACTGCATGGCATTTACATATTTGGAAATGCTTGAAATATGGGTATTATGCCTATATTTTGCATGCTACTGTATAGTGACACAGAACTATGGAATGCTGAGATGTTTTCACTGTTAGGCTAAGAGATGAGCTTCTGAGCTTGAACAAAGACTATTATCCTTCTCATGCTGAGCCTCTGTTATTGCTGTAATAATTTAGGAATTACAAATTGTGATCGCTCTTTTAGGTATGAGATTAGATTTCATTGCAGCCCAAGCAAGATGGTTTTCCAACAACCTCATGTAGGTGTACTTTTAAGTTTTATGCATAAAAATAGAGAAAACAATATTTAAAGGATGTTCATACTAGCCATCACTGCACCAACATATGATGTTTATGAATGCGTAGTAACAACAGTACCATGTTGACAACAAAAAATGACCAGGCAAGCAAGCCAAAGTACTCTTAAAGCAACAACACAAATACAAAATTTGCATTGTTAATCTGCAACAAAATATTGTCAATCCTCATGTTTAGAATCGTTTATTAGAGAGCTATGATCATATCTTATTTTAATTGGAATGGTATACTTGGTTCTATGTATAAAGGTACTATCCTGATTTATTTTTGAAATTAAATATGGTCCTAGATATATCAAAATTATGTTATTTCTGAAGAATGCCATATACAACTATGTATTTTATTTGGATAGGGAAAATGTTTTTTGAAGGAGGAGGGATGGGATGTTTATGGACAAAGCTTTGAATCTGATCAATTATCTGTTACAGGCTGAGATTTGGAGTGAGGAATTTTCTAGGTGTCTGTTTGTGGGTATCACTAGACATCAAGCCTCCAGTTAGACATTCCATCTCTCCCTTACTGCTCATCCTACATTCCATCCCCCCCTCACACTGGCTACTTGGAAGCAGACCTTGAATGATTCTTCCAGTTTTTAAAGCATCACGCTTCTAGTGAGTTGCCTAATTCTAGTGAGTTTGTTCTAAAGTTGCCTACTCCTAGACATCTTAGGTTTTTTCATCAGTTATGGGTGGGAAAAATGCGATTATAATAACTAAAAAAATTCATGCGATACAATATGCACTCACAACGATTTGTAGAATCTTCACTCTTAGTTGTTAAAATTTATTTGTTGTCTTGCACGAAGAAAAAGAATGGGTGAAAGGAAATATTTATTGTATATATATAGTTTATACAAGCAATGGTTGGCTCTTGAAAATTATGAGCACACTTCCACATACTTTCAGTTAATAGGGTGAACAACAATCTCTGCTCCCAGAGATGATTACCTTTAGTGTTGACACTAGTACAAAGAATATTACATGATGGCTTAGAGATTATTGACATAAGAAACACTGGTTCATTCTTAGGTACAGGTCAATGAATTAGTGTACATCATAGCAAATTCTTACACATCAAAATAGATAGTGGATATGGTAATTAGCTAGAACTGATATTTGTCTCTTTTACTGGATTAACATCACTCATGTAGCCATTTTCTTCCCTTGTTATTCTTTGGATCTATCATGCACAATTGTCTTTCTTATTGAGTGTGTAAATAGTCCAGAGATGGCTTACAGATTATTGACATAAAAAAACTGGTTCATTCATGGCTAGAAGTCAATGAATTAGTCTACATAACAACAAACACATACACATCAAAACATATAGTGGATATAGTAATTAGCTAGAACTGATATTTGTCTCTTTTATTGTATTAACATCACTCTTGTGGCCATTTCTACCTTGTCCTTCTTTGGATCTATCATGCAAATTTGTCTTTGTTATTGAGTGTGTACATAGTCCAGAGTCTAGGCCATCTATTTTTTGTTATGATTTCATCAGGGTATTTATTACATATTCCTAATATCTAGTGTAACTATAGTTGGGAAAATGCTCTACTACTGTCTTAATCTTCTCACTGTGAGTCACATATTTTATCTTTACAGAAGTGGCCTTTTTTATTTCTACTTATGCAATTTATCTCTTCTACAGGGTTACTGGTCTCAAGGTAGAATTGTTGGGGGAGACATCTATTGCTTCAACCATTTCCTATTCATATAATGGCTTTGTGTGGTTGAGCTATGGAGATTAACAGGTAATTTGTGCCTATATATTCTAAGATTGAGTTTGATGTAGATGAAATCCATTTACTGATTTCCACATTTTCCAAAAGTTTACTGAAGCTAAATAAACATCAAAACATTTAGGATTCATAATGTTGTATGGCTTGCCCAACTAGTGATACAGGATGACAAAAATGAAAGTTCCCACACACTGTTATATAATCATGTCTTTTTCATTTATAAAATAATAATATACATGCACTATTGAACACCTATTAGATTTAAATTCATAAATGTCATATGCCTTTTGCTTTAGAAAATGTCCGTTGTAAAACAAAAACCTTTATTGTGTATGTTGGTACACCTAGTTGAACAGAAGATATGTAACAGATAAAATTAGAAACCTTCTTATCAAAAATCCTCAACAACTAAATTTTGCTTGAAGTGCAATGTTCCCAAGGAAAAAGGGTATGCACTTCCTTAAGAAGGTAGACTAAGTAGATTAGGATTTAGATCCAAGTCTAGTTGTATCTTATTAAGTTTTGCTAGTCTTGTTGAACGCACGATAAATTCTCTAGATACCTGCATCAAATATGACCTTTGTATTAATTTCACCATGACTGTGCTAATCTTGTGGAATCCACAATAAATTTTTGACACATCTGCAATGCTAAATTCTGTAATCATTGTAGTCCTTTTTTCTGTAATCATTGTAGTCATTTTTTCTTCTATAATTATTGTAATCATTGTAGCCCCACCGAATTAAGGAGCACTTTAACAAGAGTTGAATATATCCATTTATGAAAGTGGAACTTAATCACCATTAACTTCTCATTTACTTTGGCAAGTTTCCCCAATTGGGGTAAGGAGTGCCTCAATAAGAATTGAACTTATATCTTTCTACAAGTGGAATTGATTCACCGTTGATTGGAAATGGAACTGTCATGTTTTTTTGTGGTCAAGGTGACTTACAATTATGAGGGCTTTGATGACTATTTATCTCTAGCTTGTATTGCAAATTGTTCTCTCATGTAGTTCTCACAAAGCACATTTTTCTATGTTTAATATGTTATCATTATCCCTGTGTTTAAGTTTCGACAGAGTTTTAAAATCCTTTAATGATTTAATGTTATTGAGGTCTTATCTCATTTGAATTCTTTACATGTAGATGCCTTTATTTCCCAATAATAGATAAATTTTCCAAAGAATTGTTTCAATTTTGATATCTTTTACTGCCTAGGCTTTCCTCTTGGTTGCCAGTCATTGAGGGGTTGTCATAGTAACTTTTCTATTTTTTATTTATTGATTGTATGTTATTGAATGCTTGTTTCATTTTAATTTTTTTGGAAGCAAATGTTTGTCCTTTTTCGTTGCTCTGTAGAAGTAATGTCTTCCTGAAATCCTTGCATTGGGGACTTTTTGTGTAGTGCTTCCTTCAAGTTCACTCAAAAAAAGAACACTAAAAAACTCCACCATGCTGATAATGGTAATCTAGAAATAGAGGGAACATAAGGAATGAAGTACGTCTCATTTTCTTGTATCTCCTAAATACAAAGGCATGGTAGTGATGCAAATGCAATGACATCTTTGGCAGAAAATGTCTTGTGCTACTTTAGTTTTCAAACTCTGATTGTCTTGCATCCAGATGTATGATTATATTCTCCAAACATGCTCATACTTGCACCCAGTTAAATAGAATGTCACAGATGGAAGTAATATTTTTGACACCTTCTAACATTCAATGGGTTTCACAGATGAAAATACTATTTTTAGCACCTTTTGACAGTGAATTACAAATGGAGGTGGGAAACCAAAGTCAAACTTAATATTCCTAAAAAATAATATGGTAAGTCTTGAAAACAGTGGAAATATCAGTCAAGGTGGCCTTCCCCGGCCTGTAATTCTGGTTTATTGTATGGACATTAGGATATGGAGGTCATCTTAGGATCTGTGGTTGTCAAAAGTAATTCAATACATAGTTCTTTGATAAATAATGTTTCTACTATGACGAACTGAACTCGTTGGGACAAGAAAATGAAATTGTCATGTTCCATCATCTTATTTTCTTATTTTGTTTTTTTCCAGTGCAATTGTATAGTAAATATTTATCACTGTCTTCCATTGGAAAGTGCTTAGATCATTGAGAGATTATGTTTTAATTAATTAATGCTTCTAAATTGAGCATTTTCCACGTTACATTTTTTCTATACTGTTTAATCTATGAGAGTACAGAGCATGGAAATGCTGGAACAACTATGCAACCTTCCTTTCCTGACTTGTGTTTGTTTCATATAACTCTAGCTCTTGCATATTTCCGCATTAGGGGTGTTCATTTCCCATTTCAAATGATAGACCAAAGCGACACAACACCTTATGATGTCACATAATTCTTTAAAGTGTGCTAGCTCAATGGAAGAGCACCTGCTTTATAAGTAGGAGGTTGGTGGTTTGATTCCATCGTGCCCTGATATTCATATGAAATGACGACGATCAATTTTTGGTGACAAAATCTTTTTACCATCACTAATGAGCTTATGGTGACAGTTTTCAACCCTCACTAAAATATGAAATGGTGACAATCAAAAAATGTCACCATATATATGCATCAATAGTGACGACCATGAAATTTCCATCACCATAAATCGTAATTGTTCATATGAAATGGTGACAGTCAACGAATGTCGCCATATATGTGCATCAATAGTGATGGACAATAAAGGTCCATCACAATAAATCGTTGTTATTCACATGAAATGGTGACGTTCACTATCCATCATTATAATCATTATTCGTGACAGACCTTGAATGTCACCACAACACATAATTTTGGCAACACCACCTTTAGTGACGTTCAATTTTTTGGTGATGGACGGTAAGGTATGTCACCATTGCTCATATGAAATGGTGACGATCACTATCCGTAATTATAAATCATTATTGGTGACGGACCTTGAATGTCACCACAACACCTATACCTTTGGTGACGCCACCTTTGGCGACGTTTAGTTTTTGGTGATAGAGGCTCTTTTGATCGTCACCAATGCACTTATGGTGACATTTTATGACCCTCACCAATGTCCTTTTTTCTTGTAGTGTGATCCCACTTTTAAATAACTTATTTTATATTTTATCCAAAGATACACATGATTTCCTACTTGAAATGTCATATATATTATTCTCCAATATGCATGGCTCTTATGTCGATCATGTGCCACTTTCAAATTCTACTTGATATTTATCCATTCTTGTTCCCTTTCTTTTAACATGTCTGGTCCAGGTGTAATCCAATCAACTGGACTATCCCAGTTGATTGGGATATTACATTTTTCTACCATATAGTCCATTAAAGGGACTCATATTTAGTGATTCCTAGAAGCCACTGTTCTAAGAAAACCCCACCAAAGGTAAATAGTCTCGCTAATTATTGGGATGATGGACTACGTACATTCTTAACATATTCTCCAACACTTTATTCACGCTTTCTATTTTTTCATCTATCTAAGGATGGTAAGATGTACTAAATGACAATTGTATCCCAAAAATTGCAAACAAAGATCTCCAAAAATTTGAAGTAAACATGGCATCCCAATTATTATGATTTTCTTGGAAAAATACCCTTCATAAAAATATGGGCAATATTGATTGCTTTACAAGTGGATATTACAGGAAAAAAATGAGCTCCCTTGCTTAGTTTATCCACTACCACCAAGATTATATCATGTTTCCTAGGGGTTCTTGGTAGACTAGTGATGAATTCCATGAATACAACTTCCCACTTCTATTTTGGAATTGTTATTTGGTGCAACAACCCTATGGATGCTTATGTTCAACCTTAACCTATTGATATTCCTAACGTTTAGAAATGTATTTATTAATTTTTTTCTTCATTTTTTGCCAATGATATAATTTTACTGTGGATGTTATCATCTTTTGATAACCTAGGTGATCAAAATGAGGCCTCTTTTGGATTTCATCCATTATTAACCTCTTCATGTCTGTTAAATTTGGTATGTACAGTCTTCCCTTCTACATCAATGATCCATCTTCTAATAGTTGATGTTCTTTCCCCATTGGCCCCTTGGACTTTTGCTTCAAGCATCCACTTACATGTTGGAAGTATTCATATCCTTATATTGCTTTTTTGATTCTTTCTTTTGCATTTGAATCACGTATACCAATTACTTATATATGAATTGTTTGCATACTCATGTTGAGTGCATCTACTTGGTTTTCCTTTTCCTTAATGTGTTGAATATCAAAATCAAATTCAATAATGAGATCCATCCACCTATCTTGTCTGGTATTCAATAAAAGTTGATTAAAAAGGTATTTCATCACGATGATATATCATTAATGTGAATTTTCTCCCAAGAAGGTAATGTCTCCACATTTTTAAATCATGCACAATGGACAAAAGCTCTAAATCATGTGTTACATATTTTTTTTCACGTTCATTTAATTTCTTTCGTTCATATCTGATCACAAGTCTTTTTTGCTTGAAAACTCCATCAATTCCTTCCTTACAAACATTTATACAAACTAAGAAATCCTTATTTGGATCCATAATCTTCACGATGGGGGAATTTGTTAGAAGTTGCTTCAATTGTTTAAAACTTGTTGTGCACTATGACATATAATTGAATTTTAACCCTTTCTTCTACAACTAATTGGATATCCAATCTTCAAAAATTCTTGAATAAAATCCATTCCATGATTTCATCGATCTTCTCAGGATCTACTGCCACTCATTTTTCAAAAATGACATGACCCAAATAGTGCACCCGTGATTGAAATAAATCACATTTAATAAAATTTGCATTATGTTGGTGTTCCCTTAGTATTTCCAATACCGTCTTGAGGTGTTATTCATGCTTCTCCTTAGTCCTTGAATACACTAAGATTTCATTAATAAAAACCAATATAAATTATCCAAATATTTTTTGAGTGCAAAATTTGAGAAAAGGTTTTCACCTCGAGATACTTAATTCCTATCGTCTCTTGGTAGATCCAAAATTGGATGGATCTATGTTTATTTTGAGCAACACACTAATAAAATATTTTAACTACAAGACTTTTTTTATTTTTACTTGTTTTATATATTATATAGGTAGTTAACATTAAAATATTTTATTTATGATTCACATTATCCACATTATACATACATATACATATATATATATATATATATATATATATATGGTTTTTTTTTTTCATAAATTCACAACTTAATTATATTATAGAAATATATATGTATAATACATAGCAGATTTCATATCCATGATCAATTCTAGCCTCCACAAAAGGAAACTAGGCATATAAATTTGGTCTAGAATCATATTGTATCCATGGAAGCTTCACTAGGGGATAAATACCCTACCATGTGTATTTATATTGGGAGATATATATTAAGAAAAAAATGACAATATATTGAGCATATAATAGGGGGTAAAGGGTTTTTATACTAGTGGGTATAAAAAATGGAGCTAAAAGTTAATGAAAAATATAAAGGGGCATACAAAATTTTAATGAAAATATCGATACCTACAATATATATTGAAAGTAGGGGTTTTTAAAATTTGGAAGGTGTATTGAGTTTATATTGGTAGGGGGTTAAATAATGTGATTTTCAGAGGTATTTTCCAATATGTAGTCAAATTAGGGGTATTTTTTAGTATGCCACGAACACATATGATGTTTCATAGGTTCATTCAGAGAATCCCCCATGGTTCGATCCAAGAGGTCCAAAAGTATAGCTAATTATGCCTATTATAGAAAATAAAAGTGACTCTAGGAGCCATGAAATGCATGAGAGAAAAAAATGTAAAACACAATTAAGAGATGTGATATAAACTGGACATACTAGTAATGGTTGTGAGCAATAGGAAGTACATGATTTCATTCATCTTATGCAGGCCTCACCAAGGGTGTTTTTTCTCGATCCCTGAGAAAGGTTGTTTCCAAGCGCTACATATGACCACCCATAATTTGATAAAGCAAGTGAAGCTTCTCCATGCAAGGGAGGAGCTCATCCTTGCTCTCACTATGATTGAACATAACCTTACCAAGTAGGTACATAAGGTGCCAATACAAATCCACTATGTGTAGATATTGGTTTCTTCGAGCTCTAGGCACCCCTCAGTCAAGAACCTGGTGCTTTACCTCAATGATAATGTTTGAATCTGAGAACTCTACATGCTCATCCAATAGTTCTTTTTTGATGTCTGAAAATTCATGTTAAAAAATCACTAGGGAATCCTATCAAAAATTCTTAGAATATGCTTAGGATTGGGCCTGAGCTCTTGAATCATGTATGCCACGAATTCCTCATCCTCTTTGTACACAAGCACATTCTCTCAACATCATGGAGAGAGTAGAGGCCAAATACAAGGGGAAAATAGACATGAAGCAAAGGGGATACAAAGAGCAAGAAATATAGAATGGATATGGGGGGAAGTAAAGAACTCAATGAAGCACAACCATGGAGGAAAATAGAGGTGAGGTTTGGATGGGGAGTGTAGGGTAATACCACTGAGAGTAAAGTAAGTAAAATTAGTGCTAGAAGGGAGATAAAATGAACAAGGATGAAATAGGAAGCAATTGTGAGCGAAAGGATTTTCATTGTAGAGAATTAGACCTTGTTCACTCACAACATAATAGGGGATAATTCTTTTATATGTATCTATGATGAAAATATGAACAAGAATCAGGCTAGGGGGGCTTTGTTTGTAAACTTGCAAGGCTATAATTACAAAGTGAGAAATTATTTTTCCCTTGACAGCCTGACACCATTCCATTTATGATTTATAATTATTATTTGAAAATGGTAACCTTTTCGAATTTTGGATAAGGAGTGCATCGCTTTGAGAATCTTAGTGCATTGAAGGCAAGCCTTCAAAGTTATCATCTTGAAGTGAATTTGCATGAACATGCATGAAGTCGCACATGTCAAAAGCATTAACATTCCTCCTCCCTTCATTGTTCCAGGTATTGGTGGAAGTTATGTGATACTCTACGGTTAGTTGGCTCCCCCATCCCTCCATGTTATGAAAATTTTACTCTGAGCACAATGACATGATCAAGGGATCACCCATGCTATATATCCCTCTACCTTGATGGTTGTCTTGGTTCAAGTCATCCCTATTAGAGCATATATATATATATATATATATATATATATATATATATAGAATTTATTTTAATTTTATTATTAAATAATTTTCTCTTTGTACATGCACAAATATCCCCTTCACATCTCAATTTATTAGTTATTTCCAAAGAAAGGCTATATGATTTGATTTTACTATTGATTACTATTAATTTAGCATTGGCCAATATAGGTTATAATTTTTTATGTAATTTTTACCAAATCATAATTTCTAACTTGAGTGGTAAGGGAAAAGTTGTTGTACAACACCTGTTTAATATGTACATTGAAATATTTTATTTATGACTATTAGTAAAATATTTTTTATTAATAATATATTTTGCTTAAAATATTACATGTAAACTGAACATTGAATGAATTACACATCATGTAATATAAAAAATATTGTTATATCTCAGCTCTCTCTCTCTCTCTCTCTCTATATATATATATATATATATATTGTAAATTAGACGAATTCTATTAAAAAAAAGTATATGATACAATATGGAGTTACAGTCAAGAGAGGCTGAGAAGCAGGGAAGTCGAAAATGATAAACTATCAACCTCGACCCCAAAAAGTAACCAAGAGAGAGACAAAGAGAGCCAATATGATAAACATGGGAGCCGAAAGAGACATACACATGAATCTACCCAGAATGGGTTGAATCCTCAATACGACATTTCTTTCCTTTCTTTTTTGAAACTTTAACCCATCTGTCATGGGGCGGATGGGATAAAACCACTTGAAGATTTTTTTTGACTAAAGGAGTAGTCTCCTTGTCCATATCTGAGGAGGAGAACTCATGATATCATTTATGGGCACTCGTAGTAACATTGGGCCCTCCAGGGTCTGCCGAGAGCATGTCCGTTTCCTCATTGGAAACCTCCATATCTGCTTTGATCTCCTCCTCATCTGAGCTGAAGGATTCAATGTCATCCATGGGAGGTGGTTCACAGGTTTTCCAGATTTTAGAGTTTGATTTGTGGTTTATTCTCTTCTTTTGGGCAAGGAATGTAGTATAGGAGTTCTGAAGATGCCCTGTTTGACGGAAGTGACGACATCGGAAAGCAGTATTCTCATAGTCCAAGGTTTGTGTCCAGTGTAAATCACCAAATTTGAGGTTGATTTGATTGGGCAGGCCTTTAATTATGTCTATTTCAACACATATTATGCCATAGGTGTGTATGCCCATCTCCCCCTTAGAGGGATCTATAGCCGGAAAGCATCCCAGGGTGTTACCAATACCTAAAAGAAAGAGAAGTGTCGTAGAGGAGCAGGTAAATTTGGAAGTCTAACCCAAATAGGAATATTGGTAATAACAGTCATAGAAGGGTCGAAATATGGGAACTTGGGTGTGAGGAACAACCTTGGTTTTCCCCAGAACCAAGGGCCACATGTTAAGGATTTTTGATAATCTTCATTGAATGCAAACAAAATTATAAAGAAACCCTTTGAGCAGAAGATGATCTTGCTGTTATTGGTCCCAGTGAAGTGAATCAATTGGTATAGATCTACGAAGCAAGGCCACAATCCATTAAATCGGAAAATGATGGCAAATTTTGCAAATGTTTGAAATTGGTTTTCAAGTGCCGAATGGGAAATTTCTACAGAGGGGACATCCTCCATTTTATCAACCAAAAAAGGCTTGGGAACCTCAGAGGGTTGAGCATATTTCTTGGGGGTTTTTCATGGACAACATCCTTGTAAGAGAAAGCTTGAGCTGAAAAGCGCTACCCGACTACCCCTCCTCGCAGTCAAAGGGTTAAAACCATAGAAGAATTTTTTTCAATATTATAAAATGAGAGCGAAAGATATTCCTCTAGTTTTTTACCTCCACAGAGTAATCATTGAAAGGTAGAAGGAATCACCAGCTTGTGTTCGAGGGCATGTGAAAGGCTCTTCACCAGATCGATGGAGCGAGCCTAGATAATCAAGGTTTTTCTAGTGAGAAGTGAGATCTAAATCTGAAAGGGCGGTGATGAGAGATATGGGAATCCTTAGCAGCCAATTCTCATCTGAGAGGCTAGATTGACAAGTCCAGATGGCTCACTCCTACCCAAGCCTACCTTTTCATAGTTACTATTTTCCTTTCTGAGAGAACAACCATAGTGCATAGATCCTGGGGCTGCGCTCTAGAGTGAGGAAGCCTTGATGAGTGGGGTAAGTCTATGGCGTTTAACGTCTTTCTCGCTGGTGTACCTCATGTAGGAAATCACTGCTTTCTTTAGCTGAAAGTCAGGCTGGAGGTTCATTCCTAGCCAAACGGTCGGGAGGGCATAAGCCTTATCCACCTTATTTCCATCCTAGCTGCTCTCAAGGTTAGTCCTTGGACAGTACAATGGCTCCCCTGGTCACAGTGCTCCCAGATCCGCGTGGTTGCATTGCTTCATGGCAGCGATGGGAGTTTCTGCATAGATGCTAACCCCTTCCTTCTCATGACCACCTTTCTTGTAGGTCATAGGTGAGACGGGTCCATCGAGTTGATAGTTGAGAGGAGTAGCGTTGGCTTTGATTCCTGTTGCGGCGGTCGGAAAACATGCAAAGAAAAAAGAGACCCTAGTGCTCTCCAGATCCACGCGGTTGTGTTGTTGCATGGCCACGATGGGATTTGTTGCCCGGATGTGGGCCCTTTCATTCTTGTGTTCGCCTTTCTTGTATTTTTTAAGTGAGACGGGTTCATCGAGTCAACGGTCAAGAGGAGCAACGAAATTTTTTTATTCCTATTGCGGCGGTCACAGCTCCAGCAAAGAACAGAGAAACCCTAACACTCTCCATCGCTCCTAGTAGGATTCATATCTCAGCTTCATATTAAGTAGTGCAGAAAATACATATGTGTCTCATACTAAAATGAAAACATTTTTTTTTCAATTACTTTATCTCTATAAAATTTGATGTAAAATTAAAATATAATTGAAGTATTTTATTTATAGTCGAAATTAAATTTTTTGTCATTACAATATTTTTATTTATTAATGTAATTATTAGTTTATTCTTTTTAAAAGTAACACTACATGAAAATATCTCTCCTGTACTGGGTTGTAGAGTGCCTCTCAATGCAATCATGCACGTAAAGGTGGTTGGTGCTGTTAACACCAAATTGAGTCCTGATGGGCTACTTCAATGGTCAACTTGGAGTAACTATTTCAAACCACTTGCAATTGGAAATTAGCCTTTCCAGTTTGAGAGGGCTCTATCAAAAGGATAAAGGATATTCAATGAATAAATTGAAAGAATATGGCTAACTCTAAATTGGATTGAATGTGTTTTTGTGTAGGAGAAGGATGTAAACCAATAAATACCATTGGGCTTATGGAGTCAATATGAAAACTCAGTCACAAGTCAACTTCTCTCATGGAAGTTGAGGCAATTGCATTCATTTCAAACCACACATGAGGGATAAAACATCAAGCTATATGTATACAGGAAGTTGGAGCATGTCACCATGAATTCCTAGTGATTATACATAAGCAGACTAATAAAACATGACATTTATAGTAGACTAGGTGTATACAGAAAGTTGGAGCATGTAATCATGAATTCCAAGTGATTATACAACTATAATACTGGAGACAAAGAAAAACACTGATAGATGAAATATACATAGGAATACAGAGAAGAATATTACGTCTGAAATAGGTTGTTGTAACTGTATATTACTGATATTGAAAAAATTACAACATTGGTAGTGTCAAGTAATCATCTCCAAACCCCTTCCGATTCTATTTTCTGTCTATTAATAGACTTTTATTCCTTACATTGGATTTTCCCAGCTGGCTAGCCCATCGAACCATCCACTTTGACACATATCTTAACTATAAACTACATTATTGGAACAGAAAAAGACACATAATCTCTTAAGACTTATACTTCTAATAGGAATCTACCTTTCATTCATTACACTCACTTATCTGTAGAATGGGATAATTACATGATGATGACCAAGTGGTCGAGTGGAACTTACCATAATCTAGACATAAATATACCCATTAGATTTAGGAACTAACACTCGTACTTTTTAGGAAAAGATCATCATAGCTTTAATCATTGTCTTCATGTTGAGCTAGATAAGTGACAATCTTGTCAAGTAGTGAAATTGATGCAGAGGCATCTGAACAGGTTTTAATTCAAGTCTGAATCTATAGCTGAAGAGACTGAGTATGCGAACAATCATGTAAATGGGGGCAAATTTTTGTTGAAAACCGATGCTGAAACTCGTGTAACTGATCTGACATGTGCGCATGCCATGTGTGCGTTGAGGAAGTTCGGGAGAGAGTTGTGAAGCTCAACCGATTCACTAACCTCTATAACCTCTATAAAGCATCAAACCTGTAATGTGTGAGGACAAAGAGAACGAATGAAATGTAGTCGCCAGAGAAGGAGCGTACTAAGGCTGAAATGCCTTAGATCTGTTCAAACTATATTCTGTACATAATAGTGAAATTGTTGTGTGGATTCTTTGTGTTAAGATAGTTCATTTTTTTATCTGAATTGTGAGTTCATATGCGTGATTTCTGTGTGACTGTGTGTTGAATTCGGTTTTAATTATAGTTCAGACTTATGGGTTAACGCTATCAGGTTATATGATCGACTATCGATCACTGAAAGGATCGATAGCGATCTAGGGTGACATTATAATTCACCGTAGCTGATGTGATTCATAATTCTGTTTACGAATTCCTGTCTGCTGTATACGAATTGAATGTATTAATTCAGTGTCAAACGTCAGGAGGAGGTCGAAGAGTCCGTTCTGATAAGAGGGCGAGCGATGCCATGAGCATGTTTAATTTCTGCACTAAGAACTCTATTTTAAATTGATTGGTATTAGTTTGTAATTGACCATACCCTTACAGCGGAGAAGGTATTCTTACCTTCGAAACTCTATTTAAATTTGTATGTGTTGTGGAGAAATTAACTCTGTATAAAGGGTTGGAGGAACCCAGTGAACGTGGGTTTTCTTATTGAAATCGGCACCAAATTCATATTAATTTCTGTGAAATTGCCTCAAGAAAGTCGATATTTCCAATTCTGCTATCTAAAATCGATTCATGCTCATTAAGTGACAGAGTGAGGAGAAAAGTTCTGAGATGAAGGGGATACGAAACGAAAGATCAGTTAAATCGTGTTAGAACACAGTTGGGCACTAAAGTTGAATGTGAAGGTTGGGTATTGGTTAAAGAACATCATTTACAAAGGTTTTATATGCTATTCCAAAGATCTATAATGCTGGTTTATAAACATTATTTAAACCACATGTAAGTGCCACATTTAAAGAGGGTCTAGCATTCATTTCCAATGGGTATAATGAGTATTGTGAGAGTGTGATGAAGTTCAGACTCCAAGGTCCAACCATTTGATTTGGGGTTTTAAGTCTAAAGGTAATCAAAATTTACTAGTTCGGATTATAAAACTTATTTATTAGCTCCATAGATAAATGTTTATATATGTAAGCATGGAGTGGCGCAGCGGAAGTGTAGTGGGCCATAAACCCATAGGTCCCAAGATCGAGGATCAAATCGAAAGTTCAGGTTTACGAATCTTCTCTTGAAGCAGTTTTGAGGCGAACCTGCTTATGTGGGGTTCCCTCTCCATCAAGTGGTATCAGAGCGGGGAAATGATTTCCTGCGGAGAAGAAGTTCGTGTACAGAGGAGGAAGAGGTACAATTTGTGAAAATTTGTAAGAAGAGGTACAGTTTGTGAAAATTTTTAAGTTGGTGATTTTATTTTGTATTGTGAAGGTAGCAGCAGAGGAAGGTGAGAAGATTGCAGCAGCCTAGAGTAGGAGTGCTCAACTAGTTCCACAGCAGTGAACCAAAGAGATGCCGAGAGTCGGAGCTCAGGAGAGAAGCTTGGTGAGGTATCTGGTAGCAAGGAGACTTGCTATTGTAGAGGTTTTGTTGCAGCTCACAGAGAACAATTCTGCAAAGGATGCGGGTGAGAATTGTTTAGGAGATGTTGCTACAAGAAAATCACAAGGAGCAGTTCCATAGATGACGTGGGTAGAACTGCTGACAGCTGGAGAAGACATATGACCAGGAGGTCATAAAATTTTGTGCCTCGAGAGTCTAATGCAATGGCATCTGAATAGGTTTGAATTCAAGTCTGAATCTACAGCTGAAGAGACTGAGTATGCGAACAGTCATGTAAATGGGGGAAAATTTTTGTTGAAAAACGATGCTGAAACTCATGTAACTGATCTGACATGTGCGCCTGCCATGTGTGCATTGAGGAAGTTCGGGAGAGAGTTGTGAAGCTCAACCGATTCACTAACCTCTATAACCTCTATAAAGCATCGAACCTATAATGTGTGAGGACAGAGAGAATGAATGAAATGTAGTCGCCGGAGAAGGAGCGTACTAAGGCTAAAATGCCTTAGATATGTTCAAACGATATTCTGTACATAATAGTGAAATTGTTGTGTGGATTCTTTGTGTTAAGATAGTTCATGTTTTTATCTGAATTGTGAGTTAATATGCGTGATTTCTGTGTGACTGTGTGTTGAATTTGGTTTTAATTATAGTTCAGACTTATGGGTTAACGCTGTCAGGTTATATGATCGACTATCGATCACTAAAAGGATCGATAGCGATCCAGGGTGACATTATAATTCACCATAGCTGATGTGATTCATAATTCTGTTTATGAATTCCTGTCTGCTGTATACGAATTGAATGTATTAATTCTGTGTCGAACATCAGGAGGAGGTCGAAGAGTTCATTCTGCTAAGAGGGCGAGCGATGCCATGAGCATGTTTAATTTCCGCACTAAGAAATCTGCTTTAAATTGATTGGTATCAGTTTTTAATTGACCATACCCTTACAACGGAGAAGGCATTCTTACCTTCTAAACTCTATTTAAATTTGTATGTGCTGTGGAGAAATTAACTCTGTATAAAGGGTTGGAGGAACCCAACGAGCGTGGGGTTTCTTGTTGAAATCGACACCAAATTCATATTAATTGTTGTGAAATTGCCTCAAGAAAGTCTAGATTTCCAATTATGCTATCCGAGATCGATTCATGCTCATTAAGTGACACAGTGAGGAGAACGGTTCTGAGATGAAGGGGATACGAACCGAAAGATCAGTTAAATCATGTTAGAACACAGTTGGGCGCTAAAGTTGAATGTGAAGGTTGGGTATTGGTTAAAGAACATCATTTACAAAGGTTTTATATGCTATTCCAAATATCTATAATGCTGGTTTATAAAAATTATTTAAAACACATGTAAGTGCCACATTTAAAGAGGGTCTAGAATTCATTTCCAATGGGTATAATGAGTATTGTGAGAGTGTGATGAAGTTTGGACTCCAAGGTCCAACCATTTGATTTGGGGTTTTAAGTCTAAAGGTAATCAACGTTTGCTGGTTTGGATTATAAAACTTATTTATTAGCTCCATAGATAAATGTTTATATATGTAAGCATGGAGTGGCGCAGCGGAAGCGTAGTGGGCCATAAACTCATAGGTCCCAAGATCGAGGATCAAATGGAAAGTTCAGGTTTACGAATCTTCTCTTGAAGCAGTTTTGAGGTGAACCTGCTTATGTGGGGTTCGCTCTCCATCAGAAATCCATGTTGAGGTGGTATACTTCCCTTTTGAATATATCCACATGGTTGGTTTCTCTTCAAAACACCTTTTGAACCTCTAAACACCATTAAACTTACTTTGCTGCAAAAACAAGTAACCTTAGGCAGTTTCGTAGCGTAGTTTAGTAGCATATTTCATTTCACCAACCTCTGCCACCTGTTAGCTCTCTTTGCTGATGTAGAAATGTTTTTTGGGTTAAAAGAGCTAAATACTATCAATTTCCCTCCTTGGATCTCCATCAAAATTTATTTTTTAAGTAAAAAACATCCTACAGAAATTTCGTAGCGAATTTTGACCCTCAAGCCTGGAGGTCGCTATGAAACTGTCTGACTTTGTAGAAAAATTTAAAATTCTCCCATTTTCTTCAAAACTTCACTTATAGGTCTGAAAATTGATATGATGAAGGATGATAAGGAAAACTTGGTTCAAAATGCCTCTTACTCTCTTCAAGAAGCATCATTTTCAACTTTAGCAAGTTTATTTACCAATAAAATGATTGTTTTTCTGAAAAAATAGGGTTTAAAGATGGGCTCCTATCTCCCTGTCCTTAATAGCTGTTGAAAAATGGGAGGATTTTTTTGTAAATAAGTTCATATTGAATAAAAACCTCTCTTGTTTTTTTGAAACCATCTCCAGCTATCGGGAATCTACATTAGAAAAACGTGTCTAAAACAGGAAAAATTATGAATTCTGAAAATAGGTCCCAAATACCTCTTCGAATATCCAAATTGGTAGCACTTGTAAAAAATGTGAAATAGGTTATTGTTCCTTGTTATTTTTTTGAAAATAACCTCTCTCATTATTGTAGAATTCATCTCTGTTCACCCATAATATTCTCTTGAAATTGACTGCTCACCCTTGTAGCTCCAGCAGAAATTCAAGCAACCAGAATTGGTGAATGCTTCAACAAAGATAAGGTCCTTCATGAATAGCTTAAGGTCCATGGGCTCCTGTCTAAACACATATCCTTCTTTGTATGCTTTCTTCTTCATGGCCATATCCCTTTATAACCGAGTTTCCTTCTTAAAAATGTGACACCTGTAAAAAAAAAATTGGACAACAAGCTGCTTACTACAAAGCTAAACTCTTCTAAGGTGAAAAATGACTGATACATGCAAAGGATGGAGGGTTAATGACAAAGAGGAGCTTGGGTGATTTGTTTAAAAATATTCAATTCAAATATGATAGGGAAAATGACAAATGGAGGGATGAAAGTGTAATGATGACAAGCACTTATGATTTCACATGTTGGATAGTTGTCATAACCTACTAGGTGATATCACCTTTCCCCAAAACCAATAGCAAATGAAAATTCGTCAATTTTATTTTGGCGGATTTTCTGCGTAAAGTTTAGGTAGTTTCGTAGTGAAATCTGCTATTCTGCCACTATATTCGCTACGAAATTGTGAAAAACTAGACAAGTGGCTCATTTTTAAATTTGATGTCTATGCAAGTGAACCCAAGGTGGATTATTGTGTATATGACCCTAATGAAAAGACTAATGAAGTGTTTATGACCTATAATAAACACGTTTAAGTGAATTTCTCATCAAATGAGTGATCTAACCTAATGAGACAAGGTGAAGCTTATGATGACCCTATCAAACAAATTTGAAAAAATGAGAGTGATAACATATGCGTTGTTTTAGTCCAAATGGCACCACGTGGCACCACTACGAAGTCGTAGTGTCCATACATCCTAAATGCAGTTTTATAGATGTCCTCATCCTTGATATGAACTTGGTGATATCTAGACCTTAAGTCTATGTTTAAGAATATTGTGACTCCACTTAGCTAGTCAAAGAGGTCATCAATTATTGCATCGAGAGGTGCTCTACAACCTAGTATAGGGGAGATGTTGCCACGTAATGTTACATTTAAAAATAATAAAATAATATTTACATTGACAAATTCAAAAATGGAAATTTAAAAAACACATCTTCCAAGTCAGCTGAAAATAAAATACTTCAATTTCTATCTTAATTTTACATCAAATTTACATAGAGAGATAAAGTAGTTGAAATAAAAAAATAGTTTCATCTACACTTACCTTTTATTTTTTAGTATTTTAGTATGAAGGAGATGTGTAATTCCTTCATTACTTATATGGAGTTGACATGTGGCATCTAAAACTAATATTTATATCATAACTATCTAATTGATTGAGTCAAGAGGAGCTCTACATCTCAATATGGGGGAGAAAATGTTGTGTTCGTAAATGAGTGTTGACATTTAAACATTGGCTCGATATTAGAGATATTGTAGTGGTTGTAAATGAGTGTAAACATTTAAATATGGCATCAAGGTGGGAGAGATATTGTACTATCTGTAAAACAAAGCATTAAATCAAAACTAATAATAATTGAGATGTTGTAGCATTCGTAAAATAAAGCATTATATCAAAAACTAATAATAATAAGTGCAATGTAAAGTCAATTTAAAAAATAACAAAAAGTAAAAAGTAATAAAATTAATAAATTGTCTACTACTGGTAGCGCAATTGGAAATGGCTGTGAAAATGAAGTCTCATCGAACCAGAAGTCTTGGGTTCAAATCTTGTGTAATCCCCTAGGAGAAAGTCCAGGCCTGTTGGGAGTTGAATAGATCATAGCCCGCTTCAGAGGTTTACTAATAGTTACGTGTCAGGTAGGATGGTAGGTTCTTTAGGTTATAAATAGTAATAATAAATTGATTCAATTCAAATTATTATATTGTAACTTGTTTTTATTAATAAAATTACAAACAGTTTATTTTAGCTAAAAAAACAAAATATACATATCATGTTAAAATTAAATAAAATAATAATTATTCATAGTTTTTTGTATTTTAGAACCTATAATTTATATATATATATATATATATATATATATATATATATATATTGATGGAAACTTGACTAAAATGATGGGGGGGCATGAATCAATTTAGTACATTCATGCACATCAATTCTCAATTTACATTTCTTTTGATCTTTGTATTCATTATCAATATTTCTAGTTTCAACAAAATTGAGTCTAGTTTAGCTTAGCTTTCATCTTTTTTTTTCTCACGAGAATCCGGTACATTCACACTAATAGAATAGGTCTCATAGACTGAACACTTTCTCTTTGAGAGGAGTTTTTATTCTTCCTCTTTTTCTTATCATTTTCTACATTGTTTCTATTAGTATCTCTTTCATGCATGAGTTGCAACATAACTCATATTTATTTTGCAAATTTGAGATCTATCACTCTCTCAAGATCCATATTGTGAAGATCGTTAAACATTGCACATTTTTCCTTAGCATTCCATTGTTGTTCTTGCATAAAGGGAGATTCTTTATTATATCCATGATATATTAGCTTCCATATATCAGGCCCATAAGAAGTGAAATATGTTTTTACTCTCTCTCTCCATTCATGAAATTTTGCAGTGCTACGCAAAGGTATATTTTGATAGTCCATGACTCAACCAAGTCTACCTTTCAGCTATTACGTTGACTAAGAAATAACCATCTTTGATACCACTTGTTGGAAACTTGACTAAATTGAGAGGTGGTTGCGCGAACCAATTTAGTATATATATTTCAACTATTAAATGAGCAGCATAACATCATATAAGTAGAGGATTCAATCAACATACCAACATTTCATGACAACATAAAATTAGCACATCAAAGCAATCACATTTGGACACCAAATATATTGGAAACCCGTAAGGGGAGAACCACAAATTTATTATTGTTTTATGCAAACGCGAGCTCCTACTTCCTCTATTACATCAAATTTTTGGAGGCTCCAACCTGTCTATTATTTTGAAAGCTCTAACTTACTAGGAAGCTCCTACTCCCACTTACATAAATTTTATGCAAGCTACAACCTACATGAAGCTCCTACCTCAACAGGCTCCAACCTGTTCTTTTTCAAGCTACAACTTGAAAGGATACTAAAATCCTCTTATACATATAAATTTTAATTTGTTGGTTTACCTCGACAATCATTCTGAATACCTCCATCTATGTTTTATCTTCTTCTCCTCCTCAAATATGCTTCACATATGCTCTTCTACCTATGTTTCTTTGTGCTAGGAAACTCACGAAAAAAAACTCAACTCTTCCACATGCTTTGTAACATTTCAACCTTCCAAAATCACATATTTTATAAACAAAGTTTGTTTGTTGTTAGCATTCCACACAACATTATGAAATGAACAATCTTGCCTCTTTGCATTCCAAGGAAATCTCTTTGTTTACAAACTCATTCAACTTTTGATATTAAAAATACATAAGATAAATTTTTAAATATTAAATTAATATGCATTAATATAAGCCACCTTATTACACACAAAAATAAATCTTGCATCATAACATTTTAAGCACCTCTAATCAACCTTGAATCAACTTTACACATAATTTTTCCATTTCCTTGCATCACAACTTCTTCATGCCACCTTTGTTTTATGTCAAGTTAATCACACCTCTTCGAAATTCACATTGAAACATACATTTTGCTATTCTGAAACATAAATTAGTAATTTTTTCAAGATACCTTATCATCAAGCAAGTGTAATGACAATAGCATCACAACATCATACCATATGAAATCACAATAAGAAGTCTCTAACATGCTCAACTCTTTCACCTCCCAATCAATAACACTTCAACACCCTTTGCACCATACCTTGATGATCCTTTTACATCACCCTTTTCCATAAATGAAAACAATGGCAATGATATCCCCCTTTGGCATTTATGGAAACCCATTGGTCCTCCCCCTTCTTTCCTGAGAAGCATTTCTCCTCACCTCTGCTTACCCCCCCCCTTTGACATCAATGGAAAGGGAGTCAAGTTTATAATTAAAAAAAATATGGGGATATCCAAATTATTGCACAACTTCTAGATGTATATACAGGCATTCATGGTAACAATCCTTTAGTTCTTTATGTACCCTATATTCAGAGCTGAAACTTCTTGCTTAAAAATGACATGTTTTGCACCAACATTTCATTCTAACATAACTCCAAATGCACAAAACTTGTAAAAATATATTCTAAACAAACATCACTGTTTTGTTTTTCTATATATATTATTAGATTCATCTTGTGATGTAGGATAAGCAGACACAAGTCAATCTTGAGATCCTATGTAAAGTGAGTTATAAATCTTTTAATAGAACTCACACACTTTTCGTGCATTGTGAAATGAGCCTTGCAAGAAAAAAATTAGAATTACTATTGGTCGTATTGTAACATGGATCCCTTCAATGGCTTCCATGAAAACATTTATGACATGAGGCAAAGTCTCAAATATATTATGCAATACATAATTCATCAAGTGAACCAAAGCATCCTCATAGCCAAAACTTGCAACACCTAAAACCATGTGTTTCACAACTGAAGTTGTTGTTTTCCTATGCACAAGATCTCAATCCATGAGTGCATATTCAAGTAACGGTGCCACTGCATATATGTATTCCTTTCCCATCTCACCTATATGTTCAAAAAGAAATTAGAGGGACTTAAGAACACTTAACTGGTAGCACAGTGAAGGGAGAACAAGTCTTTGCAACAATAGAAATATCAACAGTTGTACAAACATGGTTTTGATATTCATGAACTTTCAAGTTGTTCAGTAAAGTTCCTGAGGCCTAATTTCCTTTGCAATGTATCCAAATGTGTTCACAATTTCCATTCAAATTCCCTTCTTATGAGCTTTCAACCTCTCCAAAATCTCAAAATAGATTAATAGTGACTAACCAACCCTTAGTATAATAAAACCCTTACGTATATTACATTGTTAACTTTGTATACTTGATCTATGTTCTTGCAACATATCTTTCCCTGCCCTTGAATATGGGATTCATCACTTTCCAAGAGGATGTCTATGCAAGAGAGGTGACCATGAAGACAAGCCAAATGAGAAACAATATTACCGTCTACATCAGTCGGATTAACGCTGCAATTTGGATTGTCAACAAAATTTCAGAGTAAATGCATATCACTAATATGAGGGGATTGAAGAATAGCACATATATCATGTGTTACTGGAGAATGAGCTTGATTGTGAAAATTCCTTCCTATGTCCCTGAGGTCATTGGCCACTATTATGTCTAATTCCTTCCTACGTCTCTTAAAGTATACATTAGTAGGTTACATTTTTGGGTATTGTCCTTCTAAACTTTTTCATCAAAATTAAACATGGAAAATGATTTTGAGTGTTGTTGGGATCTTTATAATGTTACTTTATAATATAATGGCATATCCATGTGTTGTATTCCATATTACACTAATGCTTTCGCTCAAGATTTTATATTGTTAAGTTGATATTGTTCTCTTGATTCCAGCACCATATTCTCTTAAAAATCACCTAAAAGCAACTTGTATGAACGTCGTAGCTAAATCCTCCAAGGTTATACTAGAACTATCAGATGACATCAAAAACATGATTTGAAACAATAGTGTCTATGTAATGATCAATCACTTTAACATAACAGTGGAGAAGTTACACAAAAATTTCATGTCACGACGAGAGCTATTTATAGACAGTAAAAGATGGAAAATTGTGGAAGAAACTCCTCAACACAAAATTTCTAACTTCAAAGTTATTCCTCTGTCTAATTTTGTGCATTGTAACTTAGGTATAACATTGTCATCACCTTCATATTTTGTTTTGACTTGATATGACTGGTATTCTTTATCTGGGAAGTGACTAGTAATGCTACATTCCTCATGGCTGGGTAGCATTTGTACGTATTGAGTGGTAATAGTTTTTTGCTATGAGTTCATGAATTTATGTAACACATCCCCTAATCACTCTATGTAACATATTTAGGTAATGTTCCACTGTAATGTGCCATATCTTTGCTAGTATGTCATAACGTTCCCTACTAACGAGTAGAATTTTCTAATGCATAATGTTTATGCATTCTATTGTTGCCTCAAGTGTGCACATTCTACTAATTCTTTGTCGGTAAGGTTCTCATACGTTACTTAACTCGTGTCAATTATTTCATTCTATGTAATGCAACATTTGAAACTATCATATGCATGAACCTTTCTCTTCCATAGCTAACTTGAGGAATATCACTTAGATTCCTGACCCATGGTATGTCTATTCTAGAGCAATGCAAAGCTTCAAAAGTTTGAACTGGCATTAATAACAAGATATTGCATTGCAGGAGCAGCCATATGTAGAGTGTTTCCATATTCCAACGATAATACTGACTTCATTTACATTTCAAGATATTTGTATTCCCTATATAGATATTCACATGTCATCCCACTAAGAGGATACTTATACACATTTTTTTACAATATGTTTGTCATCGTTCTATTCATCGAAAGGCGAATGACTAATATTGGAAGAGAAAGGGACCCAGAGAAGTTTAAAACATCAACCCTCGTTTTTACAACTAATTTTCTTGATTTTCTCTATGTAATTATTCACATATTATATTGGTTGATTTTGATAGTGAACTCATACAAGACAAACATCACATGAGAAACAAAATTGAAGCAATCATATTAGATATGATAATTCTTCATAGTTATTTCTTTCTTATCTATATTCTATCTTTCTTGGATCCTTTTTGTATCTCACTATCTCAACGAATTTGTACATATCATACTTATCTTTATCCTTCCTTCATGGTGGAACAAGACAAACATCACATGAGAAACAACATTGAAGCGATCATATTAGATATAATATTTCTTCATAGTTATTTATTTCTCATCTATATTCTATCTTTCTTGGATCCTTTTTGTACCTCAATATCTCAATGACTTTGCACGTATCATACTTATACTTATCCTTATCCTTCTTTCATGGTGGAAATGAATCACCACTTTTCTCCTAAAATGACACGTGCACTCTCTAGCATACATCACAACACAACATTAATGAACACACTTTCACCTTACACAAAACATTCAACTTAGAAACTCTCTAGCATACATCACAACACAACACAACATTAATGAACACACTTTCATTTTCATGAATCGTGACATTAAGATTAAAAGCAACACAAATTCCTTCATAAAGACACCCAAATGAACTCAACACCTAATATGATTCACGTTTATAACTCTCACCTTTGATTTACATTTACTTTATCATTCTTATTCAAAGTGGGATAGCGAGGATGCAAGACTCTTTCATCGATTGCAGGCATCAGACGCCCTACGCTATGGATTTTGGGTACAATAGCCTAGCCCACCCACCATTATTCACCTCTTCAACCTAATGAATTTGTCATCAAATTCATTTGTAATGGTGAGTGCCAAATTTTCATTTTAACCAACATATTTATTTTTTTATTTTTTTTTTTGCGTGAGATCATTTCCGCTTGTTTCATCTCTTGTGGGTAAGTGATGTGCTGAAATATTCTCTTTAGGCATAATTGGGTAAGCATAACAAGCTTGATGTTTCTACTATTACCTTGTTAATATCTTGACTTTTGTCCTTTTTCTACTTCTCATAGGTCTTTTCGGTGTCGTTGCATCCTCTTTGGTAGTTTTTTAATTTTATTTTGGTGTTATTTATCACTTGTTATATATATTTTAAATCACACAAAGATTATTGTTCCTCGACTTTGAGCCATATGGTTTTTATTTTTACTTACGTGCCACAAGCTTTTAAAACTTTGTATCAACCCAAAGCTGAAGATTCAACCAATGATCATCATAAATAAAATATATATTTTTCTTGTTTTACCGTTCTCATTAGTACACTTCTTAACTTTCTCATATTTTTGAGATAAAACTGATCATATCACACATTCAATGTTAGGATTTATAACATATCTTTAAGTGATTATCATTCTTTTGGTATTGCACTTTTTCCAAACTTAGTTCTAGTCGTAATTTTTCCAAACTCCCTTCCACCTACCTTCTTTGCAAGAATCAAGAATTTATAGCACACTAAACATGTTTGTATCCACCTAGGTGTGGGATGCTTTGTTTCCCTGAAATTTTCACAAACTTGATTCCAACACTCATTTTTGGATATATCCTATCAATCTCTTTGAATCCCTGCTATTTCCCTGCCACTTCCTGGGATTTTTATTATTGTAAGTCGATTACACATTTATTTCATAAACTCTTTAAATGAATATTTTTTTCCTTTTCTTCTTTTGTGATACTCTAAATTTCTTGTTGAATATATTGTGCAGGCGATGCTCATTGTTCCTTTGATATTTTCCTCTTTAGATATATAGTCCTTCAATACAACTCTTTCCTTTGAAGACTTTGATTTTAATTTTGGCTTAAAAAAAAGGCTTTTATTATCTTGTCAATGTCCTTAGTACTTTGATTATGGTTTTTATTATGGTTTTATTTAACTTATATGAAAATTTAGTCTACACGCATTTTCTTTCTCTTCCAAGGAATTCTTGCAGTTTCTCTCTCCCTCTAAAATGTTGTTATTCTAATGTTGACTAGATTCTTCTTTTGCTTTCTTGAGCAGTTCCACCTGAAGCCATGCTGAATTCAATTTCATTGAAGTCACATGCTGCTCTTTTTTCTTGTTCCACACTTCTTTAGTGAGTTTCCTTCTGTTGTTTGCATTTCCTTCTAACTTAATGCTTCATTTTCTTTGAGTGGCCTTCATCTTCTGTCTAGACTTCTTTAAGGTACATGGAAACTTGCAGTCTTTGGATATGTGGCCAATATTGTTACATTTGTAACACCTTGTGTGGCCAAGAAATGAAGGAAAATCCTTGTGTTTTCTTGTGTTATTTCTAGCTTTATTTTCATAATATTTGTAATTAGCAACTTTATGTCCAAATGTATTGCATGAGAAACAATAGCTATAGAAAGAATTTTTATACCTAGTTGTTGATTGTATTCTCTATTTTCTTCTTGAGGGAAATTTATTGTTTGCTACATATTCTAGTGATAATACTTGCTTTAATTTCTCTTATAGAAAAAAATTACATGCCTAAGTTTTTGGCAAGAAAACACGTAAAAATTTTCAAATGAGAAAAGGGTCTCCTTTCTAATGTTGTCAATTTTCTCAAGTTACTCATGTCCAAGACAAAATGGACTTCTTGCAAATGGAATTTTCTTCAACTCATTATTTTCATATTGGTTCCGCTGCTTTCCTTTATTTTTATTATGTTGTTGCTAGCTTCTCCTATTGGTATTTTCATATTTTCCTTATTAATTTTGGTGACTGCCTTTGAGCTACTACACTTTTCTGAGTTCTTTCTCATGGAGATAACCTCCTCTTCTAGCTTTTTATATATTCTATTCTTTTCATCTAACTCACTTCTAGCTGAAACAATATTAGCTTTTAATATTTCACATTGTTCCTCTCTCTCCTTTAGTCGATTTTTATCACCTCTTATATTCTTCTAACTTCTCCTACATGTGTCCTTAGGATAACAATTTTTCCCTTGTACTCATGCTCTCTTTCGTCACATATCTGCAACAACTTATTTATTATATCCATCACATAATAACTTCCATACATAAGGTCCATAGAAAGTCAAATTTTCTTTTATCTTCTCACTCCATTCATGAAATTTTTCAGTGCTAATCACAAGTATATTTTGATATTCCATGACTCAACCAAGTCCACCTTCCAGTTGTTACACCGACTTAAAAGAAAGCCTCTCTGATACCAATTGTTGGAAACTTTACTAAACTAGGGAGTGAATCAATTTAGTAAATTCATGGACATCAATATTATGTTTACTTTTCTTTTCAACATATATAATATGATTTATATTCATAACCATTATATTTAAATTTAATTATTAAAATTCAATATTTACAATAAACTTTTTTTCTACTTTATGTATATATATATATATATATATATATATATATATATAATCAATGTTGTGCATATCACATTAAAATTTTATAAAGCATGTAATGATATGTATTATCACATTTTTAAAAAAATTAAAAAATTTATTTATATATATATATATATATGTGAAATTTATATAGATATAAATACTATTATTAAGAACCAACATAGATCCATATTAATTCCAGATCTACGAAGCTTCCTCTTGAGGTGCAAACCTTTCCTCAAGTTTTACTAATACAGAAGTGTCCTCAAACACGTAATTTTATTAATAATGGGAAAATAAATTACATAGGAATTGCAAGAGTTTATACACGTAAACTTCAACACTCTTGCAATTAGGAAAATAACCTATTTATAAGCTACATGTCCTAACTTAATTTAGTTATGGACCACTTGATAAAACAACAAGTGTCTATTTACAATAAATAACCTTCTAACCAATCTAATAACTTTATTCCTATTTTAGAGCCTAAGATACGACACTATTCTAGAGTCCTATCTTTTTTAACAATATTCTATTTCTAAGTGTCTCTAATATTTATTAAATATTTTAATTTAATAAATATTTTTTCCTAACTTTAAACTATGATATTTGGATCATCTAACATTCCCCCCTATGGTCCAAAGATACATTACAGCATATACCAAGTCCATCCCTAAACTTGGTAAATTTTATTCTACAAAGAGGTTTGGTGAAGATATCGGAGATCTGATCTTCTGAAGGACAATAAATCAGCTTGATGACATCCTTTGAAATGGGTGATATGATATGATGATACTTGGTGTCCACATGCTTTGTATTTGAATAAAAAATTAGATTCTTGGCAAGCTTTATTGCTGACTCGTTGTCGATGAATAACGATGTAGCTTCTACTGGAGGAATTCCCAAGTCCTGTAAAACTCTACACAACCAAACAATCTCACATGTTACTTCCCATGCTGATATGTATTATGATTCTACTGAAGAAGTGGCCATTGCAACTTGCTTCTTGCAACTCCAATACACTGCAGTTGACCCCATGTTCATTAAATAACCTAAGGTTTATGCCATATCATCAATACTACTGAAAAATTCAGCATCTGAAAATCCACCAAGTACAAATTTTTAGTCTTTTTGTAAATAAGACCAAAATATTTTGTTCCTTGGATATAATGAAGAAGTATTTTGGCTGCATTCTAGTGGCTATCACATGGTTCCTACATAAAGCAAGAAAGAATACTGACGCATAAGAAATATCTGGTCGAGTAGTTTTAAGATAAATCAGGCTGCCAATCAATTGTCGATAAGTAGTGTTATCCACCATTCCTCCCCCCCCCCCTTTAAAATTTTTAAAGTTTCAAGTTTTGTTCCATGGGGGTAAGAACAAGCTTGCAATCCTGCATTCCAAATCGCTGAATAACTTCTGCTGCATACTTACTCTGATAAATGAAGATATGATGTGGACGTTGGAATACTTCAACTCCAAGATAGTAGTGAAGAAGTTCAAAATTTGTCATCTTAAAGCCTGCATGTAACTCCTTTTTCACCTGTGCAATGTGATCATCATTGTTGCCAATGATAACCAAATCATCTATATGTTATAAACTAAATCTACTTATATTTTGTAATTTTGTTGGTGCACATAGCATCATCGTATCTACCATTGAAAACCAACTTTTCAAGGCTGTATCTATCCATTTTTGTATACTGCTTACGGGGGAGCCATTTTAACCCATATAAAACCTTAGAGTTGAGGTGCTAGAAGCAAACAGTCTCTGCAGTAAGACCGTCTGTGGGTTAACAACAAGGAATCCTACTAGAATTCAGAAACCAGCGCGGGCATTGTCAAATTCTACTTGGGAGAGTGAGAGATCCTACCCCAGGGTGTTGCCGTAACCATGTGTAAGGGGAATAGATTCATAGCAAGAAAGGATCTCAAATCATGATTAACATTGAATCACTGTGACAACACATTATATATATGCAAGAAAATAAATGGATGAGTAGGCTCAAGAAAATAAAATTTAAATCATCACAAACTATCATGCATGCATGAATCACATAATAAAGAACTGCAAGAGATGATATCTCTTACAACCTTTGTTATAGGGGCTTTTACAAGAAGAGCTTACACTCAAGAGGACGCCTTTAGAACAAAAAAAGATAGAGAAACCGAGGGAAACGCCGTAGATATCATGCTTGGTCTATGTCTTCGCTAAAAGGATTCATCAATTTCTCCCATTGCCTCGCATTCCTCTCCTCGTCAAGATTTTCCTTCTTTAGCCGTGACTACTATTTGTCTAATTGGCCTAGAATAATAGTCTTCTGTGTCTTCTTTATGATTTCGGCTTCTCTTGCTTTGCGACTGAACTTTCGTCTTCCACGATTTTCTCTCATTTCATATGCTTTATGTTGTTTTCTTCTGATTTCTGCTCTTCACCACATTGATAGCTTCGCAACTTACTATAGTTGCGACTTGGTTGCGACTGTCATGTGTCATCATTTCGCAACCCAAAATCTGTCCTTTATTCAAAATTCAAAATATTCAAAACAAGGGCCCCAACAGGCCCTGACCATAGTTTCTTGACTCGTCCCGAGTCAATCGCAAATCACAGTCTCTATTTCCATCGCCTCGTTGGACCCCGTGGCCTGTTCTTGCTGTGCTCCTTCCGTCTGCTATCCAAACAAGGGCCCCAACTTCGGGACTCTGCGGAACGATGTAGCTTTAAGCTCAGTGAAGGTCAACACAGCTTGTTGCCACCCCTGCAACAGTGAATATGTTTCTTCGGTAATCTTGGTGACAGCGGCCTCCTCTACATGCGTCGGTACAGCCTCGAACACCGTGCTAATCTGGGTTTTGGCCTCGATGGCTAGCTGTTGCATTGTCCTGGCACTGAGTTGGAGGGGCAGGAAGAGCTCACGAATTACCCATTTGTTCATTGCTAAGTTGGCCTCTGTTTGCTGGATTTGCACTTCGAGATCATCTTCCTGGGCATATAACTGGTCCAACCATGTGGGGTCCGTGGCCTCTTGGATTTCCCTCGAAATCTGTTGTAGCTGCGCTGAAATTGGCTGCGTTTTGACTGTAAGGGCCATTGAGCACTCCTAAAGACCCTTCAAGAGGTCGTAAGCCTCGCGTGCCACAGAGTTGAGAGTTTCCTGCATTTGAGTGGCCTGGCCCTGTTTTGCTGCAACCTGTGATGAATAGAAAACCTCTAGATCTAGCAGCGCTGGCCGTGCGACTAACGCTGCTTGAAGTGCCTAATTTTCCCTATGGAGGCCGTTGAATGCGATCCGGAGGTGGAAGGCCTATGCTACGACACTTGTCTCTGGTATATCTGTAGGCAGTTGAGTATAATGAGCCCCGACAGTTGGCCATAGCTCTGAAAACACCTGGGTGACGTTGTTTATCTGGCCTTTCAGCTGTACCTGTGCCGTTAGGAGCTGTTCGCGTTGTTCAGTAAGCATTGCAATCTGTTGCTGTTGCTCGTCGCACCTTTGCTGTAGTTCATAATGAAGCCTTTCGGCTTGTTGGGCCACCCTCTGGATAAATAAGTACAGCTGAGCTGTACCCCATGTTTCTAAATTGGCGATCCCCGAAGTGCCCTGGTCTGGCTTCCTTTCCTGCAAGGGTTTCCCACTGGCAACTGATCGATTAGAATACTCTAGAGGGGATGGCGGTGGGGTATGTTGGTGCGCTGAGTCGGCCATATTCAAGTCTGGCCTCTCTTTCCGATCTATATTGCCAGCCTGTGGAGGTATAGTGGGCTCAGGTTGAGCCCCAGCTGAGTCGTTAACAATTTGTGCCATTTGGGTAATTATGTTAGACAGAGAAACCTGGGGTTCTCCAGTGGGGTCGACCGGTGGTACTACTGCTATAGTACGGGAGTCAAATTTGGCCCCGTGGTCCCCACCAAGGAGTTCCCAGATGATTGGGTCGGACACGGTAGCAGATGAATTGGATGGAGTGGATGAAGTGGTAGGTGGAGGTGGAACTGAGGGTGGAGGTGGAACAGTGGGTGGAAGTCGAATATTGATGAACTTTGAGGGGTAAATGAGAGGTTCTTCCTGTATCAGCATCCTTGTGCTTGGTCGCAGTGGTGGATCATCCTTAGTGAGGTCCACCACCGGATTTTCTTCGGTGGTGCAGGCCCGCTTGGCCTAAGGAGCTTCTAATTGATCTGTAGTCTTGCTCTTCTCTCCCATCAGGGTTATGATTATGCTTGCCGAAGTAAATAGAACAGTAGGGATGGGGGAGGTGAGAGGAGCTGTATGGGGGTGCGAGGTAGAATGAGAAAGCTGGAACTCAAAAAGTAAAGGGAAAGGAGCGGCACCGCTTGAAATGACCTGGGCCGCCACATTAAAATTACGTACCTGAGTGTTCAAGTGGCGGATGATGGGGACGAGCGGCTCAGGGAGTTACTGTGGTGTCGCCTCCACATTCATTTTGGCAGGCTGTTGTTGTGGTAACATCCGATCAAAGTTTTACCTGGGTACCCCGTCGCGGATTTCCATCGCAACCCCCAGCCACGAACAGACCTCGTTTTGGAAGGCGGTTTCTTCAAGCTGGAATTTCAGTGGCTTCATGCGGAAGGTGTCCACCCTTTGCTGGCTGGCTACGACGTCCATCATTAAACCATACCAGGACCGAAATTCCTCGGCATTCATTTGTTTGGTGCTCAGATCAATCGACACCTTCCACGGAACAAACTTCATCGCGAGAGGTTGAGCCTCTGGAACTTCTACTGGTAACCTGACAAGGGGAGTGTGTCATTTCCACATGGCAAAGACAACCAACAAATATCCATAAATGAAGCTTGTAGCGCGCTTGTAGTTTTCTTCGCATCCGTCAAACAGTTCTTTCAACAGGAAGGAGCACTAGTTCAGCTTGGCGCCCTGAACGCAGTGCTCTGCAATGGAGATAGTGTCCAGTGTGCATTCGCCCTTTGTGTAGTGCCTCATTTTTTTGCTGGCAATGAGATAGCAGGCAAATTTAATCTCAGGCTTATTAATAAGCTCCAACTTGGCTCCCTTTCCTCCCTGCCGGGTGCCATATTTGCCATACAAGTCTGCGTCTCTCAACTTCCGCGCTCACTTGGAGGTGGTCTGACATGCAGTCGAGACATTCGCGCCATTATGTGAAAGCCCTGTAAGACGATGGATATCCTCAACATGAATGGGAATTTCCTTATTCAGCCACAAGGACCCATTCTGGATGCGTCTGAGTAGGAACTGAGTGCACTGCAAAACCGGTCCTGTGGTCCCAAAGACTGGAAGATTTCTTAAGTTCAGAAGAGAAGATTGTCGAAGGCCCCGAAACTCTGGTAAAATTCTGTTTGCTGAGTGCCCGAATGTTGTGTAGTAATGTTCCATATACACCTGCCAGTTGAGTTCCAGGAATTCGGAAGAGTCTGAAAGGTTAGCATCTATCAGGGTCGCATTGTCATATTTCCCTACAAGGGACTCGGTCTTATGAATTCTACTGTCGAGTTCTGGTTCTAGGACGGCTGGGAGGGCCTTCGGCATTGTTGCACGGCGCTGATAGACTTGCAAAATTCGTCTCAGTGTCCTCTGTTGGTGTTGTGCGTCTGGATACTTCTGCTGCTCTGGTTCTTCTTCAATTACTAATTCTAACTGCTCCAGCATTCTCTCACATTTTTCCATGCAAATTATGTAATTACCTGGCACGAGTGCAGTTGATGAGACCCCATAACGAGTTAATTATTGTTGGCATTCTTCTCTGCGATAATCGCGCGATCAATCGCGTGCCAATTTGTATTCTGACAGTTGCTGACGGTGGCATGGGGAAATGGGTGGACATGACGGCTGAGGTTACTACAGATGATGGAAAAATTATTATGGCGAGGTTACTTCCAATTATGGTAATTTATGATGCAAATATAGAAGATCCTATGGACTGACACAAGTACTGACTGAAATGACCTGGACTGACATTGACACGTTTATGGATCCTACGGGGATTACACGCTAGACACGTCCCTCCCCAACCACATTCGGTTGCGGTGCAGTCCCGCAACAGAGCGGTTATTGACAAGCTATGCATAAAAAAAGAAAAAAAAATACTACCTATGCTCATCCCGATTGTGAGAGAATTATTCAGCTACGTTACTCTACGGGTTCTCTCGGTTGCGAGAGTTATTGATGAAGAGTGAAATAAACTTACTTCTGGTAGGGTTTCAGGCGTGTGCCATTCACCCACCCTAGTAAAACAGTACCGTCCAACTGAGCCAACCGAATGGCTCCGGACTCTTCAATCTCGATGACGAAGAAAGGTCCCAACCAGTGCATCTGTAGCTTTCCTGGGAACTTATGGAACTTTCTGTCATATAAGAGGACCTTTCCTCCAACCTGGAACATTTTTTTCTTGACGTGGCGGTCGTGCCATGCTTTCTACCTGTCCTTCTGAACCTTCTGGTGAAATTCGGCCAGAAACCGGGCCTCGTCCAGTTCTTGCAATTCATGGAGGCGCTCCTGGAGCGATGCTTCTTCCGAGAACTTGAGAGACGTGGCAATTAAAAGACTTGGTACAGTGAACTCGGCGATAATCACAGCTTCACGGCCATACACCAACTGGAACGGTTTCTGATTGGTCAAGCACTTCACCGTAGTCCAGTAGGCCCAGAGTGCAGCTAGTAGCCGCTCATCCCAGTCATCTCGTTGGGTGTTGCAGATATTTGTCAACCCCTTTTCAAGGATTTTATTGAACACTTTAATAGTGTCGTTGGCCTGCGGGTGGTACGGGCTGCTTTTGTGATGTTGGATCATGAATGTGTCTAGCAGCGATTCGACCGTGTCATTAATGAAATGCATACCCTGATCGTTGGTTAAACTTCGCGAGTAGCCAAACCTGTTGATGATGTGTTTAAATATGAACCGTGCTACTGTATCCGTCGTGCAGTCTCGTACCGCCGCTGCCTCAGCCCACCGGGTGAGGTAGTCGGTTGTGGTAATGATGTAGCGGGCCTTGGAATGCCTAGAGACCAGGGCTATGGGGCCTACAAAGTCAACAACCCACTTCTCGAATGGCCGCAACACATATACTAGGTGTAGCGGAAGCTCGTCCTGGTGAGAGGGCCTCCGCGTTCGCTGACAGACATCGCATCTCTTAACGAATGTCTTGCAATCGGCATGGACCATTGGCCACCACAGTCCAACTTGGAGCACCTTCCTCGCGGTAGGTTTTGCCCCCACATGCCCTCTCGCAACTCTACTGTGGCATTCCCACATCACGGCTTCACGTTCGTGGTCAAGTACGCATCTGCGTAGAACATCATCAAGGCCAAGTTTGTATAGCTGCCCAGCAATCAGTTGGTATTCGGCGGGGCGGAAGACCAAGTGCCATTTCTGGAGTGGGGTGTAGTGCTGAGGGCACTACCCCGTGGTCAGATAGGTGGCAATGTCAGCCAAGTAATCCGGTACTGCTTCGACTCGGAAAAGATCAACATCCGGCAGCTGATCATTGAGAGAGTCGTCGTTCTCCCCTGTTTCCAACCGGGATAAGTGATCGGGCCCGACGTTCAACCTCCCGGGCTTGACGATCACCTCAAACGTGAATTCTTGGAAGAGTAGAAGCCAGCGACAGATCCATCCTTCCAAGACAGGCTTATTGACCAGTTACTTCAATGCAGAGTGATCCGTAAAGAACTTGAACTGGCCTCCTAGAAGATAGTGGCGGAACTTCTGGAGCGAGTACACCATTGCCAGGGCCTTCCTCTCGGTAGTGGTGTAATTCCGCTCGGCATTAGACAATTTGAGGCTGGAAAAGTAAACCGGGTGGTCAAAAGTCATCTCCCCTGGTTGCGCCAAGACAACCCCTATTGCAATAATGGAAGCATCAATGTGCACGTGGAACTGCTTATCCTAATATGGGTGAACCAGAATGGGCGTCGTTGCCAGTTTTTCTTTCAAGGCATCAAGGGCCATCCGATACTCCTCTGTCCACTGGAACACTTCTGACTTCTGCAATAGCTTTTCTAAGGGAGCAGTGATCTTCGCATAATTTCGGATAAATCGTCGGTAATAACCTGTGTGCCCTAGCAATGCTCGCAACTGCTTCACCGTTTCAGGGGCTTCCATGTGGACGATCACTGCTACCTTGGCGGGGTCGACGCAGACCCCTTGCTTGCACACTACGTGTCCTAACAGCGTGCCAAAAGGAACTAAAAAAATGAATTTCTTCAAGTTCAAGGAAATCTGCAACTGGAGACACCGATTGAACATGATATGCAACAGAGTGGCATGTTTCTTCAGCAAACTGTAGACGGTCCAATCGTCCATGTAGACTTCCAAGAACTTGTGGATATACTCCCGGAAAGCAGCGATGACGATCCAGGAAAACATGGCCAGGGCGTTCTTCAAGCCAAACGGCATCACGTGGTATGTGAACGACCCCCACTCGGTGGTGAACGTCGTCTTCGTCTTGTCTTCTTCCGCAATGCGCACCTGATGATAACCCGAAAAGCCATCAGTGAAGGAGTAAGCTTCATTTCCCGTAACATGATCCAATACTTCGTCGCTGAAAGAAGTGGGAAATGGATCATGGATGCAGGCGTTTTCCAGACTTCGGTAGTCGACGCAGACTCAGATTTCTGACTTATCCTTCTTATTCTAAATGACAATAGGACTCACCCACTCTGCTTCTTCCACCAGAAAGATTAGACCTGCTGCCAACATCTTATCAATCTCCATCTTGACCTTTTCTTTGATCCGAGGGTTCAACCGATAGGGTCGATGCTTCACGAGCCTGGCGTCCGGTTTCAGCACAATGTGCATCTCCCCGAGGTCACCTCCCTTCAAATCTGCAACTAATGAAGGAAATAGGTCTTCATATTCCTAGAGGAGGCTGAAAATTTCCCTTGTCGTCTCCTCGTGCCAGTAATCTCCAACTGTAGCCAGTTTGGGTTTCTCATCCGTACCGATGTTCAACTTCTTTGTCTTCAGCGGGAGCAGATGGACGCCCTCAGTGCTTGGCTCATCTTTGATGCTTCACTCACCTTCCTTCTCTTTGAAGTACAGGTGCCTTAGGTCCTCCAGCCCGTCATCGTTCGAATCACCATCGATCTGTTAGCAAGCCAACTCACGCCTGCCCTTAGGATGGAATGTTAAGGTGCTCCCGTCAGTCCTCGGATCATAGAGAAAAAATACCCCCTTGATTGCTTGTAATTCCCAGGACACCAGCTACGTCTCTCCTTCGAAGGAAAAACACCGCAAAAATTTGCTCGTGACTTCCAGCCAAGAGATGGTCCCTCTTTTCCATCCTTCTTCTAGGTACCACACGTGGGGAATGGTATCAAAAGAGTGGACGAACCGATGAACCCACAACTCTTTTGGGTACCCTATACTTTGCCACTGCTCCTCATAGGTTTTTAGGTGGTCTTTTGGATCATAAGTCCTGTGGTACCTATGTCGGTTGTGAGGTCCTTCGTCTTCTTTGAACCGTGCCCTCAAAGCCTCCGCCACACAACTCCACTGCAACAGAGTGTTGCGGTGAATTTTCCACCACCGTGCTGATGTGGATTGCAGCACGATGTCCAAAAGTGGTATCCTACTTCCTTCTAGTACCATGTCCTATAATTTTGCAATAAAGGTATTGACGGCTTGCATGTTCGACAGGGTGGGGTACCCTCGAATCTCCACGCCAATCCATCAAACCTGGGAAATATTGGCACACCTCCGCATGTTGGTCTCATACCCACCCTGATACCAGTCTTCCCATGCTATTTCTGACCCCATCTCCAAGCTCTGGACACTGCGCCAGCTGACAGAGCTAGTCGTGGTCAGGTTAATATAGTCCTCCCGTTTCCCTACAGTCATCTGATAAAGGTGGTCCATCATCTGAGCATCTTCCCGATTGTCCACCGTTCTGGTATATCGCAGGCCTTGATACGGGTCGAGGGGCTGAGTGACCCGGACCTCTCCATATTCGAAGATCATCAGCTCCTTTTTGAGGTCGATGATCGCGTAATTCTCAAAAGCCCAATCGATCCCTAGCAGGGCGGGGTAAGGATCCTTCTCTCCCATAATATCAATAACCTCAAAATCCATGTAAGTCTTCACCCCCGCAATGTCGACCTCGATGACTTCGAGTCGGTTGATCGACACAATGCAGTACTGGTTCGCCATTCTGAGTTGGATTGGTGAGTAGGTCAATCGTGGCCGTCCCAGAGCCTCCCACGTCTTCCACGGCAGGATGTTGACGTCAGACCCTAAATCAAGCATGGTATCGCTGATTTGGAATCTCGCAACCTGTGTGTTAAGCTGGAACTCTTTTCCCGTTCGTCGCTTGTTTCGATTGACTCACTGCACATACTGGGGTGCTGTGTCCATAGGTTCCCTCAGCCCCGTATTCCCCTGCAGTGCGTCCTCCAAGGTATGCTTGAGCTGGTCCCGCATCGAAGCATTATCAAAAATCTTGAGGAACAGTTGAAGCCATTCCTCAATCAAGGTCCCTGTGGCGTTCTGTTCTTCGGAGCCAATCGTCAGGGGTACCTCGAGGCCTCTAGCTCCCCCTAGCTGAGCAAAAGCCTCCACCGCCTCCTGGAAGTACCTCTTCTGCGCATCCGGCCGGATCAGTTGTTTCGGGGAGGCGGGCCGAATAGCCCGGAACGGCTCCTTTCCATGAGCGTCCTCTCCCATCTTCTTGCTGCCGCGTGTCACGATGGCTACATTCTGCATGGCCGGAGTCACGGTCCCTCGATGTTCGGAGTTTACCGAATTCACTCCCCTCTGCCGTGCCGGTTCCTCCCACTTCTTGATGAGTTTTGGATAGCCCTTTGTTGCATGGGCGTTCACGCGGCACTGGGAACACCAAGGACGTCGAGGAAGGGGACATTCCTGAGCCACGTGACCCTCCTAGTCATAGTTGTAGCATTTCAGCGGACCCTGGCCCCTTGTGAGGCCGCCGCGCATACCGCCTCCTCAGCCCCTGGAAGCCTCATTCACCCGGTAGGAGGGTCAGTCCAACTGGTCCGCCAAAGCGTCGAGAGCCCTGCACTACTCAGTGTTGTGAGTTGTGGAAGCACAAAACTCACAGTATGCACTGTTTGGGATGCTGGATTACTTCTGCGGAATTGGGCACATCCGAGGTTGATGGCCCATTGTCCGACAAATTTCACAATATTCCATGACGGTTGGGTTCGATTGAGGTGGGAACCCCGCATAAGGCTGTTGCGGTTGGTATACCCCCTGCGGGTTCATTACCGCACCACCCCCCGTAGGTGGACCCCCCCTGGATTGTCGCGACAGAGGGTCCCACACCTGCGCCATGCAACTGCGGACACTCGTTTGCGATGTGGCCTTCAACCAGGCAGTGAGTGCACCAAATGTTCGGCCTGGCTGGTCTTATAGGCTGCATCTCCTTGAGCTTTTCAGTCAGACTAGAAATCTGATGCTGCAATCCCACCAAGGAAGGATCCTGCGGGGCCGGCCCTCCCCAATATTCCTGAGGGTAGCCTGCCATGGCCTCTATCTTCATGGCCTATTCCAAAGCATCCTGCAAGTTGTCAATATTCTGCTGGGTGAGGGGGGTTCGTGTCAAGGGAAGCAGAGCCTTGATGAACCAGTCCCTCCGATGGTTTGGGTCGATCGGGTAGCTGAGTTTCCTGATCGCGTCCTTGAATCGATGCATCAGCTCCCATGTAGTGTCCCCTTCTTTCTGCTTAATTTCCCAGAGCTCCAACAGACCCTGTTGTTCTGTCTGAGGAGGCTTGAATTCACGGACGAAGTCCTGCTTAACGTAAGCTATTACCGAATTCGAATGAGCCTCAGACCACTTGATGAACCATCACAGAACCCTCTCTCTGAGCGTGGTTTGGAATTCTATTAACTTACCTGCGTCTGGCATCTGCCGAGCCCTCCATATGGCTTCGCAAAGATACCAGTGTTGCTCCACATCATCGTTGCCTTGGCCAGAGAATTCTGGATACCGAGTGAATGACCTGGCCATGTTTTCTTGCGAAGGAGTGACCAGAATAAACCCTTCGAGTCCTGGTTGTGTGACTATACCACCAGGAATTGTAATACTACTAGTAATACCACTACTAACATGTGACACTGAACTACTGTGCAATCGACTTAATGCTTGTAACTTAACGAAAATATTACTCAAAGGATTGTAGAGTACCAGGGGAAGGTAGGGATCCGTGCCACGCGAATTCTGGGAAGTAGGGCTGCCTAGAGAGATGAATGTCGACCGCTCTTGAAACAACTGCTGCATCACGACGTACCATTCACCATCGGAACCTTCTTCGGGCTGCACACCTGTATCGTCCTCGTCAGTCGCCATCTCCCTTTCTCTCCTAGCTGAGCTCCCATGCACCCGTCGCACTCCCACGGTGGTCCCTTCCCTCGCCCAAGTACCCGCCTGGGTGTCCATACTTCCTATCCTCTGAGGCGCCTCCTTTTGGTTCTTCCTATTTTCTTCCCGTCGCTTCAACTCCCGCATCACCCTTTCTCGCCACTTGTCGGCGATCTGCGCCCTCCGATGTGCACGTCGCTCCCTTAACTTCCTTGCGGCCTCAGCATCCATTCCCCACTCCATGCTTCACACTTCACGTAGCATCGGTCCCTTCAGCCCTTCCCCCAGCACTGGAGGTTTACGCTTCCATGCTCGATTTTTGGAACTCTATCAGCCCTTCGTCCACCATCAGGGCCTTAATCCACAGCGGAATCTCCTTACGAAGCTTCCCTATTAGCCTGGAGCAGAAGATAGCTTCAGCCTTCGAGAAGGATTGGTAGCACTCTGCAGCAAACTCCATAATATATCCGTCCAAAGTGGTCTTTACCCAAAAATCCACCGCGCGGGTCAACTCAATGTTCAACCGATGCAGAGCCACCAGATCCCCGTACACCCACTTGCGTTTTATCTTCTGCGAGCTATCCCTAGGCACCTTCGTATGTAACCTCCGCAACCAATTATAGAGGTCGCAAGGGAATTTTCCCCAGAGGATCTCGTAGGTATCACTGGCAAAATCCGAGAAAAGGACGAGATCCTTGCGCACCCCCTCCTTTTGATTCGTCAACTCCGCTTGCTGAGCAACGAACTAGTCCAGATGGTTATCCCACCATCTCTGTATTTCGCCTTCTAAGATCCTCGATACCATGATCTAGTTCCCCTCATAACATGCGCGTCCCGGCAACGAAACTATTTGTTGGCGAAGAAACAGGTCTTGCAGGCAAGACCCAAGTTCAGGGGTTGGGGCCAACAAGGGAATCCGCTATAGTCTAGAACCACACCGTCATTGTCAGCCTACTCTGGAGAGCAGAGAGTCTCACCCGAGGCGTGCCGCAACCACATGCAGAAGGGGAATAGATTGATAGCAGGGAAAGGATCCGCAACTCATGATTAACATTGAATTGATTGCATAAACAACATTATATATGCAAGAACAGTTAGAGAGTGTATAGGTATCAAGAAAATAAAATTTTAAATCATCACAACCATCATGCATGCATGTGAATCACATAATAAGACAGCAACCTGCAAGTATATTGATATCTTCGGCCAAAACCATAGTTACATATCTTTCACAAGAAGAGCTTACAAGTCTGATACAGACGCCTTGTAGAACAAAAAGGAAGATAGGAGAAACCTAGGAACTACAGAGATATCATACTTGGTCTGTGTTCCTACTGCAGCATCCGGTCATTCTCCTTCAGTCACTCTACATTCCTCTCTCCTGTCGCATTCCTCTTTCCTTTCGGCCGGGTGACTACTATTTATTCACCTGCCCTCGCAACTGTTAGTTCCTCTTGTGTTCTTCTTCGGTGGCTTCCAGCTTCTCTCTTTTTATCTATGAGTTCTGCTTTCTGTCTTCTGTTGTATCTTCTCTCCGTCTACACTTATGCTTTTTCTTTCTTCAGCTATCTCTTGCTTCTTCACCACCTTGATAGCTCCGTGACTTACTGTAGTTGCGACTTGGTTGTGACTGCCATGTGTCATCATTCCGCAACCCAAAATTTGTCCTTTATTCAAAATTCAAAATATTCAAAACAATTTTTCAAAAAAAGGGCCCCAACAGTTTACAGACTTTATGTTCCTGTCCTTCAACTTCAAAACCTGGTGGTTGTGTCATATACACTTCTTCCTGTAAATCTTTGTTGAGGAAAGCACTTTTGACATCCATCTGATGAACTTTCCATCCTTGCTGAGCTGCTTAGTCAAGTGTGAGTTGAATGGTGTTCCATTTAGTTGTAGGAGCAAATGTTTCCTCATAATCAATCCCTTCCTGCTACTCAAAAACCTTAGCAACAAGTCTTGCTTTGTACTTTTCGATATCACCATTTTTCTTGTACTTAATTCGGTAAACCCATTTGCATCCGATGGGTTTAACATTTTGAGGACAATCAACACATTTCCAAGTGTTGTTGTCAAGAACTTCTTGATATTCATCAACCATAGCCTATTTTCATTCTTTATGTTTTACTGGCTCTCGATAAGTATAAGGTTTAGTAAAATCATGTGCTATCAAGGCAAAATATCCTTCACTTCTTTATGATCCCCTTGTTCCTGTTTTATTCTATTCATTAGGCATTACATCTTTCAAATGTTGAATTGCCCATTTTGGTAATTGATGTTCACTGGTTTGAGATTGTGAAAATCACCATCATTGAAAAGAGGGTTGATGTAAACATATGTTCGTTGATCAACCGCGGATTCTGGGGGCGAAGTGTCACTATCAAAAGAACTATTGCTACTAGGAGATTTGGATGAACTTCAAGAAGACCCAGATGACGATGGTGAAGAAGATGGACTAGATGAATCATTTTCAGATGAGTGCATATTCAAGTAACGGTGCCACTGCATATATGTATTCCTTTCCCATCTCACCTATATGTTCAAAAAGAAATTAGAGGGACTTAAGAACACTTAACTCGTAGCACAGTGAAGGGAGAACAAGTCTTTGCAACAATAGAAATATCAACAGTTGTACAAACATGGTTTTGATATTCATGAACTTTCAAGTTGTTCAGTAAATTTCCTGAGGCCTAATTTCCTTTGCAATGTATCCAAATGTGTTCACAATTTCCATTCAAATTCCCTTCTTATGAGCTTTCACCCTCTCCAAAATCTCAAAATAGATTAATAGTGACTAACCAACCCTTAGTATAATAAAACCCTTACGTATATTACATTGTTAACTTTGTATACTTGATCTATGTTCTTGCAACATATCTTTCCCTGCCCTTGAATATAGGATTCATCACTTTCCAAGAGGATGTCTATGCAAGAGAGGTGACCATGAAGACAAGCCAAATGAGAAACAGTATTACCGTCTACATCAGTCGGATTAACGCTGCAATTTGGATTGTCAACAAAATTTCAGAGTAAATGCATATCACTAATATGAGGGGATTGAAGAATAGCACATATATCATGTGTTACTGGAGAATGAGCTTGATTGTGAAAATTCCTTCCTATGTCCCTGAGGTCATTGGCCACTATTATGTCTAATTCCTTCCTACGTCTCTTAAAGTATACATTAGTAGGTTACATTTTTGGGTATTGTCCTTCTAAACTTTTTCATCAAAATTAAACATGGAAAATGATTTTGAGTGTTGTTGGGATCTTTATAATGTTACTTTATAATATAATGGCATATCCATGTGTTGTATTCCATATTACACTAATGCTTTCGCTCAAGATTTTATATTGTTAAGTTGATATTGTTCTCTTGATTCCAGCACCATATTCTCTTAAAGATCACCTAAAAGCAACTTGTATGAACCTCGTAGCTAAATCCTCCAAGGTTATACTAGAACTATCAGATGACATCAAAAACATGATTTGAAACAATAGTGTCTATATAATGATCAATCACTTTAACATAACAGTGGAGAAGTTACACAAAAATTTCATGTCACGACGAGAGCTATTTATAGACAGTAAAAGATGGAAAATTGTGGAAGAAACTCCTCAACACAAAATTTCTAACTTCAAAGTTATTCCTCTGTCTAATTTTGTGCATTGTAACTTAGGTATAACATTGTCATCACCTTCATATTTTTTTTTGACTTGATATGACTGGTATTCTTGATCTGGGAAGTGACTAGTAATGCTACATTCCTCATGGCTGGGTAGCATTTGTACGTATTGAGTGGTAATAGTTTTGTGCTATGAGTTCATGAATTTATGTAACACATCCCCTAAACAATCTATGTAACATATTTAGGTAATGTTCCACTGTAATGTGCCATATATTTGCTAGTATGTCATAACGCTCCCTACTAACGAGTAGAATTTTCTAATGCATAATGTCTATGAATTCTATTGTTGCCTCAAGTGTGCACATTCTACTAATTCTTTGTCGGTAAGGTTCTCATACGTTACTTAACTCGTGTCAATTATTTCATTCTATGTAATGCAACATTTGAAACTATCATATGCATGAACCTTTCTCTTCCATAGCTAACTTGAGGAATATCGCTTAGATTCCTAACCCATGGTATGTCTATTCTAGAGCAATGCAAAGCTTCAAAAGTTTGAACTGGCATTAATAACAAGATATTGCATTGCAGGAGCAGCCATATGTAGAGCGTTTCCATATTCCAACGATAATACTGACTTCATTTACATTTCAAGATATTTGTATTCCCTATATAGATATTCACATGTCATCCCACTAAGAGGATACTTATACACTTTATTTTACAATATGTTTGTCATCGTTCTATCCATCGAAAGGCGAATGACTAATATTGGAAGAGAAAGGGACCCAGAGAAGTTTAAAACATCAACCCTCGTTTTTACAACTAATTTTCTTGATTTTCTCTATGTAATTATTCACATATTATATTGGTTGATTTTGATAGTGAACTCATACAAGACAAACATCACATGAGAAACAAAATTGAAGCAATCATATTAGATATGATAATTCTTCATAGTTATTTCTTTCTTATCTATATTCTATCTTTCTTGGATCCTTTTTGTATCTCACTATCTCAACGAATTTGTACATATCATACTTATCCCTTATCCTTCCTTCATGGTGGAACGGAGACAAACATCACATGAGAAACAACATTGAAGCGATCATATTAGATATAATCTTTCTTCATAGTTATTTATTTCTCATCTATATTCTATCTTTCTTGGATCCTTTTTGTACCTCAATATCTCAATGACTTTGTACGTATCATACTTATCCTTATCCTTCTTTCATGGTGGAAATGAATCACCACTTTTCTCCTAAAATAACACGTGCACTCTCTAGCATACATCACAACACAACATTAATGAACACACTTTCTACTGCCCCACAAAACATTCAACTTAGAAACTCTCTAGCATACATCACAACACAACATAACATTAATGAACACACTTTCATTTTCATGAATCGTGACATTAATATTAAAAGCAACACAAATTCCTTCATAAAGACACCCAAATGAACTCAACACCTAATATGATTCACGTTTATAACTCTCACCTTTAATTTACATTTACTTTATCATTTACTTTATCATTCAAAGTGGGATAGCGATTGACTCTTTCATCGATTGCAGGCATCAGACGCCCTATGCTATGGATTTTGGGTACAATAGCCTAGCCCACCCACCATTATTCACCTCTTCAACCTAATGAATTTGTCATCAAATTCATTTGTAATGGTGAGTGCCAAATTTTCATTTTAACGAACACATCTAATCTTTTTTTTAATTTTTTTGCGTGAGATCATTTCCGCTTGTTTCATCTCTTGTGTGTAAGTGATGTGCTGAAATATTCTCTTTAGGCATAATTGGGTAAGCATAACAAGCTTGATGTTTCTACTATTACCTTGTTAATATCTTGACTTTTGTCCTTTTTCTACTTCTCATAGGTCTTTTCGGTGTCGTTGTATCCTCTTTGGTAGTTTTTTAATTTTATTTTGGTGTTATTTATCACTTGTTATATATATTTTAAATCACACAGAGATTCTTGTTCCTCGACTTTGAGCCATATGGGTTTTATTTTTACTTACGTGCCACAAGCTTTTAAAACTTTGTATCAACCCAAAGCTGAAGATTCAACCAATGATCATCATAAATAAAATATATTTTTTTCTTGTTTTACCGTTCTCATTAGTACACTTCTTAACTTTCTCATATTTTTGAGATAAAACTGATCATATCACACATTAAATGTTAGGATTTATAACATCTCTTTAAGTGATTATCATTCTTTTGGTATTGCACTTTTTCCAAACTTAGTTCTTGTCGTAATTTTTCCAAACTCCCTTCCACCTACCTTCTTTGCAAGAATCAAGAATTTATAGCACACTGAACATGTTTTTATCCACCTAGGTGTGGGATGCTTTGTTTCCCTGAAATTTTCACAAACTTGATTCCAACACTCATTGTCAATAAAAAAAAAAAAAGATATATCCTATCAATCTCTTTGAATCCCTGCTATTTCCCTGCCACTTCCTGGGATTTTTATTATTGTAAGTCGATTACACATTTATTTCATAAACTCTTTAAATGAATATTTTTTTCCTTTTCTTCTTTTGTGACACTCTAAATTTCTTGTTGAATATATTGTGCAGGCGATGCTCGTTGTTCCTTTGATATTTTCCTGTTTAGATATATAGTCCTTCAATACAACTTTTTCCTTTGAAGACTTTGATTTTAATTTTGGTTTAAGAAAAAAAGCTTTTATTATCTTGTCAATGTCCTTAGTACTTTGATTATGGTTTTATTTAACTTATATGAAAATTTAGTCTACACACATTTTCTTTCTCTTGCAAGGAATTCTTGGAGTTTCTCTCTCCCTCTAAAATGTTGTTATTCTAATGTTGACTAGATTCTTCTTTTGCTTTCTTGAGCAGTTCCACCTAAGGCCATGCTGAATTCAATTTCATTGAAGTCACATGCTGCTCTTTTTTCTTGTTCCACACTTCTTTAGTGAGTTTCCTTCTGTTGTTTGCATTTCCTTCTAACTTAATACTTCATTTTCTTTGAGTGGCCTTCATCTTCTGTCTAGACTTCTTTAAGGTACATGGAAACTTGCAGTCTTTGGATATGTGGCCAATATTGTTACATTTGTAACACCTTGTGTGGCCAAGAAATGAAGGAAAATCCTTGTGTTTTCTTGTGTTATTTCTAGCTTTATTTTCATAATATCTGTAATTAGCAACTTTTATGTCCAAATGTATCGTATGAGAAACAATAACATAGAAAGAATTTTTATACCTAAATTTTTGTTGATCGTATTCTCTATTTTCTTCTTGGAGGGAAATTTATTGTTTGCTACATCTTCTAGTGATAATACTTGCTTTAATTCTCTGCAAAAAAAATTACATGCCCAAGTTTTTGGCAAGAAACACGAAAATTTTCAAATGAGAAAAGGGTCTCCCCTTTCTAATGTCATTAATTTTCTCAAGTTACTCATGTCCAAGACAAAATGGACTTCTTGCAAATGGAATTTTCTTCAACTCATTATTTTCATATTGGTTCCGCTGCTTTCCTTTATTTTTATTATGTTGTTGCTAGCTTCTCCTATTGGTATTTTCATATTTTCCTTATTAATTTTTGTGACTGCCTTTGAGCTACTACACTTTTCTGAGTTCTTTCTCGTGGAGATAACCTCCTCTTCTAGCTTTTTATATATTCTATTCTTTTCATCTAACTCACTTCTAGCTGAAACAATATTAGCTTTTAATATTTCACATTGTTCCTCTCTCTCCTTTAGTCGATTTTTATCACCTCTTATATTCTTCTAACTTCTCCTACCTGTGTCCTTAGGATAACAATTTTTCCATTGTACTCATGCTCTCTTTCATCACATATCTGCAACAACTTATTTATTATATCCATCACATAATAACTTCCATACATAAGGTCCATAGAAAGTCAAATTTTCTTTTATCTTCTCACTCCATTCATGAAATTTTTCAGTGCTAATCACAAGTATATTTTGATATTCCATGACTCAACCAAGTCCACCTTCCAGTTGTTACACTGACATAAAAGAAAGCCTCTCTGATACCAATTGTTGGAAACTTTACTAAACTAGGGGGTGAATCAATTTAGTAAATTCATGGACATCAATATTATGTTTACTTTTCTTTTCAACATATATAATATGATTTATATTCATAACCATTATATTTAAATTTAATTATTAAAATTCAATATTTACAATAAACTTTTTTTCTACTTTATATATATATATATATATATATATATATATATATATATATATATATATATATATATATAATCAATGTTGTGCATATCACATTAAATTTTTATAAAACATGTAATGATATGTATTATCACAGTTTAAAAAAAAATTTAAAAAATTATTTATATATATAGATATGTGAAATTTATATAGATATAAATACTATTATTAAGAACCAACATAGATCCATCTTAATTCCAGATCTACGAAGCTTCCTCTTGAGCTGCAAACCTTTCCTCAAGTTTTACTAATACAGAAGTGTCCTCGGACACGTAATTTTATTAATAATGGGAAAATAAATTATTATAGGAATTTAAGAGTTTATACACGTAAACTTCAACACTCTTCAATTAGAGGAAAATAACCTATTTATAAGCTACTTGTCCTAACTTAATTTAGTTATGGACCACTTGATAAAAAACAAGTGTTATTTACAATAAATAACCTTCCAACCAATCTAATAACTTTATTCCTTTGGAGCCTAAGATACACTATTCTAGAGTCCTATCTTTTTTAACAATATTCTATTTCTAAGTGTCTCTAATATTTATTAAATATTTTAATTTAATAAATAGTTTTTTCACGACTTTAAACTATGATATTTGGATCATCTAACATTCCCCCCTATGGTCCAAAGCTACATTACTGACATATACCAAGTCCATCCCTAAACTTGGTAAATGTTATCTAAAGGAGGTTTGGTGAAGATATCGGAGATCGATCTTACGAAGGACAATAAATCGCTTGATGACATCCTTTGAAATGGGTGATATGATATGATGATACTTTGTGTCCACATGCTTTGTCTTTGAATAAAATTAGATTCTTGGCAAGCTTTGTTCTGGCGACTCGTTGTCGATGAATAACGATGTAGCTTCTTTGGAGGAATTCCCAAGTCCTATAAAACTCTACACAACCAAACAATCTCACATGTTACTTCCCATGCTGATATGTACTATGCTTCTCTTCAAGTGGCCATTGCGGCTTGCTATCAAACTGCAATACAGGTTGACCCCATTTTCATTAAATAACCTAAGTTTGATGCCATATCATCAATACTGCTGGAAAATTCAACATCTGAAAATCCACCAAGTACAAATTTTTAGTATTTTTGTAAATAAGACCAAAATATTTTGTTCCTTGGATAGAATGAAAAATATTTTGGTGCATTCTAGTGGCTATCACATGGTTCCTACATAAAGCAAGAAAGAATCTTGTGACGCATAAGAAATACGGTCTGGTCGAGTAGTTTTAAGATAAACCAGTTGCTGATCAATTGTCGATAAGTAGTGTTATCCACCATTCCTCCCCCCCCCCCCCCCCCTTTTAAAATTTTGAAAGTTTCAAGTTTTGTTCCATGGGGGTAAGAACAAGCTTGCAATCCTGCATTCCAAATCACTGAATAACTTCTGCTGCATACTTACTCTAATAAATGAAGATATGATGTGGACGTTGGAATACTTCAACTCCAAGATAGTAGTGAAGAAGTCCAAAATTTGTCATCTTAAAGCCTGCATGTAACTTCTTTTTCACCTATTCAATGTGATCATCATTGTTGCCAATGATAATCAAATCATCTACATACATAACCAGAATCACCATATTTTTACCTTGTTGGTGCACATACAAGGTATCATCAGATTCACTTCATTGAAAACCAACTTTCCGAAGGTATTCGTCCATTTTGGTATACCAAGCACGGGGAGCTTGTTTTAACCCATATAAAACCTTTATCAGTTTATGTTGGTGAAGAAACAAGTCTTGCAGGCAAGACCAAAGTTCAGGGGTTGGGGCCAACAAGGGAATCCGTTGTAATCTAGAACCACGCCGGCATTGTCACCCTACTTCGGAGAGTAGAGAGTCTCACCCAAGGCATGCCGCAACCACATGCAGAAGGGGAATAGATTGATAGCAGGGAAAGGATCCACAACTCATGATTAACATTGAATTGATTGCATGAACAACATTATATATGTAAGAACAGTAAAAGAGTGTACAGGTATCAAGAAAATAAAATTTTAAATCATCACAACCATCATGCATGCATGTGAATCACATAATAAGACAGAAACTTGCAAGTATATTGATATCTTCGGCCAAACCCATAGTTATATAGCTTTCACAAGAAGAGCTTACAATTCTGATACAAACGCCTTATAGAACAAAAAGGTAGATAGGAGAAACCTAGGAACTACAGAGATATCATGCTTGGTCTGTGTTCCTGCTGCAGCATCCGCTCATTCTCCTCCAGTCACTCTGCATTCCTCTCTCCTGTCGCATTCCTCTTTCCTTTCAGCCGGGTGACTACTATTTATTCACCTGCCCTCGCAACTGTTAGTTCCTCTTGTGTTCTTCTTCGGTGGCTTTCGGCTTCTCTCTTGTTATCTATGAGTTCTGATTTCTGTCTTCCGCTATATTTTCTCTCTGTCTGCGCTTATGCTTTTGCTTTCTTCAACTATCTCTTGCTTCTTCACCACCTTGATAGCTTAGCGACTTACTGTAGTTGCGACTGCCATGTGTCATCATTCCGCAACCCAAAATATGTCCTTTATTCAAAATTCAGAATATTCAAAACAAGTTTTCAAAACAAGGGCCCCAACAGGCTCTGACCACAGTTGCTTGACTTGTCCCGAGTCAATCGCAAATTACAGTCTCTATCTCCATCGCCCCGCTGGACCCCGTGGCCTGTTCTTGCTGTGCTCCTTCCGTCTGCTATCCAAACAAGGGCCCCAACTTTGGGACTCTGCGAAACAATGTAGCTTTAAGCTAAGTGAAGGTCTACACAGCTTGTTTCCACACCTGCAGCAGTGAATATGTTTCTTCTATAATCTTGGTGACAGCGGCCTCCTCTACGTGCACTGGTACAACCCCGAACACCGTGATAATCTAGGTTTTGGCCTCGGCGGCTAGCTGTTGCATTGTCCTGGCACTGAGTCGGAGGGGCGGGCAGAGCTCACGAATTACCCATTTGGTCATTGTTGAGCTGGCCTCTGTTTGGTGGATCTGCACTTTGAGATCATCTTCCTGGGCATATAACTAGTCCAACCGCGTGGGGTCCGTGGCCTCTTGGATTTCCCTCTAAATCTGTTGTAGCTACGCTGAAATTGGCTGCGTTTTGACTGTAAGGGCCATTGAGCACCCTTGAAGACCCTTCAAGAGGTTGTAAGCCTCGCGTGCCGCAGAGTTGAGAGTTTCCTGCATTTGAGTGGCCTGGCCCTCCTTTGCTGCAACCTGTGATGAATAGAAAACCTCTAGATCGGGTAGCGTTGGCCGTGCGGATAACGCTGCTTGAAGTGCCTCTTTTTCCTTGTGGAGGCCGTTGAATGCGATCCGGAGGTGGAAGGCCTATGCTACGACACTTGTCTCTGGTATATCTGCAGGCAGCTGAGTATAATGAGCCCCGACAGTTGGCCATAGCTCTGAAAACACTTGGGTGACGTTGTTTATCTGGCCTTTCAGCTGTACCTATGTCGTTAGGCGCTGTTCAGTAAGCGTTGCAATCTGTTGTTGTTGCTCGTCGCACCTTTGCTGTAGTTCATAATAAAGCCTTTCGGCTTGTTGGGCCGCCCTCTGGATAAATAAGTACAGCTGAGCTGTACCTCATGTTTCTAAATTGGTGATCCCTGAAGTGCCCTGGTCTGGCCTCCTTTCCTGCAAGGGTTTCCCACTGGCAACTGATCGATTAGAATGCTCTGGAGGGGATGGCGGTGGGGTCTGTTGGTGTGCTGAGTCAGCCATATTCAAGTCCGGCCTCTCTTTCCGGTCTGTATTGCCAGCCTGTGGAGGTATAGTGGGCTCAGGCTGAGCCCTAGCTGAGTCGATAACAATTTGTGCCATTTGGGTAATTATGTTAGACCGAGAAACCCTTGGGTTCTCCAGCGGGGTCGACTGGTGGTACTACTACTGTAGTATGGGAGTCAACTTTTGCCCCGTGGTCCCCACCAAGGAGTTCCCGGATGATTGGGTCGAACATGGTAGCAGATGAATTAGATGGAGCGGATGAAGTGGTAGGTGGAGGTGGAATAGAGGGTGGAGGTGGAACAGTGGGTGGAAGTCGAATATTGATGAACTTTGAGGGGTCAATGAGAGGTTCTTCCTATATCAACACCCTTGTGCTTGGTGGTAGTGGTGGATCATCCTCAGTGAGGTCCACCACCAGATTTGCTTCGGTGGTGCGGGCCCGCTTGGCCTGAGGAGCTTCTAATTGATCTGTAGTCTTGCTCTTCTCTCCCATCGGGGTTATGATTAGGCTTGCCGAAGTAAATAGAACAGTAGGGATGGGGGAGGTGAGAGGAGTTGTATGGGGGTGCGAGGTAGAACGAGAAAGCTGGAACTCGGAAAGTAAAGGGAAAGGAGCGGCACCGCTTGAAATGACTTGGGCTGTCACATTAAAATTGCGTACCTGAGTGTTCAAGTGGCAGATGATGGGGACGAGCGGCTCAGGGAGTTCCTGTGGTGTCGCCTCCACATTCATTTCGGCAGGTTGTTGCTGCGGTAACATCCGATCAAAGTTTTACCTGGGTACCCCGTCGCGGATTTCCATCGCAACCCCTGGCCACGAACAGACCTCATTGTGGAAGGCGGTATCTTCAAGCTGGAATTTCAGTGGCTTCATGCGGAAGGTGTCCTCTGGCACGCAAGTAGGTCGAATGTAAGTATGCCTGTGACTGACCCCGAACCACACTTGCTTATTGTACTCATCTAACAGGTTTCTGGGCACCATTTGCTGGCTGGCTACGACGTCCATCATTAAACCATACCAGGTCTGAAATGCCTCGACATTCACTTGTTTGGTGCTCGGATCAATCGACACCTTCCACGGAACAAACTTCATCGCGAGAGGCTGGTCCTCTAGAATTTCCACTGGTAACCTGACAAGGGGAGTGTGTCATTTCCACATGGAAAAGACAACGATCAAATATCTGTAAATGAAGCTTGTAGTGCGCTTGTAGTTTTCTTCGCACGCGTCAAATAGTTCTTTCAACAGGAAGGAGCACCAGTTCAGCTTAGCGCCCTGAACGCAGTGCTCTGCAATGGAGATAGTATCCAGTGTGCATTCGCCCTTTGGGTAGTGCCTCATTGTTTTGCTGGAAATGAGATAGCAGGCAAATTTAATCTCGGGCTTATTAATGAGCTCCATCTTGGCTCCCTTTCCTCCCTGCCGGGGTCCATATTTGCCATACAAGTTTGCGTGTCCCGAATTTCGCGCTCGCTTGGAGGTGGTCTGACATGCAGTCGAGACATCTGTGCCATTTTGCGAAAGCCCTGTAAGACGATGGATATCCTCAGCATGAATGGGAATTTCCTTATTCAGCCACAAGGACCCATTCTAGATGCGGCTGAGTAGGAACCGAGTGCACTGCAAAGTCGGTCCTGTGGTCCCAAAGACCAGAAGATTTCTTAAGTTCAGAAGAGAAGATTTTTGAAGGCCCTAGAACTCTGGTAAAATTCTGTTTGCTGAGTGCCCGGCTGTTGTGTAGTAATGTTCCATATACACCTGCCAGTTGAGTTCCGGGAATTCGGAAGAGTCTGAAATGTTAGCATCTATTAGGGTCGCATTGTTGTATTTCCCTACAAGGGACTCGGTCTTATGAATTCTACTGTTGAGCTCTGGTTCTAGGACGGCTGGGAGGGCCTTCGGCATTGTTGCTCGGCGCTGATAGAATTGCAGAATTCGTCTTGGCGTCCTCTCTTGGTGTTGTGCATCTAGATACTTCTGCTGCTCTAGTTCTGCTTCAATTGCTAATTCTAACTGCTCCGGCATTCTCGCGCTTTTTTCCATTCAAATTATGTAATTACCTGGCACGAGTGCAGTTGATGAGACCCCATAACGAGTTAATTCCTGTTGGCATTCTTCTCTGCGATAATCGCGCGATCAATTGCGTGCCAATGTGTATTCTGACAGTTGCTGACGGTGGCATGGGGAAATGGGTGGACGTGATGGCTGAGGTTACTGCGGATGATGGCAAAATTATTATGGCGAGGTTACTTCCAATTATGGTAATTTATGATGCAAATATAGAAGATCATATGGACTGACACAAGTACTGACTGAAATGACTTGGACTGACATTGACACATTTATGGATCATACGGGGATTACACACTGGACACGTCCCTCCCCGACCATAGTCAGTTGCGGTGCAGTCCCACAACAGAGCAGTTATTGACAAGTTATGCATAAAAAAAAAAAAATACTACCTATGCTCATCCCGATTGTGAGAGAGTTATTCAGCTACGCTACTCTACGGGTTCTCTCGGTTGTGAGAGTTATTGATGAAGAGTGAAATAAACTTACTCCTGGTAGGGTTTCAGGCGTGTGCCATTCACCCACCCCGGTAAAACAGTATCGTCCAACTGAACCAACCGAATGGCTCCGGACTCTCTAATCTCGATGACGAAGTAAGGTCCCAACCAGTGCATCTATAGCTTTCCTGGGAACTTATGGAACTTTCTGTCATATAAGAGGACCTTTCCTCCAACCTGGAACGTTTTGTTCTTGATGTGGTAGTCGTGCCACGCTTTCTGCCTGTCCTTCTGAACCTTCTGGTGAAATTCGGCCAGAAACCGGGTCTCGTCCAGTTCTTGCAATTCATGGAGGCGCTCCTGGAGCGATGCTTCTTCCGATAAATTGAGAGACGTGGCAATTAAAAGAATTGGTACAGTGAACTCGGTGGGAATCACAGCTTCCCGGCCATACACCAACTGGAACGGTGTCTGATTGGTCAAGCACTTCACCGTAGTCTGGTAGGCCCAGAGTGCAGCCGGTAGCCTCTCATCCCAGTCATCCCGCTGGGTGTTGCAGATCTTTGTCAACCCCTTTTCAAGGATTTTATTGAACTCTTCAATAGTGCCGTTGGCCTGTGGGTGGTACGGGCTGCTTTTGTGATGTTGGATCATGAATATGTCCAGCAGCGATTCGACCGTGTCATTAATGAAATGCGTACCTTGATCACTGGTTAAACTTCGCGGGCGGCCAAACCTATTGATGATGTGTTCAAATATGAACCGTGCTACTATATCCGCCGTGCAGTCTTGTACCGCCGCTGCCTCAGCCACCGGGTGAGGTAGTTGGTTGCGGTAATGATGTAGCGGGCCTTGGAATGCCTAGATACCGGGGCTATGGGGCCTATGAAGTCAACAGCCCACTTCTCGAATGGCCGCAGCACATATAATGGGTGTAGTGGAAGCTCGTCCCAGTGAGAGGGCCTCCTCGTTCGCTGACAGACATCGCATCTCTTAACGAATGTCTTGCAATCGGCATGGACCGTTGGCCACCACAATCCAGCTTGGAGCACCTTCCTTGCGGTAGGTTTTGCCCCCACATGCCCTCTCGCAACTCTGTTGTGGCATTCCCACATCATGGCTTCGCGTTCGTGGTCAAGTACGCATCTGCGCAGAACATCATTAAGGCCAAGTTTGTATAGCTGCCCAGCAATCAGTTGGTATTTGGCGGCGCGGACGACCAAGTGCCATTTCTGGAGCATGGTGTAGTCCTGAGGGCACTACCCCGTGGTCAAATAGGTGGCAATTTCAGCCAAGTAATCTGGTACCGCTTCAACTCGGAAAATATCAACATCCGGCAACTGATCATTGAGAGAGTCGTCGTTCTCCCCTGTTTCCAACCGGGATAAGTGATCGGGCCCGACGTTCAACCTCCTAGGCTTGATGATCACCTCAAACGTGAATTCTTGGAAGAGTAGAAGCCAGCGATAGATCCGTCCTTCCAAGACAGGCTTATTGACTAGGTACTTCAATGCAGAGTGATCCGTAAAGAACTTGAACTGGCCCCCTAGAAGATAGTGGCGGAACTTCTGGAGTGAGTACACCATTGCCAGGGCCTCCCTCTCGGTAGTGGTGTAATTCCGCTCGGCATTAGACAATTTGCGGTTGGAAAAGTAAACCGGGTGGTCAACGGTCATCTCCCCTGGTTGCGCCAAGACAACCCCTAGTGCAATACTGGAAGCGTCAATGTGCACGTGGAACTGCTTATCCCAATCTGGGTGAACCTGAATGGGCGTCGTTGCCAGTTTTTCTTTCAAGGCATCAAAGGCCATCCAATACTCCTCTGTCCACTGGAACACTTCTGACTTCCGCAAGAGCTTTTCTAAGGGAGCAGTGATCTTCGCATAATTTTGGATAAACTGTCGGTAATAACCTGTGTGCCCTAGCAATGCCCGCACCTGCTTCACCGTTTCGGGGGCTTCCATGTGGACGATCACTCCTACCTTGGTGGGGTCGACGCAGACCCCTTTCTTGCACACTACGTGTCCTAACAGCGTGCCGAAAGGAACTGCAAAAATGAATTTCTTCAAGTTCAAGGAAATCTGCAACTGGCAACACCGATCGAACATGATATGCAACAGGGTGGCATGTTTCTTCAGCAAACTGTAGATGGTCCAATCGTCCATGTAGACTTCCAGGAACTTGTGGATATACTCCCGGAAAGCAGCGATGACGATCCAGGAAAACACGGCCAGGGTGTTCTTCAAGCCAAACAGCATCACATGGTATGCAAATGACCCCCACTCAGTGGTGAATGTCGTCTTCGTCTTGCCTTCTTCCGCAATGCGCACCTAATGATAACCCGAAAAGCCATCAGTGAAGGAGTAAGCTTCATTTCCCATAACATGATCCAATACTTCGTCGTTGAAAGGAGTGGGAAACAGATCATGGATGTAGGCGTTGTTCAGACTTCGGTAGTCGACACAGACTCGGATTTCTGACTTATCCTTCTTATTCTGAATGACGATAGGACTCACCCACTCCGCTTCTTCCACTGGAAAGATTAGACCTGCTGCCAACATCTTATCGATCTCCATCTTGACCTTTTCTTTGATCCACAGGTTCAACCGATAGGGTCGGTGCTTCACGGGCCTGGCGTCCGGTTTCAGCACAATGCGCATTTCCCCGAGGTCACCTTTGATACCCTTCAAATCTGCAACTGATGAAGGAAATAGGTCTTCGTATTCCTGGAGGAGGCTGAAAATTTCCCTTGTCATATCCTCATCCCAGTAATCTCCAACCGTAGCCAGTTTGGGTTTCTCATCCGTACCGATGTTCAACTTCTTTGTCTGCAGCGGGAGCAGATGGACGCCCTCAGTGCTTGGCTCGTCTTTGATGCTTCGCTCTCCTTCCTTCTCTTCGAAGTATAGGTGCCTTAGGTCCTCCAGCCTGTCATTGTCCGGATCGCCATCGATCTACTGGCAAGCCAACTCATGCCTGCCCTTAAGATGGAATGTTAAGGTGCTCCCGTCAGTCCCCGCACATACTCACTGCACATAATGGGGTGTTGTGTCCATAGGTTCCCTCAGCCCCGTATTCCCCTGCAGTGCGTCCTCCAGGGTACGCTTGAACTGGTCCCGCATCGAAGCATTATCAAAAATCTTGAGGAGCAGCTAAGGCCATTCCTCAATCAATGTCCCCGTAGCGTTCTTTTCTTCGGAGCCAGTCATCGGGGGTACCTCGAGGCCTCTGGCTCCCCCTAGCTGAGCAAAAGCCTCCACCGCCTCCTGGAAGTACCTCTTCTACGTGTCCGGCCGGATCAGTTGTTTCGGGGAGGCGGGCCGAATAGCCTGGACTGGCTCCTTTCCATGAGCATCCTCTCCCGTCTTCTTGTTGTCGCGTGTCATGATGGCTACATTCTGCATGGCGGAAGTCATGGTCCCTTAAGGTTCATAGTTTACCGAATTCACGCCCCTCTGCCATGCCCGTTCCTCCCACTTCTTGATGAGTTCTGGATAGTCCTCTATTGCATGGGCGTTCACGCAGCACTGGGAACACCAAGGACATCGAGGAAGGGGACATTCCTAAGCCATGTGACCCTCCTAGTCACAGTTGTAGCATTTCAGCAGACCTCGGCCCCCTGTGAGGCCGCCGCGCATACCGCCTCCTCGACCCCTGGAAGCCTCATTCACCCGGTAGGAGGGTCAGTCCAACTAGTCCATTAAAGCATCGAGAGCCCTGCACTGCTTAGTGTTGTGAGTTGTGGAAGCACAAAACTCACAGTATGAATTTTTTGGGACGCTGGAGTACTTCTGCAGAATTGGGCACATCCGAAGTTGATGGCCCATTGTCCGACAAATTTCACAATATTTTGTGACGGTTGGGTTCGATTGAGGTGGGAACCCCGCATAAGGCTGTTGCGGCTGGTATACCCCCTACGGGTTCATTACCGCACCACCCCCCGTAGGTGGACCCCCCTGGATTTCTATGACAGAGGGTCCCACACCTGCGCCACGCAACTGCAGACACTCAGTTGTGACGTGGCCTTCAACCAGGCAGTGAGTGCACCAAATGTTCGGCCTGGATGGTCTTATAGGCTGCATATCCTTGAGCTTTTCAGTCAGACTAGAAATCTGATGCTGCAATCCCACCAAGGAAGGATCCTGCGGGGCCGGCCCTCCCCGATATTCCTGAGGGTAGCCCGCCATGGCCTCTATCTTCATGGCCTATTCAAAAGCGTCTTGCAAGTTTTCAATATTCTGTTGGGTGAGGGGGGTTCGCGTCAAGGGAAGTAGAGCCTTGATGAACCAGTCCCTATGATGGTTTGGGTGGATCAGGTAGCTGAGTTTCCTGATCGCGTCCTTGAATTGACGCATTAGCTCCCATGTAGTCTCCCCTTCTTTCTGCTTAATTTCCCAGAGCTCTGACAGACCCTATTGTTCTGTCTGAAGAGGCTTGAATTCACGGAAGAAGTCCTGCTTAACGTCAACTATTACCGGATTCATATGAGCCTCAAACCACTTGATGAACCATCGCAGAACCCTCTCTCTGAGCGTGGTTTGGAATTCTATTAACTTCCCCACGTCTAGCATCTGCCAAGCCCTCCATATGGCTTCGCAAAGATACCAGTGTTGCTCCACATCATCGTTGCCTCGGCCAAAGAATTCTGGATATTGGGTGAATGACCTGGCCATGTTTACTTGCGAAGGAGTGACCAAAATAAACCCTCCGGGTCCTGGTTGTGTGACTATACCACTAGGAATTGTAATACTACTAGTAATACCGCTACTAACATGTGACACTGAACTACTGTGCAATCGACTTAATGCTTGTAACTTAACGAAAATATTACTCAAAGGATTGTAGAGTACCAGGGGAAGGTAGGGATCTATGCCGTGTGAATTCTGGGAAGTAGGGCTGCCTAGAGAGATGAATGTCGACTGCTCTTGAAACAACTGTTGCATCATGACTTACCATTCACCATCGGAACTTTCTTCGGGCTGCACACTTGTATCATCCTCATCAGTCGTCATCTCCCTTTCTCTCCTAGCTGAGCTCCCATGCACCTGTCGCACTCCCACGACGGTCCCTTCCCTCGCCCAGGTACCTGCCTGGGTGTCCATACTTCCTATCCTCTGAGGCACCTCCTTTTGGTTCTTCCTATTTTCTTCCCGTCGCTTCAACTCCCGAATCACCCTTTCTCGCCACCTGTCGGTGATCTACGCCCTCTGATGTGCACGTCGCTCCCTCAACTTCCTTGCGGCCTCAACATCCATTCCCCACTCCATGCTTCACACTTCACATAGCATCGGTCCCTTCAGCCCTTCCCCCAGCACTGGAGGTTTACTCTTCCATGCTTGATTTGTGGAACTCTATCAGCCCTTCGTCCACCATTAGGGCCTTAATCCACATCGGAATCTCCTTAAGTAGCTTCCCTATTAGCGTGGAGCAGAAGATAGCTTCAGCCTTCGAGAAGGATTGGTAGCACTCTGCAGCAAACTCCACAATATATCCGTCCAAAGTGGTCTCTACCCAAAAATCCACCACGCGGGTCAACTCAGTGTTCAACCGATGCAGAGCCACCAGATCATCGTACACCCACTTGCGGTTTATCTTCCGTGAGCTATCCCTAGGCACCTTCGTCTGTAACCTCCACAACCAATTATAGAGGTCGCTAGGGAATTTTCCCCAGAGGATCTCGTAAGTATCACTGGCGAAATCCGAGAAAAGGACGAGATCGTTGAGCACCCCCTCCTTTTGATTCGTCAACTCTGCTTGCTGAGCAACGAACTGGTCCAGATGGTTATCCCACCATCTCCGTATTTCACCTTCTAAGATCCTTAATACCATGATCTAGTTCCCCTCATAACATGCGCGTCCTGGCAACGAAACCATTTGTTGGCAAAGAAACAGGTCTCGCAGGCAAGACCCAAGTTCAGGGGTTGGGGCCAACAAGGGAATCCACTGTAGTCTAGAACCACACCGGCATTTTCAGCCTACTCCGGAGAGCAGAGTCTCACCCGAGGCGTGCCACAACCACAAGCAGAAGGGGAATATATTGATAGCAGGGAAAGGATCCGCAACTCATGATTAACATTGAATTGATTTCATAAACAACATTATATATGCAAGAACAGTTAGAGAGTGTATAGGTATCAAGCAAATAAAATTTTAAATCATCACAACCATCATGCATGCATGTGAATCACATAATAAGACAGCAACCTGCAAGTATATTTATATCTTCGGCCAAACCCATAGTTACATAGCTTTCACAAGAAGAGCTTACAAGTATGATACAGACGCCTTCTAGAACAAAAAGGTAGATAGGAGAAACCTAGAAACTACAGAGATATCATGCTTGGTTTGTGTTCCTACTGCAACATCCTCTCATTCTCCTTCAGTCACTCTGCATTCCTCTCTCCTGTCGCATTCCTCTTTCCTTTCGGCCAGGTGACTACTATTTATTCACCTGCCCTCGCAACTCTTAGTTCCTCTTGCGTTCTTCTTCGGTGGCTTCCAGCTTCTCTCTTGTTATCTATGAGTTATGCTTTCTATCTTCTGCTATATCTTCTCTCCGTCTGCACTTATGCTTTTTCTTTCATTAGCTATCTCTTGCTTCTTTGCCATCTTGATAGCTCCGTGACTTACTGTAGTTGCGACTGCCATGTGTCATCATTCCGCAACCCAAAATCTGTCCTTTTTTCAAAATTCAAAATATTCAAAACAAGTTTTCAAAAAAAGGGCCCCAACATTTTACAGACTTTATGTTCCTGTCCTTCAATTTCAAAACCTATTGGTTGTGTCATATACACTTCTTCCTGTAAATATTTGTTGAGGAAAGAAATTTTGACATCCATCTGATGAACTTTCCATCCTTGCTGAGCTGCTAAGTCAAGTGTGAGTTGAATGGTGTTCCATTTAGTTGTAGGAGCAAATGTTTCCTCATAATCAATCCCTTCCTGCTGCTCAAAAAGCTTAGCAACAAGTCTTTCTTTGTACTTTTCGATATCACCATTTTGCTTGTACTTAATTCGGTAAACCCATTTGCATCTGATGGGTTTAACATTTTTAGGACAATCAATACATTTCCAAGTGGTGTTGTCGAGAACTTCTTGATATTCATCAACCATAGCCTATTTTCATTCTTTATATTTTACTGGCTCTCGATAAGTATAAGGTTTAGTAAAATCATGTGCTATCAAGGCAAAATTTCCTTCACTTTTTTGTGATCCCCTTGTTCCTGTTTTATTCTATTCATTAGGCATTACATCTTTCAAATGTTGAATTTCCCATTTTGGTAATTGATGTTCACTGGTTTGAGATTGTGAAAATCACCATCATTGTAAAGAGGGTTGATGTAAACATATGTTTGTTAATCAACCGTGGATTCTGGGGGCGAAGTGTCACTGTTAGAAGAACTATTGCTACTAGGAGATTTGGATGAACTTCCAGAAGACCCAGATGACGATGGTGAAGAAGATGGGCTAGATGAATCATTTTCAGATGAAGGAAACTCAATTTCATACTAATTTTGTGAATTTGGTTGACTTTTTAGATTTCCTTTTCTTTTATCACCTTTTGTTTCTAACTTTTGAAGAAGACTTTCAAGTTCTTTAGCACTCTTACTCTCATTTTCATCAAAAATCACTTCCATGCTCAAAATAAATTTCCCATTGGACAAAATTCGGTACCCTTTCTTCTCATCAGAATACCTAATCATTGTGCACTTCAAGCTTCGTGAGTTAATATTAGTTCATTTTTCCTTCGAAACTAAGGCATAACATAATGATCCAAAATCTTTGAGATGTTTAACTCGAGGTTTGAAGCCAAACCATGCTTCATAAGGTGTGATTCCATCTCAATAAGCAGTGGGAGATATGTTCCTTAAGTAGACAACTATATGAATTGCCTCATCCCAATATAAAGGACTTAAATTTTTTAAAGTTAACATCGATCTTTCCATTCCTAACAAGGTGCGGTTCATTATTTCTAGTACTCCATTTTGCTGTGGAGTGTAGACATTAGTAAGATGTCGTTTTATGCCATTATCCATGCAATAAATTTTGAATTCATTTGAAGTGAATTATCCTCCATTGTCGGTTCTAAGATTACCAATATTATCCTTAACTTCATTTTCAATAAGTTGACGAAAAGTTTTAAATTTTTCAAATGCTTCTGATTTTTGCTTCAAAAAATATACCCAAATAATCCTGCTAAAATCATCAACAAAGAATAAGAAATATCTGCATCCTCCTAGCGAAGTTTGTAAGGGTCCACAAATATCACTATGAACCAATTGCAAATGCCTGTTTTATCGCCATGAACTGTGGGAAACGTCTCTCGATGTTGTTTTCCATAAATGCAAGCTTCACATTTTGCATTTTCCCTTTTGAAGGTTGGAAGTCCCTTAAACATTCCCTATTTTTGTAACTGAGAGAGACTTTCAAAGTTGAGATGGCCATATCTTACATGCCACAATATGATTGGTGAAATGTTTATACTTGTTGCTCCCTCAAAGTCAGAATTTCTTGGAATAATTGTCCCTTTCATCCTTAACAGTTTTCTGTATTCATAACCTGTCATCATTGTTTCATGTTCTGTTTGACTAAGTTAATTTTAACTAATACATCTTCCATAATCACCAGATGTTCTTCTTGTCGAATTGTGACTAAATATATCAAATTTTTCATAAATGTTGGGACATACCATACATTTGAAATCATTCTTTCTCCAATTCCAGGTAGAAAAAATTTAACTACACGTTTTCCATAAGGAATATGTTTTGTTTTATCAGCAAGATAGATTGAATTGAGATGGCATTATTTGAAGTTCCAAAAAAAATCACGTCAAAATTTCATGTGTTGAGTTGCTCCTGTATCCATAATCCATGCATCTTCATATTCACTTCTAAGAAAATTTGAAACCTGAAAATTTGTTGATTCTGCGTTGGTGAAGACATATTCTGAACCATCATGATCATCTTCATCGTTTGCAAAATGTGCAGAGTTGAATGAAACTTAGTAATTTTATCAATGGAAGTTCTACAATATTTAGCATAATGTCCAACTTTGTTACATATCCTGCAAACAATTTGACTAAAATATTTTCCTCTGCCTTGATACTGTCCTCTGCCTCTACTTTGGCCTCTGTTATGATTTTTTCCTCTTCCTTGATTATATACTCTACCTTGATTGTTTCCTCTGCCTTGAAAATTGCACCTGCCTGAACTGTAGCCTTTGTTGAAATTGTTTCCTCTGCTTGACTGCGACCACGACCTTGTACACTATGGGCTACTTGACTTTGATAGAAATTTCCTCTTCCCCGGTTTCTAGAACTGTCAGTTGAGGATTTACTTGTGCTAGCCTCTATGAAGAAGACATCTTCCCCAATCTGTTTCTTCTTCCCAAAATTTTTGTCATGTTGGGCTAACATACCACTCAACTCATCAAACTTTATATTCTCTAATTTTTTAGTATCTTGCAAAGTTTCCAAAAAATGTGTGTAAGATGATGGCAATCCAGCAATTAAAATTATAGTCAAGAAAATTTCGTCAACAGCTTGAAAACCAACATTTATTATTTCTTGCTTGATGTTTTTAAACTGTGAAATATATTCAAGAACATCACCACCTTCAGTTAATTTTTGTTGAAGAAATTTTAATTGAAGATCAACCTCTTTGATTCAAGTTGTGTATCAAAGAGATCTTTTAATGTATGCAAAGAAGTCCATGCATCTGAGGTGTTTTAAATATGAATGTACATTTCATTGTTAACTAAAGACTTTATGAGAGCTAATGCCTTGGCATTTTTTACTTACCATTTTGCAAGTAAAGTTGCATCTGTTGGTTTATCTAGCTTCATGTCACCATCATATATTTCATTCCACAATTCATTATATATGAGAGTGCTTTCAATTAGACATTTCCATGCTTATAAGATTTCACCCCTTCTAGCTTATCAAAATCAGAGAACAGATTAATTAGCTTCGACATTGTAGTGTTGAAGTAGTGCACCAAAAGAATCAAACACAAGAAAAAAATGAGAAACTCGTGACATGAAACACACCACACAAAGAGAAAATGATCTATCGGGGCTTTGCCTTGACCCTCATATATTCGTTGAAAAGGAGAAAAATGACTAAGCTTTTCACTTGGCTCTAGTCAATTTCTCGTTGAGTGTTTAAAAATAAATATTTTCAAAATTTGACTGCTTGACAATGCCCTTACAAATTTCCTTAAAAAAAAATCTACCCCTCCTCAAAGTAAAAAGTACTTTGAGTTAAAAATAATGACCCTTATTTCTCCAAAATAATTTCTACTTATTGCTAAAAAAAAATGAGAACATTTGCTCACTTCACCTTATTGCTCCAAATAAAAAATAAATAAATCTCAATTTTCTCCCTTATAACTCCAATTACAAAAACAATTATCACTTCAAAAAAAATTTACAAAATTTTCTACTCCAAGCATAAAAAATCCTTTCCCCCTAAAATGGTGCTTTTTAAAACTCAAAAATTGTTGGGTTGATAGTAAACAATGCAGCAAAAAATTTTCTTAGCCATAAATTGAGATTATCATTCCATTTGTCCCACAAACTCTTTCAATTTTCAGAGCTATTATTCGACACTGTAATCGAAAAATATGCCATAGTAGTACCATTTTTGTGCAAGAAAATAAGTTGAACGGAGATGCACTGATCCAACCATGCTGATCATCACATACACCTAAGATCACAATAATCCATGGCCTGCTAATCGTGCCAACTCCAATTCGAACGCAAAAGAGTAATGGTTGCAAATCATCCGGACAATGATGGAAGTAGCTTAACGAGGCAAAGGATGTAATATCATATTTTATGTAATTGTGTGAGAATATGAATGTTGATTTTTGTTTTAGATAGAAGACCTCCATTAAATTGATCTTCTGTTAAATTGAGTACTCGAACCAGCTAAATTGTGTGCTCTTTAATTTCGCTGTAATCCATGGCTTCCACTAATCCTCCTGCAGATTCCGTCCCTTCCGATCCTGTGGCAAATGAAGATGCCAAAGTCACTGAAGAAAAGCTTGTTCGTCCCCAGATCCTCCCCATCCGCTGCAGCTCAGGAAGAGTTAAATTCCATGACTACCCGCTCTCAATATCGTGCCCATCATTTGGATTGTTGTTGTGCTAGTTGCAAAGCTCATTTGGGCTATTTCAACTGGGAAGGCTTGCAATTTAGTTGTGGAACTTGGGTGAACCAAGAATTTCGATTAAGAAAAAGTAGGAAGGAAGAATTTCATCTCAAAGGGGATCGAATTCATCGTTTTATGCATTTTTTTTAGGTGTGGATAGAACGCTGACACTAAGTTCAGAAGACTGGAAAAGAAGCAGCTAAATGAATAAGTAGCCTTGGCTAATGAGCATAGGGGTAGTGGGTAGCATAGGATTTTAGAAAGAAAAAAAAACGAGTCTTAAAAAATGATGTTCAGATTTTAAAATATAGAATCAAATAGAAATTAAATTTATTTTCCCTGAAAAACAAATTTGACAAATTTGCATACCAATTCAATTGATGAACAATTTACTAGAGTTTTCCATAGGCTTGTAGAGCTAGAATCTCCTTCTCCCATCAGCTATATTAGTGAAGCTCCGATACCACAATAATACATAAGTGTCCTCAGACACGTAATTTTATTAATAATGGGAAAAAAAAATTCATAGTAATTGCAAGAGTTTACACACTTAAACTTCAACACTCTTGCAATTAGGAAAGTAACCTATTTATAAGCTACATGTCCTAACTTAATTTAGTTATGGACCACTTGATAAAATAACAAGTGTCCATTTACAATAAATAACCTTCTAACCAATCTACTAACTTTATTCCTATTTTAGAGCCTAATATACGACACTATTCTAGAGTCCTATCTTTTCTAACAATATTCTATTTCTAAGTGTCTCTAATATTTATTAAAAAAAATAATTTAATAAATATTTTATCCTAACTTTAAACTATGATATTTGGATCATCTAACATTGACACTCAAAAAGATGTTTGCATGTTGAGGTATTTCATCCCTCTCGGTGCTTGGTAGATCCATAATTAAAATGGATCTATTCTGGTGGCTAATTGACACTTTTTTTTTTATCGTCAACTTGTTTAGCTGTCGATAATAAATGCACAGCATAAGGGTGTCATTTTTATTATTAACGAATAATGATGGTGCTCCCCAAGGAAGCACATTGGGTATGATGTATCCCTTATCCAACATTTAATTTAATTGTATCTTTAATTCTTCCATTTCAGTAATTCTCATTCAAGAAGGAATCCTAGACACAAGCACTTCTCTTGGAGTGAATTCTATTGATAACTCAATGTATCTACTTCAAGGTAGTCCAAGTATCTCCTCAATAAATACATTTTGTAATATTTTAGTGTTGCACAATCTTCAATTTTAGCTTCTTATCTTCAACTAAAATTGCCACATGTATGGCATACAATGGGCATCCTTTTTTGCAATATTTATTTAATTGGAAAGTTTAAACTTATCTTATATACATAGGATTTAACACTCCCTAAAGTATCATATTCCTTCCTTCATCATCTATGCATTCCATTGTGTTTTTGTAGCAGTCTAATTTAGCTTTGTGCACTAATAGTTATTCCATGCCAATCAACATGTAATACGCCCCCAAAGGTAACACATTCAAGGGGGCTCATGTAGGAAACCATTCATTTCAAACCAGCATGCATCAATAACACCATTCACATTCCCGTTGGTCCCTATCGCTAGCTTAACAAACCATGAATTTGTATGTTTATTTCTCTATAAACACATGGCTTAACATATGATGATGCAATATAACTGTGGATAGAGACAGGGTTAATTAGAATTGAAAAAGTATGGTTGGAAAAGAAGCTTTCCATCTCCACCATTGAGGCTTGGTGGTCTGCATTCTGATTCACCAAAGCTATATAAATAAAGGGTACACTTTGGCAACATCATTGATAGTAGTGGTGTTACACAGTAATTTGTCACTATCCCTGCAATCCCCATCTCGCCCATTGGAGGGTCATTTCTGTGATGAATAATCAGTGTCATGCCTTGCAACTACCATCATTGCATCCCTTTCCATGAGGAAAACATTCCTTCTGTTGATCATTTCCTGAGCAGACCCCTAGAAACACCTGTTTTTGCCTTGGCACTGGTAGCCCGTTATGTCCTCACGCCAATGAGGAAAATTAACACTGAGCCTACGCCAATTAGTGCTCTGTCCCAGTTAAGCACCTGTGCCAATCTTCTTATGCAAAGTTTTTTAAAAAAAGAGGCAAAGTTTCGATTACAACAACTTCGTCGATGAGTCATGAGGAGTGGTTTCGAATGAATAACCACGGCCTTCCTCCTTTGGCCTCTTGTTTCCACCTTATGGGGAACCTCCCAAGGGATAAGGCCTCCCTTCCACTATTGTAGGGATCCCAACCTCCTCCTCTCCTCTATAAATATAGCCTTCATCCATTGATGAAGGGGCTGAATAGCTGAATGGCTGAATGGCAGAATAGCGGAAGGGCTGAATGGTTGAATCTCCAAGAGCCTTCATAGCCTAAAGAATGCTGCAAGAGCCTTGATAGTCCTCATAGACCCAAATCAGTAGCAAGGAGATTGGCAATCGAAGAGAGGCTTGTCCCCATTCCCGACGAGATTTACAGAGACGTATTCCGCTTTCGACCCACCGAAGGAAGATTCAACGTTAGAGCCAGGTTGTATTTTCCTTTGTATTAATTAATTATAAGCAACTTTGGTTATGGTTCCACTCGTATTGTTCATTATGATCATGAGTTGTGTCTTCTTTGACTGATACATAATTGCATATATTGGGTTTTACGCTTGTGTTTTTCGTGTTTCTTGCATGTGCAGGTGTTCGATCACGGCAAGCGTGAGGATTGTGATCTGCTAGAGCAAGGAAACGGGAGCAATATATTCTCCACGAAAAATGGCGTTGGATTCAAGGTAATCCTTCTTTGCAATTTGGTTTATTGCAGTTAGGAACTTGCACCTTAGCGTGATACGATTGTTGCTAGACCTGATCTGGGCTAGTAGGGATCGCCTCTGTCCGCAGAGGGGATTTACCTCTACAACAAATTGGCGAATCCAATAGGGAAACATTGATTGGAGTTTGTCTTGTCTTTTCGGTCGATTCTTGACTTTGCTTTCTTGATCAGCTTTTTTGGTTTGCTTTTTTCTAGTGTAAAACCTTTGTTCAACCCCCAGAGGATCAAATCTGACATCTGTTTTTCCGATTTTTCATCTTTTCATTGTTGGCTTGATTGGCGCGATTTCCGCCCTGACAGTCGTGCCAATTGGCGCAGGTTGCCAGTTCATCACTCGCACCATCCCCTGTCTGGCGCGAATTACAGCCAGACAGTCGCGCCATTTCCTGTAGGTGCTAGGGTTTACCCTTGTTCGGAAGTTTCTTTTGGTCATTACTTTTCTTCTGGGTTTGTTTTAGACTTTGCTTGAAGTGGTGAGTCTGGTCTTGGTTGGGAGAAATTCTTTGTTTTTTCATTTTTAGGCATTGGCGCTTGTTTTCAGTTAGCAACCCGCCCCAATTTTCCATTGGCGCTAGTTTTCAATGATCAATTCGCGCCCGTTGGTGCTAGTTGTCAATGATAAAATCGTGCCAATTTCAGGGTGTGTAAAGATTGAAACTTTTTCCCTAAATACTTCACCAATGTGTCTTTCCCTTCTGGTCTTTTCACTGTATGAGCATAGATTACATTGCTCATTCTTTGAAATGTCTTCTCTCCATGATTGCTTGATGTAAAAGGGATGAATGCCTTGTTTTGAACTCATACTTTGGAAGTCCTTTTTTTGTGCTTGACCTCATTTGTCTTGTAGCCTTTTGGGGAATTTCGTTACAAAGTGTTTTGAAATAGTGATTGCATTCTTAGTGTTTGTTTGCATCCCTTTTTCCTTCATCCTTTCATTAAGGAGTTTTGCATTCATTTAGTTTTCATCTCATAGTTTGATTTTCATTAAAATGCATTAGATCACATTGCATTGAAAAGTGTTTTTTGAGATCCATCATTGAACTTAGATTACATTGTTTAATGATTGAAAGATAAAAGTCGCATTGAGTGCATTCTCTTTCATTAAAAGCATACATTAATTAGATTCTCATTTCATCGAAAAATGCATTGAGTGCATTCTTATCATTTGAAAAGGAAAAGGAAATTGTGCATAGATTACAATTGCATAGTTTTCAAAAGAGGGTTTTGCATAGATTACATTGCATTATCCGCATCATTGGATGTTTGAAATTACTTTTCGATAGTGAAAGCCATCTAGTTTGGAAAAATTTTGTTTTCAGTATTGTTGTTTATTGCATCATTGTTTGAAGTTCTTCCCTTAACTAGATAGCATTCATCGAATTGAAAAGTTTTCTTTTCTCATATAGCTGCATATAGGAGATTGTGAGATGACACTCGCTAGGGCCTGAAAACCGAGACATAATTAAAGATCAACCATAAAATTTATTCAATCAACCTAAGGAAGCATTGAAACATTAACGAAACATTTAGAGGTCTAGGTTAGAGATGTGTTCTGGCATCGTTAAACCTAGTAACTGTCGTTCGCCTCTTGGCTTTAGACAGCACTAGTATAGACTTGTGCTCCCTGTATCGTTGCATATATAAAGGGAGACCCCAATAGGTTGCTATCCTTTATCCATAGGAAGCCGATTCTGCCGCCCTATACCCGTGATACACCGGACACAGCATTCGGGGAGATTGCCTGCACATACGTCAAGTCCTTGGTTGATTTCTCTTTCATTGTGAAACCAAGGTGTATATTGCAGTTCACGGTTATTTGGTACACCCTTTGCCTAGATTACCAGAGTAGTCATTTAGATCTTTTCTAACTCTTTAAATTTGAAAAGATCATCAAGCACTTGTCCTTTCATGCTTTTTTCCAATCTGAAAGAGATAGAGTCACCTTTTGCCTGTTTCTCGACTCTTAAAAGATGAAACAACAGAGTTTTGTTTCAATGTTTTAAAATTAACTGCCAACGAAATATTCCTGATTAAAGTTAGTTTCCTTAGGGTGTTCTTCTAAAGATTTTTTCTGATGGCAACTTTTCCAGATTTCACCAACCAAGGAATCCCCTCCGATGGGAATCTGAGTCCTTTTCCTCCTTTTTGAAATGTTGGCGCTCCTTATATGGCGATGTTGTCCCTTCCTGGGTTAACTGTTGGGTTGCCTGTTTGGTTATTTTCAACCTCAGTGGTCCCGAATGTCTCGACTACTGTTCAATCAGTTCCTCCGCCTGAACAACATCCTGCTAATTCCAAGGTGGACCTCTCACCTTCTTTGCCTATTTCTGCGTCCTCCTCTTCTACTTCACCTAGTGAAAGTCTATATTCAAGTAACCAAGTGGCTAAGAAGAAGAAGAAGAAGACAAAGAAGAAGAAGTTTGATAAGAGAGAGGCTAAGGCTGTAGCTACTGCTTCCAAAACATCTCCTCTTGATAAACCTTCCAACCTTCCACGGAAATTCAAGTTCGCTTGCATGTTATGCACGGGAGACCATCTTCTTCGAGACTGCCTTGGCATTCCCAAGGTGCTTGAAGTATGGTCCAACGGTCATCCACCGTTGCCTTTGGCTTTTGGGAGTCATGTTGGGGGCACGTCTTCGACTCGTACTGGTAAGGCTCCTAAGAAGCAGGGTAAGATTACCAATCCCTGTAAGTTGTGTGAAGGGCACCATGCCATTCACCTTTGTCCGTATATGGATGAAGCCAAGTGAGTTTTGGAAAATTCAATTGTTTCTGCGCCGTGCCTTCCGGCTGGTTACAAACATCTTTCTTTGAGTCCTCCACTAGTTGATTTAATGATTGGTCAAGAGTCATCCTTGGTCGATCCTGCTCCCCGGAAATTCAAATTCAGGAATCCATTCTTGACCAATCATTGGTCGTGGGATTGGTTGAACTGGCTCCGTCTGCAGTGCACCAGGTCTTTTCTGTGGAGAGTGGATCTCACATCCCTCAGGTTCTTTTGTTTCTTCAAATTCCTCGGATTTGGAGAAAAATTCTCCTGTCCCTATACCTCAAGAAGTTGCTCCTCCACCTCCCGTGATGGAGGTCCCGGAGGATACTCCTCCTACCTTCAAGATGGAGGTCATGGAGGATGCTCATTCTTCTATCATAACACCAGGGGAAGACCATCTCAGTTCGATGGTAGCCCCTCTAAGTAGTTTGGTTGCTTCCTTTGATTGGAATCGATTTACGGGATACCGCCTTCCATCTTATGTGCCTTTCGAGATAACGGTACAGGCCTTTGGTCTGGTTGTACCCAGCACCATTATAGACGAAGGCGTGTCTGTTAGTGTTCTATCCTCAACTACTTGGCAAGCTTTCGGTTCACCACTTCTTGCGCCTATTACGCAGAATATGTTGGCGTTTAACAGAAGAACTAATCAACCGTTAGGGATCCTTCCAAGGCTACCTATTACTTTGGGAGGTAAAACCGTCCATATGGACGTGATGGTTGTTCGAGGCCCCTTGTATTTCAATTTTCTCTTGGGGCGCGATTACACCTATGCCATGGGAGCACTTGTCTCCTCCCTTTTTCATGTGGTCTTTTTTCCACATGAAGGACGGATCGTGACCATTGATCAACTTTCGTTCTTTGGTCCTGATGTGGTAGCTGGCCCACCATCATCCCGTCCTGGTTTTTATCCACCCATTGTATCTGCCCCACCGCAGGTCGACTATGTGGCTACCTACCCTGTGCCTGTTCCCAGTGATAGTGCCGTCGTGCATCAGGTGTTGGGGGCATTGGGTCCTGACTTCCAGGATGTTTTCCTTCCATCGTGTGTGGAACTCTTCGAAGTGATGACTTCTTGTTCATTATGATGAGGTCTATCAGAGCAGAGTTCCTTGTCTTGTGTCAAGCTCCTTAAAAAATGAAACCAAGGTTGCGGAGAAGAGTTCCTTGTCTTGTGTCAATCTCCTTAGAAAATGAAACCAAGGTTGTGGAGCAGAGTTCCTTGTCTTGTGTCAAGCTCCTTAAAAAATGAAACAAGGTTGCGGAGCAGAGTTCCTTGTCTTGTGTCAAGCTCCTTAAAAAATGAAACAAGGTTGCGGAGCAGAGTTCCTTGTCTTGTGTCAAGCTCCTTAAAAAATGAAACAAGGTTGTTGGAGCAGAGATCATTTTCTTGTGTCAAGCTCCTTAAAAAATGAAACAAGGTCATCTGAGGATAGTTATTTTAATGTGTCAACCTCGTTAAAATAATGAAACACGTTCCCGTTCAATTCGAGTCTTTGATAAGATCTCGTAAAATCCCAATCGAGTCTTTCTCTTGGTCTCGTAACTTGAACCTTCACTCCATCTTCCTTTCATATGTATTGAAGCTTGGGGGGGCATGTACCTCGAATTGAGTCACCATGCTGGGGACATGCTTGCTTTTTCAAGCATAGTTTATTTCCGTTTCAAGCTTTCATAAAAATGAAACCGGTTTCAAGCATAGTTTATCTTTGTTTCAATCTTGTGTAAAAATGAAACCAACTTCAAGCAGAGTTTCCTAATTTCAAGCTTGTGTAAAAATGAAACCATTCCCATTTTACCTCTTGTGATTGTCATTTTATCAGCTTGTTTTTTCTAGATGAGCCTTGGTTTTCTCATTCCATCGTCACTATCTGCTTGGCCGATCATATGCCTTCACTTGGTTGTTTTACCCATTCTTGAGGAACCGCTTCACTATGAGTGGTCTTGTTAGCCAGCCTCTTAACCTTTATTTTTTTTTAGCAGTTCCACCATTACCGAAACCAGTCGCTACCCTTTATACCACTCGTTCCTCCAGGAGGAGTCATCTTTCAGCTCTTTTCTGACTCTCTAAACATGAAAATATTGTCGAGTCGCTTGTCATTTTGATCTCATTAAAGTGGCTGCGAAACGACATCTACCCAGTATACGTTTACCCCTTTTTCGGGCTGGGATAGATTATTTACGAAAAAGGAATACCCTAGCCTATCGCGACTAGGAGGTTTTCTCAGACATAGTTTTCTACCTTTTCAGATCTGAGGAACTATTTACGAAAAGGGATTGTTGGAGTTTACTTTTCCGCTATCTTTTCAAACTCTCTAAATATGAAAAGATGCCAAGTTCTTCCTTTGTCAGACTCGTTAAACCCTGATGACATTGGATTCAGTCGTAATGACGATATTCGAGTTCCTCCTTCCTAGGGCTCGTTAAACTTACTAGGATGGATTTGTTCGAAGGACGAACTTATATGACAAGTATATGGTATCCTCTTTAAGCTTGTGTAAAAATAAAAAGGTACTCGCCAGAAATGATGGGGGAAAAATGGAACCAGTATCATCATCGTGTCGGCAGTATGTCGCTCTTGAACATGGCACTTGTCTGCATTCGTGTCGGGTTGGGGACATCTCATCTCGTTTTCCACTTGCCTCCATGGGTTTGGGTGATCCCTTTTGACCTCTCATCTGCTCTTTGCCTCGTCATCATGACCTCTAATCTTTTGATGTCAAATACTTCCAAATTCACTGTCGTGCCGCCGATATGTTCAAGAGAAGTTGACTTCTACAAGTTTCAACCCTCCTCTGATTCTCATCTGATCCTGATTCACAACACATTATGTTCCTCTGTCTCGCATCGATTATGTGGGAAACACTATGGCCCAACTTCGATCAAGGTCACTTCCTGTCGACTTCAACTCATTATCTGGGAAGCTGATCTAGAGACTCCCTTCTGGTACCCTTGAGCCTGCATGCCTCAATGGCAGGTTCTTCGCATTCGATGCAAGGTTTTCATCATTGGCATTTGATCGGATGATTCTACAGGTGTTTGACACCAGCTCACTGATTCACATGCCGTAGAGTGTACCTATAGTACCTTGCGGACCATTTTCATTATTGGTGGTACCTCTCACATCTGTTAACAGCTTTCATCATTGGCTGGTAATCAGACGATGTTATTGCATGTTCGACTTCAGCTCACATATTCACATGCTTGAACTTGTACTTTGTTCGGGTCAAGATGGAGCGCAAGACCCTGGATTTTGTCTGTTGGAATCCAGGCTACGGATTTTGTGGATTATTCTAATTGGTTACATGACTCATTGATTGGATGGCTACGACCATACCAGAGTCTATTTATCGATCCTTACTGGATGGCTGCGTCCATGCCTTGGATCTAGATTATTGTATACTATGTTATGGATGGCTGCGCCCATACCACATATATATCATGTATTTGAGATATCAGTTTTATTTCTCTACGCAGGTTTTCTGACGGAAGTGTTTTCAGTTGGACACGTTCTCGTAAAGCATTTCACCCCTCTCTCTCTCTCAGGCCTCATGCTTTAGGGGGCATCTGTTACACAGTAATTTGTCACCGTCCCTGCAATCCCCATCTCGCCCATTGGAGGGTCGTTTCTGTGACGAATAATCAGTGTCATGCCTTGCAAATACCATCATTGCATCCCTTTCCATGAGGACAACATTCCTTCTGTTGATCATTTCTTGAGCAGACCCCTAAAAACACTTGTTTTTGCCTTGGCGCTGGTAGCCCGTTATTTCCTCGCGCTGATGAGGAAAATTAACACTGAGCCCATGCCAATTGGTGCTCTGTCCCAGTTAAGCACCCGCGCCAATATGCTTATGGAAATTTTTTTAGAAAAAGAGGAAAAGTTTCGATTACAACAACTTCGTGGATGAGTCATGAGGAGTGGTTTCGACTGAATAACCACGACCTTCCTCCTTTGGCCTCTTGTTTCCACCTTATGGGAAACCTCCCAAGGGATAAGGCCTCCCTTCCACTATTGTAGGGATCCCAACCTCCTCCTCTCCTCTATAAATATAGCCTTCATACATTGATGAAGGGGCTGAATAGCTGAATGGTTGAATGGCGGAATAGCTGAAGGGCTGAATGGTTGAATCTCCAAGAGCCTTCATAGCCTAAAGAATGTTGCAAGAGCCTTGATAGTCCTCATAGAGCCAAATCAGTAGCAAGGAGATTGACGATCAAAGAGAGAGGCTTGTCCCCATTCCCGACGAGCTTTACCGAGACGTATTCCATTGTCGACCCACCGAAGGAAGATTCAGCGTCAGAGCCAGGTTGTATTTTCCTTTGTATTAATTAATGATAAGTGACTTTGGTTATGTTTCCACTCATATTGTTCATTATGATAATGATTTTTGTCTTCTCTGAATGATACATAAATGCATATATTGGGTTTTACGCTTGTGTTTGTTGTGTTTCTTGCATGTGCAGGTGTTCGATCGCGGCAAGCATGAGGATTATGATCTGCTAGAGCAAGGAAACATGAGCGCTATCTTCTCCACGAACAACGACGTTGGATTCAAGGTAAGCCTTCTTCGCAATTTGGTTTATTGCAGTTAGGAACTTGCACCTTAGCGTGATACGATTGTTGCTAGACCTGATCTGGGCTAGTAGGGATCACCTCTGTCCACAGAGGGGATTTACCTCTACAACAAGTGGGATCCTAGATGTTGTATACCCTTTTTCTATCATGTTTTCTATGTAGACATTCTCTCAATATGTTCCCTTCCCTACACTTCCAACACTTCAGTGGCTTTTTCTTAGGCTACTTTTCTTCTATTTTTTCTATTTTGATTAGTCTATTGCCACTTTTAGTGAGAAAATTCTACTGAACCCCACTTCTAACTAGTAAAATGAATTTAATACTCTTCTCAAACTACTTGTAGCGTCAAAATTTGGATCCTTTCCTTTTGAATTTGGATTTATCCTTCCTTATCCACTCTATCTAGGGCTCAATATTGTGTGTTTGATTGTTTATAACAATACCTTACTTTCCTAATATTGTCCTCAAGTGTATTTGGTTCATCAAATTCAATTATCTCTTAGAAGGGCTATGGTAATCCACTGATAAATTATTGTATTTTCACTTTCTCAAACCTAATGTAAGGCACATACCTCATTAGATCTATAAATATATCGGCATATGCATCCATGTTGAGATACTCTAATTAGTGTTCATGAATTCCTTAAATTTTCCATCATAATACATTTTAGATATGTATTTCTCCCTGAAGTATTTCTAAAATTTACTCCAAGTCAACTTCTTCTCTCACATACCCTTGACATTCTTAAGGTATTCCCACCAGATATTAGATGTGCCTCTTAAGATAAATATGGCCACTTGTTCCTTCATATTCTCAAAATAATTATGTACACTAAATTATTTCTTCAAGCCCAGAAGCCATGCTTTAGCTTATTCATTTTTTCTAACTTATCCATCAAATTTGGAAGTTTAGCCTTCTTGAAATCTTCAAGCAATAAGCTCTTTGAAACATTATTCTTCTTCTTTTTATGCAACCTTGATCTGATAGTTTCACTAGATAGTTTGTATGAACTGTCAATTCCATCTTCAAAGGTATTTGTTTAGGTTTTATCACTAATTTTATCCTCTTTATCATTCATATGCCTCTTCCTTTACCTACGTTATTCTTCCTTATTAATTTCTAGTCCATATTTCTTAATATTATATGGATTGGGAACTTGTTTGGACTTATATATGCCCATACTACTAGCATTTGGTTCATGTTTCCTTTGTAAAACTCATATAATTTGTAGCACTATTGCATTTACTTCCTCCTACATTTCCTGTGATTTAATAATTCTTTCATTTTCTGTCTTATAGCTCCGAAGTTAAAACCTACAAATTCTAAGAGTTTTCATCCAATCAAGAGAGGTACCTATGTTCTATCTCTTATCTAAATTATGAGGTATCTATGTTCTATCTCATATATAAATTATAAGGTATCTATGTTCTATCTCTTATCTAAATTATCTTATCTATTGTGTGAAGTCCTCTCTAAGATATATTGCACCATTATGTTGGGCACTCCCTTTCTTTTCTGCTACTAGGAAGTCTTCTTATGTGTGAAAAAACATACAACTATCAATTTAAGATATTAATAAAATTTCAACATAACTATGTTCTTTAGTTAAATTTATGTTTTCCTAATATTATTGTTCCTATTGCACATCACACTAAAACATGGTTTAGATAAACCAAATAAAATTTAATTTGAAAAATTTTACAACAAAAAACCTTTAACCTTAAAAATACCCAACTCATTATTTTTCTCCTAATCCCATTCATTCCAAGTGTTGAACCTTAGCTCCAATACCACTCCATATCAAAGCTCTAATTTCATCTTTGTGGCATATTTCTAGTCCTCTAGGCCTATTTTTTAAACCATAGCTGGTATACCACTCTGTAACATACCCATCCCCTTAGCACTTGATTAAGGTTGTGGGGTATCCAAACCTAGCTTCCAATGTTACTTTATGGGGAAGGGTTTACTAAAATTTCTTATTTCTCAAACCACCTTAAAACTCATTTCTAAGACATCCATCATATTTTGCACGTTGAGAGCCTTCCAAAAAAATAAATTTTATCCAAAACCAAGTTCTAGACACAAAGTTATGCTCATTTGAAAATCCTCCACATGCCATGGTTGCATACATACCATTGTCATGTCGTGGAAATGTGGAAATCATTGTCCATGTGTCACCACCTCATAGGGCCACATCCTCAATTGAGCCACATCAACTAAACCCTCAACACTACCATGCATTCTAATCCATGTCACTCATGTCATGGTATCTCACCATGTCAACATGCCATGTTAACTTGCCACATCACCTAAGATCTACCTATGTGCCACATTAAATTGCCATTTATAAAGCACATTAGAATCTTTATCATGGTCAATTGGTATAGAGATGAAACCATGATAGTTGGGTCTTGACCTCTGAATATCCCACCTCTTAAAATCCCAACATTAGACAATTGATAAGATGTATACTAATAAAAAAAATCCAACAATTATCACACCTTTTAGGATCCATTAGTATAAGGAATGTGTGTTCCAACATACACATTTGATTCACCTAATAGTTAATATCCCAATAATTAATATCTAATAATAAAATATCAACTAATAGGACTTACCCTTCTGTCTATTAATATTTTATCCCATCGGGTCACCGAACAACATAAGACTCTACTTTGCAACTCCTCACTGTAATATTCCTAATTAGCTTTTAGCTAATTAGAATATTAATTTTTGCTTTCCTTAATTAAATAGATGAATAAGAGGGTAGAGGGAACCATAAATCCATTTAGTAGAATAAAACCACTTCACCAGTGTGAAAGTGGAACAACACAATAGTGGAGGGTGCCAAGAGGCCAAGTGAACAATGCAGTCAAGGTGGAGGATAAGGACCAAGAGAGCAGTGCAATTATGATGTGGGCCCAGGGGTGTGAGGGTTCCACATGTATAAGAAAGGGGTGAGGGCAGCCATAGAGAGCATTCTGAGTTATTTGATTTCTTATCATTTACAACTTGAGCATGCTTGAGCTATTTAGCCCAGGCTACAATGTTTTTTAGCACACGAGTGTTTCTGAGTGGAAATCCCAACCTCGTCCTCAAGGGACTTCGAGTGCCCTCTTAGGAGAGGAGTCCTACTATCCTTGAGAGATGATTTAATTATTCTAGCATTAGGCCATCTGCAACCTTCTTGAGCAGCGCAGTCACCCAGTGACTTACGGGGTGCAACAATAGAGAGATTCATAGGAGGGTGAGATTCCATAGCATTTTCGGTTGGAATCCAGTAAGGGGATCAACCCTTCAACAGTTGAGCTACAGGGGAGTTATTGCAGCATTTTATTTATCACTTCAACTCATATCACTGCATACCTACCAATAGATCATTTTTATGCCCTAGGAGGGTGATTTTCAGGGGTCTTCCAATCCATAAATCCTTTCTAGGTTTTTTTGGTTTTGTGAGAATAGGTCGATGTCCAAATCATGACATTTTCTAAGCACCATAGCATCCTCATATATGCACCCATTTTCAACCAGCAGCAACATTTCCAGCATTTCTAGCATGGGCAACGCAGTGAGGGAGTCCAGAGATATTCAATTACACAATGTTCCAGTTTGGGAGATTGAGGGCCATTCTAGCCATATCTATCGGCTTGAGTGCTATCATTTTTTTAGCATTCTTATACTTTTTATTCCATCTCCATATTCATAAAATGGCCCAGCAATTTTTGGCTCTATTTATGGTGTTTTGACATCATGACATATTTTGTTTTTATTTTCTTTGTATTACTGTCATTTTCCTATTTGGAATATTACAGTGGTATCGGAGCTCATAGACTTGGCTTATTCTGTGGAGCAACCGATCTATGACATCCGAAGATAGAGAAATCATCATGGATCAAACAACGAGGTACAGAGATAGAGATCGCAGAGTTGATATCACATCCAGTGAAGGGGATTTCGTTCCAGTAGAGGAGGATAAAGGGAAAGCTCCAATGGTAGAAGAATATGATGGGAAGGAGTTTGGAAATATCCTCCTCAAATTAGTGCAAGAGCTGGCCAAAGAGATTAAATTAATGAGAACCGACATGTAGAGGGAAATCGCATGGGGATTCCAAAATGGAGAAGGATTGGGGGCTTCTCACCATTGGGAAGAGAAACCAGTGGTACCACAAGTATCACAACGTTCCACCATACCCACCTTATTAACAGTGGGTACAGGAGCAGGAGGACCTTGGGAGTAGGAGGATCTAGGTGACTACTTCACAGAGTACCAATCTCATACCCAAGATTTCAGAGATCATCTAACCTTCCAGGATTTTTTCTAGATTAATGATAATCGAAGACCCCAGAGTCATAACAAAGGAGGAGGATATACACAGAGAAATTACCTACAACATACCGTGGGTAGAATTTTTCTACCTAATTTTGATGGGTCTTCCAAGAGTACGAAAAAATCTTGAGTGGAGAAGTTAGACATATATTTCCAGATGAATCAAATGGCGTAGGTAGAAGACATCAAGGTAGCAACGCTACACCTTGAAGGAGAATCTCATGACTGGTGGTTCCATGGGATGTCCACATTGGGTCATGCAGGGGTGACTACGTATGCAGAGTTCACCAAGAGGCTAGTAGAGAGATTTGATCGAAGGGACCCAGAGGAGAATTTCATTGAGTTAGCCAAACTCAAGCAGACAGGACATCTAAAGACTTATATCTCCGAGTTCTTGAAGTTTTCGGAGATGGTTCCACATCTGTCCGTAGCCAGGAGGGTGTATATGTTTGTTGACAGATTGGCAGAGCCTCTGAGTGGATTAGTTAGATCCACTAGACCGGCTACACTTGAGGATGCAGTTGGGAGGGTCAGGGATCTACAAGATGCCTTGCCTAGAGCAACAACTTCATTTCCCTAGAAACCAACATTTCAACCTATGGGGAAAGACATGAGGATTCCACCTCCAAAGGGGAACCAGGGTTGTGTGCCTTTGGATGATGATGCCCAGAGGGATTTGAGACAAAGGAAGCTATGCTTCACTTTCTAGGAGCCATGGGAACTGGGTCATCGATGTGCCGTGGGAAAGTCACACTACATTGAGGTATTCTCCAACAGTTAGGGAGAAGAAGGAGCATATGAAGAGTTGGAAGGAGATGCATATGATCATGTACCAGGGGGAGATCATCCACCTCCACCACCACCACCAGCGGGGGGGAGATAATTTGCACCTACTGGAGGAGTCCTTGCATCTTTGCAAGGGGTTCCAAAGTATTTTACATTGAGAGTTCAAGGCACAGTCCAAGGATAGCATGTTACAGTGTTGGTGGACAACAAGGCCACACATAACTTCATTGATACTCAACTAGTGTAGAAGAGGGGCATACCAACCGATAATTTTGATGAGTTCTTTGTATTACTCCTAGGTGGAGAAACTATGCAGTGTTTGAGGTATGTTCCAGCGTTAACCATAACCATGGGGACCTATATGGTGACAAATCATTTCTTTTTGGTAGACATTCCAGACACCAACGTGATATTGGGTGTACAATGGTTGATTACACTGGGAAAGGTCACTACAGATTGGGAGACATTGGAGATGGAGTGGATGGATAAGAAGAGCGGGAAGCACCAATTGATCAAAGGAATGCACACATATCCACCCCAGACAGTCTCGGCACACCGGATGGAGGTAGATTTCTAGAAGAGGAACATAGAATGGGCAGTGGAACTGCATGTTTCATAGGTAGGGGTCACATGGTAGTTTGTACACCTCGATGTGCAGTTGATATTAGACCCCTATACTTCAGTCTTTGGGGAAATACCATCGGGATGACCACCGGACCAAGGGTTCGAGCACACTATTTAGTTGGAACAGGGGATCCAGGCAATGATCACCACATATTATAGGCACCTTAAGACTTACAGGGATGAGATCGAAAGATACATCAAGGAGCTCTTGAAACTAGGACACATCTGACCCAAAATTACTAGCCCATTTTCTTCTTCCGTGGTGTTGGTGAAGAATAAGGATGGCACTTTGCAGATGTGCATCGATTATAGGGCTTAAAATAAGAAGACAATGAAGAACTGATACCCCATCCCCATGATTGATGAGCTGATGGATGAGCTGCGGGGATTGAAGTTCTTTTCCAAAATCGATTTGAGGTCGAGGTACCATCAGATCAAGGTGAGGGACCAGGATGTCCCAAAGACTGCATTCAAATTCCACTATGGCCACTTCGAGTTCTTGGTGATGCCCTTTGGGCTGACCAATTCTCTGGCCACCTTTTAGTCTTGTATGAATCACATCTTCCGTGGTCAGCTGAGGAAGTTTGTCCTGGTGTTATTTGATGACGTCCTCATTTACAAACACACTTGGGAGGAGCATTTGCAACATATTGAGGTGGTACTACGCATTTTGGAGGAGCAACATTTTTATGCCAAACTATACAAATGTGAATTTAGACTTACAGATATGCTCTACCTAGGGCATATCATTGGATTAGATGGAGTAAGGGTCCATGAGGATAAGATTAGGGCCATTCGAGATTGGCCAGTACCAAAGGATGTGATAGAACTTCGGGGCTTTGTTGGCATTTGCACCTACTATAGGAAGTTTTTCAAGAGGTTTTCCTAGCTAGTAGTACCCCTCATGGATCTCACTAAGAGAGGATCCTTTGGATGGACATACACTGCGCAGAGGTCCTTTGAAAGGCTCAAGGAGGTAATGAGAAGTTGTCCGGTGTTGGCATTGCCAGATTTCATGCAGCCCTTTGTGCTAGAGTGTGATGCTTCATGAGAGGGAGTTTGCACAGTGTTGATGCAGGGAGGTCACCCTATACCTTTAGAGAGTCAGAAGCACTTGCTACATGAGAGGTTGTATTCGATATAGACAAAGAGGTGTTGGCCATCATGCATGCGTTGGCCAAGTTTTGGTAATATTTGGTGGGTAATATATTTGGGATGAGGACTAACCACAATAGTCTCAGGTTTTTTCTTGAGCAAAAGCAGTTGCAGGAGAAGCAACAGAAGTGGGTCAGAAAAATTTAGGCTTATGACTTTGACATTGAGTATGTTGAAGGGAAGAACAAAGTGGTAGTGGATGCCTTATCACGAAGACCAACAGCAATGTCCTTGATGAGCATTGATATATATTGGAGGGCCTAGTTGTTAGTAGAGTATTCTAAGTACCACTTTGCATGTGAGATATTGGATGGGCGGGTGACCAATGACAAGTAGCGGGTGATGGATGAGGTCATATATTAATAGAATGATATTTTCTTGACGGGAGCCTCTCAGCTCAAGGAGAATATTTTGCATGCAACACATGATTCAACACTTTCAGGCCATCAGGGATTCACCAAAACATACCGGGCCATCAGAGAGAGTTTCTCATGTAGAGGCGTCAAGGAGGACGTAATCCGAAATGTCAGGGAGTGTGAAGTTTGACAGAATAAAAAAGGAGAGTTGATCCATCCCACGGGGTTGTTACAACCACTTCCCATTCCAGAGGGGAAGTGGGAGAGAAATTTCCATGGAAATTATCACGGGTTTGCCTATGGTGCAGGGCAAAGATTGTATGTATGTGGTCATTGATTAGCTGAAAAATTATTCTCATTTCATTGCATTCTCTTCATGATACACTACTTCACAGGTGGCCGAACTATTTTAAAGGGATTTTTTCAGGCTTCATGGTCTCCCCAAAACCACAGTCAGTGACAGGGACAACTGTTTCATGTGCGGATTTTGGTAGGAACTTTTCTGTTTAGTGGGTACTGAGTTAACACCCAGTACCACTTATCACCCACATATGGATGGAAAAACAAAGATAGTAAACAAGTGGCTAGAAGGCTACTTGCAGAACTATGTCTCGAGGCAGCATAAGGCATGGTTGCGCTGCATTCATTTGGGAGAAAACTTCTACAACACGACATTTAAATGTCAATCGATATGCCTCCATTTTTTGCTTTATATAGTTATGATGCTTTAACATTTTTTGATGTGATGTTTCAAGAAAGCAAGGACCCCAGGGACAAGGAATAGATCCAAGAGAGTCAAGATATACTCTGTGCTCTTAAGAACAAAATTTCTACAACCCAGAACCATCATAAGTTGTATTTAGATCAAGGTCGCGTGGAGAGGTATTTTGAGGTAGATGATTTGGTATACCTCCGTCTTTAGTCGTACAAGCAGTCTACACTGAAGCAGAAGGGAGCTGAGAAGCTCAAGCGCCATTTTTATGGGTCATATAGGGTGATCCTACATGTTGGGGAGGTAGCATATGAGTTGGAGCTCCAAACTGGGATTAGGATCCACAACATTTTTCACATCTCATGCCTGAAAAAGGCTCTTGGGCAGCAGATAGTTGCCACTGGCGAACTCCCACCTATTTATGATGAGGGGCACTTGGTATTACACCCAAAGGCAATTTTAGATACTCAGGAGAGGCAACTGAGGATAAAGTCAGTCAAAAAATATCTAATCAGATGGAGGAACCCTCCAGATGAGGATGCCACTTGGGAGGGGGAGAAAATTCTACAGCATCTATCCTTACAGTTGAGGACAAGAAAAATTTTGGCAGGGAGGACTGTAATATTCCTACTAAGCTTTTAGCTAATTAGAAAATTAAATTTTTCTTTCCTTAATTAAATAGATGAATAAGAGGGTAGAGGGACCCATAAATCCCTTTAGTAGAATAAAACCACTTCACGAGTGTGAAAGTGGAACAACACAATAGTGGAGGGGGCCAAGAGGCAAAGTGAACATCCCAGTCAAGGTGGAGGATAAGGACCAAGAGAGCAGCGCAATTATGATGTAGGACCAGGGGTGTGAGGGCTCCATAAGTATAAGAAATGGGTGAGGGAAACCATAGAGAGCATTCTGAGTTATTTGATTTCTTGTCATTTACGACTTGAGCATGCTTGAGTTGTTTACCTGAGTTTGTAGTGATGTTTAGCACACGGGTGTTTCCGAGCGGAAATCCCAACCTCGCCCTTGGAAGAATTCGAGTGCCTGCTCAGGAGAGGAGTCCTACTATCCTTGAGAGAAGATTTCATTATTCCGGCATCAGTCCAACTATAGCCCTCTTGAGCATGTAGTCACCCAGTGACTTACGCAGTGCAACAGTAGAGAGATCCAGAGGAGGGTGAGATTCCATAGCATTTTCACTTGGAATATAGTGAGGGGATTAGACCTTCAATATATGAACTACGGGGGATTTTTTGTACCATTTTATTTGTTAGTTCAGCTCATATCACTGCATACCTAGTAGTAGAACATTTTCATGCCCTAGGAGGGTGATTTTCTAGGGTTTGCTAATCCGGAAATACTTTCTGGGTTTTTAAGGGTTTTGTGAGTAGAAGTTGGTGTCCAAATCCCAATATTTTCTGAGCACCAAAATAACCTTGTTACACAGCAATTTTTCACTGTCCCTACAATCCCCATCCCGCACATTGGAGGGCTCATTCCGTGACCTGTGGGGAGAGTTAAGACTTGAAAATACTTTCATTGCATCCCTCTGAAGATGAGCTTTAATTTCCCTAAATACATCTCCTTGCAGAAAACCCCAAAAATAGCTCTTTTTCCATTGGCGTGGTTCAATAGCTCAGCTCTCGTGCCAAGAGGGAAATCCTCCAAAGAGGGCGTGCCAATTGGCACTCTGTCATAGAGCCGTACCCGTGCCAACCATATTAAGAGGTGTTTTTTAAAAATAAAAGGCAAAAGTTTCATCCTAACAAATTACTGGGCTGATTTCTATCTTGAGTTGGGAGGTTTGGCTACGGATTTCCATGGAGAGAAAGTGGTTTGCCACCTCTCATGGAAGCTTCCTTGATGATAGGGCCAATCCCATAATTATAGGGATCCCAAAACCCCTTCCTCCTTCTATAAAAGCTTGCCCATTTCCATTGCAAGCTAGTTCCAAAGAGTGGCAGAATTTCTAAGTTCCTAAGAGCTTTCATGCTGCAAAAGCCTTCTTGATTCCCTAAGGCCAAATCCAAGCAAGGAGACTATTGCCAAGTATCCGGAGAGAGAGGCTTGTCCCATCCCTGACAAGCTTTTTCGAGACATGTTGTGTTGATGACCCGCTAAAGGAGAGTGTTGGGTTGAAGCTATGGTTGTATTCTTCTTTTGACTCTTTAATGATAAGTGACTATCAGTTATGGTTCCACTCTTGTTCCTGATCATGTTCATGAGTTATATCCTCTTCGACTGATATATAGTTGTATGTACTGGATTTTATGCTTGCGTTTGTGTTTTTTATTGCATGTGCAGGTGTCCGATCACGGAGATCGTGAGGGCTGTGATCTGCCAGGACGAAGGAACGGGAGCACCACCTCTTCTACAAACGATAGCGTTGGATTCCAGGTAAGCCTTCCTCGCAAGTCGGTTTATTTACAATTAGGAACCTGCACTGTAGCGTGTTTGATTGTTGCTAGACCCGATCTGGGCTAGTAGGGATCGCCTATGTCCGCAGAGAGGATTTACCTCCTCAACAATTTGGTGACTCCGCTGGGGAGTCAGCTTGTTGTTTGATTTGTAAACTATAGACGGAGTCTAAAGCACAGCCAGATAGCCTTCAAAACGATTTTGCTCTGCATTAGCAGAGTATATCAACGTTGCTTCAGTCAATCTCCGGTTTGGTTTACGGACTGGACAACTTGGAGTTCTGTCTTCTCTTTCCGGTTAACTTCTTGGTCTTGCTAACTTGGTCAACTCTTTGGACTAGATTTTCTTGTTTGTTTGGCTTTGTTTTAGCCTTATTTTCACTTGTTTGTGGCTGAGATTGCTTGTTTTTTATTTTTTCCATAGTAAACTTGGCTAGCGTGCTTTTTAGCGTAACAGTCGCGTCGATTGGCGTAGGTTGCCTGTATATCACCCGCGCCATTGCATTTCTGGCGCTAATTTCAAGCTCACAGTCGCGCCAATCCTGTGAGCGATTAGGGTTTGCTGTGTTTCAAGCTTTCTGAGGCTGACTTGTGATTTTGATCTTGATTTTTCGGCTGTTTGAGTGCACTGGAGCCTAGTTTGACTGGTTGGAGCCTCCTTCCTTTGGTTGTTTGCCTATTTCTTTCAATTTTGCATATGAGCCCTAGGGCATCTAGGTGCCTTTGTGAGTCGAGCCTCCCTTGGGAGTTTTTGGTTTCCGTTCATTCAGTTGGCTGTGGGATTGCTTCCTTGCATTCGTTTGACAGTTGTCTATCACATTGTTGCGTTTTTTGAGTGACTGATTTCGTTTTCATTCGAATTTCGTTTTGGGCCTAGATCACACGGCTCATTGGTGTATTTGGGACTTTTCTTGGTTTTGAGAGACTTTTTGTCGATTTGAGATCTGATTGTTTGTGCCATTGAGTGAAATTTGTTTGTTTTTCTCTCTTAATATCATTTCTCGAATTGTTTCTTATTTGTTTTCGGTTTTTTTAGTGCATCTAGCTATCAAACATTGAAAATAAAAAAAAATATCTTTTGCTTATTGGTTGATTAGTGCAAATTGAAATCTTTTCCATTTTACTAGTATTTAGTGAATTTGAGAGAAAAGTTTTTAGTTTCATTAGTTGCATTAGAGATGTCATTGATTGTCTTCTGATCATTTTGTTTGTGTAAAAACTCTCAACTCTTCTGTAGCTAGTTTTCATCGAACAAAATGGTCTACTGTGGCATGTAGTTTTGCATTTAGGAGATTTTTGAGACAGCACATTCATTAGGGCCTGAAAACTGAAACGCAATTGAATATCAACTTTAAAATCTACTCAATTTACACTAAGGCAACATTGAAATCTAACGAAACACATTTAGAGGTCTAGGCTAGAGACGTGTTCCGGCGTCTTAAAACCTAGTAGCTGTCGTTCGCCTTTTGGCTTTAGAAAGCGCTAGTACGGACTTGTGCTCCCGTTACCGTCGCGTATATAAAGGGAGACCCCTCTAGGTTTCAATCCTTTATTTGTAGGAAGCCGAGTCTGCCGCCCTATACCCGTGATACACCGAACACAGCATTCGGGGAGATTTTCTGCACGTACAGAAAGTCCTTGGTTGATTTCTCTTTCATTATTGAAACCAAGGTGTATATTGCAGTTCATGGTTATTTGGTACACCCTTTTTCCTAGTATTCCTTAGCAATCATTTGATCTTTTCTGACTCCCTAAATTTGAAAGGATCACCAAGCGCTTGTCCTTTCACGCTTGTGTCAAATCTGAAAGAGATAGAGTCACCTTTTTTATCGTTTCTCGACTCTTAAAACATGAAACGGTGAAGTTTCTTATCTTTCAATGTGGTAAAAAATTAATCACCCACGATTACACGCCCTGTTAGTTTTTGCTTGTTGACCGTTTGATCGTGTGTCTTGACTCTTTTTTGGCTCGTGTGTGTGTTTGATCTTTTCTCTTGTTGTTTTTGTCACAGTGGCGGAACCCTCGGTTTCGTCTATTGGTAGTCCTTACACGGATGATTCATTAGAGGTGTCCCAATCCTCCGCTGAACCACAACAGCCCGTTGTTTCCGAGTTTCCTGACGGGGGACCGGTTCTTTTTGAGCAACCCTTTGGGGGTCCAGTTGAGTTCGATTGGACCTTTTCAAACCCTATGTCTGAATTGAGATTAGGAGCTGATTTCCTTTCTCTTACATCGGGTTTGCCTTTTATAGCTGTTTTTTTTCCTCCTAGTCCCCGTCGTCTATTGCGAGATCTAGCGGCAGGCTCAACCATGAGTGATTCTGGTGAGGAAATTCCAACGTCTGGTGAAGACTATCGGCTCTTCCCACGAAGATTGTTTCCGGGAGACAACTCTGAATCAGCTGTTATGTCAACAGCTAGTCCCTCATTACCACCGGGGTACAGGTCTTTGGGTCAGATCATTTCCGCTGCTGCCTCTATGGGAGTGTCAGCTCCTTCTCCGAGGCCAGCTTCTCCTTCACCGGGGGTGTCTCCTTGGACGCCCGTTGCTTCTATACCCGTTCGGCCCACTGTTTGTGTGGCCGCCTCTACACCCGTTGTCATGGCACCCTCTGCCAGGGCTATGCCATCTCCTGAAGACATTTATCTAACTACTGTTGTACCAGAGAATATCTCTTCGGAGGAGTATCGGTTGTCCCTGCTACAGCCGAACCCCGAGGTTGGACCATCCTCCCAAGATCCCATTCGCTCTTACTTTTCGCACTATGCACAGGATGGTACACATGTGTATGTTTTTCCAGGTCAGTATGATGAGCACGGGGGCATTTTGCGTCTACCCACTCCTGAGGCTTACCTCCATGCTCAAGGTTTACCTTATAACCAGGCTTATAACCCGCAAGGGAAACCTTTCCAAGGCCAACCTTCGGGCCAACCTGGCTATCCTTATGACCCACAGGGGTAGCCCATGCAAGGCTATCCTACGGGCCAGCAAGGGCCGTCATACAATCTGCAGGGACAGTATTATAGCCCTTCCGGTCAACCTGTACAGCCTCAGCCGGGGTACCAACCGGGACCGGTCTATGGTCCTGGGGGGCAAATCCAGCCTTCTCAACCTATGCAACCACAGTATCCTATTGTTTCTAACGTTTCATATCAGTCGGGACCATCCTATGGTTCTGCTCCAGGTCAAGCCGGTTACCAGCAAACACCTGGCCCTATTTCTCCACCAGGCCAACCGGCCCATCCGGTACAACCTGGTGTTCCGCCTCCAGGCCAACCGGCCCATCCGATACAACCTGGGGCTCCTTTGTAGCCAGGTCAACCTGTGCAACCGGCGCCACCTGTTTATCCGGGTCAACCTGTTCATTTAGGGCAGCCCTCTCAGTCGGGTCAACCTGTTCACTCAGGGCAGCCCGCTCATTCTATTAACCCTAACCAGCAGCTGATTCATTCGATGCCACAGCCAAATCAACAGCTGCACCCTAATTATCAAGCTCCACAGGGTTCCACCTATCAGCAGCCGACTCATCCTTAGGGCGGTTATTATCCTCATGGTCAATCTCAACCGAATCATAACCACCCCAGAGGCTCTTAGTATTATCCTCCTCCACCCGGTTATACCTATACTCAGCAGCCAAATCCAAATGTTGCTTATACAGGGCCGAATCCTAACCAAGGTCCACACTCTAGTTATCAAGCCCCACACACTGGTTACCAGCATCCAAATCAGTCTGGTTATATGACCTATACCCCCTACGGTCAGAATCCTATGGGACAGAACCCATGGGGGCAAGGATATTCACAACCATTGTGGAGTACAGGTACCGGTCCTCATCCCGGGCCTGGTATGCCGGTTAATCCACCATTGTCGTTCCTGGCTACCTTGGAATTTCCGGATGTTTCAAAACTGACCAAAGATCCAATTTTACATAATCCGTATTGGCCTCCGGTTCCTACCAAGATACCAGGTGATTGCCCCAAGTTTGAGGGAAAAGCTGGAGAAGACCCCCAAGCGCATGTGATGGCGTATCATCTTTGGTGTTCGTCTAACTCTTGGGTCGACGATTCGATTCGTCTGCACCTTTTCCAGCGCACTTTAACTGGAGCTGCTGCTAAGTGGTACATCGAGTTATCCCGTGGTATCTTCCAAGATTTCAATTCCTTAGCCATTGCTTTTCTCATGCACTTTCAGTTACTGGTTCGTTATGAAGCCGGGACGCACCTCCTGACTTCTTTGAAGCAGGACAAGGCCACTCACATCTCCGATCACATTCATGAGTGGTGGCGCCATCGTAGACTGATCAAGTTTCATATACCTGATCAGATACTAACTCACTGGTTCACCACCTCCTTCGTGAACAAAATCACCCAAGATATTGCGATGGGCGTGTGTGTGACGGAGGAACAAGCCATTGCGCGTGCCCAATATCTGGATCTTGTATATTCTCAGTCCGGCACGCTTTATGATATCTTGCCTGATGCCCCACAGTCCGGAACCTCTAAGGCTCCACCTACCCCCGCAGTGGATGATGTCATTGGTTCTGTATCTCAGAATTCGAAGAAATCTTCAAATGGGAAGCAGAAGTCTAATTCTTCCAACAATACTCTTGCTAGTCCCGTTCCATTAGATTCTGGAAAAGCCGCGGAGGTGAACGGCGTTCAGGCCAATCCTACGAAGAAAGCCTGCAAAGGGAAAAAGAAGGGCAAAGGTAAATCCAAACCCGATGCCCCGAGGCCATAATCCAAATCTCGCACTGAGGATGGCTCTCAGCGTAAACCGAAGTACCCTTGCCTCATTTGTGAAGGAGACCATTATACTAAGGATTGTCCACGACGATCCGACGTTAGTCAACTACTCAAGGGCTCAAAAGGGCCTCCGGCAGTTCTTAAGGAGCCATTCCCGTCTCAACAGACCCAGATGGTCGAACAGCCATCACCATCTGCACCATTTGGGTCCCAAGTTTTCATGATGAAGGTTGCTGCACCTATCTCTGTCGCTACGCGTTCGAAGGATTACAGCGAATCGCTGCAGGCGCCCAGGAAGGCAGTTGCGGATGGACCGCCTCCCCCACCTGTCTCCGGTTCGTTGGAAATCGAGAAGCCTACTCTTGAACCCGTTGTGAAGCCACCTTCTAAAGGTGTCCTTCGGAGATATTCTTATAATCCGAATGCTCGTGCTGCTCAACATTACAGCATTGTTGAGGATTTGGCATAGGCACCTTCTGCTATGTCTGCACTAGAAGTTCTTCAAATTTGTCCTTCGCAATGGAAGGCTTTATTGTCTACGATCGGTGGCATTGATCCCGTCGATTCGATTCTTCTCGCCTTCGATTTAGAGAATTTCTCCCCCCAACTTCCACATCAGATAGCTCTTGTTATTCAAGTTGGGATTAACAGTCTTAACATCCATAGGGCCGTTGTGGACGAAGGTGCTTCTACCTGCGTCATGTCATCCACTTGCTGGAAGTCCATTGGCTCTCCAGCCCTTGCGTCATCTCCCAATGCCCTCGAGGCATTTGATGGTCGGGCATCCAAACCCCTGGGTGTTCTCGAGATTTTAGCAATCAATTTACAAGGGAAGACTGTCAACGTGGAAGTAGAAGTAGTCGACACTAGGCTCAACTACAATATACTTCTTGACCGTAGCTGGACCCATGCCATGCTATGCGTGCCATCCACTGTCTTTCGACTTCTTAAGTTCCCTCACGAGGGCAAAATCGTCACGGTGGATCAGTTGTCCTTCTTCACCTCCACTTCCGAGAACAACGTACCATACGTGGACCAGATTTCGAATCCCCCTGACAGTGTTGGACCCGGTCTCTTCAAAGACCCCGTCCTCATGGGTATCTTTCCCGCACCACCACCGCACACCACTCAAGTTAACATGATTTCCAGGTCCGATGACCCCTGGCTTATTCCTATGCCTGAGCAAGTGTTTGATTTTGGAGAATCAATGCCCTTGACTCCAGTAGAGATCAGTTACTGTGAAATTGTTGCTGCATCTGATCCTCCACCTCCTCAGCATGCTCCTTTGAGCATGGCTCTAGATGTTTACTCTCAATCCCCTTGGCTTGGTCAGGCCGATTCGCCTGATCCTCTCAAAGAGACTTTTCCTTCCTATGAAGCCATCATTGAAACTATGTCTCTCGAGGAGCTGCCTTGGGGCGATGGACATCATCGTTCCTCTTTTATGCCCAGCTTGGGGGCAATGTCTAAATTTCTGGAGCGTTATGCATCTCAGGTTCCTACTCCTTCTCTTCAAACGCCCATTTTGACGCACGAGGTTTTTTCGGAGGGAAACCTGAGTAATATCACTCAAACTATCCCAATCAACATCTCCATCAAACCGGGGATCGTGGAGAATATTCACGTGGGAGTGACTTGTTCTCCTGATGAGATTCAAGTCTATACTGATCTTTTCAAAGAATTCAGAGATGTGTTCACCTGGTCCTACGAGGAAATGTCGGGGATTGATCCCAGTATCGTAGTGCACGAGATTCCAACCTATCCAGTTGTGAAGCTCGTGCGCCAACAATTATGCCCCATGCATCCTCGGAAAGCCGCTGCAATTAAGGCAGAAGTTGAAAAAATTTTGAACGCAAGCTTTATTTATCCCATCCCCCTCACAGAATGGGTTTCTAACATTGTCCCTGTTGATAAAAAACAGGGTACTATTAGGTTCTGTGTTGATTACCGCGACATCAATCGCGTCTGTCCAAAAGATAATTATCCCACTCCGTTCATAGACCAGATTATCGACAAATGTGCTGGAAGTGAGATTTATTCCTTGATGGACAATTTCTCAGGGTATAATCAGATCAATATTGCACCTGAGGATCAACATAAGACTACATTCATCTGTCCGTGTGGTACTTTCGCGTATAAAAAGCTCCCGTTCGGCTTGAAGAACGCTAGAGCCACTTTTCAGCGTGCGATGTCTTACGCTTTCCATGACATTCGCCATATCATCCAGCCTTATCTGGATGACTTGCCAGCTCATTCAGCTAGGCGAGAGGATCACCCTGAACACCTCCACCAGATTTTCCTCCGCTGTAGGCGCTACAATATTAGGCTCAATCCTCATAAGTGCGTCTTCTATGTGGATTCTGGCCGTCTTTTGGGATTCATAGTCTCCAAAGACGGAATTCGCCTTGACCCTTTAAAATTCGAGGCTATCATCAACCTCCCATCACCCTCCTCATTATTTCAGTTACAGAGTCTGCAGGGAAAAGTGAACTTCCTTCGTCGCTTTATCTCGAACTACGCGGAGGTGGCTAAAGGATTCACACGCCTATTAAAGCAGAATGTTCCCTTCCATTGGGACGAAATTGCTCAGCAGTCCTTTGAGAAGCTAAAGATGTTATTGTTTAATGCTCCTTTGCTTTGTGCACCTGATTATCGCCGCGATTTCACTTTATATCTCGCCGCCGCGTTTAGCACCATTGCTATGGTTTTGGTGCAGGATGATGATGATGGTAATGAACATGTCATTTATTATCTATCGTGAAACCTTCTCGATACAGAAATGCGTTATGCTGACGTCGAGAAGTTGGCGTTAGCAGCAGTACATGATGTGCAGCATTTTCACCATTACATCCTGTTGCGTACGATAACAGTGGTTTCGGATTGCAACCCCATGACATATATTCTATCTAGAAAATTGCTGGGGGGAAAATACTCCAAATGGATCGTTATCTTGCAGGAGTTTGACTTGGAGTTCACTACCACTAAGTCCAAGAAATCACTGGTTTTCGCGGATCTTATATGCTCTCTCCCGACAGACTCCGCTCCTTCACTTTCCGAGGATCATATCCTGGACGAAACCCTTTTCCTCATCAGTACTTGTGACCCTTGGTATGGCGACATAATCATGTATCTTCAGACCTCCACATTTCGGTCTGAGTTGACTAAAGATGCCCGATGTCAGATTCGGCATCAGTCTCAACCCTATCGTATCATATGAGATACCTTATACCGTGTTGGAGTAGATTCGGTGCTCCGTCGGTGCCTAACCTTGGAAAAGGCTGAAAGGGTTCTAAATGACTACCACATTGGCGCCTGTGGTGGACATATGTCCGGATATGCTACTGCCCAGAAAATTCCGCGAGCAGGTTATTTCTGGCTGTCAATATTCAAAGACTGTATCGTTGCAGTCCGTAAATGTCACGCGTGCCAAGTGTTTCAACGCAAGATGCACGCACCGCCTCTCCCTTTGCATCCTGTTATTACCGTCGGCCCTTTTGCGAAATGGGGCGTGGATTTTATGACGTGTAACCCTCACTCGGTCGGGGGGCATGCGTATATCATTGTTGTTGTCGACTACTTCACCAAGTGGGCCGAAGCGATGCCTACACTAGCTGCCGACGGTCAAACAGCTACCCAATTCATATTCAACCATATCATTGCATGTTTTGGGGTCCCGCAAGCCATCGTTATTGACCACGGTACTCATTTCCGAGATTATATGATGGCTGAGCTGACTTCAAAGTTGGGCTTACGTCACGATAGCTCAACGCCGTATTACCCGTAGGCAAACGGCGAGGTTGAAGTAGTGAACAAGGTTTTGGTCACTATGCTTCAACGAACAGTTGGTATCCACAAATCCAATTGGCACCTCCAACTGTTCTCAGCCCTATGGGCATACCGGACATCTGCAAAGAGTGCAACTGGATTCACACCATTTCAATTGGTGTATGGTCTGGAAGCAACTCTTCCGGTTGAATGCGAGATTCCTTCGTTGAAATTAGCTGTGGAACTTCTACCAGACACTTCTGCTAAGGAAGAGCGACTTTTGTATCTGGAATGGTTAGATGAAAACCGCCACTTAGCTGCTTTAGTTATTGAAGCACAAAAAAAGCGGGTCAAAGCTCACTTCGATCAATCGGTTTCCCCTCGTTCCTTTGTTGAAGGAGACCTCATCCTCCTATACGATCAAGCACATGATAAGCTTGGGGCTGGCAAGTTCCAACCTATGTGGCATGGGCCCTACATAGTAAAACTCGTTTTGAAGAATGGGGCTTATGAGCTTATAGATTATGAAGGAATTCCACTGGCGCAGCCCAGAAATGGGCTGTACCTTAAAAAATACTATGCCTAAAGTGATTTTTGGTGTGGTGTGTGTACATAAGTGTGTGTTTTTCATTTGTGTGCATGTGTGGTGTGGCTTGCAATGTAAACATCTTTCTACTGATCGGGTCTTCCTAATTGTGCAGATGTCCATTCATCCGTTTGTTGGTTTCGCGGATGGTGCCTCCCGCAGTACCAGGAATCTGTCTTCAGCAACCTGGGTAATCTACGATCCTACTGGTGAGTTGGTCAACCTGCAAGGTGTGTGTCTGGGACGTACTACAAATAACATCGCGGAATATAGTGTTGTATTAGAATTATTAACCGAGGCTGTGAACCTTGGTATCCATGAATTACTTGTGTATCTAGACTCGCAACTTGTAGTATTACAATTGAACGGTCATTATTCGGTCAGAAACCCATCCATCTTACATCTGTATCTGCGTATTCGTTTACTGGAAAGAAATTTTGACTATATTACATACCAACATATTCCCAAGCATATGAATGCGTTAACTGATACAGTAGCTAATTTGGTTTTAGATAGACATTTGCGCAATTTGTAAATCATCATCACATGAAAAAGAAAGATCCATCCAGAAATAGATATGTATATATATATCGAAATGTTTACATAGTGTGCATCACAGTAAATCAAAAAATATATATGTTCGTCTTAATACATCCGGAGACGACATGTCTCTCAAAAAATATGCATGATAAAAGTCCTAGGAGTCTAATCCGCATGGTGCTCATGATAACAGGTAACTGCACACACTAAGCATCTTAGAATTCGGTGGAGGCGACTGGGCACTCCCACCGTGTGTCTCTGGTATGCCATCGGTACATCCGCCAGCCGGGCGTAGTCTGGGATCCCTCGGGTGATGCCCTCGAGATTATGGATTAAATCCCCCCCCCTCTGCACCCTCTACCTGAGGATCAGGTGCGAGAAGAGTCCTCCATGAAATAAGAGACATACCGGCTGGTCTCTCTGGACCCACATCTGCATACATATAAAATGTGTCAGGAAGAACATGTATTAACAAAAAAAATCATAAAATATAAAATCAAAAGAGAAGGGGTCATACCCAACTCCTCGTCCCAATCATCTCCCTCCGGCAGTGGGAGATCTGGATCACCAGTGAAATCGGTACCGGCATATGGCCAATCTTCCACTACGATCAACTGACGCCGCAACCACCCAAAAAACTCCGGCCTCCAGGACATCTGTTGGCCCCCTCTAGCTCTGGGCATTAGCTCTGCCCAGCGAGCCATTCTTGGCTCTCGTGGAATAGGCTCAGCTACTATGGCCCCTTGGCCCTGGAAGATTGGTAATCATTCAAGAATGAACGATACCAGGATAGAACCATAGCCAAACTGTTTCAGCTTGGCTTGTTTGCATTTTGTCAGTTGCCTCTTTATGTTTATCGTCACTATTGTGGCCCAGTCGAACAATAGAGGAGTCATACACTCTGAGGCCAACAAAATTTGGGCCTTTGTGGCCTCGTGCGGTGCCTGCGACCCTACAGCCCGCGTGATGGTATGCAGCACTACTCTCAGTGCCAGATCAGGAATGGTATGGATGTCCACCTTTCCACTTCCAGATCCTAGTTGTGCCCCTCAGCACACTCGTGCCATCACTTGCTCCATTCTCCCACCAGAGGGTCTGCTCCCTGTCAGTATGGGTACCGGACCTCTGCGCGATAATCCGGTTATGAAGTACACGTCATCAACCTCCAGTTCTAACACTTGGTCCTGCAGTTTGAATACTTGTTCATCTGCGTCCCACATATTGATCAAGTACTGTAGAAGCTCAGGCTGAGCTCGTAAACAAGGTATTAAGAAGAAATTTTTTAGCCAGCAGTTCCTAAGGGCATTCATGCAAACTTCATTTTCCATGGCTTGTTCATCTTCTTCACCGTGCTCCCTTTCTTTCCACTCAATCACCATTTGGCTCGGTTCACTGCATCAACATGGTCAAAACCCTTAATTAGATCTTTGATGAGCTTCAAATTTCATTCAATTTGATTAAAAATCTCTAATTTTTAGGCGAAAATTGAGGTTCTGCCGCTGGCGCGAGCCCTTTGCATGTAAAAGCTCATTGGCGTGGGTCCGTGCCCGATACCCGCGCCAATGAGCGGAGCCCTAAAAATTTAAAAAGTGGCCTCAGAATTATAATGCATGATGGAAAACTGTTAAAAAATGGATTGAAATGGAGTTCAAAGAAGCGCCTCTTACCTGGAACTGACGGAACTCGGAATGGTAGCCCGAATCGGTCGTAATCACTGTGAGAAGTTTGCACACCAAACTGGACCACTGCTGCTCTTCGGTGAGGTAAATAGTAAAAAGTAATTATATTTTTACCATTTGACATATTTATAACTTTTTTAAACTCAAAATAGGTTTTGAAAGTTATTTTTCCGAATATTTTAATGTATTTGTGTCGAAAATGGGTTTTACACTTGCCTTTTTGTGCAGCAACAGGTCTTTTACGCAACTGAAATGGTGAAACGAGTTGTATTTTATACTTTTTCAGACTCGGTAAATACACGAAAAATTCACTCTGGAGTCATCTTTCAGCTCTTTTCTAACTCTCTAAACATGAAAATATTGTCGAGGCCCTTGTCGTTTCGATCTCGTTAAAGTGGACACGAATCGACATCTACCCAGTATACGTTTACCCTTTTTTCGGGCTGGGATGGATTATTTACGAAAAAGGAATACCCTAGCCTATCACGACTAGGAGGTTTTCTCGGGTATTGTTTTCTACCTTTTCGGGTCTGGGGAACTATCTACAAAAAGGGACCGCTGGAGTTTACTTTTTGCTGTCTTTTCAAACTCTCTAAATATGAAAAGACGCCGAGTTCTTCCTTTGTCAGACTCGTTAAACCCTGATGACATCGGATTCAGTCGAGATGACGTTATTCAAGTCGCTCCTTCCTAGGGCTCGTTAAATGTACTAGGATGGATTCGCCCGAAGGGTGGACTTATATTACAAGCATATGCTATCCCCTTCAAGCTTGTTATAAAAAATAATAGGGGTACTCGCCAGAAATGGTGGGGGAAAATGGAACCAGCATCGTTGTCGTGTCAGCAGTATGTCGCTCTTGAACATGGCACTTGTCTACATTCGTGTTGGGTTGGGGACATCTCATCTCGTTCTTCACTTTGCCTCCGTGGGTTTGGATAATCCCTTTTTACCTCTCATCTTCTCATTGCCTCGTCACCATGACCTCTGATCCGTTGATGTCAAATACTGCCAAGTCCACTATCGTGCCGTTTACATGTTCAACAGAAGTTGGCCTCTGCGAGTATCAACCTTCCTCTGATTCTCATATGATTCTGATTCACAAAAAACATCATGTTCCTCTATCTCGTGTCGATGATGTGGGAAACATTATGGCCCACCTTCGATCAAGGTCACTTCCTGTCGACTTCAGCTCATTATCCAAGAAGATGGTCTAGAGACTCTTTCATGGTACCTTGGAGCCTGCATGCCTCAATGGTAGGTTTGTCGCATTCGACGTGAGGTTTTCATCATTGGCCTCTGATCGAGTGATTCTACGGGTGTTCGACACCAGCTCATTGATTCGCACGCCGTAGATTGTACCTATAGTACCTTGAGGGCCATTGCCATTATTGGTGGTCCCTCTCGCGTCTGTTAACAGCTTTCATCATTGGCTGGTAATCAGACGATGTTCTTGCATGTTCGACTTTAGCTCACTTATTCGCATGCTTGAACTTGTACTTTGTTTGGGTCAAGATGGAGCACAAGACCTTGGATTTTTTCTGTTGTAATCCAGGCTGCGACATTGTGGATTATTATGATTATTTACATGACTCATTGATTGGATGGTTGCGACCATATCTGAGTCTATTTATCGATCTTCATTGGATGGCTGCATCCATGCCTTGGGTCTAGATTATTGTACACTCTGTTATGGATCACTGCACCCATACCACGCATATATATCATGTATCTGAGACATCAGTTGTACTTCGCTCTGCAGTTTTTCCGATGGCGGTGTTTTCGGTCGGCATGTTCTCGTAAAGCATTTCACCCCTCTCTCTCTCTTTCGGGCATCATGCTTTAGGGGGCATCTGTTACACAACAATTTGTCACTGTCCCTACAATCCCCATCCCGCACATTGGAGGGCTCATTCCGTGACCTATGGGCAGAGTTAAGACTTGAAAATACTTTCATTGCATCCCTCTAAAGATGAGATTTAATTTCCCTAAAGACATCTCCTTGCAGAAAACCCCAAAAATAGCTCTTTTTCCATTGGCGCAGTTCCATAGTTCAGCCCTCGCGCCAAGAGGTAAATCCTCCAAAGAGGGCGCGTCAATTGGCGCTCTGTCATAGAGCCGTACCCGTGCCAACCATATTAAGAGGTGTTTAAAAAAAATAAAAGGCGGAAGTTTCATCCTAACAAATTACTGGGCTGATTTCTATCTTGAGTTGGGAGGTTTGGCTACGGATTTCCATGGAGAGAAAGTGGTTTGCCACCTCTCATGGAAGCTTCCTTGATGATAGGGCCAATCCCATAATTATAGGGATCCCAACTCCCCTTCCTCCTTCTATAAAAACTTGCCCATTTCCATTGCAAGCTAGTTCCAAAGAGTGGCAGAATTTCTAAGTTCCCAAGAGCTTTCATGCTGCAAAAGCCTTCTTGATTCCTTAAGGCAAAATCCAAGCAAGGAGAGTATTTCCAAGTATCCGGAGAGAGAGGCTTGTCCCATCCCTGACAGGATTTTTCGAGACATGTTGTGCTGATGACCCGCTAAAGGAGAGTGATGCGTCGAAGCTATGGTTGTATTCTTCTTTTGACTCTTTAATGATAAGTGACTATCGGTTATGGTTCCACTCTTGTTCTTGATCATGTTCATGAGTTATATCCTCTTCGACTGATATATATTTGTATGCACTGGATTTTGTGCTTGTGTTTGTGTTGTTTCTTGCATGTGCAAGTGTCCGATCACGGAGATCGTGAGGTTTGTGATCTGCCAGGACGAAGGAACGGGAGCACCACCTCTTCTACAAATGATAGCGTTGGATTTCAGGTAAGCCTTCCTCGCAAGTCGGTTTATTTACAATTAGGAACCTGCACTGTAGCGTGTTTGATTGTTGCTAGACCCGATCTGGGCTAGTAGGGATCACCTCTGTCCACAGAGGGGATTTACCTCCTCAACAAACCTCATCTATGCACCCCTTTTCAGCCATCAACAACATTTACAGCATTTCCAGTAGGGTTAGCGCAGTGAGGGAGTCCAGTAGAGCAATAGTTATGAAGTGTTTCAGTGGGGGAGCTTGAGGGCCATTCTAGCCATCTCTGTCGACTTGAGTGCTATAATTTTTTTAGCATTGTGGTACTTGTTATTTCATCTCCATATTAATAAAATGGCTCAGCAATTTCTGGCTCTATTTATGGTGTTTTTATATCACTACATATTTTGTTTTTATTTTCTTTATATTACTAAAGTTTTCCTATTTAGAATATTACACTCACCAAGCGTGACTTATGGACATCAATCGACAAGTATATTTTCCCCTGATAGATAGAATTCTTAGAATATGTCAGTACAAGAAGTTGCAATGGGGGCTACTTAAGATATTGTTGACATCCGATACCTTGATAATCCAAAATCCAATAAGCCAACACCCAATCATACAAATAGTTGAAGGTCCACATGTTTTATTAATATCATGGGAAAATTTCTCCTTTAGTAGAAAAATATATTGGGATCTATCAATATTGGGGGCTCATAAGGAGATTATTAGACGTATTATGGATACCCAATACTAGATAGTTCGATATTCTAATATACCATCCTCTAGACTTAGCTCCTTTCGACATAGTTGTTGGGCATGATTCCCTAATGGACCATGTAACCAGGATTTGGGGCTAATGCATTTGATCTCAAAATTTAAAAATGTTCCAATGAGAAATCCCAACAAATTAAAAGGGTCCAATCCCTTAAATCAAAAAAGTCAATCCCTGAATTTCCAACGCTCTCAAAATTTCAAAAATGGATTCTTAGCCTACTCTAAGGGTCTGAAACTAACTCCAATAATGCATAAATATTACCAACGAGCCATCAAAGATTCAAAAAAATCATGTGGCCTATGAAAGTATCCCAAACTCTACCTTCAACTAGGAAAATTCTCAAATAATTCAAAGAGATGGCCAAAGGAAAAATCCACAACTTCACCAAGTTGAATGAGAATTCTTCTCTCCTTTAGGACTACACTTCAAACTCCATACTTCTAGAACTTAAAAATATATAAGCACATATCTTGGATAATTTCCAGAGGAACAAGGCCCCCTAAAGAAGAGAAGAACCTTCAAGCCTTCTTATTCAAAATAGGGATATAGTCACAAGTGTTCTTATTCCACAATTGGACTAGGAAGGGCCATTCGCATTATTGAATACATAATGAGCTACATAGATATAATCAACATATAAATTACACTTCACAACATTACTCATAGGAAACATTTAATTTAATGAAATATTTTTATATACAAATTTAATACATGGGGAAATAGTAACTAACAACTTGATGACCCCCAAAGTTGTGCTCTCTTGAGTATTCGATACTTAGTTAAATTTTAAGTGCGTGGAATAAAGTTCAAATCCCTACTTTGCACATTCCCCTTTCAACACTCCACACATCCCTTATTTTCGCACATATCTTCCCTCAGCACAACCCTCCACTCTGCACAACTCCTTCCTCCACATGTATCACTTCTACACATTTGATTTCCCATGCACTTCACTACTCTACATAATTAATTATTTGTATTCCATTCGTTATAGTCATACATATTTCATAGTTGAGTAGTTATCTCACTTCATTGATTTCCATGTCACTCATTGTACTAATATTGACAAAATTAGAAATGATTTTCAAGGATTTTGTTCTCCATGCACTCCTCCATCCTACGACCTGACCAAACCCTTGGATCTCCTTACTCGCCCCTACACCACCAACCCTTTCCTCTGTTTATTTACTGCCAGAATAACGTCCCTCAGGAGAGGAGCACCAGGCTCCTTAATTCCATTGCATCAACTTAGCTCTTTTGTGTACCCTGACCCAAATCCCTCTACCATTCTCATATCATCTACAAAATCTGACTCATAATAGGCAAAAATATTGATGCAACCAAGAATAAATCTTAATCAAGTTAGAGCTTGAACAAAGAAACACGAGCACCTGTAAAGAAAAACCTGAGAATATTTCGAGGCTGCACATTCCTTTAGCTATGTTAAACAACAATATTTAGTTCATTCAGGACCACGTTGTGATTTTCAAGTTTATCAAGGTTTGTCCCATGGAAAAGACTATCCTACATTAGATATCTCAACGATGGAAACCAAAATCCAAATTTAGCGTTAAGATTGGTTCCAAGGGCTTCTTCATAGTGATCTTCATGCACTAGGAGGACCTTAAATCAGTAATGGAAGTTGGCCCTTACTTTCTCAATTCAGCAAGGTTGTACATGAGACAATGAAACCCTCTATTTGTGCCATACAAAGAGGAATTATATTGGGCTCCAGTCTCAATATGGCTCTATTCCTTACCTTACAAGTATTGGGACTTCGAAACCATCTAGGACATTAGAAATCGTCTGGGGAAATTTATTTGCCTCTCATAATAGAATGGAAAATGATTTTACATAGCCTACACACAAATGTGTGTTTATATGGACTTCCTGAAGCCATTTCTCTTGATCTGGAAGATAGAGACTAGTTCCAAATTTTAGACTACGAGCATGTTCCGTTTAGATGTCGGAAATGCCACCAACATGGAAATTTATTCAGAGTTTGTCCCTTAAATGGTCCCAAACTAGAGGAAACATGGAATGGCACAAAAAATGTTAAGGGATTCACAAAAATACCATCCAAGCAATGACACATAAAGAATCAGGGCCCTCATAATCAACCCAAACACCAAATGACTAGCAATGGATTTGAAGTGTTGGAGGACATCCCTGAAGAGACTCCAAAAAATATAGAGGCACTAAAATAAGCTAAGCTTTGTATGACTATAGGGAAACAAGCTACAGAGGACAAAGGAAAATGACCTAAATTGACACCCTGACCACAAAAACACTTAGCCTCAATATGAGGATACTTCGATGACAAAAGAAGAATATTTCACAGACCTAGGTAGGCTAGATGTTATATCCTTAGAGGACACATGCCACCACAATGCAAAAAATACCATCCATGACAAGGAGATCCATCTTCTGGTCACTACCCTTCGGAAGGCCAAATCCAAAATGCATACTGGGGTTCAAACCATCACAAAAAAATATGGAATAAAAAGTGACAAATAATTCAAGAAGAGAGGTCTAAAATATACCCTCCAATGACTGGACACCCTAGGTCAAAATCTTGTATAATCAAGGCAATATAAATATATCTCAAAGATATACTCCTCCCAATCTGGAGTTTCCTCCTGAATATAATCTCCTAGAACCTACAAGGTCTAAATAGCCCCTCCACAAAATGAACCCTATGTCGGAAGATCCAAGAGGATCTCCCAACAATATTGCTAATTTAGGAAACTAAGTGCTCCAACTCATTTTTTTCTTCCATTCTACCAAAATATGAAAAATGTCTTGCAACTTAGCAGTGGACACAGAAGGAGCCTCAAGAGGCCCTAGAATAGCTTGGAATCCATCTGAAATAGGTATGGAACCTCTCTCACTTGATCTTGTTTTCCTCTTAGTTTACTATCACTTGTTAGGAATAGACATTCATGGATCTCTCTTCAACATCTATGGCCCTCAAGCTACCTCCAATAAAAAATACATGATTTAGCACCTTACCTCTTTGAAGTACCAACTAGGCCCATCCAAATGGATCATAGGAGGTGACTTCAACATCATCACCTTACTAGGGGCGAAAAAATGTGGCAAAATATAGTTATATCAAGAATCAGAGGATCTGAGAACCCTCATAGATGAGACAAGCCTGGTGCACATGAATAGCAACAATGACCTCTAAGCTTGGAACAATAAGAGAGGAGGATTGACCCAAATTTCCTCATTCCTAGATCACTTCCTAGTGTCAGAACCCCTCCTTGTGAGTGGGCGTGAACTCTCAGTAGAGATCCTCCCATCCTCGGGGTTGGACCACTGGACCATATCCCTTTCATGGAGGACATTTAGCAAGCCTTTAAAGCACCCTTTCAGTTTGAAAAATTATGGTTCTCAGACCCCAACCTCATCCCCAAGTTCGAAGGCTGGTGGAAAGCTATGGACCACTTCAAAGGATCTAACATCTACATATTTCGACAAAATCTCAAGAAGAGAATAAATAAATAAATAAATAAAAATATTATCAAAAAATGGAACAAAGAGGAGTCTGGAAATATCTTTCAAGATAAAGTATTTGTTTAGAAATACATTTCCACTCTCCAACCAGAAATCATACTGAATGGTCACACTAAGGAAACTATTTCCAAGGAGGCATACCTCTCCAAGCAACTTTAGGAACACTACAAACAAGAAGAAATTTATTAGAAGCAGAAATCCAGAATTCACTAGCTCAAAGAGGGAGAACACAATACATCATTCTTTCATAAATTGACCATCAACCATAGGGCTACCAATTGCATGAATCTGCTAAGAAAAGAGGTCATAATTATTATAGAAAATAAGGAAGACAATGAAATTGTTAAACCCTTAAAGCTGCCCACAATTCTTCATCAGTGTCCTTCAAAAGGATTCAAATTTATGTTGAATTTTTTGGGAGAGGAAGGGGATATTTCAGTTGAACAACATATCTTTGAATTTGAGTACTTTTTGGACAAATTTCAAATTATTTATGAAGATGTGGCTTTAATGATGTTTTGTCATTCATTAAAGCAGGGTGCTTAGAAATGGTTCCAGTGTTTGGAGGCAACTTTAATTAGTTCATGGCAGGGTTTTCAAGATATGTTTCTTAGATATTGGGGCGAGCACAAGTCATATGAAAAAACACCTTTTGGAATTATATTCTATCAAGAGTCAGAGCAATGAATCAGTCACTGAAGTTAACAGGAGGTTTCAAAATATTTATTTCAGTATGCCAAAAGTGATTCAACCTCTGTAGCCATGGTGTATTATTCGAGGGCTCATTCTATTGACTTGGATTTTTATCTCAAGGAGAGAAAGCCTTTCACTTTGGAGTTGATGTTTCTTTATGCGCAAGAAATTGAAGATAATCTATGGGCTTGTGGAAAACTTCTTTCTCAGATTAAATCTATTGTTGAAAACAAAAGGGACTGCCAAGAAAACAATGGCAATACTTTGCAAGAAAATGTAGGTTTAGAAATAAAGAGGGATTTTCAAAAGGTGTCCAAGTACGCCCAAGTTCCTGAGACAAAAAATTTGAAGCATTTATAGGATTTTAATCAGCAACTTATTATGACAACTGAAATACACTTTGAAGACTCAAAAGATCATTATAATTTTCATAATTTTAGTGATTTTGTGAACATAGGAGAAACTAATGGAGCTCCTCAAGTGTTTTTGCTGGAGGACAAGGATTTTTGTCAGGAACTAGCATTGTATGAAAATTAAAAGAATCAACATGATGGGGAACAAACCTTGGATTTCTCTTTTTAGACTAAATGGTTGTCAACAGAAAACAAAAATCAAGTTCCTCACATACAACCTCAAAATGAGGAGTAAAACAATGAAAGAGTTTTTCATGTTCAAAGGATTATACATCAGCAAAATGTTCAAGAAAAGGAGGCAACCAAAAATTTTTCTCATCAATTCTATGATCCAGTGGCTAATTATATGAAAAGCTTCTTTGGTCAGCAACAAGCATTTATGGAAGGGTATGTCAAAGCTTTGTATCTAGAAATTTTTCATGGTACATCCTTGTTTTGATTTTTAAATTTCAACAGTATTGAGGCATTAGGTCTAACACCTAGATGTTGGATTGGTGCCATTTGAAGGATTAATTCACCTAATTAATTTCAGCCATGTATAGATATAGGATTTATACATAGATAAGCTTAGAAGTTGAGCATTTTCAGTTGCATTATTTCTAGTTCGGTATTTCTAGTTTAAGAATAAAGGAAGAAATCCAAAGTGCAACAGGTTTTGCGGAGATTTCATACTGGGATCAACCTCCATTTTGGTTTGACTCCATGCTCAATAGAGGCTATTGGTATACAAGTTCTCAACACTTTCATACCAAAGTATTGTCCTCAGTTGGAGCTAGATGTTGTAGCCCAAACAGGCATAACTAAAATATTAAAAAGTTTCAAGAAAACAAAAAATTCAGCACAGGATTAAAATTTGAAAAATTTGAAGCCACAGATAATTGTTGGGTTGGCTCCTTGCATCAATAGGAAATATATTTAGAATATAATATTTAATATTTGATTTTTTTTTTGTTCAAGTCTCTTCTCAAGAAGTGAAGTTCAATACAATGGTGAAACAAGTTGAAATCTTTGAAAACCTTCTTGATAGAAGTGACAAATGCGCATATTTAGCTTGTCAAATTGTGGAGAGTGCAATGAAGGCAATATGTTTTCTATCAGAAATTTACAAAAATAAATTGAAGATGCCCTTCCCCAGTTTCTTGTATCGCTTTATACTCCTGAGGTAGTGGATAAGATCACTAGCATTGGAAATATTGATGAGGTATTCCCTTGTGAGGCTGGGGCTAATAAAAGTTCTAAAGAAAACGAAAGCACAACTGAAACTTTCAAGAAGTTTATTAAGATCAAATTATTAGTTTCTGAGTGTGACTCTGATCACCATTTCTCTCTGAAATGTCATTTTGGTAATATGAAGTGCAGTGATTCTTTGATTAGCCGCATAAATTTTGAGGCACAACTTCAGCCATTTGTTTTGTGGTTAGATTTCTATGTAGTAAATAAACTGTGCCAGTTAATTGAAGGCATTTCAAATCACTCCAAGAAACATACAAAAACTCAGATGAATCAAGAGATGGATTTTCTTCCAATAGTGTAAATAATGCTCCACAAGGATGTGTACAAGGTAATGTTTCTATATCTTGGGAAGGGGTGATTCCCAATGGAAACAATGGAAATCAATAAAGATATAAGTCCATATTTTTTTAAGGGACATTTTCATTTGTTTTGATATTTATGAGTGTTCAAGTGCATAGAATTGTTAGCAAGAAGGGTTGCTTAAAGGAGTCGGAAGTAAAAGAGTGAATGGAAACAATTCAAAATTTCTTGGTGCATATACTGCAGGAGCTTTAAAATTTACTGATGCTTATGATCGACACAAGAGGATTTTGATGAAGAAGGATTAAATGAGGCAAACTTCAAACAAGCAGATACATCTAGGACTGAGATTGAATGTCTTCATTCACTACAGAAGAAAGAGTAGTTGGCAACATCTAACAAAATTGAAACATTGCAAGAATTTTTCAATCAACAAAAAATAATTTGAAAGACAATTAGAGATTCCATATCAAAATCTACTACTGGAGGAAGATAACTTGCAGATACTTTTACAAGAACATAAGTAAAAGGTTGGAAAATTGGATTGCAAGTGGATGATGTCACACATTAGGTTGGAACTAAAATATAGGAACATCAAATATATATCAATAGAAAACTCATCCATCCCCAAGAGGTGAATCTTGATTGCAAATTGCAGGAAAATGAAGCACAATTGTAAAATTTGACGATTTGGGTTTTGTGCAGAAAAACCCTAATTGATTTACATGCGAGAAATTTCCTAAAATTTGAATTGGTTTCATATAGTTATGAGTTCTTTCAAAGTCTAGTTTTCGTAAAAAAGCCATGGCTTACTGGAATTCAATTTCCATTTTAACAATTTTCATTTTCAATTTTAAGCGATGGGAAAGTGAAGCTCCACATCAGAAGAATTACAAAAAGATAACGAGAATCTAGAATTGTTAAGGACTTGCGTATGTGATGCCAGGTAAATCTCTGCAAGGGGACCAGTCTATTGTGTGTGTGTGTGTGTGTGTGTTTTTTTTTTTTAGCGTGAAAAATACTCTGGTTTATATTAAGTACCAGGACATATACTTTTTATTCAAAAAACATTACATTCTTCTTGTTCAATATAAAATACATTCAGATTTTGGATATCATGAGGATTTTTCTTCACTTTTCTTTCCTTCCCCCAAAAAACATTAATCCAGTCCATCTCATAATGGCATTTTCTATCCTTTTATGTACATATTATGTTTTAAATATCCCCTAAACAAAAACAAAAATTCACATATCATCAAATATGTTGTTCCTCCAGCTTTTAGCTCTATTAGTCATTAGAAAGACCTATAGCAGTCCTCGTAGGTGTCATATGAAAAATATCGTTCCAGTTGCTCCCACTCCGCTAGAGTTGATTAATTCGTAGTGCATCTCCCCGAAAATTCCATCTAGTCCTTTCTTTGAGAGACAGTTAGCTTCTATGTTCTTTTCTCTGTAGACATGTGAGAATGAAATGGTAGAAAAGGTTCTCTTCAAGGCATGTATTCTGGCAATCCAATGTGATAGCATGCTAGGGTTTAATGTGGCCTTCTGATTCATATGATCTATAAGGATTTTTGAATCCCCAAAAACCTAGATATTATCCAAATTTAACTGGCAGGAAAACCAAAGGAGGCCCCAAAGAGCAATACATTCTACTTTAATATTGGTGCCATTTCCTCCATTCCAATAAATCTTATAATGGCAAGTAGATGAAATCATAAGCCAAGCCCCACAACCACAAATTGATTGTTGTGAGGCACCATCAAAATAGCCTGCAGGATAATGAATCTCATGTGGATGGATTCTCTTTAATAAATCCCCAATTGGCTTCTGGAAAATTTTTAAACCTTCCCAACTGCTATAAATCTATTGTATCGTCTTTATTGGAGAGCAGGGTTGTCCCTCAAAAAATTTTCAGTTCCTGTTACACCAAATGTACCAGTGGTACAATATCAGAATACTCTTGTAATTATTGCCTTTTCGCAACCACCACCTAGTGAAGTATTCTGTCGTTTTGCTTATAGGTTGCTGGACTCTCATACTTTCACATAGGATTTTAAAAGTTTCCAAAGAAAAAGAGCAAAGGTAGAGTAGATGTTGGTTGTCCTCATTTTCTACACCACATAGAAAACACAGGCCCGACCCTTGCCAACCTTTCTTTTGTAGATTATTCCAAGTCAAGTTCTTATCTTTGCAAACCAACCATATAAATATAATCATTTTCACCTATTCATTTCTTTTCCACATTACCCTAAACCAGCTAACTGGTTCCATAATAAATTTCTTATTTATCAAAGCTGTATACATCTCCCTTACTTTTAAACCTTCCCTTATTCTATGCCCTCCCCAACAAAGTCTGTCACCTTCTTCACTTCTACAGAGTCCTAAAGACCTCAAGTAGTTTGTGAAAACATACCATTCTACCTCCCATCCCTCCTCCAAGCCTAAGTCAGAAAATGACTTCCATCTCGGTGCCTCGTATTCCCATCCCTCGATGATCTGATGTATGTAAAAGAATCCCTATTGATTCAGGTTTAGTATCAGGTCCTCTTTTATGGTTTGGTGAGACTATGCATCCAACGCGAGTTGGCATCCTATCAACATTTTGTGGCTGCTTCCAAAATTCCACCTGAGATTTTCTTTAAATATTGGCCATATTTTACCAAAGCTCCTCCAAATCGTTGTACAACATCTAGTTTCCTTTCATCCCATGATGAATAGATCCTCCATTGTTTCCTTTCCAAGGTATTTTCTTTGAACAATCTCGCACCATATACCTTTACCATTTAAACATCGCCATAGAGATTTTATAAGTAATGATTTTCTGAATTCAACCATATCAATAAGACCCCACCCATCTTTGTCTTTTGGCATAGTTATATATTCCCATCTTGCTAAATATATAGGTCTCTTTTCATTCCCACCTCCCCAGACAAATCTGGCCATAATCTTTATAATTTCCTGCAGAATTTTATTAGGTAGAAAGTAAAGATGCACCTAGAAAAAATTTATTTGTTGTAGTACTACCTGAATCAGGATCATTCTACCACCCTTAGATAGCCATTTAGCAGACCAAATATGAATCTTCTTTTGAAATTTAGAAATGAGCCACATCTAATCTTCTGCTTGGTAGTTCGAAACTTTTAACCTGAAACCCAGATATATCAGCTCGTCCTTCAGAGGTGCCATGTTGATGTTGAACATTTCTGATATATCATTCACATCCCTGACATCTCCATTCGCAAAATGTATACATGATTTACCTTCACTAGTGATCATACCAGAAGCTGCACAAAATGTGCTTAATATTTCTTTCATGGCCTCCCAGTTTTCCTTCAGCAGCATTCCAAATATAAGAATGTGATCTACGAAAAATTTGTGGGTTGCCATCATTCGAGGACTGATGCTAATACCTTTGAAAATGTCTTGTTCCGCCGCCCTCTTTATCTTTATGCTAAAGGCATCCATCATCAATATAAATAGTAGAGGGGAGAGGGAGCATCCCTGACAGAGCCCTCTACTTGGATAAAAGAAATTTGTGGTCGATCCATTTATAATAATAGCCATTGAGGTGTTACTGATGCAGCCCATAATCCACACAACAGCCTCTTGATCCAACCCAATTTTGAATAGAATCATTCTCATGAACACCCAGTCAACTCTATCGTAAGCCTTGTTTAAATCGATCTTCATCACGACGACTTCCTTTTTATTTTCATGTATTGTGTGGATGATTTCCTGTGTCATTGCTACAGCGTCATGAATGTTTTTTTTTTCAAGAACGCAAATTGTTCTGGCGTTATAAATTTTGACAAAATGCCTTTTAGTCTCTCAGCAATGACCTTAGAAATGATTTTATACATGGTGTTGCATAACGAGATGGGTCTAAAATAATTAAACATTAGCTTTCCTTCCCACTTGGGGATCAACGCAAGGAAGGTAGAACTTATAGTGCCTTTTATTCTTCCCGTAACACGAGCTTCCTCTACCATATCCATCAGGTCCACAATGAATTTGTCAAAGAATTTTAAGAAGAAATTCGGGGTCCAACCGTCTGGCCCCGAACTCTTGTCAGCTGCAAAAGACCTCAAGACCACCTTTATTTCCTCAGGTTTTACCTCTTGTTTAAATTTGATTAAATCTTCAGCATTAAACATAACAGGTAAGTCACGGATCATTTGTAATTTTGCATCAGTAACCAATTCCTCCCACTTCTTATACAGGGCTCCAAAAAATTCCACCGCAACCACTTTTATATCCTCGCTCAAACATAGTAATTTACCCTTATCCTCAATTTCCCATATAGTGTTTGCTCGCCTCCTCCCTGAAGCGAAACAATGGAAAAAATTGTTGTTTTTATCACCTGCTTCCAGCCATGTAGCCCTGCTTTTAAGCCTCCAAGTTTTCTCCTCATTGATCAAGTATGTTATATATTCAGATTCCAGACTTTTTAGTTTCTCCCAGAAGTCGTCGTTCTGACCTCCTTCCACCACCTCCCTTAAAATCTTGGTTCTTTCAGCTTGTATGTCCCTTATTCCTTCCTTCAATCTCACTTTTTTCCCTTTCTCCCATTTTCTGACCTCCTTTTTTAAGCCCCTTAAGGTTTTGGAGAGATAATCCATAGCTGAGATACCCTTCGCCCTCTTATGTATGCTTAAAAAATCCTTCACCATCTTGTTAAACTCATCAACCCCAAGCCAAATTTGGTTGAATTTAAATTGGTAACCCTCTTGTTTCCTCTCAAAATCCCAGCATAAAGTTATCAGCCTGTGATCCGATATGGACAGGTCCTCAACATACGCCAAAAATCCCCCTCATCATGGTTCTCAGGCCCACACCGACCATGAAGCGATCAATGCATTTGCCTATGAAATCGTTACCTTTTCTACCATTCAGCCAGGTAGGAGATTTCTTCTAGAGTGGGGTGTCAACCAGATCTACATCCAGCAAAAGATTTCGAATCATTTTAGCACAAGGATCTCGCCACCCTTTCACTCCCCAAATCTCATTTTGGTGAAAGGTGCAATTGAAATCCCCCCCAATAATGGAGTTTTTTAGCCATAAAAATCTGCATCCTTGCAATTTCTCCCAAAAATAAATCTTATATGTATATGGAGCATATAAGTTTATTATGTGGATTTTGTGTTGAAAACCCCTGCAGAAACCAGTAAGCACAATTCCCCCAAAAAATCCAAAAGCTTTTAAAGTGAAACAACGCGGGTCCCAATAGACAGCAAGACCACCCAATAAACCATTTGCATTAGTTGCCACAACGTGTCATTCTGGAAGCATATCGCGACAGAATGAAATGGATCGGTTAGCCTCCATCATCGTTTCTTGTATCAAAATGATAGTAGGCTTGACAGTAAAAACAAAATTTTTGAAAGACAAAAACAGTAGAAATTATATGCATTAAGCATGCATATGTCCTAGATCCACCTAATCTCACACTATTTAACTTTATGCAGGATATTGAATCTATTCCACTTGTTAATATTTTGTGAAAAAAATAATTGCACACACATGTGAAGCATAACAAAAATATTCAATCACACATAACACAGTTTTTAACCGGGAAAGCCTGAAGCTGAAAACCACAACTATATATTATGTAACATGGAGATCATATGAAAATCTCATACAAACATACAAAGCTTATCACAAGCTCTCAGTACAGTACAATCGTCATACACTATACAGGCCTAATCTTGCAAATCCATGCACCGATCTATGCCACCTACTAGCCTGCCTCCACTGCGCAATCACTGCTGAAGAATAGCTCTGAATGAATTCGAATTACTCTTGGATTGACTGCGCAATCCTCATTGGCATCTCCACTATGTGTGTCATGCAATCAATGCATCACTATAGTCACAACAGAGAGTCTATCTTGCCCTTTCACCTATCTCTCCACTGGTCTTCACTGAAACTACCATGCACTCTAGTTAACTGTTGTATTGTTCGTTGATTAATGAGTTATTATTTTGAATTAATTAACTAATTAATTCACTCCACTCTCACTAGTGTATCAATTAGTTAGAATAGATACAACTAGCTCAACTAAGTCTAACTGAGTTAAACAAAATACAACTCCATAACTACTTCTTCCAACTATGTCATAACTCCGCCACTTGAGTTCTAACTGAGTCCTCCATGCAATAGCTCCAGTAAACCCTTAGGAATAGTGTAATTCCTTCTGTTAGCTACTGTGCCACATCTGTGCATTGAACTGAAGTGCTCCAAGAGAATAAGTTGTTGTTTAGAGTTTGATTATTATTAAGAGCTAATAATAATCGACATGCATCTATTTTTAGATTGACGATCTATAAATAGACTTCGCCCAATATTATAAAAATAGAATTTCATCTATTTTTCCAAATTGATCAACCATCCACAAATAGCATCTTGCAACTTCTGAAATATGATCGACATGTCTAAAAATAGACTTGCGCCAAAAATAGCCTACGGGCCCACTTAGTGAAGGCGACTCTTTTCACTAAGCTCATCATCTTGTTGAATCTCAACACTCCCTCTCAACAAGATAGGGATTACCCTTCACCCCGATCCTGCCTCTATGGTATTCGAATTTTCTCCTGGTGAGCGCCTTCATCAGAATATCTGCATCCTGATCCTTCGTGGGAATGTACTGAAGCAACATGATGATCTTCTACTGCAAACAATCTCTGATATGATGATACCAGATATCAATATGTTTAGATATATCATGAAACACAGATTAACCGAGAGTTTAATGCAACTCTGATTATCATAATGAATCACCGTGGGATCTAAATGTGAACCGAACAAACCAACCGGAATCTTCCTCATCTAGATAGCCTCACATGCAGCTAAACTTGCTGCCATGTATTCTGCTTCCACTGAACTGAGTGCCATGGATCTCTGTTTCCTGCTGTACCAAGAAACTACCGTAGATCTGATACTGAAAATCCCTCCTGATTTTCTCTTTCTGTCTGTTGGGCTTCCTGCCCAATCTGCATCTGTGAAGCCATGCAACTTCACCTCATCCATCTGTCTATACCATAAACCATACTCAGATGTGCCCCTGAGATATCTCAGGACATGCCTACCTGCCTTCCAAAATAGCTTGGTAGGCTTAACCATCGCTTGTGAAAGCTGGTTCACCGCATAGCATATGTCCGGTCTTCTATTGACTAAATACACGAGAAAACCCACCAACTGTCGATAAACAGGGGCATCCACTACCTCTGCTGATGTAGCATCCTCTTTCTTCCAATTTCCTAGAAGAGGAGTGTCGATAGGCTTGCAACCTTGCATGTGAAACTTCTCCAGTATCTCCCAGGCATACTTTCCTTCAGATACAAACAGTTCACCTTCTCGCTGCCATATTTCCAATCCAAGGAAACAATGAAGGAGGCCTAAATCCTTCATCTAAAACTCCTTTGCAAGATCAACCTTGCATGAGTGTATCAACTGCTCATCACCTGTTAGTATCAAATCATCAACATAAAGTAAAATGATCAAAAGCTTACCCTCAACCACAATTTGGTATAGGTTTGCATCCGCCTCACTCTTGGTGAAGCCAAGTCCAGTGAAATATCTATCGATCCGAGTGTACCAAGCACAGAGTGCTTGTTTCAGCCCATATAGCGCTCTTTTGAGCCTGCACACATGCGACTCGCTGCTAAAGATCTCAAATCCTTCAGGCTGCTCAATGTACACCTCTTCCTCAATGATCCCATTAAGGAACGTAGTCTTCACATCCATTTGATGAATGTGGCAACCCATCTGCGCTGAGAGAGCAAGGATGGTCTGTATGGAAGAATACCATGTGACAGGTGCAAAGGTTTCTTCATATTCAATCCCCTCAATCTGTGAGAATCCCCGAGCAACAAATCTCTCTTTATAATTCTCGATGCTCCCATCAATAGCTTGCTTTACCTTGTAGATCCATCTTGATCCTACAAATGATTTTCCCACCGGCCTTGGAACAATATCCCAAGCATTGTTTATGACAATGGATTTATACTCCTCCACCATGGCATCTACCCATGTGGGCTCCTGCGCTGCTTCTTCAAAAGAAGATGGATCTTTCAAAATACACTTGCTCATAAGAGCCATGTATCCAGTATATCGGTTAGGTGACTGTCTCTGTCTACTCTGTGATGTAGGAACTCCTAGATTCTGTGCCTCATCCACCTTCAGTCTCTCAGCTTCTGTGGTACTCTTCCTACCTTGTCTGATGTTTGGTTCTGCATGAGTGGACTCCTCCACTCCATGAATCTCCTCATGTGGCTGATCCACATCTAGAGGCTCATCTTTGGGAACAGGAAGTTCCTCCTCCGCATGCAAGTGTAGCTCCCTCTCAAGCAACAACTTCATGGCTTTCACCTCATTGAATTTTATATCTCGTCGCATAACAGTCATCCGACTGTTTGGAAAATACACACGATAGTTATGGGGTGTTTCTGTGTACCCCAAAAATATCCCAACTTCTGCAATTGTCTCCAAATTCTTCCTGGCATCCTTCGTCACATGAATGTAAACAGGTGAGCCAAAAATCTTCAAATGAGAAATATCAGGCTTCTTACCAGTAAAAGCTTCCTCGGGTGTACTCATGCCAAGTACTCTATGAGGACAACGGTTTTGCACATAAACTACAATGTTGCATGCTTCCACCCACAAGTGCATTGGTAGGCCCTGATCATGTAGCATCGCTCGTGTAGCACCCACGATCGTTCTATTCTTTCTCTCCGCGACCCCATTCTGCTGTGGGTTATGAGGTGTTATGATTTCTCTTCGAATTCCTTCTTTTCTATAGAAGTCTTTGAATTTTCCCAAGATGTATTCACGACCATTATCACTCCTTAGAGTTTTCACCTGCTTCCCCGACTCCTTCTCCACCAATGCCTTGAACTCACATAACTTTGAGAACATTTCACTCTTCTTCTACATGAAGAAGATCCAGCAGCTACAAGAAAATTCATCAAAAAATATCACATAATACCTGTGTTTCGTTGTTGAAGCAACAGATAATGGTCCACACACGTCTGTGTGAATTCTCTCCAGGATCACCGAAGCACGATTCTCCTTCTCATGAAAAGTGGTATTCACAAACTTACCCATTGTACATCCTTTGCACTGATCTGACTACGCAAGAGTACCCTTGGGAATTCCAGTAGAAATTTGCTGCAAAATCTTCAAAGCACCATGGTGAAGATGGCCCAATATCCTGTGCCATAATTCACCCTCATCTTGGCTCACCACTTCTTCTACTTTTCCTACCATTGCAGCGCAGCCATCTACCTCTAGCTTGTAGAGATTCTTAATTTGAACCCCTATCTTCTTGGTTTGACCCGTTGTTTTATGTCGAAGGAAGGCTTTTCCTTCACTGAAAACAACATCATAACCCTTGTCTTCCAGCATTGCGACTGAGACCAAGTTCTTCTTTAGACCTGGAGCATGCATGACATTCTTCAATAAGAATGGATTACCGGACTCCCTCTCAAAGGTAATGGTCCCAATGCCTGTCGCACTATACCTACCATCATCGCCCATCTCTATATGCATCTGGAGGTCCTTCTCCTCCAAATCACTAAACAACTCTTTGTCTCCCGTCATATGGAAACACGCACCACTGTCAAGATACCACATCGATCCCATGTAGCTTGAAACCAAGCATGCGATCAAGGAAAAATCCAGCTCAAATTGCAAGGCTAAGGCCTCTCTATCTACAGATCCAGTAGCCTACTTATTATTCTTCTTCTGTGGACAGTTAGTGGTGAAATTTCCATGCTCGTGATAGTGAAAACACTTCACTTTGGACAAATCCTGCTTCTTTCCTTTCGCACCAGATTTAGAAGGATTTTTCTTCCCCTTACCTTTCCTTGCTTTGGCAGCCAAAGCGCAATTCTCTTCATCTTCATTCTTCAATGAAGATCCATCCCTGGTACCCCGCCTTATCTCCTCCTGCACAAGATCCGACCAAAGTTGCTCCCATCCTGACAGTTTCTCCCATCCATTGACAGAGTATTCGTAGTTATGCCAACTCTTCGGAAGCCCAAGAAGAACCAAGCTCACAAAGTCTTCTTCATCAATAGTAACCCCCACACTTTCCAACTCATCCTTGCAGTGGACAAACTTCGTGAGGTATTTTGGAATACTATCGCCTTTCTCCATTTTTATTTTTCTGAGCTTGTCTTTAAGCACCAACTTCCTCTGGTCACTTCTGCTTTGGAAAAATTCTGTCAAAGCCTTCCACATTAATAATGGAGTGGCTTTACCATGAAGGTTTGACACAATGTGGTCCTTCACACCTTCCAAGAGAATCCTACTCGTCTTTGCAGTCTTCTTTTGCCATGCATCAAGTAATGCAGCATCGCTAGATCCCGGCTTAGGAACATCGCTATCGTTGAACTCCTTCAGCCCATTATCCTCCAACACCGCCTCCATCGTATCCTTCCAAGCTATGTAATTCAAGCTCCCATCAAGGCCATACTCCAATCTCAACCCGTTGAAAGACGTTTCAATGTATACTCAATTTCTGCACCAAGAATCTTCTGTAGCAAATTCGAATTGTCCACCAGCACAAACTCACTTCACAATTGCAATCTTCAATCAACAATGCTCTGATACCATGTAGAAATTATATGCACTAAGAATGCATATGTCCTAGATCCACCTGATATCACACTATTTAAATTTATTCAAGATATTGAATCTATTCTACTTGTTAATCTTTTGCGGAAAAATTAATTGCACACACATGTGAAGCATAAACAAAAATATTCAATCGCACATAACACATTTTTTAACTGGGAAAGTCTAAATCTGAAAACCCCAACTATATATTATGTAACATGGATATCATATGACAATCTCATACAAACATACAAAGCTTATCACAAGCTCTCAGTACAATACAATCGTCATACACTATACAGGCCTAATCTTGCAAATCCATGCACCGATCTATGCCACCTGCTAGCCTGCCTCCACTGCGCAATATATGTTGAATAATAGCTCTGAATGAATTCGAAATACTCTTGGATTGACTGCGCAATCCTCATTGGCATCTCCACTATGTGTGTGATGGAATCAATGCATCACTATAGTCACAACAGATAGTCTATCTTGCCCTTTCACCTATCCCTCCACTTGTCTTCACTGAAACTGCCATGCACTGTAGTTAACTGTTGTATTGTTCAATTGATTAATGAGTTATTATTTGTGAATTAATTCACTCCACTCTTACTAGTGTATCAATCAGTTAGACTAGATACAACTAGCTCAACTGAGTCTAACTGAGTTAAACTAAATACAACTCCATAACTACTTCTTCCAACTATGTCATAACTCTGCCAATTTTTGAGTTCTAACCAGTCCTCTATGCAATAGCTCCTAAAGAACCCTTAGGAATAGCTGTAGACTTTTCCATTACCTCGCTATGGCTACATCTGTGCACTGAAACAAAGTGCTCCAAGAGAATAAGTTATTGTTTAGAGTCTGATTATTATTAAGAGCTAATAATAATCGACATGCATCTATTTTTAGATCAGTGATCTATAAATAGACTTCGCCCAATATTCTAAAAATAGAATTTCATCTATTTTTCCAACTTGATCAACCATCCAAAAATATCATCCTATAACTTCTGTAATATGATCAACATGTCTAAAAGTAGACATAGTCTAAAAATAGAATTGCACAAAAAATAGCCTGCGGGCCCACTTAGTGAAGGTGACTCTTTTTTCTAAGCTCATCATCTTGTTGAATCTCAACAAAAACTTCCCGTGACCCCCCAACCCCCACATATTTAGGGATACAATCTTCTTATGGGAGACTCAGAGGGAGGGGTCAGCGCTCTAAGGACCCAATCAATTTCTTGTGAAACAAGGACATCATGGTAATTCCCATCCGGAAAATCACCATTCAGGCTTGCCATGCAGGCCGATTTCTTCTTTCGCTTCAGTCCCTCCCTACCCTGCCGAACATTCACATTCAATCTAGAAGATGGGATGATAAGAATAGTCGGGGAGGAAGGGCCTGTACTCACTGGAATGGGTGCCATACCCGCATCAGGGTTTAACATAAACAACTCTAAATTGCTCCCTATTGAATTTCAGGGCGAGAGTACCGCACCAAGTAGAGGAGGTGAGGAGGATAAAGAGGAAAGACTGGGCTGTTGTAGGATATCAGCTGAATCCCGACAATCACCAGATAAGGAGGTAGACAAGCTCACCCTAACCCTACCCGAGGATGGAATAAAAAGGGGAATGTGCGACCAAACTAGAGATAAACCCATCGTCTGGACCCCCACCTCCAAACCTTCCCCAGAAGGACCAAAAGGGAATTCCCCAGGGTTATCGGTATTCGATACAGACATGACCCCATTCTCAGAAATTAATGGCAGTGTTGAAGCAAGTGAGACTTTCTTACCCATGAAAGACGTTCGGTCTGTTGAGCCTGGTTCACAGTCTTGTTGTACCTAAATTGTCGACGTCTCCCATGCAGATTTCCCCTTCAAAACCGGTCGACGACTAAAATATCCACGCCATATGGAGTAGTTCCTCATTAGGTGCCCCATCTCATGGTAGGTATGGCACCTAAAAGGGATGCGCTAGTATTCAATCTAATGTCGATGCACCACCCCTTCCCACATCAAGTCAATATTCGCAGGCAAACCTCCAGCGAAAGACATCTCAATCAGCACCCAAGCTACTCCCTTATCGAATGCGTCATGACATTTTGGGTCGACAAATCTGCATATGCCGATGCTGTCACCGATAGCACTGAGGACCTTGACATTCCAGAATTTCAAAGGTATTCCATATAGTTTTTCCCAGATAATATGATTTACAAGCGCATTCTTCCTCGGGTGGAAGCCAAAATCCCACCGGTATAGGGCAAGGAAGCATTTACCCAGAACCCAAGTCCAGCTAAGCACCCTCCTGACGTCCAACTGAAAACTATACCAACCCTCCTCCAGTCTACTAAATTTGGGCCTATATCCCAGCATCTTCTCCCACACCTTCAAGAGCCACTCCAGCATATTTATGGATCCCTTTTTTTTTAAAATCCACCTTCTAACAATGGCATGCTTAGATAAAGTTTCAACCCTCTCCCATAGAATGTCCCTCCCAAAACTCAATAAACGACAGTCCGCTACAGGTTTGAAAGGTTTCAGCCCCGTAGAAATTTTTCTAGGAAAGGCGCACAACTAAGAACTTAAGGATGCCTTACAACTCTGTTCCGGCTCAACAACCCCCTTTCTCGAGCTTTGTAGCAATGTGGAACAGTTTTCATTAACAAGTGTACCACCAACACGTGGAAAGAGGTCCTCTTCTGCCACCTTGATAGCATGTAGGAAGGCCTCGTCCAGCAAAGCCTCGTCACATTCCTGAAGAAAATTATTTAAGTCCCCCATCTTGGGTCCAATAGTGCACGCAAAATCCTGTCAGCATCCAGCAATGTGCCACTAAAGCAGTCCGGCTCCAATGTAGAAATGCCCGGTAGGGACCCCTCTAAAGATTTGAATACCACATCATCCAAAACAAAACCAAAGCATATAAATTTTAAATGTCTAACCAACGATCACTCAGGATCTTTAAAATTAAACTTTGGTAAGATCCCAAGTACACCTCACAGCCATATTCATAAAAACCGCCATAAAATATTACCTACCCATCAATCCCAAAGAAGACATAGGATAACATGATCGTCAAATATCCTCCACCACCCTTTGGGAATAAACCTATATACGTACAAGAGAGTAAAGGAAAAAACGACCCTGAGGGTACTCCCATGTCAGTCTCCTCCAAAATTACAAAGGTGGCTAAAGTGGCTGACCCAAAAAACGTCGTCTCTGTCAGACAGAGCCATTCTAGATGAAATTTAAAAATAAGAGAACGGAGAAAAAACCGGCACCGCAACCACCGAAAAAGTCGAGGGAGAAACCCGGTCAGGCCAGTCAGTGCAAAGAAATATCAGAGTTCTCAGGCCAGCGACTGAAACAAGAAGAGTCGAGGACAAAAACATGCTATAGTAAAAAGAGAGTTGTCAATGATAGCAGCACATGATACAGCTGCCTATGTTCCACCATCTTTTGCACACCCGAGTTTTTTTATCAGTATAAACTACAGTTAAATTTTGATGGCTATCAAGATGTAAGAAGCATAGGGACACAATCTCTACATACAATGGATGATAAATTGACAAATTTCCATTAATTGTGGAGGTGATAATCACGACTGTGTTTTAATACGGCATCACTCACCCCTTGTTCGAGAAACCATTCAAGTGTGTCCATAAGCGGATTCATCAAAACCAATCAGTAAGAGATCAACGGTTGGGATTTTTTGTGGAATCACCCTATCCTTTTCAAGAAATCATGAGAAGGTGCCTTTTTAAGCGGTGTTATACTTTCAAGAAACCATATGTGGTATTTTTGGGCCCTGCATTTGTTTATTCGACTACCCATTGTTTATGTGCTTGTATTATAAAATTTTAAATGGCCAAAGTTTGTTTTAAACAAAAGCATTATATTGAATGTTATATATATATATATTAAAATGATATGTCTTCAAAAGCCTTTTTGTAAAAATAAATAAAGAAGAAGACGCAGTTACATAACTGTTAAAAAAGTAGTTTTGTAACTAATGTTGGGATAGTTAGGTTAGGATGAGAATAAAAGTGAGAAAGGAAGACATTGGAGGGGTTCGGAGTTGATTCTACATGAGTATTGTAAACTAGAATCTTTGAGAAAGACTGAATAATATATGTTAGTTTGATTCCAGCATTGGTGTTACAATGATTGTTATTTCTCATGTTTCCCATCATTCATACTTGTTTTTCCTCTCCTGGTCAATGTAAGATGCAGCTGGCACTTTAGTTTATGCTTTAATGAATTTACTTCGTTTCACTCATTAAAATGATGTTGTAATCATTAAAAATTAATCTTGAAGCCCTTAATGAAGCGCTCCACATCCAAGAATCTCATTCATATTATTCTTCTTCATCTGTCATTCTTTCTACATAAGTGAGGCATAGATTCTTAATTGCCTATGCCAAAATTTCGTCTCCTTCATTTTCCGATTTACATCTCCACCCTGCAACTCTCATAGCCTCTGGCCATTCTGTTTTTGAAGGCTAGGGTTTTCAAACTAGAAATTTTGGTTGCAAGCCTTCATGACCTATACTTCCAACCATTTATTTCAATATTTTTATTCAATTCTAAAATGTCTCAGGCACTAGTTCCCTCACAACCAGGAACTGTCTCCTTAGGTACAATAGGATGGATGGATGTCATACTTTAATTTTAATTTTTTAAATTTGTTACTATTATTTTCCTTGCATTTTTGAAAAACACCTAGTCCACTCATAGGTGCATATGTTAATGTTTTAATCTTCAATTAGTTTGTGTGTTCATAAAAAGGAGTACCATCTCTCTAAAAACATAGAGGGGCCTGCACTTAGGACCTAGGAGGTTGACTTTTTCCATTCAAATGAAAGAAAAAAAATCAACATAACCTAACATAATAAAACAATGTTCCATCTCTTCATTACAAACATAATTAGTAAACCATTAGACGACTTTCATCTCATTATTACCACCTACACAATAATACAACATAAATGGAATCATGAAACACTAAACAACAATTCATTTCATTAGCAAGGAAATAAATTCACTTATCTAGGTAACTTAAATTTGTTGGAAACTGAAAGATAGACACTCCCCACACAACCATGGGCACAACTACGCTATAGATTTATTGCAACTGACCATCCTTGAGCTAGAACTAATTCCTTAAGAGAAAGCATCACATATATTTCGACAAGATTCAAAATAAGGTAGAGGAAATGAAGACTACTCTCCTTCACATACACTATTCATGATTCTTCTCTTAAATTATTGAGCCAAAGCCTATTAACATAGAAAAATATGATCATCATGGACCTACACAATATAAAAGTGACCCCTTCACTATTCTAGTAGTCCCTAAGTGCTTCTCCTTTTCTCATTTTTTTACGTACCATATTTAGACAAACTATTCAAAATTTATTCCAGGCCCTTTGACTTAAGTTGAAGGCTTCCTCTTTGATTCTTTGTATAATTTAGTTTGTAGAAAATTTGAATAACTGATATGTTATTCACCGAGATTATCCTGATCACACACTATTTTAGCTTCATGCACAATACAGAATCTCTTCTACCATTGATCATTAATTGCGGAAATATAAACAATCGCATGCGCACATTAAAACCATAAACAATCACACATATAAACACAGTATTTATGGGAAAGATTAAAGATGAAAACCCCCAACTATCTGTATATTATAATGATAGAGATCATGTAACAATCATTTTACAAACTCCTCACAAGCTCTCAGTACAATCTCCAATTGTTACACACTACACAAGCTCAGATCATACAAAACACATGCTCCAATCTCTCGCCACCTGATAGCCAGCCTCTATTGCGTAATCAATGTTGTAGGATGGTTCATTAAATAACTTGAACCACCTGGCTTGTACTACGCAATCCTTATGGGCTTCCCCAATCACTGGTTGTTGCAAATATGCAATAGTATAGTCACAACTGATAGTTAACCTGCTCTTTCACCTATCTCTGCACTGGTCTCCACTTAAACTGTCCATGCACTGAAGTTAACTGATGTATTCTTTAGTTGATTAATGAGTTTATAATTAGTGAATTAATTAAAAATTAATTCACACCACTCTTCACTAGTGTATCAATCAGTTAGAGTAGATACAAATAGCTCAACTATGTTTAGATTAGTTAAATTGAACACAACTCCATTAACTCCTCAATCAACTCCACCAAACTCTGTCACATGAGTTCTAACTGAAGTATCCATGCAATAGCTCCACTTAACCCTCAGGAATAGTGCAATTCCTTATGTCAGCTCCTGTGCCACATCTGTGCACTTAACTGAAGTGCTCCAAGAGAATAATATAATGTTTATAGTCCAAATATTATTAAGAGCTAATAATATTCGACATATCTATTTTTAGACTGGCAATCTAAAAATAGATTCCGCCCAGTATGTCTAAAAATAGAAGTCCATCTATTTTTCCCAACTTGACCAACCATCCACAAATAGCATCCTGCAACTCATAGAACATGATCCATATGTCTAAAAATAGACATAGTCTAAAAATAGACTTTGCGCCAAAAATAGCCTGCGGGCCCACTTAGTGAAGGTGACTTCTTTCCACTAAGCTCATCATCTTGTTGCAATCTCAACATAGTTAACATTACACATTCACACAAGAATGTTGTGACTTAGAAGGTTTTTAGTATCCTTCTAGTTAGAGTCAATAACTTAGCTCCTGCTTATGGTTCTAGCATGTTCTCTTAGATTTTCTAATGCACTTGCACATGCTCTCCAGTCTTCTTAATTTCTCTCTATTTGTCTCTTTTTCTCTCTATTGTTCCCCTCTTTTGTATCCTCTATTTTTGTTTAGTGTCCCTCTCACTCTATATCATGTGTACCCCTACAAGCACTACCTAGCATGAGAATTTATAGTCCCTACATGGGTCATGTGGTCAAATAGAAGCCATTGAAATGGGTACATATCCCATGCTCCTAGAGTAGTTTGGTACGTCTTCCCCAAGCCTTCACATAGCTGTTGGAAGTATGGTAGCTCAATTACCCAATCAAACATGTGGACAATTAATTTAGGTAGATAGGAAACTTCCCAAATATCCCTTGTGTCTTTTCCCTTAGATGAGCTTCATTCTTAGGCATCAAGGTCTACGTTGGCTCCCATGTTCTTCAATTGTAGCAATATATCTTAAATTTAAAATAATATTTAAATCAAATGAAAATATATCAAAATATCCATGTTGGACATCCTAGCATTACCAATCTTAATCACATATTACAAAATATAGGGCTAAAAAGGGATACTACACTTTGGTTGTGAGGCAAGGATCACATTTTGACATTACTCAAGGGTTTTCTTTTTCTTTTTCAGATTGCAACATTCCTAAATGGTTATGTTGCATTATGACATTCGTCTTAGTTTACTTATATTGAATTTCTTTATTCCTCAATGGCTATTTTGCATTGTGAAATTCAATAATTATTTCACTTGCAATGTCCATCTAGGTTTACTTACGTTACATTGAAGTGTTCATCAATGACTATGTCTCATTGCAACATTCATCAAAGGTGATGTAAAAAATTGATCCAAAGTTAACCACATAATATAGTTAATGATTGTTAACCAATGTAAATCAAAGTCAACCATAGTTAATCAAATGTAACCAAAGTCAGCATACAATGAACTATAATTAACCATTATGCTCTATACTCAACTAAATTCAACCATCATACTCAACCATAGTTACTTTTACGTAAAAATAGTTAATATTTGACACTCAAGTATGTTTAACCATAGTCAAACACTATCAACCATAATCAATTATAACCAACCACAGTCAAATAAATATATCCATACTCAATATAAAATAAACCATAGTTAACCATTAAGAACCATAATGAACCAAAGTCAATTATTGTCAACAATAATTATCCATAGTCAATCAAAATCAATAATAGTCAACCATCATCAACAATGATTAACCCCATCAACATGGTATACCATATTCAACTATATAATCAACCATAATTAACCATTATGATCCCTACATAACTAAATTCAACCATCATACTCAACCATAGTCACTTTTAGTTGACAATTGTTAATATTTGACACACAAACATGGTCAAACACTTTCATCTAGAATTAATTATAATCAACCAAATGTAACTATACTTACTCTATAGTTAACAATACTTAACCATTACAAATTGTAATGAACCATGTCAGTTATTGCCAATTATAGTCAACTATTGTCAACCCTATAAGCATTGTATCTTATAATCAACCATAGTTTGTCATCATTAACTATATTCAACCATCATCAACCATAGTCGAACATGGTCAACCATAGTCAACCATTGTTGATCAAATTTAAACAAATTTGGCCTATAATCAACCATAATTAACCAATATCTTCTCTTCTCGACCAAATTCAACCATCATACTAAAAAATAGACACATTTAGTGGATAATAGTTAATATTTTATACACCTAGACAAATTTAATCAACCATCACATTTATATCATAACATTTGATATAAAGGAGATGAAAAATTAATTATGTGAGAACCAACATTCAATGGTGTAAAACCAACACATACAAGAGAAACGAGACTAAGCATTCTCGCTTTTTTCTTCTTTCACGTCCTTTCAATGTATACATACAAGTGTAATAACATTTTAAATTTTGTTTTATATTTAAAACAATAAATTCAAAAGTATAGTCCTCATTTAGATAGTTAGAGTGTTGTTTTATGTGCCTATTATGGACTTTGGAAGGATGAAACTTCCTTTGGATAGTTATATCCAAACCTCCTAATGGGAAATTTGACTTTGACCACAAAATAACAATATATTAACCTTAAATAGATGCAAGGAAAGATATGGAATCTAGAACACTCATTAGGAACATCTTTTCAATGATGTTTCCATTCAAATACATTGAAATAAAGAGTTCATTTACACTACAATATTTTCAAATCTAAATTGAAGAAGTACACTCACTTAACTTTTTGGATCATCAATATTTATGTTGGTCATGGTTTCTCTTGAACTCCTTGAAAGTTTTCCAAATGTGATGACTATGGTTGTCCAAAAAAATCTGTGAATCTTAGTGGTTGTTGGATGAATAAGTGGCCATGCTTTTCATTTAAAGAGTTATAGTTTCCTTTCATTATTAAAATGACTTTATGCAATACCATTTTAGAAAATTTACCTTTCTCGTGATGGAGGAAAGTTTGGGAAGCACAGTGTATTGCATAGAATAAAACTTTTCCTTAAAGAAATATATCATATAAAGGAATTTTTGAAGCAATGTGATATGTCATGACCAAAGGCATTTTAGGTGCAATAAGCATTGTGTCACAATGAAAGGAATTTTTAGAAAGTGCAATGTGTTGCATAGAAAGCAACTTCAATGTCATGCAATTTTCCATGACAAAGGAAAATTTTTAGTGAGATATGTCACAAGGAAAGGAAATTTTTGTAAAGTGTGATGTGTCACAAAGAAAAAAATATATTCATAATGTTATATGTCATGACATATGAAAGTTTGGAACAATGCAATATGTCATAGCTAAATGCATTTTAAGTGTGATAAACACTTTGTTGTGATGAAGGAAAATTTGAGAAAGTTTGATGTGTCACATGAAAATAATCTTTGAAAGGATGTGATATGTCATAGCCAAAAGTGTTTTAGGTGTGTTATGTGCTACCATGGTGATGGGGATTTTGAGAAAGTGTCATTTGTCACATGGAAAGAAACTTTGACATGAATTGATATGTCACCACAAGGAAAATTTATGGCGATGTGGTGTGTTGCAACCAACGAACTACTATGTTTGATAAGGAAAAAGAAAGTTAATTTCTAGAAGATGTGAAAAACATTTTTCAAGCTACTATGATATGGTGCGATGCACAATGTCATAGAGATAGAAAGTATGAGGATATGTGATATGTTGCAAGTGAAGGAAAATTTATACTCTATAATTTTTTGCGACAAAGAAAAATTTTGATTTATATGATATGTCACAGCTAAAATTATATTAGTTGTGTTATGCGCACTTGTCTTTTTGTGCTCCCTTTTAAACATGTTATCATTTTGTGCTTCCTTTAAAAAATGTTGTATACTTTATATTTAGCATGGAGTATAATTTTAGTGCAGTGCATTGTGTCCCAAAGATAGAAAGTTTGAGGAGATGTGATATATCACAAGGAAGTTCTTTTCAAATTTCTCCATTTCTCTTGATAAAGGAAAGTTTGAAATTGTATGCAAGGTATCGCATGGGAAAATAAATTTGACACAATGTGATATGATGCAAGAAAGGAGTTTTGAATGGTACAATATGTTGTGTTGCATGAAATAAAAATTTTACGTAATGTGATAGGTTGCAAGAAAGGAAAGCTTTGAGTGATGTGATATGTCATCATGTTGCATGAAAAAAACTTTTACACAATGTGATATGTTGCACAAAATGAAACTTTTATGTGATGTTATATGTCATGACTAAACAAAGCTTACAACAATGTGAATTGACATAACCAAAGAAAGTTTATTATAATGTGATACATCATATGCAAACAAATTTTAATAATACACATAAGACAAAATCTTGTTGATTCAACTCTCATGTCCCACCCAAAACTATTAAAAGTCTAATACACATAAAACTAATTTTGTTTTAGTGTAATTTACAAAAAGCAATTTTTTTTTGAAAAAATTACATTGAAAGACATTTTTAAGTCATCAACATATGGCAAAGACTTTATACCAAATCTATTCTTAAATATGATACATAGAATATTGCACTAAAAGTTACTTTGCTCATAACACTACATTTTTACATTCAAAATAATTTTCACAATAACAAATCATGTCACATCTTATCCATTGTAATTTCTCAAACTTATTTCAGGTAAACAAAAACATAATCACACTATTCTTAATGTATTAAACCAATTTAAAAAATAAAACTTTTAATCTTTTCACTTTATAAAAAGGTATTTTTTACAACTTCAAAAGAAAGTACTAATTTTAGCATCTATTTACCTTAAACTTTGTATTTTCCTCTTTAACACTTAGAAACGTAACCCAAATTAGGTATGTAAGTGCAATTAAGAATGACAAGAAAAGGAATAGAAACAAAACAAAAGGCTACGCTGGGAGGTGAGTAGAAAGAAGAATAACAAAATTTGTTACATGCTTTTTCAGTGGTGTATTGCGAAAACAAATGGCCTACAACTAAATAGAAGCCGGTTCGACTCCGGGCTATTATACAATGTCTGTGTTATGACTGTTGTAAGTTACACGCTTCGCTTCCTTAACTCACTTTAGTGCTCCAAATAAAAAGTTACTCAAATCTGTCGGTCATGTTTTATTTACATCTTTACGTTGACACAATCCCAATTAATAACATTATATTTAGAAATATAATTCGCTAAAAGTAATGAGTCGTTGTAGTATAGTGGTAAGTATTCCCGCCTGTCACGCGGGTGACCCGGGTTCGATCCCCGGCAACGGCGATCACATTTTGCGTTCCTCTTGTGGGTAGTATTATGAATAATCAATCCATCTCGTAATGGTGCCCCGGGTTATAATATCATATCATTGCTTGCAACCCTTCCACCCAAGATGGAAGCGTCATTTTCGGTCGCTGGTTGGAGTCATATTAGGAGACTTGCCACTCTTCCACCCAAAATAGAAGGGTATAGGGAAGCGTCATTTTCGGTCGCCGGGTTATAATATCATATCATTGCTTGCAACCCTTCCACCCAAGATGGAAGCGTCATTTTCGGTCGCTGGTTGGAGTCATATTAGGAGACTTGCCACTCTTCCACCCAAAATAGAAGGGTATAGGGAAGCGTCATTTTCGGTCGCTGGTTGGAGTCATATTAGGAGACTTGCCACTCTTCCACCCAAAATAGAAGGGTATAGGGATTTCATTTGAGAATACTTTAACCATGTATTTTTGGCTCGCCACCCATGTATTTTAAAATAACGTGTTAAAAGAAGGAAGATGGAAAATAAAAGACTTAAAGAGTTGTTATAGTTATGAATTACTAAGGTATTTTAGGGGGTATGATTGTTTTATTCACAAATATTTAATTGGAGGGTTGGCGGAATAAGTGGATGGGTCTATTTGTAAAGCCAGAAGTCTCTATAATCCACTGAAGTGTATAGATATTTGATGATAATTTGTGATATGACAAAAGTTATAAGGTCTTCTTAGTGGAATTTCTGATGCAAAAATGAAGACCAAGGATATGTCTATCCATCGACATGGTGCTCATGATAACATGTGACAACTTTAACAACTTTGCCCAACAGTCGGTGCAGTCTAGCTGACACTCCCATGATGTGCATCTGGTACTAGAGTGGTACGTCATCAATAGTCACATATTCTGGAATGTCTCTAGTCAAGGCATCTAGGTTACGCTCCACCTCTACCATAGGGTCAACACCCTCAATGTACGGGGCATCCTCAAGGTGATGTGCCAACCTCCTGGCTATTGGAGAAACCCCTAGATGTCTCTCTAGTCCAACATCTGCAAATATCATAAGTTTTAATCTCAGTTCACATAGCCAAAAAATAAAAATAAAAAAAATTGGAAAAGCTTAAAAAATAGTTCTTTGCCTATTTCATTCCACTATGTCCTTGGTGGAAGTGGGAGATTAGGATCTCCTATGAAATTTGTCCCTACATAGGCCCAGTCATCTACCATGATGAGATGTTGTCGTAACCATACGAAAAATGTAGGTGGGAAGTGCATTTGTTGACCACCTCCATGACATGGCATCAACTATGCCCACCGTGATAATCGTGGATCCTTGGGTCTGGGAATGTCTACCTCCACTCACTGATATCTAAATTGGTCCTTCATATTGGCTAGGAGCCCCTCACTCCAATTGAATAGGATAGGGTTTTGGAATTCCACTACGTATTGAAGGTGAGATTTTCTTGCCTTGTGGAGAGCTTGTACTCTAGCCACACAAGCAATGGTAAATAGAACCGTTTTCAATGGAAGCTCCCTGATATCCTTGATGTCAATTTTCCCACTTTTGGTCTCGCGAGAACCGTGGGCACAATGCCTAGCCATCAACATATTCATGTTCTCTCCTCCTCGACAAGCACCCAATAGTTGAACTCGTTGTCCTCTCTTGGACAACCCAATAATGAAGTATATGTATGATACTTCTATTTCCACATCCTGGTCCTCTATCACGAACATTTGGCGGTCTACATCCCACCATCTCACCAAGTACTGCAATAAACCTACTTGGGCTCTGATCCGAGGGGTACAAAAGAATTTGAGCAATCCGCATTCGTGGAGAGCCCTTATGAAATATGGGTTTTGTGCTTCTTGGTGGTGTTCTATTTCATGAACTCTTTCCTTCTACTCAATAGCCATTTTTCTCCAACAAAATACCTACAAAAAATCATTAAACAAAGATTAATTAACCTTCATGGAGGAAAATTTGGAAATCAATGGGTATTTTTTGAGTTTGATTGAAAACAATTGTGGCTTGGCACCAGCAAAACTATTTATGAATTTTTCTTCATTGTCATCGCACTGGTATTTTGGAGCTCAGGGCGAACAACACAACCCCAATTGGTGAATCCCATGTCGGTCGCCCACGAACATTATTTTCTTCAAGCTCCCCTAAACACCTGCTCTATGGAAGAGAACACTTAAAAATACCATTGAAATGCAAAGGATAGATCTCTTACCTGTGACTAATGACTCGTTGAATGGTGCCCTGGTTTGATCACGCTCCTCATCTGAAGATCGAGGTAGTTTTGGGTAAAAATGCTCTCCACATTCATAAGTTACAAATGGTAAATTTATTTTTACTTTTTTAGTTTATAAAAACTTTTTAAAGTATTTTTACCTATATTATTATATTTTTCTCAAACTGGGTAATGTTTATTCACATGTGCAGCATCAACTAGTTACAAATTGGCGATAGTAATTGATTTTGGATGAACTGACGAGTTTTGTTTTATCACTTTTTCGAACTCATGAAAAATAAACGAAAATGGAACCCCTTTAGATTCATCTTTTAGCTCTTTCTCGACTCTCGAAAAAATGAAAAGATTGTCGAGCACTCCTGCTTTCGAGCTCATAAAAGTAAATGAATCGAAGTATACTCAGTATAAGTTTAACCCTTTTTTGGGCTGTGATAAACTAATTACGAAAAAGGAATACCTTAGTCAAGCATGACTAAGAGGTTATATTGGATATTGTTTTCTACCTTTTGAGTTCAAGAGACTATTTACGAAAAGGGACATCTTGAGTTTTCCTTTCCACTTCTTTTTCAATCTCCCTAAACATGAAAAATATGTTTAGTTACCCCTTTTTCAGACTCGTAAAACATAAACGACGAAGGACTTGTCACCATGAAAAGACTGAGTTACTTCTTCCTAGGGCTCGTTAAATTTACTAGGATGGTTCATTCGAAGGGTGAAATTATACGCTAAGCATATGGTATCCTCTTCAAGTTTTCGATGAAAAATAAAGAGGTACTTGCTAGAAATAGTGGGGGGAAATGGAAGGAAACACATATCATGTATTTCTTATGAAGGCAGTATGTCGCTCTTGAATATGACACTTATCTGTATCTCGTGTTGAGTTTGGAACATCCTCACTTTGTCACTTGCCTTCCTGGGTTTGGGAAATCCAGTTTCCTCTCATTCGATTATATTCTTTCCTCATCATGACCTCTAATCCTATTTTGAGTCAAATGCTGCCAAATTCCGGAGTCGTGTCACCAATGATGTTCAAGAGAAATCCCTGCTTCCAAATTCAAACCATTTATACCCTGATTTACTTTCTCTGCATCAATCCTGAATCACTCTTATCAACTCTACAAATCCTATGTTTCGTGTCGATCATGGGGGAAATATTATGGCCCTCTGGTGATGGATCACTTCCTGTCGACTCTATCTCACTATCTAGGAAGATGATCTAGAAACCCCCTTTATGTACCTTGGAGCTTGCATGCCTCAATGGCAGGTTCTCTGCATTCAACGATAGGTTCACGTCATTGGACTTTGATCAAATGATTTTGCGATTGTTCGGCTTCAACCCCGTTGTTCACACTTGTATATTGTGTTGTTGTACCTTGAGAGACACCATCCTTATTGGTGGTTTCTCTCGTGCATGTTAACGGTTTACATCATTGATCGGTAATCAGGTAGTTTCTACCATGTTCGAATTCAACACCTATTCACATGGTCATATTCATACTTTGGATGGGTCGAGATAAATGCGAAGACCTCGGGTTCCCTTTGATAAATCCAGGTTGCATGGATTTATTCATGATTGTACACATGATCCTTTCTAGTCGGATGGTTGCGCCCATGCCATGGAGTCATGTCTTCATATATTTGTGATCCTTTTCAGTCATATGGTTGCATCCATGTCGTGGATCCATGTATTGTTAGATGCCTATTTATAGATGTATTGCTAGTAATACTTACATCAGAGATGTCATATATATTGTATCATGTTTTATTTGCAAGTCTCCTAATGGTGGTTCTCTAAATTCCTTGTCTTTACTTGTAAAGTACTTCATCCATCACTTCCCATTCCAACTTCATGCTTTAGGGGGCATCTGTATACAATGTTTTGTCACACTCCACTTTGTGTCGTCATGCCACCAGTGTCGCAAAATTTGTTCTCCATCAAACATGCCTATAATATCCCTGAAGAAGTGAAAATTTCAAGAATACTTGATTTAAAAAGATTCTAAAAAGCTTGGAAAAAACTTGTTTTACAAGCCTAGCGCGATATGCACTATTGATGACCCGCACTTGTCACTTTTTTCAAAATATGTGTCTAGAACTAGTGGCGCGACCTTTGTCAGCAAAATCCGCACTACTCCTCTTTAGGATTTCTTTTTTTAAATGGAGGAGAAGCTTCCCTTTCTAGAAGCCTCAAGAATAGAGACATGGTTTCAGGTTATTGATGATAGGAGCAAGACCTACTTTTCATGGCCATGGATCCTCCTTCCATGGATATTTCCCTTAATATGTGGACCTCCTTCCACCTTTTATGGATCCTCAAATCCCTCTCCTTCCCTATAAATGAAACCCCTACCATCCACTAATGGTTGGTTTCCATCCTATGAGCTGAAGGAGGCGTCCAACATTAAGGCTTTTGGTTGTATTTCTCCCTTTATCATTCTATTAATAATACATTATGTGTTTCCTTTCCATAAATGTGTCTATTATTGCATATTTATTGTAGTGCTCCTTGATCTACTACATAGCTTATACTAGATATTTTTATTCTTTGTATTTGTTTATTGTCATCTTCATTGCAGGAATTTGTATTCATCGACGAAGAGGATATCGTGAGCATGAAAGAAAAAGAAGCAATGCTGACACCAAAGGCAGGAATTAGCATTAGAAAGAGGTAGGACATCTATCCTCCTTCATGTTTTTTCTAGCATAAGTTAGGAAGGTTGCATATATTTGTCTCGTTTGTTGCTAGATCCTCTCATTGGGACTAGAGGGGTCACTTCTATCCGCATAAGGGATTTCCTACACAATATTAGGGTTTGTTGGCTTCTTGATGGATTTCTTGGAAAAATATCAAATCCTGTTGACCTGTAAGACCGAACTGATCCTTTCCTTCTAAGGAATATTTTTGGACAACCCCTCCAACATGTCCTCATACCAGAGACCTGCCTACAACTTCGACATTGTAACCTACAATGTGACAAATTCCATCTCACGTTGTAATTCGTTGCGCATAACTCTGATTCACTGACTTCCAAAGTAGCTCAGACACGCTCCGATACCATCTTGAATTTCCATGATATTGGGTCTAGGTTAGAGTCTTAAAATAACTGACACTATCAAACCAAGAATCTCAACCAAAACTACTTTGCACAACGGAAAATATAAAGCAGTAAATCACACATGCACAATTATACACAAATTTAACAAAATTGTACAATAATGTACAACCCAATCTTCGTTATATTAAACCAAATTTGAATAATACAACAGTCTATGGTATATAAGATACAATGACAAACTTCTTTTCAGCTTCGATATCATATCTTGTCCTGTTAGTTCTTCGCTTTCGTACTACTCATTAGTTGCCCCTTAGGCCTTCAAAGGACAACACATCGAGAATCCAGGAGGGCTGCCACCTAACATTGTTTCAAGTCACTTCTATACCATCTACACGGGTTGATCCAATCTACTCTTTGGGTAGGCCTAATCCTAAGATACAATCTGCTAGGATAGCAGTCACCTTTGTCCATCAAGGCACTACACTTTGGCACCAATATTCACCCAACCTTCATTTCCTCTTCACCACTTCAAGATAGCTTATCTAGGGCTACTTTGGGTTGTCAACATGTTGCTGTCCACTAGACCAATGAAATTCAATAATAAAGTACAATATCTTCACTGATGAAGGCTTATGATCACCCAATCAAGCCTCCAAATTGGCTCCCACAAGCTGCTAGAAAACCGATCCAAATCTGATCCTAAAACCTGGATCCAACACACATCAAAATTGTTGTCTCAAGCATGCAATATTGTTGTTATGACTGTGACTAGTTAGGGAAACCTGAACTGCTGCAACAACCCCTAAATAATCACTAAAACAACCCTCATTGGTTGCGTCCTACCCTTGGAGAATTGTTGGCTCCCTTGGTTATTATTATGGGCACAGACAACCATCAATACACCCTATGTTGCCCTCAAATAATTAGGTAGGGATGGCGGACTACCCGCAAAAATATACGCTCCACATTCCCAAGAGTTCTACACCCAAGAACACCCAAAAACAGGTTTAAACAACCTTCCCTTGACTCGAACCTCTAGGGAGCTACCTTAGCCTCCATTAAAGCAAACTCAACCCTCCAAAAGGCCTCTGAAACAAACCTCTATTACCACGATGTTCAATGCTACTTTGTTGTAGCTAAGACAAAGCTTTCCTTGCCTCTAATGAGTTCATTTTCTCCTTGTGTCTTGCACTTTTTGATGCCTTTTAACACCCTCATCCACCTTGTATATATACCATACATAAGGGCCCCAAAACATCACATTTTAGGGGTTGCCAACTGTCACATGCCTAAAAACACTAGGTCGACCTTGACACTTGTGGTGTCAACCTCAAAATACCTTAAGAAATTCACATATCCACTTCTACAACTCAGAATCAGATGATTCTCATTGCATTAGATTCTTCTTAGTGAGAGATATCATCCTCATTCATCACATGTAGAAATATACTCATGCACATTCCCCAAAACACGATTGGTGCAAAACCCCATGTTTGGGTTCCAATCCCGCAAGTGACTCTTGTGGCACTTTTCCTTCCAAACCTTGAACCCTAGGGCTTGGAGTACCCCCCAAGCTACTCAAAAATCAACATTTGTGGAGACTAAACCCCACATAAACCAATTAATATATCATTATATAGATTGAATATTAATAACTATGATTACTAAATTATTTATTTTAACATGATATTTAAAAATAATAATTTTAGATTAATGGAACTACAAATATTATATATTAATGTTGTATAATTTTATTATAATATAGGTATTTGAATATTTTTTATCCATTGTTACATGTTTTTTTGTAAATTGAGGAATTTTATATTAAACAAAAAAATAATGTTTACCATGGAAATTCAAAATGATCCCTTAGGAAGTTCACTATAGCAGTCACCATTGACAAGCCTTAGACCAAACTGAAAATGAACAGAGGGACCAAAAGCGCCAAGACAAAAGAATCCATGAGTCCATGCAAACACCATTACAAAATCCATACAACAGCAATACAAACTCCATTACAAATGCCAAGTTCCAAATACAAACTGCATTACCTCGCTATCTCAGCCAATAATTCATTGAAAATAAATTGCATCAGAACTAAGTCAAAATTAAGAGATCCAAATACCATCGTTGCATCACTCTTACACAACATGAATTCGACATGATTTCACCATATGACAACCAGTAATTAACATAGGCCGCCAAAATGATTTACCAACCAAGAAGTCCAGAAAAGAAAATCAAGACTTGAAACAGAAGATTCACCAGTATCATAGCACTACAGTGATCATCATAAGCACCAGACTTATAAACTCCTCCAACCTAAACAAAAACCTTGCATTGAATTCCAGACAACATGAACAAGATTTTCCTTTAAGCTCACCCAACGCTTTTCCACACTAGCCATTCATTAAAAAAAAAAAAATTCTTGGCTCTTATGCACTTGAACCTGGGGGATTTGAAAGATCTCCAATCACATAGTCACTCACAATATAGCCATCTACACAAGCCAAAAAAGAGTCCAAGTTATATAGGAAAAATCATTGATTGTGAAGCATTCATTTGACATCCTCCAAGGAGGACAATAAATTATAGTTCTTCGCATGCTTCTCTTTGAGAAATAGACTTAACAGGGCGAGAATTTGTTGATGCAAAGCTATTGGAGAAAGAAACTATTTGTTCCTGCACTTGCAGAGGCTTGAACCACTATTCCTCTTCGAAACCACATCAGGAAACTTTGAATCTGAATGAAATTTCCATTCCTTCACATGTAGAGAGTCTAACTCAGTGATTTCCTTGTGCAATTATGGATGAATAACATTGAAATATGAAGCTACAAAATCATAGGAAAAGGGCCTGGCCCTTCTCTATCCCATAGAAACATGAATACCTCCTCCCCATCTAGAATTCATCCATTTTCTAGGAGGCATAACTGAATATATAAAGGAAATTGAATACAACCTCGACCTGCAAAACAAGAGAGGGAGTGAGACACACCAGTTTGACACCCTAGACCTAAAAACACCAAATTGTATCCCAAAATCCTTTCAATTACATGGGATCTATCCAGAAAGATAGGAGGAATATATGAATATTCTCCTCCTTCAACACACACCTTAGAACCTAACACCATGAAACATGCCACTCTACTAATATATGACTGAATATCCCATACATAAAATTCACGATAAACTAACCCAAATATGAAATAATGACCCAAAAATTTTACATAGAAATCCACATAAGAAGATCAACCTAAGCTCAAAACCTCTAAAACTATATGACTTAGAACATAACCAACTAATAGACACTGAAAAAAAGACCATGGATTTGAAACAATCAACCAACCTCTAAAAGAAGACAAGATACACATAATAACCAAAAGGCAGACTAACAACAACATAAAAAACCTCAGGAATAGAAAAAACTAACCATGCATACATCTGAAGAAAAATAATTTAGAAAGAAAACTTATGGAAATAAATAAGAACCTAACCAAAATAAAACTGGGTCTGGAACATTAACCAAATCCATCGTAATTGAGACTCCAGTAAGCCAAAGTCACCTTATTCATTGAACAAAATAAGATATAGGAAAGGGAGGACGAGGTCTGACCCTCACCTCCACCACAAAAGATTCCTACAAACAACAAAAATACCAAAAACCAAGACAAATATACAAATCTTCCCTCCATGCCATCTTTCCTCTTGCATGCATCCTCAAACATACTCATTTTGTGCCCCTTCAAGCCATTAATGCAAAGTGGAATTGGGAGGAGGCAGAAAAAACTCTCAATTTCCATCACTTCAAAAATTGAAATGACTACCACACCCATTAAGGACAAACACATCCTTCTCCATCAAAGTATGCAGTGGCTCAACCAAAACAAACACTAAAGAGAGATGCCATATCTCATCTAACTCCATATTATGTGATTAACATCCTAAATTTTCCATAAAATAAAAGACCATGTTACCTGATATTCTAGAATGGAGAACTATGACATTAGTATTCAAATTTTGTAAGTAATCCACATACATTCTTCTTGATACCTTCTAGATTCCAACATTTTTCCAATTTTCAAGGGGGTTGACCATTTATCAATTGTTGAGCACAAACAATAGAAATATAGGAGTCACCTACTATTTGTAATATGTGATAACCTAATCCAGATTTATGCAGGAATGCAATAAAATAAATAAATAAACATAAGTGCAGAGATGCAGGAGAAAATATACTTCATTTCATTAATATCAAATAACTGAAATAAGCTTATAGACATAATGGAAATAAACTAGCTCGGGCAATGGTAGTTTATCTCTAAGAAGAGATGTGACATATACATGCCTCTAAACTATGTTACAATGAGGCTCCAGGGAAATTTTATTATTGAACAACATGGAACACCCTAAACAACCAAAACCCTAACCCCATGAGATGGAACGCCAAGAGTTTGTTGGCACCATTGGGGTTATTTGGGCAGCCAACATCTTGGGGTCGTAACTTGGTCATATTATCTCCATTTGGCACATACAATATATCGTTAGAAATATATCTTTGAGTAATACAGGTTTTTCCATAGACCTGTAGCCATAGGCATGGATAAGGGCCTATTGTGGACCTCAAAAAAACGACGTTTGTGGGGTCAAAACTGCTCTAAAAGTTTAGGACCCGAAAAACTGCTAAAAATAGTAAATGTTGCTATAAACAAGGAAAATGATGAAACTGATTAGAGGTCTAGGTGGGTGGAAACCAATATCCACATGGATCATCCCTCCCCCCTTACGAAGAAATGGTCCCCATTGCATGCAGATCCTCCATGAGGTGAGGAAATTTCTATTGAATCTGGTCCTCGGTGAACCACTTGCCCTAGTGAAGGAGTTGGCCTGCTGTGAAAAATAAATATAGTTGTATCCTTTGCTGGAAGGTGTTATTTTTCATGACAAATCATTTATGGCCTGTTCCATGCAGTCTGGGTTTAACTCTGTTGGTGTGAGTTGTTCTACAATGTCATATGTCTCCAACAATGTTGGAAAATAGGGCCGAAGGCGGTCCACATTGAACATTGGGTGCATACTAAGGAATGGTGGAACACATAGCTCAAAGGAATTGTCCCCTACATCCTTGGTGATGGTATATGTCTCATATCAGAGCGAGCGAAGCTTGCAGTGTGACCCAATGAGGAACTCCTTCTACAAATGTAGCCAAAATTTGTTTCCCACCTAGAACTTGTGTGGCACCCGATGTTGATTATTTCATTGCTTGTACTTAGCATTAGCTATGTCCAATATGTCATGGACCTATTGGAGAATGTGTTGAATGTGCTCAATGAAGTTGTTTTCCTTATCGACTTCAGACTGGACATGAGTCGAATATGATTGAGTAACTACAAATGGTATGGCCGCATCAATGGGACATAGTGGATGGAATCCCAAGCCCACCTGAAAGGGAATGTTGCCAATTGAGCTATGGAGAGCCCAGTTATGGTTGTGTTGGACATAGGGGAGGATTCCATTCCATGTGTGCGGATGCTTCAAGTTGTACATGCACAAAAAGTGTACAATCATCCTGTTGACGACCAATGTTCGACCATCAGTTTCGGGGTGGAAAGTTGTGGACTTAGTGAGCTTGATGTCCAACATCGACCATATACTTGACCAAAATGTAATGAGGAACCTTATGTCTCGATCTGAGATAATGAACTGTGGGATCCCAAAGTGTACCCACACTCACTCAAATAAGAGTTTAACAATGTATTTTGCTATGCTATTCTTCTTGCAGGCCGATATAATGGCCATCTTAGAGAATTTGTTAATGACCACAAAAACACAGTCGTTGCCATGATTATTAGAAGGAAGTTCTGACATGTAATCCATGGAGATGGATTCCCAAGACCGCTCAGGGTAGGCAACGAAGTATATAGTCCTTGCTTCTTGATGGTCTGTTTGGAAATGACACAGGCATTGTAGTATTTGATATACTTCCCGAAATTATGTCGAATGTTAGGCCAATAGAAATACTTCTGTAGTACTGCCACTATTTTATCGACTCCAAAATTTCCAGCGACCTGACTATAGTGCACTTCTCAAATCATCTTGGAACGCTCGCTTGAAGGAACACAAAGGTGTCCCAAGTGGCATAACAGTGCATCCTGGAGGTGAAAATTTGGAATTTTCTTACCCTCAAGGAGCGTCTGGTATGTGTTGCCGAATTCTGGATCACTTTTGTAGAGACGTGTCCTACCCTAATTCTCTTTCCTGCAAGAGTCGAGCACAGTGTTTAAAACCACAATCGACAATCGGTTGAGGCAGTTTGCAACATTATTCATGTTGCCCTTCTTGCACATGACGTTCAAATGGAACTATTGCAATTATGTGCCCCATTTTTTATGGAGATCATTCTACGACTTCCCTTGTATTTGTATTAACTGTAAGGGTTCATGATATATGTAGATGACTATTTCCTTCCCCAAAATGTAATGCTTCCATTGTCGGCAGGCCTGCACAATGGAATACATCGCTTTGTCATAGGTGGGATACTTTCAGACTGTTTCTGAAAGTGTCTCGTTGTGATATGCCACTGGATTCCCCTTATGAGTAAGTATTGCCCCACTAGCATAGTTGGAGGCATTTGTCTCGATCTCAAATGGTTTTTGCAAGTTTGGTAATGTGCGCATTGGTGCATAGCAGAAGCAATGCTTCAACTCTGTGAATGCCTTCTGTTTAGATTCAGACCAAAATAATTTTTCTTTCACTCCTCCCTTGGCAACTTGACTCAAAGGCCAAAGTCAAAGTCCAAATGATATGAGAGAACCCCAACACGAACCTGTAATAGAAATTGGAAAGACTCAGAAAGTTGCAGAGCTCTGTAAGAGTGGTTGGGTCCGCATGCACCCACCGCTCATCAATAATGTACCCCATATATTGAACTTAGGTCATGAAAAAAATGCATTTCTCCAAATTGGCACACAACTTGTGTTGTCACAGGGTTTGGAGGACCTATGGAATGTGGTGGAGGTGCTCTTCCCAACTCTGGCTGAAGATCAAGATGCCATCCAAATACAACACCATGAATGATTTAATGAATGGTAGCAATATGTCATCCATCATCCTTATGAAGGTTGTGGGAGCATCCATCAACACGAAAGGTATGACCAACCATTCAAAGAGGCCCTCCTTGTCTTTGAAGGAAATATTCCACACATTAGAGGGTTTGATTGGTAGCTGGTGATACCCGAACTTCAAGTAAATCTTTTTGAAATATTCCCCTCCCTTGAGTTGGTCCATAAGGTCATCAATTCATGGGATCAGATATCTATATCGGACAATGATATTTTTCAACACTTGATAGTCAATACAGAGTCTCCAAGTCCCATCCTTCTTCTGCACCAACATGATCATAGGGAAATGAACTCGGCCAGATGTGACCTTTCTACAACGAATCTGAAATCTGCCTCTTGATTATTGTCATTCTCCAAAACAGAGCGTTGATAGATTAGTCCATTGGGTAGTGGTACACTTGGGGTCATATTGATGGAGTTCTTGATTTGATAGTGCAGGAACCCCTACAAGTGAGGTGAAGATGTCCCCATACTCCTCCACAACCTTGTCCATATATTTTTTCCATGTGGATGAGCCTTATCTAGAGGTCATGGCCATAATTTTCTTCTTTCCCAAAGGGTGTATCATAAGGAAAACAAATTTCCCCATTTGGAAAATGAGCTTACTGCACTGCTTCATAGTGATCAAAGAAATGGCGGTAGGCAGTGCTACCTCTAGTATCATGTACAAATTATTACCCAAAGTAACAATAAGAGCGCGAGGCCGAGACTCATACACATAATGTTTATTCCACAAGTATGGTTGGATGAATAATACATCACAAACTTCAAGAGGATCAAAATCACATAATACCTCATCTGTGAAGGGATTGATGTTGTTGGTAAGGCGACACCGTTGGTTGACGCGAAGATCCCGTCCTTGGTGAAGCCACCCGATGGTGTATGGTTGTGGGTGTGTTGTGATCGATAGGCCCATATTCTTCATGAATTCTACTGAAATGAGGTTATTTTGGCTCCCACTGTTGACAATGAGTTGTTGTGGGGAACCCTTTGCCCACATCTGGGAATGGAATATGTGCTCTCCCTCCTCTGGATCTTCAGGTTTTTCTTTTTGGACCTTGGTGGTGGCAACGGTGGCACCGGGCTCTGCATCAATAATCTACTTCCCTTTTTCATTCCCCTTGTGGGGTTCTGGCTCACAGTCAGGACATGTATCTTATTCGGAAGCCTTCATCTCGATGACCAGTGACTTCTTGGCCCAGCACTCGCTTGTGTTGTGAGTGGAGATCTTATGGAACTCACACCACTTTCCACTGTCCTTCTTTGGCTTCTCAGTGTTTTTATTCACTTGTGGATTTGATGGGTTGTCTCGGGCTGCCATGCCTTGGCCTTGTCCTTTTTTCTATGGTTTGGGGGGTGTCTTTCCCTTGTTTATGATTCACAGATCCAAATTCTTCCTTCTTTTGTTTTAATTTCTGCTCAATATTGGCAACATATTGGTATGCTGCTCCAAGCAGGGAGATTTTTAGGAACTCCATTTCCTCCTGGATGTATCTATGAAAACAACTGTAGTACTTAAGCACAAAATTTTTCTCTAAATCTTTGATACTAAACTTTGTGCACAGGGTATGGAACAAATTCATTAGTTCATGCACATCTCAATCCCTTTGTTTCCACAACGTATTCCATTGTATGTACCTATACTCATAGCTCCCCACAGGGTAGTATTGTTCCTTGATGGCATCTCAAAAATTATTCCAAGTGGTTGCAACCGAGAATAAGGACGATTCCCCCTTGTCCTTGACATGGGGGTTATCTTTGAGGAGTGAAAAAGTAATATTTTCCAGATTGGAAAAGTCATGAACTGAAAAATATCCTTCTAAAAGATTCAACCATCTATCTATGGTGTATGCAACTATTTGGCCCTAAAATATGGGAATGTCGAATTTAACGTGCACCTTAAAAGGAGTGGCGCTTCTAGAGTGGATGTCGGATGAAGATGCATCATCGGTAGGTAGTCATCGAAGGATCTGGGAAAAGTTATCCATCATCATGCTTCTATGTTTCTTGAGGGCCTCCTTGATCGATATTTTGGTAGGATCTCATGCTCCCTTGTATTTATTTAACTCTGCCATGGAAGGTCGTTGGGGTTTGCAAGGCTGATCTTGCAAAGGTTCAACCAGATCGAGCCCTAACTCCTTATACCCCGATCTCGTTGGGGGACATGAAAATAAAGATCGAGAAAGAGAAGACCGCTCTAATACCACTGATCCAAATTTATGTAGGAATGTAATAAAACACATAAATATGCATAAACCCAGAGATGTAGGAAAAAATATACTTCATTTCATTGATATCAAATAACTGAAATAAGCTTACAGACAAAATGGAAATAAACTTGCTCAGGCGATGGTAGCTTATCTCTGAGAAGAGATGTGGTGGCTACATGCCTCTGAAATGTGTTACAATGAGGCTCAAGGGCCTTTTTACTACTGAACAACACGAGAAAACCATAAACAACCAAAACCCTAACCTCGGGAGATGGAACACCAAGATTTTGTGGGCCCCGTTGGGGTTAGTTGGGCAACCAAATTCCTAGGGTCGTAACTGGGTCATATTATCTTCGTTTGGCACATGCAATATATCGTCGGTAATATCTCTATGACTACTATAGGTTTTTTTGTAGGCCCGTCCAAAGTTATGAGCCTACTGCGGACCTAAAAAACTACCATTTAGGGAATCAAACCTGCTCCAAAATTTTAGGACCCAAAAGGATACTAATAATAGTAAATGTTGCTATAAACAAGGAAACTTATGAAACTAAATGGAGGTCTAGATGGGTGGCCACCAATATCTACCTAGATCATAACCTTCTCTAATAGCTATTTGAGAACCTATTTATAGCTCTTGAAACTTTGCTACATTATTTCTTGTAAATTCACAACTTTGAGAAAATACCCTTAAAGTTAAGGAGTATAATCTTTGAAAACAACTTTGAAGCCAACAAGCCTTGTATTTCCTTTCTTCACCACATCAAATTTTAATTGTAAAAATATGTGCGGAGGTGGAGAAAAATCACAACACAATGAAGACCTCATACTCCTAGACGACTCCTTACAAGTGAAACACATATCCTAGGCCATGTCTAATCTGTACATAATCACAACCTCCATATTGTCCACCTTCCATTCTTTCAATGACCAAGATATTGATAAAACTATTTCCTTGATATTCTAAATAATGATTTGTTTAAGTGCATATGGATTCCCTTTTTTTCTCTAAAAGTTTGAGCATTTTTCTACTTCCACAAAATCCACAGAATGAATCTTCCCACCAAAATCCATGTCCTATTTACAATGGGGTTCGAGAACAAAGAGAAGTTCCATTAACTCAAGTAAGACACTATGTTTTCTCTTTTACGACCAGCTTGTCCAAAGATGTATTGAAGAAGATACCAAATATCTTCTGCAAACGGACAAGAATTTAACAAATTCTCCATAGTCTCTTTCACCTCATTGAAAAGAAAACATAATGAAGGAATTTCAAAACCTTTCTTATGAATACAATCCCAAGTAATAATTCTACACCTCCCAACCAATGAAAGGAAAATAGACACTTCAAGCTAGAGCTTTTCAAACTAAATCTTACACCAGAATGAGACTTGTTAACTAATATGGAAAAAGGGAGAAAAAATGAGAGATATCACCTAGTAAATCCATTGCTAGGGGAGTCCAAACACATCCAAGACCTGCAATAGATAATTCTAACTTAACCTATCATGCACCTTCAATAAATAAATTTTAATTGTCATACATGACTTATTTTGACTCTTCAACGAATGAATAATATCATTAGTAATAATCCCATCCGATATCTGATGACCCTCTACGAACCCTATTTTTTCAAGTGATATTAGTTCCTTCAATAAAGGCTTCAAGGTATTAAGAAATATAGAGGAATGATCTTGTAAATCATATTTCATAATTCAATGGTACAAAAACCACTGGGATATTCAAATTTCCCAGACTTTGGGGCCAAGGAAATAAAAGTAGCATTCAAAACCAACCACATTGACTGAGACTTCCCATATTATTCAACAACCTCAAGAATTTACGTGCTTAAATAACTCCAACACACCTTATATAAATCCAAAGTAAATCCATCTGGACCTGGTGCTTTATTTTTTGGCATAACCACTATAACCTCCTCAACTTATTGGTTCCATATCTCTCTCATCAAATCATTGTTCTTATCTCTACTCACAAGATTTGGGATACAAGCTATAATATTATTAATATATGATAATTTGTTGATAGTGTTGGCAATATGATGCAGAGTGTTGTCCTTGATGGCAACCCACTGAATGAAGATGAAGACATGAGACTGTTGACATGTGTTGTCCTTGATGAAAAACCACCTGATGAAGTTATTCTTGACTTGATGGACTTGGTAAATGATGTAAATCTGATATGAAATGATGTTTGTTAGCAATATGATGCTGAGTGTTGTCCTTGAATGGCAACTTACCTGATGAAGTTGTCCTTGATATAATATGTCTTGATGAACCTGTTTAAAGATGTAAATCTGATGTATCTACAGAGAGTACAGAAGGCAATGAAGAAAGGAATTCAATATGTGCTAGATCTATGATGAAAAGAGTATGTCTCAAGGCATACGCGGATTTTCCTAGGAGAAGTCGCGTATGCACGCGGTAAAGTACGTTCCAAGTCGCGTATGGGAAAAAGCGCTCATAAAGTGCAAAACCAGGGGTAACCACCATGGTATTGACCCATTGTATTGGGTAATGATTCGTCTAAATGACCCCGTCCAGGAATACCATCGGAAGTAATGTAGTTTTGGGCTCATGGTATTGTTTTGGCTCATGGCATTGAAAAAGGGGCTCATGGTATTGAAAAAGGGTAAACCTATATAAGGAGAAGAAATTCATTGTTCAAATCATGAGTGTGGGTGCAAGATGTCTGAGCTTGAATGAATACTTCTGCGACGAAGTATATACGTGTGGAAAAGGGTAAAACTTAATTGATAGATGCGAATCTATGATGCGCCTATGAAGAAATGATGAAGCGGAATATCTAGATCTGGAATGTATATGTATCTTGCTATATTTGTTTATGGAAGGCACGGATGCGGATGAAGTAGTATTTTAATGCAATAATGCAGTAAAGAGGTAAAAGCGAACTAAACCATCTGATGCGAAGAAGTATCTTGCTCTATAATGGTTGAAGATCTATACGCTAGTTGCTTGTAGTACGTATATGCGGCTTATTTGAAGAGAAAGCGCGTATGCGTAAATGAAATGAGCTACGTAATATGTACGACCCTGCAGTTTATGTGAAGGGAAGCGCGTATATACGCGACATTAGTGAAGGGAAAGCGCGTATGCAAACTAGGGTTTGCTGAAGTCTATGGTAAGAAATGTCTGATCTGTTCTGATGGTTTACTGATATCTGTCAGTGAGTTATATGTATTTGTTTCATGGTTGAATGTGCTTAAATGTATGGAGTGGGTCCAGTCTGAAAATATGATGAAACGTGGCCTGCAAGTGGTGTCCTAAAGGAAGCTTTGGATCCAGTGTGAAAATTGATGAAACGTGGTCCATAGAGGTGCTGAGGGTTGTAGCCTTCAGTCAGGGGGTTGTAGCTCCCTTCCGGGTGAGGCTGGTAAATGACGCCTCACTTGAGATCGGGGGTTGAGACTCCTTCCAGTGAAGATAAATGAGATCGGGGTTGTATCTCCTTCCGGGAAGGTGAGTAAAAGCGAGTCGAGAGGTTGGAGCTCTCACCGGGAGAGGCTGGTAAACGAGCGCAGGTGGGTGCCTGCGTGCTGGTAGGAGGCTGCGCCAGCACATATGTTGTAAGATGTTTTCTCTATAATAAAATATTGAAGGCTGAGCAACTGCAGCGGTGGTTTTCTCCCGACTTGGGTTTCCACCTAAAATCTTGGTGTTCATGTGTGATGCTTATGTGTGATGGTTTATTTTGTTCTTACTGCACATGTTTACTGTTTATAGAACATCTAATGAATGAATGATGGAATGATATAACTGAAGAACTAATGCCATAATTAGATCTCTGTGTATACGCGAGTTTTATGAAGGATATCCGCGTGTATACACTAGTTGGCTTCATCAAAGTAGCGTATGGGTTTTAGAGCATGAAAAAGTAAAAGTTTTGAATATGTAGTAAATACTGATTCACCCCCCCCTCTCAGTATTTTTCCCAACAATTGGTATCAGAGCGAGGTCCTTCTGCAGAAGCTTGATCGCTTGAAGGAGATCCGTCGCAATGGGAAAGAAGCAAAAGAAGAAGGTTACTCAAGGAAAGGAGAAGCCTCGGAAATCATGTATAGTAGAAATTGAAGGAGATGAAACAGGTATTAATCGTTGTTCTTGTATTTTACTTAACTGTATATGCAAAGATTATGATAGTAAAAGTTACAGTATGGATCTAGAAGAAGCTGTCAAGATTAAAGATGAAAAAGATTCTGACCAAGCTCTACAAGTGCTCATGGAAAAGAAGCAAAAGAAGAAGGTTGCTCGAAGCAAGGAGATGTCTCAGAAAACCTGTATAGCAGAAATTGAAGAAGATGAATCAGATAGTGATTGGGGTCCTAGTAATCTTCTTTGTGCAAACAATGGTACAGATAGTGAAAGTAATGCTGTGGACCTAGAATAAGTTATCAAAGATCAAAAAAGAATATTTAATGAGAAGGAATCTGCCTCCAAAGCTTTGATCTTTAGACTGAAAGGGATGTTCGATGATGTATACAATCGAAGTAAAGGACTTGAAGCTGAAATCATCTCTCTTAGGGAAGATCCGAAAATATCAAAGAAGAAGATTGCAGAACTTGAAGCAGAAATCATTTCCCTCAAAGAAGATCTGGATAAATCAAATAAGAAGAATGCAGAACTTGAAGCAGAAAACATATCTCTGAAAGTAAATCTCGAAGCATCAAATAAGAAGAATGAAGAACCTATGTCATTTGAAAAGGAAGGCCTTGAAGCAGAAATCATCTCTCTCAAAGAAGATCTGGAAAAATCAAATAAGAAGAATGAAGAGCTGCAACAAACATGTGAAGAAAATGAAAATTGGTTGAAAGAAGAGATTCTAAATTTGAAAGATCAAGTAGAAGATGGAAGAAGGAAAGAAGACAGCATGACAAAGCAGTGTCAAGCCTTGGAGGTTGAGGTAAACATTCTCAAAGGTAAATTAGAAGAAAAGGTTAAACTTTTGAGGTTTCAAGATAGTTCTAATATTTTGGACAATATTCTGAGTAATCAAAGGTCTCCTGCTATCAAACTTGGTCTTGGCTTCCATGAAACTGTTAAAGGAGAATCTAGCTCACAAGGAAGTGCTAAAAATTCAGAGGATGACAATGAAAAACCTGAAGTGTTGAAAGAGACAAAAGATCAACCAACAATCATGAATTCTCAAAGGAATTCATTCAAGAACGTTGAATGTTTTAAATGTCATAATTATGGGCATGTTGCAGCTAATTGCAGGAGCAGATCATTTCAGCCTCAAACTAACAGATCCTACATAGAAAGGTACTTTGGTTTCTTCAAGGGATATTGTTTTTCATGCAACAAGTATGGACATAAAGCAGCTGATTGTAAAAAGAGGAAGATTAGCAATACTCATTATGATTCTTATGCTTATCTCTCTGGACACATGAGATGTTATTCTTGTAACAAGTATGGACATGTAGAAAAGGAATGCAGGTTGAACAGATCTGAGAAAGTGGACAATTTTCAGCACACAGTTAGGAAGTTCAAGCAAATTTGGAAAAATAAGGAGGACCAATCAGAAACGTAGGGAATTCTGACCCTACTACAGTCATCCGCTTCTGAAGCTTACTTATCTTATTGACTGCAGGAATGATGTGGGATACATTATGAGATTTAGTAATGTATCGTCACAGGGGGAGCAATGTATGATAACTCTCATGGTTGATTTGATTGCTCTGGTTATATTTATTTCTGACAGCGCATCTGATGTGGAAAAGACAGGTACAGGAAGTACAAGTTCAGGGGGAGATGAAGGAATGGGATAAATTTCTATGCTTCACTTTCCATACGCGGGTTCTATGAACAAAAGTCGCGTATACACGCGAGTTCCAGCAGACACAGTCGCGTATGCATTGATGATAAGAGAATTTATATGATAGCTGAAGATCTGGAATAGAGGTTCAGGGGGAGCATCAGTCTGACTGTTAATAACTGTTTTATTGACTCTGTATCAACTTAATTTCTCAGTTTTAAATAATGATGATATGATACTTTGTTACTTAAGTTGAAGATTATGGATGAGTCCTGAAGAGTATTCGTTGCTGAGATGAAAATCTTATAATTCAGAGATAAGGTCAGATCATACAGAGATTGTTGCTGATGACTTGCTGATGAAGGTGTTCAGGTTGCGAAAGTTAAGGAGAAGCACTGGTTCAGGGGGAGCAGCAGGTTGAATACTAATGATTGCATTGTTGGCAGTATGACTGCTTATTCTTTGGTTTTTGTGATACTCATGCTCAAAGGATGACCTGGTACATGATTTATTCTGATGATATTTTGAGCCTTGTTTGGTAAAAAGTATCTTTTGTACTCACACATGGATGAGTTGGAAGTCTTATGATTTAGAGATAAGAATAGATCATGCAGAACTTGTTACTATGGTTGAGATCTTTTGCCTTCATATGTTACTTCATGTTAAATCTTGAAGATCTTGATGATATTGGACCACATGGATGATTGACACATATTTGAAGATGCTGTTCTGGTATGATGATCTCTCTTGGAAAGATTGTATTGATGCTGCAAAGAATCTGAAGGCTTGGTTACTAATGAGCTTATGCTACAACCGTTGGATGACGCTTGAAGACACAACTACATTGTTCTATCTATCTGTATTCCAGGAAAGCATTCAAATATCTCAGAAAGAAGCTGAACACTGTCTTTTTTTCTCACAGAGGATCAGATCTGGTTAAAATATAGAAGATGGTATTGGATACCCGGGTTTCATGAAACACAGTCGCGTATATACGCGAGTTCATGCACAGAAAATCGCGTATGTCTGATTGTTGACATGTTTCTGTTTGGAGTCAGGTCTCTTCAGCACATCTATAGTGCTGTTTGGTATCTCTGATACTGTTTGGTATCTCTGGTGATGTTTCAGTTCTCATAATTCTATTTCTAATGTTTTCATAAAGATGCCTTGATGATTTGTTGGTAAAAGTGTTCAGGATGCACAAACTAAGGGGTAGCCTTAGTCATATGGAAAGGTTGCTTGGATGCACAGTTTCAGGGGGAGCATTAGCTTTGCTGAGTATAATGCATTGTTGGCATTATGATGGTTCTGAAAAATGTTCTCTTTCTTAAGGACTTTCTGGTGTCAGTCTTAAAGTTATATTTTGTAGTTTGATGAAAAGGTCAAGTTGAGACCCATGATGTAAAAATTGTAATATTCAATCATGTAAGGACTTGTCAAATTTGTAAACCCACTTGGTTGGGTAGCTGAGTCAAATTTTGTAAACCCACTTGGTTGGGTACTTGAGTCTCATATGTAAATCCACTTGGTTGGATATTTGATGTAAGTATGAGTCCTTGGTGATAGGAAGTTCATAGAGTCATGTACTTCATTGGAAAATATGGTTGAAGATTCAGCATGAACTCAGGGGGAGTTTGGTCACTTCAGTATATATTAGATCTGCAGAACGCTTCTTCTACATGAGGAGAACAGGGGGAGAGTGTGTTGGTTTTGATCCACCCTTTGCCCTTGATGTCAAAGGGGGAGAGTGACATGGTGTTTGAATGGTGTTAAAAATGGAGAGAGTGACATGGTGTCATTGTATTCTTAATGTACCTATCTGTTGTGGTAACCAAACACCATCGTGGTTGCCATCAAGTCCAAAGGGGGAGATTGTTGGCAATATGATGCAGAGTGTTGTCCTTGATGGCAACCCACTGAATGAAGATGAAGACATGCGGCTGTTGACATGTGTTGTCCTTGATGGCAAACCACCTGATGAAGTAATACTTGACCTGATGGACTTGGTAAATGATGTAAATCTGATGTGATATGATGTTTGTTGACAATATGATGCTGAGTGTTGTCCTTGAAAGGAAACCCACTTGATGGGAATGTCCTTGATAGAATATATCTTGATGAACTGTTTAAAGTGTAAATCTTGATGTATCTACAGAGAGTACAGAAGGCAATGAAGAAAGGAATTCAATATGTGCTAGATCTATGATGAAAAGAGTATGTCTCAAGGCATACGCGGATTTGCCTAGGAGAAGTCGCATATGCACGCGGTAAAGTACGTTCCAAGTCGCGTATGGGCAAAAGCGCTCATAAAGTGCAAAACAAGGGGTAACCACCATGGTATTGACCCATTGTATTGGGTAATGATTCGTCTAAATGACCCCGTCCAGGAATACCATCGAAAGTAATGTAGTTTTGGGCTCATGGTATTGAAAAAGGGTAAACCTATATAAAGAGAAGAAATTCATTGTGCAAATCATGAGAATGGGTGCAAGAGGTCTGAGCTTGAATGAATACTTCTCTGTGAAGTATATCTGTGTGGAAAGGGTAAAATTTTGATGATAGATTTGAATCTATGATGCACCTATGAAGAAATGATGAAGCGGAATATCTAGATCTGGAATGTATTTGTATCTGCTATATTTGTTTATGGAAGGCCTGGATTTGAGATGAGGCGAACATTTGTCTGAAGTAAAAGGGTAAATCTGAACTAAATATATGATCTGAAGAAGTATGCTGCTCTATAATGGTTGAAGATCTATACGCTAGTTCGCCGCAGAGGAAGCGCGTATATACGTGGCTTCGCTGAAGAGAAAGCGCGTATGCGCAATGAAATGAGCTCTATAATATGTACAGAAGTATACGATGGTTTATGTGAACGAAAGCATGTATATACGCGACATCAGTAAAAGGAAAGCGCATATGCAAACTAGGGTTTGCTGAAGTCTGTGGTAAGAAATGTCTGATCTGTTCTGTTGGTTTACTGATATCTGTTAGTGAGTTATATGTATTTGTTTCATGGTTGAATGTGCTTAAAAGTATGGAAGGGTCCAGTCTGAAAATATGATGAAACGTGGCCTGCAAGTGGTGTCCTAGAGGAAGCTTTGGATCCAGTGTGAAAATTGATGAAACGTGGTCCATAAAGGTGCTGAGGGTTGTAGCCTTCAGTCAGGGGGTTGTAGCTCCCTTCCAGGTGAGGCTGGTAAACGAGAGCAGGGGGTCGTAGCTCCCTTCCAGGAGAGGCTGGTAAACGAGTCAGGGGTTGTAGCTCCCTTCCAGGAGAGGTTTGAGTAGCGAGTCGGGGGGTTGGGCTCCTTCCGGGGAGAGGCTGGTAAATGGCTGTAGTGTAGACACTGCGTCTTGGTCGTCTGCACCCGGCACACATATGTTCTAAGATGTTTTCTCTGTAATAAAATATTGAAGGTTGAGCAACTGCAGCGGTGGTTTCTCCCGACTTGGGTTTCCACCTAAAATCCTGGTGTTCATGTGTGATGCTTATGTGTGATGGTTTATTCTGTTCTTACTGCACATGTTTACTGTTTATAGAACATCTAATGAATGAATGATGGAATGATATAACTGAAGAACTAATGCCATAATTAGATCTCTGTGTATACGCAAGTTTTATGAAGGATATCCGCGTGTATACGCTAGTTGGCTTCATCAAAGTAGCGTATGGGTTTTAGAGAATGAAAAAGTAAAAGTTTTGAATATGCAGTAAATACTGATTCACCCCCCCCTCTCAGTATTTTTCCCAACAGATAGGAGGTTTTGAAAGCACATTTTTATTAAAAACTACCAATTCCTCCTCAATCTCATTACGTTGAAATTTCCTCAAACCATCCTTGCCAATTAGCGAAAAAAATTCTATTGAAGTGCCTATGATTTATCATGGACTTATGAAAAAACTTAGTATTATTTTCACCCTCCCTTAGCCATAGAACTCTTGATTTTTCCTCCATAACATCTCCTCTTGTTTCCTTCTTTGTTCTAATTTATTAAGCATAATTCCTTCCTCCATAATCAAATCAAATTTTCTTCCGTCTGAGATCATTTTTTGTTGAATATCCTGCATCTGCCTCTCCAAAAGTTGTTTCTCCTCTAAAATGTTTTCAAATGATTTTTTATTCCAAATTCTTATCTATGTTTTCAAATCCTTTAATTTAAGTTGTAAAGTATGCATCTTATTCCAACCCCTTAAATGGATATCCTCCCACCATTTTCTTGCTTTATCCACAGAATCGGGTGCTTGAAGCCAAAAAATTTCAAAATGAAACGAGCTATTTTTAGGATCCTCCTTCAAATAAATCTCAAGATGTACGGATCAATGATCTGAACCTATACAAGGGACAATAGTCACTTCAACAAATATGTCCTTATCCATTACCTCCTCTAAAACAAAAAATGGGTTAAGATGACTGACCACTCGATTTTCACCCCCTCTATTGTTATTCCAAGTGAAAATCCCATTGATGGTATGGATGCCCACCAATTTTAAATCCTCAGGGAGGAGGAATCAAAATCCATTTTTCTAACCCCACCCTTCTTTTCTTCCAAATATTTTATCATATTGAATTCACCCCCACAATTCAAAGAGAATCATGGATGAGTCTCAGATGGAACTTAAGATTATCCAAGAACACCATCTTCTCCCTAACACATGAGTACCATAGACTATTGATAAGCTCACCTTTTCCTTTGAACTTAGATATCTGAAAATACCTATCAAAATTATAGGACTAGCTTAACAATCCTAACAAATTCACTTCCTACAAATTCCAAAAAATTTCTAAATCCCTTGCACTTCCCCTGTCATCAATGGCCATTATTTCACCCCTTCCAACATTTTGCAACTATTTCTCACAACCTGTCCATCGTAACTTGATCTCCTACAAAATGACCAACGCTGGCTTCTTAGAGTGAATCCTATCCCTCAAATACCGTTGCTTGCCCTTGATATTTAAACCTCTAATATTCCACATTACAATCTTCATTTAGATGAGTTTTAAGATGTTGAAAAAAACTCAAAGATGGAATTAACTTGTATTTAATTAATTAGCTTCTCACCAATGTGATGAAGTATTTCCCGTACTATTTTCAGCCCTTTCTGCATAGCCTCTTTCAAAAATAAATATTTTCCTTTATCCTTGAAATATTTTTGTTTTGTTGAATCACGACTCCCTCCTACACAAGAATCACGAATACTTTTCCACCAAAGGAAATATTTGGCATACAACTCTTTTTGATCCACAGGGAACTCTAACAAATCATGCATTGCCCAAAAATTGATAAGATTAACCAAAAATATTTCCTCTTCTCCCTAAGAATTGACATTATCCTTCATAAACGTAGGACCTCCTCTATCCTTGGAAGGCCCGAGAAATTATCCACCATTGGCTTGTTTTCAAGTAATTTTCATTTTTTATTTTGTTTCTCCCTAGAGGTATCCATCACCATTTCCACCTTCATGATGTCCTATAGTAGTTCAAAATCCTCCTCCATACCTTCTAGAGCCACAAAAACATTTTTATCCTCTAGTTTATTTTGGGGTTGTGAAAAATTCGACCCTCTAAAGTTTCGACGTTGTGCCAAAACTCTTGTGAATCCATCAGCCAATATTGAAGACCCTAACTCCTATTTTTCTTTCCTTATTAACGAGAATTCTCGAAATAGATTACCATGTTCATGACAACAACGACATCTAAATGAAACATGTTCATAATCCAATGGTTAGGACCAGACCACCCCTTCGTATTCTAGGTCAATAGAAGTCGGAAGAGGCTAGAAGATATTCATATATACACAAAGCATCACATATGACATGTTACTTCATTTCTGAGTGAATATTCACAAAATTACCCATAGCATTTCCAATTCCCTCCAAAATTTCCTGAAGCCAAAAATATGCTGGAAGTGAGTATAGCCTAACCTAGACTGGTGCTGCCAAAAACTCCTCCTTGTCCAAGTTAAATCACTCTTCCCAATGATGCATGTACAATCTAGCATTAGTAAATAAATAAGGTCCTCCCTAAAAAGACCCTATTTTTGTCTTCCAAACTAGAAAAAAAGATTGTAAAATATCCCTTTGTTCCTAACCTCAAATCCAATTCCCCTTTGGGATGCCATTTTTTATATATCCACCTTTCAATTTCTCTTTTAGTCGTCCAACCCCCACAAATTTATAGATAAAATCATGATCTTTCATCCTCTTTAGATGCTCCTACAAACTATTAGGATGGATGACGAATTTCAAGTTCGTTGATGCCTTCGGAATACATTTTTCTCTAATACTTGCTTGCCACTAGGCCCCAAAAATTAGAGCCTATTGAATACTTTGGTTGCCCCCCAATCTACCAAAAACACTTGAATTTATTTTCTCATGACCAAACAAATCATTTTTAAAAGAGGAGTTTCCACAACCTCCCCTTGAGGCATGCATATTTACCACTTAGCATAAGAAAAACCTCTATCCTACCCCTTGCAACAACATTGAAAGCAAAAATTTAATCTATGTTAGATGAAATTATAAAATCTAACCCCATTTTCATGAATGCACCCTAACCCTAATCCATTGTTACATTACCAATTCTAACAACATTTATTATTGAATTTAAAAATTTAAAAATAAAATCAAATTAATAAAACATTTCATTTTCTTATTTATATACTATATATTTTATATGAATAATAATAATATATTTAAAAAATAATTGTATTCATAAAATGGAAATATTAGATAACATGAGAAGTTGATTTACAATGTTTTTAGAAGATATTTGATATTATGGACTTAAAGAAAGAAAAATATATCATGATAATAATTTTCATGGAAGCTGCAAACACACACTGTAAAGAGGTTACTAATGATGACATGGAAAGTTTGATTGAAGATCATGTTAGTCACTAGTATTTGATTTTTTTCTCTCTCCTCTCTCTATTTTTTCCATATCTATATTTTGATTTCTATAAACCTATGTTGCACGAGTTTCCGGTACGCAGGTACTTTGGGTATGGGGGAACAAGTATCCGATGCGGCTAGAAGCTTTGCCCAAATTTACAGGAAACATCAAGTTGGGAGAAACAATAATATAATATATTAAAATTTAATATATATTAAAAATACAAATTTAATTATTTATTTATTTCCATCCAAACCTTGCCAATTAAATTCAATCCTTCAGATTCCATCTTAAAATGAAATATGTAAAATATTGAACTTTGAAACACTGCCAGAAAAAACCAAAATATTAATCCATCAACAATCTGCCAATGAAATTCCTTACCAGCAAAGAAACACGCGGAACTCCTAAACCTAAAAAAAAGATTATTATTACTTGATTATTATGTGATATCATGCAACACTATATTATATTCAATTTCGAAATTCAAGTTTGGAAATTTATAAAATGAAACTTAATAACACGCTACTCTTTATCTTTCTGGCCATTATTGTAATTTGTTGAATCTTATCATTAAAGCTTCAAGATAGACTTCAAGAGAGTAGACTTATTTGCAGTTGTTGAACTTCAATATTTGCAACAGAAGCTGCCAAGGAATGACTGGCATCTGTTTATATTTTGTTGAAACATTTGCTACATCCCCACATCTCAGTCGCTTTACAGAACCCATGCAGTCCAACCCCTTGACCTATCTTGTATCACTTAGAAAATAAAAATAAAACCTTCTATGCTCAAAATAGGTACCAGAAAGGTGAAAATTTGCTCAAAATAAGTACCCGAAACGTCAAAAGTTGTTGTAGTGAAACTCTCGAAAAGCTCCAAAGTACCCTTTGAAGCTCCCAGTGATTTTGGAAAGTTTCCTACCAACTCCCAAGCTCCCAAGAGCGTGGGAGCGTGGGGTATGTGCTCTCCAATAGCTAAGAGAGGTACTCGTGTTACTATGCTATAAACTAACCTTTAGCCAATATGTTGACAACATAAATTCCTTATGTCGTAATTTTTTTTTTTTCTTTTTTCATGAAAAGAAACTAGCACCTGAAAACACATTAAAACACTACATAAATCTAGCACCTCTAGGTAAGGTAGAGATCATCCCTATAATACCATATGGTAAGAAACTATTTTTTCATAATATACTACTTATGTTTAAAACATAAAATGTATTATCACAGATACGTTCCAAGATTTTTCCATCTCATATGAGCAAAACTGAGATAGCAAAGGGACATCGAAGAAATAAATGAAGGGCATTCTCAACGACTCGGAGCACTAGTAGCTCATTTATATATATCATCCCATGTGAGAATTCGGTTCCTCCACGTGAGTCATCCAAATATTATTATATTCATAAACACATTCCAACTCCAAACCTCCTTATCCCAGCATCAATCCACATTCCTTCGTAAAGAAAGGGAAATGTATTTATATACCTTTGAGACCACAAGATTTCCATCACGTAGAGAACCGTTCCAACTTAGAACATATTCACGGCCACAAAAAGTTATCTCAGCCATATATAGATCAGTTATGTATTGATTCCACCCATAAAATTTTGAATCAGCAAGACCCACCGCCTATATTGTTTTCCAAGATGGGTATGAATTCAACATATCAAAACCATCATAAACCTGTGCCAAGAAAAAAATACATTTTTCCTACAACGCATTTAGGTTCTCCAATGGAATATTATGTTTATCTTGCATATCTTGGATGGAATCGATACCAGCTAGAATATTACCCCCATTTCAAAAAATCCATGGTAGGTTGTCAAAGTGCCAACTCTTAATTTTTAAGAAGTCATTCCAAATATGTGACCCACTCTACATTGAAAAATTTCCTTGTTTTTACTAGTCGAATACAAACATCTTCTTCATATGTTTGTCTTTAATAAGGTCTTGCCAAATACCATAACCATTTAAGGTTCTCCATAGACTCTTGGTTAATAAATCTCATCAAAAACTTTTTAGATCCAATAGCCCCTAACCATTAGACTCCTTCCCATGTGAGATCGAATCCATACGAAGGAGATGAAAATCCCAACCCAACCCCAGACCACAAGAAATTAGAAAATATGTCCTTAATTTTCTATATGATCTTAATCAGTAACATGAATAAGTGAATCCAATACATTGAAATGTGTTAAAGGGCCAATTGCATAAGAATATATTTCCCCCCCAACGATAACCATCTATAAGACCATAAAGATAGACGTTTTTCAAATTTTTTGAAGAGCCATTTTCAATCCTTGGTCCGGTATAATTTATTTTCCTTCATATGGAAACCCAAGTATGTAAATCCATCATCTAGACCAGAAGTATTCACCCCAAATATATTCAGGGTTTTAACAAACAAATCATTAGTATTAGAGGATTGGATCAGAATAAATTTATAGTTATTATAATATAAAATAGACACATCCCTGAAGTATGCAATGATGGAAAATAAGATTCTCCACTGATACATTGAAACCTGTTCAAAGATAAGCATGCCATCCACAAGCATTAGATGTGAAAGAAATACACTTCTAGTTACATTCAAACCGCAAAAGAGGCCACCAACATAAGCATCCTTAATCTTCTTGCTCATACCGTCAATAACCAGAAGAAAAAACAAAGGAGATAAGGAGCATCCCTATCAGATACCTCTATATTCGAAGACACCCCATTAATTACCATTGCGTAGTTTACTGATGTTACACACACCATAATCCAGTCGATAATGTCCAAATTAAATCCAATCTTCATAAGAATCATTCCAAGAAAGTTCTAATCGACATAGTCATAGGCTATATGAAGATCTAGATTCAACACTAGGGCATCTTTCTTCTTTGTCTTGATAGAGTGAATGCACTCTTGGGAAATGGAAAGTGCATCTTGGATTTGGCGATTCTGAATGAATCCAAATTGTTTAGTTGATATATAAACATATAGTTTCTCTTTTAATCGGTTTCCAATAATCTTAGAAATCGAATTGTAAATGATATTAGACAAAGATATTGGGAAAAAATATTTGAAAGTTTTAGGATGAGAATAGTTCAATATTAGGGCGATGAAAGTTGAATTTATTGCCCCAATAACTTGTTGAGTGCATCTAGATTCCTTGACCCTCCTCAACATATCCTTACCCATAATTTCAAACAAATGCATTAATATCTCAATCATCCACTCGTCTGAACTATGTCATTTTTCTCGCAAAAAGGATCGAAAAACCAATGAAATCTTGTCCATCATGATAGGTCGACCAACAACAACGTTATCATCATCCATGAACACAGTGGGAGCATCAATAAACCATAGTTGATTTTGAATGTCCACTGATGGTCGATCCTTGTAAATACCTTCAAAATAATTGTATGCTTCTTTTTGTATATCCTCTATACTGAAAACCCTTCCACTTGATTCAAAATTGATTTCCCAAATGGTATTGATATTTATCTTCTGAGTTGCATATTGTTGGAAGTGTTTGGTAATACGATCACCACTTTTTATCCATATCGTGTGACTCTTCAAACATCGAGTATCTTCCTGCATCTTCAAAATGTGTCTCTTATCCATCTCCAGCTCCTTTAACAAAAAAGGATGTGAGGGAGTTGGGGAAAAAGATTCCATCTTATTATAAAGATCCATTTCCACCTCAATCTCCACTAGATCCATTTTCATCTTTATTTTATTCTCACACTTATAATTACATACTGACTTCTTGAGCTTCTATATTTTATCCATGATAACCTTCATACATACCAATCCTAAGTATTTTCATAAGAAAACCATGAATTACGAATAATTTTGCAAAAATATGACTCTTCAAGCCATGTCCTATTGAACTTTAAAGGCAAAGCCTTCCATGTCTTCTCCGCCTTCCATTGTAAAATAATGGAAGTGTGATATGATAATTTTGTATTTGATACCCATGACCAAATATGACATAGTATTTTCAATATATGTTCATGCACCAAGAATTTGTCCAACCTATTCCAAATATGTTTTGGTCGCAATCAATCATTGCTCCATGTAGGGACCAAAGGGAAGGGTGTCACATCCACCAAATAATTTTCAGCAAATAAATCTAGGAAGTGGTTTCCCATAGGATAGCTTCGACACCAATATACACAACATTTCTCCCCATAAACTATGAGATTTAAATCCACAACCATGATTAAGTAACCGATTGTCAAAATCCAACAATCATCCATCCTCTGCCAAATAACCTGCATGTCCCTAAATGGAGCATACAAATTAAGAAAATGGATTTAGCAAGAAGAACCCCTAGGGAAACCAGATAATAGAATTCTTGCAAAAAAATATATATTCCTTTATATTAAACCATCTGGGGTCCCATTTTGCAACCATACCACTGGATAAACCACAAGAATTAGTAGCAACAAAAAACCATCCTGAGAAAATAGATAAAAAGTATTGTTTGGATTTGTCCACTATTGCCATCAATTCATGGATGAAATTAATTATGGGACACACATATCTAATTAAATGACATAGGGATATATTTTTAGAGGAATCCCTAAGCCCCCTAAGGTTAGAGGAAAGAATATTCATTGGGGAACAATGGATGTAGGCGCAAAAATTCTAAGGGTTTGAGAATTCTATGAGTTGATAATGGGTACATCACATAATTCATCATCCCCACCAAAATCCAAATATTTAACCATCATTTTACCTCTCATATGGCGACTCCCTTTTCCCCCACATTTGTGAACCATGAAATTCATAGTTGATCTAGGGCTGATGATCAAGTTCAGAGGTGCACCATTGTCCTTATGAATGGTGAGAGTTTCCAAAAACATGGAAGGATTTTTCATCAAAAACTCAATGTCGTTTCCGATGGAGTTTGTTAGGGAGGAAATCGAAAGCAAAAAACTATAGGGTCTAGACATATTTTTACCCATAGAAAGAGGTTTTCCTAGGTAATTAGAAACCTCTACATCTAGGAAACTAGGAGGAGAAACCCACCATATTTGTGGAGAATGAGAAGGGCCATGTCCCGAGTCAGGGAGGCACTTTGAAATAAAGATATCAGAAGGAGCAGAAGCTAAAACCGATATATTGGTGGCAACATGATCGTTAGATTCAAGTTGAATAAACATATGATGTAAACTGGTATGACAAAGATCAAACCCCTCACCAGCACCAACATAAGAAGAGTGATCTGAAATTAAAAATTAAAGGCTCGAAATTTCCCCCTCCTGGAGGTCTCTTCTTGAGTGGACTCTTCCACTCGATCTCCTCTCTGCTTCTCCAATTGTGGCTGCTCCACAACCTTCTGAGACTGCTTCTGAGGCTGCATGTTGAGATATAATTTCTCCCTCCCAACCACCAAGTAATTAACCACTTCTTTCCTCCTCAAGGCTTTGCATGCATCCTCAACCTCGAGAGCATACATGTTCTTGACTCTTACACCAATCTGTTTCACCTATCCCGTGGCTATGTGTTTAAGGAACACCTTTCCTTTTCTAAACATCACATCATAACCACGGCCTTCCAATAGCGCTACGGAGACAAGATTCTTCCTTAGGCTTGGAACATAAAAAACATCTGCTACTCTCATAGGGGAGCCAGACTCGCTCTAAAAGGTAACTGTACCTATGCTGGTCGCGATATACCTCCCGTAATCTCCAAACTCTATGTTATGTTGGAGGTCCTTCTCCATTAAGTCACTAAAGAGATTTCTATTCCCCATTATATGGAATGAGGCACTGCTTTCTAGATACCACATGCATCCCACTACAGTGTTGGTCATGCATGCAATGAGAGTAAAATCAAGCTTGAATTGTGAATCCAATGCTTCACTCATTGCAAGTGTAGGCTCCTTCTTGCTTTCCTTCTTCTGTGGAAAATTTTAAGCATAGTTCCCAGGCTCGTTGTCATCACTTCCCCCCATTCCCAAGGCTGAGAATGGAATTGAAGGAAGGTAACCACAAACCAATCTTTAGGTTAGGTAGATATCAATCCCAAAACTAGAGAGGGCTCTCTCAGTGTCACTTTAGTAGTCGATGAAATGATTGGATGTATAATGATCTTAGGCTAGGTATTAAACTTTATTAAATTGGGATTTTGCTTGTTTTGAGTTTTTGCTGATAGGAATGACAGTTAGGAAACTAGGTCCAGGGTTTAGGTCAGATTTAAACGGTTATATTGCAGAGGCAAGGATGAGGCTAGGTAGGTAAGCTTAGGAACGTTCTTAATTTATCATTGTGTATAGGGAGAAGAGAGAGAGAGTCAGAATGAGCATTAAACTGAATTCATTAACATTAACATTAACATACAAAAGATATTTTCTGCAACATTAACATACCACTGGAGTCTCAACACTATGTCTGCAACATTGTCTTTGATTTCATTCAAAAAAAATTGTAGAATAGCCACTGCAAATAACAACTATCCAACCCTTCAAATGACTTGAGTTTGACTACATATAGGACATAAGATTCTGGACACCTCATAGGGTTGAAATCCTATCTAAAAATCATCATAATTACATCAGATGAGTCACTTCCTAGAATCTAAGGGAGTTAGAAACCATTCCCTCAAATTTATATAAAGACTAGGAGTGTGTGTCTCATTCATTTAATTACATGTTTCCTCATCATAAGAGGAAAAAAAAGACTCAATTACACAAATGACACCTCATGGGATAGCTAAACTTCGAATTATGGAGTTTTACTAGCTTGACAACTGTTTAAAGGGAATCCAATGCAGAAACGTAGCACCATTTACAGAAACATCGCGCCTCTACAACATAAGCGTCACACTTGTTTAGAGGTGAATTTCACCCAATTTAAAACATATATTTTCAAGTCTAAAGATTGTTCTAGGTAGCCTTATGTGTCTAATTTCCAATGCACCTTCAAAAATGAGAAAACACCCACAGGAAGACCTTCAAAATTTGATTCTCCCAATCTCACTCCATAAGCGCCACACTTGGTCAAAATCATTGCCAGAAACATGAAAAATAGGCATTTTTTTATTTCTCCCAATTAAGAGGTGTCATGAAAAACTAGGACCTGATATGGAATGTACAAGTGAAAATACATCCATATACATAATCCATTCTTCATTATAGTGCCCTGAGAAAAAACATCGCGCCGCTGCATGACGCTTCTGTGAAATCCAAATTTCCAAAATTTCCAAAAAATCACCAAAAATGCTCAAGATTCTCAAAATACCTCAAAAATTCTTTTATGAAACCTGTGGATGATAGGCTAAATAGCTAAGGATTCCTCAGCAAGTAGGTCCAAGTTATCCTTCTCCTTGAGCTTCATTTGGGTTTCCTTGAGTTTTTTCTAAAATTGCTTCACCCTGATTTGGGAGATTTTGTTTCTAGTGCAAAAATGGTTTTCCATATGCCTATGGAGGTCATTGTTCTTTTTGGCTTTCTTCAATATCTTCTCAAGATGTCCATTCAACCTGTCAAGCCAATACTCTCTATCTTTATTGATTTCAACAACAATTAATTCATCAAAAGTTAGTCAACCTAATGGAGGAGCTGATTCTTTTTCTTTCTCAAGCACCCTCTTGAGACCTCTTGTACTTGGTATCCTTGAATTTGTTTCAAATTATGTATCCTCCAACTGATTATCATGTACCAGTTCCTTTTCTTTACCCTTGTCTGCCTCAATATGCGCCTTTGCCTTGTCTTGGAGGAGTTGTTTCACTTTTAAGTACATATTCTCTTGTTGTAAGAAGGTGATCTGAAAATTTTCCATTGAGAAAATATCCCTCAACTCTGCTATCTTTGTATCTTTTTCCTTTATTATTTCCTTGAATAACTTATCCTTCACATGATTTTCCATGTCAACCTCTAGGGGTGCTTGTTCATCATGCTGCTGAAATGGTGACTCACCATCATGACTAGGTGGCTACTCTATTGTTTGTCTTTGCTCATGTGTAGCTTCATGTGCAAGTACACCTTTGATGGTCTTAGGTGAAAATACCATCCTCTTTAATTCTCGTAGGTTTGAGTGATCTCAACCCTAAGGACCTGCTATGAACAATAGGTGGAATAGTAGCAGGCATTGATGCAAATTTCTCCATGAACGTTTCCCAGGTAATATTGTTTGTTGTGAGCTGGTGCAAAACAAAAAGCTTGACCAAACCGTGGTTGAACAAACTAGGATGATGATTTTTAGCTTTTCTCTGTACCTTTTCCGCCATTTTGACCAAAATCTTGAATAAATAGTTAGACAAATTGAGTGATTTGGTGGCTGTGAAGTGCATTAGTAACTTGAAATGGTATTGGTACAGTCTTGAAAATATCCCTTCGCATGTAAAATATTTCATGATTAGCTTCACAATGGGGCATACTTATCAAGTAAATGCCTGAAAGGGAAACATGCTCAGGTTCATCTCCGCAATTAGGTTTTAGGAACATTGTGTATTTCTCAAGGTCCAATTCCATGCCCTTGAACAAGACTTCTCCTTCATTTGGAATATATGTTGTTGAAGTGATATCATCTTTTGATAAAGTGAATTAAATGCCTGCTATGATGGCCTTGTCTCTGCTGAAGTTAGTGGCAAAAAGGATAGTCAATTAAGCATGGTAGCCTACCTCCATGATTCTCTCAAAAAACGTCAAACAACCACTGTTTTCAGAACATCTCTTGGCATAAGGGGAGGCATTGAGTTCTTGCAAACTGGATCTCTCAAACTTGGAATGGTAGCGTCCCTTATGAATCTTCTTTTCATCCTCCATAGTGCTTGTGAATAGGATGAAACCCTAGCTAGATGGAGTGGGTAGGGAAAGTGGATTTTGGGAAAACATGGGATAGGAATAGGGTAACTCTAGGGGCTGAGATGAGGTGTAAGGAAGCTAAGGAAAATTCCCCAAAAAATTGAGGAGGTAGGGTGATGTGTTAGCTTTAGGATATAAGTGAAATTTCTTGAAATGGGTATGAGGAGATTTACCAAAATGTGAAAACACGGGGATTTCCTAATTTTCCAGTGGAAACATAGGGGGAAATTATGGTTTTGATGAAAATAATGGTAAAGAGAGCTATGAGGGATAGGGAGTGTTAGGGTAGAGTTTTTGGAAGATATGTGAAGTTATTATATGGTGGGATGAGGTTTAAATAGATAAAACCAATCAAGGATGAAAGACACTAAAAACGTAGTGGAGAAAAACCCTAAGGGGGAAATCCACTAATATGTTGATGGATTGACTTGAGAAATGTATTGAGAGTGTCCACGTACTGACTAGGAGGCCTCCGAAACTTTGTTCACATGTTTTGAATCTTAAATGACTGATTTGGAGGCTAAAACCCAAAAGTTTAGCACCTTTGGTAGAAACGTAGTGTAGTGGCAGAAATGTAGCAGCAACACCCAGAAACATCGCGCTTGTACTCAGAAACATCTCACTGCCTTCTAGAAGTGTAGTAGAATGAGTTTGGTTACAAATTTTGTTGGTTTTATTCCACCTTTGGTGGTTTGGAAGTATTCTGAAGGTGAGATAGGAGCTCTATTGAATAAGAAAGGATAAAATGAGTTGAGGAAGTCACTTTTCCCTTTATAACATGATAAAGCACCTTTTCTTGTCTTTTAGCAAAATCATGAACTTTGAGAAAAACTTTTCTTTTTTGAACATTTTGACAATGTTGAAATATTTGAGAGAAGACAAATTGTCTTTCTTTATTTTCCTACCTATGCTAACTCCCTTTGAAGATAAATTTTATGGTGAAAATGTCTCTTTGTTCGCCTTCTTTATGACATAATTTGGAGATTTATGGTGGTGAAACAAAAGACACCTAGACACTGACCTAGGTGAAAGCATGGTGAATGACCTAAGACTTTAGATGATAATGGATGACATGACCTTTGAAATGATGATGACCATGAATAGAGTGGAGGGAGTAGCATTTAAGACCTAGACCTATTCAGTGAACACAAATTTTATTTTAAAATTGACTTGAAAATATAAAATTTTGACCTAGGACCACTACTAAGTAAACTTGAAAGAGTACATTTGATCACTGAACATTTGGACAATAACATTGGCTCCAGCTGGGGATGCCAGGTCCTTTAGGAGGTGTTAATAACACCATAGATTAGGTAGCCTCCTCCATTGGGAAATGGAGTAAAAACTGGAAGCTAAAAAAACATTGACAAATTGAAATGATTAATTGAAACATAAAATGACTTTGACTCCAAAAACTAACTGGAATTTTTGAAAATTTTGAAAGAAAAACAATACCTGATCATAGAAGTATCATGGCCTTATCCTCGGGCTTCAAACTTCCATGACAACTTTTTATTCTTGACAGCAAATAAAAGTGATATTTACAAGGAAAGTGAACCCTTTTCTTCAAGCTTAGGTAAGGTAATGTTTGAGGAACTTGCCATTCACCGATCCTCCCAAAATTTCCTACCCATCAAGATCTTCTAACAAAAATTCCTTATTACCTTTGAATGTTGTAATATTGTATGGACCTTTCCATAGATTATGAAACTTACCGTGCTTACCTTTGTCTTCAGTCCCGACATCCCACCGAAGAACAACATCTTCTACTTTGAAATCATCAACTTTGGTATTCTTGTCATAGATATTCTTGATTTTCTCATGAATTTTTGAAGCGTGATTGAAAAATTCTTCGCTTGTCTGCTGTAAATGAATTATTTGACTGATTCTTCGTTGGATATCATTTGGTTAATTGTCGATCTCTTGCAGGATTTTCATCATTGGGACAACTAAATAAGTGGGAAAAATTGTATCAACACCATACAAAAGATGGAAATGTGACATGTTGATTGATCTCTTCGTGTTAACTCTGTCTACCCATAGAGAATTTATGAGTTTCTTGTGCCAATTTCTCTTGTTCTCTTGCAACAATTTCTTGATTATATTCACCAATGATTTTTTGGAAGATTCAACCTACTTGTTGCCTTGAGGATAGTATGTTGTAGAATGACCAAGTATTATGTGGTATTTTTCACAAAATTCAATCATTTTCTTAGACTTAAAGGTGGCTGCATTGTCAGTAATAATTTTCTGTGGGTAGCCAAAATGAGATAAGATATTGCTTTCCAAAAACTGAATAATGTTAGTATCTGTATCTTGCCTCATTGGAATGGCTTCAATCCACTTTTTAAAGTAATCAATGGCAGTGAGTATCCACTTATGCTGAGCTAATGATAGAGGATGGATCTTGCCAATAAAATCAAGACCCCACTGCTAGAAGGGTGCTTGAACTGCGATGGGTTTCAAGGGCAGTGGAAAAAGCTTTATTTTTCCTTGAAAAACCTGACATTCATGGAAACTCATGACATTCTTATAAACATCTGAAAATAAACTTGGCCATTAGAAGCTAGCCCTCAAAATCTTATTTGTTGTAGTATTCTAGAAAATATGACCACCATAGTCACCTTTATGAAAGCCATTCATCACTTTTTCAACTTCTCCAATGACACTCCGCCCGGATATTTCCAATACAAATCATTGTTAAGGATGCAATACTTAAGAGCCTTCAACTTCAAAGATATAGCTTTACTACTAGGAAATCCGGGAGGAGGATTCAAGTGTTGAAAAACATGAACAATATCAACATGTCATGGTGATGAAATAAAGATTTCAGATACCTGAGGTAATGAATCAAACATTTTCTCCTCAGATAATGCAACAATAAAATTAATGTCCAAAGCACAGAGGTTCGAGTCTGCCATAAGTTTTTCCAAGACTTGTCCCTTGATCAATTTTGTAGGCTTGATCTCCAAGTCATACTCCAACATAGAAATGATCCATTTTCCACACCGACCTTCAGGATCATTCTGTGTAAGCACATCTTTGACAACAACGTTTGGGACATATGCAATAACATGAGAGTGAAGAATATAGACTTAGAAGTCCTTCAATGATTTAACTAGTGCCAATGCTTGTTTTACAATGATATTGTACTTCAAGGCATCGTCTCTAATGGTTATACTGAAGAAGGCGATGGGATGCTCTGTTTTTTTATTATTCTTTTTCATAAGGACATTAGCTACAGTATGCTTCGAAGCAAAGGAAAAAATGATGAAATCAAGTGTGTAACCTGTACTAATAAGAATAGGAGCGTGAGATAAAGAAAATTTAACTTGAGTGAAAGATTTATTTGCCTCCTCAGACCATTTTAGCTCACTATATTTCTTCAACATATCCGTAATTTTCCTTAAGTGCTCAGCAAGATTGGGAACAAAACTTCTTAGAAATTTGATTTTTCCATTGAATGACTGGATTTCCTTCTTACCTCTAGGATAGTCTAAGTTATGAATCACTTCAATTCTTTAAGGATCTATCCAGATGTCATATTTTGATATGATTTGGCCTAAAAATTTTCCTTCCTCCATAACAAACATGCTCTTCTTAGGATTCAGTGATATGCCAAATTTCCTACATCTTTGAAAAAATATTTTCAAATGTTGCAAGTGTTGCTCATCTATCTTGGAAAAAAAAGTGATGTAATCAAGATAGATGACCAAAAATATATCCCTTTCATTGGCAAAGGTGATGTTCATCACTCGCTGAAAATTTTCTCGTACATTTTTCAATCCAAAGGGCATTTTGGCATACATGAAGGTACCCCGTGGTGTTGTAAAGGCTGTATTTTCCTAATTATTTGGATGGAATAGAATCTAATTATACCGTGGATATCCATACAAAAATGAAAGTCTGGAATATCCAACTACCCTTTGCAGAATAGGGTCCATTTTGGAAGTGGGTAATTTCCTTTAAATAACACTTTATTTAGATTTATGAATTCTATACACAAGTGAATCTCTCCTGTCTTCTTTCTTAGTGGCACTAAGTTAGACATCCAATTTGTAAAGCGAAGTGGAACTATAATATCAACAGTAAATAAAATTTTTACCTCTTTTTGAATGGAGGGAAACAACTTGGGATTCATTCTCCTCAATTTCTCGTAGAAAGGCTTTTGATCCGGTTTTAAGGGAATAGTAACCTGAATTATACTCTTATTGTACGCTTTCAAATCAGAATATTCCCAAGAAAATACATCAGAAAATTGAGAAATGAGCAGTGCATATTTACCTTTCATCTCTGGGCTCAAGGATTTTGAAATCTTGATCATCTTGGGCTTATCAGGAGTGAAAAGATTAATATCTTCCACTCCTACTTTTGTTGGCAGCATGGTCGGTTTACGGGAAACATCATCTTAGTCAAAAATATCCTCCAAAGGAAAAAGAAGTCTAAGAATGGAGTTTTCTATCAGCTGAAGTACTTTTATTTCTTTTCCATGCAATTCTTGGTCATCTTCATAAAATTGGTCATCCATTTGTGAATTCACAAATTCCTCTTCTGTCTCTAAGAAGTTGCTGATATGTTTGTCATCTTGAAAGACCTACCAATACTAAACATTATCTGGAACATCAAGGTGATGTTTGACGTTTATATCATACTTCTTATTGGGATACAATGGAATTTTAAACATGTTGGCCGAAGGGGCAGGAGAATCAACAATAACATTGTTATCCCTTGGGATCAATGACCAAGTATACTCGATGAAGGTCTTGAGGATATATAACACTAAATTTTGGTAAGCTCGCATCCTAGGATGCTTGGCCTGGTATTCCCCTTTGACTTTTTTTATTACTAGTTTGGAGTTTCCATACAGAAAAAATTTCTTGGCACCTAACTTCCTGAGAATTTTTCAGATCGGCTATCAAATCCTCGTACTCTTCTTCATTGTTCAAACAATCAAATGATAACTTGTAAGAGAACATTCAAACATTAGGAGGAATGTTAAGTGACTGATTTATAGGGTTGTGAATCCACACTCCAATTCCAGCCCCTTCCTTATCCAAGGCTCCATCGAAATCCATAGACCAAAAACCACTTTCTTCATCGGGATGCTGCAAATCAGATGATTGAAATTTACTTTTTGCTTGAGAAAGGTCTGTTGTACCAAAAGGTTATGTTTCTTTCACTGTTTCATATCTTTTTTTGGCTGATGCACTTGGTTCCAAACCACTTGGCATCTTTTCTTGATTTTCTGCATTTACAATTTCTAAAACATAATTTGAAAATTCTGAATTTTCTGTCTTTTCTTCCATCAAAATTTCTAAAGATGTTGAACATTCATCGTTGAATAATATAAAAGAATCTAAACCTGTGTGAGCAACATGTATGGGGTGATTATTAGGATTTTATCTGCTACTGATCATGTACTTCATTTTACTTTCCCGGTATAGTTTTAAAAGTTGGCTAAAGACCGATAATGTAGCATATGAAAAGTTGAGCTGCAAGGTACCTCTAATTTTTGCTCCCCATGACCAGAAGAGAAACATCCCATATCTAGGAGGGATATCAGGCAAAAAAACGACCATGAGGACATTCTTGGTTGGGATTTTTTTTAAAGACACCACTAGATCTTTAATTAGGCCAAGACATTTCACCCTGCCTGAATCAAAAGAATAAGTTTCATGGCAGGGTCTTGTGATATCCAAGCTTAATCTATCCATGATGGCTTTGGGCATAAGGTTATGAGACGCTCTAGAATCAAGCATGGCATTATGGAGGATAAAATCGTGGATTCTAAGGCTAAGATAAAATAAAGGGACCTCACTATCTTCTAAATCACCATAAAAAAAAGGACCAAAAAAAAGTTTCGGGTGATCATCAGTTACATTGACCATATCAGACATTTGATCTACCCTAAGCAACTTGGCTACATGAAACTTATACTGGTCATTCTTAACTATTTCAGTTAAAGGAATGGATACTTTCAGTTTTGAGATTTCATTTTCAAGACAAAAAAGGGTAGAATGTTTTTCTACCCCTTTGGATGGTGCATCTTTCTTCTCGAGCTAATATTAGGGAAAATTTAAGGGGATAATATTCGCAGGTGGGCTAATTTTCCATGCTTTTTCCAAAAAAAATGATCCGCCAATTTCCATTTTTTCCAATATGATTCGCCCAAATTTTATAGTACACCATTATTTTACCTTAAAAATATCCAAAATATTAAATCAAATAATACAAAATCATTGGAAATCTAAATATTTCTACAAAAATATCACCAATTTTTTTACAATTTTCATATTAGGGACTAGTAATATTCGTTAGTGTTTCTAAAATTTAAGATAAACTTCCATCCTTAAAATTTTCCCTGGCTGGTATTTGTGTGGAATATACTTCTTTTTTCCTCCATCTTAGAATTCAAGTTATCTTTTTCTTACTGCTGGCAGGAGCTTCATTTCCTTTTGCAGGATTAGGAACAACAGGTCCCTTGTCTTTTCTTTGATTCGAAGTAGTAGTCTCTTTATGTTGAGTATCGGTTTGAGAATTCTGTTTTTCTTATTGGAGGTTATAGGAACATTCCTATTCCTGAAACCATACTACTTCTGTACTTGAGTAAGAGCGTTATGATATCCCCTTTGGTAATATTTTGTCTGTATTTATATCATATCATCAATTGACAAGACATATTGTTGATCAGCCGATGCATAAATTTATGCAGAAAACTGATCTTCTTTAGTGAGGAAAATAGGTTGCTGATTTTCCTCAAATAAATGATTCTTGCTTGAAATATGTTATTAATCTTCTTCATCAGGGCCTTCTGTGTAGTTTTTCTGAAATGGAGTGCAAACTTTCTGCTGACTTTGTGGATCCTGACCCCTTTTTTCCCTTTGCTTGATCCTGTATTGAGGCTGTTGATTTTAACCCCTGAAATTGGGATTTCTAAAGGAGGTTTCAGCTTGTATATCAGCGATGGCCATTTTTTCCATCATCTTCTCCATGGTTTTGATAAAGGTGTTGAGCTTTCCCTCAGATGAAGTAAATGTTTCTTCATTGATAGTCACCCTTTTATTTGTCTTGATTTTTGACTTCTTGATAATCATATTTGCTTCCACGCTCAATGCATTTCTCTACATTTATTCAAGGGTTGATGGATTTATTTCCCTCAGCTGGTAAGCCATATCAGGATCAAAACCATCAGGGTAATGAAGTAAAGCAAGGCCTGGAGGAGGCTTGATATTTTTCAGGAATGGAATCATAAATTCTATTGAATCTAGCTATAAAGTCTTGTACAGACTCATTAGGATTCCTTTTCAAGGCGTAATATTCTGCTAGGATGTAATGGATTCTTCTTCTCCTCCCCTGTTTCCATAAACAAGTCAATTAGTTGCTGTGAATTAGCTACTAAACCAGTTGTTAGAGAGTGGAACCATTTTTTAACCTCTCCTGAGAAACTTTGTCCTATGATGCACATCTTTGTGTCATCATTTTAAATCTCTTTAAGATTTATGAAATCAACTACTTTGACAATGTGTTGGTGAGCAATAATCTCTGATGTTCCATAAAAAAGAGGCAATATTTGACCATAGTTCTGAGGTAGTGCGGTGAGTTTTTGTGGAAGGATCAACAAAGAAAATATGGCCATGATTAATGGAGGGGGTTGTGGAGGTGTTGATGGAGTGAATAATTGCAGAGGTAATGATGGAATGAAAGGAAGAGATGATGATGTAGTTGTGTGATCAGGTGTAATATAAGGTGGTGAATCAAAAGCCTGTTGATGGTATTGGAAATAAGATTTTTCTGAAGTTTCTTGAAATTTATCAACCAAACCTTGAAGTTTGTGAAAATTAGACCAGACTTCACTATCAACCTCAGATTAAGAAGATTTAGAAAATGGTAAATAGGTCTCAAAATCAATAGGATAAAAGGAAATTTTTGAAAGAAAGGATTCATACTTATACTTGAACAAAGATGTTTCAAATTCAAAATTGTAGGAAAAATCTTCTGAAGAAAATATCATAGGCAAGGAGTTTGATTTCACAAGTGGAGGAATAGTATTTCCAACTTTCTGAGACTTTTTTTTTGCTTTCTTAAGAGACTCTCAGAGTCATTGACAATTGGTAAGGGATTTGGGTCTGGATTTGACCTAGTATGTCTTTTGGGAGTCAGGTTTTCTTGAGAGTTTGTACTTTGGCTCGAATTTATTGACTCAACCTTATTTGAAAGTCATAACTTATCACCCACAAGTATAACCTTCAGTGAAATAAATAAATATTCACATGGAAAGTTTTGTAATCACTCTCGGGAAACAACGCCAAAAATGTTCACACTCCCCCCCCCCCCGTTCCCATGGATGAGAATGGAACTAAAGGAAGGTAACCACAAACCAATATTTAGGTTAGGTAGCTAGCCCTAAAAAAATCGGAGAGGGATCTCTCAATGTCACTTTAGCAGTCAGTGAGATTATCGGATGTATAATGATCTTAGGCTAGGTACTAAAGTTCAGTAAATTGGGATTTTGTTTGTTTTTAATTTTTGTTGGATAGGAATGACAATTAGGAAACTAGGTCCAGGGTTTCGGTCATATCTCAAACGTTAGATTGCAGAGGAAAGGTAGGTAAGCTTAGGAACATGCTTAATTTCTCACTTTGTATAGGGAGAACAGAGAGAGAGTCAGAATGATCATTAAAATGAATTAATTAATCGGAAGAGCAGAGACATGATCATGTAAATATTATTAAAGCATAGCATGGAAAGCATGATTTATGTCTATATAATGATAAGATTAACATACATAAGAATATATGTGAAAGAAGGATAACATAACATTCAACTTGATAATATTATAGAGAAAAAAAAATCCTTCAAAGGCATACCACTAGAGTCTCAACACTATGTTTGACTCATTGTCTTTGATTTCATTCATAAAAAATTGTACAATAGATTCATTGCAAATAAAATATCCAACCCTTAAAATGACTTGAGCTGGAATACATATAGGAAATCAGAGTCATGACACCTCATAGGGTCGAACTTTTATCCAAAAAGAATTACATCAGATGAGTTGCTTCCTAGAAACTATGGGAGTTAGAAACCATTCCCTCAAATTCAGCTAAAGACTAGGAGTGTGTGTCTCCTTCATTTAATTACATGTTTCCTCATCATAAGAGGAAAAAAAAACTCAATTAACCAAATGACACCTCATGGGACAACTAAAATTTGAATTCTGGAGTTTTCCTAGCTTGACAATTGTCTAAAGGGAATCCAATGTAGAAACGTAGCCCCATTTGCAAAAACATCGCTCCTATCTAGCAAAAGCATCATGCCTGTTGAGAGGTGAATTTGACCCACTTTCAAACATCTATTTGAAAGTATGAAGGTTGGGATATGTAGCCTTATGTGTCTAATTTCTAATTCACCTTCAAAACTGAGAAAAAACCCACGGTAATACCTTCAAAACTTGATTCTCCCAACCTCACTCCATAAGTGTCGTGCATGGTCGAAATCATTGGTAATAACATGAAAAAGAGGCCGGTTTTTGGATTTTTCTCCACAATTAGGAGGTGTCACGCAAAAATAGGACTTGAACTGGAATGTACAAGTGAAAATCCATCCATCTACATAAGCCATTCTTCATTTGAGTGCCCTGAGAAGAAGCATCGCACCACTTTGCGATGCTTCTGTGAAAGCCAAATTTCCAGATTTTCCAATAAATCACCAAAAATGCCCAAAATGCTCAAAATATCTCAAAATTTATTTTATGAAACCTTTGGATGATAGGCTAAATAGCTAAGGATGTCTCAACAATTACGTCCAAGTTATCCTTCTCCTTGAGCTTCATTTGGGTTTCCTTGAGCTTTTTCTTCAATTACTTCACCCCAATTTGGGAGATTTTGTTTATAGCACAAAAATTGTTTGCCATATGCCTTTGGAGGTCCTTGTTATTTTTGGATTTCTTCAAAATATTCTCAATATTTCCATTCAACTTTTCAAGCCAATACTCTCTATCTTGATTGATTTCAGCAGCAATTAATTCATAAAAAGTTAGCCAACTTGATGGAGGAGCTGATTCTTTTTCTTTCTCAAGTGCCCTCTTCAGACCTCTTGTCCTCGATCTCATTGATTTTATTTCGACTTTTGTATCCTCCAACTGATTATAATCTACCAGTTCTTTGAATTACCTTTGTCTACCTCAATATGCGCCTTTGGCTTGTCTTGGAGGACTTGTTTCACTTTTAACTACAGATTCTCTTGCTGTAAGAAGGTGATTTGAAAATTTTCCATTGAGAAAATATCCCTCAACTCTGCTATCTACATATTTTTCGTTTATGATTTCCTTGGCTAACTTTTCCTTCACATTCTCTCCCGTGTCAACCTCTAAGGGTGCTCGTTCATTGTTATGAAACTAGCTCCAAAAATAGAAGAAAAGAGAGATCAACGCCTTAGAAATAAGCCACTTTGAGTGGGAACCCTCCTTTACATTGCATAAATGAACAATTCTTGGATGATACAAATGATAAAACCTCCTTCTATATATAGGAGTCCATGGGGTCACAATATAATCCTAGTCGACCTAACAATAATAATGTAAGGGCACAATAATAACAATATGGTGGTTACAAGGCTACAACAATAACAATAAGGGGGCTACACTAACAACAAAAAAGGACTACACTAGTAATATAGGGACCTAACATGCCCCTCTCCTTCAAAAAAGTGTTGTCCTCAAAGCTTGAGTAGCTCTGGATACTTCTGTATAAAATTCTCATCCTCCCATGTAGAATTTCAGTGGGTAAGTTCTTCCACTTGATGAGATACTCTGAAATTGATTGATGTCATAGCTGTCAAGTTCTTGTTTCCGTGGCTGCTTCAAGTTCCAATATGATTTTTCTTTCCTCATCAAGTTCTGGAAATATTGTTTGACCTGGAATTTTTTCACCTATAACCTTCTTTAAGCATGAAACATGGAAAACTGGATGCACTCGCGAAGAAGCAGGAAGCTCCAATTTGTATCCCATAGTACCAATATTTTGCCACACCTTGTAAGGAAAATAATACTTTGGTGATAATTTATTATCCTTCTTATCTTGCTTGAGGGACATTTCTTTGTATGGTTGAAACCGTAGAAATACTCAGTCTCCTACATCAAAACTTCTCTTGTTGCAATGTTGATCTGCCTATTGTTTCATTTGATTTTGTGCCAAATTTAGGTTATCCTTTAAGATTTGGGGAAATTGTTGTTGTTGCTCGATGTGATATTCCACTACTTGAACCTTAGGATTTTCACTTAAATATTATGTGATGGACAGTGGATGATATCCATAAAGTGCCATAAATGGGGTCATTTTTGTTGCAGTATGGAAGGAAGTGCTATACCACCATTCAACCAGAGGTAACCACTTGACCCATTGTGTTTGTTTATCAAATAAAAAAAAACAAAGATATCCTTCTAAAAATTTGTTCACTATCTCAGTTTGACCATTGGATTGAGGATGATAAGATGAGCTATGATTTAGTTGAGTACCCAAATAAAAAAATAATTACGTCCAAAAATTTCTAGCAAAAATGGGATCTTTGTCACTTACAATAATCTTTGGGTTTCCATGTAGCTTGTGAATTGTTTCAGTAAATGCAGTAGCAATTCTACTTGCTTTAAATGGATGATATAATGCACAAAAGAGTGCATACTTGGTAAGTCTATCAACTACCACCATGATGACACTCTTTCCTTCGGACTTAGGTAAACAAGTGATAAAATCCATTGAAATCTCCTCCCAACGTTGACTTGGAATGGATAAAGGTTGTAGAAGACCTTAGGTCCTAATTGTCTTAACTTTATTTTGCTGGAAAACCAAAAATTCCGCCACAAACTTTTGAATATCAGATTTAAGGCCATCCCAAAAAAATTATTTCTTCACCCTGTGGTAATTTTGTAAAAATCCTGAGTTTCCTCCTAAAGGAGAAGTGTGAAATTTGAAAAGAATATTTTGTTTTATTTGGGAATTCTTACAAAGATATAAGCGATCTTTGTACCATAAGGAATAATTTTTCCAACTAAATGTATCATATGTACTAGGATATTGTTGCAAATTTTGAATGAGTGTCCACACTTATTTTTCCTTCTTCCATTCATCCCTTGCTTCGGTTATCCCATCTAGTTGAATAATAGATATGGCACAAAGCAATTCTTCTAGCTCTTCGTCATTTCTTGAGAGTGCATCTGTAACAACATTTAGCTTCCGTTTTTTGTAGTTGATTTCAAAGTCATAACCCAACATATTTTTGACCCATTTTTTCTTGTCTTCTGAATATAGTCTTTGTTCCAAAAAGTGTTTAAGACTATCATGATCATTTTTTACCTTAAAGTGTATTCCCATTAGGTAACGTCACCATTTATTTAGTGCATGTATTATTGGCAACATTTCCTTCTCATAAATAGCTTTCTGTAAATACTTTCCTTTGATTAGACAAATTTCAAAAGCAATGGGACTTCCTTCTTGCATTAAGGCAACACCAATTCCATTTCGTCATCACATTCCACAATAAAGGTTTTTGTGAAGTTTGGTGCAGCTAAGACCGGTGCTAGGCACATTGCCTCTTTAAGATGTTCAAAGGCCTTAGTTGCTTCAGGAATCCATGAAAATGCATCTTTCTTCAATAATTTTGTTAGAGGCGCTGCTATTCTCCCATAATTCTTAACAAACTTGCGATAATACCCTGTTAACCCGAGAAATCCTCGCAACTGCTTTATGGTTGTGGGGACTTTCCATTCCTTAATGGATTTAATTTTGTTAGGGTCTACCTTAACACCCTCATGAGATACAATATTACCAACATATTCCACCTATTGTACTCCGAAGAAACATTTGGAGGTTTTTTCGTATAATTGTTTCTCCTCCAATAGTTTGAGAACCCTATCAACATGTTGAACATGATCCTTCCAAGAACTATTGTAGATTAGTATATCATCAAAAAATACTAACACAAAATTTCTAAGGAAGGGTTTAAAAATGGAATTCATCAACCCTTGAAATGTAGAAGGTGCATTGGTAAGGCCAAAATGCATGACCAAAAAATCATAATGACCCTCATGAGTTCGAAATGTTGTTTTAGGAATATCTTCAGTCAACATTCTAATTTGATGATATCCTGAACGAAGATCCAACTTGGTAAAATAAATTTCTCCATGTAATTCATCCAATAATTCATCAATCATAGGAATGGGGAATTTATCTTTAATAGTGAGCTTATTGAGCTCCCTATAATCCGGACACATGCACCATGATCCAAGCTTATTGTGCACCAATACTGCTGGAGCAGAGAAATAACTTTGACTAGGTTGAATTATACCAGCCTCTAACATTTTTGCAATCATATGTTCAATTTCGCTCTTTTGGACATAAGGATATGTAAGGCCTAATGTTTGGAGGAACACTTCCTGGAATCAAATGAATAGCATGATCATGATCACGAATAGGTGGGAGTCCTTTGGGAGTTTCAAACACCTTGGAATTATTATCCAAGACTTTTCGGAGATCTGGAGAAATAGATGATTTTGATGTTGGAACTTCTAGTGAGCATAATTGTGCTATTGAACCTCATTGTTCTTTCTTCAGAATATTTGTCATGACATTAGAGCTTATTATATTTCCCGACTTCCCTGTGATATCCCGTAATTCGACTTCCTTTCCTTCTGAAAATATTTCAAGAAAATTTCTTGAAAATTAAAACTTTATCATCTCCAAATATTGTAACCGTTGTACTCCTAGTACAACATCAACACCTCCCATTGGAATGGAAAGCATTGCACTGTTCAATAAATATTATTCCCCCATGGTTAGATTGATATTATGGCATTTTCCAGAGAAATTTATAGTTCCTTCATTTGCAACCATCACTTGAGATTCTGGTGTTGGGTATAGGAAGCAATTAAATTCCTTGGCTACCTTACAATGAATAAAATTATGGGTACTACCTGAATCAATCAACACTATTAACTTTTTATTCTTGATATGTCCTTCTATCTTGATATTTTCAGGAGTGGTAATTACTGCCAATGCATTACACGATATGTTTGGACTCATTTCTTCTTTATATAGGGTTGGTTCCTAGTGTATATCCTTTTCTTTTGAAGTGTCTTGTTCATTTTCTTCCTCATCCTCACAATCTATGTAAAATAATTTCTTCTCAGCACACTTATGACATTTAGTGTATTTTCTATCACAACTCTAGCAAAGCCCTTTTGCTCTTTTTTTTTCCAATTTTTATGGTGTCAACCTTGTAGGTTGTGGAAGTCTAGGAGTATAAAAACTTCCATCTTTATAGATGTGAGTGGTAGGCTTCCTTGTCGCCATGATTTTACATTCAATTTTTCTTTCCAACCTGAATGCCTTCTCCAATGAATCAGGTTCCCAAATGCGAACCTCATGTTGGAAGTTATCCTTTAAAGTCCCTATGAAGACATTAATCATTTATTCCTCTGGAATATCAGTTCCCTTATATTAAATTTTTGGAAGTCCTCAATGTTCTCCACCATTAGACCCTTTTTTTTTAGATTTCTCAATTGGCTAAAGAAGGTGCTGTTCTTTGTATCCTCATAATGTGCTATCATTTCCTCCGTAAAAATTGACCAAGTGAATTTTTTTTTTACAGATGCAAAGCCATCGTTACCATATAAATGTATTTTTTTCTAAATATAAAGTTGCAATGCATACCTTTTGTGTGTTTTGCACATTATTGAGATCAAATATTGCTCCATCTGTAGTATCCATGTTACGCGATCCTTGCCATCAAACTTCCTCATATTTATCTTTGGAATATAATGGGTCTTCCATCCAAAATTCGAGTTTATGAGATCATGATTAACATTTATTTTTCTCTCATCATGAGTTTCCTCTACCATATTTTCGCTATTAGGAATCATTTCTTGTATCAACTTTGTCAAACCTTCCTTCAAACCTTCCATGTCTTCCTTCAAACCTTCCATTTTTTATTTCATAACATTCTTCAAACCATTCATATTAGCTTCCACGCCTTTCTTCAAACCATCCATATTAGCTTCCACACTTTTATTCAAGTCATCCATCTTACCTTCCACACATTTATTCAAAACTTCCATTTCATTTTTTGTTGCTCTTTGCAAGAGCAAAATTTGGTGCACTTGCTCTTGTAATTTTGATATATCATGTTGCACTTATTCATATTCATGAGTCGTAGTAGAGTATTATGAGGGATCAATTGGTGTTTAATTCTTTTTAGGGGGAATTTTAGAACCCAATACTGATATCTATGCTTAAATATTCCCTTGGAATCACTTCGACCTGATTTTTCAAACAAGACTTATGCAATTTGAAAAACAAATACACACCTTTTTCTTGCTTTTAAGGAGCTCTATATTGAAACTAAATTATCTCTGTCCCTTCGGATATTCAATAACTGTAATTTGGTCTTTTAGTAGCCCTTTGAATCTTCTTTCGAATGCCACAGGTCTGACCTGATTTGGATGCTTCAAGACAAAGTTATGCCCAATCTCCCACAATGACCTAATTATGGACTGATTCAATAGAGCGAACTTGTATGGTGTGCCATGTGTCATTGGTTCCTCCTTTGGCTCTGAAATTGATACAAAAGAAACTACAGTCTGTTTAATTTCAGCCACTTTTTACAGAATTCCAATCTAATGCTTAGAGAGAGAGTTATGACTATTTTCCTGTGGTCACCTCTCTTAGATGAAATTCGGGAGCCTACAAAAACCCTAACTTCCATAGATCATATCTCCGTAAATATTGCAAACCAACATCTGAAAATTTTACACGATGTTCCTTAGGATTTCGATCTTGTGGTCAAAATTTTAGCTTCTGAACATTCATAGAAAAAAATTTATAGCGAAAATTTCATGATGACTTGATTGGAGCAGTGAAACTCTAGAATCCAAAGCTCTGATACCAAATGTTATGAAACTAGCTCAAAAATAGAAGAAAAGAGAGATAAACACTTTAGAAATAAGCCAATTAGAGGGGGAAACATCATTTACATTACATAAATGAAAATTTATTGGATGATACAAATGACAAAGCCTCCTTCTATATATAGGAGTCCATGGTGTCACAATATAATCCTAGTTGACCTAACAATAATAATGTAAGGGCACAATAATAGAAATTTTGGGGTTACAGGGGTACAATAATAACAATAAGGGGGCTACATTAACAAAAATAAGGGACTACACTAGTAATATAAGGACATAACATTCACCATGTTGCTGCAATGGTGAATGACCATCATGACTAGGTGGTTGCTCTGCTGTTTGTCTTTGCTCAAGTGTAGCTTCAGGTGTGTTATTTCCCAAATCCACCTTAGGCTGAAATAAGGCAGAAGACGGACAACACCAAACCAAGCTCAGCCTCGTAGCTAGCCCTATGAGGACAGGAGAGGGCTCTCTCCGGGTCTATCTCGGCAAAAGATGTCCGATGGGCCTGAGATGACTCAAAATGGATACTGATAATGATTTTAGGCTAGTAAATAAATATGAAAGAGGTAATTTGATGAATGGATGAATTTTCTGGGCTGTATGGGACCAAGGACCAGCATGAGCAAAGAGATTAAATCAAAGACACAGATTATTTCGTGAGGTAAGACAGGCAGAAAGTCTAACAATCAAATTGAAATAATATGAAGTGGATAGATTGTTAAGAGGGTGAAAAGGGCATAAATACATGAATCCTTTTCAACAGAAGAAAACATAGAACGTGAACACTTTCCCAAGGCAGAGCAGTAAACTGAATTCTACCTTTCTTACTTAAAAGCATTCAACTGGAAATGATTTTTAATGAACTGTGACACATAACGAAATACATATGAAACAAAAAGAAAATACATTTGCTAAACTCACACCACAGGAATCTCATGAAACAGAGCTGCATCCTTTCATTAATTCTCTGTTAAGACTGTACAATGAAGCTATTTTCTCCATACTTCTCCCAGAACTCTCCCCTTTACAAATGATTTACAATATAATAAATACACTCAGAGGTGTGATAACAGATTGATGAAAAATAGGGCGTTGTTTAACATCAATAACAAACAAAAAGCAACCATCTGCTCTAAAGAAAAGCAGTGTTACATGTTGTTTGTTGATAACCAATTGGGAAGCGGAACCTATGACGTAGAGCCTTGGAATTGCAACTGAAGACCAAAATAGGCTGTCGAGTCAGGTGCTCTTGTTGTGATGAATTATCTTCATTTCAAGTGGGCTTTCGATCTCTGACTACCACTTGTTTTTCCTTTATTTTCTGACCTGTTAATAAAATTCTATTTTAATAAAAACTAATTTTAATAAAAATGGCTTTTAAACTAAAATCTCGCCTTTTAATAAAGGGAAACAAAGTTCCGCCATCTCCAGCTGTGATTTTTCCCTCTCGTTGCTAACTTCTTTAATGCTCACACCTGCATTGCCTACAAAGTGCATATGTTCAGAATGAATGTTTCCAGAACGCATTTCTGCCCCTGCTTGTAGAGATCTCAGTTTTCTTCTATTGCGAGAAGCCATACGTTTCGAGAAAGGAACCATAAGATTTATGTAAACTCAGTAGGATGTGCAAACCTTTGAATACCCAGCCGGTACGTGGCATCCTAGGTTGTATAAAAAATGCTTGTTTTCAATCAAAACCAGCATGGATTTTCGATGTCGTTGAAAATTTTACTCACACAGTCTTCTTATGTATTTTTCTAGTCTTCAAAGTTTCAGATACCGCCCCACTCAAATATACACCCTGCAATGGAATTGGACATGGATAATGTCCCTCATTTGGCTTCATCACAATTCTATTGCGATTGATGGATGCCATTATAGTTGTCACCTTTAAACTAAGAAGTAGGCTCATGATACAAGTTGCTACCCTGATTCATTGGTATTGAAGTTCTTGTAAAGCAAACTTAGGGGATGCCTCAATAAAGATGCGCTCACTGACAGATGCATCTGGAAGGGGCTCTAAAACCTTTACAATAAGCTGTCCATTTGATTCAGTGACTTCACCAGTTTAGTATCATAGCTTCACTTAATTTCCCAGCCAGTTTTGCAGGCTTTAGGTTTACAAAAACACAGACCCTTTTCCCTTGCAATTCGGAAACTGGTAAAAATTTTCCGCAGGCTAGCCACAACCTGGCATGTTTCTCCTTTTGCAACCTCCACCTACACCAAACATACATCAATGACCATTTTTGGAGCAAAGGAGATCGAATCCATTTGAATTTTGGAGAGAAATGACAAGAATTTGGTGTTTCGGGCTTGTTGACTCTGTGCACCACGTGCAAAGCCAACGCGCCGCGTTTCACTGTATGCGCCGCGCCAAAGAAAAATTGCACTGTGGAGAATGTCCATGTGCGCCGCGTCGCGCCTATGCGCCGCGCTCAACCTCAATGTGTCGCGCAGATACTTACCCATAAACTCGGCTCCAAAATGAAAGATGCGCCCTTCCAAAGCTCAATTTGGCTTCACATGATCTATTGATGACATTTATAAGCATAGAAATAACTATATCAAGCCATGGTCCTTTGTAAAGACGCATTTTTAATAATGTTTCACTTTGACATCTTTCACAACTCAATTTCCTTTTTGATTTAAAGTTGAAATGATGGCTTTTCTTGGTTGATTTTCTGCAGGTATTGGAGCTGCTGAACCTAGCAGGATGAGCAGGGCTGCCTGAAAAACAGTAGAACTTTAAAAAACCTTATCAATCATGTATTAAACAAACTTAATGATTTCTTCTTCAAAACAGAGTTTTGAAGAAGAAATGTCCTTCAGCATTATTAATGATGAAAATTTTGAAATGAAAACTTATTTAAAACTTCCCTCTGACCTGCTGGCATTAAACCCTAGACCTAAAAGACCTAAAAATCTTAAATAACTTTTTGCTGACCAAGATATTAGAACAAGACTGAAAATGACTTAAAATTTATTTAATAAATTTCGATGAACAGACCTGAGCCAACATGTACTAATCATGAGGGGTAATGACTCACAAGACCTTTCCGTCAGATTATGGCGTGCCCCTAGTGGAATGCAACTGAGTGAAACAAGTGAGACACATAAAATGAAATGCAAAAAGAGTTTTTGATCTCTGACGGAGGACTAACAAGACTGACTCTAACATTGGCTCCAATGGGGATGGTAGCTCCCTGGAGGTGCCAAGAACAACAGATCTTTGGGAGAGCAGACAGTGCCTACATCCATTGGGCTATGGAGTTCGTTATTTTGACAAAATCGACACAAGACCATTAACTGATTTATTTACTGAAAATATGACTCAATTTTAAAACTCAAATGACTAAAACTGACTTGACAAACTAACTCAAAATGACTAAGACCTGAACTTAAAACTTAAATTTTGATGGAAATACATGACCACCTGTGTTTCTTACAAGACAATATACCATCAAACTATATCAAAATGCCAATATAACCAATCAAGCAGATGCGTTCTTGATTGATTATCCTGATCAGATCTGCTGGTCAATAATAAATATTGATAACTGGGCATCCATAAACATAATTTACCATGATCTCCTTCATCACTGAACACTGCAATAATCATCTTCACTGCTGACTGCAACAAACCTGCCAGAGGATCCTGAAAAACATGAAGATTTACCTCCTGTTGAAAGAACAAGGTGTCTTTTTCTCCTGCTTCTGATCTTCCTTCAAAATGTACTTTAGTAAGAGTATGTTCCTGGCTTTCAAAAAATTCTGAACAAATAGATGAGCAGATCTCCTCTTGAGAAAACATTTCAAAACATGAGACATATGAAGAAAAGTCTGAAAGGCAATCCTGAATGTTCTGATCTTCTGTAGTCTAAATATATTTTTGATCGTCTTCATATGACATAACATCCAGATTATCATATTCCTCATTACATTCATCAATCATGAGAAAAGCGACTTCAGATGTTTCTTGAAGCGCAAAAATGACATTCCTATCATCTACCATAAATTCATCCAAAGGAACTGTTTCACTTACTTGAACGAAGATCTCATCTTGTTTTTCATAAACTAACTGGATTACTTCTTTATGAAGGCTGTGTTCTAGTGAACTGAGAACGTTTGAATCCATACCTCTGTCTTCTTCATCCCAGATGATCTCAACAGCAGAATTCTCCTTCATAGGATTCAGCACCAAGTATTTTTGGTCATCATGATATGAATGTGGCTCTGAAATAGTTGACTTGACATTATCACATTCTGAAACTGAAACTTGACTTCCCTGCATGCTGTCTTCTTCTGTGGGTAGATCTGAAATGAAACTTTCTCTTTTATCATTTTCAACCATATGGCCATCTTCAAACTGCTGATCTTCATAAGTATCCTCTGAGATTTCTGTGTGCTGCTGAAATGGGTTTTCATACAATGCTTCCAGGATTTCTCCATCCATCAATTCATTATCTCCGTTAAAATTCTTAAGATCTTCAATGAAACTATCAATGTGTTCACAACAATTCTGCACTAACATTAAATACGGACAAGATTCTCTGTACCTTTCAAAGAACATGGTATGAAAATTCTTTAAATAGTAAATAGAAGTAGGTGGCAAACTTTCATACCAAGATCGGGCTTCGTCTTCTAGAGTAGCCATAAACATTTTCATCAAACAGTCTTCAGGAAAATTGATCTTTAAATTATGCACATGAATGTGAAATTTCACCAGATGCAGAGCAGCGTCATTACCTTCCACATTTCTGAACATAAGAAATTTCTGAAGCCAATCCACCTTGGGCATTTTATTCGGAAAACCTGGGATGTGACCTTGGCTCATGGGAGCGTATCTTCTTGCAACCCGATCCATCTTGAAAGCCTTAAGGTACTGATCTCCCTGCAGTGGAGTCACCATGAAGGATTGATTTTTGGATTTTTCAGTGAACGGAGTCGCCAGGTGAATGTTTTCAGCCTTGCGGTGTCTGATAGTTTTCCACCATCAACGATCAGATATACACTTGATACATGTACTGGGGAAAGACAGTCTACAAGTTAAGTGTCACGTTCACAAACTAGACCATTTTCTTCCCTAGTATGGTCGCCACTATGTTAGTTCCCAAATCCACCTTAGGGTAAAATAAGGCAGAAGAAGGACAACAACAAACCAAGCTCAGCCTCATAGCTAGCCCTACGAGGACAGGAGAGGGCTCTCTCCAGGTCTATCTCGGCAAAAGATGTCTGATGGGCCTGAGATGACTCAAAATGGATACTGATAATGATTTAAGGCTAGTAAATAAATATGAAAGAGGTAATTTGATGAATGGATGAATTTTCTGGGCTGTATGGGACCAAGGACTAGCATGAGCAGAGAGATTAAATCAAAGACATAGATTATTTCGTGAGGCAAGACAGGCAGAAAGTATAACAATCAAATTGAAATAATATGAAGTGGATAGATTGTTAAGAGGGTGAAAAGGGCATAAATACATGAATCCTTTTCAACAGAAGAAAAAATAGAACGTGAACACTTTCCCAAGGCAGAGCAGTAAATTGAATTCTACCTTTCTTACTTAAAAGCATTCAACTGGAAATGATTTTTAATGAACTGTGACACATAACGAAATACATATGAAATAGAAAGAAAATACATTTGCTAAACTCACACCACAGGAATCAAATGAAACAGAGCTGCATCCTTTCATTAATTCTCTGTTAAGACTGTACAATGAAGCTCTTTTCTCCACACTTCTCCTAGAACTCTCCCCTTTACAAATGATTTACAATATAATAAATAAACTCAGAGGTGTGATAACAAATTGATGAAAAATAGGGCACTGTTTAACATCAATAACAAACAAAAAGCAACCATCTTTTCTAAAGAAAAGCAGTGTTACATGTTGTTTGTTGATAACCAATTGGGAAGCGGAACCTGTGACGTAGAGCCTTGGAATTGCAACTGAAGACAAAAATAGGCCATCGAATCCGATTGCTCTGCTGTGATGGATATCTTCATTTCAAATTAGGCTTTCGATCTCTGACTGCCACTTGTTTTTCCTTTATTTTCTGACTTGTTAATAAAATGCTATTTGAATAAAAACTAATTTTAATAAAAATGGCTTTTAAACTAAAATTTCGCCTTTTAATAAAGGGAAACAAAGTTCCGCCATCTCCAGCTGTGATTTTTCCCTCTCGTTGCTAACTTATTTAATGCTCACACCTGCATTGCCTACAAAGTGCATATGTTCAGAATGAATGTTTCCAGAACGCGTTTCTGCCCCTGCTTGCAGAGATCTCAGTTTTATTCTATTGCGAAAAGCCATACGTTTCGAGAAAGGAACCATAAGATTTATGTAAACTCAGTAGGACGTGCAAACCTTTGAATACCCAGCCGGTACGTGGCATCCTAGGTTGTATAAAAAATTCTTGTTTTCAATCAAAACCAGCATGGACTTTCGATGTCGTTGAAAATTTTACTCACACAGTCTTCTTATGTATTTTTCTAGTCTTCAAAGTTTCAGATACCGCCCCACTCAAATATACACCCTGCAATGGAATTGGACATGGAGAATGTCCCTCATTTGGCTTCATCACAATTCTATTGCGATTGATGGATGCGATTATAGTTTTCACCTTTAAACTAACAAGTAGGCTCATGATACAAGTTGCTACCCTGATTCATTGGTATTTAAGTTCTTGTAAAACAAACTTAGGGGATGCCTCAATAAAGATGCGCTCACTGACAGATGCATCTGGAAGGGGCTCTAAAACCTTTATAATAAGCTGTCCATTTGATTCAGTGACTTCACCAGTTTAGTATCATAGCTTCACTTAATTGCCCAGCCAGTTTTGCAGGCTTTAGGTTTACAACAACATAGACCCTTTTCCCTTGCAATTCGGAAACTGGTAAAAATTTTCTGCAGGCTAGCCACAACCTGGCACGTTTCTCCTTTTGCAACCTCCACCTACACCAAGCATACGTCAATGAACATTTTTGGAGCAAAGGAGATCGAATCCATTTGAATTTTGGAGAGAAATGACAAGAATTTGGTGTTTCGGGCCTATTGACTCTGTGCGCCGCGTGCAAAGCCAACGCGTCGCGTTTCACTGTATGCGCCGTGCCAAAGCAAAATTTCACTGTGGAGAATGTCCATGTGTGCCGCGCTCAACCTCAATGCGTCGCGCAGATACTTACCCATAAACTCGGCTCCAAACTGAAAGTTGCGCCCTTCCAAAGCTTGATTTGGCTTCACATGATCTATTGATGACATTTATAAGCATAGAAATAACTATATCAAGCCATGGTCTTTTGTAAAGACGCATTTTTAATAATGTTTCACTTTGGCATCTTTCACAACTCAATTTCCTTTTTTATTTAAAGTTGAAATGATGGCTTTTCTTGGTTGATTTTCTGCAGGTATTGGAGCTGCTGAACCTGGCAGGATGAGCAGGGCTGCCTGAAAAACTGTAGAACTTTAAAAAACCTTATCAGTCATGTATTAAACAAAATTAATGATTTCTTCTTCAAAACAGAGTTTTGAAGAAGAAATGTCCTTCAACATTATTAATGATGAAAATTTTGAAATGAAAACTTATTTAAAACTTCCCTCTGACTTGCTGGCATTAAACCCTAGACCTAAAAGACCTAAAAATCTTAAATAACTTTTTGCTGACCAAGATATTAGAACAGGACTGCAAATGAATTAAAATTTATTTAATAAATTTCGATGAACAGACCTGAGCCAACAGGTACTAATCATGAGGGGTAATGACTCACAAGACCTTTCCGTCAGATTATGGCGTGCCCCTAGTGGAATGCAACTGAGTGAAACAAGCGAGACACATAAAAATGAAATGCAAAAAGAGTTTTTGATCTCTGACGGAGGACTGACAAGACCGACTCTAACAAGGTGCAAGTAAAACTTTGATGGTATTAGGAGAAAAAACCATCCTCTTACCCTTCTTATAGGTTTGAGTGATATCAACCCTAGGTGATTTTTAAAGCTCTGCTTGCCTGCTTGAACATCCAACCTCCTTTGGTTGTGTTGATGCTGATAATGTGCTATGAAAATTAGGTGGACTAGTAATAGGCTTTGATGAAACTTTCTCCATGAAAGTTTCCCAGGTCATATTGTTTGCTGAGAGCTGGTGCAAAACAAAAATCTTGACCAAACCATGGTGGAAAAAACTAGGATGATGATTTTTACCTTTTCTATGTACCTTTTCGGCCAGTTTGACTAAACTCCTGAATAAATAGTTAAACAAATTGAGTGATTTGGTGGTTGTGAAGTGAATTAGTAACCTGCCATGGCATTGGTATAGTTTTGAAAATATTCCTTCGCATGTAAAATATTCCATGATTAGCTTCATCAATGGGGCATACTTATCAAGTAAATGTATGAAAGGGAAAACTTGCTCATGTTCATCACTGCAATGAGGTTTTAGGAACATTGTGTAGTTCTCAAGTTCCAATTCCATGCCCTTGAACCATACTTCTCCTTCATTTGGAATACTTGTTGTTGAAGTGATATCATCTACTGATAAAGTGAATTCAATGCCTGCTGTGATGGCCTTGTCTCTACTGAAGTTAGTGGCAAAAAGGCTAGTCAATTGAGCATGACAACCTACCTCCATGATTCTCTTACACAAGCTCAAACAACCATTGTTTTCAGAACATCTCTTGAAATACGGGGAAGCATTTAGTTCTTGCAAACTACATGGCTCATGTTGGGAAAAATATTAAGAGGGGGGGGGGGGGGTGAATCAGTATTTTAGGGCTGACTGAAAACTTTTTACTTTTTCTTTCTCTAAAAGCCATACGCTACTTTCCTGAAACCAACTCGCGTATACACGCGGATATCCTTCATAAAACTCGCGTATCTACAGAGATCTTATTATGCATTTAATTCTTTACTTAGATCTATGCATCATTCATTCATCAGATTTTTAGTTAGCAGTAAGAATGTGCAGTAATAACAGAATAAACCATCACACATAAGCAACACACATGAACACCAGGATTTAAGGTGGAAACCCAATTCGAGAGAAAACCACTGCTACCGTCATCTCAGTCTTCAATATTTATTATAAAGAAAAAATCTTACAACCATGTACTGGTGCAGACTCATACCAGCACGCAGGCACCCACCTGCAGAAGGCTACAACCTTCTCTCGTTTACCAGCCTCTCCTGGAAGGGAGCTACAACCCCCTGCTCTCGTTTACCAGCCTCTCCTGGAAGGGAGCCACTACCCCCTACTCTCGTTTACCAGCCTATCCTGGAAGGGAGCCACTACCCCCTGCTCTCGTTTACCAGCTACCACTCGAAGGGAGCTACAACCCCCTCACTGAAGGCTTCGACCCTTAGCACCACCATGGACCACGTTTCATCAATTTTCAAACTAGATCCAACAGCTTCCATACAACACAACTTGTAGGCCTCTTTTCATCATATTTTCAGACTGGACCCACTCCAGACATTTAAGCTCATCATATATCAAACTGAAACTTATAACCCCATCAATTCATTCATTGAATCATCAACCAATCAACCAACAACTTGATCTTCAATTAACATAATCAGCATCATATTCATTATTCAAACAACCCAGTTCTGTATGAATACATCATTGATAGATAGTAGTAAAACAACAAAACAGATCAGATAGTTCATTCCACTTACTTTAGCAAATCCTAGATTCCATACGTGCTTTTACTTCACTAAACCTGAGTATGTACATGCTTTTATGCACACCAATCTGCGTATACTTCTGTGCATTCTTTAGAAAACCCTAACTGCCCATATGTGCTTTTCCTTAAGCAGACCCGCGTATACACACGCTTTTAATGAAGCGAACCTGCGTATAGATCTGTAACTTTTCAGGACTGTGCAACTCTTCAGATCAGATAAAAAACTCAGATTTCATCCTTTACTTCAGAAAGTATTTCGCCTCATCTCAGATCTAAACATTTCATGAACAGATCTAGAAAATACATATACATTTCAGATCTAGAGATCCCTCTTCATCATTTTCTTCATAGGTGCATTAGTAATTCAGATCAATCAATTCATTCCTTGCAGATATACTTCAGAGTGAAGTATTCATTCAATACCCAGACTTGCACATCTTCTTGCACTATGATTTTATTCTCCTTAAATAGATTTTGCCTTTATCAATACCATGATTAAAAACCACTCAATCACTGATGGTATTCCTGGACGGGATCAAATAGATAATCAAGTGCTCAATACTTTGGGCCAATACCATGGTAATGCCCCCTGGTTTTATAAAAATAGAGCACAAATTGGCACACGCGACTTGGCACTTACTTTTCCGTGTGCATACACTATTTCTCCTTAACAAACCCGCGTATGATTTGTGACATGTCTTATTTATCATTTCTCTGGCACTTACTAGAATTCCTTTCTTCTGTTACTTCTGAGTTGATCTGTAGATACATCATCCTTCCTTTTAACACATAGATACATCATCCTTACATATTTAACACATAGGTTGCTTATCATAGGCAACTCATCAAGTAGGTTGCCATCATTCATCAAGTAGGTTTCCATCCAAAGACAACTCATCAAGTCAGTTTCCATCAAGAGCAACTTCATCTAGTAGGTTTCCATATCGAGGACAACACATTGCATCATATTGCCAACAATCTTGCTTCATCAAGTAGGTTGCCATCAAGGACAACACATGCCAACAAATCAAACATGGAATGGTGGCCTCCCTTATGAATCTTATTTTCACCCTCCATAGTGCTTGTGAACAAGATGAAACACCAGCTAGATGGAGTGGGTAGGGAAAGTGGATTTTGGGAAATCAAGGGATAGGGATATGGTGACTCTAGGGGCTGAGATGAGGTGTAAGGAAGCTAAGGAAAATTCCCCAAAAAAATAAGGAGGTAGGGTGATGTGTTAGCTTTAGGATACAAGTGAAATTTATTGAAATGAGTATGAGGAGATTGACCAAAATGTAAAAACACATGGATTTCCTAATTTTCCTGTGGAAATGTAGTGGGAAATTAGGGTTTTGAAGAAAATAATGGTAAATAAAGCTATGAGTGATAGGGAGTGTTAGGGTAGGGTTTGTGGAAGATATGTGAAGGTGTTATATGGTGGGATGAGGGTTTAAATAACTGAAACCAATCAAGGATGAGAGGCACTAAAAACGAAGTGGAGTAAAACCCTAAGGAGGGAATCCACTCAAATGCTGAATATTGACTTGAGAAAGGCATTGAGAGTGTCCGCTTACTGATTAGGAGGTACCTAAAACTTTGTGCAATTGTTTTGAAGCTTGAATGACTGATTCAGAGGCTAAAACCAAAAATCATAGCGCCTTTGGCATAAATGTAGTGCAGTGGCATAAATGTAGCACCAACACCCAGAAATGTCACGCCGGTACTCAAAAACATCGTGTTGCCTTCAAGAAGTGTAGCATAATGAGTTTGGTTGCAAATTTCATTGGTTTTCTTCCACATTATGAAGTTGTGAAGTATTCTGAAGGTGAAAAAGGAGCTCTATCAAATAATAAAGGAACAAATGAGTTCAGGAAGTCACTTTTTCCTTTTATAACATCATAAAGCACCTTTTTTGTCTTTTAGTGAAATCATGAACTTTGAGAAAAACTTTGATTTTTTGAACAATTTGACAATGTAACAAGCTTTGAAAGAAGAAAAATTATCTTGCTTTATTTTCCCACCTATGATAATTCCCTTTGAAGATAACTTGTATGGTGAAAATGACTCTTTGTTCGCCTTCTTTATGACAGAATTTGGACATATATGGTGGTGAAATAAAAGACACCTAGACACTGACCTAGGTGAAAGGATGGTGAATGACCTAAGACTCTAGATGATAATGGATGACATGATCTCTGAAATGATAATGACCATGAATTTAAGACCTAGACATATTCAGCGAAATTTCTTTTATTTGAAAATTTACTTGAAAATATAAAATTTTGACCTAGGACCACTACTACGTAAAATTGAAAGAGTACATTTGGTCACTTAACATTTGGACACTAACACTTGTGACAGTGAAAACATCTGATCTTGGCAAGTCTCTCTTGCCCTCTTGGCCTTGGGACTTCTTTCCCTTGGCTTTCTTTCCTTTTACGACCAATGGAAAATCTTCTTCTTTGTTGGTGTTGGAGGTCTCGTCTCTAGTGATCCACCTTATCTCTTATATTACCAAGCCAGACCACAAACACTCCCAGTCTGGTAACTTTCCCCTCCCATTCATAGAGTCCTGGTAACTATGACAACTCTTGGGAAGGCCTAGAATTTCTAGGCTCACCAATTCATTATCGACTACAGTCACACTAACTCTTCCAAGCTTATCTCGACATTGGGTGAACTTCAAAAAGTAGGTTGGTATCATCTTGCCCTCCTCCTTCTTGATATTTCTAATATTTTCCTTCAATGCCAAATTCCTTTGGTCGCTGCTATTTTGAAACAGATCTGTCAAGGCCTTCCACATAGCATATGGAGTTGCCTTCCCATGGAGACTCGAGAAAATATGATCTCGCACTCCCTGTAACAAGATCCTTTTAACCTTTGCTACCTTCTTCTACCATGCATCAAGAAGTTGGGCATGTTCTACTGCGGGCTTGGGAATATCAAAATCTATGAATACCTTCAACCCATTTTCCTACAACACTACCTCCATCATTTCCTTCCATGAAATATAATTCTAATTTCCCTCAAGTGCAAATTCGAGTCTCAAGCCATTAAAAGACATTTTTATATGCTTCTAGGTCCAAAGAATGTATCTGCAAATTTGAATACTGTTAAAAAAAAACTCAATTTATTCTTAGCTATTGTGATTCTTGGCGCTCTGATACCATGTATAAATTATATAGAAAATTTACACCAAAGGATTCAATTCGATCATTTAATGTACTAAAAAAAGATACTGAATCGTTCTACTATATTTGAATAATATAAAACATGATCGCTCAATCACATGAAAGTAAGAGAAATACATAATAAATCACACAACTCAAGATGTTCTTGGGAAAATAAACTACTCAAAACCCCTTTATCATATATTATACATAGTCAAATAATCATGAAACAATACAATGCTTTCTCACGCCGAGAAAATCCTACACTCTACCAATCGTCTCACCCTGATCCTGCTCAAAACTGACTAGCAATTCTTAGGAAAAATTGACCAACACCTAGCCAATTATCAGCCCCTATTTAGCCCACCCTTTCTCATGAAATACCTAGGAAATTAATCCCTATTAAATAGGATAATAAACCTTCCTTGACTACGCAATCCATCACGAGCCTTCATGTGACTTTGTAATTGTGCCTGGGAAATTTTCTATTAATACAACTGATAGTTATCTTCCCTTTAACCTCTGCCTCAATTAGGGATTAATCATAATTGACATGCATGTATCTATTAATAGTGAATAATTAGTTATCTTTTTTATCAATACTTGTGAATTAAATCTATTTTAATTCACTGGACCTCTCACTAGATCATCACTCACTTAGAACTAGTTAAACATATTTTAACTCAATTAATTTGAGTTAATTGATTACAAATGCACCCCACTAGTGCATTAACTGCAACTAGACCCCCAAAATAATATAATCACTCTACATGCCTCACCTTTGACCCTCAACTCAAAATTATTGAGCTAACTCAGTCTTTCTGACTTAGTTAACTGATACAAGTTGTTATGAGATGGAATTACAATTTATTTTCCAATTTATTTAAGGGATAAATAAATTAGATGCCCACATTTAGCACTAATGTGTAACTGAATTACTCACTCATGTGTGACTGGAATCCCACACCAGTATGTGGTCAATTTTTTTTCCTTTCTTGTTGCCTATTTCACTGTTTCTTGTTGAAAATTTCAACACTCCCTCTCAACAAGAAAGGAATTCAATTTATCTTGATCCGATACCTTTGGAACAATTGAATCAGTATAATGCAACTGTCATCAGAGTCTTTTGACTGCTACTAGTTACTATACTTGTCTATTGGACTCTCTGCATTGTTGCTGACATCTGCATTCGTGCTCTCTGCACTGCTGCAAACTCTAGTCTGTGCTCCAGTATTCGACATCTGTCACTCTAATTTTTTTCTTCCTGACATCTAACTGCATCAATCTAACCGATCCTTCCTGATACTATTGTATTGTGGGTTCCTCTAAGCTAGAATCAATCCATGAGACACACCATCTCAATGGACCCTGTCCAAATTTCTTCTTTGGATTATATCTTCACATCGCCCCACCTCACACTTGGAGGTATAGCTGCATGTACTCCCTTTTCCCTTCTAGCTCGAAATTTCCCCCTCCTGCAGGTCTCTGCTTGAGTGGAATCTTCCACTCGGTCTCCTCTCTTCTTCTCCAATTATGGTTGCTCCACAACCTTTTGAGACTGCTTCTAAGGCTGCATGTTGAGAGAAAATTACTCCCTCTCAACCACCAAGTCATTAACCATTTATTTTCTCCTCCTAGCTTTGTATGCATCCTCAACCTCGAGAGCATACAGGTTATTGACTCTTACACTAATATGTTTCACCTATCCCAAGGCTATGTGTTTAAGGAACACCTTTCATTTTCTAAAAATCACATCATAACCATGGTCTTCCAATATCGCTACGGAGACAAGATTCTTCCTTAGGCCTGTAACATACAAAACATCTGCTAGTTTGAGAGGGGAGCTAGAATCCCTCTGAAAGGTAACTGTACCTATTTCGGTCACACTATACCTCTCATCATCTTCAAACTTTATGTTCTACTGGAGGTCCTTCTCCACCAAGTCACTCAAGAGATATCTATTCCCCATCATATGGAACGAGGCACCACTATCTAGATACCACATGCATCCCATTACAATGATGGTCGTGCATGCAATAAGAGTAAAATCAAGCTTGAACTGTGAAGCCAATCTTCGCTCGCTGCAAGTGCAGGCTCCTTCTTTCTTGCCTTCTTTTGTGGACAATTAGAAGCATAGTACCCATGCTCATGACAATGAAAACATCTAATCTTGGACAAGTCTCTCTTGCCCTATATGCCTTGGGAATTCTTTCCCTTGGCTTTCTTTCCTTTTCTGACCAATGCACAATCTTCTTCTTTGTTGGTGTTGGAGGTCCTGTCTTTGGTGCTCCGCCTTATCTCTTCTATTACCAAGTCAGACCGCAAACGCTCCTAGTCTGGTAACTTATCCCTCCCATTCACAGAGTCCTGGTAACTATGCCACCTCTTAGGAAGGCCTAGAAGTGCTAGGCTCACCAAGTCATTATCATCTACGGTCACACCAACACTTCCAAGCTCATCTCGACATTGAATGAACTTCGCCAAGTATGTTGATACCGATTCGCCCTCCTCCTTCTTGATCGTTTTGAGCTTGTCCTTCAGTGCCAACTTCCTTTGTTCGGTGTTGTTCTAAAACATATATGTCAAGGAATTCCACATAACATATGGAGTCACCTTCCCATGGAGACTCGAGGCAATATGATCTTGAACTCCCTTTAACAAGATCCTTCTCGCCTTTGCTACCTTCTTTTTCCATGCATCAAGAAGTTGGGATATGCTGTTGCGGGATTGGGAATATCAATTTCTATGAATTCCTTCAACTCGTTGTCCTCCAAAAATTCCTCCATCCTGTCCTTCCATGCAATATAATTTGAATTTCCCTCGAGTGCAAATTCGAGTCTCAATCCATTGAAGGACATATTGATCTGCTGCTAGGTCCAAAGAATGTATCTGCAAATTTGAATATTGTTCAACAAAAACTCAATTTATTCTCCACTATTGTGATTACTGGTGCTCTAATACCATGTAGAAATTATATAGAAACTCTATACCAATGGATTCAATCCGATCATGTAATGTACTAAAACAAGATACTGAAACCTTATACTATATTTGCGGAATATAAAACACAATTGCTCAATCACATGCAAGTAAGAGAAATAAATAATTAGTCACACAACACAAGGTGTTATTGGGGAAATCAACTGCTCAAAACCCATATATCATGTATTGTACATAGTCAAAGAATAATGAAACAATACAATGCTTTCTCACACCGAGAAAATCCTGCACTCTACCGATCATCTCACCCTCATCTTGCTCAAAACTGACTAGCAATTCTTGGGAAAAATTGACCAATGCTTAGCCAATTATCATCCCTTGCTTAGCCCAACCTTTATCACACAATACCTAGGAAATTAATCCCTATTAAATAGGATAATAAAACTTCCCTGACTACGCAATCCATCATAAGCCTTCCTGTGACTTTATAATTATGCCCGAGAAATTTGCTAATAATACAACTAACAGTTATCTTCCCTTTAACGTCTGTCTCAACTAGGTCTTCATCATAATTGACATGCATGAAACTATTAGCATGAATCATCAGTTATTTTATTGATCAATACTTGTGAATTAAATCTAATTTAATTAACTGGACCTCTCACTAGCTCATCACTCAGTTAGAACTAGTTAAATTGATTTTAACTAAATTAATTTGTGTTAACTGATTACACATGCACCCCACTAGTGCATTAACTGCAACTGGACCCCACAAATAATAGATTCACTCTACATGCGTTACCTTTGACCCTCAACTCAAAATTCTTGGGTAGCTCAGTCTTTTTGACATACTTAACTGATACAAGTTTTTGTGCGATGAAATTACAATTTATTTTCCAATTTATTTAAGGGATAAATAAATTAGGCACCCCCATTTAACACTAATGTGTAACTGAATTCCTCACTCATGTGTGATTGGAATCCCACGCCAGTATGTGGTCAATTTTTGTCCTTTCTGGTTGCCAATTTCATTGTTTCTTGTTGCAAATTTCAACACCCCCAATTCATTGTGTCAGGGTGTCACGGGGCGGGGGGGGGGGGGGGGGGAGAGAGGTAGCCCCCCTTGTTGGGGGGTTTATAGGGGGCAGTAGCCCCCCTACACTATGTTTGGGGTAGTGCCCTGGTAAATTTTTTTTGGACCCTATTATAGGTAGACGGACCTACCTATGGTTTTGTGCATGGGTTTTTCACATGGTTTTGGGCATGGTGGTTTTCTACCCATGGTATTTTGTATATTAGCTCAAGGGAACTGTGATTATGTTCTAATCCAGGGTTAATGGATTGGGGTTTATGAATGCTTCAACATGTATATGTATGTATTGTAACAATGAAAGGAACATAATGAAAAATCAATTTGGTAGTCCCAGTTTTTGGATCCAAGGGAAAATACCTGTGTATATTTGTTATATATTCTCACCATTGTTTATTTTTTTGTTTTAAGAATTTGTTTGCAGGTAATTTATATACATGGTTAAAACATACATTTGGTATCATAAGTAGTTTCAGCTTCAAGGGGACGCCTTTACTTCTTAGGGGTTTTGCTCGGGCCTGTGGTAGACCCTGTTTAGAGGGATATATATGAGATTGATTCTTGTGGTGAAATAATATGGTGAGCAGTGGAAAGATAGAGGTCAAGAAATTTAATGGTCATATTTTTTAGTTGTGGAAGCTCAATATGGATAATATGTTGGTGAATAAATATCAATGGATCGCGGTAGATCTGGGTACTAAACCAACGAAAATATCAGCAGAAGACTGAGCGAAGTTGTATTGGAAGGAAAAGAGCACAATATGGTTGTGTATCTCAGATTTAGTGTTGTTGAATTTATCAGGGGAAGTTACGATGAAGGATTTTTGGGAAAAGTTAGGGATTTTGTACCAATCTAAGTCTCTGGTGAAAAAATTGTTCCTACGGAAAAAGATGTATAACCCGAGGATAAAGGATGGAGACTTGATGACAAAGCATCATAATGCATTTAATAATTTGGTAAGCTAGTTTTTATATGTTGATATTAAAATTCCATAAGAAGATAAGTGCATCATTTTATTGTGTTCTCTACAGTATTCGTGGGATATTATGGTTGTTTCAATAGGTATAAATAAAACTACTTTGAAGTTTGATGAAATGGTCTCATCCTTTCTCTTGGAGGAGATGAGACAAAAAAATATGGAGAGATAGAATGGAGATGCCTTGTCTGTACGAGGACAGTCCCATAACATAAACACAAATAATTGCTCGAGTGGGAGATCTACATATAGAGGGAGATGTAAATCTCCAGGAAAATCTATAAAGGTGTGATGGAAATGCGGAAAGGAAGGGCACTACAAAAATGATTGTAGATATAAAGCTCCTGAGAAAGGAAAGGGATATGATGATTCTCCTTCTACAGAGGAAAAAACCACCTTAGATGAAGATGGGGATGTGTACTTGGCTTCTTCTTCAAGTAAACATGTAGATAATGAGGCATGGTTGATTGAATCAGGTGCATACTTTCACTTCCCTCCCCATAGGGAGTGGTTCTGAGAGTATGAGAAATATGATGGCGGTGATGTCTTGTTAGGGGATGATAGGAAGGCAAAAATATTTGGAAATAGAAAATTCAAGCTGAAGTTGAAAGGTGGAAGGATTAGGACACTTCCTGGTGTTCTTCATATTCTTGCATTGGCCATAAATCTGATATCTGCAAGCAATATGGATGATGCAGGTGTAAAAACAATGTTCGAGAAGGATACCTGCAAGATGATTTGGGGAGAACTGATATTAATGTGGGGAGTTCAGATTGGAACTCTGTACAAGCTTATGGGTAGCACTGTTATTGATGGGTGAAAAAATTATATGGTTCTTGAAAGTGGAGCTGAAACACTTGTGGTATCTGGAGAAAATACCATGCTATGGAATCAAAGGCTTGGACATATTGGAGAGAAGGACCTTCAAATACTGTATGGTAATGATATGGTATAATTCATGTCTAATTTTTCTTTTTATTTTTATTTCTGTGAGCATTGCGTATATGGGAAGAAAAATTAGGTGAGTTTCCCCTCTAGTGCTAATAGGGCGAACGAGATATTAGAGTCTGAGCACAATTATGTGTTTGGACATGTGTCAATTCCATCAATGGGTAATATATGTACAATGTATCATTTATAGATGACTTCTCAAGTCATACATGGATATATCTCCTTAGGAATAAATATGAAGTATTTGAAAAGTTTAAATAATTTAAGGCTCTAGTGGAAATCTAGACAGAGAAGAAGATAAAGGTGTTGAGGACATATAATGGTGGACAGTTCTACAAGAAGGAATTTGAAGAGTTCTGTAAAAATTGTGGTATGGCACGGAAAAATACTACTCCATACACACCTCAACAAAATAGAGTTGCAGAAAGAATGAATATAACGTTGATGGAAAAGGAAAGAATCATGCTCAGTGGTGTCAGGTTAAGACAAGAATTCTAAGAAGAGGCAGTGGAGATTGCATATTACCTGGTTAACAGATCACCTTCATCAGTGCTGGAGGATAAGAATCCACATGAGGTATGGACCAGTAAGAAAATATCTCTTTCACATCTTAGGGTATTTGGATGTGATGCATATGTACATGTTCCAAAGGAGAAAAGAACCAAGTTGGACAGTAAATCTCAAAGGTGCATCTTCATTGGGTATAAGGATGGCTTAAAAGGTTATAAGCTTTGGAACCCAGAAACAAGGAAGGTTGTGTACAACCGATATGTGGTTTTTAGAGAGATGAACGATGTTATTAAACATGAATTCCTACCAAATGAACCTGAGAATATATAGTTTGAACTAAAGGAGGAAAAATTAGGCTCTACAAAGGAGTAGGAATTAGAAGAAGAAGATCCATAAACTTGAGGTTTGAGAAGATAAGTTTGAGAGAGAAAAAATCCAGAAACATATAATGCATCTGCTTTCTGTTCAAATTTTTCTTTATCTATTAATGATGATGATCGGTGTCAAGTAGGTAGTATATTTAGAGGATGGAAAACTCTGGAAAGAGGCCATGGTTGATGAAATGGCATCTTTGGATAAAAATGAGGCTTGGGTTCTAGTGGAATTGTTGGTTGGAAGGAAACCCATTGGAAGAAAATGGGTGTTTAAGAAGAAGATGAATGCAAAAGGAAAGGTGGAGAAATACAGAGCTTGGTTGTAAAAAAAGGTTATTCCCAGGTGTCAAGAATTGATTTTGGTGATATTTTTTCTCTTGTTTACAAGTTAGCTTCTATTAGATTAATTTTATATGTTGTTGCTTCTTTTGATTTTGAGGTAGAACATATGGATGTGAAGACAACATTTCTTCACAGGGATTTGGAAGAAGAGATCTACATGAAACAACCTAAAGGCTTTGCGGTGAAGGGTAAGAAATAACTAGTATGCAAATTAAAAAAGTCTTTGTATGGGTTAAAATAGTCACCAAGGATGCGGTATGAAAAATTTGATACATATATATAGGGACTTGGCTTCACTAGAAGCAAAGCAGATCACTGTGTGTATTTTAAATTAATTAGTGACCATGTTATTTATTTGTTCTTGTATGTGGATGACATGTTGCTGATTGGAAATGAAAAATAAATTATCGAGGATTTGAAGACCTAATTGTCCTCCAAATTCGACATGAAGGATCTTGATGTAGAAATTTGAATAACTAATATATTATTCACCGAGACTTTCCTGATCACACACTATTTTAGCTTCATGCATAATACAAAATCTCTTCTACCATTGATCATTATCATGCGGAAATAAAATCAATTGCATGCATACATTAAAACCACAAACAATCACACATATGAACACAATATTTAATGAGAAAGCTTAAAGACGAAAACCCCAACTATCTGTATATTATATGTCATGGAGATCATGTAACAATTATAGTACAAAAGCTCCTCACAAGCTCTCATGCACACCCTCAATTGCTACACACTATCAAGCTAGATCTAGCAAAACACATGCTCCAATCTTTTGCCACTTGATAGCCAGCCTCTATTGCATTTTCAATGCTATGGGATGGCTTCATTAAATAGATAAACCACCTGGCTTGAACTGCGCAATCCTCATGGGCTACTCCACCTATATGTGTGTTGCAAATAGCAACAGTATAGTCACAATTGATAGTTAACCTGCTCTTTCACCTATTTCTGCACTGGTCTCCACTGAAACTATCCATGCACTGAAGTTAACTGATGCATTCTTTAGTTTATTTACGAGTTTATAATTAGTGAATTAATTAATAATTAATTCACACCACTCTCACTAATTGTATCAATTAGTTAAACTGAATACAAATAGCTCAACTATGTTTAGATTAGTTAAACTGAATACAACTCCACTAACTTCCTCAATCAACTCCACCAAACTCTGTCACATGAGTTCTAACTAAAGTATCCATGCAATAGCTCCACTTAACCCTTAGGAATAGCATAATTCCTTCTGTCAGCTCCTGTGCCACATCTGTGCACTTAACTCAAGTGCTCCAAGAGAATAAGATAATGTTTAGAGTCTAAATATTATTAAGAGCTAATAATATTTGACATATCTATTTTTAGACTGGCAATCTAAAAATAGATTCCGCCCAATATGTCTAAAAATATAAGTCCATCTATTTTTTCCGACTTGACCAACCATCCACAATTAGCATCCCGCAACTCATAGAACATGATCCATATGTCTAAAAATAGACATAGTCTAAAAATAGACTTTGCGCCAAAAATAGCCTGTGGGCCCACTTAGTGAAGGCGACTCCTTTCCACTAAGCTCGTCATCTTGTTGCAATCTCAACAAAGATGTAAGAGATATTTTTGGCATGGAAATTAAACAAGATCAGGTAAAGACGAAGCTATGGTTAAATCATAGGAAGTATGTCGAGACAATATTACAGAGGTATAATATGCAAGATAGTAAAGCAGTGAAGGTTCCTATTCTTGTAGGTATAAATTTATTTGTTGAGCAGTGTCCCAAGACGCAAGAAGTGGAAGAGGACATGTCCTGTATTCCATATGCACGTGCAGTCGGTAGCCTAATGTATGCAATGGTCTACAGTCGACTAGAAATTTCACATGTAGTGGGATTATTAAGCAGGTTTATTTCAAAACTAGGGAAGGAGCATTGGACAACAGTGAAGCGAATTTTTAGGTATTTGTGTGGCACTATTGATTATGGTATGCACTACCAAGGAAGACCAGGATTGGACAAAGTTTTGGACATCTATGTATTTTTTGATGTAGACTGGGCTGGAGATATATATATCAGAGAAGATCTACAAGTGGGTTTGTTGTTAATATATTTGGAGGAGCATTCAGTTGGATGAGAAAAGGACAGTTTGTAGTGGTTCTTTCAACTACAAAGGCTAAATACATGGAAACAACTAATGAAAGAAAGGAAGCAGTTTAGTTACAAAGGTTGTGTTCAAGTGTGGGGTTGGTACAATGAGCTACAAGGATAAGCTTTACCAGCCAAAGTGAAAATTTCTTGGAAAAGAGCTCTGCTTATCATTCAAAGAAAAAACAAATTTATGTTCAGTATCACTTTGTGAGGGATATTGTTGAGGAAAAAAAGGTGTTGTTGGTAAAGGTGGACACTTTGAAGAATGTTGCAAATCCATTGAAAATTTCTATGAGTACTGAGAATTTTTCTTGGTGTAGAGAAACAATGGGCGTTGCAAGGCTAAACTAATGACTAGGCTCTCTTGTGGCCCCCTATGGGGAAAAGAAAAAAAAAAGTGGGAGAAATTTGGGTGTGTGTTATATTATTTCCAAGACTATTCACACGTGTGGGGGGCCATAAAATTATCCTGTTAATTTCGTCGGGTGCAACAGGGGGTTTGTAGGGTGTGGAAGCCTCCCTACATGGGGTCTGGGGCAGCGCCCTAGGAAAAATCATTTGGACCCTATTATAGGTGGGTGGACCTACCTATGGTTTTATGCATTGGTTTTGCACATATTTTTGGGCATGATGGTTTTCTTCCCACGGTATTTTGTAGATCTGGTCAAGGGAACTATGATTATGTTCTAGTCCAAGGTTAATGGATTTGGGTTTATGAATGCTTAGACATGTATATACATGTATTGTAACATATAAATAAACATAATGAAAAATCAATCTGGTAGTCTCGGTTTTTGGATCCAGGGGAAAATGTCTGTATATATTTGTTTTATGTTCTTGCCATTGTTTATTTTTCTATTTAATTTTTTTTTTTGCAGGTAATATTTGTACAGAATTAAAACCTACAATTAGCTCCACACCAAACCTATCAACCAATAAAAACACACCAACTACCCTTATACGATCATGTCACATGTCGCATCCTAGTTGTCTCACCTGATAATCGTACTACACAGTCAACCTATTGACGCCAGTGCCACGTTAGCATATAGTTTGCCCAATCAGCCCTGCAAGTTGTCTTTTTAGCTCTTTTTCAAAAACTTAAAAATGGGATAACTTTCTCATGTGTTGTTGGATTCATGTGATTCAATATTTGTTGGAATCATAATGATGAGATCTATTATTTGGCGTTGGTTTTGGGAGATTTTAAACTCTTAATTTTTGAGCATATTTTTTATCCCCTAGATCGTTCCTCCCCACTGGAAGCTTTTGGACCACCAAAAGTATTTTTTTACTCAAAAAGTAAGGGAGGGACATAAAATTCGCTCACTTTACCGATCTCAATCCACCTTGATTTACTTAGATTGGTACCTTTGAGCCCCACTCGAAGGTACTCCACATTGCCTCTATGCGAAGTCATGGTCCTCCTGTCAAGAATTGAGTCTTCCTACAACTCATTTAAATATTCATGACCAAAATATTCTATATATGGAATATGAACATTCTCTTCATGATCATCAATCATTGTAGGCTCATACAATCTCAAAATTTTCGCATTCACAACAGAATAAATTTGCATGTAAGGTAGAAAATCTAATCGGAAAGAATTGTTACCAACCTTCTTCAAGATTTTGAAATGACCATATCTTATTGCCTTGAGATTTTTACCTTCACCTTGTAGTCTTTCGTTGCTAATGTACAACCAAAATTTATATCCCACTTGGAAATCATGATCAACCTGATGCTTTCATGTCTTGCTTTGTACTTCGCTTTGATTTTCTCTAGCTATTCTTGTACCCTTTGATGCAATAGTTGATTTTTTCAATGAAATTCTTGGATTTTTCCACATCACTATAATATATTTACTAGAGATGAAATCCAAAGGAAACTTTGGAAATTAATCCAAACAAGCTTCAAATGGATATACTTGTGTAGATGAATTCTTCGCAAGATTTTAGGCATTTTGTTTCTAATAGAAATGCGCATCCCAAAGTTTAGGATGCTTCCCACAATATCCTTGAAAGATATGCATTATTTTTCTATTGACTACTTCTATTTGGACATCAATTTGTGGATGAAATTTCGTGCTCTTCTTCAAATTTGTTTCCATGAATTCCCATAAACTTTATCAGAACTTCCGGAAAAATAGAGAATATCAATCAGAATAATAGAATTGGGTAACCCAGAGTAAACACATACATTTTGGAAGAATATATTTTTGTCCTGTTCAGTTTTAACATGTTTCTTACATGGAATTAACACAATTTTTTTTTTGAAATGATCCACAACAACATATAAATAATCACGACCTTTCCTATACATTGGTAGTCCCCCTACAAAATCCATAGAAATAATTTCCCAAGAATGAGAAGGAATAGGAAGTGGAGTGTACAAACCCAATTTGTTGTTACTTGAATTTCTAGTAGAAAAACTAGAACATTCTTTCTTTTAAACAATTTCATTCACGTGAGACCAATAAAAATACCTATGAATTTGAGCAATTTTTTTTTCCTACACCAAAGTTACCAACAATAAGAGAAGTATGGGCTTCCCTTACGGCATTTACTCTTTCACCATGTGTAAAACATAACATTCCAATATGATACAAAAACGTTTTATGAACATGATAATCCTACTCTTCAACATGATTTCCTTGACTCAAATTTGCATAAACATCTTTAAAATCATCATCTTGAGCATATTGTTCAATATAAATTTCATGCATGACTGATTTATGCTTAAGAATAACAGATGCATTAACAATATGCATTGATAACATATATATACAACTTTGTTGTATATACCTTTCTTATACCTAATTACCAAATGACATTGTTGTAGGAATCTTATCCACCTAAAAATTCTAGCTTTTTGTAGCTTGGTTTGCGATTCTAAATATTTCACTGGGTTGATGTTCAGTATGAAGAATCGTTTCTTTACCAATCAAATAATTCTTCCATTTATTCATGCTTTATACCAAAGCATACAACTCTATATCATAATTTGGATAGTTACTTACTACATTGGTAAAGGTTTCAGAATGATAACAAATTGGCTTACCATGTTGCATCAAAACTGCTCCCATAACATAATTAGTTGCATCGGTTTTAATCTCAAATGGATGCTTAAGATCTAGAAGTGCTAGAACTAGTTTTTTAATGATTTCTCTTTCAAAGTGTCAAAGGATTTCTGCTTCTTACCTCCCCACTGAAAGACTTGTTTCATGCTTGTCAAAGCATGTAATGGTGTTGCAATGAGTGATAAGTCAATGATAATTTTTCTCCAATATTGGGTTACTCCCAAAAATCTCCTAACTTCTATTACATTGTTGGGTTTAGTCAAATTCACAATAACATCAACTTTTCAGAGATCAATCTTCTTGCCTCCTACAGTATGACCCAAATAAACCAAAGAGGTTTTTCCAAATTCACACTTAGACATATTCAAATACAACTTCTCTATTTTCAAGACATCTAAAACTTTTTTCACATCCTTGACATGCTCTTCACGAGTCTTACTGAAAATCAGAATATCATCTAAGTAGACTATGAAAAAATCATCAAGGAATGGTCTCAACACATCATCATGAATGTTGCAAGTTCATTTCAAAGCCCAAATGACATAACTAACCATTCAAACAAACCTTGTTTTGTTTTGAAATCAATTTTCCAAATATTATCTTCAACAATCCTTATCTGATGATAACTTCTTCTCAAATATAACTTAGTAAAGTAAAAAAATTCCTTTAACAAATCTAGCAAATCATCAATGCAAGGAAGAGGATAGAAATTATTTATTGTGATCTTGTTCAAACATAGAAAATCCACACACATGCACCATGTACCATATTTATTTGGAACTAAGACAATAGGAGACCCACAAGGAGATGTGTTAGGCCTAACGACCCCTTTTTCAAGTGGCACTTGAATTTTCTTCTTTATTTCCGCATTCTCCAAAACATACATTCTATACATGCCAATATTTGGAAGTGGTGCATCCTACTGCAAGTGAATCTCATGTTGGATCTCTCTTTTTGAAGGAAACCCTTTAGGTTCCTGAAAAATATTGTCATAAGTGTTAACAACTTCAACCAATTAATGCTTGAGTTTTGAATCACATCCTGTGAAAGCTTCAGGTTCAACAGTATCTTTAGCTTTAATCATCAACAAAGCAAAATTATTAGTTCATATTCTTGTGGTGTGATCTAATAATATACTCAACTCCATATTTAAAAATATGATATATTTGTTCATGAAGGTATAATATGGCTTTAAGGTCATACAAGTATGGACTCCCTAAAACAATTCCATATATATCAAGTGGTACAACATCAAGCTCTACCTCATCTATAAAGTTAGCAGTGACGACGAATTTGAATTTACATTTTCTTGTCACTTGTGTTAGTGTCTACGATTCACCAATGATCAAATGTACTCTTTTCATATGATTGATAGGCTCATTAGGTCAAATTTTTATATTTTCAAATAAAATTTGGCATCTCTTCATTGTCAAATAATCATTGGTTAATGTCTAGGTTAGTGCTACTCCCTCCACTTGCTCATTGTCATCATCACTCATCATGGTCATGTTATCATTTAGTGTCTTTGGTCATCAAAAGAGTTAATGTGCTATCATATAGGTCATGGTCTAGGATTTAAATTTGATTTTAATTATAATGTTTGTCATCGAAAGCAAAAAGAGAGTCATGTCCATTATTTGGATCACCATCATGGGAGATGGAAAATTAGGGAATGAAATAAAAAAGGTAACATTTCAATTTGAATAATTATGTTGCAGTCACATAAGTCAAAAGTCTTTATTTCAAAAGCACATATGATGTAAAGAGCCAAAATCAAGCTTTCTGAGCTATAAAGAGAAATAAATATTTCCAAGAGTTCATTTTATCCTTCCAAGTCTTCAAGAGCTCCTCTCCTAGATTTAAAAACTTTCCACAACCATCAGAAGATCAAATTATATCACCAAATTACTCAATTCATCAGCCTGATGCGCTTTTGTTTCTTTTCTTGAAACTTGTTGCACTTTTGTTTTGGAGACATAAGGAGGGAAAGAACAGGTGAAAACTCCATCTCATTATGTCAAAAAACTTCAAAAAAGTAAGTGGGACCATTACAAATATTTACTTTAGTCAATTTATTCACAAAATTGATAAACTCCTTCCCTAGGGTTTCTTGATGTGTTTCTGTTGCGCTTTTGTGATTTCATGGTCTTTAGCTTATTTTCAAGAGGAATTTCCTAGTTTCTAATCCCGCACATCCTAAATATCCATAATCATACATTTCCCACCATTCCCTCACTTAACTTCAGTAATTTAATCTTTTTCTCTCACTACCCTAGCTAGTCGATGTGTTTCTAGACTAGGATTGTGTTTTTTCCTTTTTCACTCCCTTTCCCTCACTCAAATTGAGGAAATTCACATTAATTGTCTTCTTAAAACACTTCCCTACTCCCCATAATTTTTCAGAATTTTTCTTTCCCTCCATGCCCTCCATTCCATACTCTCAACTTGTTGTTTTTTCTCCCCTACTTTGCATCTCAAGTCCCCTTACCCATTCTTCTGTGAGACTAGGGTTTCCTGTCAAAAACAAGATCAAAAAAGGTAAAGACTAGTGAAAAGAATAAATTTAGAGGAGATATCACAAGATATGAGCCTATTCATATGAAGGATGTCGATGCATCAGATTTTATAAGGAATTCATTTGAAGAGGTAGGTTTCCTATGGTTTTGTAAGAAATTGCAGGGGGTGGGTTATAACCATGACTTAACAAGTTTACTTGATATCAATTTTAGAAGAGATCACGTGAAAATTGCAGGGGTAAAATTTATGGTGTCAACAAAGATTATATCTTCAGCTAATACAATCCTTAATGAAGGATAGATTTGGTTCAAGGGGATGGATTTAGACATTGAGCAATATAAGTATTTCTTGAAACCACAGTACAAAGACTCCCCTTCTCATATCTTTCCTAGCAGGCAATTGTTGGACAAGTTCACCCCCTTGATGAGAACTATCATGAAATACTTCACTTGTGAGGGTAGGTTCAGCAGGCTATAATAGTACCATAAAAGGTTGTTGATGCATTTTACTTCTCAAATTTCCCTCAACTTACCTTACCACATCTTCAGAAATTTGGTTAAAATTAAAGAGAAGGTGTAGTCAAAGGAAAAGGATCATTCAACTAGTTTATTTCATCATGCCTTGATAAAAAAAATAGTCCTATGCCACCTGGCACAGATCAACATTCCACGGGATACCTTCTTGGAGGCAACTTCTCTTCTACCTGCCTTAAATCATTCAAACAGTCGTAACACTCCCTTAGCAATATCATCTAGGCCACAAGAAGTTGGCTCATAAAACACGCCATCAGTGACAAAGATACAACCTAGAGAAGAAATTTAAAAGATCTATAACAGAGGTAAGAGGTTGGTTTTTTCCCCTGAAATAGCAGAGATGCCTAGACCTATAACTAGGGCTCAAGAAAATATGCTACCTAGGAAGACTATCAATGAAGAAGGAACTCAACTTGGCACTATGAGACAAGAATCATCAAGAGGAAAACATGATACGCCATTGCACAGTGAAGAGAAAGCACCTCTTGATTTAGAGATGGCTTACCTAGAAAAAAATCATGAAGATGAGGCAGCTGAAGAAAAAATCAAAGAGAAAGAGGCATAGATCAGGGAGCTCAAAGATGATCTTGCTAAGGAAAATTTCATGGTGTATTTTTTGCAACAAGAAAATAGGCAATTGAAACTAAACATATTGTTACAAAGAAAAACACAAGGGGAACATCCATCATCCAGAAAGGAATATGTTGTGGTAGAAAAGGATAAGGGTAAGACCATCATTGATGTGGAGCAATTGCAAGGAAAAGGCATTCAGTTACAACAAAGAAGGCCTAAAACTAGAGCAGTAGCAAGAAAAGAAAAACATGAAAAAGAACCATCTCCTCCTCTAGACCACAAAGACATAAATGAAATAATAGCTATTGAAATTTAAGAAGATAGTGAGTAATATCTTGGGGTAGTAAATGAACATTTGGAAAATATATTGAAAAAGGCCAATAGGAATGCCATTATGCAAAGGAATATGGCAAGGAATTACAATGCAAGAAACATGGTCTACAAGGTTAGGGTTAATAGTATGAAGAAGAAGCTCAAGAAGACCCTAAGAAAACTAAAAAATAAGGATAAAATTAACCTTTTGGCAGATGATTCATTAGTGGCCTGAAAGAATAATAGAAAACAAAGAAGAAAAAGACCAAAATTTTGGGTTTTTGATGTTTTTTGTGCACACAGTCAATAACACTCTACAGAAACACAACGAGTACTCGCTGTGCTTTTTCTCAGGAAGTCCAAATTCACAATTCTAAGCATGTGCAGATGGATAATAGCATAAGGATGTTAGAAAATTTCATGGGGATGCTTCAAAGTTCACAAATTTTCAGAAATTTACCAAATAATGCCCATTTTTTACCTTTCTGCCACCTTTTTAGACCACTCACTGCACTTTTGGATAGTTTGAATTCAAGTCAATTTTTTCAGGAGTTTGGAGTTAGTTTCTATAGTTCTTGATGAATATATTGTGTAGTATACATATTTAAGCTTTCCAACCATACCTTTTGTAGCTAGAAAATCATCCGGGAAGGCCTCCAAGTCATCCTCCAAAGTTTTCTTGCACTTCTGCTAATGTTTCTGAGTTTTTTTTTTTTGCGTTTATGGGTTTGAAGATTTTTCTTGACACGTGGCGGTCAAAGGTAAAAATAGTTGATGTAATAGCTGTCTCATGAGTTTTTCGATGGTTAATAGGCCTATTAATGTTCATCTTTGTAAAAAAAATTTATGATTAACGACTTGAGAGAAAATTTCATCTAGTTAGCTAAAAAAGGGGAAAGTTGTTTTTAACTTCCCTATGATTAGGCTATGAGTCATTAGGTTCATTAATTAGTTTCTATGAATAAGGATTCAAGCCTGAGAGGTGGAATATTGTTTAATTTTATATATTTACTCAAAAGTAAGTCATTGAGAGGGTTGGATATTTGAAGTTCATACTCTTTTGGCACTAATGTACTTGACTATTTGGAGAAGAAATTTACATAAAGTTGCAACTATTTTTATGGGATTCTTGTAATGTGGTTAGTGACAATGTTTTTATCTATTTTTCTTATGCATGCGATGATCAAATTTTTTAAGCATCCATCTACTTTATTCCTATGATTTATCGTTTAAAGTTTGAAACATAAATCATTGCTCTGTTTTTGTTTAAGATAAGCATCTAAGTGTTTCATACTCTGAATAAGTGAATTCATTATTCTCACTTAAATTATTAAATGCTTTCCACTTCAGAATAATACAATGAAAAACCAATTGTGTCACTAATATCACCTACCTTGCCTCATACTATGTCTTCAATTGATCTTTTTGGGATATCTTGCCTAGTTTCCAAACCTTGTGCTTCTTTGCCCAACAAAAACTAATAAAACCTAGATAAAAAACCCTAATGAGCTTATAACTAGCCTAAGATCCTTCTTCTCTAGTCATTTCCATCAACTGTGAGCTTGATATAGAGAGATCCCTCTCTGATTTGGTAGGGCTAGTTACCAATTCGAAAGTTGGTCTGTGGTTACCTCTTTGGTTTCCTTTCTCAGCCTTGGGAAACTAGGGAGCCCTAACAACTTGTAATTTTGCATCATCACATACCCAACCCAAAAGGTAATGTTTAGTATGAGGTGTAGTTTCTAGATTAAGTTTCTTGAAAATTTCTTTAGAAATAAGTGACTTGGGAACCGCTATCAAACAATGTATCAATTTTGATATGTTTTGTAATGACCTTGATATGAAAAAGCTCACTTCTTTCTTTATCATTTTGAGAATCAATAGACTTACTAGAAGAACTATGTTATAGGTCATTTTTTCACATTTGATCAGCGAGCCATCTAATGGGATCAATCAACATCCTATTCCCCCTTGTCATCATTTTTCACAAAACCCTAAGAATTGTCCTTTCTTCCCCCATATTTTCAGCCCTAATCTGCATCATTTGAGCTAGTTTTAGGACCAATGATCCATGTATGCCTACTAGGGTGCGACCACCTACAAGTTGCTCCACTATTTCCAGCGTTGGTGACCAGTAGGTTTCTCCCCTTTGCACCTACGTTGGTTCTGGAAATCCAGGAGAATTATCGAGATTCTAGAAGCTTCACATTCTAGGAGTTTATATAATTTGTTTCAACTGCTTACCTTGGATTAAACATTTGGATCCTATCCTAACCTACTTTGGAGTTTTCGACACTTATCCTTTGATCTTATCCATACATCAAAGGTGGATCTTAAACCTTAGAATCGTAATTGGATTAGAACTCCCAACTTACCCCACTCTCATATATATTTACCATCTTGCATATGCAAAGGTTAGAATGAATGAATGGTTGGATTTTGGAGAGACTCAAACCTTATGTTGTTCTAGTGAGCGGTTATTATCTCATGCATTAGGGTGATTGGAAGTACATCTTGTGACAAGGAAAATACAAGTCAACAACTTGGAGGAGCTCTTCTACAAGATCAATTGCTACTTATGGTTGTATTCTCCTTCTATTTATATAATTAATGCAAATAATTCTCTATTTTTCCTATATGTAATTTTTTTATTTCATATATTTCAATACCATGTTGATCTATTGAATAGATTATTTAGATGATATTGCATAGATCTTGTAGCTTATTGGCTTGTGTTATCTGGCTGTGAAGGTTCTAATTTTGGAAATTGGAGTTGGAATGGGAGCTTCCAAGAGAAAGAAGGAGCGAAGCGTGTGACATGTTTGAGGTAGAATTCACTCTATAATATATTTACTTTAAGAAAAAGCATTGGGTTCCTTGTCTCTTTATTTTTCTAGGTTGACCGCCAAACGTAGGGGAGATACTTTTGTCTGCAATCGTAAATCATGTATAACAAATTGGTGACTCCACCAGGGAGAAATAGATAATATACTGGGGAATAGAGTATTCCCTTGGTGGTTTTCCTCATCCATTGTGTTTGATTACCTCCTTGAAATACCTTTGTTGTATCATCCAACCAAGAACAGACCTAGGAAGTGGTTTCATTCAAACAATTTTGCAATTCTTGTGCCATAATCCTCTTTCTGAGGCCTAACGTTCCCCAAGTGCCTCTGATAGAGTGTTGCACCTCACTCAGGCCCACTTTGTACCAGTGTTACAAAGCACTAGTGCCTCCTTTGCACTAGCATTGGCCCCTACTTTTGCACAAATGTTGCCTTGGTTTTTGACCCTCTATTTCATTAAGCTTCTTACAGATGAAATTCCTTGAGTCTTGAGTGTCTTGTGGTCTCTTTAAAACCTCCATTTGGTTTTCATTTCTATTTGTTTGCCTTTGGTCATAATTGGTTTCGATTTTTCTTTGTTCTTATCATTTAGTTGCTTGCAAACTGATTTTGTTTGATCATTGATCACTTGGATGAATTATTGTTTGAGTCCTCATTCTAAAAAGTGTAATTGAATAAACAAATGAACATTTTCATCTTAGTTTTCTTCATTCTCGAAAATTAAGTGTGATGAAAATAAAAATTGTGCATTGGCATTTAGTGTTTTTTGTGTGCAGTAGTATAGGAACAATTGCATCGAAAGGGAAATTGCATCTTGCATCTTGTTTGTTGTATATTGTGTGTTGCATATTGATTGTTTCTTCCCTTCATTAGCTAGATTTCCATTGAAAGATAAAAAAATTCCTATTTTCTCATGCTAGATTTTCAATTTAGGATCTTTAGGTGAAATTCGCGGTAAGCTCCAAAACTATAACTTAATCAAAGATAAATAGTAAAATTTATTGAATCAAACTAAGGAGAATTTATAAAATTAACTCAAACATCTAGAGGTCTAGGCTAGAGACGTGTCCAAGCGTCGTTAAATGTAGGAGATGTCGTTATTTTCTAGCATTACATCATGGGGGTGAAATCTCGTTCCATGTACGTAAGTTTATAGGATTATTATCCACATACCTTCGGGTATATCAGATGGTGCTCCACACATGAAAAGTATATGGGAACGCTCTCATCAAAAAATTATGCATTAGATATCACTACTACAGACTGCACTCCCATGTACCATCAATTATATTTTGGGAGTCCCCTATAGCTTGCTATCCATCCATAGGTAACCATTTTTTCCACCTTGTATATCGTGATACATCAAACACAACATTCTGGGAGATTAGTTATCGTACGTTAAGCCCTTGGTTTGCCAAGGTGTATATCATAGTTCACACTTTCTTGGTAATCCTTTACGCCTAAATTACCCTTTTTTATTTATTTTTATTTTTGTGTTAATAAAATTTATTATCCAACGTGGAAGAAAAAAATCCTCCTCTTCGTCGTTCGCGTAGAATGAAAAACAGGCCTCCTCTTCCTCTAGAGGCTACTCCCAACCAACCCCCAAAACATAAGAAAACACAAAATACCAGATCAGGAACTTCAAGCACTGCTTTTGGCCCTCCTCTTGATATTTCTCCACCATAATTATCCGTTCCTTTGAGTTCTGAACCCAAGATTACATCTACTCCTGTTGGTGACTGTTTTGGATCATTATCTACATATCATTTTTATATTTCATTTTGAAATTTTAAAAAGAAAAAAATAAAAAAAAATATAAGAATTTGAAAATGTGCTATAGTATGAAGTTGTTAATACTTTAGCATAAAAAAGAGAGGAATGCAATGTATTTCTAATTTTTTTCTATACATGAAGCGGTCGTCAACCTTAGGTTGATATATATATATATTTCAAGGTTAAGACCCAAGCAACTTCCTGAGCGGAAGTCGCAATCACACAAAGAAGCTTACGGATAAGCTATTGCGGGGGGTGAATTAGCCCATCGGTTATCAAATCCCGACCCCCCGTAGTTGACCGGTCAAATCTTGGAAATGTTGTGATCAACGGTTCAAATTAATTACGAGGGGTATGGATCAAACTTCTCCGCCGTTTCACAGACCCCCCGCATGACGTCATCAGCCGAGATGGAAGACAGCTGTCATCCACTGTCAACTATTTTTCCGCGTCACTTCTGCATTTATTATGGTTTCCGTAGCCTATAAAAGGGGTTCTTCCGTCCCGTTTTGATTTATATGTGACTGTTTTCCCTGTTTAACTGCGTCCCAACACCTTTGCATTACCCATTGCCTCGCAAATTGCTTTCGAATTCCTGTCAGCCATGGCCAAGCGAACATCGTTGTCTGGTTCATCAAGTCTCAGTCCCCTCTTAGATAGCGAGAAGGATGTTCATGATACCGTGTCGTCCGTCAACCACCCCCTATTGCATTACCAAGTAACCCTGAACACTGACAAGTCCCCTGTGTTCTCTGCTATGAAAAGTTCGGGTGTGTTGTCCACTTGTGTCTTGAAAACTCACTTCTTCCTCGAATTCATTTCTTGGTTAGTTTCGTCTATGTACCCTGGCAAGTGTTTCGTTATGAATTCTCAGGGGGAAAATATCCTGCAGGTTTCAACACAATTAATGCGTCAAGCATTATGTTTTCCAGAAAATGAGTCTCCATTACAGTTCTCCGAAGATTCGTTGGCTCAGTATTTCGAGGAGCTTTCAAATGAAGAGTTTAATCGTTGCATGTCGTTTTTGATACCAAGTCCAGAGAAAACTCAATTTGAAGCGGGAAAGTTCAGTTTAGAGGCGTTCAGTGTTTAGTATAGGCCAGTTCTTAGCTGTATTATGGAGATTTTGGGAAGAGATGATGATCACGAAATTGATAAGGAAGTCTTGGGGATGTTCGCTCTTATGATGAAACCAGGGGTGGTGCTAGACATCCCGTCTTTTTGGCAGGAAGTAGTAAATTCCCAATTGATCGCCTTCCCTCTAACAGGTTTTTTTCAGATTTCATCATTGGTAGTTTACTTGTTTTTATATCAAAATGTTGAAGAGTTCATGAGTGTGGGTTTAAATATAATGGATAGTAATAAAAATAAGCAGTCAGTTTTATTCTGGACTGATATGGTTAGAAAAGAAGAGAACGAAGCCGGGCTGTTTGAATTTGCTGACCATTTCATGTCTACTGCTTATAAAATTCTGAATGGAACTCTTCCTCCATGCTTTCTGCCAAAGGCCCAGGAATTCCTACAGTTAGGACCCAATTGTAAATTTGGAGACTGGTTTGTTTTTGAAGATTACTCTGATATAAGGTTGTATGGAGTTAGTATTGAGCCCTATAGGCTCCCAAATTTTGTTCCCATGAGACTTTTTGCCCTGGAATTTAGAAGGAAAAGTCTTAATGTAGATCAAGTTCATTTTCTACCCATGAAGAAAGGATTGATGTACAAGTTGCCTATGAGTGTAGGTCCTTTTGTTGTTAACACAAGACAAGCTTTTGAAGAAGTATCAAAAATATTGGAAGGGACGCAGTTGTTGTTGGGAGAGAAATGGCCCTATGATCCACATGGGATAATTTCTCAGAAAAGGGTTGAGAATGGGTATGCTGCATTTACCCATGTAAGTAAACATGATTTGGAGAAACTGGCTAATCCAGGAGGGTCAAGTTCATCGAAAACGAGTATTCAAACACCTGCAATTTTGGAAAGAATGAGCAAAAGAGGTAGAGAGGATGTTATTGAAATCGATGATGAGGAGCCCCGAGAGGAAAAAAGGACCAAACTAGCTGAAGATCATTCTTCCAATTCACCTGGTTTTACTCTCCAGGTCAATGAGGAACAAGATTGCCCCTCATCTCCTAGTAGACAGGAACTTCATTTGGAAAAGGCTCCTTCCATGAAGCAAGTGTTCACACAGATTGAGGAAAGGAACCAGAGGATAAAAGCCAATATAGAAGCACAAGCAGAGAACCATATACCTGCTGACCAAACCAGACTATTGACTGTGATGGATCTGGAGAAAGATCAGTTTAAGATGGCTCTGTCACATCCGACAGGAATGTCCCTTGGACCTTCGGGCAGCTTTAAGGAGTTAAACATAGTCATGGATGTTAAAAAGACCCCCTTGTGGGACAAAATGAATCTTCACATGCAGACAGGTCAGCTGATTGTAAATTATTTGAGCAAGACCAATGCTACAGCAGTTAAGACTGAAAACATGCTTGCAAAGGTCATCAAACAATGCAAAATGGAGAAAGCTAATGCAAGGGCATTAACAACTCAAAATGAAGAGCTAAAGAAGATCATTATGAAAATAGGTGTGGATCCGAATGATAAAGCCGCAATTCAAAAACTTATGAAAAGTGCAGAAGCAGAAATATCTTCATTAAGGAAAAAGTTGAAATTACCAGCTACAGAGCACTCATTAGCGCCCGAAGTAGCTGAGGTTGAAAAGGAGAAAGAGGAATTGCGACAACAGTTGATGAAGAAGGACGAAGAACTCTCTAAGGTAAAGCAGACTGCTATAACCTTACATAATCAAATCGAGAACCATACTTGTACTTTTGATTTTTCTGCAGGTGAAGTTGACCCTCAAGCCCAGGTTATTCAGCTAAACACAGAATTAAAGATGGCGGAAAGAGATTGTAAACAAGCCCAGTCATAATTGGTCACAGTTACCAAGATGATGCAGGGATGGGAAGAAAAAGCACAAGAGAACAAGCAGAAGCTACAGAAAGCTGAGGATGAAATCAAAGAGCTCAAGGAGAAATTAAAGGGAAACATTTCTCTGATTAAAGCTAAGGATATCATCTGGAATGAAATTATTTCAGAAATGTAGTCAAAATGGGATTCCATGAATATAATTGCCAGAGAGAAAAACATTGTTTCAGAGCATGAAAAGGAGCTATTATCGGAGAAGCAGGCCGCTATTAAAAGAGGGAATTGGGCCAGAAAATTCATAAATTTTATTAATGCCAAGACAGATGAAGAGTTAAGAGATATGGGGATACAGGATAGGTACTTCTATGCTAAAGAGGTAAATAAAATGATCATCAAAAACGACCTTCTAAAGGCCTCAGAGAAGCGGTTACAGGGAAAGAATGAAGAAGGTTCCGAGTTTTGGACCTTGAAGGCTAATTTTGTACTAAACAATATTGAATGAATGAAAATTTTTGCAAGTTTCCATTATTCCATCTTTGTTGAAGAGTTTTCTTGGTTTTCATTTCATTTCCATATCTGTGAATAAAGTAGAGTGATTTGAGTAGCAGGTCTCTTGATATTTATGTATCTAAGAGTTAAACATCCTTAATGGGCGCTCCTCTATTTTAGCTTTATTGTTACTCACTTCTTCAGGATTTTATAATGGTAGATTCTGTTTTAAGCAGCATGGCAATTTAAAATCCTTTTCTTTCTTCGTCTTCCATTCGCTCACTTCAATATAAAGGGAACATGGCATTACATAACTTGTAAATATTTGATATTTGGGAAATATATTATTAATATTGGAAGGTTTAATAAACAGAGACATACATACGCTTTTTGTGACATAATCTTTAATGTCTTGAGCAATGATTCCTGTACACAGCAAGGAATTGTTTCTCAAGGAACAACAGTGACATTGACACAATTGAAACAAAATTCCATGAAACTTTGTTACCAGAGGTCATTGAACCAGACATTCCTTAATCAGACACTTTGTTATTGAACCCGAGGAGCCCTAACCATCTTCACCTGATTCTTATGGACCTTCCTCTTCTCTTCCTTTGTCTCAGATAGAACCAATATATCTCGAACCCAATGGAGAAATGCTTCCATATGTACTTGTGAGTATTTAAGAGATACCTCAAGAAGAGCCTCATCCTTATACTCTTGTTCATTGGGAAGGAATTCATTTTTATCAAACAAAAACTCTTCCACCTCTTCAATATTTGACACAGTTTCCTTTACGTGATTCTTTGGGCATAATTGCAGATCTGTTGTGGAAATATTCATTGGGATTGTTAACCATGACTAGAAATGGTTCGAATTCCAAACTCGTGTCCACCGCTATGGTTGAGAAAGCAAGTTTCACTTCCTCATCCATGTTCGCGAGATCACCAGAAACATATTTTTATGGTGGCCAGTCCATCCTGCTTGGTTATCATTCATTATCTCATACCTTTTCTGGTTTGGCTTCCAGTCTTTAGACCTCTCCCATGTCATATAATTCAGGAATAATGTCTGGTACTTACCTTATGAATTCCACAAAATCTACTCCTCTTCCTCTTACTACACCTACAATTGAGCAGCAGGTTGGTAACTTCCATCTACATTGTAGTTTCCTCCATCATCCTCTCCTCCTTTCGCAAGGGGGAAACCTATTTTTGGTATGCCTCAATATGGTAACCCTCATAATTATAGTCTTCCTTATCCTAGAATGGTTTCTAGTGTTTGGAAGCCTACTTTTCTCATTCAACCTGGTTCATTTTGGGATCGATTGTTGAATCCTCAAACTGCACCATCCTCATCGCATATTCCTATCTATCCATAAACACCTAAAAAAGCTTAAATAAATATAAGCTAACCTTTAGGGCCTATTCGAATGGTATCTAGTTCTCCTTAAAGTACCTCTTAGTCAAATTGTACAAGGCACCTCATCTTATCAATCACTTGTGAAAGGTACTCCTCAAGTTTCAGTAGGTAAAATTCTTCAAAATTTGGCTTAGTCTCAACTGAACCCACCATACCACAGGGTAATACAAAACCCTATCAGGAAACATTATTAACCACAGCACATGCCTTTTCAAGGCCAGCAAATCCAAACCCAACCTTTCCAACAACTTTATCATTATCCTGGGGCTGAGGAGCAAAGTCACTTGTATGTTGGTTATCAAAATCCTCCATATCCCAGTAACTAGGTTCCTTATTATCATAACCCTCCTTATCCGAGCATGCAAGTACCCATTTCTCATGTTATTCCTTCTTATCCAGTTCATCCCCCCCTCCCCCCGAACTTTAATCGACAATTTCTTTTTATGGCTACTCTTAAATTACCTGACTTAACTTGGCTTACTAACAACCCCATTTCTCATTCACCATGGTGGATGATTATTCCCACCAAGTTGCCTTATTATATCCCAAAATTAAATGGGAATCCTGGAGAAGACTTGTCGATGAATGTCATGGCGTATCATCTATGGTGTTCACCCAAGTCCCTCAATGATGATTCCATTTTACTTTGTCTTTCCCAAATAAATGGTATATTGAGTTACATAGAGCATCATTTCACGATTTCAAAACTTTATCCATCACCTTCCTCACACATTTCTAGCTACCCATCAGATATAAAACTAGAACGAGACTATTGACTAACTTCAAACAATCAGATTCCACTCACATTTTAGATCACATTCATGAGTTGAGGCGTTGTCTCTGGTTTGTCAAGACTTATGTTCCTGATTATTTTTTAGTGGAATGGTTAATCAAATATCTGTTAGCTCCCATAACAAAATTTGTGGAAAAAGGTGGAGTCGTGACTGAAGATAAATTTATTGCTCGTGATCAATATTTAGATCTAATTTATACCCAATCGGGAATGCTCAATGATAAGATACCAAATGCTTTGAGACCTTCAAAAAATGTTCCTCTTCCATGTGGTAAAGAATATCATGTTGATGATGGCATTATTGGTTCTTCCAGTTTGCATTTGAAAAGTAAACCATCTGTTGTTTCTCTCATCGCTCTTGCACAAAGCCCTCAATCCCACCCTCCTGCAGCTTCTGCTTCCGAGATAAATGCCATTTCATATGATAAAGGAAAGTCTCAACAAAAAATTGGAAGCAAGAAGAAAGGTAAAGGTAATAAAAAGAAGGATTCCTCACCACAGGAAAAAAAATAAAATTGTCTTCCAATGAGAAATGAAAGCCTCAATACCCATGCTTGATTTGAAATGAGGATCACTTTACACGTGATTTTCTGCACTGTGCTAAAGTTAATAATTTTCTTAAATCATCCACTTCTCCCACTATGATGACCGACCCATTTCCAAATCAGGAGACTCATATTTTTTCCCAGGAGCCCTCTTCCTCATGGTTCTTATGCTTTCCTCCTCAAAGCTAAGATCTGATGTTTTCCTCCTCAAAACTACTCAGAGTAAAGACTATGGTAACATGAATCTGAAGAACTATCAAGCTAATGATCAACCTTCCAATTCAGCACCAACCTCATATGATTATGTCCCCCCTCCAGAATTGACTATCAAGCCTCCGAAGGGTGTTATCCGTAATTCTGTTTTCAACCCTCATTCAAGAGCTGCCCAAAATCATAACGTAGTTGAAGACTTGGCTCAATATCTAATAGCTATGTCAACTCTTGAGGTCTTTCAAAACTGCCCCACCCAAAATAAGGCCACCTTGTTGTTAGCAATCAGATGTATAGACCCATCAGATTCCAACCTAGTATTTTTCTCCCATGCAAACTATACCCCTTGACTTCTATATTAGTTAGATTTTATGATTCAAGTCACCATTAATGGTAAAAAAATTCATCCTTCTATTGTAGATGAGGGAGAATTGACCTGCATCATGTCCTTGTCTTGTTGGAAGGTGATTGGTTCACCTCAACTGAATCAATCGACCACTACATTAAAAGCATTTGTTGGAAGGACATATAAACCCTGCAGGATTTTGAATTTCCTCCAAGTGGAACTGGGGGGAAAGACCATCTCTGTTGGAGTATAATTTATTGATGGATCTCTTCTTCTACTAGGATTTACATGGGTTTATGCTATGGCTACCATCGTTTCAACTTACTTCTGAATGATCACCTTCCATCATAAAGGTATGATCGTAGCCATAGATCAACTCAAATTGTTTTCCTGTGATTCCAATGTTAATAGAAGTGTCCCTCTTGTAGGGGAAGCCCTACATTCCTATCAACATGTTGGAGTTGGATTATTGAAGGATTCATTGCTTATGGGTGATTTTTCACTCCCTTATCCTCCCCCTACCAACTCCCCACCTTCAGTTTCTTATATCAATATGATATCATCCTCTATGATCCTAGCCAATTCATGGATTGTAAAGGGTGAAAATGTCATCCAAAATTTTTGCGACCAGATGCCGCTTAGCCCTATTGAGAAATATTATGAATCCATGTACTTGGCTTGTGTGGCCCATACATTTTCTTCCATAAATTGGGTAGATCGATCACTAGATTATGGCATACCATCTAATCCTTTCTCATGCATATTCTCAACCGACAAAAGCATCATGGAGATCATGATGTCATATGACGTGCCGTGGGACGAGCATAATCATCATTCCTCCTTACCCGATTCCATAGAAGATATATCAGTGGTGTGTACCTACCTAATTTTTTCTAACACTCTACAAATTTTGTTTCCATTTATGAGATCGACTCTAAAAATAACCTCTCGAATATCGAATAAAATATTCATCTCTATATTTCGGTCAAACTAGGAATAGTTGAAAATATTCACATTGGAGCATCTCGTTCTTCATCTGAAATCAAGATCTACCATGCCCTCTTTCATGATTTTAGAGATGTCTTTTCCTGGACATATGAAGAGATGCCAGGTACTGACTGAAACATAGTAGTGCATGAAATTAAGATGTATATTGATGCCAAACACGTCCGAAAATGCCTCCATCCGGTCCATCCTAAAAAGGTTACTAGGATAAAAGTTGAAATTGGAAATTTTCTTCGGGTTGGTTTCATATACCCCATTCCTTTAACTGATTGGGTGTCAAACATTGTCCCTGTCATGAATAAATAGGGCACGATTCGAGTATTTGTTTATTTTCAAGATGTTAATCGAGCTTGTCCAAAAGACAACTTTCCGACCCCATCTATTGACCAGATTCTTGATGAATGCATGGGTTGTGAGATTAATTCATTTATGGATGGATTCTCAAGCTACAATGAAATCAACATTCTCCTGGCGGACCAACCTAAGACTACATTTATCTATCCCTGGGGTACTTTTATTTATAGAAAGCTCCCATTCAGTCTCAAGAACGTAGGGGCCACATTTCAACGTGCGATCAATTACTATTTTCATGAAATTAAGCATATCGTGAAACCATATTTGGATGATCTTCTTGCTCATTCTAAGCATAGGGTCTAATCACTCGCTACATTTACAGGCCATTTTTATCTATTGTAGACACTACAACATTCGAATTAACCTGCACAAATATGTGTTATGTATCGGTTCTAGTCGACTCTTTGGTTTTGTTATTTCAAAAAAAGGAATTCGTATTGATCCTATGAAAGTCCAGGCAATCGTTGATTTTCTTGCACCTTCTACCCTCGTTTACCTACAAAGACTCCAAGGGAAAGCTAACTTCTTCAGGAGGTTTATCCCTAATTATGCTGAGTTGAAAAACGGATTTAGGCGCTTACTGAAAAAAGGGATTCCCTTCTAGTGCGATGATGTGCACATAGATCGTTTGATGCCTTGAAAGATGTACTGGTTTGGGCATCTTTCTTATATCCCCTGACTATCAGCATGACATTTTCTTGTATGTCACTACCACCATTTATAATATAGCCATGGTGTTGGTCTAGGAAGATGATATCGGGACTAAACATCCCATTTATTATCTGATTTATAACCTCAAAAATACCGAGATTCGGTATACTCATGTAGAAAAGTTGGATTTCGTGATCGTTCAAGATGTCAAGATATTTCGCCATTACATATTGTTTCTGAAAACTATGGTTGTTTAAGGTTGCAACCCTATGACATATATATTGTCACATAAATTAATGGGGGGGAATTCCTGTAAGTGAATCATTATTCTCCTTGAGTTCGACTTGGAATTCATCAAATCCAAGTCGAATAAATCCCTAGTTTTCATCAAACTAATGTGCGATCTTGTCACTATTTATGATTCTGTCATATGAGCCTTGGTATGGATATTTTCTGATTGATCTCTATATTGAAACATTCCAAACTAATACCTCTCGATCTGAGCAATGACATATCTGGTACCAATCCCGAAAGTATGTGATTATTGGTGACACTCTTTATTGTCGTGGTATTGATACAATTTTACGGAGGTGCCTGGCTCTCAAGGAGGCTAAGAAAGTTCTTAATGAATTCCATTCTGCGAAATGTGGCAGAAATTTATCAAGTTATGTTGCCATGAAAAATATCTTAGGAATTTGTTACTTTTGGCCGACCATTTTCTGTGACTATATCCTCGCAGTCCAAAAATGTCATGTGTTCCAAAATTATGATCGTAAAGTATCTACTCTGCCTACTATATCGCATCTTGTTATTGTTGCTGGTCCCTTTGAGAAATGGAGCATTAAGTTTATGGAATTTAACCCTTACTCGATATGGGGGCATGGTTATATCATTCTCGTTGTTGACTACTTTATCAATTGGGCTGAAGAAATGCTTACATTCAACAACACTGGCGAAACGACTACATACTTTTTCTTCAACCACTGATTACTAGGTTTGGTGCTCCACAATAAATATTTATAAATCACGGGAATCATTTTTAGAATCATATGATGACCGAATTAATTGCCAAATTGGGGCTTTCACATGAAAATTCCACTCCCTATTATCCTTACGCTAATGGAAAATTTGAAGCTATAAAAAATGTTATTAAATCTATACTTCAACTCATGATAGGGGTCCACAAATTAGACTGTAATTTACTTCTATATTCTTCCTTGTGGGAATATTAAACCTCAGTAAGGAATGCTACCGGATTCACACCTTTCCAGTTGGTTTATGGTCTCAGATCGATCCTTCCCATTAAATGTGAGATTCCATCTTTGAAACTAGCTATCGAACTTCTTCTCGCTACTTTCATAGATGAGGAGCATCTTTTGCATCTGACTCGTTTGGATGAGACCTGGTTGTTGATCATTGGTTGTCATTGATGTCAACCCAAGCAGCACCATGGGCTACCCCAATATTTCATGGGAATTTTGACCTACAAATTACTATATTCTGGGTCAAGAATGCTTTTGATGGTTTCTCCTTGTCGAGATGTTTCCGTTGATATATGGAACGCCACGTAATTCTTCATGGTTTGAGAGATATTCATGTTTGAAGTTTGTAACCCTAGTTAGTGGGCTAAAACCCCATGGGGTTGTGGCATGGGTCATTGAAAAGTCAATAATTAATAATTTTTAAGCTCCTAAAATGCTTCTCACGTTCACTTGTTGAAGACCCTCTCAACCTAAGAATTTATATAAATTGTGATCCTCATATCCTCCTTCTGTAGGAATTTCGCTACCTGAAACATGTCATCATGGAATTTATGCTCTAAATTTTTTTATACGAAGGTTCAGAAACTGAAATTTTTATGAGGCGAAGCCGAAATCATGAGAAATATCCTATAAAAATTTCAGATCAGGGTGCCAATATTTTCAGAGATATGATATGTGGAAGTCAGTGTTGTTGCAGGCTCCTGAACTTCATCTCAAAGAAGTGACCTTGGGAAAATCATCATAACTCTCTCTCTGAGTATCAGATTGGAATTATGTAAAAAGTGGTAGATAGTGCACAGACTGTAGTTTTTTCTGTATCCATTTCAAAGCTGAATGAAGAAATAATGACACGTGGAACATCGTACAATTTCGATCTACTGAAACAATCCATAATTAGGTCATTGTGAGAGATTGGGCATAACTCTCTCTTGAACAATAAAAATTGGATAAAACCTATGGAATTGGAAAGAAGACTTATAGTTCTACTACAAAACTAAAAATCACATATTGGGGAGCTGAAATAATAGAGATACACTAGATTCAATATCGAGATCCTAGAAGGCAAGAAAAAGCTAGATCGTGTGTTGTCAAGGGTTGCAAAGGACTAGACTTTCTAGGGGAGAAACGAAAATCAAGGTGCAACAGAGGGTAGCATGAAAAGAGAAACAATAAAGGTGCAAAACAACAGTAAGAAGTTCATCACATGAAGTCTTCAAGTGGGTAGCACTGCATATAGTCATTGTAAATGCATCATTGTAAAAATTGTACAAGTGTCTATTTGCCAAGAGTTGAAGAGGCGGTGTCGAGATGTTTAGGATCATCATTAGGTGGTTGTGTCATAGTTGTGGTTATGTTCTAGTCTGTCTTCTTCTTATACATCGTTCTATATCATTGTAAAGTGGGCCATTTTCCTTGGTACGGGAGTACATTCTTGTTTTATTATTCTATAGGGTGGTAGGGTGGTGCTAGGCTGGTGCATGAAGTCACCAACAGGTTCATGCCTGTGAAAACATTAGGGTGGTAGGGTGGCACTAGGGTGAGTTGTATGTCATTGGGTGTTGGGGTATCCGTTCAGTTGACTACTGAAGAATCTCGGGTGTTGGAGCGTCTATCCAATGGGAGCTGGAGAAGAATGCTTTTCTAGATTCTAGGAAGTTGGAGATTTATTTTCAATTGGAGTTGAATATTAAAGAATCATTATAAAATCATTTAGGTGTTTTTTGTCTCAGAGAGGTTTTCCACCTTAAAAACTGTGTGCATTTGTGTTCCTTTTGTTTACTGTCATCATTGTACAAAAATTGATAATAATTGAATATTAATCAATGCTCTGAAAGATTAATAACATTACAATTGAAAGGAATACTGATTCACCCCCCCATCAGTATTTCCAAAAATTGGTATTAGAGCTTGGTTCCTTAAATAACAGTTTAACAGCTGGAAGGAGGTCATGGAGCATACCAAGGATGGTGTACCTCTGTTCAATGAAAATAATTATGCACTCTGGAAAGGAAGAATGTAGGTCTATCTCTTGGCGCAAGGTTATGAAGTATGGGACACTGTTCAAAATGGATTTACACCAACCATAAATGAACAAGGTAAGAATAATTTGGTAAATGATGCAAAAGAAAAGAATATTATTATCAGTGGACTTATTGAATCTTCTTATCATAAGGTGTTGGGTTGTAAAACCGCCAAAAATGTATGGGACAAGCTTGAGAATATTTATGCAGGTGACTCAAATGTCAAAGAAGAAAAGCTTAAAATCTATAGAGAAAAATTTGAGCAAATCAAAATGAAAGAAGATGGCAACATTGCAGCATACTTCCAATACGTTGATCAAATAACTAACACTCTGGAAGGATTGGGAGAGCTAGTTGACGAGAAGACTATTATACGAAAGATTCTTAGAACGTTACCAGGGAGATTCAACCCAAAGGTATCATTCATAGAATACAATGCAAATTTGGACAAACTCAACAAATAGGAATTACATGGAGTTCTCATAGCATATGAAATGAGACTAGATGAAGAAGAGGGTACTTTGCATCTAGAAACTGTGTTCATTGCATCTAAGAAAACCAATAAGGACAAACAACCTTCAATTGAAAAGACATGCACCTGCAAGTGTGAAGAAAAGGGAGATGATGAAGAAGGTATTTTAGATGAATAATATGCTTACTTTACGAGAAAAATAAAAATTGGTAAGGGAAAATTCAAAGGTAAACTTCCATTGATATGTTTTGGTTGTAGTGAGGTTGGGAATTTCGCAACAAAATGTCTAAACAGAAGTGATGGCAACTAAAAAGGAAAGAAAGGCTTTAAGAAATTAAACAAGCAAGGATCCAAAAGGAACTTTCTCTCTAAAGAAGATAGCTCATCATCCGATGAAGAAAATGACAACGAAGAAGAAGCCAATGAGAGAGTATTTTTTATGGCCAAGCACAATAAACAAGAGGTATCAAACAATGAAGAAGAAGGGTTGACCATAGAAGAATTTTCTAAGGAAGCAATCAAGCTTATAAAAGAGCTCAAGGTCGAGAAGATCCGTTCCAAGATTTCTGAAGAACAAGTTCAAGGTCTCAAAATTGAAGTTGAAGAACACAAATGCATTGAAGAGTCACTTCAAAAGAAGTTGAAGAAAGAAACCAAGTAGAAAGGAAGAATTAGAAGCCGAAGTAGTCTCGCTACGTAAGGAAGTGAAGAAGGAAAACTATCCAAAACTATGCCAACAACTCAAGGGCATTGGAAGAACTCATCAACAATCAACAATATTACAACGACAAAACTGGCCTCAGTTACAAAGAAGAAGAAGCATGACCTTCTACAACAAAAAATAATGAACCTATGAGATATGAAATGCATGTCGACTTCATTGGACAAGATTCGCAAGAAAAACCTTGGAATACAATTCCTCGACGAAGATTTCCTCCAAGTACCAACATATTTTTTATGGCTATTGTTATTCATGTGGAAAATTTGGTCATTAAGATGTAGAATATCACATGTACCCTAGGAACCAATACACTTCCAGGAGACCTGTCAAATATGAACCTCCCAGGGCTCAGCTAAACATCAATAAATTTGAACATTTAATAAATAATATTGAATTTTACAAATTTCAAAACTTTGGACACATAGACAGAGACTACGGACTTGAAAATCCTCCAGAAGAATCTTCAAAGACAGAGAATGAATGAACATGGAAGAAGAAGAAGGTTGATAATTGTGCACTCCCTCTCAAGGCTCAAAACAACAAATATTTGTGGTATGTTGATAGCGGTTTCTCAATGCATACGACTGTAGATAGAAATAAATTTTCGTCTTTGAAAGAGAAGAAGGATGGAACCATGTCCCTTCAAAATTATGGATCTTAAAATGTTATAGGATCAGGTACCGTCACTCTCGGAAGAAAATATTCTCTAGCTAAGAATGTTCTATTGCTTGAAAACATGAATCACAATCTACTCGTTGTTGGACAAATGTGTGATCAAGGACACACAATACTATTCAACTCCACAAAATGTGAAATCTGGAAAGGCACGTATGGTGAAATTGTGGCTATAGCAAGTCGAGCTCCAAATGACATATATGTTCTGGATGAAGCAACTAAAGCACGTCTACTAGCTAAAGAGGATGATATAATATTGGGTACCAATGATGATCGACTAAGTAAGAAATTTGCTACAAATATGCAAAGTGAGTTCGAGATGTCTTTACTTGGTGAGCTGACATACTTTTTAGGGCTTCAAATATCTCAGCAAGAGAAAGGAATATTTATATGTCAAGCCAAGTACATTAAGGAAATTCTCAAGAAATTCAAAATGGAAGATTGCAAACCCATCCTTACTCCGATGGTAATAGGTTGGAAATTGAGCATAGGCGACTCATATAAGGATGTGGATAAGAGGTTGTACAGATCTATGATTGGTATTCTTCTATATGTAATAGCCTCCCGGCCAAATGTTATGCAAGAATATGGACAAGTAGCAAGATTCCAAGCAACACCAAAAGAATCACATATTATTACCGTCAAAAGAATTCTTTGATATCTAAAGGGAACAACAGAATATGGCTTGTGGTATCCCAAGGGTAAAAATCTCATTAGTAAAGCCTTTAAAGATGCATATTGGGTAGGAAGCATTGATGATCGTAAGAATACTCGTGAATCATTTGAATATCTTCACTAGAAGCTTGGGATTCTCCCAAGTTCTCATTATATTTTCCTTATTCAGAATATAAAGGGTGAGTGGAAGTGTGTATAGGTCCATAGGATGGTTGTGTGTCAAGAGGAGTGGAAGTGTGTACATGTCCGCAATATGGTTGTGTGTCAGGGGGAGTTACCCTTTCCCATTGATGTCAAATGGGAAGATAATTTTGTAGGAAAATGTGTCATGATCGTAGGGGGAGTACTTGTGTTGCCATCAATGCCAAAGGGGGAGATTGTTGATCAGCGGTTGTCATTGATGTCAACCCAAGCAGCACCAGGGGCTACCCAAATATTGCATGGGAATTGTGACCTACCAAATTACTATATTCTGGGTGAAGAATGTTTTTGATGGTCTCTACTTGTCGAGATGTTTCCGTTGATATATGACACACCACGTAATTCTTCATGGTTTTAGAGATATTCATGTTTGAAGTTTGTAACCCCAGTTAGTGGGCTAAAACCCCATGGGGTTGTGGCATGGGTCATTGAAAAGTCAATAATTAATAATTTTTAAGCTCCTAAAATCCCTCCCATGTTCACTTGTTGAAGACCCTCTCAACCTAAGAATTTATATAAATTGTGATCCTCATATCCTCCTTCTGTAGGGATTTCGCTACGTGAAACAGGTCATCATGGAATGTTCACTATAAAATTTCTTTTAGGAAGGTTCAGAAGCTGAAATTTTTATGGGGCGAAGCCAAAATCATGAGGAAGCTCCTGTAAAAATTTTAGATCAGGGTGCGAAATATTTTCAAAGATATGATCTATGGAAGTCAGTGTTTTTGCAGGCTCCTGAACTTCATCTCAAAGAAGTGACCTTGGAAAAATCGTCATAACTCTCTCTCTGAGTATCAGATTGGAATTATGTAAAAAGTGGAAGATATTCCACAGACTGTAGTTTTCACTATATCAATTTTAGAGCTGAATGAAAAAACAGTGACATGTGGCACGTCATACAAGTTCACTCTACTAAAACAATCCATAATTAGGTCATTGTGAGAGATTATGCATAACTCTCCCTTGAAGAATCCAAATTTGATCAAACCTGTGGCATTGGAAAGAAGACTCAGAGTAATACTACAGAACCGAAAATCACATATTGGGGAGCTCAAATAATAGAGATATACTAGATTCAATATCGAGATACTAGAAGGCAAGAAAAATCCAGATCATGTGTTGTGAAGGGCTGCAAAGGACCAGACTTTCTAGGGCAACAAAGCAAAGCAAGGTGCAGCAGAGGGTAGCATGACAAGAGCGTCAATCAAGGTGAAAAAAAATAGCAATAATTTCATCACATGAAGTCTTCAAGTGGGCGCACTGCATACAGTCATTGTAAAGGTATCATTGTACTAAGTCATTGTAAATGCATCATTGTAAAAATTGTACAAGTGTCTATCTTCCAAGAGTTGAAGAGGTGGTCTCGGGAGGTCTAGGATCATCATTAGGTGGTTGTGTCATACTTGGGGTTATGGTCTAGTGTGTCTTCTTCTTCTACATCATTCTATATCATTGTAAAGTGAACCATTTTCCCTGGTACAGGAGTCCATTCTTGTTTTATTCTTCTATAGGGTGGTAGGGTGGTGCTAGGATGGTGCATGAAGTCACCAATAAGTTCAAGCCCATGAAAAAATTAGGGTGGTAGGGTGGCGCTAGGGTGAGTTGTAGCTTATTGGGTGTTGGGGCATCTGTTCAGTTGACTACTAAAGAATCTCAGGCATTGGAGCATCCATCCAGTAGGAGCTGGAGAAGAATGATTTTATAGATTATAGGAAATTGGAGCTTTATTTTCAATTGGAGTTGAATATTAAAGAATTATTAGAAAATAATTCAGGTGGTTTTTGTCTCGGAGAGGGTTTCCACCTTAAAAACTATGTGCATTTGTGTTCCTTTTGTTTACTGCTATCATTGTTCAAACATTGATAATAATTGAAGATTAACTAATGCTCTGAAAGATTAATAATAATACAATTGAAAGGAATATTGGTTCACCCCCCCCCCCCCCCCTCTTAGTATTTCCAACATTGGTGCGATGGCACTTTAACCAAATAAGATCATAAAATATGCATAAACGCGTAATATTAAAATTTTTTCAAGCCTATATTATTCTCAGAAGGATATTTGGTACTCTTATAAGACTAGGAGGCTGATAAGTTAGGTTGAGGAAAGTTCCAACTTATGTGGTTGGGCCCATACATTTTCAAGAGTGTCCTTGCAAAATGGGCTTATGAGTTAGTAGATATTGATGGAATTCCATTGTCACAACCTAGAAATGGGTTGTACCTTAAAAATACTATGATTGATCGCATGTGTAGTACATTGTGTACATACTGTCTATAGGTGTGTTGAGTGTGTTTTTTAGAGTTTCCCATGCTTTTTGTTGATTCTTGTTACTTTTTTTTTGTAGATGTCAACCTCTCTCGAACCATATATTGGTTATGTTGATGGTTCTAGCCATACTACTCATAAACTATCCTCTGCATCATGGTATATCTTTGCTCCAAATGAAGACCTAGTGAGCATGCAAGGGATTTGCATTAGCCGCTCTAGTAACAACATTGCCGAGTATAGCGTAGTGTTTGAGCTTCTATTTGATGCTATTTCATATGGTATCTGATGAATAGCCATGAGGTTGGAATCACAGCTCGTAGTATTACAAATCCGTAATATCTATTCAGTGAGAAATCCCGCCATCCTTCGCATGGTTTTGAGTGTGCGTCTTCTGGAATGAAATTTTGAATTCATATGATATGAACAAATTTCTAGAAAAATAAACACATTATCAGATGCCCTAGCTAATTTAGTTTTAGATAGACATTTGCAACAGATGTAAGTAGCTTTCAATTCACATCACATGATATTGAAATAAGAATAGGAACTAGGGAACATTGAATATATATATATATATATATATATATAGATAGATAGATATAAATTTTGGTTTAAAAAAATGTTTGACCTAAGACACATATGGCTATATCTTCCATACAAAAAACTACATGCAAATATCTAAGTAGACAATCAATGGAGCTCATGATAAAACGACATTGCATGGGCTATCTTGCATAGCAATCGACCAATATGGCTAGGCACTCCAATAGTGTGTCGATGAGGTCGCAATGGAATTTGATCGACCACGGTCTCATAAATCCCATTTTTCAATCCCTCCATGTGGTTCTATACCTCTGATAGGATCCCAACTACCTCAATATCTTGTAGTGCATCGCGTCCCACTGCAACAACCTGTACTGGTCCCAATGCCTCCTCTTGTGACTGTCTATTTGTGCAACAGATATATGTAGCACCCATTGATCGAACAGGTCCAATATATTCATTAAAACATCAAATAGTATAGTATCAGAAACATGAAAAAAAAAAAAAGTGTAAAACTTTTCAAAAAAATAATGGTCAAAGTATCTTACCTATAGCATCCCATTGCTCACCCTTAGGCAGCTCAAGTTTAGGATCATCACAGAAATCCATCCCTACATAAGGATAATCATTAATCACAATGAAATATTTTTGTAACCATCAAAGGAAGGTTGGTGAAAAGTTGATCCTTGACGGACCTACATGTCTAGACATGTGATTTTTCTACCTCCTCATCCATGGGACCCTCAGATCAATGGGATCAAGTAAAATATGTTGAGGTTGTAGTAATGGTACCCACTCTAGAGAAAAAGAGACCAAGATGGAACCATAACCAAAGTTCTTCAACTTCCCCTCCTTTGCTTTAGTAATTTGTTCTTTTAAGTTGACCAATACACCCTCGCTCCAGTTGAATATTTTCGGCTCCAGACATTCTACTCCATACTACAAGTATGATCTACTCACTACATGTAGTGTCAAGCTACCTGCCATTTTTTTGATAATGAAGAAGATCGTTCTTAAAGGAAACTAGTTCACATCCTTTATTTTAATCCTCCCATCCCTCGTAGGAAGGGCTTGAGTTTTTCAATAGGTAGTGATGTAGTCTTTCATCGTCTCACTGCCACTTATTCTATCTAGAAGAGAGATGGGCGCGCCTAGCTTTGACAAACTTGTCAGAAAGTAAAAATAATTTACCTATATCTCGATTACATTTTCCCTAAAATTTTAAGCTTGTGCTTGAAGATCCCATGAATGTACAAGGTATTTCAACAACTCCATTTGTTGCCTCATACCAGGAAGCCAGAATAATTTTAACAACTCATTGTTTTTAAGCACTTAGATAGTAGCAGTGTCATTTGCCGAATTTAAATATTGCGCTTCATGTTCTCTTTCTCTCCAAATGAATGAAATTTTGTGCTAATGGGTACCTGAAACATAAAAAAAATATTCATTAGGGTATTTCCCATGCAAAAAATCTTACACAATTTGAGGCAAAACTGAAAACAAACTTGGAGATTTGCGCCCAATGCTTCCTAGTAGTGTATGACAGAGCATTGTAACTATGTATGCAGTGTTTCTCTACCTATGTGAAATTCCCTTTTTGACACAGAGGGGTGTGTTTTTCCCAGGGAATTTTTTATGAATCCCAAGGGTCTCAAAACCTTGGAAAATTTGCATGAAAACACAAAAATGAACCATGGAAAGATGGAGAAGGGTTTTAACTCCTACCTGGATCAAACAACGCTGGAAATGGTTCCCTGGATTGGTCGCAATCAATTGCAGAAGATCAAGGGAAAAAGGGCTCCAAATACTCACTGTTGAAGGTAAAATGTAAAATGGTTAAAGTGAAAAGTCATTTTGAATATTTGTGTTCATTTTCTCATTATTTAATCATTTTTATTGTTTGACCTCGATATACTTCATTTTTACTATGAAATGGGTATGTTTAATCCTTCTTGTGGTGTTTTGAGTAGGTCAACAATCGTTAGTAGGTTTTTATTATGTTTTAACAAGTTACTTTGACCAAGGATTATGCTTTTATCTTTTTTTTGGACTCTATAAACCAATTAAAAATGAAACCACCTAGAGTCCTCTTTCATCTCTTTTCAAACTCACAAAATATGAAAATACTGCTAAGCACTTTTCTTTTCAAAGTCGTAAAAATGAATGAAAAGACATCTACCTAGTATAAGTTTAACCCTTTTCCAGACTGAGATAAAATTGTTATTAAAAAGGAATACCTTAGTTGAACATGGCTAAGAGGTTCTATTGTGTAGGTAAATCCCCTCTATGGACAAAGGCGATCCCTCTAGCCCTAGGATGGGTCTAGCAGCACGAGGACATGTTAATGCGTCGATTCCTAGTTAATGAATGAAATTGAGTCGGGATAGATGTCCTACCTTTGTTCCAATGCAGTTTTCATAGTTTTGGTAGCAGTCTCCTGATCTTCGTCTGGACACGTCATGGTCCTTCAGCGGTGGTACTCGGGTGCCTACACAAGGATCAAAGAACGATAGCAACATATGAAACAATACTGCATTCATAACTATCTAATTGGTCAAGGAGAATTAAAGGTATTGCACAAGATTAATTATATCAAACGCAAGATGGGAACCAAAAAATCAGTCATGTATTGATAAGAAGAGAGAAATATTTTACAACCAAAAGAGCCTTGACGTTGCAGCCTCCTTCAGCGGGTCTAGTCAAAACTTGTCTCGAGAATTCGTCGAGGAATTGGACTTGGTGAGGCGATAAGCATAGACTCTCTCTTGACAATAGGTCTCTCTCTGCTCTATCTCACACCAGCTCTATCAGACTGTTCAAATATTCAACCATTTCAACTACTGTACAAAAGGTTCAGCTAGCTGCATCTATGTGAGAGATATGTATTTATAGGAGAGGAGGATGAGGTTGGGATCTCTCAAATGGTGGAAGGGAGGCCTTATCCTTTGGGAGGTTTCTCAAATGTAGGAAACAATAATCCAAAGGAAGATGTTCGACGTTATTCAGTTGAACAACCCATGCTAACTCCACTCACGAAGTGGTTGGCAATGAAAACTTCGCTTCTATTTTAAAAAAAAATTCCAAAAATAGATCAGTGCAGGAAATCCACTAAGACAGAGCACCAATGGGTGTGGGGCCCAGTGCTAATTTATATATGGGCCTAAGGCCATAACTCCCTGCTAGCACCGACCCAAAATCATATGTTTTGATGGTTTGTTCTAGGAATAGTTAACAGAGGAAATTTTCTTCTCATGGAAAAGGATGCAATGACACTTTTTGCAAGCAATGACACTACATAGAATTCACATAAATGGTCCTCCAATTTTTGGGATGGGGATTACAGGGACGGTGAAAAAATTATGTGTAACAGATGTCCCCTAAAGCATGAGGTCCGAGAGAGAGGGAGGAGTGAAATTCTTTACGAGAATGCGTTCAAACCAAAAACCGATGTCAGAAGACCTACAAGTACAAATACAACTGATATCTCTGATACATGAACATGTGGGATGGGTGCATCCATCCATAATAGAGTACCTATAAAATAATATCAAGGTATGGACACAACCATCCAGCATGAAGGATTGATAAATAGACTCAGGTATGGTCACAACCATCCAATCAAAAGAGTCATGCATATATTCATGATAAACCAAAATATCCTGTAGCCTGGATTTTATCAGACAAACCTAGGGTCTTGTGCTCCATCTCGGCCCGAACAAGTACAAATTCAAACATGCAAATATGTGAGCTGAAGTTGAACATGCAAGAAAGTCACCTGATTACCAGCCAATGATGAAAGCTATTAACATGCACGAGAGAAACCACCAATAATGACAATGGATCTCAAGGTACAATAAGTACAATCCACGGAATGTGAACAGTGATCTGGTGTCTAACACCCACAGAATCACTCGATTGAAGGCCAATGATGAGGATCTGTCATCGAATGCAAAGAACTCACCATTGAGGCATGCAAGCTCCAAGGTACTGGAAGGGAGTCTCTAGATCAATTTCCAAGATAATGAGCTAAAGTCGACAGGAAGTGATCTGTTCGAAGTTAAGACATAGTGTTTCCCACATCATCGACACGAGACAAAGAAATAAGATGATATTGAATTAGGACCAGAAAAGTGGATCAGAGGTTGAAAACTGCAAAAGGAAGCTTCTCTTGAACATATCAGCAACACGACTCCAAATTTGGCAGTATTTGACATCAAGGGATCAGATGACGTGGCAAAGAGCATATGAGAGGTCAAAAAATATTACCCAAACCCATGGAGGCAAAAAATGATGAAATGAGATGTCCCCAACCTGACATGAATGCAGATGAGTGTAATGTTCATGAGTGACATACTGCCGACACAACTTAGAACTGGTTCCATTTTCCCCCACCATTGCCGGTGAGTACCCCAATTATTTTTGGAAAACAAGCTTGAAGGGGATAGCATATGCTTGTAGATCCGAAAAGGTAGAAAATTATGTCTGAGAGAAACTCTTAATCGCGACAGGCTAAGGTATTCATTTTTCGTAAATAATCTATCCCAACCCGAAAAAGGGGTAAATTTATACTGGGTAGATATCATTTTGTAGCCGTTTAAAGAGTTTAAAATTACAAGAGTCTTGACAATCTTTTCAATTTTTGAGAGTCAGAAAAGAGCTGAAAGGTGACACCAGGGGTGACTTTTTTGTGTTTTTACCGAGTCTGAAAAAGTATAAAATACAAGTCATCACTTCATTGTCGTCATATCGAGGACCTGTCGCTGCACAAGAGACGCACGTAAAACCCATTTTTGGAAATAAAATAGCACAATAATCGAAAAACATGCTTTAAAACCTAATTAGGGTTCTGAAAAGTTTATAAAATCCCAAAAATGGTAAAAAATAATTTGATTTTCATTTTACCTCTTGTGAGAAATTTGTTACCCTTTTTCACTATGATTTTGCGGAGCTCATAGCAGGCAATCTGGAAGGCCAATCGCGAATCCATCTATTCCAATTAAGAACTCATATCCTTCTGTGCATTGTGATATCATTTTCATTACCTGAAACTCTCTTTGGAGATCTATGGGGGGAGTTTTGTAAAAATTAGGACACGGAGGTCGGTGCGGGTATCGGGCATGGACTCACGCCAATCGACCTAAAAATCAAACGGGAGCGCACCAATTGGTGTGACTGTTTATAAAACAGTCGCATCAACCATTTTTTAGCTTGCAAATTCAAACAACGCGCCCAATTTAACCATTTCAAAATAATTTTATTTGGCTAAAGACAACCATATGGATGTTTTTGCAGGTGTGAAAGAGAAAAATGGTGATCGAATGGAAAGAACGAGATCATAGTGAAGAAGATGAGGAAGCCATGGGCAATGTGAGATGCATGGAAGATCTCAGGGACTGCGGGCTCAAGAAATTCTTTATGGCACCATGTCTTAGAGCTTAACTAGATCTATTGTAGTACTTAACTAGTGTCTGGGACATTGATCAGGAAATATTCATTATTCACAACCAGGAACTCGAGATTGAGGTCTCATATATTTACTTCATAACCGAATTGTTGCAGAGGGGGGCATTACCATTTCTGATAGGTACTCGGCCCACAATGGAGAACATGAGTATGGTTATCGACAGAGTGTTCTAAGGAGCACGGAAAGGATCCAAAAGCGGGAAGGTGGATATCCAAACCATTCCCAATCTGGCACTTAGAGTAGTGCTGCACACCATCACATGGGCTACTAGAGTTCAGGTTCCACATGAGGCCACAAAAACAGAATTACTCCCTGCAGTGGATTGCATGGCACCAATGCTCTATAAATGGGTAGAGGCAGTAAAATCAACACAAAACGCCAGTTGACAAAATGAAAGAATGGTAAGCTGAAGAATTTTGGCTACGGGTCCATCTTTGCACCTTTCATCTTGGAACGGTTACCAAATTTCCAATGTCAGGAGGTAATAGTTCCGACACGACTAGCTCAGGAGCCATGGATGGTCCGTTGGGCGGCTTTGATGCCAAGGTCAGGGGTCGGTCAACAGATGTCTTGGAGACCGGATTTCTTTGAGTGGCTCTGCCGACAACTGATTGTCGTGGAGGATTGGCCCTATTCCGGCACATACTTCACCAGTGATGCAGATAAACCACTCCTAGAAGGAGAGGATTGGGATGAAGCATTGGGTAAGACTCATTTTTTATTTTGATGATTATTATGATTTTTTTTGTTATGTATGTTCTGACATTAATCCATGTAATTGCAAATTTTGGCCTAGAAAAACCTATAGGCATGCATTTGATAGCACGAACAATTCCCTATGAATTTGATGTGGCCCCTCATGGTGAGGGAGGCGAGGAGGAGGAAATCATATGCAACTTGGAGGGAATCTCCGGTGGGATCCTTGACTATGCGAGATTCGATGATGTCCCTCGCGCGTACCAGAGAGACACTGCAGGGGTGTCGAACCGTGTTCATTGCTTGTTGAGGCAGCTTGTACGGGTAGTGACGTGTTATCATGAGAATCACGCCGACTAGACACCTAGGTTTTTATTTCTGTGTATTTTTTGAGAGACATGATGTCTCAGGATTTAACCGAAACATACATGTTTTTTGAACTTATGATGCACGTGAATGAAAAGACTCGATATATATATATATATACATCTATTTTCCTGTATGGATCTCATCATGTGATGATGATGTTTTACAAATTACGCAAATGTCTATCTAATACAATATTAGAAACTATATCAGTTAACGCATTCATTCATCTAGGAATATGTTGATATGTAATGTAATTAAAATGTCTTTCCAGTAAACGAACACGCAAATACAACCTTAAGATGTGAGGATTTCTAACAGAATAATGCCCATTAAGTTGAAGAACAACAATATGTGAGTCTAGGTTAACAATCAATGCACGAATGTTGAGATCAATGGCCTCGGTCAATAGTTAAATAGCAACACTATATTCAACGACATTGTTTGTAGCTCATCCTAGAAAAATACCTTGAAGGTCTATCAACTCACCAGCAGGATCATAAATCACCCAGGCTGCCAAAGATAGATTTCAGGTGTTGTGGGAAGCACCATCCGCAAAACCAACATAAGGGGTAATAGACATCTGCACAATAAGAAACGATCCAATAAGCAGGAAAATGCTTGCAAAGCACGCTAAGCCAAAAATGTACAAAAATGAAAAAACACCTATGTACAAAGAAACATGCATGAATGACTCATGCATAGTACTTTTTAAGATACAACCCATTTCTGGGCTAATCCAGAGGATGACCTTCATAATCAATAAGCTCATAAGCCCCATTCTACAAAACGCGCTTAACAATGTAGTGCCCATGCCACATGGGTTGAAATTTTCCTGCCCCCAGATTATGGTGAGCTTGGTCATACAGGAGGACGAGGTCTCCTTCTATAAAGGAATGAGGGGAAACTAACTGGTCAAAATGAGCTTTGACCCGCTTTTTCTGTGCTTCTATGACTAGAGCAGCAAAGCGATGAGTTTCATCAAGCCTCTCTAAATATAGAAGATGCTCTTCTTCTGGCGAAGTATTTGGCAGCAGTTCAACAGCTAGCTTGAGAGAAGGAATTTCACATTCAATCAGAAGGGTAGCTTCCAGACCATAGACAAGTTGGAATGGAGTGAATCCAATCACATCCTTCACTGAGGTTCGGTAAGCCCAGAGAGATGAAAACAACATGAGATGCTAGTTTTATTTGTGCATTCCAATCATACGTTGAAGCATAGTGACAAGAACTTTGTTCACGGCTTCAACCTAGCCATTGGCCCGAGGGTAGTATGGGGTTGAGCTGTCGTGATGCAGACCCAACTTGGAAGTACTCTCAGCCACCATTTAATGTCGAAAATGGGAACCATGATCGATAACAATGGCTTGAGGGACACCAAACCTAGAAATAACATGATTGAATAGAAACTGTGTTGCTTTCTTACCGTCAGCTGTAAGTGTAGGTATTGCTTCGGCCCATTTTGTGAAGTAGACCATGGCTATGATAATATAAGCATGCCTCCCGGTTGAGTGAGGGTTACACTTGATAAAATAAATTTCCCACTTCGTAAAGAGACCAACGGTAATGATAGGGTGAAGTTGGGCAGGCGACACGTGCATCTTGCACTGATAGATCTAGAAATAATGGCACTTACGGACAGCAACAATGTAGTCTTTAAAGATGGTGGGCCAGAAATAGCCAGCATGAAGAATCTTCTGTGCAATAGCATATCCAGACATGTGACCGCCATAGGTGCCACTGTGACAATCATTCAGGACCTTTTCATCCTCCTCGAGAGTCAAACACCGACGAAGAATTGAATCAGCTCTGATGCAGTAGAGAGTATCTTCGACTATGCGATAGGGTTGCGATTGATGGCAGATGTGTCGACGAGCATCCTTCCTAAACTCATATTAGAATATGGAAGTCTGAAGATATACGATGATATCACCATACCAAGGATCGAGGGTGTTAATAATAAAAAGCTTGTCGTCTGGAATGAGTTCCTCGAAACCAGACGGAGTAGAAACGGAAGGGAGAGAGCAGATCAAATCGACGAAGACCAATTACTTCTTCGACTTGGCGATAGTGAACTCCAAATCAAACTCTTGGAGGATGACAATCCACTTCGATTACTTTCCCCCGAGCAATTGACGAGTCAATATGTAAGTCATAGGGTTGCAATAAAAAATCAGAGTCACTGTGCACAATAGGATATAGTGACGAAAATGTTGAATAGCTTGAACAACATCCAACACCAACTTCTTGACATGTGCATATTGCATCTCAATATTAAGAATATTCTGACTTAGATAGTAAATGACATGTTCGTCACCATCATCATTGTCATGTACCAAAACCATGGAAATCGTGCTAAACGCGACAGCCAAATAGAGGGAGTAATCAGGATGATAATTTGGAGGATGCAACGTAGGAGCGTTGACAAGCAACGTGTTCAGTGCATCAAAGGATTTTTGGGTGATCTCATCCCAAAGGAACGAGATGCCTTTCTTCAGTAATCGCATAAATCCTTTGGCCACTTCAACATAGTTAGGTATAAAACGACGCAGGAAGTTAGCTTTCCCCTGCATACTCTGTAGCTGATGTAAGGAGGAAGGAGAGGGGAGACTAATAATAGCTTCAAATTTGAGTGGATTGAGATGAATCCCATCTTTGGAAACGATAAACCATAAGAGTCTACCAGAGTCAACGTAGAAGATAACCTTATGCGGATTGAGCCAGATGTTAAAGTGTCGACAATGAAGAAAAATCTGACGGAGATGATCAGGATGGTCTTTACGCTTAGTCGAATGAGCCGGAAGGTCATCCAAATAAGGCTAAACAATGCACTTGATATCATGAAAAGAATATGACATTGCTCACTGAAATTTAGCCCCAACATTTTTAAGACCCAAAGGGAGATTTTTATAGGCAAAAGTACCCCAAGGATAGATAAAGGCGATCTTGTGTTGATCAGCCGAAAGAATGTTAATCTAGTTGTACCCAGAAAACCCATCCATGAGGGAAAAGATCTCGCTCCTAGCATAGTCATCAATGAATTGATCAATAAAAGGAGTGGGATAATTATCCTTAGGGAAACCACGATTAATGTCACGGTAATCAACATAGAAATGAATGGTACCCTGTTTATTCTTTACAGGAACATTATTGGAAACCCATTCTGTCAAGGGAATTGGATAGATAAAACCAGCATTAAGAAGTTTTTCAACTTCTCCCTTAATAGTGGCTTCCTTTCTAAGGTGCATAGGACAAAGATGCTAGCGAACAGTCTTCGCACCCAGATAGGTAGGAATATCATGCACCACTATACTTGGATCGATGCTGGGCATTTATTCGTAATTCCATGTGAAAATGGCATGAAACTAGCGAAAGAGACTAGAATAGACTGGGATCTCATCGGGAGAATAGGTCACCCCAATATGGATGTTCTCTACAACCCCCGGTTTAATGAAGATGTCGATAGGCATTTTTTGTGTGATATTTCCCAAGTTAACTGCCACAAAGACTTCGTGTGTCAGGATGGGAATTTGAAGTGGAGGAGAAGGAACTTGAGAAGAAAACCTCTCAAGACAAGTAGACATGGTCCCAAGGCTAGGCATGAACGAGGAACGATGATGACTATCATCCCAAGGAGGATCCTCAAGAGACATAGTTTCCACGATGGCCTCATCGGAGGGAAATATCTCACCTAAGGGATCGAGCGAATCCGAATCATCTAGCCAAGGGGATTGAGATTAAGTGTCAAGAGACATAACCAAAGGAGCATGATCAAGAGGCAGAGGATCCGAAGCTGAAATGAGTTCATAATAATCAATCTCGATTAGACTTAACGATGTCAAATCTCCAAATGAATCAATCTTCTCAGGTGAAGGGATGATCCATGGATCAGAATACCTGGAGATCATGTTAACCTAAACAGTGTTGGGTGGAGGAAGAGGAAAAATACCCATGAGGGTAGGATATTTGAAAATACCCGGCCCTACGCTCTCATAAGGCGTAGGAATTTTATCTATGTATGGAATGTTTCTCTCAGAAGATGAAGAAGTGAAAAAATACCACTGATTGATGGTGACGATATTTCCTTCGTGCAGAAATCACAAAACACGAAAGAGAGTGGATAAAATTCACAACATGGCATGAGTCCAGCTGTAATCGAGGATAAGATTGTAATTGATCTTGGCATCAACTACTTCAACCTTGATGTTAACTATTTTCCCTTCTAGAGTAATTGATAAACTAGCGATAACACCAAGAGGCTTAGATTCCCTTCCATCAAACGCTTCTAGAGCATTTGGAGATGAATTAAGACCTAGAGAACCAATGGCTTTCCAACAAGCAGATGACATGACACACGTAGACGCACCCTCGTCCACGAGCACTCGATGGATATTCATCCCATTAATCCCAACTTGGATAATCAGTGCAAGCTGGTGAGGGAGATGTGGAACGAAATTATCCAAGTTAAAAGTGATAAGGCTCAAATTAGTGGGATCAACCCCGCCGATGGAAGATAGCAAAGCCTTTCGTTGAGACAGACAACTCTGAAGTACTTCTAATGCATACATAGCAGATGGCACCTGAGCCAAATCCTCAAAAATACTGTAATGTTGAGCATCTGTGGGCATTAGGATTGTAAGAAGACTTAAGAGTACACCTTTGGAAGGTGGCCGTAAAACGAACTCAGTACTAGGCCTTTTAATCTGAAGAGGTCCATAAGCAGGTGGAGGAGGAGGACCATCAACGATCTCTTTCCTTACTGCCTGATGCGGTTCGATATAATCTTTCAGTTGCTCTATTAACTGAGTCTGCTGTGACGGAAATGGTTCTTTGAGAAGAGTTGTAGTGCCTTGGGTGCCTTTGAGCAATCGAATCACTTTAGCTCATCGGGGACAGTCCTTGCTATAGTTCTCTTCATCACAAATCAAGCAAGGATACTTTGATTTACGTTGTGAACCATCATTAGCATGAGATTTCTGAGAATCCTATTTCAGGTTATCGGATTTGGCCTTACCTTTACCCTTATTTTTACCTTGGGAAGTTTTATATGCTGGATTAGCCTGAACGACATTCACTTCTACGGTTTTACCAGAATTCAGGGTCGGCTGAGAAGAAGTTACATTGGAAGGAGTAGATTTTTGCTTCCCAGGATTTGAAGGAGGAGACTTTCGAGAAGTCTGAGACACGGAACCAATGATGCCATTGATGGATGGTGTCGCCATTACTTTGGAAGTTTCAGGTTGAGGGGCATCAAGCAGGAGTTCATACAACGTGTCAGACTAAGAGTGCACAAGATCAAGGTACTGGGCATGAGCAATGGCTTGTTCCTTAGTAATGCATGCCCCCATAGCAATGTCCTAGGCAATCAGAGCAACGAAGGAGGAAGTGGACCAATCAGTTAGAAGCTGATCAGGAATTTAAAACTTGGTCAAGCGAAGGCGACACCTCCATTCATGAATATGATCAGGGATATGGGTATCTCAATCTTGATTCAAGGATTTGAGGAGGTGTGTCTCAGTTTCATACCAAACTGGTAACTGAAAATGCGTGAGAAACTCCATGGATAAATAGTTGAAATCTTGGAAGACACCACGAGATAATTCAATGTACCACTTGGCAGCGCCACTAGTAAGAGTTCGTTTGAAAATACGAAGTCGGATAGAATCATCAACCTAAGAGTTAGAGGAACACCAAAGGTGGTATGTCATAACATGCACTTGGGGGTCTTCTCCGGACTTGCCCTCAAACATGGGACAATCGCCAGGAATTTTGGTTGGAACGGGAGGCCAATATGGATTATGAAGGATTGGATCATTCGTCAACTTTGACACATCAGGCAACTCCAACGTAGCAAGAAAAGGTAATTGAGTATTGAAAGGCATTATAGGTCATTGATAAATACTAGCATTCGGATTCCACCCAGGTTGAGAGAAATTTTGCCCCCATATGTTTTGTCCCGGAGGATTCTGTCTATAGGGGTTATAAGCTTGAAAGCTCTGCCCATACGTGGGTTGAGGACTAGGATATTGATTATGAGCATATCACTGAGGTCCTTGCGGAGCAACATATGGATTTTGTTGTGGATTGAAAGTAGTGCCTTGAGGTGCATTATATAACATTTGATTTTGACATGGCGGGAGATACGCAGTACTCTGAGGATCGTTGTATACCATCTGGGATTGACCTTGAGGGATGTAAGTAATGCCTTGGGGTGCAATATATACAGCCTGAGATTGACCTGGAGGAAGATAAGTGGTGCCTTGTGGTTGAACGGGCTACCCCTGGGGTGCAAGTTGACTCGAATATTGAGGTTGGGAAGCCTGTCCCTGTGGAGCAGGTTGGCCTGGATATTGAGGTCCACCAAGTTTCTGTTGTTGAAAAGGTTGGCCTGATGGTTGGGATGGGCCATGTTGTCCCTAAAGACTAGGTTGACCCGATGCAGGACCAAAGGGTTGTCCTTGTTATAAAAAAGTTTGGCCTCGTTGAACGTAAGTTTGATGCTGTTGCATAAAAGGTTGTCCCTGTTGCAGATAGATTTTCCCCCCAGGGAGATAAGATGCACCCTATTGAACATGAGATGGACCAGCAGGACCGAAGGGTTGTCCTTGTTGGGCCAAAGGTTTTCCCTGGAAGGGTTGTCCTTGCGGACCATAATATTGTCCCTGTGAACTGGAGGGTTGTCCCTGCTGGATCAAAGGTTGTCCCTGGAAGGGTTGTCCTTGTTGGTAAGTGAACTGACTGGGATCAATTGGAGGCAAATAAATGAGATTACCATATACGTCATAATGATGTGGAGGATTTCCAGAAGTTGCTAACTGCTGAGAACCCTGAGGGGTGGAATTTTGTTGTTGAGGACCCTAAGAGGTAGAATACTGTTGTTAAATGGCCAACAAATACTCATCAAATGTATAACTGCTAGGAATGGAAGTAGAAACGGTAGGTGCAGTACAAGTAGGTCGGATTTCCACAACACAAGGCTATGATCCACTCACAGCGGGCCTAACGGGTATCGTGGGATTGATAAAGATAGACCTACGGACATCAGAAGGCCCCGATGATAACGAAGTCATACTAACAACTGGTGCAGATGAAGCCACATAGACAGTGGGTCAGACAGGAACAAAGATTTCATTTGTCGATGTCACAGGAGTCGAGGGTGATGCCCCCGATATCGAGACAACTAAACTCACGGTAGGAGTTGACTTATCGGTCCATATTGGATTCTGATACAATGATTGAACGCTAGAAATGATCTAACCCAAAGTTCAATAACGATGTAGGAGAGACACTGGTTATGAGGAAGGTTGATCTGAGACATAAGGAAAGTTCTTCGTAGGGAGTTGATATTCTACTGTAGAAACATAAAGCTCTTCACTATTAATGGGACTCGAAGAATACATGTCAGATGAATACATTTGATCATGAAAAAGATGACGAACAGTGTCGTGTAAGGTAGTAGCTAGTGGGGGTGATACTGAATTAAAAGGAGGGAATTCTTCCTCGTTCCCAAAACCAGACCAAGCATCCCGAGGTTGCCAATTGATATCAAATGGCTCGTCAAGGGGAGATCAGGTAGCGAGAGGTAAGATACTCGAAAGGAGAGACTACGAGAAATCGACAGACCTAGTGGGTTGAGATGCTTCCAAAGAAACTTCAGGAGAAGAATCACCACTAGGGGGTAATGAAGAGGACGACGAAACTGGTGGTTCCTCCACCATGACTGTGTTTCAAAACAAAAAGGAAACGAGATAGCCTATTCGAGGCTTCAAGACCAAACACTAAGGAACTTAAAAAAATAAGCCAAGAAAATATCTTTAATGAGCATGTGATCGTAGGCAGTTAATTTTATGACATTGAAACAAAAATTTGTTGTTTCATGTTTTGAGAGTCAAGAAACAGGAAAAAGATGACTCTAGTCACTTTCAGATTGAACGAGTGTGAAAGGACAAGTGCTCGATGATATTTTCACTTTTAGAGAGTCACGAAAGTACCAAAATGACTGCTCAGGTAATCTAAGCAAGAAGTTTTACCAAGTTTCCGTGAACTGCAATATACACCTTGGTGGTAAAATGAAAAAGAAATGACCAAGGACTTGACGTACGTGCAAGCAGTCTCCCTGAATGCTGTGTTCAGTGTATCATGGTTATAGGGTGACAGACTCATCTTCCTATGGATAAATTATTGCAACCTATGAGGGTCTCCCTTTATATATGCGATGGTATGGGGAGCACAAGTCCGTGCTAGTGTTGTCTAATGCCAAATGGAAAACGATAGCTACTAGTTTTAACGACGCTGGAACACGTCACTAGCCTAGACCTCTAAAATATGTGCGTTAGGTTTCAATGCTTCCTTAGGTTGATTGAATTCATTTTAAGGTTGATATTGAATTAATGTTTCAATTTCAAGGCCTTATCGAATGTGATCTCAAATTCTTAATGCAAAATACATGCAGAAGAAAATCAATTCCATTTAATGAATGCTAGCTAAGAGAGGGATAGGAATCTATGACAAAGCATCAATCAATTGAATCACAAGAAGAATTTCACTACTGCATATAATACAACCAAATCAAAAAATGAAAACTCTTTCCTAGTTCGCTAAGAGCTAGTCATGCAAAAGAACATTTTTATTTGAAATTTAAGCAAAAGAATGCAACTTTTGTCTTTTTATATGAATAAGAAGCACAATGCACTATTACACTAAAAATAAAAATAAACACTATTTTTGAGCACTACAAATGTAATGATCTAAAGCAAAGAGATCAATGCAATACAAACATAAAACACACTCAAAACAAGGATGCACTCTTCCTAGAAAACAAAGGGTTTTCAGACTGATTCAACGAGCAATGTAATCTATGCTCAAAGTGACGAATGGAGAGCTAAACAAAAGAAAAGGTGATCATTCAAAAAACCAAAGACACGAAGAACCGAAAGAAAGACTAAAACAATCAGTCAGCGAATTGAAACACCAAAGATCAATGTGACTCGAACTTAACTTAGAAGGGTCAGTGAGGAGAGGGCCGAACAAACAACACAAGGCACCTAGAAACCCTAGGGATACAAAATTCACTGATAAGATAATGGAAAAAAAGCTGAGAAGATCAATACTACAGAGTCAAAAAAATCTTAGTAGAACAATTGCAAGGTAAAAAACCAATCCAGAGCCAAGAAACACTGACAAAAACTCAGAAAAGAGGCCAAATTCAATCCTACAAGATTCGGCGCAACTGTTTAGCTATAATCCGCACTAAATAAGGGTTGGCGCACCAGTGACAAAAGAAACATGCGCCAATTGGTGCGAATGTTCAAAGAAAAGCAACACCAAGCTAGAAAACCATGGGAAAAATAAAAACCACTGAGCAGAGGTCAGAATTAACACTCTGGAACTGAACAAGATGGTTGAAAACAGTCAGACAAGTCAAGAAAAGTAGTAAAATATGAAACGACCAAAATCGACTTGACACACGAAACGCTTCGACGAACAACGAGACAACAAACACACACTGATCCCCAATGGAGTCGCCAACTTGTTGTGTAGGTAAATATCCTCTGCGGACAAAGGTGATCCTTCTAGCCCTAGGGTGGGTCTAGCAGCAAGAGGACATGCTAATGCGTCTATTCCTAGTTAATGAATTTAACTGAGTTGGGATAGATGTCCTACTGTTGTTCCAACGCAGTTGTCATAGTTGTGGCAGCAGTCTCCTGATCTTCGTGCCGACACGTCACGGTCCTTCAACAGTGGTACTCGGGAGCCTGCACAAGGATCAAAGAACAATAGCAGGATATGAAACAATACTTGCATTCATAACTATCTAATTGGTCAAGGAGAATTAAACGTATTGCATAAGATTAATTATATAAAATGCAATACAAGAACCAAAACATCAGTCATGTATTAATAAGAAGAGAGAAAGAGTTTACAACCAAAAAAGCCTTAACGTTGTAGCCTCCTTCAGCGGGTCTAGTCAAAATGCATCTCGAGCATTCTTCGAGGAATTGGACTTGGCGAGGCAATAAGCCTAGACTCTTTCTTGACAATAGGTCTCTTTCTGCTCTATCTCACACCAACACTATCAGACTGTTCAACTATTCAACCATTTCAAATATTGTACAAAAATTTCAGCTAGCTGCATCTAAGTGAGAGAGATGTATTTATAGGAGAGGAGGAGGAGGTTGGGATCCCTCAAATTGTGGAAGGGAGGCCTTATCCTTCGGGTTGTTTCTCAAATGTAGGAAATAAGAAGCCAAAGGAATATGTTCGACGTTATTCAGTAGGACAACCCATGTTTACTCCGCTCAGGAAGTGGTTGGCAATGGAAACTTCGCTTCTATTTTAAAAAAATTTCCAAAAATAGCTCGGTGCGGGTAGTCCACTGAGACAGAGTGCCAATGGGCACGGGGCCTAGTGATAATTTCTCTATGAGGGCGAGGCCATAACTTCTTGCCAGCGCCGACCCAAAATCATATGTTTTTTATGGTTTGTTCCAGGAATAGTCAACAGAGGAAATGTTCTTCTCATGGAAAGGGATGTAATGACACTTTTTACTAGGCATGACACTACATAGAAGTCACAGAAATGGTCCTCCAATTTTTGGAATGGGGATTACAGGGACGATGAAAAAATGTTGTGTAACAGGTTCTCTTGAGTATTTTTTTCTACCTTTTTTGGACTTAAGAGACTATCTACGAAAAGAGACATGTGGAGTTTTCTTTTTCGCCTATTTTTCAAATTCTCTAAACATGAAAAATATGTCGATTTTTACCTTCACTGGACTTGGTAACACATCAAATAGTGATGAACTTGTTGAACATGAAAAATCCAAACCGCTCATTCTCAGGGTTCGTTAAAAATACTTGGAGGGATTCATCTGAAGAATGAACTTACAGATCAAGCATATGTTATCTTCTTCAAGCTTGTTAAAAAATAAATAGGTACTGACCAGTATGGTTGGGGAAATTCAAAAAACAATGGATTCCATTTTTCTAATGGAAGTGAGTCACTCTTGAACACAACACTTTTCCACTTCATCTTTGTGGTCATTGGGTTGGGTAATCTTCTTATCTCTTGATTATCATACCATTTTTCATATCCTCCATTACGGTTTTGGCTCTATGTTGGAAACTCGATTCAGTTTCGTCGATGTTCAAGAGAATTCATTCATTTGACCTCCACTATAATAATCTTGAGCCTTAATTTCATGCCTGCCTTTCCTATTCAATTTCCATATCAACATCATTCGGATCATTCTGTCTCAATGATAATAAATGTTTCATGTTTTTAATGAGGGATACATCAAGACCCTCCTGTGATGGCTCGCTTCCTGTCGACATCAACACATCATCCGTGAAGTTAACTTACAAACAACCCTTTGGTACCTTGGTGCTTGCATACATCAATGACATGTTTCCTTGCTCTCGATGACAAGTTTACATCAATGGCCTTCGATCGAAATATTCTATGTGGTGTTTGACATGAGCTCATTTACTCGCACCACAACTATTTTACCATAGTACCTTGAGAGCCATTAGCATCCTCGATTTTTTTTCTCACGCATGTTAATGGATTACACCATTGGCCAATAATAATATGGTGTCTACCATGTTTGAATCCAACTAATTATTTCACATGGTTAGAATCGTATATTAGTTGGTCGTGTGAACGAGATAGAAGACCCTGGATCTAGTTTCATCCATCCCGGTTGTGATTACAGGAGTTATACGAAGTTCACAATGTATGATGGTAATAATCATATAGACAATCATCCAGTCATGGGTCCATCAATTGCATCTATGGACGCGTCTTTTGATCATTGTACATGTTATGTTAGCTTATGTGATGAGTGTGGGTATGCCTCCCTTAGCGACAATATATCATGATAAATGTATTGTAATAGATGAATCTCACTGGTTTTCCTTGATCCCTTCTTGTCACAAGGTAAATCACTTCGGTCATCAGAAATCACCTCTGAATTTTATCTTTAGGGGGGATTCTGTTATAGAAAATTTTTTCACATCCGATCAGTGATCCTCCTAATGGGACCAATCAACATCCTATTCCCCCTTTTCATCATCTTGCACAAATCCCTAATAATTTTCCTTTAATCCCGCATAGTTTCAACCCTAAACTGCATCATCTGAGCCAATTTTAGTACCAGTGCTCCCTGTATTCCTATTGGAGTGTAACCACCTATAGGTTGCTCCAATGTGGCCAAAATTGGTCACCAGCAGGTTTCTCCCATTTTCACCTGTGTTGGTCCTAGAAATTCAGAATAATGATCTGGATTCCGCAAGCTTCACTTTCTATGAGTTTCTAGAAGTTGTTTCAACCACTTACCTTGGATTAAACATTTAGATCCTATCCTACCCTACTTTGGAGTTTTCACCACTTATCCTTTGATCCTATCCCTCCATCAAAGGTGGATATAAAACCTTAGAATGGTAATTGGATGAGAACTCCCAACTTACCCCACTCTCCTATATATTTACCATCTTGCATATCAAAGGTTAGAATGAATGAATGGTTTGCTTTTGGAGAGACTCTACCCTTATGCTATTGTAGTGAGTGGTTATTATCTCATGCATTAGGGTGATTCGAGGTGCATATTGTGACAATCCTACGGACAAGTAAAAAACTTGGAGCTCTTCTACAATATCAATTGCTACTTATGGTTGTACTATCCTTATATTTATATTAATGCAAATAATTGTTTGTTTTACTATATCTGATATTGTTATTTCATATATTTCAATACCATGTTGATCTACTGAATAGAGTATTTAGATGATATTGCATAGATCTCATAGTTTATTGGCCTATGTTATCTGACTATGTAGGTTCTAATTTTGGCAATCAGATCTGGAATTGGAGCTTCCAAGCTAAAGAAGGAGTGAAGCATGCGACAAGTTCTAGGTAGGCTTCACTCTGTCATCTATTTACTTTAAGGAAAATAATTGGGTTCCTTGCTTCTCTATTGTTCTAGGTTGACCACCAAACCTAGGGGATATACTTTTGTTTGCAACCATAAATATCATATAACAAACTACAACTTGCATTAGAATTTATACCTTTCATTCCCATGGTTGTTATTTTGGTTTCATTACCTGAATCGGATCCTAGATCTTGTTGAGTTGTAGCAACAATATTTAGTTTCCCCTTCTTATTAAACTTCTTTGGTCTCATTTTTGGATGTAATTTCCAACAATGGTCTTCATCATTTCCTTCTTTTGAACAATGTTTACATGTAAGTTTCTATCCTTCTTTCTTGATAGTAGCATTCTTTTTTCCTTTACCTTAAATTTCCCCTTTCCTTTGTCTCCAGATTTGAAATGTTTCTTGTTAGTCTCTTGAGGAACATTCTTTCCTCTTGATTCTATATGAGTTGCTTGACCACACACTTCATTTGTATTGGTGGGATTAAACATAAGTGCAGTATGTCTCAAATAACTGTGTAATCCACTTATGTATTTAAGGAGAGTATCTTGTGAAGAAAATCCAACACCCAAGATTAACACTCTTCTTCTAAATTATTGTGTGTAACTTTGTACACTCTAACCTTTAGCTTGTCTAAAATTTTTCCAATCCATAATTACTTTTTTCATGTAAGCTAATGGATAAAATTTCCTTCTTAATGCAACTATAAAATCATTCCAGGAAGAGAAAATTTTGTTGAGATTCAACAAGAAAATTTCAGCACACACGCCTAGTGCATTAAGAACCTACACTAGGGTGGGGCGCACAGGGCTAAATTTGGTGCACGTCTATTTTAATTATCCCTTAATTAAGATGGAAAATAAAATGTAATCTAGTCTCAAAATAACTTGTAATATTTAACTGAATGTGATAAACTCAGTTAGCTTATGAATTTCAAGTTAGAGGTAGTTGGTGAGGCATGCAGAGTAATTCTAGTTGTAACAGAGTTCGAAGTGCAGTGGTGCATTAGTTAATGCAGGTTGTAATCTATTTAAATCAATTAAGTGAGTTAAACTTACTTATGCTAGTTGTAACTGTTTTATACACTAGTGAGAGATCAAGTGAATTAAATATTAACTAATTCACAATTAGTGATCTCACATGAAACTGAGGATTTACTATTATTAGTTGCATGCATGTCAGATCTAGTGGAGACCCAGTTGAGATCTAGGTGAAAGAGAAGTTGACTATTGGGTTGCACCCATGAAACCAAACACCCATTGGAGTGCCCATGGTACTTTCACAATTAAGGAAGGCCAAAATTTCTATTCTTTAGGGATTGCATTCATCATGTTAGCCATCATTATTCTTTGCATGTTAGTGATGACTATATCTTCAGCTGAGTTTTCTAGAAACTGATTTCCTTATGTCAATATGTCATCCAGAAAACCCTCCCAAAACTTTTTTCGCCTTTCTACCTATTCAGTACACCCCTGGCAAAACCACAACCTCCTTGTCAACAATCCTATCTAACCTCAGCCTTATTAGTCTGCCCATCAGCTTTAAAAGGAAAATCCACATCTGTTTCAAAGGTCTCCCCTATGTTAGGAAGTGGCGTTTAGGACATTTCACCTTTGGCAAACATCAAAAAGCCAAAAAAGCCCTCATCTGCAGCAGACCTATCATGACTGATCCCTTAATTTGCAAATGAAGTTGACAAACAGCCTTAAGTCGCGCCACTCATATTCCCTAGGTCTCAGCACTGCATGAAGCCCATTCTCAAGCTGACTAGTAGGTTTTTCACTGTGTTCTGTGGTTCTACAAAGACAGGAAATATATTTCATCTCATGGAGTAAGTGTTTGAGTTTACAGTTAGAGGAACAGCTGCTTCTAAGTGTATTATGAGCCTGAGATGAAGCTACAAAACAACAGTCACTCATCCGGACCTTACAAGCTCTTTCCAGCATAAAAATAACAGTAAGAAAGGGTTGCCACTGTCTCAGCAAATGGTAAAATTGTCAAGGCCCAGGACCTCCTTCATTACAAGCAGAGGGTTAGGGCACCTCCTTCATCCATAAGCAGAGGGCGCAGGCCAGTATTGACTCAAAAGGTGGCAAAGATCCAGGTTTGTCCTTACTGAAACAATGAAACAATATCTTCAGGTTTCATGAATGTAATTGCTGGTCATAGCAGGAATGTACTGGAAATATTATCAATTCAAAGAAAAAGGGAGTTTGGCCTGATAAAGAAACTCATCTCAAACTTGCAAACCATATGGATTATTGAACTCTAGGATGACCTGTCATCAGTAAACATTCCAAAGCATAAGAACCCTGTCTATCCACAAGATAAAATAGAACAGATGATAAATAATGCCATTACACAGGCAGGAGAAAGTGCTTGGTTTTTTCAAGGAAACACTGATCTTCATAGTCACAAAGTTTGTTTGTTAAAATAATCAATCATAAGATGCACCAAGCCAAATGTTTAATTCACCCTTAGGACAATGTAGGGAGACAGTATTACTCTGGCTAGGGTTTCTGCTGACACACAATGATGCTTGCAAGTGAACATACTTAGACCGATGTTTTCCAAGTGGTCTACTTAACATCACCTTCAGAGAAAGGCTGTCTCGAAAAAGAAATGTTAAAAAACCTTCAAACACCTTATCTAATGAAGAGCCTCCTCCATATATGAGTAGAGGGCCAAAGCTACTGCAGGTTGCTGAAACTGATTGATATAAGAGAATAGTGGAAGGATACCAAAGACTCAATCAAGGTCATTACACAGATAAAAGACAGTACTGATGATGTAAGGGTATTGATACTCCTATTTCAAGAACTATCTGTCAGACAATACATCTAGAGGAAAGGAGAAGGTATTGAACATATTGTATGCTATCAATACCAAAGGAGCAGTTGATTTAAAAAGAGTTAAAAGCATTCCATGATCACCTGCCCAGAAATCTAAGGAAATCCCTTCTGAGTAAACAGAAAAGTCTAATGTGAAAAGATGCAACCTAAAAAGTATATTTTCAGTCCAAAGAAAAACTTGTGAATCACCTGGAAGAAGCAATTTATCACTGGGAAAGTAAAACAGTGGCCAAGGTTAAGTCATAGAATGCATGATGACAGCTATACAATGCTGTTAATAGACAAAGAGGCAGTTTGATAAATGGTCAGTTTTTGAGTTTAAAGGCAAGTGCATTCCTCCCAACATTCAAAAGATAGATATGTCATCAGTAAGGTACCTTCAAGTAGGTAGTTGTTTGAAACAAAAAGAAGGCGCCTTTTGAAATTGAGAAGCCATATGTAAATCCAAGTTGGGTCAGTAAACTTGGCGCCTTTTGTGTTCAAAGTTGGAGAAGCTGTCAAAGGCTAAAGCACTGTAAAGATAGATTTCCATAACCAGCCTTTTCCTTCAAAGAAAAAGCAGTGTCCAGCTCGGGTCAGAGTTATTGTTCAAGTCTACATATGCAAAATGAAATACCCACAGTTTGAAAAACAAAACAGATTTCCAAAAGCCTACGTTACGTTTCCAAGCAAGGTAACCGTTGACAAGGGTTGAAAATACCATGTGTTTAAGTATGAGAGGAGTGAATGTCATTTTTCGACATAATAGACGTTGGAGCCCCCTCATTACCAAAGAAATAGTTTTCGGTCATCGTGCGTGTTGCAACGTTTTAGGCTGGCTAATGCACCGGAATGTGTTTACTGCGGTTCGGGCGTCGTTTTGTAAAGGTTTCCTTCTTCGGCGCGACGGGCCTGTAGGTGAGCGCGACGTGCCTGTAGGTGGCCGCCCGACCACCCGACAGGTCGACCCGACAGGCCCGACAAGAGTTTCCTCTGCGCGACGGGTTTGTTATCAAGGTTGCCGCGCGTCTTTTTCTTGCTAAGTCAGCTCACATTTCACTTCTCTTACAAACATCCATCAAATTCGAGGTATTTTTATGAACTCCCATCGAGTGCAAGGTGTTGATAAGTGACAAAAATGTTTGAAAATCCCGGACCTTGCCATTTTTGCTAAAAACAAAAGCAGTTTTCCTACACAGTGAGATGAGGTAATTGCAATACGGGGTTTTATGGTTAGGAACCAGCTTGTGTCGTTTTCAAATCATTGTATTTATTGAAAGAGGTATACAAGTGATGTTTGATCTCATAAAACTTCACAAGAAAAAGTGTCCCTCATAAAAGCACTGTGTATTGTTAACCTAGGTTTGCCCTTTTTCTTCACCTCATTATCCTGTTGAAAAGCTGATTGACAGAGAGTTTTCTGTGGGTGAATGTTACATTGAGGGGCAGATTTAATTAATGTCTTTCTAGCTCTAGAGGCAGAAGTGTAAAAGCAGTTTTTGTTCTCTTAAAACTTCACAAAGAAAGGGGCCTTTTTTCTGAAGAACAGTTTGTTAGTGTTTGAAATTTGACATTAAAACAGAGGTGCATGTATTTGGGTGGCTCTCTTAAAACTCACAAGCAAAAAAGGGTGTTTTCTAAAAACCATAGTACATTGATATATCACCTAGCATAGCTCTGCTTTTTCTTCCACTGAATGGTGTCATTTTGAAGAACTGTGGTTGTGATATGTTTCGAGGGAAGGTCATTTCTAAAGAGCAAGGTACCAAAACACTTATCACAGCAACTCTTTTCTAGAGATCTGCCCCTATTTCACTGTTTTTCACTATTGAAGGTTAGTTGACAGAGAACTTCCAAAGATGACAGCATGGTAAAGGACAGAGGTGGTTGATGTTGGATTTTGACATCAAAGGCAGGGTACAGATGTATGGATGGACTTTTTAAACTCACAGAGCAGAGATTTTGTTTCCTAAAACCACTGTTACACTTATTTTACACCTAAACTAAGCCTGCCTTTTCATTACACTACATTATATCATTCTGAAGATTGTTGGACAGAGTTTTCTGAAGGTGAAACAGCATTTTGTTGATGATTGGGTAATGGTTATTGATGATTGGGCATTTATTGATAATCAAGTTTACCTTAAGAGCAAGAGTTATGTATGCGTTGATTGACTTCTCAAAAAGTCACAAGTGAAAGGTTTTTCCCTTAACACAGTGGGCTAATTTTTCACCTAACCACAAGGTCTCTTTTCTTTTCCCACTGTGTGGTATCCACAGAAGTCTGCTAACAGGGGCATGTTTCAAGGTAAATGACCTAAAAGAGCAGGGTTATAATTTTTGAAGTTTGGTTTCAAAGACAAAAATACAAATGCAAGCAGGCCTCTAGCAAAGTCACCAGAGGGGTGATTGTTTCAAGACTGTGCACAGAAAATCTACAAAGCAGTTTCTCCCACATAGTACCATTGTTAAGAAGGTTACATAGCTGAAGTGTAACCAGATTTGAAGAACTGTTGTTAATAAGTGTTGAGGGGGGCTTATTCAAGGAAGCATTGTTGCATCTTATTCAAATCCACAGTGTCCATATCTGTCCAAATAGTATAGTGGCCATTTTCAATCCAGCAGGGCATTGTTCATAAAAGGCAGTTGGTTTCTTCCAAAGCATAGTTAGGTCAAAATGCCTCCAAAGCAAGACAACAGGAGCAACATGACAGTGGTGAAGATCAGCAGAAGCAGGAACCAGAGGAGGATAGTGTTGAATAGCAGCAGCTCAGCAGTTTGAGCAACAGCATAAGGATGATGATCAAGAACAACAGTTTTAAGGAGCGCCCGACACGGAAAGAGAAGAAAGACATATCAGCCCTTGATATTTTGGCATCAGATTCGGAGCATGTTGCTATGGACCCTTGAGGGTCATGCATGCCAATTTTGGGCCTATTTCGGCAACTTTTTTTTTTTCGGCATTTTTTGGGTTTTTAGTCAAAAACTCATAATTGCGCCGTTTCAGTTCGAGGATTTGTCAAGGGAGGAGGATGATACCGATGGATGCCATAATTCCATGAGCAGCTCTCCAGCGATTTTCAGGGCATTTTAAGATCATTCGCCCCTTCAAATTGGCGAAAAACAGCCTCATTTTTCACATTTTGCCCGCCATATCAGCAGTCTGCTATTTTATGGGTTTTTGCACACAGGTACAGTTTTGAGGGACTTTCAGAGATCAGATTGAGGTGATTTCACTTGCGTCGGAAAGCAGACACAGAGAGCTTTCCAACGAGCCATCATGAGCCTCATTTGGACATCGGGAAGGCTGCCATTTGCATCCAGCAAGTCAGGGGACCTTTTTCAGGCATAAATATGAAGTATTTTTGTAATTTTTGAACTCCAAAAATCTGCTTTTCCCAAATGTGCGTTAAGCTATTTTTATCGTTGGGAAATCATGTAAAGTCAATATAATTTCTGTTTTTAGCAGTTTTTTAGATATTTTATGGGATATTTTGTGCCTTGGGCTTTGCAAAGCCTCAAGGACAAGTTTAGATATTTTGACTTGGCCAATGGGATAGCTAGTTGCTCCATGAGGTTTTCCTCCTTCTAGCCTATTTATCCCATGATTCTCATTGTAAATCAGAGGCTGAACTTGAGAGAAGAATTAATGCATGGGTCATATGAGCTTTGAAGAATACACTTGAGTTATGATGTTTGGATTGCCTCTTGGATGCTTTTGAGGAATGTTGAAGGCTTGTTGATGGATTCCTTGACATGGTAGAATGGTATAGTGCTTCTTAATGTTGTTTTGTCTTCTATTTTTCACTCATATTTCATTTTTCTTGCTGCTATAGATCAGTAAATATTGATTTTGAGACATGCACATGGAGGCACCTCAAAATCCCTGAATCTTCATAGCTTGATGTTTTCTTCTCCCTTAGTTATGCTAAAGAATTCTTAGCTGCTCTTTAGTAACCTAAGGTGTTGTTGCTAAGTTTTATTCATCAGTTCCATGTATGTTGAGTAGGATGTATGGTTTTCCCTATATACCTATCAGCTGCTCATAGTTCTGTCTATAAAACTTTCTCTTTGACTGATTTGTTGATCATTTTGTTGAACCAAGGAGGCCTAGTCCCGATCTAGCCCTTTGCCTAAAACTATGAAAACTTATTTGTCCAAGTGCCCAATGATTTAGAGACTATGTTTAGGCGTTCCGTCATAGTTTATGAGTTTTTAGTTTGTCTCATGTGTTTTCCCCAAAGTCTGATAGCCTTTTCCCGAAGTTAGAGGGTCATATACCTCTATGTATGGCTTGAATGTTTGATTTCTATGTATTGATTAGCTTATAGTTATTCCTAGCATGATTAATGGCTTGCTATTACATTTTTATGTCTGCTATTAACTAGTTTGCACTTGAAATCCCTTGTCTTTCATCAACTTATTGTTCATTTAATCCATTTTGCCCAGAGATCCCTTCTACTGTGAATCAAATCGGCCCTACAGCAGCTTTACATCATCACTTCATAGCTTCCTTGATCCGTTTGACCCCATAGCCCAATTTATCTACATCTTGTCATCCAGTTTATGTATTTGATCAGTTTCATCCCTCACAAACTTAAAAACTAAAAAACCAAAAACACACTTCATAACTAGCCTAATATCAGAACATCGCAAGTAAACACACCGACATCTTCTACACATATAGAGAGAGCCCTCTCTGAGTCCAAGAAGGCTAGGTCCTTGGGCTCCAAAGCTTGGTTTGATGTTACATCGTCATTTGGCTAGCCAATCGGCCAAATCACGGGACCCTAACATAATGGCGATCACGGTGGGACCTTCCGAGTTAGTGACAGTCTAAGTGCACCTTAGATTTCTCGAAGTCTCAATCAAACTTAGAAAACTTAAGTGTTGCTTGAAGAGTAGAAGCTAACTCTTTCACCATCTTAGCAAAATGATGATTTAGTTATAAGAAGCTCTACCCAAACCTCATAAGCACAAAAAACTCAGAAAAACCCCAAAACATTCCTAGATTGGCTTTTTGTCAGTATTGGTGGTGGACCATACAAATATATCTCAAAACAACTGATTTTCCACCTGGCGACTCCACTAAACTCTAGTAAGCCTTACTATTTCACCAAACTCTAGGCTACTTTCCGATAGACCTTTCCCATCACTCACTAACATAGTGGGAGATGGTAAGACATTGAGTACATAATAGTCCAGCAAACTCTTATAGACTCTTTGGGCCTTTAGGTACCATAAACAAGCAAGCAGTCCATAAACTCATTTTTTAGAGTAAACTCTTTTTGTTCTCATCACCCTAGCAAAGTGTTGAAACAAGTCTAAGATACTTTAACAAACCATAGGTTGCTCATAAACTCAGAAAATTCAAAAACATTCTCAGATTAGTTACTGATGGTGGACCACAGCTATCTTCACAAGAAAAATCCATTTCCACCTGGCGACTCCACTAATCCATCTCTTCTATTTTTGACCATCCTTCGCCTTAGTATAACTTTAGAAAAATCACTCATCCAAAAAACATTCATCAATATCACTCTCTCCAAGCTCTGGATCTAAAATCTGGCTTCACGAAGAATCAATACCAGATCCCACCCAGACCCAAATCCCCCTATCATAGTAGATGACCCAGAAAAGATTCTGTGGCAAGCTTCTGAAACTAATCATCTAGCTACCGATAGATCCATCCGTAGAACAAGATCTGTACCTAAAACTCGCAATATCCTTCTAGATTCACCTTCGGAACTAGAGTCATCACAAGCTTTTCCCCGAAGCAAATCATATAGTAGGATAAACTCCGACGATCTTGAACCCCTAAACCCATCACATAGTCCTATTAGAGAAGCTTCACCCACCACTCCTCCTGATTTCCAGCTTCTTTATCAATTTGGCTCCTATCATCCTAGATCTGCTCAAAACCAGATCACTAGTCCAAGTTCATCCACTACACCGGTGCAAACCACTTCATTTCAGCCTACTAGTCCCCATCTTGTACACCATCCATTAGCTCCAGTCATGGCAGCCTGGTACGCGCCTTTGGTGTTACCACCACCTTTAGCTCCTCTCCCAAACAAATATCAAGACAAGATCCCACACTTTACTGGAGAAGATACCACCACACCTCAACAGCATATAAGTAGAATGACTGATGCTTATGAATACTCAGAGGTACAAGACGAGACTGTCCGAATGAGAATATTTGCCCAAAGTCTTGGTGGTGAACCCAAAGCATGGTTCAAAAGCTTAGCTCCAAACAGTATCCATAATATCCCCAAACTGCATCAAATCTTCAGAAATAGGTGGGAAATCCGAAGAAACCCCATTCAAATCCTGTCAGAATATAACAATCTAAAACGGGAAAATGGGGAAAGTGTCCAAGCTTACTGTACTAGGTTCAACAGTGTATATAACTCCCTCCCACCTCATTTCAAGCCTCCACTTGGTTTAGCTTTGGCAAAATTTCCTGAGGGTTTCGATCCGGACATGACATATCATCTGAGAGACAAAGATCCCCCTACCTTGGAGGAAATGCAACAAATAGCTATAAAAGCAGATGCCAACTTAGCTGAAAAAAGAGCTAGAACTAGATCAGAAAGAAAGGTCACATATAGAGATGAGGTTTCTACTTCATCACCTTCCCTAGATCCTAGAATAGATGACTTAGTCAAATCCATGGCTAAAATGTGGGAAAAGATCAATGAAAAAGCTCCTGTTAGGGACAACCAGCCAAACCCTCCAATCAGAAACCGAAACCAAAACTTTAGGAGGGAACAGCCCCAAAATAGACCAAGGGATAATGACCAACAGATCAGGCCACCATTCAATGAAAACTATGTAGAAGAAGATGATAGGGACTCAGAACCTCTTGATGAACATCATTTAAACCTCATAGGGTCTGACAATGAAGGTGAGGTGTACCTCACCGTAGAAGAACAAGCCTTCTTTTTGCCTGATCAAGATGAGACCAATTATGAGGATCTTGATGACCCTGCCATAGAGTTTCAAAATGCTATTGAAGAAGCCCACAGGCAATATGACCTTAGGAGCAAGAGAAACCAAGATAATGTCAAGAGAGGTAATTCTGATACTGCTAAAGCTCCAAATACCATCCTCAAAAAGGCATCAAGCAGTGACCAAATCAAGGTTGAAAAGGCTGATCAAAGCCAAGCTAAAGTTACCCAAACTAGTCCTCTCTCATATACTCCCGATACTTCTACCAAGGTCACCAAAACAACTATGGCAAGCAAAACCCCTAAACAAGGTCAACAGGCTCAAAACATAGACAAGGTCTTAACTGAAAAAGCTGAAACAAACATATCTAAACTTCAAATGCCTTTTAGCTTTGAAGGCGAAATCGCTAAGATCAAAATCACCATGCCTCTTACTGAACTAATTGCCCAAAACTCTTATAAATCCCAAGTACTAAAAGTCCTAAATCTAGGGAATGATGCAAACACTGTTAATCTCACTGATGACATTCCTGAAGTATTGTTTGGTCCAAAGATAGAGGGAAAATTCCAAGAGGGAGCCACTCTTCCATTCTACATTAGCTTAAACATCCACGACCAAATCCTCCACAATGCCATGTTGGACTCCGGCGCCTCGCATAATCTTATGCCGAAGGTAGTAATGGAAAGATTAGGCTTGGAAATCAAAAGACCATACAAAGACTTATATTCATTTGATTCAAGCAGAGTCCAATGCCTAGGTTTGATCAAGGACCTTTGTTTTAGTCTGGCCCAAATACCCGCGAAACATCTAATCATGGATATAGTAGTGGCAGATATTCCTCCCAAGTACGGGATGCTTCTCTCCAGATCTTGGGGAGCCAAACTACAAGGGAATATCCAACTAGACATGTCATATGCCACCATTCCTGTGTTTGGTCAGACCAGGATACTCTACCGCGAATCACACATGAAATACATGATTAGCAGTCAAGATATGCCCGATAACATTCCAATGTGTTCTTTGCGCTCCGACTTAAACTCTTTCATTATGCATATTGATGTAAACTTGGAGGAAGAGTCAGAAGAAGCTGATATAGACTTAGATCCACCACATCTGTTGTCCTTGATACCTTATGATGAGCTGGACACTCAAAACTATCATGATCATGAACAACTGTGCCTTGAAGAAAGTAAGTTCCTTCTCTCCCAAGTAGGGTTAGAACAAGAAGCACAAACTCTCATGTACTATCAAGCAAATTGCTCTAGCTTTAATCAAATGCCAGCAGTAACTTGTGGAAATTTCTTCCGGGTAAAAGCTTTAGAAGACCTTCACATCATAAACCTATTTGGAACCCGGAAGAAAGGGAGTTTAATGTTTCTACCATACCTCAAAGATTTACCATCATGTGACCCTCCTACTGCAAATAAAACTTTGACTATAACCTCAGTAGCTCAAAATCTTGAGAAAATGCCAAATAAACTTGTTATGAGCAAGGGTGATAGTTATAATCCCGGCACACCTGAACTACTGAAATTGGCTCATATTTTGTCTTTTCATGAAGAACTTAGAAAGGCTAAAATCAGGAATCTCATGCAAAATACTAGTTTCTACAGGAAAAACAAGGGAAAACATTGTATCAATACCTTTTCCCCAAAGAACAACTTTAACAGAAACAAACACAGCAAACTGAAACAAACTGAAATGATCAAGGAGAAAAATAATGGCCATAGAATCTGTTTTGATTTTAGAAATAATACTGCATTTCCATATAACAAAAATCATGTTTTCTCTACTCAAGATCGTGATTCACCATTTGAAAATGTTTCTAATGATGTATTCTTGCAAGATCATCTTTCAGATCATAATCATCAAATTTCTTTACAAAGTAGACAACTTAAAGATTTTTTCCAGTTTGCGGAGGGTAAATCTGATTTCAAGGTCAAAATTGCTAAACCACCCAATATCAGAAATCTGTTCATGAAAACCATGTTCCCAGTGTTAAATTTCTGTGTTGTTACATACCTTGATGATGTCACTATCTATTTCAAGAATTATCAAGAGTACATACATTACCTGAAAAAAGCATACAGCAAGGAAAGGAGTGGAAATCAGATATTCAGAGAGGTACAGAGGGAGGATACCGGGTTGTTTAGAGATTCTTGCATGAATCCCTATGTCATGTTAGAGAGAGAAAATTTCCCAAATTTTTCTTTTCAAGAGTTAAGTGGGCCTAGGGTGAGAGGAGATCCTTACGAGGATAAGATGTTGAAATTCCGTCATTTCCAAGATTTTTGAGTTTGAAACACTTTCAGTCATTGTACATACCATTGTTTGAAATATTGAAAAAATAGAAAAATCAAAAACAGTAAAAGATAGGAAAGTCAAAAATAGTAAAAAGCAGAAAAGAGGGCAAGTGAAGATAGAACAAAGGCCCCATGTTCCAAAAAATAGTCTTTCAGAAAGCGAGCAAGTCTAAATGCCGCTACTAGTGCTTCAATGTCTTGTTCAGCTATCTAGCCTAATCATAGCTGAGCATGTTTAAATTTATTTGCTGATAAGTTAGTGAGCGCCAAGATAGTCAACATTGTGCAAGATTGACTTATCACAGAGCTTAGATTAGGGAGAGATTCTGGTTCCACATGCCTAAAACAGAACCAAAGAGAGAAGCGAGGGATGAAAAACACATTGTACATCTTAGCCCGCTTGTCTAGTTTCCTTTTATTGCAGAATAACAGTTGTGTGCAGCTTGTCTTTTATGCCGCAAATGCATGACAAATCAGACTGCTTAATCCTGATTTGATCATTTTTAAATTTCATGTTGTAGATTAGAGAAGGAAATCCTGTCAAACTGCTTAATCTTGACAGTCGATCTAGTTTGAGGTAGAGAAATGAAGGAGTTCATCAGCTTAATCTGAACTCCCGGAAGATATAAGAGTAGAAGTAGATAGTTTCATTTTGCAAAAAGAAAAATATGCATTGTCAAAAGGCTGCTAGTTCAAATGCGCCAAACAGAAGAAAAAATGTTAGGAAAGATAGTGGGGTAGGTAGAAGTATCATTGATGTTAAACATGCTGACACTTTTCAGAAATAACATCAAGAGAAGGGTAAATTTTGCGCCAATGGATAAGGCACTGGTCTTCATAAATCCAAAAATCTGAATTCTGGACACCTCCTGACGAGGAGCTGCCCTCCCCAAATGGAGCCACCGTTAGCCATCAGTATTTTTTGCATGTTAGTGATGACTATATCTTCAGCTGAGTTTTCTAGAAACTGATTTCCTTATGTCAATATGTCATCCAGAAAACCCTCCCAAAACTTTTTTCGCCTTTCTACCTATTCAGTCCACCCCTGGCAAAACCACAACCTCCTTGTCAACAATCCTATCTAACCTCAGCCTTATTAGTCTGCCCATCAGCTTTAAAAGGCAAATCCACATCCGTTTCAAAGGTCTCCCCTATGTTAGGAAGTGGCGTTTAGGACATTTCACCTTTGGCAATCATCAAAAAGCCAAAAAAGCCCTCATCTGCAGCAGACCTACCATGATTGATCCCTTAATTTGCAAATGAAGTTGACAAACAGCCTTAAGTCACGCCACTCATATTCCCTAGGTCTCAGCACTGCATGAAGCCCATTCTCAAGCTGACTAGTAGGTTTTTCACTGTGTTATATGGTTCTACAAAGACAGGAAATATATTTCATATCATGGAATAAATGTTTGAGTTTACAGTTAGAGGAACAGCTGCTTCTAAGTGTATTATGAGCCTAAGATGAAGCTGCAAAACAAAGGTCACTCATCAGGACCTTACAGCTCTTTCCAGCATAAAAATAACAGTAAGAAAGGGTCGCCACTGTCTCAGCAAATGGTAAATTGTCAAGGCCCAGAACCTCCTTCATTACAAGCAGAGGGTTAGGGCGCCTCCTTCATCCATAAGAAGAGGGCGCAGGCCAGTATTGACTCAGAAGGTTGCAGAAGTCCAGGTTTTCCCTTACTGAAACAATGAAACAATATCTTCAGGTTTCATGAATTTAATTGCTGACCATAACAGGATTATAGTGGAAATATGATAAGCTAAAAGGAAAGGGGAGTTTGGCCTGATAAAGGAGGTCATCTGAAACTTTCAAGTCAGGTGAATGGTTGAAACTTTAGAAGGCCTGTCATCAGTGAACTTTCCAAAGCATAAGGACCCTGTCTATCCACAAGATCAAATAGAACAGATGATAAATAATTCCATTACACAGGCAGGAGAAAGTGCTTGGTTTTTTCAAGGAAACACTGATCTTCATAGTCACAAAGTTTGTTTGTTAAAATAATCAATCATAAGATGCAACAAGCCAAATGTTTAATTCACCCTTAGGAAAATGTAGGGGGACAGTATTACTCTGGCTAGGGTTTCTGCTGACACACAATGATGCTTGCAAGTGAACATACTTAGACTGATGTTTTCCAAGTGGTCTACTTAACATCACCTTCAGAGAAAGGCTGTCTCGAAAAAGAAATGTTAAAAAACCTTCAAACACCTTATCTAATGAAGAGCCTCCTCCATATATGAGTAGAGGGCCAAAGCTACTGCAGGTTGCTGAAACTGATTGATATAAGAGAACAGTGGAAGGATACCAAAGACTCAATCAAGGTCATTACACAGATAAAAGACAGTGCTGATGATGTAAGGGTATTGATACTCCTATTTCAAGAACTATCTGTCAGACAGTACATCTAGAGGAAAGGAGAAGGTATTGAACATATTGTATGCTATCAATGCCAAAGGAGCAATTGATTTAAAAAGAGTTAAAAGCATTCCATGATCACCTGCCCAGAAATCTAAGGAAATCCCTTCTGAGTAAACAGAAAAGTCTAATGTGAAAAGATGCAACCTAAAAATTATATTTTCAGTCCAAAGAAAAACTTGTGAATCACCTGGAAGAAGCAATTTATCACTGGGAAAGTAAAACAGTGGCCAAGGTTAAGTCATAGAATGCATGATGACAACTATACAATGCTGTGAATAGACAAAGAGGCAGTTTGATAAATGGTCAGTTTTTGAGTTTAAAGGCAAGTGCATTCCTCCCAACATTCAAAAGATAGATATGTCATCAGTAAGGTACCTTCAAGTAGGAAGTTGTTTGAAACAAAAAGAAGGCGCCTTTTCAAATTGAGAAGCCATATGTAAATCCAAGTTGGGTCAGTAAACTTGGCGCCTTTTGTGTTCAAAGTTGGAGAAGCTGTCAAAGGCTAAAGCACTGTAAAGATAGATTTCCATAACCAGCCTTGTCCTTCAAAGAAAAAGCAGTGTCCAGCTCGGGTCAGAGTTATTGTTCAAGTCTACATATGCAAATGAAATACCCACAGTTTGAAAAACAAAACAGATTTCCAAAAGCCTACGTTACGTTTCCAAGCAAGGTAACCGTTGACAAAGGGTTTGAAAATAACATAAAGGTTTAAGTATGAGAGGAGGAATGTCATTTTCAAAAGCCGAAGACGTTTTGGCCTCCCGGTCACCAAAGAAATAGTTTTCGGGTCATCAGGCAGAAGTTAAAACTGTTTTAGGGCGGCGCGACGGGCCTGGAATGTGGCGCGACGTGCCTGGGCGTCGTTTTGTAAAGGTTTCCTTCTTCGGTGTGACGGGCCTGTAGGTGGGCGCGACGTGCCTGTAGGTGGCCGCCCGACCACCCGACAGGTCGACCCGACAGGCCCGACAAGAGTTTCCTCTACGCGACGGGTTTGTTATCAAGGTTGCCGCGCGTCTTTTTCAAGCTGTCCAAGGTTTCTTACCTCCTTTCAAGCAAACATCCATCAAATTTGAGGTATTTTTATGAACTCCCATCGATTGCAAGGTGTTATTAAGTAACCAAAATGTTTGACAAACCCAGACCTTGCCATTAATGCTAAAAACAAGGGCAGTTTTCTACACAGTGAGAGGAGGTAATTGAAATACGGATTTTTATGGTTGGAAACCAATTTGTGTCGTTTTCAAATCATTGTATTTATTGAAGGCAGAGGTATACAAGTGATGTTTGATTTCATAAAACTTCACAAGAAAAGTGTCCCTCATAAAAGCACTGTGTATTGTTAACCTAGGTTTGCCCTTTTTCTTCACCTCATTATCACGTTGAAAAGCTGATTGACAGAGAGTTTTCTGTGGGTGAATGTTACATTGAGGGGCAGATTTAATTAATGTCTTTCTAGCTCTAGAGGCAGAAGTGTAAAAGCAGTTTTTGTTCTCTTAAAACTTCACAAAGAAAGGGGTCTTTTTCTGAAGAACAGTTTGTTAGTGTTTGAAATTTGACATTAAAACAGAGGTGCAAGTATTTGGGTGGCTCTCTTAAAACTCACAAGCAAAAAAGGGTGTTTTCTAAAAACCATAGTACATTGATATATCACCTAGCATAGCTCTGCTTTTTCTTCCACTGAATGGTGTCATTTTGAAGAACTGTGGTTGTGATATGTTTCGAGGGAAGGTCATTTCTAAAGAGCAGGGTACCAAAACACTTATCACATCAACTCTTTTCTAGAGATCTGCCCCTATTTCACTGTTTTTCACTATTGAAGGTTAGTTGACAGAGAACTTCCAAAGATGACAGCATGGTAAAGGACAGAGGTGGTTGATGTTGGATTTTGACATCAAAGGCAGGGTACATATGTATGGATGGACTTTTTAAACTCACAGAGCAGAGAGTTTGTTTCCTAAAACCACTGTTACACTTATTTTACACCTAAACTAAGCCTGCCTTTTCATTACACTACATTATATCATTCTGAAGATTGTTGGACAGAGTTTTCTGAAGGTGAAACAGGGTATTTTGTTGATGATTGGGCATTTGTTGATGATTGGGCATTTATTGATGATCAAGTTTACATTAAGAGCAGAGTTATAAAGGCAGTGATTGAATTCTCAAAAAGTCACAAGTGAAAGGTTTTTCCCTTAACACAGTGGGCTAATTTTTCACCTAACCACAGGGTCTCTTTTCTTTTCCCACTGTGTGGTATCCACAGAAGTCTGCTAACAGGGGCATGTTTCAAGGTAAATGACCTAAAAGAGCAGGGTTATAATTTTTGAAGTTTGGTTTCAAAGACAAAAATACAAGTGCAAGCAGGCCTCTAGCAAAGTCACCAGAGGGGTGATTGTTTCAAGACTGTGCACAGAAAATCTACAAAGCAGTTTCTCCCACATAGTACCATTGTTAAGAAGGTTACATAGCTGAAGTGTAACCAGATTTGAAGAACTGTTGTTAATAAGTGTAGAGGGGGGCTTATTCAAGGAAGCATTGTTGCATCTTATTCAAATCCACAGTGTCCATATCTGTCCAAACAGTATAGTGGCCATTTTCAATCCAGCAGGGCATTGTTCATAAAAGGCAGTTGGTTTCTTCCAAAGCATAGTTAGGTCAAAATGCCTCCAAAGCAAGACAACAGGAGCAACATGACAGTGGTGAAGATCAGCAAGAGCAGGAACCAGAGGAGGATAGTGCTGAACAACAGCAACTCAGCAGTTTGAGCAACAGCATAAGGATGATGATCAAGAACAGCAGTTTTAAGGAGCGCCCGACACGGAAAGAGAAGAAAGACATATCAGCCCTTGATATTTTGGCATCAGATTCGAAGCATGTTGCTATGGACCCTTGAGGGTCATGCATGCCAATTTTGGGCCTATTTCGGCAACTTTTTGTTTTTCGGCATTTTTTGGGTTTTTAGTCAAAAACTCATAATTGCGCCGTTTCAGTTCGAGGATTTTTCAAGGGAGGAGGATGATACCGATGGATGCCATAATTCCATGAGCAAGTCTCCAGCGATTTTCAGGGCATTTGAAGATCATTCGCCCCCTCAAATTGGCGAAAAACACCCTCATTTTGCACATTCTGCCCGCCATATCAGCAGTCTGCTATTTTCTGGGTTTTTGCGCACAGGTACAGTTTTGAGGGACTTTCAGAGATCAGATTGAGGTGATTCCACTTGCGTTGGAAAGCAGACACAGAGAGCTTTCCAACGAGCCATCATGAGCCTCATTTCGACATCAGGAAGGCTGCCATTTGCATTCAGCAAGTCAGGGGACCTTTTTCAGGCATAAATATTAAGTATTTTTGTAATTTTTGAACTCCAAAAATCTGCTTTTCCCAAATGTGCGTTAGGCTATTTTTATCATGGGAAAATCATGTAAAGTCAATATAATTTCCGTTTTTAGCAGATTTTTAGATATTTTATTAGATATTTTGTGCCTTGGGCTTTGCAAAGCCTCAAGGACAAGTTTAGATATTTTGACTTGGCCAATGGGATAGCTAGTTGCTCCATGAGGTTTTCCTCCTTCTAGCCTATTTATCCCATGATTCTCATTGTAAATCAAGAGGCTGAACTTGAGAAAAGAATTAATGCATTGGTCATATGAGCTTTGAAGAATACACTTGAGTTATGATGTTTGGATTGCCTCTTGGATGCTTTTGAGGAATGTTGAAGGCTTGTTGATGGATTCCTCGACATGGTAGAATGGTATAGTGCTTCTTAATGTGTTTTGTCTTCTAGTTTTCACTCATATTTCATTTTTCTTGCTGCTATAGATCAGTAAAGATTGATTTTGAGACATGCCCATGGAGGCACCTCAAAATCCCTGAATCTTCATAGCTTGATGTTTTCCTCTCCCTTAGTTATGCTAAAGAATTCTTAGCTGCTCTTTGGTAACCTAAGGTGTTGTTGCTAAGTTTTATTCATCAGTTCCATGTATGTTGAGTAGGATGTATGGTTTTCCCTACCTACCTATCAGCTGCCCATAGTTCTGTCTATAAAACTTTCTCTTTGACTGATTTGTTGATCATTTTGTTGAACCAAGGAGGCCTAGTCCCGATCTAGCCCTTTGCCTAAAACTATGAAAACTTATTTGTCCAAGTGCCCAATGATTTAGAGACTATGTTTAGGCGTTCCGGCATAGTTTATGAGTTGTTAGTTTGTCTCATGTGTTTTCCCCAAAGTCTGATAGCCTTTTCCCGACGTTAGAGGGTCATATACCTCTATGTATGGCTTGAATGTTTGATTTCTATGTATTGATTAGCTTATAGTTATTCCTAGCATGATTAATGGCTCGCTATTACATGTTTATGTCTGCTATTAACTAGTTTGCACTTGAAATCCCTTGTCTTTCACCAACTTATTGTTCATTTAATCCATTTTTCCCAGAGATCCCTTCTATCGTGAATCAAATCGGCCCTACAGCAGCTTTACATCATCACCTCATAAGCTTCCTTGACCTGTTTGACCCCATAGCCCAATTTATCTACATCTTGTTATCCAGTTTATGTATTTGATCAGTTTTATCCCTCACAAACTTAAAAACTAAAAAAACCAAAAACACACTTCATAACTAGCCTAATATCAGAACACCGCAAGTAAACACACCGACATCTTCTACACATATAGAGAGAGCCCTCTCTGAGTCCAGGAAGGCTAGGTCCTTGGGCTCCAAAGCTTGGTTTGATGTTACATCGTCATTTGGCTAGCCAATCGGCCAAATCACGGGACCCTAACACATCAGGGATTTCACAAGCAAGGAAAGTTGTCTGGAGGCAGTAAATTGGCTAAGTATTGGTCAGTTTTATGTATGACAGTGTTAGACAATTAGATGAGTACAAAAGGGCTCTTGTGAGAAGAGTTGTATGTAATTGTTTCCTAATTCCATGCTAAATATACAATACAAGATAGTGTGATTTTTAGCAGCAAGCTTTCCCCAGGAAATTATCTATGTTGTGGCTTGAGTGGTTCTTCTTTGATTCATGTGATTGGCGATTGTGTTTTCAAATTCCGCAATTGATTTGTAGAAGTGATTCAATATTTAACTTTAGTAAATTATTAGATCAGATTGAATCCATGATATACATGTTTGTTGTATAAATTCTACATGGTATTAGATCACAGGAAATCACAATTGTGAAGGAGGAGTTGAGTTTGTGATTGGATAAAATTTGAATTTGCAAAAATACTTTCTTGGTGCTACAACTGATTCAGGATCGAAATGGCTTTCAATGGCTTGAGGTTGGAGTATGCACTCGAGAGCAACTCAAACTATATTTCTTGGAAGGAAAGGATGGAGGCAGTACTCGAAGAAAATTGCTTGAAGGAATTCATTGACAATGATGTTCCTAAACCCGATGTGACAGATTTTGCAAATTTTGATGCATCGCAAAAGAAAGTGGCAAAGGCGAGGAGGATTTTATTGGAGGGAGTACAAGACCACAATGTCTCAAGCCTCCATGGGAAAGCCATGCCATATGCAATGTGGAAGGCTTTTATGGATAGATTTCAAAGCAACAGTGACCATAGGAAATTGGTGCTCAAAGATAAACTCAGGAAGATCAAGATGGAGAAAGGCGACTCCATACCAAAATATCTAAAAAAATTTGTCCAATTTTGGGATGAACTGGGGAGCGTTGGTATAATTGTAGCTGATGATGACTTGGTGAGATTGGCTCTCCTATGGCTTCCCAAGAGTTGGCATAGTTATCAAGACTCTATCAATGGAAGGGAAAAGTAGCCAGATTGGGAACGATTGTGGTCATATTTGGTGTAGGAGGAGTTCAGAAGGAACACCAGAGATGCATCTTCATCTAAGAATAAACATGAATAATATTATGCTTTGGCTTCCAAGACAAAGAAGGGGAAGGGGAAGAAATCCCATTCCAAATCTGAGTCCAAAGAGGCAAGAAGTAGGACATGTCCAGGGTGATCAAGTGTTTTCACTGTCACAAGCATGGGGATTATGCTACTAATTGTCCATAAAAGAAGAAGAACAGGAAGGATGGAGGATCTGTAGCTGGTGAGGCTTTGGCCTCACAATTTGAGCTTGAATTCTCATTGATTGCATGCATGGTGTCAAGTGCATTGGGATCTGTGTGGTATTTGGATAGTGGCGCTTTCTTTCACATGATGAGAGACAAAGAACTTTTCAGTAGATTGGAGGAGAAGGATCTCCATATGCATATTGAAATGGGTGATGACAAGAGGTACAGTGCTACCATGATTGGTACCATTACCTTTTAGAGGAATTAAAGTAAAACTTTTCAATTAAAATATGTAATGCATGTACCAGGTTTGAAGAAAAATTTAGTCTCGATTGCAATGTTGGAGGATAGAAGCTATGATGTTGTTTTTAGTGAAGGAAAAGATTTCCTGCGACACAAAAAAAATAGGAAAAGCCAAGAAGATAGGGATTCGAGTTAAGAATATCTACAATCTAGATGTAGATGGCTGCACAACATTGATGGGTATGGCGGACAAAGTGGTGAGATGGGATGAGGACGAATTATGGCACAGGAGATTGGGCCATCTTCACAATGGAGCCTTGAAAGTCATGCAACAGATTTCTACTAGTCTTCTCAGGGTTACACTTGTGTAGTCAGACACATGCAAGGGATGTACTATGGGAAAATATGTAAAGGTCACCTTTCATGAGAAGGAGAATCGAGCTTCATGGATCCTTGAGAGAGTTCACATAGACGTGTGTGGACCATTCTCTGTTGCTTCGATAGGAAAAACATAAGTACTATGTGACATTTGTTGATGAATTTTCTCATAAGTGTTGGATCTTCTTCATGCAGAAGAAACATCAAACATTCTCTAAGTTTCTTGAGTTTAAGGCATTGGTTGAGAAAGAGTCAGGGAAGAAAGTGAAGGCTCTTAGGAGTGATAATGGTGGAGTTTAGATCTCTAATAAATTCAAGAACTTATGCAACAAAGAAGGAATTCGAAGAGACCTGATAGCGCCTCATAACCCACAGCAAAATGGGGTCGCTGAAAGAAAGAACAGAACGATCATGGGTGTAGCAAGAGAGATTTTGCATGATCAAGGCCTACAGATGCATCTGTGGGCAGAAGCATGAAACACTGTGGTATTTGTGCAGAACCGTTGTCCTCATAGGATATTTGGCATGAGTACACCTAAAGAGGCTTTCACTGGTAAGAAACCTGATGTTTCACACTCTAAGATTTTTGGCCCATCTGTTTATGTGCATGTGACCAAGGATGCTAGGAAGAAGCTAGAACCGAAAAATGAGATTGGGATTTTTGTGGGAGACACTGAAACAAACCAAAACTATCTTGTGTATTCTCCAAACAAAAAAATGATTGTTGTACGATAGGATATAAAATTTGATGAGGAGAAATCCATGCGGTTGTCCCTTGAGAGGGAGTTGGATTGCATGCAAAGGAGGAACTATTGGTTCCCAAGGATGAGACTCAGGATGTGGAGCAACCACATGAGGAGGATCATGTAGTGGAGGAAAACACTCATGCAGAGCCATCCATCAGAAATGGCAGAAGGCGCACCGCGGAAGCTAATATATTGAGACTTAATGCTTCAGAGAATGTAGGAGCCCCTATTTCACAACGCAAATAGAGAAAGCCTCCTGACAGATTTACTAGATACATGGTTGTTATGAGCAAATGTATTGTGACTGAACCATATTCCTTTCAAGAAGAAGTGCCACAACCAACTTGGGTTGATGCAATGGTGGATGATTATGAATCCATTGTTAAGAACAGTGAATGGGAGATTGTCCCAAGACCAGTCGAAAAATCAGTGGTTGGATCTAGATGGGTCTACAAGGTAAATAAAGTTGCTGATGGGAGTGTGGAGAAATACAAGGCCAGATTTGTGGCTTGGGAATTATCACATATCGAGGGGATCAATTATGATGAGACTTTTACATCTATTGCAAGGTACTCTTCCATTAGATAAATACTTTCACTCTCAGCGTAGATGGGCTGGCACATTCATCAGATGGATGTGAAAACTACATTTCTCAATGGGATCATTGAGGAAGAAGTGTACATAGAGAAGCCTGAAGATTTCAAGGTCTTCAACGGTGAGTCGCATGTGTGCTGACTCAAGAGAGCACTGTATGGGTTGAAGCAAGCACCTCTTTCTTGGTACACTTGGATAGACAACTATTTCACCGGATTGGACTTCACCAAAAGTGAAGCAGATGTAAACCTGTACTAGTTTGTGTTTGAGGGGAAGCTATTGATTATTTTTATTTATGTTGATGATCTAATTTTGACTGGTGATGAGCAGCTGATACACTCATGCAAGGAGGATATTGCAAGGGAGTTTGAAATGAAGGACATGGGACTCCTTCATTATTTCCTTGGATTGGAAATATGAAAATGAGATGGTGAACATTTTTTTTCTCAAGGCAAGTACGCCAAGGAGATACTGGGTAAGTTTCACATGGAGAGCTGTAAACCCATGGATACTCCCCTTCCAAGAAATTGGAGGAAAGAGGATGCTACTTTGGGAGAGGTAGTGGATGCTACTGTCTACAGGGAGTTAGTTGGTTGATTGATTTATCTAGTGAACACCAGACCAGACATTTTCTATGAATTTAACCAGCCGATTCAAGCTATGGTTAAGCCTACCAAGCTCTTTTGGAAGGCGGGGAAGCATGTCTTGAGGTACTTGAGGGGCACATCAGAGTATGGTCTATGGTACAAGCAAACAAAGGGAGTGAAGCATCAAGGCTTCACGGATGCATATTGAGCAGACAATCCATCAGAAAGAAAGAGCACATTGGGAGGGATATTCAGTATAGGATCGATAACAGTTTCTTGGTACATATAGAAGCAATGATCTGTGGCACTCAATTCAGCAGAAGCTGAGTACATGGCAGCAATTCAAGCTGCATGTTTTTGACTACATGCGAATGCCATTTTTTAGATCTACTATTTATGAACATTTTTGGGCTTGGAGAATTGCTCGATTGTGTTTGGAGCATTTGTTATAGTGAGGAATGCATTTTTTTTCATGTGAAAAGGTTTCCGGCTGCCCAAGTTATGTCAGTTTAGATTTGGAGGTATAAAGCATCTATTTTGCAGTTATATTTTTAATAGTTCTGCTTATTTCGTTTTTTTTTTTTTTTTCTATTTTTTTTCAGTATTAAGGTTTTATTTATTTGTTGGATCTATGCCCTCTTCTCTATGTATTCTCTTTGATGTGCGTTGCGTGCAGTCTCGACAAATCAGAAACAGGAAAAAGGATTTTTTTTGCTACGTATGTTGTTTTCCCGCGTCTTTGTGTAATCTTGGGAAATCAGAAATAGTGAAAAAAGTGATAGTTGCTGGTAAGGCTAACCGAAAATATAACATTCTACCGTAAGGCTTTGTATTTTTTTTTGGCTTTTTTTTGTGTTCTTTTGTGCAGGAAAAGGCACACACCACCAAAAAAAAAAAAAAACCTTCCTTCTTTCATACAATAACGTGATCCTTTTACTATCTCACTTGGTGAGGGGTTATTTTATGAGAATAGAGGTCTTGGGTTCAAGTCTCCTTCTCAAGCTTCTTTTGTAAAAAAAAATTGTTCAAAGGGGCAGAAGTTTTTTTAAAAAGCCGCACTTCATCCCGTTCCCGTAACTATTCGACATCTATAACTTAGATTTTTCAAAAGGCATAACTTCTCCATCTGGAAACCATTTTTCAAGCCGTTTTTTTTTTTAAATGGCCTAATTTTTCAAGATATTTCCATTGGAGCAGTTAGTTTCAGCTTTTCTTAGCTTCACTTAAAAAAAAAAAAATGGAAAGTGCATGCCTGGTTATTTTTAACAGCACCAATTATTTCTAATGGCTACCTCACATGGTAGATATACTTAGAAGTAAAGGGCTTTATAGAATATCCATGGGACAAGAAACTAAACCTTTCGATGATGATAAAGCTTCTAAATGGGAAAATAAACAAGATCAAGCACGAGGGTTGATAGGAATGTCCATTTCTCAAGATCTTAAATTTCATATCCTTGTAAGGCCCTGGAAAAGATAAAAAATATTTTTGGCATTCAAAATAAAATCCAGGCCCACCAGCTTGAAAATAAGTTGCTTACTTTGGACCCCAATAATTTCTCCTCCATTGAATATTTTTTGTCCAAATTTAAGACCCTCGGAATTCTTTTAGTAGGTTGTAAGATAAAAAAGGACGATGGTAGCCTCATATATTGCATTCTTGCTAAGCTTGGTCCTGCATACTCTGTATTTTTTTCCACCTTCCATTCCACCAAATAAGCCATCATTTCTTCAAGAACCACCTACAAGAATCCCTATTTTGATGCCTTTTGTGATTCTTTGATAAGAGAACAAGAAAAAATTTTACATCTTGGTCTTATCACTGCTAGAAATGCTTCTAAGAAAGCCTTAGCAGCCCAACAACAACCATATCAAAAGAATCCCAAGAAGCAGTATCCTAAAAAATATGGTCCTAAACCAAACAAGGGCCCTAAGCAATTTCAGCTGCAAACTGAAAAATCAAATCACCAAAATAATAAGGTAAATCAAAACAAAAGGAAAGAAGATAGATAGACAATGAAACTTTTGCAATCGGGATGGCCATATAGAGTCCAAATGTTTTAAGAAGATGGAAGCCTTAGAAGTAGAAATAAAGAAGCACAACATCAATTTGGAGCACTCTTCACCTTCATCTTCAGGCATGGCACTTTCTGCTTGTGGTTGTCAAGCATCAAGATCTGGTTATGCATTAAATGTATCTTCTTCTTCTCCTTCTCATGAGTGGCTCATTGATTCTGGAGCTTCTTACCACATTGCTAAAAACAAATCCATGTTTTCTTCTTTAAATGATTGTAACCCCAAACATATTTATGTTGGTGATGATAGATCTCTTAGTGTTGTAGGATCTGGAACCATTCATCTAGATAATGGTCAGTTTAATGATGTACTCATCTAGATAATGGTCAGTTTAATGATGTACTATGTGTTCCTACCTTGTCATGCAACCTTCTATCTGTTTATCATATAAATCATTCAGGTGAAGGGAAAATAGTAGAATTATCACCTCATGATGTTGTAATCAAGGACCTCAAAGATCCTAAACATATTTTAGCTACTGGCATTGCTGATGATTCCACAAGGTTGTATAAGTTTGACGACTTTGGGTCATCATATCTTCCCTCTATTTTTGTTGCTCATAATGATGATGTGAGCAAACTTTGGCATGCGCAATTTGGTCACTTAAACTATTGCTCTCTTCAAAATCTATGTAAGGAAAATATGGTGACGGGCCTTCCTATGGTATCTTGCTGAGATGGTGTTTGCTCTGGATGTGTACTTGAAAAACATCATCGGGATAGTTTTGAAAAACGTGCCTCTTGGCACGCTTCAACCCCTTTGTAGCTTGTGCGCAATGATTTATGGGGTCCACTTCCTGTTTTTTATTTCTCTAGTTGCAAGTACTTCTTAACTTTCATTGATGATTTTTCCAGACGCACTTGGGTACATTTCTTAAAACTCAAGAGTGAATTTATTTAATTTGTTCTTAGCCTTTAAGGCCTTTGTTGAGAAACAATTTGGACATCAAATTCTTAAGTTAAGATCAGATAATGGGGGAGAATATGTTAACAACAAATTTATCAACTTCTGCACTGAGCATGGCATCCAATTGCAACATATTGTTCCATATACTCTACAAAAAAATGGTGTAGCTTAAAGGAAGAATCGCACCTTAAAATAAATGGTTAATTGTATGCTTCAATCTAAAGGACTTGGTCTCAAATTTTGGGCAGAAGCCATTAACTATGAAAATTACATAGTAAATCGCACTCCTACTAAGGTTTTAAAGAATATAACTCCAAAAGAAGCTTGGAACTCAATCAAACTAGATGTAAGTCACTTTCGTGTTTTTGGAAGTCATGCTTGGGCCCATATTCCAGATGCGAAACATAAAGCCTTAGAACCTAAGAGTGAAAAATGTATTTTTTTTGGATATTCTGAAGATGTCAAAGGATATATACTTCTTCAACCAAAATCAAAAAATATAATCATTAGAAGAGATGTAAAGTTTGATGAAAATACATCGGCCTGCGAGCCTAGTTTGGCGGGTGTGCCACCTTTGGCCTGCGAGCCTGATTCGGCATATGTTCCAACTCTCTCTCTCTCTCTCTTCTATTTTTAATAGCATTCCTTCTAGTTCAGATGATGATAGCGAGGATGAAAATCCTCCTCCAGCTCGTGAAATTGTTCCTTATACTCCACCGCTTCCAAGATGGGTCTGCTCTACTCGGGATGCAGCAGGTTCTCTTGCAGGTGACCCTGCCGATCGACGACGTACACGTTCTCAGTTCGAAAGAGCCTCTTCCTTATTGGCTCAAGTTCTAGAAAAACTTGATCCAGAAACCTTTGAAGAAGCCTCTGGTCATCCAGATTGGGATGAAGCTATGAATGAAGAGTATTGTTCCTTATTGTCAAACAATACTTGGGATCTTGTTCCTCTTCCAAAAGGAAGAAAACTTGTCAGATGCAGATGGGTTTACAAAACAAAGTTTGGACCAGATGGAAAAGTGGATAGACATAAAGCTCATCTTGTCGCTAAAGGTTTTTCACAAGTTGAAGGCATTGACTATACTGAAACCTTCTCCCCTATTGCCAAAATGAATTCTATCTGCCTTGTTCTTTCCCTTGCTGCCTCCTTTAAATGGGAAGTCCATCAGATGGATGTTAAATCCGCCTTCTTACATGGAGATTTGCATGAAGAAATCTACATGGAACAACCCCTGGCTTTATCCAAAAAGACTCCAGCCTTCTTTGTCGCCTTAGGAAGTCTCTCTATGGTCTCAAACAAGCTCCTCGGGCTTGGTATGCCAAAATGGATAGATTTCTATTAGATAATGGCTTTTCTAGGTGTCATTCTGACAACACTGTCTACACCAAGAAAGTGGGTAAGTCCTTCACCATCCTTGTTATTTATGTTGATGATCTTATCCTTACTGGTAGTGATCCAAACCATATAAACCATGTGAATTCTAGCCTCAAAAAGAAGTTTGAAATGATAGACTTAGGACACTTGAATTATTTCCTTGGTCTTCAAGTCTTGCAATCCAAGGAAGGCATTACCCTCTCTCAGTCCAAGTATGCATGTGATCTTCTACACCACTTTCACATGGAAGACTGTAAGCCTGCCCCTTCTCCCTTTCAGTATGGAGTCAAGCTTTCAATCAACTGTACTACCCCTGAAGTTGATGCTACCTTATACCGTCAACTTATTGGTAAACTTTTGTATCTAACCCATACCCGTCCTGACCTTTCCTTTGTTGTTGGTCTTGTCGCTCGGTTTATGCACCAACCTCATGAAAGTCACTGGAAAGCAGCTAAAAGAATACTTCGATATATTCGAGGTACAATTCAGTTCGGGATTCATTATAGTACAGGAGCATCTCCCTTGTTGATTGGTTTCACTGATTCTGATTGGGCTGGTGACCCTGATGATTGGAAGTCCACTGCAGGATATGTATTCACTCTTGGTTCAGGACCTATTACTTGGTCTTGTAAGAAACAAAGTGCCATCTCCCTTTCTTCAGCAGAAGCAGAGTATCGTGGTGCAGTTGAAGCCAACAAGGAAGCCATGTGGCTTCGTCAGATCCTGTCTGAATTTGGTCTCCATCAGCAGCATCCAACTACACTTTGGTGTGATAATCAAAGTGCCATTCAGCTATGTAAAGATCCAGTTCAGCATCAGCATATGAAACACATTGAACTCCACATACACTTCATCAGAAAGCTCATTCATGATCGTGTTCTTGAAGTGCAGTACTGTCCAACCAATGATCAAGTAGCCGATATCTTTACGAAGGCTCTCACAGAAGCGAAGTTTACCAAACTTTGATCCATGCTTGGAGTTCAGGAAAGTTGTCATTAAGGGGGGATAGGCTCTAATGCCTCCTTCCTTCTCCTATTGTGTCACTTTTGTAAATCCTTCAATCCTATCCCAATTTGTTCTTAAGGGGGATGTTAGGATATTTCGACACATAGGAAATAGGCTCCTTTTGTGTCACCTTTGTAAATCCTTCAATCCTATCCCAAGTTGTTCTTAAGGGGGGATGTTAGGATATTCCGAAACATAGGAAATAGTTAAGAATAACTTAGTCTAGTGTAGAGTTAGGTAAAGTGTGTGTCTTTACCATGTACATTTCTAACTTATAATCTGACAGTCACGATTTGTAGTGATCCGACGGTTATCTCTCACCTCGATATTAACGACATTTGATCCATGGCTTAACACTAGATTGGTCCATGATATCTATTTAAAGAGCATGGAGGGTCATTTCTCCGGTAACTATTTATGAGAGAAACATATGTAACTTTTCTTTTTATATTAATAAATTCCCTGAAGTGGCCACGTTGGCTCAGGGCGTGGACTGTTTCCCTCTTTGAGGGTTTTAACCATGTGATTATACTGGTGTACTGATTTGTGATCTGTTTGTGAGCGGTGACCTTTGGTTCTTGATCTACGGAACTTACCCAGTAAATTCATACAAGGCCAAAATTCCTTTTCTTTAGGTATTTCATTCATCAGGGATTGCGCAAGCAAGTCAGGCTGTCTGGAGGCAGTAAATTGGCTAAGTATTGGTCAGTTTTATGTATGACAACGTGAGACAATTAGATGAGTACAGGAGGGCTCTTGTGAGAAGAGTTGTATGTAATTTTTTCATGATTCCATGCTTAATATACAATAGAATGTAGTGGGGTTTTGAGCAGCAAGATTTCCCCACGAAATTATCTATGTTGTGGCTTGATTGATTCTTCTTTGCTTCATGTGATTAGCGATTGTGTTTTTAAATTCCGCATTTGATTTGTAGAAGAGATTGAGTATTTAAATTTAGTAAATTGCTAGATCGGATTGAATCCATGATATACATGTTTGTTGTATAATTTCTACAAATTTTACCACTTTTCTTCAAATATTCTTGAGTTCTAGCCTCCCACTAGATGAGGGTTGCACTTTCCAAGCAAAGAGAAGCAAGTTAAATCTTTGCAACAACATCATACATCTTTTGAATCCTGTAGTAGACTTCAACTTGAGGAACCCAATTATCCAAATTTTCAGAGTTTACTTCCCCATTGTACATGGGCAATTTAAACTTGACATCAAGCTTAATCAAAGGGTACTTAGCATGTCCTTTTGGAGATGGAGGCAGGGAAAATTTTAACGATGGAAAATTATCTTAAATATTAGAAACCTTGGTGAATATTACTAATTCATAATATGAAAATTATAAATTTCTTGGTGATATTTTAGTAAAAATATTCAAACTTCTAATGATTTTATATAGTATCTATAAACAATTTCCAATTTTTAAGGTGAAATTGTTTTTTCTTATATAATTTCGGTGAATCTTTTTTAGGAAAAAATGGGAATTGGTGTATATTTTTTTTGGAAAAAACATGGAAAATTAGCTCATTTGTGAATATTAGCCCCTCAAAATTCCCTGGATCATGGAGGAGTAATTCTATAAGATGAAGGAGATGAAGAAGGAGGTGAGGATGGAGGTGAAGGAGGAAGTGAAGGTGGAGGATTTATCCCATCACCAACATTACCTTTTGGATGATTTGAACTCTCTATTTGCAACCTTGCTATCCTCTCCTTGTACATCACTTTTACCATCTCATACATATCATAGAAAGCCTTTCTAAAATATCTCTCATCCTCAGACATCATCTCTTGTCCTTATTCATGTGCCATGACTAGTGGAGTTTATGGAGTTTGTGACCTTCTTGAACCAGTTTGTTTCTTCAATCGCTCCTTCTCTTGTTCTCAATTTAGACCTTGTAATCATTTAAGAAAACACTTGCAAAAACTATCAAGCCTTCAAAACAACCAGGCTCTAATACTGAACTGATCTGAAATTAAAAATTGAATGTTTCTTGTAACTTTTGCAAGCTAGTTTATGTCTTATGGGCGATGGATCTAAATTGCAAAAGCCCATAAACTTAGTAAACTTCGTTAAGTTTTTCAGATTTTAACTGTGAAAAATAGACAACATGCAACATCATAAAAGAACAATTTGATCATGGAGTTCACCCCTCCAGGGCTACATCTATATGTCCAGATTCCAATTTTTTCCCTTTAAATCATATGCTCAAAATGTCAAATTACATCAACATACAATGCTCCTATTCTAAAAATAACACTTCCATTATGTCTAGAACACCCAAAAACCTTTGTGTAGGCTCTTCTTGGGCTTAAAAAGGCTAAAAAATGTCCAAGTTAGGCCTCCTTCTTCATTTCTTTGCTAATTGTTCTGCAAAATTGACCCTTTAGCAAAAATGACAATGAATTATTCATTTGGCGGATATGCACAATGACAAATTCACGCAGGTTTGGCAACAAATCCGTCACAAATGGTGCAATTTTTCGAACCTCTAGTTTGAACCGTGCCCTCATTAGAGAAATTTTTAGGTCTAAAATGGGTCTCTTAAGAAAAATGTATAACCAAAATAAAATTTATAAGAACCAATAGGATTCAAGATGATGATGTCAACCATGAGGGGACGACTCACCATTTTTGGAGTAAAAAAGTAAAATGATTAAAAATAATAAAATAATAAAACTAATTTTTCAACTTATCTCCCAAGGTTTTACTCAAATTTCGAGTGGGAGTACTCATTCGATGAAAAATTTAATTCCTCATCTAAGGAGTACCCATGTTGCATACTTTCGATGGACCCTTCTACACGAAAAATGAAAAATACACGAAAATAATCTGATTGCAATCACATTTTTTGTGTATTTCTCATTTTTCGTGTAGCAGGGTCCATTAAAAGCGTGAAACATAAGTACTCCTTGGATGAGGAATAAAATTTTGCATCCAAGGAGTGTTCCGCTTGAAATTCGAGTAAACCCATTGTGAGATAAGTTGAAAAAGTAGTTTTTTCTTTTTTCCCTCTAAAATTTGATGATGTAATCTAATCTTATTTTATTATTTCGACTATTATTTTATAATTTCCTTAGGAGGCCCATTTTTTACCTCAAAATTCCTCTAATGTAAATTCCACCCTCCAGATGGTCACATAGCACCATATGACCGGGGAGTGTGGGCCAGAGGCCATGCACCCCGCTGACCGCTGCACTTGGTCACATTATGGTTGATAAGGTCATGGGTTGGGAGTAGGAACGGTGTCACGCACCCACCCCTCCCACGTTCATCGCTAGTGGTTACATGTAATAAATGGGATCGAGGCTAGGTCCACTTGCCTCGCCCCTCCCACTATTTACCACGGTTACACCATAATCCATATAACCCGAGGTTGGGCTAGTTGGGAGATCCTGCCGATGATCCAGTGGATCAATTTTATGCTCAAAATTCAAAGTTATAGGAATGGAATGAAACTAGTGTGCTTGTGTAGATCTCGTCATTCTGAATCGAGCACAACTCGTTTCGCGAAAAACTAATACCGCATGCTCCTGTAATCACATTTTGTTAATTTTTGGAAACAACTAAAAAAAATTGTTTTGGGATGTATAGGGTTGCCCAGTCAGCAGTTCATACTGCTAACTAGACGCTGACATGGCAGGGGGATTGGGCTCATTCAGCCAATGGTTGGTCGACATTTGTCATCACTGGATTGGTTGAAGCGTGGTGTATTTTGATTGGTTTGAGTTGGACCAGTGAGGGAGTGCCACGTGGGCCAACCAGAGGTGCCACGTGGCCTCCTGGTGGCCAATCAAAATTTTGTTAAGGGCTGAGCGCACCCCACAGGAGTCAAACATGGGGCCAGTCAACAATAAGTGGAGTGCCTTACCATTCTACTATCACATGAGTCTTAACCCATATGGGTCAAGGATTTTATTTAAAAATTAATATCACGTTATTTGGGGGGTGGGTTGGGGATAGCCCCAACCCTGGTCACCACGCCCACGAGAAATAAGGGGAGGGACAAGGGGCCAGGGCTTAGCCCTGACCCATATATTGTCAAACTCTTTGGTCCATAGGATATATTGGACAAATTAATGAACCCACAAAATGTGTCAGCGATTAGCCAAAATTTTGCTCCGTTAGCGATTCTTGGGGAAGATTTGTAGGATGGTTTGTAGACAGGTTGAAATTATAGGACGAATAGCTGAGAAACTTGGGGAGATCAATTTTTTCCATTTTTTGGTCTTTTTAAGGGCATAAGAAGCTAGAAAGAGGTTTTTGATAGTTCTGAAGCCATTTGAGCACTATAACTTGTTGTAAAAACATTTTTTTGAGCATAATGAAAGACACCCAACCATTGGAAGCTGAACCAAGAGATGTAGCCCAAGAGGGGTGAAATTATTCATCATTTGTTGTGTTGTGCTTATTTTTATGGTGATTTTGTCTCTCGTTTTCTGTAAAAAATGAACTCTTTATTCGTGTTTATGTGTCTAATAATTTCACATAAGAGGCTTAAAAACCTAATGTAATCACTTGCAAAATTTACATAATCCTCAAACACTTACATGTACAGATCATTTTGGTATCAGATCTTAGGTTTTATTTGTTTCTGTGAGGGTTTAATTGTTTTCAAGTGTACGTGATTCTTACAAGGTTGAAGGTCAAGAGAGGAGAAGGAAATCTTGTGGTTTAAAGTCCTGAAGTTAGGTCAAGGATAAGGAGAGAAAGTTTGCCATAATATCCAACACAAATTCCACCTCAAGTTGTACCTGAAGCTTCAACTAGCGTGTCACATGAAGGAGATCTTGACAATATGTAAGAGGATGAAAAGGATTTCAGAAAAGCATTCTTTGACATGACACAAATGGTGAAAGTTTTCTATGAGGAGATAAAAACAAATTTTCAAGGTGAGAGCTCCAATCCTCCAAAGGGAGATAAGCCTTCAAAAGGAGATGGACGAGATGGAGACAAGACTCCAAAAGGTAATGGAGGTAATGGTGACAAACCACCTTTGACACCACCATTCTCTTCACCTCCATCCTCACCACCATATTCATCATCATCTTCTTCCACAACAAGACCTTCACAAACACCTCCACATTCTACAAAGGGACATGGTAAAACTCCATTGTTGAAATTTGACATAAAATTTGAATTTCCTATGTATAATGGAGAGGTAAATTCTTAGAGATTAGGTAATTGGGTTTTTCAGCTTGAAGTGTATTGCAGGATACAAAGAATCAAGGATGATGACACCAATATTCAGCTTGCTTCTTTAAGGTTGGAAGGTGCAGCTCCTATTTGGTGGGAATCCAAAAATCATGAGGACATGAAGAAACATGGTAAGGTCTTAACCTCTTGGAATGATTTTGTTTCTGCATTAAGAATAAAATTCTATCCATTAGCATACATGAAAATGGCTATAATGGACTTAAGAAACTTTAGGAAATTAAAGGGTCAAAGTGTGCAAAGCTACACTCAAGAGTTTAGAAGAATAACACTAATATTGGGTGTAGATTTTTCATCTCAAGATACTTTTTTGAAATACATTGGAGGTTTGAATAGCTATTTGAGACATACCATACTCATGTTTAACCCTATAGGTTTAGATGAGGTTTTTGTTCAGGCCACACAACTAGAAGAAAGAGGGAACAATTTTCCACAAGAGGGCAACAAAAAGCCATTTAAAAGTGGACACAAAGGAAAGGGTAATTTCAAATGAAAAGGGAAGAATAATTCTTCCATCAAGTAAGAGGGAGAAAAATTAACATGCAAGCATTGTGCAAAAGATGGTTACGATGAAGAACATTGTTGGAAACTTCATCCTGAGATGAGACCCTAAAATTTTAACAACAAAGGAAAGCAAAAGATAGCTGCAACTACACAACATGATTTAGGATCCGATTCAAGAGATGAAACAAAGATCACAACGATGGGTTTGAAAGGTAAGGACATAGAAATCACTAGTTCTTCAAGTTATCTTAATGATACTCAAGATGACATAACAAGAATTGAAATTTTCCATATTCGAGTTATTTCAAAGCATACCAAAATTGATACACTCTTTGATAGTGGTTCACAAGCAAATCTTATTTTTGAAGACTTAGTCAAGAAGTTGAATTTAGAGACCATTCCTCATCCAAAACCTTACCATTTAGGTTGTGTTGGGTTGATGGGGCCTAGACCCAGGTTCAATGTGACTGCACATTCCAACAGAACCCACTATTACCATCCCTTTCGGCAACGACCTACTTGCGCAGATCGAAGTCTCACCTGAGGCAATATAGGGGGATGCTATAACCATGTCTCTACATCCAAAGGGATAGAGGATCACGACTTTAGGGCTTTTCCTTCTAAACAAAACTTCCCAAGTCATATCTATTGATAATACAAGCATTTTTCAACACATATGTTGAACTTACCAACAGATTGCGCGATCTTACTTATTCATGCATCAAACAAAGTAAACAACCATAAACAAGATTGCACTAGATTAAAAACCCTTATTCTGCATAGATATCCATAAACAACAAGTAAATAAAAACACATCAATGTAAACTCATATCTTTCTTAACAAGTCTTTCATTCATAACAGATCCTTCTAATACATTCAAGTCCACCCTATGCACTTAGTTGTAGGGGTCTACACAAATAACTGCAAACTTCCTAAGTTCTCACGCACACATTTGCACGAGCCTTTCCTCTAACCCAAACTTATTAGAGGAAATTTCAGCCTAAAAGTGGCCACGAAATTTTCATGTAATTTCCATGTCATAATATGTAAACCAATCAAAATGTTTTAAATTTAAAAATAGGTACATGTAAATATTTTGGAGGGAAAAGAAGAAAAACTATTTTTTTAATTGTATTTTTGGCTTAGCTCCTTATAGGTTTACTCAAATTTCAAGTTTAGACACTAATTAGATGCAAAATTAAATTTCACATCCAACGAGTACCCATTATGAATACTTTTGAAAGACTCACCTTAATAAAAATTGCAGATTCATTAAAAAACATGTTAAAACAAGTTTTTTTAATGTATGTGCAATTTTTATCAAGGTGAGTCTTCTAAAAAATATGCAAAATGGGTACTCGCTAGATGTGGAATTTTATTCTCCATCTAATGAGTGTCTATACTTGAAATTTGAGTAAACCTATAAGGACATAAGCCGAAAATACAATTAAAAAAAAGTAGTTTTCTTTTTTTCCCTCCAAAATTCATAACTCTTATTTTATTAATTTAACTATTATTTTATTATTTTTCCTTAGGAAGCCACTTTTACGCTGAAATTTCCTCTAATTTGAAAGAATTCTAATAATCTAGAGTCCCTTCTAGAATTCAAACACTTGTATTTACTAGAGAAATTATATTTATATAGATTTTAATTAAGGGAATTCAATCCCTTTAGGAAATCCGAAGACCTCTTTTTTCTAGGAAATAAATTTGTGGACTAGGATTTATTCTCCCACATCAGATTCCCAACAGAAAATAATAATTCATGACCTCATATGTGCCTTTATTGATGTCTTCCTATGTCCAAAACTTGATTTTGTTGTTGTCTAGTTGCTTGACTACTTTGGGGTTTTGTTGTTGTTGTTGCTTAACATATTCCATGATCCCAAAATATGGTTTGTTGTTGTCCATTTTTCTTTATTCAAACATAATTAGCTAGCTTTGTTCCAAGGTTGAAATTCCTCATTATCTCTATCTCTTTCATTTCTTGTAGCTATTGGTTTGTTGTTGTCCCCAATATTCTAGGTTTCCATACATTAATTTCAATTCTCCACTTGTTTTTTTGATTTATTCTTTTGCAATCAACTAATTTTCGTTGCTACTTGTCTATCTCATTTTTTATTTTCCCCTTCTTAGGAAATTCCTTCATCAACAAACAAAACTCATCAACTTCAATGTCCAACTTGTCCCTTTATTGGTACATACTATTAACATTCCTGAACTGCATCTTTGCTTCAAGATTAAAAATTTTATGGCTTTAATTTCCCTCAGGCTCCATTTTTCTTCACGAGACATTTCCCAAAAAATACTTAAGCCACTTGACTACCTCCTCCATGGCTACTTTTTGAAAGATTTCCTTTCACTTCACATGAAGAAGATATACTATGACACATATTAAATATCCAAAAATCACCATCAATCATACGGATTAGTGGTTTCTTCACCTTACTACTATCTACAAAATTATATTCTAATGTACCTCTATGTGAATTAGTCTCTTTTTCATCCTCCACTTCACCCTTTCCAATCCACTGGTAACATCTACTATTGTTTGCAATCTCTATACATACCTCTTTAATCATCATATTGACTAACATTCCTTATAACATCCTCAACTCTTTAAGAAATTATGCATTTATAAGGTTTTCATCCCTCATTCCATAGGTTGGAACCTTCTTGTACATTCCATCATGCCTTTTCTCTAAATCAAATAAGATTTCATTCTCAAGTTCTCTCAACAATCTCCTCATTAATTTGTTTTCCTCATCAAATTCCATCAGTATTGCATTCTAATACTACTCTTCATACCATTTTAAATGATTATTTTAGTTTTCTCCATAAACCAACTTTTTCTTTCTTTTTACACTAATAGGTCCTTAGAAATGTTCTCCCACAACTGCATTTTTCCAAAATGTATGATTTCCACGCTGATTTCCTTTATAAGAAAATTATGCCCTAATTTATCTTATAATATAATATTGGTTACGTTCTTCCTTTATTCTTGTGAAAGTTTTTATGATTGTCCTTCACCTTCATGATATGCATAAATTTCACACACACACAATTAATTAGTTTTAAAACCATGAGACTCTTAAGTCTTTGTTGATGCTTCTGGCATCATCTCCTAATGTTAATCGATATTTTTCAAAAATTTCATGAGACTAATGAATTCTTGAATATCTATCATCATCCCCAAGTATACTTCCCTAATATGGCTTACAAAGGTAAAATTTCTCTTCCTCATACTCAAATTCCCGAGTTCTTCCTTCTTCAACGAAGCACACAAACTACACTTCAACCTCTCTTGCAAATAGGCCATTCCACCTTATTCTTCCTTAATACCCAACCATATAATTTACCTTCATTACTATTCTATAGGAGCTCCTATAACACACTATGTTGTGTCTTCAACTCAACTATTTCATTCTCAAAAACCTAATCACTAATGTTTCAGTGGTTTCTTCGTGAACCTCTAACATAACTATTCATACTCATCTATTTATTCTAATCTACGAGCTTCTCCATGCTCAACTATGAGTTGCAAACAAGAATCTGTAGTAACAATTCTATTTCACCCTTCTTCAAGACACCTCATGATCCGAATTTATGTAGAAATGCAATAGAATACACATATAACCATAAGCACAGATATGCAGTGGAAATAATGCTTCATTTTATTAATAAAACAAATGACTGAAATGAACAACTAGGGCGCTGGTAGGCATATCTCTGAGAAGAGATGTGGCGGCTACAGGCCACTGAACTATGTTACAATAAGACATAATGGAAATGAACAGCTGGGGTACTGGAAACGCTTATCTCTGAGAAGATATGTGTCGACTACCAGCCCCTGAACTGTGTTACAATACAGACATGATCAGAACAAGCGAGCTAGGGCACTGGTAGCACTTATCCCTGAGAAGAGATGTGTCGGCTACCAACCCCCTAAACTGTGTTACAATGAGGCTCGAAGGCCTATTTATTTTTGAGAAACAATGTAAAACTTGAAACGTCCAAAAACCTAACCCTAGGAGATGAAGCGCCAAAACTGTGGGCCCCATTTGGGTAAGTTGGTGTTTCAGCTTCCCAGGGACGTAACTTTGGCATCCGATCTCTGTTTGATGCGCTCAATAGCTCGTTAGAAATATCTATATGAGGAATAAAATTTTTTAGTGAGAAACATCAGTCTACGACCCATATTTCTCTCTGTTTTCCCAAAAAGCGTCGTTTAGGGCCTCAAAACAGCTTTGGAAGTTCAGGACCCGGAAAACTGCTATAAATAGTAAGTTGTGTTGAAACTTAAAAACTGAAATAACTGATGGTGGGGTTCAAATGGAATCGATGGGTGGCCACCAATATCCACCTGGATCATTAATTCCCCAAAATGACTCCGGGAGTGCAGGACCCGAAAACCTGCTAAAAATAGTAAGTTGTGCTGAAGCTGAAAAACCGAGAGAATTGATGCTGCGGGTCCAAATGGAATAGGTGGGTGGCCACCAATATACACCTGGATCACCTCACCAAGGTTATGTCCTATGAAATCAACATTTTGGTATCACTTATTCTCTCCTCTAGAACCTCTCCAACTTCCTCTATTCATCTAGGATTTTACACTCTTCTCATCATATGAGTGGAAAGTGGTATTCACCCATGATATTTACCTATGGTATCCACCTATAGTATTCAACAATGTTATTAATAATAAAAAATATCTAACTCAAGGAGGCACCGAAAACACTATAAATATTTGGCCTCACCTTTCAAAAGGACATACTATTCTTCTTCACAATGTAGCAGGAAAAGGCATCTCAGTATTCAAGCCTCTCAAACAATATCCCAAAGATTTGGATTAGTGGTATCAGTGTAGTTATCTCTTACTATCCATTATGTCTCAAAACCTTGCCAACAGATGGATGGAATTCCTGCAATTGGTCCCCTCAATAATGAAAAATTGTTAATGACATGTAGTGCAAAAGATAGGAATTAGAGGAAAATAATAGAGAGAGATCAAAGTGGAAGCTTTACCAAATCCTATAATATTTCCAATAATGAATGGCACCCCATTTCTTATATGGAAACTAATATCATATTACATTGTTGAAGTCCTTGAAAGGAATCCCCATATGACTAAGAGTTGGTTGTGGCCTTTCCACTTCAAACCCTATAGCAAAATCTACAACCCCAAACTTAATCATTGGCCTATCATGAGAATCAAGATTAAAGAGGGTTGTATTAGGCTCTATGTTGTGCTCGATGACCATCTCTTCATAATACCCAACCATCACATTTCGAATTTAAAGTTATAGGATCCAAAATCAAATTATTGGAGCCACATCACTAGTTCTCTAACATCTATCAAGTTGCAAAAGCCCTTCTCTTTAAATACCATTGATAGGAAGCTCCATGTCATTTCCCGCAATCTACATGTTGTTGTTGGAATAATCTTGTATAGAGCCAATGTAGTGTCTATTGAATGGGAGATTATACAAGCCCCAAGGGCACTCTTTGACATTTTACTTTTGAATTTCCAGGCTTTTTATGCCTAGTTGGTTTTTCTCCTGCACCAGAATTAGGGGTTTTGCTTACTTTTTAAAAAATTTCTTCAAGAAACATGTGCCCAATGGCTCACAACCCTAAGAAAAAAATTCCTTTCACTTAAGAGGCCTCAATAGATTCTAAAGGACTCTCTGTAAAGGGACAAGGATGATGCAAGCTTCCATCTCCTCCCATCAAGGTACAATTGCATAATCTTATGTATATTCAACAAGAATTCCAAAACATTATCACCCACGAGGAAAAAAGAAAGAAGACAATGCTACCAAATACATCACAAGGAACAAGGCTTTGACCCTTCTTCAACTCAAATTGTGATACATTCGATAGTTGTGCATCTTGAAGAAGATTTTCCATTAGAGCCAACAAAAAAATTGAAGGAAATAAGAAGAACTACTCTTGTCTCAAAGATATTTAGTTTCTTTCTCACAAGCCTTTGATCGATAAAAGAAGGTAGATTAAGGCTTTTAACATGAAGATAAAGAAATTTTTTCAAACAAGAACAATATTTGGCCTCTCACTTGGGGACGAATAATACTACTTATAATATTGACCATATTATAAGGTAGAGGTATCCAACCTTTATTGATTCTCTTCATGACTTAGTTGATGCTCTCACAACGATGCGTCATATTGCATTTTTTCCTGTAGAAAAGACACATAAAATTCATGTTGAGCATGTCCAAAATTTTTAAAGATTAACTATGTAGTAGTAAGCGTACATTTCTAGAATACATTCTTTGAATAAGACAATTCTGTCTATTAAGGGAATCTACTACTAGGAAAAAGTCGAGGGTCAAAACATTGTGTGGCTCACAACACATGTTCTGCAACAAATTCTACCCAAGGACATTGATTTTCATTTCATGCTCTTAGGTGTATATTTATATGTGACTCTTATAGGATTTGAGAATTTCAAATTTTATTGTTCTATACCTTTAAAGTTTCCACCAATATTTGATCAAATATTGGAGGAAACAATGACAAAATTGTATGCCATTGTTAAATACCCTGCTTCAAATACTACAAACCCCCTTTAGGACGATGTTGCTAAACCAAGTTAAGGGATTGTTCCTAGTGAATCCAAGCTAAATAATCTAGAGCATCAAGAGAAAATGTTGGTAGAGTCATAGGCAATGTTGAAATTACTTCAACATCAACTTTCATCGATGGAAAAAGAAATAGTTATGGCTAATAATATGCAAAAATAAGACACAACAATTCAAAATAAAGCGCAATATGATGATGGAGAAGATGAAGAAGAAAAAATTTATTTAGGACTCTCTTCAAGGATTTGAAAGTATTCTTAGGCTAGGAGGTTCCAAGAGAGTCATTACTTTTTATTCAATATTTTGGTGGAGTGGTTTCATTGGACGGTGATGGGGTCCCCTTTCAAAGAGATAGGTGAAGAAATTACCCAAAAGATAATGGATTGACTAAGCCAACACCATATATTTTTATCTAGGGACTATGTTCAACCTCAACGGGTTTATGACCGTGAGAAATGTTTCCTTATCTTTGTTGAAAAATGTAACTAGGTTTGGTCTTCATAATTATCATTGTGCTTGTATCAATATTTATTTGATATAAAAAACAAAAAGAAGAAAATGAAATTGTATTATTATTATTATTTTTCTAGTTAAATCATGTTCTTCATGCTTCTAGGCTTTACTAAGTCAATTTTTTTTTGTCATGAATCAATCTATTGTACTTGAGTCAAGTCCCATTTGGAATTTGCTAAGAAAAAGGAAAACTATTTTTATTTGAGTCAAAATATTCAATTTGTTACTAACAAGAAAAAGTCGGCCTTTCCTGGACAAGTCAACCCAGAAAGGGACCAATTTGACCTCCTGAATGTGTATATATATATATATATATGTATATATAGAAATTTGACCTCATCAAACGAAGAAGTGTGAAGGCTAAAGGAGAGAGAGAGAAGGTCAAAGGTAGGATTCTTGTGATATTTGCCCTAAATTATACCACACTTGAAAAATTGCAAATTGTTGCAAGGGTCGAATTTTTTAGATTTGTTGTAGGCATCGAAAATTCAAATTTTGATCAGATTTGAAGGATATTGACCAACATTGACTTTGTTTGATTTGACTTGCTTGAAAAAGGATTGAAGGAGGGTTCATTTGGGTCTTGTGGGAAAGTCTTAGTCTTGGTTTTTGGGTTTTGTATTTCTCACTTTGCTCTAAGTCTATAAGAAGAGGAATTGTTTGGGCTTTCCCCCTTGTGGGGTTTTTCCCTGGCTTGGAGCCTATATCTTTGTGTTCTTTGTCTTTTTTTATCTTCATGTTTTATGTTTTGGTAATTTTTTATGAAGAATAACATAATAAAAGACATAAGAAGCCAACACATATTCACAAGAAATTATATAGAAATTAACCATAATTTTTTATCCCATTGGTTTCTCAACATGGTATCAAAGCTAAGGCAAAGTGAAGGAAGCTTGAAGATCACTTTTTCTGGCTTACTTTATGGCATATCTACAACAATCATCCTATACATTTACATCAGCTACTTTGGAGGACATTATTTGCAAATAGCATAAGAAAGAAGACTCAAAGACCATCATTCACCCTTGAAGCAAATTCCTATAACAACTATATATCTCTGCCTCTATCATTGAAGGCTCTTATTCAGTCATCATCCATCATTGAAGGAGTCATCATAATATATTGAATATATTATTGTACCAGTCGTCCTAGAAGATATTTTTATTGTAGCCAACATTCAAGGACACCTCTGAAGACTCTTAGAAGTATAAAAAATTCTTCAAAGCATCTTCATCATTCAAACACTCCACTCCTTTGACAATTAAGTACTTTACTTCATGTCTCAATATTGAAATAACCTGGCATATTTCTATAATGAAGGCAACAAACTTTTTGAGTCATAAAAGTTCAAAGCTTTGAAGAAGAGAATTGATTTGGTTCTAATATAAAATGATGTCATGGATCACGTTCTAGGAAAATTTTCAGAAATAGACAAGGACGAGACTCAAGAATTAACCAAATAAAATAGATGAGAAGTGAGGGCTCAAATAATTCTCATTGAGTCCATCAATGATCACCTTATCCCCTTTATTGCATATTTGGCCACATGAAAAGAAGTTTATGAAAATTGGTAAAATTATATGCCGTCAACACTACAAGTTAGAAAATATACGTAAGGAATCAACTTTATGAAACAAGGTAGTCAAAAGATGAAGACTTGGCCTCATTCCTTGTGAAAATATCAAAATTTAAATATTAACTTCAAGTACTTAGAGAAGTCAGATATGTTTCTGAATTAACTACTTGCATACTCAATGCTCTACCTCTAGATTGGAGTGTTTTTGTCACCATCATCTATTCAAGAAAATATACTCCAACAGTTCGATGAACTATGGGCTCTATGTGTTCTAGAATAAACAATATTGAAATCCAAGGATTACACCAAACCCTCAATGAAAAATCTCAAGATTTTGTGCTTGATTGAAGAAGAATTTTGGGATATTTTGAAGATTTCAACCTCATTGAAAATACAACAACAACAAATACAATTAGCCACATGAATATTGAGACATGCCCAAAGTGCAATGGTTTGGTTGCAATGAATATGGAAACTATAAAAGGAATTTTCCCAAGGATCCTAAGAACAAGAAGAACAACAAGAGGTAAGAAAGGAGTGGAGCACACATTATAGAAGAATATGAATAACCTAAGAAGAAACCGAAGATTGAAGACCATAAGAACCTTTATTATTAAAGGATTTTACTATTACTAGGTTTACAAGAAGTTTGTTTCCTCTTTTATTAGAAGATGGCAGTTATAGTAGCAATTGCAGTAACATTTGTAGAAGAGTCTTGGGATTTTCAAATTATGGCATCATGGAAAGAAGCACATAGCATTGGAAGAATTAAAGTATACATAGCTAGTTGCATCTTATCGCAAAAGGTTGGAAGCATCCATCTAATCATCTAGCATGCAAGATTAGAAGGATCTGAGCCAACAAGCACTCTATAGTTATTGCAAAAATTAAAATTTTTACCATGATGATCTAGAAGCATTCACTTAGTAGAAAAGGGACTACAAGGATCTACTATAGAAGTAGAATCAATAGCATATTCAAGTTCATTATGAAAAATTACAAAAGTTTCTAGATTGTGATATTTCGTTTCAATGGAAGAATCAAAGTAACATCACAAAAATATATTCTACTAGCAAAGCATGGAAACAACATTGGAGCAATCTAGAAGTATGAAGCTATGGAAATAGTCTAGAAGTAGGAAGAAGGAATAATTTAAGCACTTATCATCATAAGGAAGTAACCTCATCATTTATGGATATCATCTTCAAATAAGGTTAAAGTAGCAGCTTGTTCAACATAATTCAACTAAATGGTAGCATGAAAGGAAGAAGTATGCTTATATAAAGAAAAGGTTCTTTATTAAATATCTAGAAAAAGACTCATATCTTAAGTGAGAATTAATGGAAGTGTAGAATGCATATAGATCATAAATATATTTGGGAGAATAAGCATGATATGTCTTGGTCACATAGGAAAGTCAAGGTTATTTCATATGGTTATTTGATATATAGCAAAGTAAGAGATGGGCAGAAAAAATGGTAATATTGATCATCATCCAATATGATCCCTTGAAAAATGTGAGGAAGGAAGTTATGTCTACTTTAGAGGGAGATAGAAACACAAAGTGACTTGAAGGATCTTACAACTTGAAATTTGGAGTAACAACACTTATTTTGACAATGTTGATAATGAAGAATGACATCATAATGTTTAGAATATATGGAAAAGTGTGTACAATACAAAGGCAGGAAATGGAAAAAATTGATACAAGAAGTCATGGGATAATTTGTTGATTACTTTATGATATGATAGGTTGGATATTGGTCTAGAAGAAGTTCATCCCCCTTAGTTGAAAAGATGGAGTTATGAATGGCTCTACATTGATTGATTTGATAGGTATTATTGATGACAAAGATACTACTGATGATTAGTGAATATAATTTCTTGAAAAGGGGATAAAGGCAAAATCCTATCACGAAGAAAGAGTATGTGAATTATTATGTGATCAATGTTGAAAGGGTTTGTTTCGATAAGATGTTTTATGACATTATAGAGCTATGTGAATATTCACAAAGATCCAGGAAGGTTGAAGTTCGTTATGATGTGATGAAAGATAAGAGCCCAACAACTGCAACTACATATCCATGGAAGAACAAATAACTGGTGAATGAGACAAGTTGAGGCTTGTGGTTATGTTTCCCTAGTTGAGAGGGAGTGATGGTGTACATTGTATTCTCTATGTGTCATGCACTATGGCCAATACTGATATTTGTAAGCCTAGTGAAGGAACCGATAGGGAGAATGGAGAATTGGATAAGCATATGGGACCAATACTCCTTGGGGAATGGTATCCAAAATAGGAGTAGTATTGAGGACCAATACTCTTTGAGGATTGGGAATCCAAGATAAGAGTAGTCCCGAGGACCGATATTCTTTGAGGATGGGGTGACATCTAAGATAAGAATAGTCATGTAAGGACATAACTGGTGAACATCTAGATAGGGTATGTGCCTTGAGAGGATGTGGTGGTGTCCAAATGTATTCCTTCCAAAAAATTTCTCTAATATAGTGAAGATTTAGAGCTTGTCAGTCAATGCCTTGTTATTTTGTAATTGAAAATGATTGTTATGATGATGCTTGATGATGCTTATCAATCTGAACTCTTCTTATGAGAATATTTTAATTTGAGAGTATCCTTGTCTCATTTTGTGTAATATGAATACCTACATAGTTAAGAGGGAGTGTGGAAGAATGTAACTAGGTTCAATCTTTGTAATGGTCATTATACTTGTATCAATATGTATTTCATCTAAAAAACAAAAATAAGAAAATTATTATTATTATTATTTCAGTTAAAGGATGTTCTTCATGCTTCTAGGGTTTATTGAGTCAAAATAAAATCTGTCATGAGTCAACCTATTGTAGTTGAGTCAAGTCCCATTTGGAATTTTGTATAAAAGAGAAAAAATAATTTTATTTGATTCAAAAGATTCAAATTGTCACCCATAAGACCAAGCCAATCCTTCCTAGACAAATCAGCTCAGAAAGGGACTAATTTGACCTCCTAGATGTGTATATATAGAGATAAATTCAAACTCATTAGATAACTAACACATCTCATTAAATTATGTGCCAAGAAAAGGAGAAATAATACTAGCAAAAGACAAAATAAGAAGAGGGAAGGTCAAAGGAGAGATATCAAAGGTCAAAGGAAGGAATTATTGTGTTTTCTGCCCTAAATTTCATCACACATGTAAAATTTCAAACTGTTGCAGGTGCTACAAATTTTAGATTTGTTGTAGGGGCTGAAAACTTAGAGTTTGATTAGATTTGAAGGAAATTGTCCAATGTTGACTTTGTTGAATTTAACTTGCTTGAAAACGGATTGGAGGGTTGACTTGAGTTTTCTGGGAAAGTCTTGATATTGTTTTTTTGATCTTGGATTTCTCTCTTTGATATGATTTTATAAGAAAATGAGTTTTTTGGGTTTTCCCCCTTATGGGGTTTTTCTCTGACTTGAAGCCTATATCTTTGTGTACTTTTTCTTTTGTGATATTCATGTTTTATGTTTTGGTAACAGGTTGATAAAGAAGAACATAATGAAAGAAATACGAAGCCAACACATATTCACAAGAAATTATCAAGTAAGAGAAATCAACCCTAATTTGTTAGCATATTGGTTTCTCAACATGATATGAGAGCTAAGGTGAGGAGAAGGGAGCTTGAAGATCACTTTTGTTGAATTATTTGAAGGCATATCTATAACAAAACATCAGACACTTTGGAGGACATCATTTGCAAAGATCATAAGGAAGAAGACTCAAAGGCCATCATTCATTCTTGAAGGAAACTCCTGTAGAAACTGTCTATCTCTCACTCTCTCTATAATTTAAGGCTCTTCCTTAACATGGTATGAGAGCTAAGGTGAGGAGAAGGGAGCTGGAAGGTCATTTTTGTTGGATTATTTGAAGGCATATCTACAACAATAATCCTAGACATTTACATCATACACTTTGGAGTACATCATTTGCAAAAATCATAAGGAAGAAGACTCAAAGACCATCATTAATTCTTGAAGGAAACTCCTATAGAAACTATCTATCTCTCTCTATCTCTATAATTTAAGGCTCTTGTACACTCATCATCCATCATTGAAGGAGCCATCATAACATACTGAAGATAGTAATGTACCAATCATCCTAAAGACATCTTTATTACAATCATCATTCAAGGACACCTTTGAAGACTCTTAGAAGTATAAAAAAATTATTGGAAGCATCATCATCATTCAAGCACTCCAATCCTTTGAAAAGTAATCACTTTAATTCATGTCCCATCCTTCAAATAAAATGGCATATTTCTGTAAGAAAGGTAACAAATTTGATGGTTCATCAAACTTCAAAGCTTGGAAGAAGATAATTGATTTGGTTCTCATAGAAAATGAAGTCATGGATCACATTATAGGAAACATTTCATAATCAAACAAGGAAAAGACTCAATAATTGACCAAGTACAACAAATGAGAAGTTAGGGCTCAATGAATTCTCATTGAGTCCATAAAATATCACCTTATCCGCTTTTTTGTAGATTTGGGCACATCAAAAGAAGTTTATGACAAATTGGTAAACTTATATGGGAGTTGGTAGATATCTCCATTAGCCAATAGATATTTTTCGTGAGATCCTCTCTTACTCCTCTCAATAGAACAGGATTTAAGGAGTATGGTACCAAAGAGAAATTATGTGTCCTTCTATAACTTAATTGGAACCTTTCCTCATATTCCTCTAAAGACTCATTTTCCCCTTGAGCCATTTTGAAAATATCATCTTCGGCCTCCCTTGATTTATGATAATCTCAATACTTATTTTTAAAAGATTGTTGCATTTAATCACAAGTGGTGATACTATTACCTTCAAGGCTTGTGAACCACTGAACATATGCATCCTTTAGCTTTGAAGGAAAGAGCTTGAGCTTTTACTAATTTATGGTATAATCATAAGTTCTACACAAAAAATAAAACTCAAATGTAAAGACATCAATATCTTCTATTATTAGGCCATAAAAGTGTGGAATTACACATGGGTTAACATTTTTCATTTTTGCATCTCCATCTATCTCTCTAACGAGAAATAGAAACACTTAAGATTGTTTTTCTTCAGCAATAGCAATGGTACGGGATGGGTTGAAGTATTTTCTACTCCTACAAGCTCCTCAAAGATCCTTTTTTTTCACTCAAAATGGCCTCAAAGGTCCTTGTTGACAGGGAAAGAGACTCAACGTCAGTTGTAAAGTGTTGACTACTAATAAAAGAGGGGTTTTTCAGTAACTATTTGTCTAGCCCACGCTTAATTTTGTGAGACATAGAAAAAGATAAATTATAAAAGGAAGAAAATATATGTTTTTGTATTTTCTAAAAGAATGCTAATTTATTTATTTATGTATTTATTTATTTTGTAGATTAAAAAATAAGGAAAGAGAGTGAATTATACCTTGGCACATCTAGGGAAACAACGCAAAAAAGTGACAACCCTCAGTAGATCAACAATAATGATGCAACTCCAAGGGTCTTAGCTTTAATTATTAATCAAAGTTTCATACACAATTAGGAGGGATACTATTTGCTCATCAAATACTATATCTTTCCTTTTATAATCATTATTTAGGTGAGAGATATTATAGTGTACGTTATATGAACATAACTCTAGTGAAGTTTTCAAGCTAATTAAGTTACAAGAAAGTAAAATTGCAAAAATAAATTGCATATATGAAATGGAACACATCTATGTTGATTGCAAAAAATGGAAAGCACAATTTTCTTGAAAATAAAAGACTTGGAAGGTAAACCTAAAATTTATGTTGTAGAACCTAAAAAAAATACTCATAAAGAATATATTAAAATAATATAAAGGAAACTTCATGAGATCTCTACTCTTCGAAACTTCATCCAAAACCTCCCAAACATGTTCTAATATGTTAAGGAAAATAAATCAAGAGTTTAATACTGAACTAGGTGAAGAAAATGGATTGTACTCAATAACTAGGACCTCATGAGAGGGCATCTATCCTAATACTCCTTTGGCTCAAATGCACTTAAGTATGGATTTTCCCCTAAATCACCCCCACTTATCTTAGTACTCCATTTGTAAAATATTCACAAGTGTTATGCCTTATGAAATATTCAATTAGATCTCCCTTCAGTCCTTTTATTTAAGCATCAAAATAGTTCAATGGAACTAATTTCATAAGGTTTCAATTTCACCACATACGTAAATGGAAATTAGTTAATTAGGGAGAAACAAGAGTGTGGGGGACAATGACTTTCTAGTGAGAAAAAAATTGATGGAGAGCCCTCTCCTCATACTAGCAAGGATGGATTGTTCTATCTCATTTTTTACATTTCTATTTTTAATTTAAATTTTATATATAAATTCAATATTTTATTATTAAACCTATTTTTATTTAATACCTCCAAGTTGTATTTCATTACATTTCGTAATCTTCTTACGGATACATGTTTCAATGTGAGATCAGTAACTTTACTAGAACGAAATTTTTCATCTTTAGTTTAGAAATGTTATGAAAAGGTGGCGTACAAACATTATTTCTAAGCTTAGGAACATTTAATGTTTTTTGGAAGAAATTATTTGTAATATATGAGTTAAGAAAGCTTGTCTCTTGTCCCCTACCTTGTATTGCATATGGATTGACATGGTAGAGGGTTGTTTAGAAGTAGCAAGCTATTTTCCCCTAATTATGATTGGTATAGTCATCATTTTTTTGTTTTAAGAATACTGATATTGTTATTATAGTGAGGATCCCTTATGATATCGATAATCAACTAAAACATCTGAAGGAATTATATTATAGTATGAGTATGACTATCATAGTATTATGAGAAAATTAAGGTTTTAATAATTAAATCCATTAAGATAACTTACGGTAATTTTTTGTTTGAAAACAACAACTTAAAGGAAGTGGATCAATAAAAATATCTAAGAGTCAATCTTTGTTACAACCTTAACTCAAAGTATTGCATGGAGGAAAGGACAAATGAAGGGTACAAATCTCATTATGGACTTCAAACCAATTTTATTAGTAGACATTTTCTAATGAGATAAGAAGAAATGCCTCCTTGAGACTTTTTTCATGCCTGTTATCTTATATGGTTGTGAAGTTGAGGGCGAAAACTATTGGAAAATGTAACTAGGTTTGATATTCAGTTAATGTATTTGAGCATTCTTTTGATGTACTTGTTAAAAGAATAAAGAAAATAATTATTATCATTATTATTATTAGTGTGACTTATTAAAGCATGGGTTTCATGCTTAGGTCACCATGTTTTAGGTCAAAGTCCCCATCGAGTACTTCTATGATTTATTCTGAGTTAATAAAGTCATTTTACATTTAAGGAGACCCTTCTTGGGCTTTTGAATCATGTAAAAAGGTTTAATATTGAGTAAAATATGAGTTATTTGACCTCCACACCAAATTGGCCTAAAGGGGATCATGTTGGCCTAAGAGACCCCTGTTCGACCTCACCTAGATCCTATAAAAGGAAGGAAACTGAATTCATTTGGAGCACACTCTCATACAACAATTTCGATATTTCTTGTAGTTGGGAAAAAGTTCGAAGTTTGTTGTCGGGAAGCAGAAATAAGTGCGAGTTTGGGGAAGTCTAAGGAGAAGAAGAAAAATGAAATTTTAAGCCTCTATCTCTTTGTTTCGTGCCCTCAATTGGGAGATCTAAGTATTCCAGGATATTTTGTTGCTGGAAGCCGTCTTCTACTGGAAGTTGCTGCCTAGTTGAAGTTGCTAGAAAGGGGACGAAGATCTGGGAGGCTGAATTGGTGTGGAAGTAAGTTATGGTATATGTCTAGGGTGAAGAGTCTCAAAGAATACTATTGAAAGGAAGAATGATCTTGACAGGGTTTTCCCCTCGAGGTGGGTTTTTCCCTGACATAGTGCCTACATTTGGTGTCTATTATTTTATGTGTTGATGCTTTGGTAATTGCTCGATGAACTAAAATAAAGAAGATATAAAGAATCATAATAACAAGAAACATCACAAGTAATTATAAAAAATAAGAAATTCTTTCTGCATTTATGATTTTCTAACAAAAACATCTATAGAGAATCATGGAGAAATATTGAGCAGATCCAAAAGTGTTTTATAACATATAAGCTCAAAATTAAAGACAATACAATGTATCTTGAGGGCATGATTATGACTAAGTACTTAAATGTACAAGACTTAGATAAGGAATATAGAAGACAAGGCTTCCTAAAATTGCTTCCAACTCTAGCTAAAACCATATACTACTCAAGTAGGGGGTAGTATACAAATTCCAAGTCATAGCTAAATAACTAAAGAATAATCCAAGAGGTTACTTTATAAAATAATGATAACAATAAAACTATAATGTTTAAATAATTTGAAGAAGAAATTGTGGTGTGATGAAAAATGAAAGAGTAAAGAAATATTAAGATACTACAATGAGGTCATCAACCTAATCTAAAATATCAAAATTAAATTAATATTTCCAAAATAAGAATAAACACTCATAACTTCCATGGTAAAATATAGTGGATCAAAATAATTTGTCATATTTGTTACAAGAGAGAAGTTTAAGATAAAAATGTATTTTTTAGAATATCTTACACACAACCACATTAACCACCATTTCAAAATATATATTACAATGCCTACATTCCTAATTTTCTAACTCATTTAGGAATGATTTAATGTTTAATAAATCAAAATTGTTTTTATAGATATTATTTTTCTTTTTGTTCATCTTTATATAATTTTATTTAATATAAATATATTTTCGTTCTATTATTTTAGATTATAATTTAATTTTAATATCATAGTTAAATTAAATGTTTAATTGGCCCACCTTTAATCATTTATGCAGATGAATTATTAAAAAAGAATTTAAAGATTACTAACTAAATAATTCCAAGTGACATGATTTTTAATTAAATACCCGTCATAAGTCCGTCTCCATATGGAGGCTAGCTAATTTGACCAATAAATTATGATAAGCTTTTTTAGTGTTAAAAAAACCTAAAAAAAAATAGGTACCTATTTATTTATTTTTCAGGGTTTTAATTCCGTCAAACCCTTGTCATGCTCATGAATTATTAAAGAAAGAAATCAAAAGGAAGCACGAAAATTCTCCAGTAAAGCGAGTGTGTTGCACGTTACGAACCTGAACAGCAACCCAAATCCGGGGGCATGAGCAAAATCTATGGACGGCCATTGGCGGTAGTTGTCCCATCATCAGAAATTAAAGTGCATCGTTGCACGGAGATCGAGATTTGCGTGAGAAGCGGTCCACAGAAAACAGAACCCATGGTTTTCTCAATCTTAAAACCACAAATTCACCATCCCACTGAACCAGTCTTCTGTGATACCCTTCTCTACCTTTCCACACCAATCACCCATTGATTTCTTTCCTGCTTTTTTTCTATATATACCGCCTGCATTCTTGAGTTTTCTATATATATCAAGCGTTCAGTTTTATCCTTCTCATAAATTACTTTGGTCTGAAAGGAGTGAGAGGAGGGGATTATTATAGCAACGGGGACGAGGAGATGGCCAGTCCAAATCAACAGGTTGACATGAAAATTCTGAGAGCAAAGCAGTGCTCCAAGGGTATACCTCAACTTCCTCTCTTTCTCTCACTCATCAAAATTAATATTTTTGGGTTAATCGTAAATTCTTTTTGCACCGGGTATGGCTATAACTACAGATCATTTTCCTAAATAAAAAATGTGGTGTCGATTATAAATTTGCGGGCATGAAACTGATGAATGTATATATGCATGCATACAGAAGCAGTGAAAGCTGGGGTCAAGGCAGCTGCAATTGCCTGCGTGGCTTCCACCGTCCCCATAGTGAGTGTTATTGTTATTATTGTTCATGTTGCAATTTTTTTAACTACAGAAATTCTGGCAGGCATTGCTTCAATCATATATAGTTTTGTCTAGGATTGAACTACATAACCTGTGGGGACCAAACCTCCCACAGGCCAGGCCTACTTCACTTCACTGCTAGATTAGGTTAATGTTTAACACCGACTTAATAATCTACAGGTTCTGGGAGCTAGGGCTATTCCTTGGGCAAGGGCTAACCTCAACCATACTGCACAGGCACTTATCATCTCTACAAGTAAGCTATTAATTTGTTAAATATCATTGGCATACCATGCTCAAATGTTATGTTGCAGTTGCTTTTTTCTCCTCAGTATCTATCAATTTTTTTGCATTGTAAATACTAAAGGATTCTGTTGCAATGCATAAATGCAAACTTTGATCAAGGATTCTATAACTACTGAAATTGTTTGCTGAAAGTGTTTTGTTTGGAAGCGCGCTGTTTTTCTATTTATTTATAAACCATTTTTATGGATCTTACTAATAATACTGATCTCTCTCACTATAATTGTTTACTGAACTGCATGTTGATTTGGTGTGGTGTGTATTTTGATTGGGAATAGTCAGCGGTTCGGCTTATTTCATTGTAGCAGATAAAACTATTCTCAAGTCTGCACGGAGAAACTCCTTCCATGAGCAAATGGAAAGTCATGCAGAGTACTCACATAAGATCATACCGGGTGCTGCTCGTTCTGAGGAGAAAATCTTCTTCCATGAACAAATGAAGAATCATGCTGAGTACTGCCCATTCTGAACGTGAGTAGAGAATTATATTAAAAAAAAATCTCAGACGAAATATGTGTCTGGTCTCAAGCGATTAGTCAGTAATATATATTCAACGATGCTGGAATACCCACTATTCAACTTAAGTCACTTCTTTCTTCCTTTAATATATATTCAACGATGTTGGAATACCCACTATTCAACTTAAGTCTCTTCTTTCTTCCTTTGTTATGCTTTTCCCTACATGCAAATCTAAATCCCAATGTTCCTAGTCCCATTTCATTCACCCACTCCTCTTTGATTGGAAATTTGAAACTGAGAGGTGCTCACATTGACTTTTGTATTTTTGTATTTTCCTTGTATGGCTTCGTACAACATCAATATATAATTTTCACCTATATTTAAATTCTATCTCTTAACAACCTCGTAATGCAAGAGGCGTTTTCTTCTATGTACAAAGCTTCTTTAAACTGATAAATTCAAATTGATATATCTTCTAGTGAATAGAACTTTGTGATGTTAATAAATTTAAATATACATATATCTGAATATACGCAACTTTGTGATATATAAAAAATACAATGCTAACGAGCTCAAATAACTTTCAAAGATATTTTATGAAATGTTAAACTTCGTTATATTAACAAAGATCTCCTTAATTAATAATAATATTTATTTTCTAATGGTATTAGAAATCTGTGTTTCTCCGCTTTATGTTGTTCTTATTATTTTATTTGTTGTTATTATTATATCTTTAATTAATAATAGTTATTTTCTAATGGTATGAGAAATATGCGTTTCTCCACTTTATGTTGTTATTATTATTTTATTTTTAAATTATAATAGGAAGATTTTATATTAATAAATGAAATATAACAAAGTTTATAGGAAGATTACATCAAGGTTTTATTTCACATATTTAAAGAAGAATACAAATGAATTTAGATTACAAGCATTTAAAAAAATCTATCTAGATCTTTAAGTAAAACTTCTTGATGGTATGGATTCTCTAGAATAAGTCTTGATCCTCGTGATTTTAGAAAATATAAAACTTAAATACAAAGCATGATGCCTAACTTCCTCTTCCATTTTTATGCTTATTGGTTTCATTATTACTTTATAATTTCCATGTCTTTAGTTGATTAGTGCACCATTACTTCCCCCCCCTTACTATTGAAATTTATGACTAACTATACCTCATTGAATCTTACTGAAATTCATCACCATGTTCATGAATGTTGTATTCCACCTATTTGTTATTTATATTCAACAAAAATGCCCATGATTGTTGTTATTTGAGTCATAACCCAGTGCTCATTTTCATGCATTTTTGACATAGATATAGGGATTGAATTCAGATTATGCTTTGTAGACTCCTTAAGACTCCTTTGAACACATCTAGTTTTATGCAACTAATGATAATCCATAAACATTTGTTATAGTCAAAGCTACACATTGTTTACAAATTCTTTATGTTGGGCTCTTTCAATTTATTTTCTTCACTTTCAATCCATGGGAAATCTAGTGTTGATTGATTATACATACTATAATGTTTGTGCACCCATCCAATAGAAAAATTCAAAAGAAAATTAGAGAAAAAAACTGAAATTCCACTCATAGAAGAGATGACAATAGTAGAAAAACCTAAGGAGTCAAAGATTGAAAAAATTAATTTGAGTGTAAGCCTTTTTTAGTTGAAAAGGGTTAGAGGATGAGAATCACTTACAAGATGAATTAAAAAAAAAAAAAAAAACCATGCAACTTGAATTAGAAGAAACAAACTCAAGAAGCTACCATGCAAACTTGAAATCCATGTTCTCCACCGTTGAATTCTCAAGGTTATGAAGCCATACTTTCACTTTTACGGGTGAGATTTCCTACCATGGATTCAAATTTGGTCATAATACCATAATTCGTTGATCTCCCTTTAAGGATGTGGCTTGATTAGTAAAATATGTTAATCATGTTGAGATTCAACAAGATGATAAGCTTAGTGAAAAGAGTCACCTTCACTAAGTGGGCCCGCAGGCTATTTTTGGTGCAAATCTATTTTTAGACATGATGATCATATTTCAAAAGTTGCAGGATGCTATTTGTGGATAGTTGGTCAAGTTGGAAAAATAGATGAAATTCATTTTTTAGAATATTGGGCAAAGTTTATTTATAGATCGTCAATCTAAAAATAGATGCATGTCAATTATTATTAGCTCTTAATAATAATCAGACTCTAAACATCAACTTATTTTCTTGGAGCACTTCAGTTTAGTGCACAGATGTGGCACATCAACTGACAGAAGGAATTACGCTATTCCTAAGGGTTTACTGGAGCTAATGCATGGAGGACTCAGTTAGAACTCAAGTGGCAGAGTTATGACACAGTTGGAAGAAGTAGTTATGGAGTTGTATTCAGTTTAACTCAGTTAGACTCAATTGAGCTAGTTGTATCTAGTCTAACTGATTGATACACTAGTGAAAGTGGAGTGAATTAATTAGTTAATTAATTCACAAATAATAACTCATTAATCATCTGAACAATACAGCAGTTAACTACAGTGCATGGCAGTTTCAGTGGAGACCAGTGGAGAGATAGGTGAAAGGGCAAGATAGACTATCTGTTGTGACTATAGTGATGCATTGATTGCATCACACACTCAGTGGAGATGCCATGAAGATTGCGCAGTCAAGGATGAAGTAATTCGAACTTATTCAGAGCTATTCTTCAGCAGAGATTGTGCAGTGGAGGCAGGCTAGCAGGTGGCAAATATCGGTGCATGGATTTGTAAGATTAGGCCTAATTAGTGTATGACGATTGTATTGTATTGAGGGCTTGTGATAAGCTTTGTATGCTTGTATGAGATTGTCATATGATCTCCATGTTACATAATATATAGTTGGGGTTTTCAGCTTTAGGGTTTCTTGGTTAAAAAATGTGTTATGTGCGATTGAATATTTTTGTTTATGATTCACATGTGTGTGCAAATAATTTTTCCGCAAAAGATTAACAAGTAGAATAGATTCAGTATCTTGCATAAAGTTAAATAGTGTGAGATCAGGTGGATCTTGGACATATGCATGCTTAGTGCATATAATTTCTACATGGTATCAGAGGATTGTTGATTGAAGATTGCAATTGTGAAGTGAGTTTGTGTTGGTGGACAATTCAAATTTGCTATAGAAGATTCTTGGTGTAGAAATCGAGTATACATTGAAATGTCTTTCAACGGGTTGAGATTGGAGTATGCCCTTGATGGGAGCTTGAATTACATAGCCTAGGAAGGACAGGATGGAGGCGGTACTGGAGGATAATGTGATGAAAGAGTTCATCGATAGTGATTTTCCTAAGCCAGGATCTAGCGATGTTGCATTACTTGATGCATGGCAAAATAAGACTGCAAAAACAAGGAGAATTTCGTTGGAAGGTGTGAAGGACCATATTGTGTCCAGCCTTCACGGGAAAGCCACTCCATTATTAATGTGGAAGGCTTTGATAGACTTGTTCCAAAGCAGAAGTGACCAGAGGAAGTTGGCACTTAATGACAAGCTCAGAAAAATAAAAATGGAGAAGGGCGACAGTATTCCAAAATACCTCACGAAGTTTGTCCACTACAAGGATGAGATGGGAAGTGTGGGGGTTACTGTTGATGAAGAAGACTTGGTGAGCTTGGCTCTCCTTGGGCTTCCAAAGAGTTGGCATAGCTACGAAGACTCTATCAATGGACGGGAGAAACTACTAGGATGGGAGCGACTTTGGTCGGATCTTGTGCAGGAGGAGATAAGGCAGGGCACTATGGATGGATCTTCATCGAAGAATGAAGATGAAGAGAATTGTGCTTTGGATACCAAAGCAAGGAAAGGGAAGGGGAAGAAAAATCCTTCAAAATATGGTGCTAAAGGCAAGAAGCAAGACTTGTCCAAAGTGAAGTGTTTTCACTGTCACGAGCATGGACATTTTGCCACTAACTATCCACAGAAGAAGAAGAATAAGTAGGCTGCTGGATCTGCAGCTGGAGAGGCCTTAGCCTCACAATTTGAGCTGGATTTTTCCTTGATCGCATGCTTGGCTTCAAGCTGCATGGAATTGGTGTGGTATCTTGACAATGGTGCGTTTTTCCATATGACGAGAGATAAAGAGTTGTTTAGTGACTTGGAGGAGAAGGACCTCCAGATGCATATAGAGATGGGCGACGATGGTTGGTATAGTGCGACTGGCATTGGGACCATTACCTTTGAGAGGGAGTCTAGTAATCCGTTCTTGTTGAAGAATGTCATGCATGTTCCAGTTCTGAAGAAGAACTTTGTCTTAGTCGCAATGTTAGAAGACAAGGGTTATGATGTTGTTTTCAGTGAGGAAAAATCCTTCCTTCGACATAAAACAACAGGTCAAACCAAGAAGATAGGGATTTGAATTAAGAATCTCTACAATTTGGAGGTAGATGGCTGCGCTGCAATGGTGGGCAAAGTAGAAGAAGTGGTGAGCTGCGATGAGGGCGAATTATGGCACAGGAGTTTGGGCCATCTTCACCATGGCGCTTTGAAGATTTTGCAACAAATTTCTACTGGGCTTCCTAAGGGTACTCTTGCGCAGTCAGATCAGTGCAAAGGATGTACAATGGGTAAGTTTGTGAAGACCACCTTTCATGAGAAGGAGAATCGTGCTTCGGTGATCCTGGAGAGAATTCACACAGATGTGTGTGGACCATTCTCGATTGCTTCAATAGCAAGACACAGGTATTATGTGATATTTGTTGATGATTATTCTCGTAGATGCTGGATCTTCTTCATGTAGAAGAAGAGTGAAATGTTCTGAAAGTTCTGTGAGTTCAAGGCATTGGTGGAGAAGGAGTCGGGGAAGCAGGTGAAAGCTCTAAAGAGCGATAATGGTGGTGAATACATCTCGGGCGAATTCAAAGACTTCTGTAGCAAAGAAGGAATTCGAAGAGAACTCATAGTGCCTCATAACCCACAGCAGAATGGGGTCACGGAGAGAAAGAAAAGAACGATCATGGGTGCTGCACGAGCGATGCTGCATGACTAGGGCCTACCGATGCACCTGTGGGCGGAAGCATGAAACACTGCGGTTTATGTGCAAAACCGTTGTCCTCATAGAGTATTTCGCATGAGTATACCTGAAGAATCATTTTCTAGTAAGAAGCCTGATATTTCTCATTTGAAGATTTTTGGCTCACCTATTTACATTCATGTGAAGAAGGATGCCAGGAAGAAGCTGGAGTCGACTGTAGAAGTTGGGATATTTTTTGGGTACACAGAAACACCCCATAACTATCATGTGTATTTTCAAAACACTTAGATGATTGTTGTGCCGCGAGATATAGAATTCAATGAGGTGAAAGCCATGAAGTTGTCGCTTGAGAGGGAGCTACACTTGCATGCAGAAGAGGAACTTCTTGTTCCCAAAGATGAGCCTCTAGATGTGGATCAGCCACAGGAAGAGATTCATGGAGTGGAGGAGTCCACTCATGTAGAACGAAACATCAGACAAGGCAGAAAGCGTACCACAGAAGCTAAGAGACTGAAGCTTGATGCGACACAAAATGTAGGAGTTCCTACATCAGAGCGCAGACAGAGACAGTCACCTGACCGATATACTAGATACATGGCTCTTATGAGCAAGTGTATTGTGATAGAGCCATCTTCTTTTGAAGAAGCAGTGCAGGAGCTCACATGGGTAGATGCCATGGTGGAGGAGTATGACTCCATTGTCAGAAAGAGTGCTTGGGAGATTTTTCCAAGGCCGGTGGGAAAATCAGTTGTAGGATCAAGATGGATCTACAAGATAAAGCAAGCTATGTATGGGAGCGTCAAGAAGTATAAGGCAAGATTTGTTGCCCGGGGCTTCTCACAAATTGAGGGGATTGACTATGAAGAAACCCTTGCACCTGTCGCACAGTATTTTTCCATACGGACCATCCTTGCTTTCTCAGCGCAGATGGGTTGGCACATTCATCAGATGGATGTGAAGACTGCATTCCTTAATGGGATCATTGAGGAAGAGGTGTACACTGAGCTGCCTGAAGGATTTGATATCTTCAGCAACGAGTCGCATGTGTGCAGGCTCAAAAGAGCGTTGTATGGGCTGAAACAAGCACCTCGTGCTTGGTACACTCGGATTGACAACTATTTCACTGGACTTGGCTTAACCAAGAGTGAGGCAGATGCAAACCTGTACCATATTGTGGTTGAGCGTAAAATTTTAATCATTGTACTTTATGTTGATGATTTAATACTAACATGTGATGAGAAGTTGATACACTCATGCAAGGCAGATCTTGCAAAGGAGTTTGAGATGAAGGATTTGGGCCTCCTTCATTATTTCCTTGGATTGGAAATATGGCAGAGCAAAGGTGAACCGTTTGTGTCTCAAGGCAAGTATGCCCGGGAGATACTGGAGAAGTTTCACATGCATGGTTGCAAGCCTATCGACACTCCTCTTCTAGTAAATTGGAAGAAAGAGGATGCTACATCAGCAGAGGTAGTGGATGCCATTGTTTATCGACAGTTGGTGGGTTCGCTCATGTATTTAGTCAATACAAGACCGTACATATGCTATGCGGTGAACCAGCTTTCACAAGCGATGGTTAAGCCTACCAAGCTCTTTTGGAAGGCAGGAAAGCATGTCCTGAGATATCTCAGGGGCACATCTGAGTATGGTTTATGGTAATGGTTTAAATATGAGGTAGGGTTGCATGGCTTCACAGATGCAGATTTGCCAGGAAGCCCAACAGAAGAAAATATCGTAGGATTTCTGATTCTGACCTATAAATATTTTTGGTACAAAGAAAAAAAGATCCGTGCAATCATTGCATGAACGGAATACATGGCAGCAAGTTTAGTTGCATGTGAGGCTATCTGGATGAGGAAGATCCTGGTTGGTTTGTTCGATTCACATTTAGATCCCATGGTGATTCATTGTGATAATCAGAGTTGCATTAAACTCTCGGTTAATCCTGTGTTTCATGATAGATCTAAACATATTGATATACGGTATCATCATATCAGAGATTGTGTGCAGCGGAAGATCATGTTGCTTCAGTACATTCCCACGGAGGGTCAGGATGCAGATATTCTGACGAAGGCGCTCACCAGGAGCAAATTCGAATACCATAGAGGCAGGATTGGGGTGAAATATCATCCCTATCTTGTTGAGAGGGAGTGTTGAGATTCAATAAGATGATGAGCTTAGTGAAAAGAGTCGCCTTCACTAAGTGGGCCCGCAGGCTATTTTTGGCGCAAGTCTATTTTTAGACTATGTCTATTTTTAGACATGTCGATCATATTTCAGAAGTTGCAGGATGCTATTTGTGGATGGTTGATCAAGTTGAAAAAATAGATGAAATTCTATTTTTAGAATATTGGGCGAAGTCTATTTATAGATCGTCAATCTAAAAATAGATGCATGTCGATTATTATTAGCTCTTAATAATAATCAGACTCTAAACAACAACTTATTCTCTTGGAGCACTTTAGTTCAGTGCACAGATGTGGCACAACAACTGAAAAAAGGAATTATGCTATTCCTGAGGGTTTACTGGAGCTAATGCATGGAGGACTCAATTAGAACTCAAGTGGCAGAGTTATGACACAATTGGAAGAAGTAGTTATGGAGTTGTATTCAGTTTAACTCACTTAGACTCAGTTGAGCTAGTTGTATCTAGTCTAACTGATTGATACACTAGTGAGAGTGGAGTGAATTAATTAGTTAATTAATTCACAAATAATAACTCTTTAATCAACGAAAAAATACACTGGCTTAACTACAAGCATGTAAGGCCAAGGAGACCAATGAGAGATAGGTGAAAGGGAAAGATAGACTATCTCGTTGTGACTATAGTGATGCATTACTGCATCACACACTCGTTGGAGATTCCATGAGGATTGCTTGCCAACATCAAGGATGGAAATGGAGTAATCTAATTCATTCGGTGAGCTATTTCTTCAAAAGAGATTATGAGAAGGAAGGCTAGCACTGCATAAAGATTAAGCATGGATTTGCAAGATTAGCCCCGATTAGTGTATGATGTGTGCAATTGCATCGAGGGCTTGCGATAATCTTGTGATGCTTGTATGAGATTTTTCATGTGATTCCATACACATAATATATAGTTGGGGTTTTCAAAGTTCAAGCCTGATTCATCTTCATGTTATGCGATTGAATATTTTTGTTTATGCTTCACATGTGTGTGCAATTAATTTTTCCGCAAAATATTAACAAGTGGAATAGATTCAGTATCTTGCATAAAGTTAAATAGAGCGAGATCAGGTGGATCTTGGACATATGCATGCTTGGTGCATATAATTTCTACAAATCAAGGTTGTCATTGATGTCAATATGACTTTGACTGAGATGTCAATTTTATTGAGATGCCTGGTTCCAGATGATGATGTCATAATTCTTGGTTGATAACAATGTCATAAATGAAGATGTCAAACCACTAATGAAAAAGTCTTGCCCAAACAAGTCCTTGAACTAACTATAATGTTGTCGAGTGTCAATCATGTGCCTTGATTGGTGATCTAGACCATAGGTGCCAATATACAAGAATTTGAAGTGGAGAACTATAATTGATGAAGTCATACACATGATGATGTCATACTCTTGAAGAATGACCACACTTTCACATAATTGGAAGACTGCTTTGGAGCTTTTGACAAATTAATGAAGGCTGCACTATGACATATCACTGCACTAGTATATGATGACATTGTTGATACATGATGCTACATGAATGCAACAATCCTACATAATGAATCTATGATGCTATGATGACATTGATAACAATGAAGAAACCAAAGAATGAAGAACCCATGCTGTCCCAAACGGTCCTCATGTTGTCCCAAAATTTTTATGCATAAAATTTAAAGACAGTCACAAAGAAAAATATGTTTCACCATCTTAGAGGCGGAATTTCTTAGTGAGACCTTCACCATATTTTAGAGCATAATTTTAGCTTTCCAATGAGCCATTATCTGTCTCAAAAATCCTAGTATTTTGTGAGATATTGAATTTTTAAGTTTAGAAAAATATATATTTTTATCTAGCTGACCCACACTCACAATTTCATGTTGGTCTCCCTCCAAAAGACGTGACACTTTATTTACAGTCGAAAATCCACTATAAATATGGATTCATTCGTCATTTTTTCATCATGATTTCGGTCAAAAAACATAGTGGAGTAATTACAGTTCAGAATTCGTAAATTTGAAGAAAAGAAGCATAGAACTTAAGGAGTAAAGCATATGGTTGGATAGTTTTGGGTTATAAAACAAAGGTTGGAACCTACATGCAACTGTATAATTCTCAGATTCACTGTAACAGTTTCAGACCTATTCTTAACATCTGTGAATATATTTGAAGGATTGAATTTGTGGAAATGTGCATAGATTTCTAGTGGCATAATCCTTGACAGAGATCTTAAGCTTGGGCTTATGAAATTTGAACTTGTGATTGTTGCAGCCTATGTATAGACTTTAAGTTTAGATCTGTGGCATAGAATGAGTCATTCATTTGTGGCATTCGAACCTGTGGTATAGTAGTTCAGATCTATGAAAAACTCATGTTTGTGTCTTGAAGTTTGACCTTACAAATTGATCAAAATTCGTTGGAAACTGTAGTTGGTAATTGTGCATCCTTTGAGGCAGATTATTGAACCCTTTTGGAGTTTTTTGTAACCCTCTCTTCAAGCCTACCTTAATAAAAGATCATATTTGGATTTGGACCAAACTTAATTGATCTCTTGTGAAGCAGATTTGTTAACACATTTGAGAACATTTTTAAGGCCATTCTTAAGAGTGCACCTTTGCATTTTTAGGTGCTGATTGAGGATCCTTAAAGTTGATTTGAGATTATTATTGGAGCATTGTTGGAGCTACATTAGTTTTGAGAATTTTCAAAGCAAGCATTGAAATATCTTTTAGAGTTGATTTTGAAGATTCCTTGGAGCAACTCTTGAAGCCTTGTAAAGCAGAATTTGAGGACCCTCTTTAAGCAACTTATTGAAGATTTTTTGAGACCTATTGAAGACCTTAGAGAGCTCACTTGGATGCATTTGTAAAGATCATGATGCAGTGTTGAAAACCCCCTTGATGGAATAACCTTGGGGAAATTTTTTGGGTACCATGAAGAGTTGTGGTGACACCTTCATGTGAAGAACAATGTTGTCATTGATGAAGTGATGTGGAGACTAAGTGAAGGAATTGTTGAAGATTATCAGGGCTCGTTGAAGAAGGCTTTGGGAGTCATGAAGAATAACCAAACATATTTTGACGAAGTGAAGTTGCGGGTTGGAGCCCAAGAGGTTGGAGCATCAGAGAGACAAGGTCTGTGCCTTGGAAGATAGGGTTGTAGCCCTAGAGGATTGGAGTCCTCAAGAAACCAGGTTAGAGCCTGTACCAGAGATAGGGTTGGAGCCCTAGAGGTTGGTGCCTCAAATTGACAAGGTTGGAGCCTTGGAAATACCAAGTCGGTGCTTGGCACAATACAGGTTGGAGCCTGGAAGATTGGAGTCTTCATCTAGGGTTGGAGCCCTATATCATTATTGTACTTTACTTATTATAAAGAAGAAATTAATAAAAGTATATATTCCATCATTGTTCATTTTGTGTTCTACATATAAGTGATCTAACTGGTAAAATTAACAACTGAAAAGAAATATTGATTCACCCCCATCTCAATATTTCCAACAATTGGTATCTGTACCTTCACTCAAAGCCTACCAGCTTGAAGGTTGATCATTATAACACAAATGACAAAGCCATGGAAGAAAGTATCCAATCCTCCTAAATATGTATATTCCTCAACCATCAAAATTGAAGTCAATCAATTTGCGAAGGCTCCATTGTTCAGTGGAAATTTTGATATATGGGAGGCAAGAATGAGGAATTTCTTGAAGACTCAAGGAGTTGAAGTTTGGAAATCAGTGATTACTAATGAAACAATGGATGAAGAATCCAAGGAGTACAATACAAGAGAAATGAAGGCAATTTTGAATGGGTTACCAAATTCTGTGAAGGCCAATTTTGAAAATTGTTCGTCAACAAAAGTCATATGGGACAAACTTCATGATCTTCACTCAAAAGGAGCATTGACAATGATCTCTAGTCAATAATATGATGGAAAACAAGAAATAAGTCCATAATTCATTAATGAATCTGAAGATAAGAGAGATGAAAACAAGGCTAAAGAAGACCTAGAAGATGAAGAGAAGAAAGAAGATTTTGAAGAAGATCTCCTGAATAAACTTATGGCTTCCATGGAAGAGATTAATAGTTTGAAAAAGGAAAATGAGGAACTTAAGAAGAAAGTGAAAGATGGTAACCAGACAAGACAAGGAAGGAATTTGACTTTGTCAAGCTTCAAGTACAAACAAGAGATGAGGAGCTCGGCAAAATTAAAGAGGAATTTCATCAAAACAAAAGAAAGCATCATGAAAAAGTCATATCTATGACAATTCAATTGGATAAGGCAAAGAAAAAGGAAGAAACTTTGTCAAGCCACCTTGAACAAAGACATAAGAGCTTGAGCAATATTGAAGCAGAGATTGGTCAACACAAGGAAGAGGTTGCCTCTCTTAAATCTCAACTAGAATAAAAGGATGAAGAAATCTTCAAACTAAAATCAGACATCAATCTTCTCAAGGCCGAAACATGTGAAGCTACAAGAATAAAAGAAGAAATGGAGAGAAGTCTAGCAAATGAGAATTAAGAAGTCCTCAAAATTACATCAAATTTATCATCTCCCTTAAAAATGAAGCACACGAAGCAACAAGGATGATGGAAGAAATAAATAAGCAACTAGTTATGAAAGATGAAGATTGTGAAATATTTAAAGGAGAAATTGTCTCTCTTAAAACGGAAGTTGACTTGCTGAATAATAACTTGACAAGTTCTCAAACCCTAGATGACATCCTAAGTCATCAAAGACCCCCCCTTGATAAATCGGTCTTATCTATGCAGGTGAACCCTCAAGCAAGAATGATAATGCTTCAGACAACAAGGATGTGAGGAAGCCAGGAAGAAATGAAACTCCCAGTTCCTACAAAGGAAAGAGTCAAGATGACATTAGAAGAACCCTACTTCAAGGAGATTTACAGATGATGTCAAGAATACAAAAGGAAATTAATATCATCAAATAATTCCAAGGCAAAAAGACTTCAGGAGTACTTCAAGGAACTCTTCATCTCCCAGGTACCAAAGTATATTTTTTGGTTATTGCTATTCTTGTACAAACTTTGGGCATATGGAAAAGGATTGTAGGGAATACCACAAGGACAAATTTAATGGTCCCCATCAATCCCCTAGAAGCAGCTTTGAAATAAGAAATCATGCATCCTCATTTATGAGCACAATGGAATGCTTCAATTGCCATAAAATTGGACATATGGCTCGTGATTGTAACTTGACTTGGGTCCTAAACAAGCTAAAACTATGACAACCAAGCTAGAGAAGAAAGTTACACAAGTGTGGAAAAGGAAGAAAATTGGATCTGAAAGTCTCTTGAACACTCCAGCCAATAACACATGTTGTTGATTTGATGAAGACATCCTTGGAAAATTTGATATTTAAAGTGTTTGATGATGAGACTGCCAGAAAAGAGACCATGCATACTGTTAAGGGGAGCTAGTGACTCATGAATATTCTTGTACAAGTCTTCCGTGAAAAGGTGTTATGGAATTCATGATGAGTCACACTTGAACAATCTTGACAAATCATCTCTCGGGAGTAACTCCATTGAAGAAAATAATGAAATTGTGAAGATTTCTTCCACTTGATCACAAGGCAACAATATTTCTTGTTTAAAAAAACTAGAAGAGCTTATGCATGTAGGGGGATTTGGTTCATCCATGGAGAAATATCAACACATCTATCATGGAACATATTTCCAGAAAGAAGAGCACCATGACAGGGGGAGCATCTACCTATGAAGAACTATTATTGATAAATAAAATATGATAAAGAGAAGCAGCTTGATAGGGGGAGTACTTGAGCACCCCCTTTGCCATTGATGTCAAAGGGGGAGAGAATGTTGAAGGGCAAGAATATTGCCATCAATGACAAAGGGGGAGATTGTTAATCAAGGTTGTCATTGATGTCAATATGACTTTGACTGAGATGTCAATTTTCTTGAGATGCCTGGTTCCAGATGATGATGTCATAACTCTTGGTTGATAACAATTCCATCAATGAAGATGTCAAGCCACTAATGAAGAAGTCTTGCCCAAACAAGTCCTTGAACTAACTATAATGTTGTCGAGTGTAAATCATGTGCCTTGATTGGTGATCTAGACCATAGGTGCCAATATACAAGCCTTTGAATTGGAGAACTATAATTTATGAAGTCACACTCTTGAAGAATGACCACACTTTCATATAATTGGAAGAGTGATTTGGAGCTTTTGACAAATTAATGAAGTTTCACTATGACATATCACTGCACTAGTATATGATGACATTTTTGATACATGATGCTACATGAATTCAACACTCCTACATTATGACTCTACGATCCTATGATGACATTGGTAACAATGAAGAAACCAAAGAATGAAGAAGCCACGTTGTCCCAAATAGTCCTCATGTTGTCCCAAACTTTTTATGCATAAAATTTAAAGACTGTCACAAAGAAAAAATATGTTTCACCATCTTAGAGGCATAATTTCTTTGTGGGACCTTCACCATCCTTTAGAGCATAATTTTAGCTTTCCAATGAGGCCTTATTTGTCTCTAAACTCCTAGTAGTTTGTGAGATATTGAATTTTTAAGTTTAGAAAAATGTGTATTTTTATCTAGCCGACCCACACTCACAGTTTCATGTTGGCCTCCCTCCAAAATACGTCACACTTCGTTTATAGTCGAAAATCCACTATAAATATGTTTTCAGTCTTCATTTTTTCATCATGATTTCGGTCAAAAAACATAGTGGAGTAATTACAGTTCAGAATTCGTAAATTTGAAGAAAAGAAGTATAGAACTTAAGGAGTAAAGCATACAGTTGCATAGTTCTAGGTTATAAAATAGAGATTGGCACCTCCAGGCAACTGTATAATTATCTCAGATTCACTGTAACAGTTTTAGACATGTTCTTAACATCTGTAATATGTTTGAAGGATTGGATTTGTGGAAATGTGCATAGATTTATAGTGGCATAATCCTTGACAAAGATCTTAAGCTTGGGCTTATGACATTTGAACTTGTGATTGTTGCAGCCTATGTACAAACTTTAAGTTTATATCTGTGGCAAAAAATAAGCTATTCATTTATGGCATTCAGACTTGTGGCATAGTAGTTTAGATCTATGAAAAATTCATGTTTGTGTCTTGAAGTTTGACCTTGCAAATTGATCATAATTCGTTGGAAACTGTAGTTGGTAATTGTGCATCCTTTGAGGCAGATTATTGAACCCTTTTGGAGTTGCTTGTAATCCTCTCTTCAAGCCTACCTTAATAAAAAATCATATTCAGATTTGGAGCAAACTTAATTGACCTCTTGTGAAGCAGATCCGTTGACACATTTGAGAACATTTTTGAGGCCATTCTTGAGACTGCACCTTTGCATTTTTAGATGTTGATTGAGGATCCTTAAAGTTGAATTGAGATTATTATTGAAGAATTTTTGGCCTTATTTTGTAGAATTTTTGAAGAAAGCATTGAAATATATTTTAGAGTTGATTTTGAAGATTCCTTGGAGCAACTCTTGAAGCCTTGTAAAGAAAAATCTGAGGACCCTCTTTAAGAAGATTATTGAAGATTTTCTGAGACCTATTGAAGACCTTAAGAGATCACGTGGATACATTTGTGAAGATAACGATGCAGTGTTGAAAACCCCCTTGATGGAATAACCTTGGGGAAATTGTTTGAGTACCATGAAGAGTTGTGGTGACACCTTCATGTGAAGAACAAGGTTGTCATTAATGAAGTGACGTGGAGACTAAGTGAAGGCATTGCTGAAGATTATCAGGACTCATTGAAGAATACTTTCGGAGCCGTGAAGAATAAACAAAAATATTTTGACGAAATGAAGTTGTGGGTTGGAGCCTCATAGAGACAAGGTTGGTGCCTTGGAAGATAGGGTTGGAGCCCTAGAGGATTGGAGTCCTCAAGTAACTAGGTCGGAGCCTATACCAGAGATAGGGTTGGAGCCCTAGAGGTTGGTGCCTCAAATTGACAAGGTTGGAGCCTTGGAAAGACCAAGTCGATGCTTGGCACAATACAGGTTGGAGCCTGGAAGATTGGAGTCTTCATCTAGGGTTGGACCCCTATATCATTATTGTAATTTACTTATTGTAAAGAAGAAATTAATAAAAGTATCTATTCCCTCATTGTTCATTTTGTGTTCTACATATAAGTGATCTAATTGGTAAAATTAAAAATTGGAAAGAAATATTGTTTCACCCCCTCTCACTATTTCCAACAAAATATCCACTAAGTGGTTATTCTCCCACAACACGTGATTTAAATACTTTATGCTAGTGAACTTTATTATTTCTTGTTTTGTTACACATAATTTAATTTTTAATGTTTTCCATGAATATATACATATTTATTTCAAAAAGGGAAAAAAAAGAGAGAAGAGCTCATAATGGTTAATGAGGAATTGTGCATATCTCTATTAGGGCTATGTAATCTCATGTGTAGTTTATAAACGAAAAAAGGTTAATAGGGTCACTTACATATTACAAAAATATATATTATTACTACCGACCTAGATCCATCTTAACTCTGGATCTATCAAGTGATGAGAGGGATCAAATCTCTCGAGGTGAAAAACTTTCCTCAATTTTTGCACTCAAATAGGTTTGGAAATCACCATCTACACTAAAATCAATGCATCTAGTGGCAAAAATATTTTCCCTCTCTCCCCACTCCATCTATATTTATATCTCCCTTCATCTCTACTTTATATCTCTATCTCACCCCCCAAAACACACACGCTTTCTCACTCAATATCTATCAATCTCTCTGTCCCTCCCTCCCTCTCTACATATCTCTCTTCTTCCCTCTCTTCACCTTCCATCAATATCTCTATCTCCCTTTGTATCTCTATATCACCCCCAAAACATATGCTCTCCTTCTCCAATCTATCTATATATCCCTGCCTCCTCCTCTCACTCTCTCTCTCTTTCCTCTTGTTGTCCTCTCTCCCTATCTCTCCATCTTCCTTATCACTCCCTCTATATCTCGACCTTTATCTCTCTATGTATTTCTTCTTACCTCCCTCTCTCTCCCCCTCCAACTTCATCTCTCTTTCCCTCCATCTCTCCACTCTCTCACGACTTCTCTCTTCCTTACTCTCCCACATATCTCTCTATCTCTTCACCCTCCAACAATGTTACTATATCCCTCCCTCTCTCCTTCTCTCTCCTTCTCTCCCCCCTTCTCTCCATCTCTCCTTATTTGTCTCTTTGTCTCACCACCAAACATACAAACCCTCTCTCCATCTCTCCCTTGTTACTCCCTCTCTCTATCCATTTCTCAATCTATATGTCTTTGTTATTCCCTCCCTCTCTCCCCCTCCGACTCCATCTCTCTACCCCTCCCTCTCTGCCCCTCCCTCTCTCCCTCTCTAACTCCATCTCTCTACCCCTCCCTCTCTGCCTCTCCAAATTTGTCTCTCTACCCCTCCCTCTCTCCTCCTCTCTCTCAAGTCCTTTCTCTCGCACTTACTCTATATCCCTTTCCCTCCTACCTCTATCTCTCCTCCCCCATCTCTCTCTCTCTCTCTCTTTTCCTTCCAATCGACTCTCTTCCCCCATCACTCTCCTCCTCTCTCTCATCATTACTATCTCTCCTTTTCTCTCCTACCTCCCTCTCTCTTCCCTATTACTCTCTCTCTTTTTCCTCTCTCTATTTTCCCTCCAATCCTCTTTCTCTCTCCCTTTCTTTGCCCTCCAATTCTCTCTCTCTCTCTCTCTCTCTCTCCAACTATGTTACTATTTCCCTCCCTCTCCCCTTCTCTCCCCCATTCTCTCCATCTCTCCTTATTTTTCTCTTTATCTCACCCTTAAACATACACTCTCTCTCTCCATCTCTCCCTTCTAACTCCCCCTCTCTCTTAAATTCTCACTCTCTAGGTATTTCTTCTTCCCAATCTCTTTCCCCCTACAACTCCATCTCTCTATCCCTCCCTCTCTCATTCTCTCTCTCAAGTCCTTCCTCTCTCCCTTTCTCTCCTACCTCCCTCTCTCTTCCCCATCTCTCTCTCTCTCTCTCTCTCTCTCTCTCTCTCTCTCTCTAGTCCTCTCACTATCTCCCTCCCTCTCTCCTTATCTCTCTACCCCTTCCATATTTGTGTCTCTCTCTCCATCTATTACCCTTCTCTACCTCTCTCACTCGTCTTCCTCTCTCTCTCTCTCTCTTCATTCTTTCTCTCCCCTTTCCTTCAGTTTATCGCCATATCTCCCTTGTGACTGCGCCTATCTCTCCACCTGTATCGCTCTATGTCTTTGTTCTTCCTTCCCATATATATCTATAATTAATATATATCATGATATATTAATATATATTATAATACAACAAATTTAATATCGTATTAATCCAAATTTATTAAATTTATTAATATTAATATGAATATTATAATCAATAATAATATTGATATTAATATTTTAATATTAATATTAGGGTTAATAATATTTTTTTGCATGGTATTAATAATAATTTGGCCCTTCGTATTTGGCTCATAGGCTTCACCTAAATAAAACCTCTTTTTTGAGTGTTAGTAAAGATAAAGAGGATTACAGAGTAAATATAAGGAGAGGTTCTGTTTATTTTCCATGCCTCTTGTTTATTTATATTTTATTTATCTACCATACCTCTTTTATTTACCTTGGTATTTGGCCCATAGGCTTGTTATATAATTAGATGTTGATTTCTAATCCTATTTAATATGTTTTTATTTATTTACCATACCTTTTTATACCTCTTTTATAAATATGGTATTTGGCCCATGCTATTTAGCCCATGGTATTAAAATGGTATTTTGTCCATAGTATTCACCTAAATAAAACCTCTTTTTTGAGTTTTCATAAATATAAAGAGGTTTATGGAGTAAATATAGAAATAGGTTTTATTTATTTACCATACCTCTTTTTTGAGTGTTTGTAACCTCTTTATTGTGTTTATACATAATAATGATTAGCTTGATTTTTAAATAGGGCTGACATTATATTAAAAATGTGAAATGCTAAACATTAGTTTATGTTTACATGTTTACATTTTTATGTGAGATCTACCCCATACTAGGTTGTAGAGCCCCTCTCGGCTCAATAAGTAGTTTTGAGATGGCTTCTTGCTCAAAGTATGGATCAGTGGATGATGGTATGAAGGTTGGATAATTATATAAATCCACATGATAAGACAAAGTTATTATTTAAAACCACATATATAAAAATATTTAAATAGATTTTAGTTTTTGTTGTTATATAATTTGGTTTTCTTGTAATTCATTTGGTTATTCCTTGAAATAATAGTCAAAGTGGTTGGCTTTGTTCATTAAATAACCATTTTTCAGTACAAGACACACCAAGATGCTCACAAGACATTTGTAGAAGTTGGAGATGGTGTACATAAGATATCAAAACGCCCCATAAAAAGTATTTATATTGCCAACAACATTGCAAGACAAAATAAATCTAGAGTATGTTATATTTCCTTCTAGCACAAACAAAAGCACATTTCCAAAAACAACATTGCAAGGTGAAGAAAATATAATGTGCGCTATAGTTTGAGTCTAGCAAAAATAACAATATAGTTAGAAAAAAATTGCACTGTGAAGAATTAAAGACATACTGGATTTATTTGTTTGCAACAAAACCAAACACATTTCCAATAAAAACAATGCAAGGTGAAATAAATCTAACATGTGCAATATTTCCTTATACCACAAACAAAATCATATAACAACAATGTAGGGTGAGGTAAATCTAGCATGCCATATGTTTACTCCTAAAACAAACAAAAGATCAAAAAAAATATTGCAGGGAAAAATATATCTAGTACATGTCAGATTTTCTTGTGGGCACTATCCCTTCATGGATAAGAAGCTCGAGAACCCCGAGTCTGTAGATTTTTCTGCTAAGAGTTTCATTGGATAGATACCCTTTATGTTCTCCCTATAAAATGTTAGGCTCATCAATTTATTATATAATAAGCTCTCAGAACACATTCTAGAATCATTAATGGCCTGTAGTAGGATTTACTTAGCTAATTTTAGAAGGAATGGACTTATTGGAAGGCTTCCTAGTGAGTTTCTTTAGTTAGGTTTTAAAAACACATTTAATTCATGGAATCTAATCACTAGGAGAATATTGTGAGGTGTTTCTATAAGATTATAGAAAATTCTCAAGAACTTGAAAATATAATGTGTGTTATATTTTGTTTTAGCACTTGCAAAAATAAATCTAGCATATGTTATATTTCTAGTTAGAATGCAAAAAAAAAAACACATTTCCAATAACAACATTACAATGTGAAGAAAAATCCAACATGTCTTATATTTCCTTGTAAACATAAACATAATCATCTTACCATCAAACATTGTAGGGTAGAAGAAATGTAACATGTAGTATATTTCCTTCTAGCACAAATACAAGCACATTGGAAGGAGAAAGATATCTAAGACATGATATATTTCCTTCTACCCCAAACAAAAACACCTTGTGAATAACACCATTATAAGATTAAATAAATATAAGACATAACTCTAGTACAAACATAAGAACATAAAAAAATTGTATGGTGAAATAAATCTAATCTTTGTTATATTTAATTCTAACACAAACATAAGTATGTTTCTAGGAACAACATGATAGAGAAAAATAAATATAACTTGTGCTAGATTTCATTCGAGAAGAAAAGAAAGCACATAACAATCTAATGTGTGCTACATTTCATTGCAGAAGGAAAAAGAACACAACAACATTGCATGTGAAAAGAAATCTAACACATGCGAGATTTAATTCTAGCATGAAGACAAGCATATTTCCAACAACTTGCCAAAATAAATCTAACATATGCTAGATTTCCTTCTGGCACAAACACAAACACAATGTCAATAAAAAAATTCCAAGTTGAAGGAAATCTTACCCATGCTAGATTTCCTTCTATCACAAACACAAGCATGTTTCTAGAAACAACATTGCAAAGAAAAATAAATCTCTAGATTTCCTTTGAGAAAAAATAAAAGTAAATAGTGAGGAGAAATAAATATAACACATGATAGATTTCCTTATATCCAAAACACAAACACATTTCCAATAGCAACATTTCTTGGAAAAATAAATCTAGTTCATGCTATATTTTCTTCCAAAAAAAATTAAGAATTTTTTTGGCCAAGCACAAGTACATTATAAGGAGAAGGAAATCTGGCATATGTTATATTTAATTCTAGAACTAACACAAACATATCTTCGACAACAACATTATTGGCCAAAAAAAATCTAGTGCATGCTAGATTTCCTTCTAGAAAAAATGTAACCACATTTCCATTTAAAAAATTATGATTTGATGGAAAACTAATGCATGGTATATTTCCTTATAGCATAAAAGAAAACTTGTTTCTAGCAACAACATTAGAGGGACAACAAATCTAGCACATCTCAGATTCCATTTTAAAAAACATAGAAGTAAATTGCAAGGAGAAGGATATCTAACACATGTTATATTTCCTTCAAGTCCAAACAAAAATGCATTCCTACTAACAACCTTGTAGGGAAAGGAAATCTAGTGCATGTTAGATTTCCTTCTAGCACAAACTCAACCATGTTGCTACAGGGAAAAATAAATCTATTGCATGCTAGATTTACTTCTAGCATAAACACAAACATATTATCAAAACCAAAAAATTACTAGCCAAAAGAAATCAAGAGTATGCTAGATTTCCTTCTAGCATAAACACAAGCACATTTCCAAAAACAACATTGCATGGTGAAGGAAATCTAATGCATTCTAAATTTTCTTCTAGCAAAAGCATAAACATGTTTCTAGCAACATAATTGCATGGAAAAATAAATCTAACACATGCTAGATTTCTTTATAACACAAAAATAAATACATTTCAGGGAGAAAGATATCTAATGCACACTCGATTTATTTCTAGACCAAATGCAAACATATTTCCATTAATAAAATTTGAAGGTGAAGGAAATTTAACAAGTGCAAGTTTTCATTCTAGTGCAAAAATAAGCACATAACAACATCATAGGCTTAAATAAGAATCTCTTATGCTATATTTACTTGTGAAAAAAACACAAGTATGTTTCCCCCAAAAACATTACACATAAAAATAGATCTAAAGAGTGCTTGACTTCTTTCCAACTGAAATAAAGACACATTTCTAGGTGATGAAAATATAGCACATGCTATATTTTCTTCTAGCATAAGTACAAGGACCTAAAAACATTGCAGGGAAAGAAAACCCCAAAATATTGCAAACAAAAACATTTCTTTCCAAAATAAATCTAACATGTGTTATATTTCCTTCTGCCACAAACATAAACACATTAAAAGGAGAAAGAGATCCAACACATATTAGATTTATTTCAAGCCCAAAGACAGACACATTTCCAATATCAACATTGCAGGGAAAAATAATTCTAGCGCATGTTAGATTTCCTTCTACTGCAAAATAAACCACATTAATTTCCCAATATAATAAAATTTCAAAGAGAAATAAATATATGTGCTAGATTTACATGAAGGTAAAATATAACCATATTGTGGAAAACAACATTATTGGCCAAAAGAAATCTAGCACACACTAGATTTTGTTCTGGCATAAGCACAAGAAAAATGCCAATAACACATTCCAACGTGAACCAAATCTAATGTGTGTTATATTTATTTCTAGCACAAACACAAGTGTGTTTTTGTCAATAACACTCTATGTTAAAATGAATCTAGTACATGGTAGATTTATAGCACAAAAAATAACATATTACCAACAACAACATTACTATCAAAAAGAAATCTAATGCATGTTATATTTCCTTCTAGTAAATACAAAAGCACATTTCCAATATTGACATTGCAAGATAAGGAAATATAATGTGTTATTTATTTCCTTCCAGCACAAACAAAAGAATGTTGCTAGCAAAAATAAATATAACATGTTCCAAATTTCCTTCTAGCATAATCCAAAGCATATTTCAAACAACAACATTAATTTCCAAAAAAAATATAGCGCATGCCAAATTTCCTTTTAGCACAAAAACAAGCACATTTCCAATAAAAAAAAATTAAGTTGAAGGAATTCTAAAACATGTTACATTTCCTTGAAGCACCAATAAAACCATGTGGGTAGAAACATCATTGCAAGGAAAAATATATCTACTAAATGCTAGATTTAATTTTAGGAAAAGCACAAGCACATTACAAGGACAAAGATATATAAAACGTGCTAGATTCAATTATATCTCAAACACAAGCACATTTCCCATATCATATTGGAATGCAAAAGAAATATAACACATGCTAGATTTTGTTTTAGTGCAAACATTAGAAAATAACATCATTGTAAGGAAAAAAGAAATCCGACATCTCTTATATTTTCCTCCAACACAAACATAAAGCACAATACCAACCAAACAAAAACACTTTTCAAGGAGAAAGATATTTGTCTTAGATTTATTTCATCCACAAACAAAACCATACTTTCAACAAAAACATTACCAAACAAAAGAAATCTAGCACATGTTATATTTTCTTCTAATACAGAGATACGAAAAATCCCAATAACAACAATGCAAGGCCAAGGAAATCTAACATGTGCCATGTTTCCTTTTAGTAGAAGAGAAATTTTCCACAACAACATTGTAGGGAGGATAATTTTATTGCATGTTATATTTCCTTATAGCACAAAGAGAAGTATTTTGCTGGGAAAAAAAAATTTTCAATTGCAAGTAGAAAGAAATAAATTGTATCAAAGATTTACTTCTAGCACAAACACAAGAATAATTCCAACAACAACATTACTAGACAAAAGAATCTATCACATGCTTAATTTCATTCTATCACAAACTTAATCACATTGATGATAGCAAATTTCAAGGTGAAGGAAGTCTAACACATTTTTGGAAAAGTGCTTGTGAAAGAAATCTAATGCATACCAAATTTTAGTTTACTACAAACATCAACAAATAACATCATTGTAGCATTGATGAAATCAATATTACATTAGATTTACTTCTAACACAAGCACAAGCATGTTGCTAGCAACAACACTGCAAAATAAAATAAATCTAGTGCATGTTATATTTCCTTTGATCACAAAAAAGAACATATTGGAAGGTGATAAAAATACAAAGTGTACTATATTTCCTTTAGCACAAAAAAATTACATAAGAACATTCTAGGGGGCAATAAAACTAGCATGTATTAGAATTACTTCTAGAACAAACACAAGCACTTTGTAAGGAGAAATAAATGTAACATATTCAATATTTCTATCTAGGACAAACACATTCATGTTTCCAATAAAAACATTGTAGGGAAAAATAAATCTAGCCTGTGGTAGATTTCCTTCTAGCTCAAACATTAGCAAAATATTAGCCAAATGCAAACATATTTCAAGGAGAGAGAAATTTATCACATGCTATATTTACTTCAACGGAAAATATAAGCATACTTCCAAAAAAAATTCATTATTGGCCAAAATAAATCTAGCACATGTTGTATTTCTACTAGCATGAAGAAAATAAAATTTCCAATAACAACATTGCAAGGCTAAGGAAATTTAACATGTGCTAGATTTCCTTCCAGTAAAAGAGTGAGTTTCTTTAAAAATAGCTATAGGGAAAATGACAACTACTGCATGCTATATTTCCTTTGAGCATGAAAATAAGCACATTAATGGCCAAACATAAGCACATTGCAAGGTGAAAGGAATATAGTGCATCATAGTTTTAATTCTAGCAAAAAACAAGCATTATTCCAACAACAACATTATTGGCTAAAAAATATCTAATGCACGTTAGATTTCCTTCTATAAAAAACGTAAGCACATTGGAATTGACAACATTGCAATGTGAAGAAAATCTAGCACGTTGTTGGAAACATGCTTATGAAAAAAATCTAATGCTTTCTAAGCTTTATTTTAGTGCAAACATCAACAAATAACATCATCATAGACTGAATGAAACCAAGATTACAATAGATTTACTTTTAACCTACACATAAGCATGTTGCTAGCAACAACATTTCAAAGAAAAATAAATATAGCTCGTACTATATTTCCTTTGATTAAAAAAAAATATTGCAAGGTAATAGAAATAAAAAGTGTGATATTCTTCCTTCTAATATAATGAATAAGAACATTTTAGGGTGAAAAATTCTGACATGTGTTAGATTTAATTCTAGCACAAACATGAACACATTTTAAAGGGAAACATATCTTAGGCATACAATACTTATATCTAGCACAGACACAAACATGTTTCCAGTAACAACAGAGGAAAACAAATCTTGTGTGCGGTAGATTTCCTTCTAGCACAAACATATGCACAATACTATCCAAAAAAAACATATTTCTAGGGGAAATAATTTTACCATATGGTATATTTAATTGAACCATAAATACTAAAATACTTCCAGTAACAACATTATCAGCCAAAAAATATCTAATTGGAAATAACAATACGTGGACAAGGAAATTTAACATGTGTGAGATTTCCTTCTAGTAAAAGATCATGTTTTCCCCAAAAATATTGTAAGGAAAAAGAAATCTAGTGTATGCTAGATTTCCTTCTAGCTCAAAAATAAGCACATTTCTAGGAGAAAGAAATCTAGCGCATCATAGATTTACTTCTAGCACCAACACAACCATAATGCCAACAACTATATTATTGGTTAAAAAATAATGCATGCTAGATTTCCTTCCATAATGCCAACAATTATATTATTGGGTAAAAAATAATGCATGCTAGATTTCCTTCTAAAATAAGCATAAAAAAATTTCCATTAATAACATTGAAAGGTGAAGGAAATATATGACATGTTATAGTTTCTCCTAGCAAAATCATAAGCACGTTTCCATCAAAAGAATTGTGAGGAAAATGATATCTAGTAGGTGGAAGATTTCCTCCTGGTATAAACACAAGCATGTTAAGAGGAGAAAGTTATCTAATGCACACTAGATATCCCTCTATCCCAAAAATAAACATGTTCCCAATAAAAATATTGTATGGAATAATAAATCTAGCACATACTATTTCAATCTAGCACAAACATTACTAACCAAAATAAATACAGCATGCCATATTTATTTCTAGCATAAACATAAGTTCATTCCAATAACAACATTTCAAGGTGAAGGAATTGTAATGAATACTATATTTCCTTCTAGAACAAACACAAACATGTTTCTACTAACAACATTATAGGGAAAAATAAATTTGGTATGTCCTAGATCTACTTCTAGAAAAAAAACAAGTGTATTTCTAGCAACAACATTATTGGCCAAAATAAATAAAATGCATGCTAGATTTCCTTCTTGCACAAACAAAAATATTGTGAATAAAAACACTGCAAGGTGAAGGAAATCTAACACATGCTAGATTTCATTCTAAAAGAAAAAAGAATAGGTTTCTAAAAAAAAATTATATGATGAAAAAAATCTAGTGTGTGATAGACTTACTTCTAGTGCGAACATGATCATATCTCCAATGACAATATTACTCACTAAAGGAAATCTAGCACACGCTAGATTTCCTTCTAACATAAAAAATACACCTTTCCATTAACAACATTGCAAGGTGAAGGAAATATAAGGTGTGTTATATTTCCTTCTATAAAAACATAAATATCTTAAAAGAAATAACATTGTAGGGAAAAATAAATCTAGCATGTGGTAGATTTCCTTCTATCACAAATACAAGCACACTGAAAGGGGAAGGATACCTAATACATGATAGAATTCCTTCTATCCCACACAAAAACATGTTTTGAATAACAACATTTTAAGGTGAAAGAAATGTAATACACGTTACATGTCCTTCTAGTGCAAACATAACCATATAACAACATTATTTGAAATAAATCTAGTTTATGTTATATTTACTTACACTTGTCCAATAACAACATTATAAAGGAAAATAAATATACAACATGTTATATTTCCCTCTAGAATAAAATTAAACACATAATCATATAATTCATGCTATATTTTCTTCCAAAATATAAACAAGCACATAACGACATTAGAAGGTGAAAAAAATCTAGCTAATGCTAAATTTTTTTCTAGCAATAAGACAAAAATATTAAAAACATTTGGCCAAAGGAAATCTAGCACGTGGTAGATTTTATTATAGCACAAACACAAGCACATTGTCAATAAAAACATTCCAAAGTGAAGGAAATCTTACCCTTGCTGTATTTCCTTATATCACAAACATAGCCATATTGCTAGAAAAAACATTGAAAGGAAAAAGAAATGTAGCATATGCTAGATGAGATATTTATTTACAACAATATGCCAAGAAAATTATGAGGAGAAAGTTATCTAATGAATTTAAGATTTCCTTGTATCTCAAATATAAATGCATTTCCAATTTTAACTTTGCATGGAAAAAAGAAAATTCTAGTTCTCGTTATGTCTTCTTCAAAAAAAATACAAGCACATTACTAACCAAGCTTGAATACATTGTAAGAAAAAATAAGTCTAATATGTGTAACATTTACTTCTAGAACTAACATAAGCATATTTCCAATAACAACATTACTGGCCAAAAAAAATCTAGTGCATGGTAGATTCCATTCTACTACAAACAAAAAGACATTACAAATAGCAAAATTACAATGTAAAGGAAAAGTAAAATATGCTAGATTTCCTTCTAGCATAAAAAAAAGCATGTTTCCAACAACAACATTACAAGGAAGAAAAAATATAGCACATTCTTGATTTACTTTTAACAAAAACATAAATAAATTGTAAGGAGAAATATAGATAATACATGTTATATTTCGTTTTAGTTTAAACAAAAAATCATTTCTAATAACAACATTGTAGGGAAAAATAAATTTGGCACATGCTATATTTCCTTCTAGCACAAACACAAGCATGTTTCCAATAATAACATTGTAGAGTGAAAGAAATGTAGTTCATACTAGGTTTATTTCTAGCACAAATGCAAGAATATTTCCAACAACAACATTACTATCCAAAAGAAATCTAGTGTGTGCTAGAGTTCATTCTAACATAAACACAATCATATTTCTTAAAGTAACATTTTATAGTGAAGGAAATTTAACACATGGTAAATTTATTTCTAGCGCAAACATAAACATGTTTCTAGCAAAATCATAGTAGAGAAAATGAAATCTAGTGGATGGTATATTTCCTACTAGCACGAACATAAACATTTTACAAGGAGAAATATATATAATGCATAATATATTTCATTGTAGCCCAATCACAAACACAATACCAACAATAGCATTGGAATCTGAAGGAAATCTAACACATGCAAGATTTTGTTTAGCAACATCATAGAATGAAATAAATATAGCTTACGTTATAAATACTTGTAACATACACACAAGTATGTTTATTGCAAAAATATTGCAAAGAAAAATAAATCCAGAGAGTGCTTGATTTCTTTCTAGCACAAACAAAGGAACATTGCAAGTTGACATAGATCTAGCATATTCTAGATTTCCTTCTAGTGCTAAACAAGAAAATTATTGGTCAACACTAACACATTGGAAAGAGAAAGAAATCTAGTGTGTGCTACACTTACTTCTAGGTTAAAGACAAGCATATTTCCAACAACAACATTATTGGCCAAAATAAATATAGCATACACTATATTTTCTTTAGCATAAACATAAGAAAAATGTGAGTAACATATTGCAAGGTGAAGGAAATATAATGTGTATTAAGTTTCCTTGTAGAAAAAACAAAAGCTTGTTGCCAACAACATTGTAAAGCGAAAGACATCTAGCATATGGTAAAATTAATTATGGCACAAACAAAAGCATGTATCCAACAACAACATTATCAACAAAAGAAATATAACACATGCTATATTTCCTTCTAGTACAAACACAAGCACATTTCCAATACCAACATTGTAAGCTGAAGGAACTATAATGCATGGTATATTTCTTTCTAGCACAGACACAAGCAACAACATTTCAATGTCAAATAAATCTAGTGCATGCTAGATTTACTTCTAGCAAAATCAAAAGCATATTTCTAACAACAACAATAATGGGGATTCCTTCTAGCATGAAAAAAATCTCATTTCCAATAAAATTTTTGCAAGGTGAAGGAAATCTAGCATGTGAAGGAAACCATGATGGTCGCAACATCTATGCAAGGTAAAATAAATTAAACATATTTTGGATTTCATTTTAGGAAAATCACAAGAACATTGCAAGGACAAATGTGTCTAACACATGTTGTATTTTATTCTAGCAGAAACACAAAAATGTTTCCAATGAAATAATTGGAATTTAAAATAAATATGATGTGTTCTATATTTTGTTTTAGTGCAAAAATCAAACTAAACAACATCATTGTAGGGAAAAATAAATATATCATGTGGAAGATTTCCTTCGAGCACAAAAAAAAGCACAATACTAGTCAAATACAAACACATTGCAAAGAGAAAGAAATTTATTGTGTTGTAATGATGCATCCATAACTGTATATTTGACATATCATCATTGAATTGTGGATTAGGACCTACATAAAATCCTTATACACAATGGATTATAAATTCAGAGTTATTAACATACATACGTTAGCAGTTAAACACCACTTCACTTTATAATAAATCACCCATATAACTTCAAATATTACTTGTATATACGCGAAACAAGATTCTCGGGTCCCACAACATGTCAACCAAACATAGCTCTTCACATTTTCACAAGTTTACCAAACAACCTTAACAACAACCTTGCGATTCCGTCGATGCGAAGTTGTGACAAAATCCCTACCATTGATCTTCGCCGAATCCAATGGTCTTCGTCTCATCACAAAACACTTTCCTGCAACCTTAAGGTTATAATGATAAGAGTTAAACCTTGTAACATGTGATGTGCACTCTTGTGCCAGGCCAACACGTGGCCTTCCCCCTCATCACGTCGCATTCTTCATATCTTACTGCATCACACCACAAACAACTTTCCTTGTGAATTCTTAATGGTATTCAATATTATTTGCGAAGTACGAAAATGCGACTCATTGTCTGCCATTGATCTGTTGCATTATCCGATGGTCCACAACTGTCTCCACCAACTCATTACGTCTTATATTGTTTGACTTGCGAATGTCATCGCAACTGTCCAACTTTCATCCTCGGATATTCGACTTAATCGCGACCGTTCGCTCAAGCTTCTCGGCTCTTCTTTGCCTTTTCTACCCACTCTAATATCTGCCATAAAATATTAAACCCTCGACTCTGTGATTCAATCCTCGTTGTCGATTCCTCTCTCGGAATTCTTCTAATCATTTCTATCTTTAGCCGATTTCTCCTCTTTCGGTTGTCGCCACTCTACAACACTTATTCCTCCACACTTCTCCTTCATTTTCCTTATGATTTTGTTGGAATTATTTGACGATATCTCTCTTGAGCTTTACCCAGCCTGTAAATGTGTGGATCCCTCCTGATTTTGTTCTTCATCTCTCACCCCTCAATCTCTGCCATAGGTTGGTCTATGCGAAGTTCATAGGAACTTCATCCTCTCGCTCCATCTATCTACTCATTAAAAAAAATAACATGCATTTATAATAACACATAAATGCAATACTTGATTTCGACGGGAAAATAAAACAAACAGGTTAAAAAAGAGAGCCCAATCAAAATCTAAAACACTTGGAATTTATTTATAAATGAAATTACACAGAACCAAGCCCTAGGATGGTTGGTTTTACATTTGTTCCTACTCTCTTTTCAACCCTCTCTCACACCTATTTCCCTCTTGTTATCTCTTTCTCTCTATCGATGGCAGAACCCCTCAATGGTGGATTTGGTTTTTGTTTTATGCCTTTCCCGAAATCCCATATGGTTGAGAAACTGTCATTCAGTTTCAAAACAATTTATTCAACTAAATGCTTAACTAATCCTAATTTAAATATCATTTTAACCTACAGATTACAATGGCTATGTTAGCCCAAATTGACTTTAAACAAAACACTTTAAAAATAAAGTCTTCAAATTATTAGGACAGTTAGTCCTCTTCCCAAGCCACAATATGTGACCAGCTTGTCACATTGCTGGCTCTACCTTAATGCTCCTACATTAAACTCCTGAGGTAAAATAATTCATGACCTCCTGGTCATGTGTCTTCAATGCTTGAATCTTCCAGGATCCCAAACTCTGTTTTCTTGCTATCCATAAGATGCATTGTATTCACCATTCTTTAGCTACAATATTCCAGGCTTCTATACTTTTCACTATAGTGCTCCGCTGCCTCTACCCTCATTGTCCTTCACTTTCCAAAAAATTCCATAGTGGAATGCTTTCTTCATTTTTCTGTAACTCTTCTTAGGTATTTGCATTAGCTCCCATAGTTCATCTATGGTTTCTTGTAATTCAATCTTCTTTTTTAATCTAATATTATCTCCATTCCTCTGCCAACACATTCTACTACACTCTTTCCCAGATATTGCTGCAAATATTACTTCGAACATTGCTGCCACCCAAGCTTCCTGAGTATCTCTGAAGATATCTCCCTTTGCAACATCCCTCTTCTTTTCCTTGTTTGCAAATTTACTGTCAAAAGGTAAATTTCCTTCTAATTCTTTTACTGCAGTAATATATTTATTCACTCTTTCCTGTATACTAGTTAACATAATTAAGTTTTGGAAACTAGTATCTATCTTTGTTTCAACTACAGTTTGAAACATTCCCATCTTATTGTTTGCAATCTCTTTCTCTTGCTCAAATGCTTTCAACAAGCAACTCAACCATTCACTAATTACTTGATTCCCTTCAAGTAACTCTTTAGTAGGTTGTATTATAGTTTCAACATAACCCTCTTCTTCTTCCTTGAAAATAGTCCATTGCTGTCCTTCTACTTCTTGACTAACCCTAATAGTCAATTCAGTCTTTTCCACTCCTAGGACTGAATTTCCTTTAGCTTAAGACATAACTGTCTCACTTTCATCTTTATGGATTTTTTCTTCCTTGTTACTAAGAAAACCTCTTTGTGACACTGCTTCTCCGTTTTTAATCAAAATAAAATTCTTATTCTCTATTTCTATGACAGTCCTAAATGTTCGTCCAACAATCTTCCTTTGGCTATTTAAGCAAGACAATTCCTTTTTTGTCCTCATCAAGAAAAAGTTTCATCTCATGAGGCATTTATACTTCATCTCCATTAAAGTTACTCCCTTCATTAAATAAGGAACTTATGAATTCCTTCTGCTGCAACAACTCAACTTGGTCTTCATCAGAAAGACACTCTTCATCATACCTTGCTTGACAATTTTATTCTTCATTATAATTTTCTAGATAAACTTCAGCTTTACTTGAGACAATTCCAAGAGATGGATTGTCTTCTACACAACTTGCAAACACATTCAAATTGTCATCATTAAACTCACAAGACCCAGTGGTCTTATTGGATGACTCAATCACCAAATATTTCTCTTGCTATTATAAGTCTCTTTCAGGACTCAAAAAGTCTTCACTGGTCTTCTTTTCAGCTTTCTCAAGCATAACATATGAATGCCTGATATCATCTTTTTCCTATTCTATTCTTGGCCATCATCATAAGCCAAGTCCTCCTTGTTTTTAACTTCACAATAAGCTGGAAATCATTTCTTTCACTTGGTTGTGCATGTATATGTACATGAGATTCAACTGTCTCATTTTCTTCTTGAAAAGAATGCAGATTCTCTCCTCTCCCTTCATCCTTTATGACAACATCAGAAAAAATTCTTTCTTTACCTATTTCACCTGGAAACATACAATCATCATTTATTTGAAAACCATAAGGATCCATAGCCTCTCTTTTTGTTTCAAACATCAGCTCTTTCCATTGGTTCTCATCCTTCCAAGGATCCATGAAACCATTAGCTGGTCTTATGTCTTCATCCTCATTAATACTATCACCAAGAATGGACCCTTGCTCAGGTTCACATAAGTAAATATCTTCCTCAGCACACATCCTATGCTGCAATTCAGCTCCTCTGAGTTCTTTTTCTAGATGAATTCTTGTGTCATGTCTCAGCCTACTCTTGTATCTAACTCCACTTGACTCTTTTCTTCCAAAGAACCCAATCATACCTTTGGTGTTCCATATTCCCTTGTATGAATTCTCTCAACAATTCTAGCTATACTTTCGTCTCATCTAATTCTCTATCAATTTTATTCCTATTTGATCTTTAATAATCTCCCTTATAACCTTTACTATGAATATCAGTAGCCATAGTCTTCTTTCCTTTATGAACTCCTCTTTGTTCATCATGCACTACAAAAAATCCATTTATACAAGCTGACTCGATCAACCTATCTGTAGATACCACACCAAGATTTTCCATGCTTAGCCTTTTACTGGCATCTCTGCTGACTTCTTTCTTTTGATTGTGACTCCTCCTTGAACCTTTCAAATAACCATCAACGTTCATCTCTTCTAGGAACTCCATTTCTTCATCACATATTATGATCACTGCATATTCATGTTTCCCTCCATATTCCATGACAATTCCTAATGGTTGTCCTTCATCCTCCATACCTGCAATTTATTCAATAGACATCCTATTAGTTTTATTATCATTTTCTTCAAAAAATAATCCATGTTTTAGTCCATATGAAAGAAATTTCCTTTCATACTCTGCTGCTCTGAGTAATTCTTCTTCTTCTTAAGCATTCAACCTATGCTCCATCTTCATCTGCAATCCACGCCATTTCAATTTCTTCTTCATAATCCATCCACACCTCTGGTCTTCATCACTCCTTTGTAGAAATTCCATCAATAGATCAAGATGGGTTCCTTCTTCACTTTGTGGTTTCCCCCTGAACCTCTGTTATGACTTTCAATAGTCATCTTCTTGAGTTCTTTCACCCTCTATGAGTTGCACTAGCCCCTATAGTAACAGTTTCTCCTACTACAACTTACCTCACCAAACTTCCTCTGTGCTTGGTCTTTTGGCAAGTACGGGTCCTCAGTCTAGAACCCTCCTTGAGAACTCCTCTATGCTCCTTCTAGGCTCACCCTCACAACTCATCTGCACTTGAGAACACTACTGTCCTCTTATATTTCAACCTTAGCTGAAATACTAGGTTCTGACCACACTTCGTCTTATTCCTAAAAAAACCTTGCTAGCTTCTTTCATCACCGCCCCTTAAGGCTGTGATCTTCTTGCTAAGATGTTTTCACTCCTGCTGCTACCTTTTGCATGTAGTCACTTCTCAAGTAAGAACACTTATTTTATGTGCTACTACTTCATCCATGTTGTTGTAGCTCTTATGCTTTTTCATAAGCCTCCAGTCCAAAGTCTTACCTCTTAAGGTTCACTCGATTAGAATCAATGAGAAATCTTTCCCAACTTTGCTTAGTTCAAATTCCTTCACACTGCCTCTCAGATCTTGTTACTCTGATACCAATTGATGCAGCCATAACTGTATATTTAACATATCATCGTTGAATTTTGGGTTAGGACCCACATAAACTCCTTATACACAGTGGATTACAAATTCGGAGTTATTAACATACATACGTTAGCGATTCAGCATCGTTTCACTTTATAATAAATCACCCATATAACTTCAAAAAATTCCTGTATATATGCAGAACAGGATTCTCGGGTCCCACAACATGTTAGCCAATCACAGCTCTTCGCATTTTCGCAAGTTTACCAAATAACCTTAACAACAACCTTGTGATTCTGTCGATGCAAAGTTGTGACGCAATCCATACCCTCGATCTTCGCTGAATCCAATGGTCTTCGTCTCATTGCAAAACACTTGCCTGCAACCTTAAGGATATAACGATAAGAGTTAAAACTTGTAACATGTGATGTGTGCTCATGCGCCAGGCCGACATGTGGCCTTCCCCTTCATCACGTCACATTATTCATATCTTACCACATCGCACCGCAAACAACATTCCTTGCAAATTATTAACGATATTCAATATTATTTGTGAAGTGTGAAAATGCGACTCACCGTCTGCCGTTGATCGACCGCACAATCTAATGGTTCACAACTATCTCCACCAACTCATTACATCTTATATTCTTTGACTTGCGAATGTCATCACGACCATCCATATTTCATCCTCGAATATGTGACTTAATCATGACCGTCTGCTCAACCTTCTCGGCTCTTCTTCACCTCTTCTACCCGCTCTAATATCTGTCATCAAATATTAAACCCTCGACTTTGTGATTCAATCCTCGCAATTGATTCCTCTCTCTAAATTCTTCTAAGTATTTATCTCTTTAGCCGATTTCTCCTCTTTCAGTTGTCGCCACTATACAATATTGCTTCCTTCACGCTTCTCCTCCGCTATCCTTTCGATTTTGTCAGAATTCTTCAACGCCATCTCTCCTGATATTTAACCAGCCTATAAACACATGGATCCCTCCTGAGCTTGTTCTTCGTCTCTCACCCCTCGATCTTTGCCATAGGTTGGTCTATGCGAAGTTCATAGGAACTTCATCCTCTTGCTCTATCTGTCTACTCATTGACAGAAATAACATGCATTTATAATAACACAAAAATGCAATACTTGATTTCAATAGGGAAACAAAAAAAGGGGTTAAAACAGAGAGCCCGATCAAAATCTGAAACACTTGGAATTTATTTATAAATGAAATTAAACATAACCAAGCCCTGGGATGGTTGGTTTTACATTTGTTCCTACTCTCTTTTCAACCCTCTCTCACACCTATTTCCCTCTCATTCTCTCTTTCACTCTATCGATGGAAGAACCCCCCCAATGGTGGATTTGGTTTTTGTTTTATGCCTTTCCCAAAATCCCCATATGGTTGAGAAACTGTCATTCAGTTTCAGAATAATTTATTCAACTAAATGCTTAACTAATCCTAATTTAACTATTCTTTTAACCTACAGATTACAATGGCTATGTTAGCCCAAATTGACTTTAAACAAAATTGTTTAAAAATAAAGTCTTCAAATTATTAGGACTGCTATTCCTCTTCCCAAGCCACAACATGTGACCAGCTTGTCACATTGTTGGCTCTACCTTAATGCTCCTGCATCATGTAGATTTACTTCAAACACAAATTCAAGCATACTTCCAACAAAAACATGAGTGGCCAAAAGAAATCTAATGTATGGTAAATTTTCTTCTAGCATGAAGACAAGAAAATTGCCAACAACAAATTTATGGGCCAATAAATTTTAACATGTGCCATATTTCCTTTATGCAAAAGAGCATGTTTCCTTAGACAACATTGTGGAGAAAAATAAATATAGTGCATGCTATATTTCCTTCAAGCACAAAAGAAATCACATTACTCATCAAACACAAGAACATTATAGAGAAAGAAATTTAGTGCATCATAGATTTACTTCTAGGACAACCACAAGATAAACCCCAACAAAAACATTACTAGATAAAAGAAATATAATGCATGTTATATTTCCTTATAGCACAAACTTAAGCACATTGTCGATAAACACATTGCAAGGTGAAGAAAGTTTGACATATTATCGGAAACATTCTTGTGAAAGAAATCTAATGCATTCTAGACTTTATTTTAGTGCATAAATCAACAATACCGCTATTTTAGCATGAATTAAATTGATCTTATGTTAAATTTACTTCTAACGAAAACACAAAAACATCACTAACAACAACATTGCAAAGTAAAATAAATCTAGTGCATGCTAGATTTTCATCGATAAAAAAACAAACATATTGCAAAGTGATAGGAATATAAAGTGTTCCATATTTCCTTCTAACACAACAAAAGTACATAAGAAAATTGTAGGATGTAATAAATCTAGCATTTCAATGAAAATGTGAAAATGGGAAATACTTTTTGGAATTAGGGTTTTATGGTTAATAAGTGTTGGGAGAATTAATATTCATAGAAAAGTTTTTGAAAAAATAGTACACGCTGCATGCAATACTATAGTTTTATATCTAAAAAAAAATTAGAGAGAAGATATTGCTAACTATAATAATATTGACAAATACCTAAAAACAAAAATGTCAAAAAATAAGGAAAAGTGTTATAGATATTCACATTTTCACCTATTTGTTACATTGACCTTCATCAAAGACACGAGAAAATTTTAAGGAGAAAGATATCTAACACATTCAATATTTCTATCTGGCACAAACATAAACCTTTTACTAATAGCATAATTGCAAGGAAAAATAAAACTAGCTTGTGGTAGATTTACTTCTAGCACAATCACAAGAAAAATTCTGGTCAAAACAAACATATTGGAAGGAAAAATAAATTTATCACGTGCTATATTCATTTCAACCACAAATACAAGCATACCTACAACAATAACTTTGACCAAAATAAATCTAGTGCATACTAAGTTTTCTTCTACCACAAAGACAAGCAAATTTCCAATAACACAATGCAAGGGCAAGCAAATTTAACATGCGCTAGATTCCCTTCTCGTAAAAGGGTGTTTTCCCCCAAAATACATTTTGGGGGAAAAAGAAGCTTAGTGTGTTCTAGATTTCCTTTAAACAAAAAAATACGCACATTACTAACCAAACATGAGCACATTGCAAAGAGAAATAAATCTAGCAAACCTTAGATTTACTTCTAGAACAACACAAGCATAATACCCACATCAACATTCCTAGATAAAACAAATATAATTCATGCCAGATTTCGATGTAGAAAAAATATAAGCACATTTCCATTAACAACATTGCAAGGTGAAGAAAATATAACACGTATATTTATTTCTAGCACAAACACAAGCATGTTGTTGGAAAAATCATTGTAGGGATATATAAATCTAGAATATGTGAGATTTATTCCTACCATAAACACATGCACATAACAAGGAAAATGATATATAATGCATGATATATTTCCATCTAGTCCAAACATAGAACATGTTTCAAATAACAATATTGTATGGCAAAATAAGTCTCGCATGTGCCAAATTTACTTCTTGCACATACAATACTAGCAAAAGGAAATGTAACATGTTAGATTTCATTCTAGCATAAGCATAGGTTCATTACCAATAAAAACATTGCATGGTGAAGGAATTATATAATGCATGATAGATTTCCCTCTAGCTCAAACATAAAACATGTTTCAAATAACAATATTGTATAGCAAAAGAAGTCTCGCATGTGCCAAATTTACTTCTCGCACATACAATACTAGAAAAAGGAAATGTAACATGTTATATTTCATTCTAGCAAAAACATAGGTTCATTACCAATAACAACATTTCAAGGCGAAGGAATTATAATGAATGTTATATTTCCTTCTATTAAAAACACAAGCAAGTTGCTAGTAAGAAAATTGTAATATGAAATAAATCTAGCATGCCTTAGTTCTACTTTTAACAAATGCACAAACACGTTTCCAAAAACAACATTATTATCCAAAAGAAATATAGTGCATGTTATATTTCCTTCTTGCACAAACAAAAGCATATTTACAACAACAACTTTGCAAGGTGAAGGAAATCTAACATGTGTTAGATTTCATTATAGCAAAAACACAGTTGGTTTCCAACAACAACATTGCAAGATGAAATAAACATATTGTGTGCCATATTTCCTTCCAGTGAAAGCATAAGAACATTGCAAGGTGAATGGAAGCTAATTCATGCTAGATTTTCTTCAATTCCAAACACAAAAATGTTTCCAATAACATCATTGGAAGGTGAAAGAAATAAATGCATGCCAAATTTTCTTCAAGTGCAAACATAGGAACATACCAACATTTTATGGTGAAAGAAATCTAGCTTATGTTATATTTAGCATTATAAAAAATATAATAATTTCCGTAGCAAAGAAATGTAGAGAAAAGAAAACATAGGACAAGTGAGATTCCATTCTAGAATAAACACACACACACCTTGCAATGTGATAGAAATTTAATGCATGCTATATTTCCATATAGCATGAAAACAACATAAGAAATTTGTAGGGTGAATGAAATATAGCACATGGTAGATTCATATCTAGCGCAAAAACAAGCACATTGGAACAAGAAAGATATCTAATGCATTAAAATTTCCTTCTAGCCCAAACACAAACACGTTATCAAAAACAACATTGCAGGAAAAACGTAATCTAGCAAGTGCTAAATAATTTATAGTAAAAGCACAAGAATGTTACTCGCCAAACATAAGCATGTCATAAGAAGAAATAAATCTAGCACATGTTAGATTTACTTCTATCACAAACAAAATAATAATACCAATGACAACATTACTAGCCAAAAAACTTCTATTGCATGTTAGATTTCCTTCTAGTACAAACACAAGCACATTTCCAATAACAAAATTACAAGGAGAAGGAAATCTAGGAAACATAACTTGTGCTAGATTTTGTTCTAGAACAAACACAAAGCACATTATAAGGTGAAGGTGCACTAATTCATGCTATATTTCCTTATAACACAAACAAAATCATGCTTCTAACAGCAAAATTGCAGATCAAAATAGATATATTGCATTATATATTCCCTTCTATGGATATACACAAATACATTGTAAGGTGATACAAATCTAATGTATGTTATATTTTCTTCTAGCACAAAAAAATCATATAATAACATTGAATGGTGAAAGAAATATAACAATTTCTAGATTTACTTTTGGCATAAATACAAGCATATTTCCAATAATATTACTAACCAAAATAACTCTAGTACATGATATATTTCCTTTCAGAAAAATCGCAAACACATTGCAAGGTTATGGAAATATAATTCATGCTAGATTTTCTTCTAGAACCAAAATAAAGACATAACAACATTGCAAGGTAAAGGAAATCCACCATGCACTAGATTTACATCTAACACAAACATAAGGATATCTCTAGAAATAACATGGTTGGCCAAAAGGAATATATCACATGTTATGTTTCTTTATACCACAAACAAAAGCACATTTCTGATAATAACATTGCAAGGGGAAGGAAATCTAACATATGCTAGATTTCCATCTGTCACAAACACAAACATGTTTCCAACAACAACAATGCAAGGGAAGAAAATTTTGTTTCATGCTTTACTCTCTTCCAACACAAAGACATGCATATTGTGAGGAGAAAGATATCCAATGCATACTATATTTCCTTCCATCTCAAACACAAGAATGTTGCCATTAATAAGATTGTAGGAAAAGGGAATCTAGTGTGTGCTATATTTCCTTCTAGCGAAAATTTGTTTCATGCTTTACTCTCTTCCAACACAAAGACACACATATTGTGAGGAGAAAGATATCCAATGCATACTATATTTCCTTCCATCTCAAACACAAGAATGTTTCCATTAATAAGATTGTAGGAAAAGGGAATCTAGTGTGTGCTATATTTCCTTCTAGCATAAACACAAGCACATTGGCTGAACAAAAGTACATTTAAAGGAGATATAAATCTAACACATACTACATCTACTTCTAGCACAAACATAAGCATATTAATAACAACAATGTTATTGGCCAAAATTAACCTAGTGGATGCTATATCTCCTTCTATCACAAATCCAAGCACATTACCAATAATAACATTGCAATGTGAAGGAAAACTAATGTGTCTTATATTTCATTCTAGCACAAACAAAAGCATGTTCCTAGCAATGGCATCGCAATGCAATAAGGATCTAGTCCATACTAGATTTCCTACCAACACAAAACTAAGCAAATTACAAGGAGAAATATATATAATGCATGCTATGTTTCTATCTTGTCCAAACACAAACATGTTTCCAATAACAACATTGTAGGGAATAAAAAAATCTAGTGGTTCCTAGATTTCATTCTATCATAAATACTACGATGATATCAACAACAACACTATAGGGTTAAATAATTCTATTTCATGTTATATTTGCTTCTAGCACAAACACAAAGAGTATTTCCAATAACAACATTATCAGCGAAAATAAATCCAACATATGCCAGCTTTCCTTCTAGCATAGACATAGGCATATTACAAATAACAACATTGTAAGGTGAAGGAAATATAATGCATGCTAAATTTTTCTTCTAGCACAAACACAAGCATGTTGCTAACAACATCATTGTAGGGAGAAATAAATCTAACATGTCCTAGATTTCCTTCAAGCACAAACACAAGAAAATTGCAAGGAAAAAGATATCTAATGTAGGCAAGATTTCTTTCTAGCTCAAGCACGAACATATTTCCAATAATTGGATTGGAAAGTGAAAAAAATCTAATGCATGTTGGATTTCATGAAGCTAAAATTGACTAAACTAGTTAGTGAAAGTGTTTAGTCTTTAATTCTGAAGTGTTTGAAGACATTATATTTAAAATAACTTATTGATATTCCTCTAAAACTTAGATTCCCAATATTTCTATTATAATTAATATTTATATTTTTGTATTAAAACCAAGTTCATCGAGATTTGAATGATGAATAATAAATTGTGTAAGAAATTTCTTACCTATAAGGTTATTTAACAACATATTAATATTGTGTTTGTTACTATTATTGATCATTTTAATATTTACAGTAAATTTTGAGTATAAATTTTTATACAAGTGTAATGTTGGTACCACTTCAAGCGCTACATGAGAAAATGTTTTATAAATCTAGTCGTGTCATTCAATGATTAAACCATTTTTTTTATAAATTATAATGCAACATAGTAATATAGTTTAGTTCATATAAAATAATATAAGGAATATTAGGGAAAACTCACTTCAAAATTTATTGGAAGTGTCTATAATTTATCCATAGTGTTTATATGCTTTATATTGAATAAAATACTAATTAGCTACTCCAATATTGTTTTAATAGACCAAATCTACATGATGTTGCTTTTAAGTGAATTATTTTATTTGATAATGCATATTTGATATAGTGAAAATTTATGTGATTAAGAAAATATCTTAAAAATTAAATACCGAATGGCACTTTCATGTGATTCACACAAAGTATCATCACATGATTAAATTGAAGTTAAAAGAACATTTTTCTTATATGCACTAAATGATATAAAACTCCTCAAATAGATAATATGAAGAGAATATTTGATATACAACAAAAACTAGAAAGAGTTTTTGAATGTGTATTAATATATTTTCAAAAGGTAAAATTTCATTCATGAACAATCTATACCTAATCTCAATATATTCACACAATTAAAGAAACAACAACTTATACACCACTTTTATTTATCTTTATATTCTTGTAATGTTCTTTATTTAACATCCGTTCCAGAACTATGATATTAATTGGAATAAATCCAATTTATGTGTCATTAGGATTTGGTACCCAATATTGTTCTAATTTTTTTCCATTGTTTTTCTATAAAATAGGTTTCCATTAATCGACCTTCATGTGAAGAGTCTCACTTTAATTATTCTTCAATATACCTAAGGTATATTTTTCTGTCCAAATCAACTCTCCTTCATCCTCATGTATAGAAGTAACTAGCAACATTTTTCCTTTATCAAGATCAATGATAGGAATGAATGTTTGATTTTGCATGTTGCATTAGGATCCAACACATATTATCTTATATGTCACATTAATTGCATGGAGTGCATTATAGTTAAAATTAATAATTTTCCTTGTATTGGGGTATAAATCCTTATAATATAAATCACTTTCATCCACTACTGTATGATCATTATAGATTTGATATAATGTATCAATAACATTTTCACAATACTCTACTTTATTTTTCCATTCCTTTGTAATTATTGGTGAATCCTCATTGAAATAGTCTCTTTCCACATTTTTATTTACAATGTTGTTTATTATTTTAGTTCTTTTAAATAAACAACATTATATTTGGAACCTAAAACTCATGACTTCCATGAAGGAAATTTAGGTTGAGCTTCATCATTTATATTCCATAATTTAATTGCTTCTAACCACTCCATATATTTGATATATTCCTTGTACCTTAGTATTGGAGCACCATTGTGTACATGGAATTTTAAGTATTGGAAATTAAGATGTCTAACTAGTGTATTTTTTTTCCTCCTTGATGTAACCATTAACAAATTTTTTGAAGTTATACACCTTGTCAATAATTGTAGATGGGTACACTTTTTTATCTTCAATTGTGCAATGTATCCATCATTTCAGGTAAAGAATATAGCTCTTTACTTTTCGATTTGAAATACATTATTCCATAGGATCCATCTATGACTTCACAAGTGTGGCACATGGGCAAGAACCCACCATCAATAGTGATGAAGAGACCAAGTCCATGAGTAATAATAATTCTCATTATTACTTGCTACATTTTTCAACTATAGTAAAAATTGTTGATGAAGAGGTTAAAAATCAACATTATGATTTTTTAATCTTCCATGAGATATAAAATCATCCTTTTGCACCTTACATTTTTAGTATACAAGTTCCAAGTAATGCATTTTGAAAATGGGTTTCTTGAACTTCCACTTCGCTAAAATATATCACCGTACATATCAAACTATGGGTGCTCAAGGCCCCTCAAGCACTTTGCAAGGGATATAATGGTAAATTGTGATCCCATATGTAAAAATGACATGGAAAAATGACCAAAACCTTTTTTCCCATGCCCATGTGTTAGCATATGTATCAATTACAAATCCAAGTTTGCTCTTGCAATATATTTTTATTCAACATATAGCCTTGTGATTAAAGTATTTGATTTAACCATTTTAACATCTATAATGCTCAAATATTCTCATAATTCTCAAATACTCATTTAGAAAATGCTATGACATAATTCTATAGGAATAATCGTGTTTTAATAGAATCTCAATTTTAACCACTATGCATCCTTTCTTTCTCATTTTTTCATGCACCTTATGCTTAAACTTTGTAATGAATATGAAACTCTCACCCACCTTCATTGGATGTTGCAAAAGATATACCTTATCTCTAATAAATAAAAAAGTATAAGAAGCATTTTAACCCAATAAATAAATAAATAAACTTAGTATTTAAAAAAAATAAAATTATATAATATCAATAACACTTAACACATGCTTTAATATTTGTCTTACCTATGTTGTGCCTCAAATTGATGATGTTCCATGGATGCATGTCCCCATCATCAACCTCCTCCAAAATCAAATATAGTTTAATGACATCAATTATAAAAATACATAGCACACATTAACCCTTTTTCCAACACAAGCCAAGACTGATAATACTTCATACTCAACACACACGACATTGAACCCATGTTATTCTCAATATCAAAACCACAATTTCTCAATCTGAATCATATATTTCTCGTTCTTCTGTTACACCCTTCTCTACCTTCACCATCCCACTAAATTGTTTTTTTCTCTTTCTTCAGTGACGCCAATCACCCATTGTTTTCTATGTTTATTTCTTGTTTTTTTTTCTATATATACCACCAACATTATTGAGTTTCTCGTATCAAGCATTCAGTTTTATCCTTCTCATAAATGACTTATCTGAAAGGAGTGAGAGGAGGGGATTACTATCACATCAAGGAGGAACATTATTGAGTTTTCCATATCAAGCATTAAGTTTTATCCTTCTCATAAATTACTTATCTGAAAGGAGTGAGAGGAGGGGATTAATATAAAACCAAAGAGGAGGCGATGGCGAGGCAAAATCAACTGGTTGTCATGAAAATTCTAAGAGAAAAGCAGTACTCCAAGGGTATACCTGAACTTCTTTTCTTTCTCTCACTCATCAACATTAATGTTTTTGTGTTAATTGTAAATTTTTTCTTCGCCAGGTATGGTTATGGCCACAATCAGAGATAATTTTCCTAAATAAAAAATGTGATGTTGATTATAAACTTGCGGGCATGAATGTAAGTATGCATGCATACAAAAGCAGTGAAAGCAAGAGCCAAGGCAACTGCAATTTCCTGTGTAGCTTCCACCATCCCCATAGTGAGTATTATTATCATTATGGTTAATGCTACAATTCATAAACTCTAATTCAATTCAATCGATTTCAATGTTTTGATTAATTTTCATATTACGTCAATTCAATCGATTTCATATTCATGTAATTGGTCCTGATTATTAACTGCTAGGTTAGGTTAATGTTTAACATGGACTTAACAATCTGCAAGTTCTAGGAGCTAGGGTTATTCCTTGGGCAAGGGCTAACTTCAACCATACTGCATAGGCACTTATCATCTCTACAAGTAAGTTATTAATTTGTTAAATATTATTAGCATACTATCATCAAATATAATAAATATTTTTCTCAATATTTATCAATTTTCTCTTCAATATTTATTAATTTTTTTTCATATGTGATCCAATAGTTAGGTGGGGTGATTTGGTGGTCACAAGTTTAATGGTCCAATCCTAGACAAGACTATATATGCATGAGAGCTGCTCCAAGCATGAATTCTTTAGATAAATTGTACTGGATACTAAAGAATAATTGCAATGCTTAAATGCAAGATTTGATCAAGGATTCTATAACTACTAAAATTGTTTGCTGAAAGTGTTTTTCTTGGAAGAACATTGTTTTTATATTTATTTATAAACCATCCTTATCTATCTCGCTAATAATTACGATCTCTCTCACTATAATTGTTTAATGAACTACATGTTGATGTTGTGTCGTGTGTATTTTGATTGGGATCAGTGAGCAGTTTGGCTTATTAAACCTGCCAAAAGTAGCAGGTATATATCATATTTCTTTGACCTTGAATTAAGTTTTTTTTAATTTTTAAATATCAAAATTACATCAATTTATTTAACTAAAGTCTTGAAAAAAAACTGATAATTCAAATTATTTAATTATTTTTCCAGGGTTTTCATTGGCCATTTACATTTGGGTCTTATTGCAGACTCACTATTTTTCGATTAGCTTTGTTGATTTAATCCAAAATATGCATTTTCCTAGGCTTCCCCTAGGTTATCTATATCTCAAATTTTTGATTACACTTCTTTAATTTTACCCAAAGTTTTGACTGCCTGTCGTGGAGCCCATATGGTGGGAGCTCCAAAAATACACCTGCCACACCGCAAGATTACACCTGCCACCATATCCATCTATGGTAAACTTGCCATAGGTCTATGGGATAGAGTTTAGAAGGCTTTTGGATTGTCCTTAAACCCTAACAAAGTGGTTGTTGATCCTACCTTGTACAATTTTAGGGTTAAGTGTGTCTGAATGAGTTCTGATAGCACAATCTAGAAAAATATGATGGCAGCATTAATGTATACTCTTGAAAAGAAAATACCACATGTGGGAAGGAATGTGATTACAATAGTTACAAATCTTGATGCTCACTATTCAAATGGGAAGGCTTTTCATTCCACAAAATTATGCAACATAATAAACACGACAATGAGAGGATGGGGATCGATTTGGAGACCAATACCATTACGATTTCAATTTCCATATATGTGTGGTCTATCTATTGCAACTTGAAACCATATCCTCCTCTTCGTTTGAGGGAAACCTTATGCGCCTGCTACAGTTGGAGATCAAATCCGAAATACGAATTCAGAGCTCTGCATTCTTCTCCGAGTGATAATTGAATGAACATTGGGTGTCAAGAATTATCAATAAAATATTTTCTACAATTATGGATGCCATGATAGGAACTATATACTCCCTAACCACATAGGGACAAGTAGGAGGTTGGTATCAAGCAAATATTTTCCATAATTTATATGGATGGCATGGAAGGAACTAGATACACCCACAACGAATAGGGACAAATGGGCAGTTTATATCAAGAAAATAATCTCTATTATTATTGGAAGCAAATAATATCTATAATTATTGGAGGGCATGAATTATATATACCCAAACCATAGTGTCACAAGCACGTGATGTGTGTAGTTTAAGACTTACCCCAAATATACTTAGTTGTAACCGTTGTTGGCCCTAAACCAAAAGCACAACCACAAGGGTTTCCTAAGGTATTCAAGGTCTTCAACTAAGTTGATTATATGGATTTCCGAAGGGTCATTTTTATCAACGAGGAATCTATGCACGGAAGCATTCAAAGAACCTCCTAGTTGATGATAATAATTCTTCTTGGGATACATACTGGCCAACGAGAGAATGTTGTCATGCGAGATCTGCAACTTCCTTCATAGATGTTGTTAAAATATGATAATTACTCTTGCATGAAGAGTTTTTTATATTTATGGATTCTGTTAACTGAATGTTGATTCAAGTTTAGTTATGTGATAGATGAATTTAGTGAGTAGTTTGCATGTCAAGTTATATTAAGCGATTCTCTAGTAGAAAAGGTTAAATACCCTTCATTGTGTTCATTGTAATTAATCGTGTGTGATCAATAGAAGAGTTGAAACTCATGTGTTATTGTGTGTGTGAATTATTTGTGTTATTTTGTGCCTTTACTCTTCTGCCTTTCCAAAAAATTGGTATTAGAGCGCGGTTACAAAGAGCCAGGGAGGACAGATCAACGATAATTCGTGTGTTAGAGGAATTTTTTTTTCCTCTCTTGTTTGAAGCTATAACACACCTTTTAGGTTATATACAAGGAATTATAACACACTAAGATATTATTAGAAGCCACATTAAAGGTGGAAAACTTACCGCGTTTTTGTAGCACACAAGTATGTTTGTATTTTCATGCGTTAGGGCAGTAACACATGATAATATATTCGTGAGGAGTGTTAGCATGCTGCCTTACTAACATAGAAACACGTTAGTGAAAGAAAATAAGTCAACATCAAGCACATTGAAAATTTCAAAGGGAATTTGAAATTTCAAAGGCCATTCGATTTGTGATCATATTTAAATATATACAAATTCCTCAAGGATTTAAAGATTTTGATTTGAGTCATATTTTAAAAGTTCTTTTTGAAAAGTGAGAGATTATAATAAGTTTTTTTCTTTAAAATGGATTATTATATAAGTTTATTTTTATATAAATCTTTTATATATATATATATATATATATATATATATATATATATATATATATATATATATATTATAAAAATAAAACTTAGGGTTTTATTGAAAGAGGAGATTTGTAAAGCTTATTAGGGTTTTACAAGAGAAGAATTTTTTTGAAGAAAGATGAAAACAATGAGTATCCTGCCACAACTTCCTCCTTTTATAGGGAAATATTATGATGTGTGGGCCATTAAGATGGATACCATGTTGAAGGAGCATGATGTTTGGGATCATGTCAAGTTTGGGTTTTCAAAACCTCAAAGTGAAGCAGAAGAATGAGCTCTCACTAATGTAGAGAGGGAACAATGGAAGAAAAACAAAATGAATAATGTACAAGAATTAGTGCTTATCCAACAAGGAGTGGAAAAAGCAGTGTTCCAGAAGATTATGATAACTTATTAAGCAAAGGAATTACGACAGCAACAAGCTATACAAGTATGGCCAAAGTCAATATTGTTAAATTGCATAATACTAGGAGAGATTTTGAAATTTTGCAAATGAAGGAGATAGAGGACATCGATTATTTCATGAATCAGGTCATGAATGTCGTAAATCAGTTAAAAATTTATGGTGAAGATATTAAATCTCATTCCGTGATTGATAAGGTCCTCAAATATTTTTCTACCAAGTTTGATGTTGTGGTAGCAGCCATAGAAGAAGCCAAGGGTTTGGAAAAACTAACAGTTGATGAGTTTATGGGATCACTTCTATCACGTGAATCAAGGATAGATAGAAATAAGGATTCCACTCTAGAAACTTCTTTCAAAATTCATGTTTCTATTTCAAGAGATAGAGGTCAAGGCAGAAGTAGATCAAGAGGGAGAGGACGAGGATAGACTCTAACTTAAAACAATATCACATTTAAATGCACCTCATTAGATATATCGTTCAAGCTTTCCCTTTGACCTCTATCTAGACTCATTATATAGGTTTGGCATTTACAATACCATGGTCCAAAACCATGGGCGGAGTCCAAATTTCACAAAATTGGCTCGTCCCATTACAAAATAAGGGGCTTTGACCCACCCCAAAGCCCCTAAGACTCAAAATAGACTCTGATTTGTGCGCTCCTATCCTCGATTTGCAGAGTCTTTCTTTGCTTCTTACTTCATAGGGATCCCATCTACAACAACCCCCCAACACAAAACTATAAGTCATCCCTAGTCACAATGGTGGTGCAACATCGATCTTCGCTCTAATGCTACTCAAGCCATCCTTTAATGGTGGAACCACTTCAAGACATTGTTTCTCAAATTCATTTATTTATCTGAGAAGCATCTTTATGACCTTCTTGGATTCCTTCTACTCAATTCCATTATGTGCCTTGTGCAAAGTTTTCACCTTCCATTCTACAGTTTGGGAGAGTTTACTGGCCTCAGCTTCCCATGGCTTTATCCTGGCTACAATTAGTGGCTCCTTCCCGCACAGTGCATCGACTTTCTCTTGTAAGTATTTACCCTCTTTGAGATAGGTAAGCCGTTGCATTAGTGCTAAGGTCTTTGCAATGACCTTAATATGATCCAATTGTTCACGTTTCTCGCACACTTTGGCTTCGATAATCTGTACCTGAGGGTCCTCTTGTAGTGAGGAACATACATCTATAACTTCTCCAAATACTATCACACACTCTTGTATGCGGGACTCAATATGTTCGGTGGTCACTTTCAGCTCTTCTACGCGCTGCTCTCAGATTTCTGGCAGAGTGGCAGGCTGCATTTGCATCTATAGCTCGATTATTGTCATCTGCATTTCCATGCATACTTCATCAAATTTGGCCTTAGAATCCTTAACTTTTGTGGCAAGCTTGGAGAATTTTTCTTCTGTCGCAACTGCAACCTGAATCTGGAGCTCTGGTAGCTTGCTGCAAGCCTTAGAGATGGATTCTTCCAACTTCTTCCTTTGTGTTGTATCTGCCTCGCGCTCTTGGAAAACCATTTTCTTTTCCTCATCCATGCTCTTCCTTTCATTCTTAACATCTTGAATTATCATGAGGGGGTGTTATTCTCTGATCTTCAATTCCTCGCCAATGCCCTAGTGGAACTCATGCAATGTCTTCAGTGGCAACTCAAAAAGATTAATCTTTGTATTCTACTAGTGGAACACTTGCTTTAGCTACTTCGCTATGTCAAAACTCAATGTACCTACAGGGATAGGCATCGTGCGACTATCAGAGGTCAGTTCCAATTCATGCGCTATTGTGCTTGGACTAGTTTGTGCCCTACTTGGTTGAATCACGCTCACTTGCAGCCCGCTCATGCTTTCCTGAACAACGCTCGTCTGCACCTGCAAGTATTTCAAGCCCTTGTGAACATCTGCCATCACCTTCATATATTTTTCTTCAATGCTGTCCCATAAGTGCTCAGTGGCATGCTTCACGGTGTCTCCAATTTCATCAAGGTCCCCTTCAATAAGGACCATGGATTGGGGCCAGTGGAATTATCAGACTTCACCTTCTTCCTCATGTCGCCCTTCTGCAATTATTGCCTCTTGGTGGTAAAATATGGGTCCACACTGATATCATCTTCGATAGTGTTATCCCCTCCTGTATCCAAAATCTTTGCATCAGTTTGTTGCTCAGTCATGAATGTGACTTTCTGGTTCTTCTTTTATTTAGATGTGGTGGGCTTCGCACCACTCGTCTTGGCCTGCTCCGCACATATATTTAACCAACCACTCGACCACTTGCTGATAATGGCTTGCACATCTTATTCTTCGACAAGGTATGATAGCTCGTACCAGACCCCAATGAGGTCCTTCTTCACATGAATGTGAACGTGGTGGAAGTCTGATTTGAACTCTGTGATATGTCGATGCTGATTCATAATTCTAGGTGATAACTGGGGCTTTTGGTTAATCACTGTCCACAGAATCATCTCAAAGCCAACCCAAAAAATCTTATTGGCCATAACCTTGGTTGGCTCTGTCGAATGCCACAGCGAGGCATATCTATCCACCTCACACAAATCTAGGTCCAAAATGGGGAACTTCTACTCTTCGTGCTCCCTCCAAGCCATCAATGCAATGAGGAGCAAGAGCCATGCATAGTGGAACTTCTTTCCCTCTTCCTGAGCTACCCTGCAATCAACGAGAAATTAACTACATATAAGATACTCTACCCAGTTATAAACAACACCTTTGGTGCACTCCGCAGTCAAGAATATGACCAACGCAAAAGCCTCCTCTCCATGGCTCTTTCTCATAATATTCCCAGCTAAAATGTGTGTGGAAAAGCACACAACTCTATCAAAAATGGATTTAATTTCATAACCCCTAGTTCCCTTCGTTAGATTATAATATTTATTCATTTGATTGGTGTGTTTTTTTTCCTGATATTTTCCCACAAAAGCTTCTACGGGGTCTGATCTGTGACACAAAAGGGTTGTAATCCTCCTTATTGTCATTGCATCGATAAGGATCTTCTTCCCTAGCCACAAGCAGTCATTGTGCACCAATGCTAGCCATTGGCGCACACAAATAATGTTAATCACACTTCACCCAATGTGTGGCATGTACAACATGTTGAGTATCCCAGCCTCATGGACACCAAACACCCATTTCATCAGCTCCAATCTGGTCACTCCTCCTACATAGCTTCGTTGGTGCAGATACTGGTTGGGCTCGAACTGATGGTATTTACTGCGATCATTGAATTCCTAGTCCTCCATCCACAACTGGGGAGCCTTGGCCAATAACTCTCCCTAAACTGGCACTTCATCTAGTATCAAAGGCTTAAAGACCTTGTATTTCACCGCATCTGGATCCTTCATTGAGTTCTTACCTTCCGGCTTCCAAGGTATAATATATGGAGGAAACCTACAGATAGGCTCGACCTCCTCGACATCACTTTCCTCTAGTGCTACTTCTTCTTCATCAGATTCAATCTCTATATCCCCCTTCTGCCGGTCTTGGGCCCCCTTACTTTTCTATTCCTTAGGTTTTTTATTCCTAGGCGATGATCTTGTTATTGGCTTCTGTGGCTTCTTGGATGAATTTGTGCCTGTTGTGGGCTACTTTTTGGGAGACCTCAGCCCTGTGGCAGTTGCAGGTGGCATAGACGTAATGGTGCGATATACTCCCAATAGGAATGTGTGGGTGAGCCCTGCCTTGATCAAGGTTTCTCTAAATACTTCGAAATTGTACTCTGACATGCAATAGCTTACTTAGTACTCTTGCAAACAACAATTATCACTTCCAAGTCTTAGCACGCAAAGTGTTTGAATGGGGAGCAGGATCCTTTCTTTATGGAGAGTTTCAAATTGAAATTGCATTATCGCCTATAGGTACTCCTCATAAATACTGATTTGGTAGCAAATCCACCCATATATTCCCATTAATTGCATCCTTCCTACTCCTTTTAATGGCCAAGTCATTTTCCAATCAAATTTTTCTGTTCCAACAGTCATATTTTGGATGAACTCCGTGAGACTCACCCCCTTAGCGAAGTCCTGCCTTCCTTAGTACAATAGCCTTTAAATGCACCTACCTTCAGTTTTTTATGCACTACTGTGACTTCGATGAAGCCACCCTCCAACAGAATCATTATCCATATTTTCACCTTGACACCCGTAGATCTCCTCCCCCAACAAAAACTTGTTGGCTAGGTATGTCCAAGCAGTTTGTTCAAAACAATCTTGGGTTTGTTCCAACTACGCAACCCAATTAGGTTGTACCATATTCCTCATATCCTTAGTAATGAGAAATAGTCCTGCCTTAACATCTTTAAGAGCCTCATTAATGCACTCCCAATCATCAACGAAGATATATGTTAATAATAAACCTTCTATCATCTCATCCCATTTTGTAGTTCCATGGTGCAACTATGTTTCTAGATACCACTGTTGAGGTATTGTTTCCAAGGAATGAACTTAGAACATGTGTACCCATTCTAGCTGAGGTTCAGTTCCCCAAGCTGTAGTCTAGCGAGATAAATGCTCGCAAGGATATCTATAACCATTTTACTTCTCCACGATCTTCACATCCACATGACCAAACCCCATCCTTATCAAATTGCAAAACTCCCATCCTCCTAAACTTTCTCTATGCGCGCCCCACCATTGGGTTGGATTAGACCTCAATGCGAATTACAAAGCTTCGTATCTTTGGTCATCAGGCACATTTTTCTCAAATTCTTCTAGAAATAAGACAAAATTCCCCGTTCCATCATAAGAAGTTATGACGTGCACTTCTGATTTGACACAACGCGGAGATTTGGTGACTCTGTTAGAACGCTTAGTAGTGACTTCATGCAAGCGATTCTTCCAATGCTCCAGCTCCTCATTAGAATATGAGATGCACGAACTATCGTTCTCCCAACATATGCTACCATCCATGGTGGGATTAATCTAGTCTTCATCTTGCACAGTAAGCTTCTATATTTGATCAATCTTAGCATCCCCAGACTCATGTTGTACAGGCTCTGTAGGGCACACACCTTCGGAAGGGTATAATGGCACAACAACTCGAGTACAATTTTTTTTTAAGATCATATGCCTCTTCTTTAGGTTGATTATAGCATCCATGTTGTAAGCCCAATTGAATCCCAACAACTTAGGATAAGGATTTCTATCATCAATGATCTCAATATCTTCGACGTCAACCAACATGCCAGCTCCATCAATATCTATGCTAATCCTCTGCAATCGCCCCATAGGAATGATCTTCTGTTGATTTTCCATCCTCAGCTGAAATGGAAACCATTGCATCTTAGGCCTTCCCATTTATTCCCATGTATTCATTGGTAGAACATTGGCATCTGATCCTAGATACATAATGACTTGATCCATCTCATAATATCCAATTTGCGTAATCAATTGCATCTCCTGACCGATTATCTTCTTGTTCTAGTACACTTTATTTACTGGACGCCATTCCAGTTGCAGTTTTTCCTTGCCCGCACAATTATGTATTAGTTCTTGTAATCCTTCTATAGCCTTATGGTCCCTCAACAATTTCACACACGTCTGCAAAAAGGACGCCAAGATATAATAATCATCTTCCTTTACTTTGACATTCTCCTCAGCCTTATTCTTCAATGGAAACAATTGTCTGTGCGGTAGGTGGTGAAGATTTAGGAGTTATAAATGTCTTCCTTGTCTCCATGAATGTATATTTCTTGCATTGTACATTAAATCCAACATTATTATCTTCTTCTTTCCTTACACAGGTTTCCATCATAGTATTTTTTCCTTCTGCATGGTCTCCTTCGGTACTCACACCATTGCACGTTACTATGTTAATGCTTGGATATGCCTGGCACGGTTCATCCCTTGGCTTAGGAAACCTCCTCGCGTATTCAACAAACCCAAAGCTTCACTCCCTTATACATGCATTCGATATGCACCAGGATTTCTCTGCATCATCAGATCATAACTCTTACAATGTTTCTCATCATGACCCACCAAACTGCAGAAATTGCAGAAAAATTTCTTTGGCGATCTCACAAAATTTTGTAGTAGGTGAAAATATTCTATAGAATGTTGGCCTGCAACTTCAAATATGCTACACCATACATGGGTCCCTAATCCTGGCCTAACACTTGATCTAGGTTTTAATGGACTTGGCATCCCAACGCCCAAATAGTCTCTATAAATAGGGTGCTGCTCTTTATAGTGACCCTCTGTTTTGCACTTGATACACCAGAAATTTTGACCTTATATCACATTGAACCTCCTTTCCCTTATTTAGATCCTGCAAATCCATATGAAAGCTCGCAACTGAGTTGAATCTGTTGCACTCCTATGCTTGTATCAACTACTAGCGATTCTTCAAGCTTCATCATGATCTCCAATGCTTCAGCCTGAGTTACAATCTTTTATTGTGACAATGGTAGTCTGAGATGAGATAAAAACACAACAATGAACCATTCTCTATGTTTTTCATCCAGGATCTTGAAACTTATCTAGCTCAGTAGTGTCTTAAACCTATGATCTACCTCACATACAATCTCAGTAGCCAGCTGCTTAATTTATTTGATCTTTTTGATACACTGGTACTACCACTTTGGCTTTTTGAAATCAACATTCAGTGTGGTCCTCGTATCAACCAATGTATCATTTTCATTCGTGATAATATATTTCATGTACTAGGAAAATTATCTATCTTGCAGCACTATAACCAACTGTGCTTTCTTCATATTTTCATCCATTACGTTTTAGGAACTCCATATTTCTTCTGCAACAAACCAGAACTTTTCAGGATCTTCTGATCCCTTGAACACAAGCATCTTTGGTGGTTGGGCCATGGTGAATGGGGGAGGTGGAGGTTGACGTGGAGGAATAGAATGGAATGGAGTGATGATGGGGGTGGATGGTTGTTCAATTTCTTCAACACTTTTCTGAATTTCAGATCGGTGACAAACTCCTCAGGGTAGCAATGTTTCTTTCTCCCTTTTCATACCTAAACAACGAATGATATTTGGTTTCAAAATAAGTACCCCAACCTGTTCTGAATCTTTTATCACTTCATATAGCACCAGGTTCTATTTCGTCAAACATCAATATGAGTGCATCTGTAATATACCCTTTTCACACAATGGCATTTTAATCCAGACCTTTAGTGAATCTAGGTACTTACCTCTAGGGTGTCTAAAGAACTTGCGCTCTGCTTCACTATAAGATACATAAATATCGATCATGAACTTAGTGATAAACCCTCCAAGGATACTGTCTATCCAATAATCAACATCCTCGTGATCTTGTTATCAGTATTTTTCAATTTCTCAATCAGATATGGGGTCCACGCAATGGGCTTATTATTGAAATAACTCGTTTACGCTGCTAGTCTTGGTATCCACTCATACAACTTGATAAAAAACGATGCAAAAAATATCTTGTACTGATATATATAGATATACTTCTATAACCAATGTTTAGTAGAGATGCACAAACATCTGTTTTCTTACACGACAAACTCACATTCTTTTATATCTACCCAATCTTCAATCTCTTTCTTAGACAGATTCCTCATCTAGCTATCCCTCAGTCAGATCCCAGTTCCAGTAATGAAACCATATGTTAGGTTGATGGGGCCTACACCCAGGTTCAATTTGACTACACAGTGCAACAAATCCCACCATTACCGACCCTTTCTACAATGACCTGCTTGCACAGATCAAAGTATCGCCCGAGCCAATATAGGGGGATGCTAGAACCAGGGTTTTGCACTCATAGGGATAGAGGATCATGGCTTTATGTCTTTTCCTTCTTAACAGAAATTCGTAGGTCAGATCTCTCAATAATACAAGCGTTGTTCAACTCATACATTGAAATTACTAACATAATGTGTGATCTTAATTATTCATGCATTAAACAAAATAAACAACCTTAAACAAGACTACGCTAGATTAAAAACCCTTATTCCTCATATATATTCATAAAAAACAAGTAAAGAAAAACATATCAATGTAAACTCAGATATTTCTCAACAATTCTTTCATTTATATCATATCCTTCTCATACATTCAAGTCCACCTTGTGCACTCAGCTACAGGGGTCTACGCACATAGCTGCAGACTTCCTAAGGTCTCCGCGCACACAACTGTAGGAGCCTTTCCTCTAAACCAACAAACAGACTCTAACTCAAAATAGTCTCACATCCATATGGATCTCATTAGATATATCACTCAATATTTCCCTTTGACCTCTATCTAGACTCCTTATATGGGTTTGGCATTTACAATACCATGGTGCAAAACCATGGGGGGAGTCCATGGTTCAAAAAATTGTCCCATCCCATTACATAATAAGGGGCTTTGACCCACCCCAAATCCCCTAAGACTCAAAATAGACTTCACACTACGTGCTCCTCTCCTCGATCTGCTGAATATTTCTCTAGTGCTTATTTTGCGGGGATCCCATCTCCAACATCTTGGATATGTAAGAATGAAAATTTGCAGGTGATGAGAAAATGCATACTTAGATTTGAAATTACTACAAAATTTCTTGATGAAGTTGAATTTGATGTAGTTCCACTTGATATTTCTGGTATTGTTTTGGGAAGCCCATATATTTATGATAAGAAAGCTATTTTTAATTTCCATGAAAAAAAATATCACTTGTTCAAAGATGATATTGAGTACATTGTTAGAGCACATCAATAAAAACTAAACCGCTCACTTGTCAATGTCAGACAAATGAAGATATTTATTAACTCTAAAAAGAATTTCGTGCTTTTAATGGTCAAACAAAAGAATGATGTTGATAATGAATACTTTCAATGTTTTAATTCAAAGTTGAAATATGATTTGGTTGAGGTTGTTAAACAATATGATGAGATGTTTCAGGAGCCTAAGGGATTGCCTCCTAAAAGATGAATCCAACATGAAATCCAATTGCAGCAAGATTTTCCTCTTCCTAACATTGACATGTACAGGATGTCAGTGATGGAGAATGCCAAAAAAAAAACCCAAGAGTTGCTTGAAAAGGGAATCATCCGACCACGTACTTCGCCATGCATTTCACCTATTTTTTTGGTTCCAAAGAAATATGCAAAATGGCACATGTGTTTGGACTTTCGTGCATTGAACATGATTACAGTAAAGAACTCTTACCCACTTCCTAGAATTGATGATTTAATTAATCAACTGAAAGATGTGTATTTTACTAAGTTGGACTTGACAAGTGGATATCATCAGATCAGAATCATTGAAGGAGACATATGGAAGACAACATTCAAAACAAAGCAAGGTTTGTTTGAATGGTTGATTATGCCCTTTGGGATTTGTAATGCTCCTGCTACTTTTATGCTTGTGATGAATGATGTATTGAGGCATTTTATAGATGACTTTGTGATAGTCTATTTAGATGACATATTGATTTTCAGCAAGTCCCATGAAGAACATGTCATGCATGTCAAAAAAGTATTAGATGTATTGAATAAAGAACAATTGTTTTTAAGGATGTCAAAATGTGAATTTGTAAAAACTTCTTTAGTCTACTTGGGTCATATTGTTGGAGGATGTGAGTTGAAAAAGACCCGTCCAAGGTTGATGTCATTTTGAATTGGCCAAGGCCCAAAACAATGACAAATGTTAGAAGTTTTTTGGGAGCAGCCCAATATTGGAGGAAGTTTATATATTTTTTTGTTCTATCGCAAATCCATTGCATGCATTGACAAGTGTGAAGCAGGTTTTTCAGTGGGGAGGTAAACAAAAAAAAAACATTTGATGCATTGAAGGAAAAGATAAGTTCAACTCATGTATTTTCACTTCCAGACTTGAAACAATCATTTGAGATATAGACATATGCAATCGACTATTCCATGGGTGCAATCCAAATGAAACATGGTAAGCCCATATGTTTTCATTCATAAAATTTTAATGGTGAAGTGATTAACTAACCTACATATGACAAGGAATTGTATGCATTGGTGCAAAGTGTGAAAAAGTGGAAACACTACTTGATGGGTAAGGAAACAATCATTCGCACAGATCATCAACCATTGCAATACTTGCAATCACAATCAAAGCTGCAGCAAGCAAGGCACTTTTGATGGATTACATTTCTTCAACAATTCCACTTGGTGATAAGGTATAAGAAAGGTATCTATAACAAGGTTGCTGATATGATTTCTAGACCAATTCTTAGTGCATCCATTATTCTTAAGCATAATTCTGTCATCCATGAGAGCTATGTTGAACAATATTCTTTAGATAATGATTTCAAAGATGGATATGTGACTTTGTGTCAAGGTAACCAAGTAGAGGAATTGGATTACCATGTGCATGATAACTTGTTGTACTATCTTAGCAAGCTTTGTATTTCACGGGAGGAGAGAGTCAACGTCACAAGGGAAGCACCTACTTCTCTTATTGCTATTCATTTTGGTGTAGGTAAGACGGTGGAACAATTACAAAGGTATTGTTATTGGCCTCGTATGCTTGAAATTGTGTCACGATTTTTAAGAGGATGTTCATTATGTGTTGTCAGCAAGCATATCAATAGAAATTTGATTGTATACACCACTTCTAGTACCTTCTCATCCATGGGAGAGTGTTTTTATGGAATTTTTAGGAGGTCTACCTATTTCTAGGAGAGGTCATGATTATCTTTATGTAGTTTTGGATAGGTTCAGCAAAATGTGTATTTTGATGCCTTGTAAAAAGTAGGTTACAGTTAAAAAAATTGGTCAGTTATTATTTCAGAATGTATGGGTGAATTTTGGGTTGCCCACATCCATTGTTAGTGATCAAGAATCTCCCTTTGTCGGAAATTTTGGTCAAACTTGTGGGCACTCATGGACACCAAATTGAAAAATAGTACAACATTTCATCCACAAACAAATGGCCAAACAAAGGTGGTGAACATAATAGTGATACATCTTCTTTGTGGGTATTGTAGAAAGCATCCTAAGTTGTGGGATGAACATTTGCACTATATTCAGCATGCCTACAACTGGGCCAAGCACTCTTCGACTCAAACATCGTCTTTCGAGGCATGTTTGGGATACTTGCCTAAATCTCCTTTAGATCTTATCTTTGGGAAAGATGTTGCAATTCATGGTCATAGTGACATAGACAAAGCTAAAATACTCATTGAACAAGTTCAATTGGTACATCAAACAGTTCAAGAAAAGTCAAAGAAAAGGCAAGTCAGGTACAAGATAAGACATGATAAGCATCATGTAGAACACAATTTCCAAGTCAGTGATGAAGTTTGGCTTCACATTAGCAAAGAGAGACTCCAAGAAGAAGGTAAAAAGCTGAAACCAATTCGATATGGTCCATTCAATATTTTGGAAAAGTTTGGTAATAATGCCTGCATGTTTGATTTGCCTTCATATATGAAAATTTATGCAGCTGTTAATGTTGATAATTTAAGATTGCATGACACTCCTTTGATTGAAGATCAAAAAGAGAATGTTTAGATTCCTTCAATTGAAGATTTATCTCATGGATATCTTGAATAATTGCAGCAAGACATTATCCTTGACATAAAAACAAGGACTTAAAAACAAGGAAACATGGAATACCTTCGTGTGGGGCTCAAGGGTCCAAATCCAAGCAAAGCCAAATGGATTGAGATTGGAAGGGTGAGGGAACTGTACCCTCATATGTTTTTTAATTGAAAGTGACATTTTAGGGTCCAAAAGTTTCCAGTGGGGAGGAATGATCTGGTGAATCAATTTTATGCTAAAATTAAAAGTTCTCATAATGGAATGAAACAAGTGTGCTTGCATAGATATCGTCGTTCTGAATCCGACGCAACTAGTTTTGCTAAAACCGACATCGTATGCTCTTGTAATCACGTTTTGTTCGTTTTCGAAAACAACTAAATTTTTTTGTTTTGGGATGTACAGGGTTGCCCAGTGAGAATTTTGTACTGCTAACTGGACCCTGGCATGGTGGGGTGATTGTGCTCCTTTGATAATGGTTGGCCGACATTTGGCATCACCAAATTTCTTGAAGAATGGTGTATTTTGATTGGCTTGAGTTGGACCTACCAAGGAGCACCACGTGAGCCAACCTAAGGCTGCCACATGGCCTCCTGGTGGCCAATTAAAATTTTGTTAAGGGTTGAGCGCACCCCACAAGAGTCGTACACGAGACCGTTCAACAATAAGAAGAGTTCCTTACCATTCTACTATTGCATGAGTCTTAACCCATATGGGTCAAAGACTTTATTTAAACGTTAATAGTGAACTGTTTGGGGTGCAGGTCGGGCCTAGCCACAACCCTAGTCATCGCGCCCATGAGAAATAAGGGGCAGGACCAAGGGCCAAGACTTAGCCCTGGCTCCATATATGGTCAAAATATTCGGTTTATAGGCGATATTGGAAAAATTAACGAGCCCAAAAAATGCACTGGCGGTTAGCCAAAATGTCACTCTGTTAGCGATTTTTGGGGTGGATTTGTAGGAAGGTTTGTAGACAGGTCGAAATTTTAGGACGGATAGCTGAGAAACTTTGGGAGATCATAATTTTTTCAGTTTTTGGCCTTTTTGGGAGCAACAAGAGGCTAGACATGGGTTTTGATAGTTCTGAAACCATTGAAGTTATCATTGAAGCCATTTGAGCACTGTAACTTGTTATAAACACCATTTTTTGAGCAAAATGAAATAGGCCCAACCATTGGAAGATGGACCAAAAGATGTAGTCAAGGAGGGTGAACTCCTTCATCATTTTTTGTGTTGTGTTTACTGTTATGGTGATGTTGTATTTTTCTTTCTACAAAAATTGAACTATTTATTCATGTTTATGTGTTTAATAATTTCACATAAGAGGCTTAAAAACCTAATGTAATCACTTGCAAAATTTACATAATCCTCAAGCATTTACATAAATAGATCAGTCGACCCCCCCTTGCACCCCCCTCCCCCCAAATGGAAAAAAAATTACTTGTTGAGTAAAAGTGACCCACATTATATAAAAATAAACATCGTGTAGTGTAGTGGTAAGGCAGGAGGTTTGTGGTGGTGAGATTGAACCCTGCCGAAGTCGGCCAGCCCATAACAAAAAATTTACAGAAACTTCAAGGGCCGCATGGTGCCCTCTCATCGAGCCACATGGAACCTTCCAATTGGCTCCACACCAAATATATCATCCAATAAAAACACATCAATTACCCCTATATGATCATGCCATGTGTCACATACAGATTGGCTCCTCTGAAAATCGTACTGCATAGTTAACATGCTAACATTAGTGCCACGTCAGCGTATGGTCTTCCCAGTCAACCTTGCAAGTTGAATTTTTAGAGGTTTGTCAAAAAATTCAAAACACGATAAATTTCTCATACAGTTTCTGATTGAGGTGATTCAAGCATTGTTGGAATTAGAATGACAACATCTATGATTTGGCTCCAGTTTCAGGAGATTTTTAGCACTTTAATCTTTGAGCATATTTTTGATCCCCTGGATCAAAGAGGGACAATATGTAGACAATGGAGGATTTAAAGAATTATCACATAAAGGGGAGACATGATGAGAAGAAAAAGTATTACTTGGGGAGTCAACCCCCGTTTCGTCATTTGTCAATGCGTCCATCAATTTCATTTGAAAAGGCCCCTTAGGTGAAAATCCAGATTGTTCCTTAAACCTCCACAAGCATTTAGCCATCACATGTCCCATATGATGACATATCAAACAATGAAAAGAAATCCTCCATAAATCAATATTTTTTTGATGCCTAATAGATCCCCATAGTAATTCAATGTCTACCGGGAGGCCACTGGAAAAATGGACTTCCAAAAGTACCCAAGCAATGCATTTTTCCATGACACATAGACTTTTCGTGTCTAAGCTGACAAACTTACCAATATAATTTCCAATCTCCATTATATCTTGTTTGGTCCATAGTTCAAGCGATAGCTAATCTAGGAGGATCTCAGAGAAAAAGTAGCTTTAAAATTGCTCAAAAATCAAAGTGGCCAGATGATAATAAGACCGGGACCCTTTCAAAGTGTTCTCCATTCTGAATCCAACGATGCAAATGACGCTTCAATCCGAGGCCATAAGAAGAAGTTAGAGCAAGTCAAAGTTGCAGTTAAAGTTGGGCAATGGCTAGGTTAAAGTATCCCACAATTTCATCATCAATCGGCAAGGAACCCAGCTCCTAAGAAGCGGGTGAATTTGTTGGATACTTAGTTTGTCCAATAACCTCTAGTTTCGAGAATTTCAAAAAATAGGATATTTTTTAATAAAATAATATATATATATATATATATCAAAATAGGTGGTGGGCCACCAACCCTGCCACCCCATAACCATATTCATGTTATTAATTTTTTGGGGGGCGGGATGTCAACCTCGCTACCCCTGGAATCGCCACCCAAAATCTATTAACATATTATTCGACGGTCATGACCCTGCAGAACCCTCACCACGAGTCACCATAAATGGGCAGTGAGCGGGCCACTTTAGGTGGACCCAGCCCATGCCCTGCCTATATGAATGTATAACCGCTCGAAGGTAGTATGAAGATGGGACCAGTGGGGGTTGAACCCGCCCGACCCATGTGGTTGGCCCCTGAGCGGGTGGTCCCCAAAACACAATAACAAAAAAAAGAACAAACGCGGAAATATAAATATGGGTCGGGTCGGGTTTCGAACCCGCACCCTCCGCCAACCTCCGTGACCTCCACCGGTGGGTGCTGCTAATGCGCCACCGACTCATTTCTTGTTAATTTTGCCGCAAAAATATATAAGATCTTCATTTCCGCAGTGCGCCCAAGTAGGGCTAAGTAAACAGGAGTGGAACCACGAGCGGGCCAAGGGGCAGAACCATGCCCACGAAATATTGAGGGGCATCAAAGAGATTCCCTAGGGTGTAGAACTTGCCAGTGTCAATTTTGGACAAATTTTATATCGATTTTACACCTCGCGACGACAAGAACTCAACGGTGATGTCCATTTCTGCATGAGAGCTCTCCATTTTTCGGCCATTTTCCAGATTAGAGGTATAAGTGTGCTTTATGTAATTTTACTTGTACTTCTTCTTCTTCTTGACACTTAAAAGATGAAGGCCTCCCACTATTGAGTAGGGACCAAAGACATAGTCCAAATTGGATGAACTCTGTAATCAATTTTTTGTGTCTTAATCTCATGCATGTTATGGTCTCTTTGCTTTTCATTGAATGTGCTTATGTTTCATGGTTTTAAGTGCTCTGTTATATGCAATTCTTTAATGCATCTAAAAGCAAAAGATCTTGCATCAACAGCCCGAATAATTTCTCCAAAATCAAATGATTTCAAGATACCTCCATCAAGGGATTAAACCCAATGTACCAATGGTGAAATTTTGCAGGAAAATTCTTCCATGGATCCAAGGAAAGTTGAGAATAAGATCAACGTTTTCCAGATGTAAGAAATGAACTTGATACCAATTGTTCATAAAAACACTAATATTCGGATTGTATTAGTGAATAGGAACCCAATGCTTTTTAACCCATTCATGCATTTTGATACCGTCCATACCTTCTGAGCCTCCCAGTAACGATAAGGGCTCTCTTGAGTCGGCCACATGATCCCAGGAAAATGTCTTAATGGCAGTAAATGTTTGGTCTCCTGCATAGATTTTACTATACATGTTCCCTGAAATTCACGCTTTGTACTGTTCTGTCCTTGAAACTTTTGTCAAGTATTTGTATCTGCAGCACTGTAATTAAATGAGTTCTGGTGCCAGCCATCTTTTCCTCGGGATATGACTCGTACCCAACGTAACCAAACACGAATGAATACTTGCATCTGACAACACAACTACCATGGTAGCTCGACCGGTTGGGATCTGCGGATGCGGATCTTGGATCTAGATCCCAACAGAAACATTTGTTTTCTAATGTGATGACTACGATACTGTTGAGATTGCAACAAGATGATGAGCTTAGTGGAAAGGAGTCACCTTCACTAAGTGGGCCCGCAGGTATTTTTGGCGCAAAGTCTATTTTTAGACTATGTCTATTTTTAGACATGTGGATCTATGGTCCAGCATGATTATAGGATTACTATTGAAGAGTTGATAGATTGGAAAAATAGATGGACCTAACTAAGAACATCTTTGCGCGGAATCTTGCCGTTGCCGGTTTAAAAATAGCATCTGCGACTCTTAAATATGGTGATATTTAGACTCCCTTATTATCTTATTCTCTTGGAGCACTTACGATTCAGGCACACAGAGAGCACAGATGTGGCACGGAGCTGACAGAAGATTGCGCTATTCTGAGTTGAGATAGTATGAATGCTTGATTGAACTCATGTGTGAGATTGCAGGTGTGGGTTGATTGAGGAAGTTAGTGGAGTTGTATTGATTTAATAATCTAAACATATTTAGGTATTTTGTATCTGGTTTAGCTGATTGATGCAATTAATAGTGAGAGTGAGTGGGTGTTATTAATTAATTTACTAATTATAAACTCATTAATCAACTAAATAATACATCAGTTAACTTCAGTGCATGGACAGTTTCAGTGGAGACCAGTGCAGAGATAGGTGAAAGAGCAGGTTAACTATCAATTTGTGACTATACAGTTACTATTTGCAACACACAGATAGGTGGAGTAAGCCTATGAGGATTGCGCAGTTCAGGCCAGGTGGTTATCTATTAAATGAAGCCATCCCATAGCTTTGAAAATGCAATAGAGGCTGGCTATCAAGTGGCTAAGGGTTGGAGCATGAGTTTTGCCAGATATAGCTTGATAGTGTGTAGCAATTGAGGGTGTGCATGAGAGCTTGTGAGGAGCTTTTGTACTATGATTGTTACATGATCTCCATGAAATATAATATCTGAATGGTTAGGTTTATTGCTTTCCATTAAATATGTTCATATGTGTGATTGTTTGTGGTTTTAATGTGTGTCTGATTGATTTTATTTACAGTAAGTGATCAATGGTAGAAGAGATTATGTATTGTGCATGAAGTTAAAATAGTGTGTGATCGGGAGAATATCGGTGTATAAAATATCAGTTATCAAATTTATACATGGTATCAGAGCGATATTGATCATTGGAGCAATTGCAAAACATTGAAGCGGTTGAGTTTTGTGCTGGTGGAATTCGAATTTGCAGCAGTGTTTTTCTTGGTGTCAAAGTTGAGATGTCTTTCAACGGATTGCGATTGGAGTATGCCCTTGAGGGCAGCTCGAATTATATTGCATGGAAGGACAGGATGGAGGCGGTCTTTGGATGATAATGGGTTGAAGGAGTTCATAGATGAGTCCCAGTCTGCTTCTGGTGATGCTCTCTTGCCAACACACAGCGCATGGCAAAGCCAGACGGCCTGAGTGTCGAAGGATTAAATTTGGAAGGTGTGAAGGATCACATAGTGTCCGACCTTCATGGTAAGGCTTCTCCATTCTTGATGTGGAAAGCTTTAATGATTTATTCCAAAGAAAGAGTGACGAGAGGAAGTTGGCACTCAGGATAGACTGGAAAACATAAAGATGGAGAAAGGCGACGGTATGCCCAAGTACCTCACGAAGTTTGTCAGTACGGGGATGAAATTTGGGAAGTGTGGGGGTGATGATGAGGGCAGCGGTCTGGCTCTCCTAGGGCTTACGAAGGAGTTGGCACTCCTATCAGGACTCTTTCAATGGTCGGGAGAAATTTCCAGGATGGGAGCGACTTTGGTCGGATCTTGTGCAAGAGGAGATAAGGCGGAGTACTAGGGACGGATCTTCATCAAAGAACTCTGATGAAGAGAATTGCTCTTTGGCTTCCAAAGAAAAGAAGGGGAAGAGCAAGAAATCTTCTCAATCCGGTGCGAAAGGCAAGAAGCAGGACATGTCCAAGGTGAAGTGCTTTCACTGTCACCAACATGGACATTACACCACTAATTGTCCACAGAAGAAGAAAAATAAGCAGGCTGCTGGATCTGCAGCTGGAGAGGCCTTAGCCTCGCAGTTTGAGCTGGATTTTTCACTGATCGCATGCTTGGTCTCAAGTGTGATGGGTTCAGTGTGGTTTCTGGATAGTGGTGCGTCTTTTCACATGACAGGAGATCGAGATTTGTTTACTGATCTGGATGAGAAAGATATTGGAGTGCACATCGAGATGGGCGATGATGGTAGATACAGTGCGACCAGTATCGGTACCATTTCCTTTGAGAGGGAGTTTGGTAAACCCTTTGTATTGAAGGAAGTGATGCATGTTCCAGGATTGAAGAAGAGTCTTATCTCTGTGGCGATGTTAGAAGACAAGGGGATATGATGTTGTCTTTAGCGAGGGAAAGGCTTTCCTGCGCAGTAAGGCAACTGGTGAGACCCGGAGGATAGGGGTTCGAGTTAAGAACCTTTATCAATTGCAGGTAGATGGCTGCGCAGCAATGGCAGGCAAGGCAGAAGGAGTGGTGAGCCAGGATGATGGCGAGTTGTGGCACTGGATATTGGGCCACCTTCACCATGGAGCTTTGAAGATATTGCAACAGATTTCTACTGGGCTTCCTAAAGGCACTCTTGCGCAGTCAGATCAGTGCAAGGGGTGTACCTTGGGAAAATTTGTGAAAGCCACCTTTCACGAGAAGGATAGTCGCGCCACGACGATCCTTGAGAGAATTCACACAGACGTGTGTGGACCTTTCTCAGTAGCTTCGACAACAAAGCAGAGGTATTATGTGATATTTGTTGATGATTTTTCTCGTAAGTGCTGGATCTTCTTCATGCAGAAGAAGAGCGAGACATACTCAAAGTTCTGTGAGTTCAAGGCACTGGTTGAGAAAGAATCGGGGAAGCAGGTGAAGGCTCTAAGGAGCGACAATGGTGGTGAATTCATCTATGGCGAATTCAAGGACTTTTGCAGCGCAGAAGGAATTCGAAGAGAGCTCATAGCACCTCATAACCCACAGCAGAACGGGGTTGCTGAGCGAAAGAACAGAACGATCGTGGGTGTTGCACGGGCAATGTTGCATGATCAGGGCCTACCCATTCACTTGTGGGCGGAGGCATGCAATACTGCAGTATATGTGCAGAACCGTTGTCCTCACAGGATACTTGGCATGAGTACACTCGAGGAGGCGTTTTCTGGTAAGAGGCCTGATATTTCCCATTTGAGGATTTTTGGTTCACTTGTTTACATTCATGTGACGAAGGATGCCAGGAAGAAGCTGGATCCGACTGCAGAGGTTGGGATATTTGTGGGGTACACTGATACGCCCCACAACTATCGTGTGTATTTTCCAGACAGTTGCAAGACTGTTGTGCGACGGGATATAAAGTTTCAGGAGGAGAAAGACATGAAGTGTTCGCTTGAGAGGGAGCCACACTTGCATGCAGATGAGGAGCTATTAGTTCCTAAGGATGAGCCTTAGTATGTGGATCATCCACAAGAGGATGTTCATGGAGTGGAAGAGACGACTCAGGCAGCGCCAACCATCAGAGGGCAAAAGCTCACTACAGAAGCTGAGCGACTGGCTCAAGATGCAGAGAAGTTTGTAGGAGCACCTACATCACAGCGCAGACAGAGACAGTCACCTGACCGGTATACTAGATACATGGCTCTTGTGAGCAAGTGTATTGTGACAGAGCCATCCTCTTTCGAGAAAGCTATGGAGGACCCCACATGGGTAGATGCCATGGTGGAAGAGTATGATTCGATTGTCAGAAACAGTGCATGGGAGATTGTCCCGAGGCCGGAGGGGAAATCAGTGGTGGGTTCGAGATGGATCTACAAAGTGAAGCATGCAGCTGACGAGAGTGTGGAGAAGTACAAGGCAAGATTTGTTGCCCGAGGCTTTTCACAGATTGAGGGGATCGATTATGAGGAGACCTTTGCACATGTCGCAAATTATTCTTCCATACGGACGATTCTTGCTCTCTCAGCGCAGATGGGGTGGAACATTCATCAGATGGATGTGAATACTGCGTTCCTCAACATAGTCATTGAGGAGGAGGTGTACATAGAGCAGCCCAAAGGTTTCGAGATCTTCAGCAGCGAGTCCCATGTGTGCAGGCTCAAGAGAGCGCTGTATGGGTTGAAACAAGCACCTCGTGCTTAGTACACACGGATAGACAGTTATTTCACCGGACTTGGATTCTCCAAGAGTGAGGCGGATCCGAACCTATACCAGATTGTGGTGGAGGGTAAGTTGCTGATCATTGTACTTTATGTAGATGATTTGATTCTGACAGGTGATGAGATGTTGATACTCTCATGCAAGGAGGATCTTGCAAAAGAGTTTGAGATGAGGGACTTGGGCCTCCTTCATTATTTCCTGGGATTGGAAATTTGGCAGCGCAATGGTGGACTGCTTGTTTCTCAGGGTAAGTATGCTCGGGAGATACTGGAGAAGTCAACATGCATGGCTGCAAGCCTGTTGATACTCCTCTTCCTGGTGGTTGGAGGAAGGAGGCTACTTCAGCGGAGGTAGTGGATGCCACTGTTTATCGACAGTTGGTGGGGTCGCTTATGTATCTGGTCAATACACAACCCGGTATATGCTATGCAGTTAACCAGCTTTCACAAGCTATGGTTAAGCCTACCAAGCTCTTTTGGAAGGCGGGCAAGCATGTATTGCATTATCTCAGAGGCACATCGGGATATGGATTGTGGTACAGACAGTCGGATGAGGTGAAGTTGTGTAGCTTCACGGATGCAGATTGGGCAGGGAGTCCAACAGACAGAAAGAGCACATCTGGAGGGATTTTCAGTATCAGGTTGATAACAGTTTCTTGGTACAGCAGAAAGCAGAGATCCGTGGCACTCATTTCAGCAGAGGCTGAGTATATGGTAGCGAGTTTGGCTGCATGCGAGGCTATATGGATGGGGAAGATCCTGATCAGTTTGTTTGGTTCACACTTAGAGCCTACTGTGATTTATTGTGATAATCAAAGTTGCATAAAACTCTCGGTTAATCCAGTATTTCATGATAGATCTAAACACATTGACATCCGGTATCATCATATCAGAGATTGTGTGCAGCGGAAGATCATGTTACTTTCATACATTCCTACGGAGGATCAGGATGCTAATATCTTGACGAAGGCGCTCACCAGGAGCAAATTCGAATACCACAAGGGAAGGATAGGGATTGCAGATAATCCATATCTTGTTGACAGGGAGTGTTGAGATTGCAACAAGATGATGAGCTTAGTGGAAAGGAGTCGCCTTTACTAAATGGGCCCGCAGGATATTTTTGGCGCAAAGTCTATTTTTAGACTATGTCTATTTTTAGACATGTGGATCATGATTCTATGAGTTGCAGGATGCTATTTGTGGAGGGTTGGTCAAGTTGGAAAAATAGATGGACTTCTATTTTTAGACATACTGGGCAGAATCTATTTTTATATTGCTAGTCTAAAAATAGATATGTCGAATATTATTAGCTCTTAATAATATTTAGACTCTAAACATTATCTTATTCTCTTGGAGCACTTCAGTTAAGTGCACAGATGTGGCACAGGAGCTGACAGAAGGAATTACGCTATTCCTAAGGGTTATGTGAAGCTATTGCATGGATACTTCAGTTAGAACTCATGTGACAGAGTTTGGTGGAGTTGATTGAGGAAGTTAATGGAGTTGTGTTCAGTTTAACTAATCTAAACATAGTTGAGCTATTTGTATCTAGTTTAACTGATTTATACAATTAGTGAGAGTGGTGTGAATTAATTATTAATTAATTCACTAATTATAAACTCATTAATCAACTAAAGAATGCATCAGTTAACTTCAGTGCATGGACAGTTTCAGTGGAGACCAGTGCAGGAATAGGTGAAAGAGCAGGTTAACTATCAATTCTGACTATACTGTTGCTATTTGCAACACACAAATAGGTGGAGTAAGCCCATGAGGATTGTGCAGTTCAGGCCAGGTGGTTATCTATTTAATGAAGCCATCCCAGAGCTTTAAAAATGCAATAGAGGCTGGCTATCAAGTGGCAAAAGGTTGGAGCATGTGTTTTGCTAGATCTAGCTTGATAGTGTGTAGCAATTGAGGGTGTGCATGAGAGCTTGTGAGGAGCTTTTGTACTATGATTGTTACATGATCTCCATGACATATAATATACAGATATTTGGGGTTTTCATCTTTAAGCTTTCCCATTAAATACTGTGTTCATATGTGTGATTGTTTGTGGTTTTAATGTATGCATGCAATTGATTTTATTTCCGCATGTGATGATCAATGGTAGAAGAGATTCTGTATTATGCATGAAGCTAAAATAGTGTGTGATCAGGAGAATCTCGGTGAATAATATCTCAGTTATTCAAATTTCTACAGATACTGTAAATTATAATTAATATTGATCTTTTTATAATAATATTTTTCCAATAATTAAATTTAAATGTATTTATATTATAATATTAAAAATGCAATTAGATTATCATGAAATTTTATGTATAAGATATTAATTAGTTAATCATTAATATATAATATTATTTTGTTTAAATAAAATTATTAAACGATTAGTGAATAGTGACTTAATATATAGAGCAAAAAATAAAGTTTATTAAATTTTTAGTAAGTGATATAATAAATAGTGTGCCTCTGTTTTTATAAAATAAGACATTTAATATATAAAAGGTTTATTTAATAAAATAATATATATAAGTAGTTGGTAATTATCAACTACATGATTACAAGGTTTTCCTCTTATAAATTATTTAAAAGTAAAGAGTGTTTTATAAAGTAGTGTTATTGTGATTATAATTATGTAAATTGTATAATGTAGTGTTATTGTGATTGTATTATGTAATTGTTATTAGTGTTTTATGAGAGTAAATTGTATAATGGTTTTGATCTGTTTAACTTTTGTAAGGTTACTTTATTTATCAATTATATATATATATATATATATATATATTATTTAGATTTTGAAAGTTAATTTAATTAGTTAAATATTGTAATTAAATCACTTTTATTATTGAAAAATTACATTTTTATATATATATATATATATATATATATATATATATATATATATATATATATATATATATCTTAATCATATTTAATATAAAAAATATATATAGATGTCTTTCACATTAATTACATCATAATGATTTGGATAATGATTTGGTTGACGTTTGTTACATAGTAATTTGTTATCGTCCCTGCAATCCCCATCTCGCCCATTGGAGGGTCGTTTCTGTGACCAATAATCAAAGTCATGCCTTGCGGATACCATCATTGCATCCCTTTCCATGAGGACAACATTTCTTTTGTTGATCATTTCCTGAGAAAACCCCTAAAAACACCTGTTTTTGCCTTGGCGTTGGTAGCCCATTATGTCCTCGCGCCAATGAAGAAAATTAACACTAAGCCTGCGCCAATTGGTGCTTTGTCCCAGTTAAGCACCCGCGCCAATCTTCTTATGGAAAGTTTTTTAAAAAAAGAGGCAAAGTTTCAATTACAACAACTTCGTGGATGAGTCATGAGGAGTGGTTTCGACTGAATAACCACGGCCTTCCTCCTTTGGCCTCTTGTTTCCACCTGATGGGGAACCTCCCAAGGGATAAGGCCTCCCTTCCACTATTGTAGGGATCCCAACCTCCTCCTCTCCTCTATAAATATAGCCATCTTACTTTGATGAAGGGGCTGAATGGCTGAATGGCTGAATGGTTGAGTCTCCAAGAGCCTTCATAGCCTAAAGAATGCTGCAAGAGCTTTGATAGTCCTCATAGATCCAAATCAGTAGCAAGGAGATTGAAGATTGAAGAGAGAGGCTTGTCCCATTCTCGACGAGCTTTACCGAGACGTATTCCGCTGACGACCCGCCGAAGGAAGATTCAGCGTCAGAGCCAGGTTGTATTTTCCTTTGTATGAATTAATGATAAGCAACTTTGGTTATGGTTCCACTTGTATCGTTCATTATGATCATGAGTTGTGTCTTCTCTGACTGATACATAATTGCATATATTGGATTTTACGCTTGTGTTTATTGTGTTTCTTGTGTGTACAGGTGTTCAATCACGACAAGCATGAGAATTGTGATCTGTCGGAGCAAGGAAACGGGGGTGCTATCTTCTCCACGAACAACAAAATTGGATTCAAGGTAAGCCTTCTTCGCAATTTGGTCTATTGCAATTAGGAACTTGCACCTTAGCGTGATACGATTGTTGCTAGACCCGATCTGGGCTAGTAGGGATCACCTCTGTCCGCAGAGGGGATTTACCTCTACAAAAAATTGGCGACTCCACTGGGGAGACGTTGATTTGGAGTATTGTCTTGTCTTTTCGGTTGATTCTTGACTTTGCTTGCTTGATCAGCTCTTTTGGTTCGCTTTTTTTTTTGTTTAAAACCTCTGTTCAGCCCCCAAAGGATCAGATCTGACCTTTACTTTTCTGAATTTTCATCTTTTCATGGTTGTCTTGATTGGCGCGGTTTCTAGCCTGACAGTCACGCCAATTGGCGCAGGTTGCCAGTTCATCACTCCTGCCATCCCTTATCTGGTGCGGATTACAACTAGATAGTCACGCCATCTCCTGTAGGTGCTAGGGTTTACCCTTGTTCGGAAGTTTCTTTTGGTCAGTACTTTGCTTCTGGGTTTGTTTTAGATACTGCTTGAAGTGGTGAGTCTGGTCTTGGTTGGGAGAAATTCTTTGTTTTTTCATTTTTAGGCATTGGCGCTTGTTGTCAGTTAGCAACCTGCGCCAATTGGCCATTGGCAGTAGTTGTTAGTGAGCAAGTCATGCCAGTTGGCGCTAGTTGTCAGTGACAAAGTCGTGCCAATTTCATGGTGTGTGAAAATTGAGATTTTTTCCCTAAATCCTTCACCAGTGTGTGTTTTCCTTCCGGTCTTTTCTCTGTATGAGCATAAATTACATTGCTCATTGTTTGGAATGTCTTCTTGCTATGATTGCTTGATGTAAAAGGGAATGAATGCCTTGTTTTGATCTTGAGCTTTGGAAGTCCTCTTTGTGTTTGACCTCATATGTCTTGTCACCTTTTGAGGAATTTCGTTACAAAGTGTTTTGAAACAACGATTGCATTCTTAGTGTTTGTTTGCATCCCTTTTTCCTTCATCCTTTCATTAAGGAGTTTTGTGTTCTTTTAGTTTTCGTCTCATAGTTTGCTTTTCGTTAAAATGCATTAGATCACATTGCATTGAAAAGTGTTTTTTGAGATCCATCATTGAACTTAGATTACATTGATTAATAATTGAAAGATAAAAGTCGCTTTGAGTGCATTCTCCTTCATTAAAAGCATGCATTAAGTAGATTCTCATTTCATCGAAAAATGCATTGAGTGCATTCTTATTCTTTCAAAAAAAGGGAAATTGTGCATAGATTACAATTGCATAGTTTTCAAAAAGAGGATTTTGCATAGATTACATTGCATCATTCGCATCGTTGAATGTTTGAAATTACTTTTGGATAGTGAAAGTCATCTAGGTTGAAAAGTTTCGTTTTCAGTGTTGTTGTTTGTTGCATCATTGTTTGAAGTTCTTCCCTTAACTAGATAGCATTCATCGAATTGAAAAGTTTTCTTTTCTCATATAGTTGCATATAGGAGATTGTCATATGACATACGGTAGGGCCTTGAAACTGAGACATAATTGAAGATCAACCGTAAAATTTATTGAATTAACCTAAGGAAGCATTGAAACATTAACGAAATATTTAGAGGTCTAGGTTAGAGATGTGTTCCGGCGTCGTTAAACCTAGTAGCTGTCGTTTGCCTTTTGGCTTTAGACAGTGCTAGAACGGACTTGTGCTCCCTGTACTGTCGCATATATAAAGGGAGACCCCACTAGGTTGCTATCATTTATCTATAGGAAGTCGAGTCTGCCGCCCTATACTCGTGATACACCGGACACAACATTCGGGGAGATTGCCTACATGTACGTTAAGTCCTTGGTTGATTTCTCTTTCATTTTAAAATCAAGGTGTATATTGCAGTTCACAGTTATTTGGTACACCCTTTGCCTAGAATTCTTGAGTAGTCATTTTGATATTTTCTGACTCATTAAATTTGAAAGGATCATCAAGCGCTTGTCCTTTCACGCTTGTTTCCAATCTGAAAGTGATAGAGTCGCCTTTTGCCTGTTTCTCGACTCTTAAAAGATGAAATTGCAGAGTTTTGTTTTGATGTTTTAAAATTAACTGCCCACGAAATATTCCTGGTTAAAGTTAGTTTCCTTAGGGTGTTGTTTTGAGTTGTTTATGATGGCAAATTTTCCGGAGTTCTCCAACCAAGGAATCCCCTCCGATGGGAATCCTAGTCCTTTTCCTCCTTTTGGAAATGTTGGCGCTCCTTATATGGCAACGTTGTCCCTTCCTGGGTTAACTGTTAGGTTGCCTATTTGGTTTTTTTCAACCTCTGTGGTCCCGAATGTCTCGGCTACTGTTCAATCAGTTCCTCCGCCTGAACAACATCATGTTGATTCCAAGGTGGACCTCTCCCCTTCTTCGCCTGTTTCTGCGTCCTCCTCTTCTACTTCGCCTAGTGAAAGTCTGGATTCGAGTAACCAGGTGGCTAAGAAGAAGAAAAATAAGAAGAAGTTTGATAAGAGAGAGGCTAAGGCTGCATATACTGCTTCGAAAACATATCCTCTTGATAAACCTTCCAACCCTAAACGGAAATTCAAGTTCCCTTACATGTTGTGCATGGGAGACCATCTCCTTCAAGATTTCCCTCGCATTCCCAAGGTGCTTGAAGAATGGTCCAACGGTCGTCCACCGTTGCCTTTGGCTTCCGGGAGTCAGGTTGGGGGCACGTCTTCAACTGGTGCTGGTGAGGCTCCTAAGAAGTAGGGTAAGCTCACCAATCCCTATAAATTGTGTGGGGGGCACCATGCCATTCACCTTTGTCCATATATGGATGAAGCCAAACGAGTTTTGGACAACTCCACTGTTCCTACACCATGCCTTCCAACTGGTTATAAACGACTTTCTTTGAGTCCTCCACCAGCTGATCCTATGATTGGTCAAGAGTCATCCTTGGTCGATCCCTCTCCCTCAGAAATTCAAAATCAGGAATCCATTCTCGACCAACCATTGGTCATGGGATCGGTTGAACTAGCCCCGTCTACGGTGCACCAGGTCTTTTCCATTGAGAGTGGACCTCACATCCCTCAGGTTCTTCTTGTTTCTTCAGATTCCTCAGACTTGGAGAAAGATTTTCATGTCCGTATATCTCAAGAAGTTGCTCCTCCGCTTCCTGTGATGGAGGTCCCAGAGGATACTCCTCCCGCCTTCGAGATGGAGGTCGTGGAGGATGCTCCTTCTTCTTCTGTAACACCATGGGAAGACCATCTCGATTTGATGGTAGCCCCTCAGAGTAGTTTGGTCGCTTCCTTTGATTGGAATCGATTTGTGGGATACCGCCTTCCGTATTATGTGCCTTTCGAGATCACAGTACAGGCTTTTGGTCTGGTTATACCCAGCACCATTATAGAAGAAGGCGCGTTTGTTAGTGTTCTATCCTCAACTACTTGGCAAGCATTCGGTTCACCACCGCTTGCGCCTATTACGCAGAATCTGTTGGCATTTAACAGAAGAATGAGTCAACCGTTAGGGATCCTTCCAAGGTTACATGTTACTTTGGGAGGTAAAACCGTCCATATGGACGTGATGGTTGTTCCAGGCCCCTTGGATTTCAATATGCTCTTGGGGCGCGATTACACCTATGCCATGGGAGCACTTGTCTCCCCCCTCTTTCGTATGGTCTGTTTTTCGCATGAAGGAAGGATTGTGACCATTGATCAGCTTTCATTCTTTGGTCCTGATGTGGCAGCTAGCCCACCATCATCCCTTCCTGGTTTTTATCCACCCGTTGTATCTGCCCCACCGCAGGTCAACTATGTGGCTACCTACCCCATGCCTGTGCTCAGTGATGATGCCGTTGTGCATCAGGTGCTGGGGGCATTGGGTCCAGACTTCCAGGATGTTTTCCTTCCATCGGGAGGGGAACTCTTGGAAGCGATGACTTCTTGTTCATTATGATGAGGTTGTCGGAGCAGAGTTCCTTGTCTTGTGTCAAGCTCCTTAAAAAATGAAACAAGGTTGTTGGAGCAGAGTTCCTTGTCTTGTGTCAAGCTCCTTAAAAAATGAAACAAGGGTGTCCGAGGATAGTTCTTTTAATGTGTCAACCTCGTTAAAATAATGAAACACGTTCCTGTTCAATTCGAGTCTTTGTTTAGATCTCGTAAAATCCCAGTCGAGTCTTTCTCTTGATCTCGTAACTTGAACCTTCACTCCATCTGCCTTTCATATGGATTGAAGCTTGGGGGGCATGTACCTCGAATTGAGTCACCATGTTGGGGGCATGCTTACTTTTTTCAAGCATAGTTTGTTTCCGTTTCAAGCTTGTGTAAAAATGAAACCGGTTTCAAGCATAGTTTATCTTTGTTTCAAGCTTGTGTAAAAATGAAACCAACTTCAAGCAGAGTTTCCTGATTTCAAGCTTGTGTAAAAATGAAACCTTTCCCATTTTACCCCTTGTGATTTCCATTTTATTAGCCTGTTTTGCCAGATGAGCCTTGGTTTTCTCACTCCATCGTCACTATCTGCTTGGCTGATCATATGCCTTCACTTGGTTGTTTTACCCATTCCCGAGGAACCGTTGCAATGAGTGGTCTTGTTAGCCAGCCTCTTTACTTTTATCATGTTCTGAGTAGTTCCACCATTACCAGAACCAGTTGCTTCCCTTTATACCACTCGTTCCTCCAGGAGGAGTCATCTTTCAGCTCTTTTCTGACTCTCTAAACATGAAAAGATTGCCGAGTCTCTTGTCGTTTTGATCTCGTTAAAGTGGTTACGAAATGACATCTACCCAGTATACGTTTACCCCTTTTCGAGCCGGGATTGGGACATTTACGAAAAGGAATACCCTAGCCTATCGCGACTAGGAGGCTTTCTCAGACATTGTTTTCTACCTTTTCGGATCTGAGGAACTATTTATGAAAAGGGACCATTGGTGTTTACTTTTCTGCTGTCTTTTCAAACTCTCTAAACATGAAAAGACACTGATTTCTTCCTTTATCAGACTCGTTAAACCTAAATGACATCGGAAATTGTCAATCATGACGTTATTCAAGTTTCTCCTTCCTAGGGCTCATTAAAGTTACTAAGATGGATTCGTCCGAAGGACGAATTTATATGACAAGCATATGGTATCCTCTTCAAGCTTCTATAAAAATAAAGAGGTACTCGCCAGAAATGGTGGGGGAAAAATGGAACCAGCATCATTGTCCTGTCGGCAGTATGTCGCTCTTGAACATGGCACTTGTATGCATTCGTGTCGGGTTGGGGACATCTCATCTCGTTTTTCACTTGCCTCCATGGGTTTGGGTGATCCCTTTTGACCTCTCATCTACTCTTTGCCTCATCATCATGACCTTTGATCTTTTGATGTCAAATACTGCCAAATCCACTGTCGTGCCACCGATATGTTCAAGAGAAGCTGGACTGCAAGTTTCAAGCTTCCTCCGATTCTCATCCGATCTGATTCTCATCCGATCCCGATTCACAAAGACATTATGTCTTCCCCGTTCCCGTGTCGATGATGTGGGAAACACTATGGCCCACCTGATCAAGGTCACTTGTCGTCGACTTTAGCTCATTATCCGGAAGCCGATCTAGAGACTCCTTCGGTACCCCCGGGAGTCCGAGATGCCTCAATGGTAGTTTCTTCGCATTCGACGTAAGGTTTTCATCCTTGACCTTCGATCAGATGATTCTACGGGTGTTGGACGCCAACTCACTGTTCACATTCCATGGATTGTACCTATAGTACCTTGATGCCATTGTCATCACGGTGGTACCTCTCGCGTCTGTTAATAGCTTTCATCATTGGCTGGTACTCATACGATGTTCTTGCATGTTCAACTTCAGCTCACTCATTCACATGATAGAACTTGTACTCTGTTCAGGTCGAGATGGAGCGCAAGACCCTGGATTTTGTCTGTTGGAATCCAGGCTGTGGATTTTGTGGATTATCATGATTGGTTACATGACTCATCGATTGGATGGTTGTGTCCATACCTGAGTCTACTTTTTGATCCTTTCTGGATGGTTGTGTCCATACCTTAGATCTTGATTATTGTATAACTCTATTATGGATGGTTGCGCCCATACCACATATCATGTATTTGAGATATCAGTTACTTTCACAATGTGCCTTTCCGATGGAAGTGTTTTCGCTTGACACACTCGTAAAGAATTTCACCCTCTCTTCGGCCCCGTCTTTAGCTGCACCGTTACACAATAATTTGTCACTCATCCCCATAATTACCATCTTGCCCATTGGAGGGTCATTTCTATGACCAATAAGTAGTGTCATGCCTTGCAAATACCATCATTGCATCCCTTTCCATGAGGACAACATTCCTTCTGTTGATCATTTCCTGAGCAGACCCCTAAAAACACCTGTTTTTGCCTTGGCGCTGGTAGCCCGTTATGTACTCACGCCAATGAGGAAAATTAACACTGAGCCTGCGCTAATTGGTGCTCTGTCTCAGTTAAGCACCCGCGCCAATCTACTTATGGAAAGTTTTTTAAAAAAAGAGGCAAAGTTTCGATTACAACAACTTCGTGGATGAGTCATGAGGAGTGGTTTCGACTGAATAACTATGGCCTTCCTCCTTTGGCCTCCTGTTTCCACCTTATGGGGAACCTCCCAAGGGATAAGGCCTCCCTTCCACTATTATAGGGATCCCAACCTCCTCTCCTCTATAAATATAGCCTTCATCCACCGATGAAGGGGCCAAGGGGCCGTAATGGTTGAATCAATGGACTATTGGACACGAATGGTTGAAAGGTCGAATGGTTGGAACTTCCAAGAGCCTTCATAGCCTAAAGAATGCTGCAAGGGCTCCTTTGACAGTCCTCATAGAGCCAAATCAGTAGCAAGGAGATTGACGATCGAAAAGAAAGGTTTGTCCTTGTTCCCGACAAGCTTTACCGAGACGTATTCCGCTGACGACCCATCGAAGGAAGGTTCAGCGTCAAAGCCAGGTTGTATTTTCCTTTGTATGAATTAATGATAAGCACGTTCATTATGATCATGAGTTGTGTCTTCTCTTACTGATACATAATTGCATATATTGGGTTTTACGCTTGTGTTTGTCGTGTTTCTTATGTGTGCAGGTGTTCGATCACGGCAAGCGGGAGGATTGTGATCTGCTGGGGCAAGGAAACGGGAGTGCTATCTTCTCTACGAACAACAGCGTTGGACTCAAGGTAAGACTTCTTCGCAATTTGGTTTATTGCAATTAGGAACTTGCACCTTAGCGTGATACGATTGTTGCTAGACCCGATCTGGGCTAGTAGGGATCGCCTCTGTCCGCAGAGGGGATTTACCTCTACAACAACGTTTCGAACCAATTAAGGTGGGTAATCCTATAAAGTGAAGAAAATAATCAATCTCAATGAGTAAATAGTGTGGATGCATCATTGTCCGGTGATAGCCGATGAAAACAGATACGAGCAAATACTGGAACCAACGATGCATCCCTACATCTTTTGAGAAATGTGAGATCAAATTTCTTCTTAGAAACCTGCAATCAAGCTCGCTTAAAATGAAGAGCCTTATGAACCAATTCCCTTCTGTGTATGGTAATAATGTTAGATCTAAGACTTTTGTGATCCATAGTTTAGATAGATGTCTTTCGGATTAATCACATCATAATGATTTGGTCGACTTTTCGAACCAACTAATGTGGTTCATCCTCAGGACAAGGTGAAGAAAATAATCGATCTCAATGATGCATCCACACTATTCATTCATTGAGATGGATTATTTTCTTCACCTTGTCCTGACGATTAACCACATTAGTTGGTTCGAAACGTCGACCAAATCATTATGATGTGCTTAATTTGAAAGGCATCTATCTAAACTATGAATCACAAAAGTCTTAAATCTAACATAAAAAATACATCTCATTTATTTTTAAAAATATTATTTATATTCTATAATTTTGTATTTAGTTAAATACATTATATATATATATAATGTAGACAACACACCTTCCTATCTAGAATATTCTTTTGGTTTTCCTAAATCTCCCACATTTCATATAAGGAAAAATATACGCAACCCTTCTTTGTACTACATTAATTGAATCAACTTCATGTGCTCGTGACATTACATTAAAAAAAATACAATAATGTAAACAAGTGCTACATAATAAATTTTTCCTGCCTCGAAAGAGTTTGAGTTGTAGGATTTACTTATAATACATGGTGTTTCTTCCAGCCATATTGAAATGGTTTAAACTATTAGATATTTTCTTTTAGAAAATAGTGAAAGAGTTTTGAGTTGTAGGATTTAATTTTACCTATATTATATAACAAATGAGTGGTTTAGCTTGTTAAAAAGATTTTGCATGATAGATAAGTTAGGATCATAGTAGGTTTAAGTGTAATCGATATAACTTCGTTAAAGTCTTTTATTTTAATAATTAAAATTTAAAGTTAAAATGTTGATAATATAGAAAATTTGTTAGTCTCTTAGGTGTAATTTTAGTTGTTAAAATTAATGGTGTTAATGTCATTTACTTTCATTCAATTTCAATAAGGGTTATTTAGAATATAGCTCTAGTTTTTACAAATATAATTTTAAACTTTAGCTTGTAGTTGTATTATTAACTTTCACTTGTAGTTGTATTATTATATGTAAACATAACTTCATCATGTATACAAAGAATTTAATCACTAAAATGATATGTTGGTAGTCCATTTTCATTTTGCTAGACGTCTTTGAGTTTTAAGTCATTAACTTGTTCTTAGCCTTAGAAGAAGATGATCTCTTAGCTAATTAACTTGTTCTTAACATTAAAAGAAGATGATCTCTTAGCTAATCAAAACAATTTTAGGTCATGCTCTAGGAGCAAAGATATAGTTTGGACTAATCATTAATATCCAATACATATTTAATATTCCATGTAGTGCTATGTGTAATCTAAAAGCACATAATCCTTAACCCCATATATAAAGCCTCTATATTAGAATTTTATTGCACTTTAACCTTGTACATAAAAAGAATATGAGAAGTTATGACATATTCATGCATAAAATTATCCATATTGAATTGTTTAAAATGATCATTTACATGAACATATTCATTTATTAAACTATCCACATGAATTTGAAAGGAAAATTGTTTTGTAAAAAATGTGTACAATGTGTACACTTCTCTTGGTAAGAGGCTTAATGTGCAACCAATGACATTATATTGTCTTAATTAAGGTTAGATGCTACTTATTGCTATGAATATAGCGTGTATGATAGATAAAAGTATGAATTTTTTTCATAATATAAATGAAATATAAATTAAGTAATCTATATGGGATTTAATTTCCATTAAATTATATATATTCAAATCTTATAAAAATAAAAAATAAAAATAAAAATATATAAAAATTGAAAAAACTACTAAAATTATAGTACTTAGAAATATCTAAACTTTATCGTATAGAAATGGAAAAGCATTACCATACCATTATCATTTCACAATTAATTAAGCATAAACTCACTAGATAAAGTACAAGACTAAAAGTTCCTTCCTCATATATCTACCAATATATATAAAATAAAATTCGGCATATAACATTATCACTTAAATGATTTGATTATGAAATATGTTTGTTTGATTCACATTTAATTTGTTAGCCCTTCGAATATAATGGTGTACATGCATTTATATGACATGGATTATTTATTAAAACAATGCACAATATTAATCTGTACATGATCACCGATATTCGACCTTAACCCGTCACTCTGGATTGCATTGTAACCTGGCAGGAAACTTCTCGAATAATATATTGTTGGTAGGTGTTGGTCGTTGATCCTACAGGTGTTAGTGCCTTGGCTGATAAACTTTGAGGCTTAGATCCAACGATGGTGATCGCTCCATTGGAGGTTAGGGTAGATAAAGTAGCTCAAGCTGGCGTCTTCGTACCTGGCTTCTCTCCCTCAATGCTTGTCCGTACAGCCAAGCCATAACACAAACCAAGCAATCTCAACAATAGATCCGCATTAAGATACGATAGATCCTCTATATTTTCACTTGATTTCATAAGATCCAAGTATAGGTAGATAAAGTAGCACAATAGCCCCACTCAGTCCCACTCGACATAAAGTACAAGACTTGTATTGTAAATATGAATGCTTTTGTAGTGACAGTAAATTAATGGCTATTTTGCAATAAGAAGTTAGATAACAGATAATTCTTAATAAAATAGTTATAATAAAATAAAAAATTAATTTCCTATGTTAAATTTTGATAAAATTAAAAATATATAAAATGATTAACCAAATTAACAAAAAGTCAACTCAATACCTATTACATAATACCTGCGAAGACAAACATAATAATAAATAGATACATTATTTCACAACCAATGGATGATGTTGTCAGGCCACAACTTCAAATGGTAAACTCGAAGTGTTTAAATTGTTTTTTAATAACAGAAATAGATTCAATAACTAACCGCAGAAGTACCCAAAACTTTAAAACTTAATAATTATAACTCAGATTTTCGAAAATTCGTCCCTGATTTTCTCCCAAATATTACCAAATTTCCTATTGTTTTCCCAGCTGGTCTCCTTAGCCTACGCGCCTGTGAATGTGATATGAGATTGTGTGTTGAGAGGCAGTTTATAAAGTATATTTGCCTTCCACAACAATGGGGGTCAGCGTTTTAATTCAATTTTCACTTCAATGCGCTGACTTCTTAAATTTTTAAAAAATATAAACCATTGAATCTTGAACAATGGTCGTGCCCCAAGTATTAAAGATTATTATTGAAAAGCTATGTTGGATTTTGGATAAGTATACACACAATCGATGAACTTGTGGTGCTTTCTAGGGCCACGTAGGCATGGTGACTTACTCTTATCTTCTACCATACAAATCTGAGTATGATTACATGTACACGTGGATGAAGGGTATCGTAGAAAACCAGCATAACATTCATTACACAACGAAGTTGCACATGAGTTTGGATGATGGTAGCGTTGTCTTCATATTTTACTAAAACTGGTATGTGAATAAATTTGCAAAAATAAATGATATGAACTCTCAATGATAGAATTTTAATTCCCATATGGAGCGGCAAGTGGGGTAGATCCCAAATGAATTAGTGGTCCAATTTGCATGGGCGTCAAGGGCGTTCAACCATATTTCCCCACTTTCTTTGGGTTTTGTTTAGTGAGGAGTGAGTTCATATTTGTTAGTGGAGACGAGTAATGTTTTTATAGTTAATATAGAATCAATTATATCTAAACCAAAGTGGTTTTGTTTAGTTAGGAGCGAGTTCATATTTGTTAGTGGAGATTGGTAATGTTTTTATAGTTCACATTAATTGTATCTTAATTTAATTTGCAAGCATCTCTTTCTTAGATGTTAAAAGCGAGTTGAACATAGAGATAGATTATCGATTAAAAGTTGTGGTTATCCTTGAACTCGAAATCTAGATAAAAAATGGGGTTTTTAGCATGTATCATATGTCTTAGATATATATTAATTTTTTTTGTCATAGCTCAAGGACTGAGGGCTTCATCACCCAAGGGAAAAACTAACGGCCTTGCATGAATAAGAATGGGACATGGGGTGTTCATCTACTACCACTTGCTTCAAACTACTCGGTGCATGATTAATCTATGTGATGGAGCCAACTCAACAAATTATTTGGGATTATGGATGCCTTCTCTTGCAGATTCTATGTTTGTTTGGAATTTGTGAAGCTCCCAAACTAGTGGTGTATTATTCTAGCAGATAAAATGTTGGAATATCTAATTCCTACTTGTCTTCAATTAGAGTTTGTTCCTCTTTGTTAGGTTAGTTCCTAGTTTGGTGTGAGGTTGAGATATTCTCTCAACTAAATTATTGTGCGTCTAAGATAGATTCTTTATCTTGAGACTGTACCTCATGTATATATATGTAACTTGATTTGATTATTGGAATATAACTTGTATGCTCAATTTCTAAGTTGGTATCAGAGCTCGTTTCGGCCTGGGCCTGACCTCGGCCCCTCCTGAGCTGAGGGAAATAAAAGATTATACTTTTGTTGTTTTAGTTTGTCCATCCATGTGACAGAGCTTTGTAGAGTGTGGACGAGAAATAATGAGTGCAGAGAGCAACGATTCCACCTCTTCATGTTGTGGATTTTCCTATTGCAGTGATGGTCCCTCTTGGTTGAAGATGTTTGCTTGCTCAACTAATTTTGTCGTCGCTGAAGAATGCTGCTGCCTGAACGCTGATTCGTTAATTGACGCCAAGCTGTCAGGTATGATTCGCTGCCTAAGCCACTGCTACCAGCGTGAGAAGGAAGAGAAACCAGTTGGAATGCTGCATTCGATGTTGGCCTGTTTATGAGAGTTATCCAGGAAATACAAATTTTTGGTTTACTAGGAGGATTGGTTGGATGTGAAATCAAAGGAGTGGTTTTTTGCATTTCACAGCAACGGTGAAGACGAAGGATTGGCCGTGGATTGATAGTGCCATTTGTTGCCTGATTTATCATTTGTTCAGTGCTGGAACTATGCCGTCAGAGGTTGAAGCTTAGTGTACCTGAACCTGAGGTCGCGTGAGCTCAGTGGCGAGGAGGCTGCACCGTTTTTAAGTAGTAGTTTCATTGATGGGCAGAATTGGATCAAAAATATGCCAACCGATGTGTAGAGATCTAAGCCAGAACCAAGGGGGAGTTGCTACAACGAACAACACGCCACTGCATGCATGAGCTTGTGAGGTCTATTTTTGCTCGTTTACCCGATTTTGATTCCGCTGCTGCATGTACAAATTGTGTGGAAATCTCTTCTATCATGTTTAATTCTCATGTTATGGCCGAGTGAAGGTAAGCCAGGGTGTCTGCGCATCTCTCACGGAAGAGGAAGCATGGCCTCAAGTATGCATCAGGAGATTTTGTCGTCATTCTGGATGTAGATCTTTCCCACCATCCAAAGTATTTTCCAAGTTTCATAAGAAAGCAAATAGAGAAAAGTGCTGATATTTTTACTGGGACACACTATGTTAAAGGAGGAGGTGAAATATGGTTGGAACCTTATGTGTAAACTCATGAGCCGGGGGGCGGAAAATGTCCTTGCACAAACTCTACTATGGCCTGGTGTTTATGATTTAACTGGATCGTTTCAACTTTATAATAAATCTGTACTTGAAGACCTTATTGAGTCCTTTGTAAGTAAAGGATATGTCTTTCAAATGGAGATGATTGTTCGGGCTTCTCGGAAACATTACCACATTGAAGAGGCAACAAGTTTTCTTTTAATTGGTCATTGTCGGACGTAAGAATGGAGCAGTCTCATAGCCTCTGAAAAACGCATGGAGGTCATAGCTCTTCTAGACCTGCGAGGTGAATAGTTCCTTTCAACTTCAACGTGTGAGTACTGAATAGGGTTGGTCGAGGTAGAGGTGAAGATGAGAAGTACATGGCTTGACTCAGTTGAATGATGGGAAGCCAAGAAAGGTAAATTAATGAAACAAATTGTCTTCATGAATTATTTTTCTTTCATGTTGAGCCCGATCAACTTAACATGTAAATGCATTCATGCACATTTGGTTAACAGAATTTTGTATTGTTGTGACATTTAGTTTGGGCAAATATTGTCATGAGTGTGAGTCTTTGTTGGAATTGCCCATTCCAACGAAAGACAAATTTATTTGCAGTAATGATTTACTACCAGATATAATGAAGACATGATAATGAAAATGGCATCATAGATTGGAGGATGATCGCGTTTGTGTGTGCCGAGTGTGGTGGAAACATATCTGCATGGTCAATTGCGAGGAGATTAGCCTCGCAGTAGTTCTTCATTGTTGCAGCCTGATAACCAATGTGAGAAGGCATGTTTGGAAATCTCTTGTGTCGGCACTAGATTTCCATCGACGATGATGGAGAGCTGAATATGGTGCAATGAGCATGGATGTTTGTTGCGTTACTATGGCGACATTATTGCAGATCCGACCTGTGTGTCGTTGCATGCTCTAGAGAAGAGTTGGTAAGCCTTAATGGCTTGTGGCCCCTTTGTGGCTGGAGAGCCTTCGTGGCGGTGATAAGCCTTTGTGGCTATGATAAGCCTTTTGTGGTTGTGTAGAGCCCTTCGTCTCTGTGTTGAGCCTTCATGGCTGTGTTGAGCCTTCGTGGCTGTGGTAAGCCTTCATGGATGTGTTGAGCCTTCGTGGCTGTGTTGAGCCTTTGTGGTTGTGGTGAGCCTTCATGGCCGTGTTGAGCCTTCATGGCTGTGGTGAGCCTTCATGGCTGTGATAAGCCTTGGTGGATGAGTTGAGCCTTTGTGGCTACATTGTATCTCCTCAAGGCTGAGCGCCTGAGCGGTGGAGGTGAATTACTGTTTGTCGAAATGTGAACTAGCAAGCAGGTGAAAGGGTGTTGCTCGTGCATCTTCATGAATAAACGTGGAGTGATCAGTTGTTAGTGATTTGATAGGGATCAGATCGAAGACAACATGCAGTGTATGATATTCTGCTCACAACAGTAGTGTGGGTGGTGTTCTGGTGAACTGAAATTCGGGGCAGTTTGTCCACAACAGTGAATGATGTGGCCATGTGTTGAATATTTGCATGCCAATTTTTCTTTCTTCATGTATATTGTATTACTGTCATGGTTATCGTTTGTGCTTATATTGTCATTTGGTATTGTTTTTTTTGTTTGGTATGGGTAAATATGGATAAGTCTTGGAAATTTTCATAAATATTGAGATTTGAGACCTCAATATGATGTCATTTTGTTAGAATTCGCAACTCTAATTGATGACAGGAGACCAAGACCAGCTTTCCAAAGTAAAATGCCAAAGACTCAAAAGTATAAAGCCAAAATAATGGTGTGTTCCAACATATGAATAGTGCAGTGTTCGTGGAGGTGAATGGTATGGTGAACGACAAAGGAGGATGGACAATCAAGTTTTGTGTGAGTTTCTTGGAATAGACTCATGACCTTGAGTATGAGTCACAGTTTGCAAATCTACATGTCATTTATTGTTTGTACGTGTTGTAAGACCCAGAGAGGCATGCATACCCTTTTGTTATATGTTCCCTCTGTCAGATAGTTTTAACACCCTGGAAGAGTGTGTCATGCGGGATGGATACACTTGGGTGGACCATATTGGTTTTAGACTCCATAAGGTGAAATTTTATATCAAGGGGGAGTTAATCGAGAGGTTGGATGAACCATGTATGTGAAGGACTTCCTAGTAGACTGGCGATTGCAGCGGTTGGAACCCATGCATTTCGGTAGATGGTTGTTCCTTTATATGGACATCGACAATAGAACCAGTTGTAGATTTTGCAGATGGATATTGAGACAAGTATTCATTAAGGGGGAGTGTTGGAATATCTAATTCCTACTTGTCTTCAGTTAGAGTCTGTTCCTATTTGTTAGGTTAGTTCCTAGTTTGGTGTGAGTTTGAGATATTCTCTCAACTAAATTATTGTGCATCTAAGATAGATTCTCTATCTTGAGACTGTATCTCATGTATATATATATGTAACTTGATTTGATTAATGGAATATAGCTTGTATGCTCAATTTCTAAGTTAAAAGAAGTGGTTGTTGGTTGGTTCATGGTCTCCTTCCTTCGAGCTTGCAGCTCCTCGCTAAGGTAAGAACCATTCTATGGGTTTCGGGAAATAATTTAATCATTTCTCTTTTTTTCTTGCTGCTCCCTCTCATGAATTTAAGTGGATTTAATGAATTTGTTTCAACTCATAGATATAGTTCTATAGTTCCTGATCTTGGATGAAAGGCACTCTAGTCTTAATCTATGCATTGTTTGGTTTCAATATGCAACTAATCACTCCCCCAGTTTTGTTTATAATGGGTTGTGTTCATCAAACATGGTAGAGATGGATAGGGTCGATTTCAAGGATGTTTGTCAGGTCCTGTGTGGGAAGGAAGAGACAAATATTTCAAATAACATAGCTTTGTCGACAATTACTACCAAGATGACAGAGCTAGAACAAGCTAATGCAACTCATAAGGCAAATGTGATTAGTCTCTTACATATGAAAAATAAGAGGACCACCTCCTTGGAAGTAGAATGAAACCATCTATATGCTCTATTCCTTTCTAAACATATGGATACTCTGTCTCTAGCCTCTAATAACTTAATATTAGGGTACTCTTGCCATATCAAGCAAGTTGAAGAAGAAATTGTTCGGTGGAGTAAGGAGCTAATGGAGATAAAGGTGTTAAACCCCTCTCTTTATGAGGTCTTTATGAGGACTTCGACACTAAGGAAAATGCGAATTGCTAATATGTTTTATTTTTTTTAAGGTCAGGTAAACTACTAGTTAAAAATGTTGGAATTGCATTCTAATTGTGGAGAAAATTTAGGTAGAAACCATACTATAATTTTTCACATTTTTTCAAGTAACATTATGATTTTGTATACATATATGCAATTTCAAATGTTTGTTATTGCACAACCCTTCAAAATAAATACATGTTTTTATTATATATTTTTTAAAAATGAGGAGGAGGGATTCTAATTCATATACAAACAAGATAGACAAACTATATAAAAGTTAGTACCTACCTCAAATGTAAGGTCCATGAGGAAGATGCAAGTACTAAGTTGCTTGACAATTTTGAAAGTTTTATGAGAAAGACACCACTAAAGGATAAAGCTCTCAAGATTGTAAGCAATACAACCATAAAAACTTTAAAGCTAAAATACTTTGTTGTATATAATAGTATAGTTAAATTTTCTAAGTTTTTCTTTTTTTTCAAGCGCATTTTTTTTATGAGATTTGCTTGAAATATGATAAAAAAATGTTGAAATGACATATTAAAGTTGTTAAATCTATGCATACTAAATGCCTCGAAAAATTCTAACGGTTCTAAATCTATTTATACATTCAAAATAATGAAAAATAATAATATCACCAAAAATTATATCAACATATTCAAACAAAAATTAAAAACATTTAACAATTTTAAAATACACATGTTTTTAAATATCACTCACATTTTTAACATTCATTTAAAAAAATGAGAAAAATAAATTTAGAATTCAATAAGTTTTATTAAAATTAGAATTCAATATTTTTTATTTTAAAATATTTGTTTCTAAACTTTCTTGCATCTCACCTAAACTTTATTGTTTCAAGGGTGTTTGTTAATGGCGGCGTCAATTGAAGGGAAAGGATAGTGGGTCTTGCATAAATTTTTGGGTGAAGGATAACCCGGGGCTTTTCGTCAAGAAAAAGGAGAAAGGTACAAAGGCTTTTCATTGTTTTATAGTTTGCTTACATAACACAATGGCATATCATGTGAGAATATTGGAATACTCACCTTTGTACTCTTTTATTCTAAAGAATCGCATGTTTATTGCTTGGGATTTGATGTCATTATATAAATAATTCTGAGTTTAAATTTTAGCAGTTTTATAACCTCTTATGGATGGAAGGTATTCGATGATCTTCTAAAATTGGTTCCCTCCTTTGTACATAAGGATTTAACACATGACCTAAAACAAATTATTCTTAAATGACAATAACAAAATACTTATCCTCGTTATTATTATTCCGGATTTGACCACATGGCCATTAGTTGTTACACCTGTCCATTAGCCACTCCATCTATTACCTTACTGATTCTAAATTAAGGTAATTCTAAATCCTAATATCTCTAGTGCACCATTGCCTTGGGCAATAAAATTCAAAATGTAATAACATTCAAAATCAATTCATAAGCTTCCAACCTTGATAACTTAAATTGTAAACCTTGATTGCTCTTCAAGTATAAGATGCAGGAGATCTTCTAAAGAAACACGGGCCAGTTTGCCTTTGTTGATCCCTTCACATATAGTCATCTTGGAAGAAGTGTTAATATCTAAAGCCACTTTCCCTTTTTGAAGTGGGGTTGAATTATTAGTATAGGAATTTGCACCATAATTTTTGTTTAGGTTGTAATGATGCAAAAAGTAAGTAATTTAATGGGGTTGAATTATTAGTGTAGGAATTTGCAACATAATTTTTGTTGAGGTTGTAATGATGCAAAAAGTAAGTAATTTTTATTTTTTTATTGTAGAAAATGAAGGTTGCATTTGGTTGACATTTTAAATTTTTCTTTTTTACAATTGGTCACTCGAATAATATTTAAATGATATTTGTTGTGTAGAGGCTTTTTTTGTGTTTGTTATTGATATTTACAAGTATTATAAGTTATGAAGTATAATGGTCATAACCATTCTGAAGAGAAAAAAAACATATATTTGTTTTGATTACTGCATAGTGTGTTTATTTATATCATCAACACATTATTATCCACCAAACTTAAATGACGGGGACTTTCCATAAGGCCACCACCTCTCCTTGTCTTTACCCGAGCTTCTAGTCTATCCCTTGAAGGACTTGGTCTAGGACATCCATTTGCCTAATTGTAGGCATGCATAGTAGAGATCAAATAGAGTTGCTTCATGAAAAAGGTAATAGATATAATAGAAAGAAATATGCATATTTTTAGGCTCATTTATAAGGGATTGTCATGCTAACTGACTGTGGCTTGTGTTTTATCTATTTCCATATGTTGTCTTCTCTTTTTATTTGTTTCTATTTGTAAATATATCTGTATTCCAATATATAAGATTGATCTTGTATATGATTGAATAGGTGTAACTGTAAGTTTTCTAATATGATTTTAAGGATTTCTAAAAGTAATAAAATTGTTCAAAAAGAGAAAAATATGAAATAAACCATTATGGCAAACCCATGTCAAATATATCATGGATTTTTGTGCTCTAGCTATAATGAATATTATTTTTTCTATTATCATTTCCATTGATACATTCCCATATGTATACCCCCATTAATCAGCGTCCATAAAAAATTATGTTTGTTCTATCCATGCCTATGCCTTTTCTTTTGCTCTATTCACTAGGTCATTAACTAAGTCTAGATCTCAATCTCAACCTATCTCTACATTTGTCTCTACAATTATTTATGTGTATAAAGTCATTTTGACGAGCATAATGTGTGTGCCTCGCTAGCATATAATGCACTTTTAACTCATGTCTAGCTAGTTGTTTTCTTTAGTTTACTCAATCTAACTTTAGCACTTTAATGCACATGCAACTATTAAGCTTCACTTAGCTATTTTCATTTTACTTACTTTGAGGCAAGATTCATGGCATGCCATTACATGGAATTCTTTCCTGAATTTTTCCTTAGCAGGAATTTTATTTTCGTTGCTTTGATCTTGATTATTTATAAAAAGGTGTGATTTTCCCTTCTTAATCTTCAATTCTTCTCTTCAGACTATGCATCTTCTGGGGCTCCATAGCCAAGCTATAGATCTCTTGACTTAGTATCCAATATCACATGGTATCGAAGTATAAGATAATCTAAAGGTAAGTATCATTAGAAGATGAAATCAAATTCTAGGGGGGTGGCATGTAACTCAATTTGTTGGTGTGCAGATGTCTTGGAAAATTTGTATAAATGAATTAGGGTCAATTTCATGGCTTGAAAGGTCACCTTCATTTATCCATTAAAGACTATTTTGCAACATGTTTGAGGTCCAAACTACATCATTCAATTGATATACAGAAAACCTTATTCAATAGCTTTTCATGGATTTAATTCATATGAATCATTAGTTTGTTAGATCACATATAGCTAATGAATATATAAAATTCATAACCCTATTCTATCGTATCACAAATTCTAAGAGTGATGGATCAATTCATGGTTCCCTCTCTCATTCCATTCAATTAGTATGATTGGAAATCAAAGGTGCATATCCTTTTGGGGAGCAAAGGATTATATATAATCATGATGAGACTTTAGGTTGAATCCATAGTTGATGTTGAAAATCCAAAATGGTTTAATAGGTGTGATCAAGTATACGAATTACTATGTCTCTATGTAAATTCCTAGATTCTCTTCCATAATCAATATGCAAAATGGCTCAATGAAGTTTGAAGCAGGCTACAAGGGCTTTTTTGGAAGTAGGATATATTGAGAAGTCGTTGACTAGAGAATGATCTCAATAGTTTGAGCCCAAGGAAATTTGACACTATATAGGGATCCTTCACCAAATTTAAATCATAAATCTTGTCACTCAACTTCTGTGGAATTGAGGAGAACAAACAACTTGTTCTGTCCATTCTTGCAAAAATTGGTTAATGCTACTCTATTTTTTTTCCACCTTCAATGCTAACAAGGATGTGCTTGGAGCTACTTGGAAAATGAAAATAACTAAAACATTTATTGTATTAATAGCAAGAAAAACTTGTTCAAATGGGTTCCCTATAAAATACTTAAAAGGCTCATGCCCTTGGTAGAAATTATAGGACAAGGAATTCAAAGACATCTAGAAGCATGTAGAAATAAAAGAATGAGTAAGAGAAGAAAAAGGAGTAGAACTCTAAATCTACCCATGATACCTTAGGTTTGAAGGTTGAAAATACAAAATATCATAAGGTCAAATGTGACTACATTTGAGCGTGATGAATGTTGTAGCTCCTAGAGACAGGCTTGAGTTGCAAAAGACCAGTGCCTAGGACATCTTAAAATCAGAGGTTAAAAGTGAACACCAACATAAAATGCCTCTGACAAAATATGGAATGAGGAAACAATGGTTTTGGTGGTTCATGGAGTGAGAAGTTCTTGGAGTCGATTCATGTGAATTCCTTATACTGTGAGAAGGCTCAAAAGGCTTCGAGGCTTGGTGGCTTTTAAATGGGCCAAGTATAAAACAATGAGCAAAATCCTTGTAAATATGCAGAGGTGTTGAGGGAGAACGGAGAAGGAACCATGAGGGACATGCTTAAGAGATTTAAGAAATTGTCCCCTATGAACTCAGAGGAAACACATATAGATGAAATATGAATAACAACATAGGTTAGTGGAGCATGAATTAAGGTAATACATCAATGCTTAATTACATGAGTGCTAACATCTAGGTGTTATACATATACGAATTCATGAATAAAATTGTAGATCACCGACAGCTACATTACATGAACCATCAAGGCAGAATAGCATGAAAAATGATTACACATGAAGAGGAAATTGCTGATAACAAAGAAAACAAATACATACTGCTCATTACTCCATTTGGAATCCAAATATCATCTTTCTATTCTCTTGAGTTCAAACATCTCTCCCAAATATGTATCTCAAAGCACATGGAGCACAGGCATAAAAAAATTCATCAAAATTCTTCCAAAATTATAGAACCTTTGTTTAATTTTAGAACTCACTACATATAGAGTTCTCCCTGAGGGCTTATGACCGAATATTCTATCAGGATCAACCCACACAAGTGAAACCAAAATATCCTAACAAACTACCAGAGCGTGCTTTATGCAATCGCTCTTGCAACAGAAAAATCCAAACAGAATGGGTAAAATCGGGATTTTGCCTAGAAAAACATCACTATATAATAGTAACAAGGAACAAAATAGATGGCCTGGGAGGCCAAAACCCAGAATCTACAGTGGAGTGGTGAGAAGTGGATGAAAAAACGGTGAGCGGTATGATTTCTACTACTTGATTTCAGCTACTAACGAAAGGCCTTCACTCCATGTTCTCATGATTTACGTTAACTGAAATGGGAAAGCCATCTGTACTGCACATGCTCCAATCTACATCAGAGGTTAATGGAAAAACTAAACAATCATAGCCACGTTGTGTTACACAACATTTTGTCACCATCCTTGCAATCCCTCGCCCCGCATATTGGAGGGTCTTTCCCGTGACCTGTGAGAAGTGTCATACTATGCAAATACCTTCTTTGCATCCTTCTGCATAAGGACATAATTCCTCTTGTTGAACATTTCCTCAGAAATCCATGAAAACCTATGTTTTAGCATTGGTGTGGGTAGCCAGTTCACCCCTCTTGCCAATAGGGAAGATTTTCACTAGAGGCCACGCCAGCTGGTGCTTTGTCTCTTTGTTGTGCCAGCGCCAACCTTTTTGGGAATGTTTTTTAACCAATTAGAGGTGGAATTTTCCTTTAACCACCTCAGGAACGACTCATTGCAAGTGGTTAAACTCGATAAACCACGAATCTCTTCCTTTGGGAAATGGTTGATGGAACATTATTTGAATATAGGACTCCGCTCCATGGTTATAGGGATCCTAACCTCTCCTTCTCCTTATATATAAACAAGCCTTCTCCTTTTACAAAAGCTAGAGCTAAACATATAGCCAAGAAGCTGAACTTGGAGAAGAGATATTATAGCTGAGTAATCGCTATAGAGAAGGTTGAACCAAGGAGGATCCTGTAGAGAGAGCCCCATCTGAATTCCTGATGAGCTTTGTGAAACGTGCTCCGCTAGAACCCTGCTGGAGGAGATCGCAATGTCGAAGCCTGGTTGTACTCTTCCTTCTTTAAATTAATATACTCGACTATGGCATTGATTCCATCTCTGTGTTACATTTATTTGACGCACTTGATTTAGTCTTATTCGATTGACTGATAGTTAGGAATGCGAAATAGTATGTTGTGTATCGTCTTCGTTTCTTGTGTATGTACAGGTATCCGGGCGTGAGAACGAGTGGATCGTGATCTGTTAAATCAGGAGCGAGAGGCAGCCATTCTCCCGGATGACACAACAGTGTAGGACCTACAGTAAGTGATCTACCAAGTCTTTGTCCATTCTTAACTAGGAATTGATGTCATATCATGTCTCGTTTGTGGCTAGACCCACTCTAGGGCTAGTGGGATCGCCTCTGTCCGCAGAGGGGATTTACCTCACCAACAAATTGGCTACTCCACTGGGGATCAATGTGAGTTTGTATTTCATCCATTAGGTCTTCTTCTTGCTCTTTGCTTTCTTAGCTTGCCTTTTCTGGTTGTTTTGTTCAGTCTTAGACCCCTGTTTAGCCCCAGAGGATCAAATCTGACCTCTTTTTTTCCAAAATTTTCATTTTTCTAAGGTTGGCTTGATTGGTGCGGTTTCTAGTCTGACAGTCGCGCCCACTGGTGCTTGTTGCCAATTCATCACCCGCGCCATCCCCTATCTGGTGCAGATTACAGCCAGACAGTTGTGCCATTTCCTATAGGTGCTAGGGTTTTCCTGTTTTGAAGTTTTTGGTCAGTATTGGTTTTTCTGGGTGTTTTCTTGACTTGATTTGAGTGCTTTGAGATTTTTTGTGATTGTGAACAGCCTCCTCCCTTCGGTTGTTTTCCCGTTTCTTGTCAGCATCATAGCCCTAGGGTTTTCTAGTGCCTTGGTATGCTGAGCCTCCTATAAGAACTTGAGTCTTTTGTTTCACGGTCACCTTCGTTATTTGCTTAATTGCATTCAGCTCCCTGGATCCGTTTTGAGTGATTGAATTTGATAGAATGAGTCTTGCCTCTTTCATTCGGTTTTGGTCACTCCAAGCATAGCTCACATTGCTTGTATGGGTATTTTTCAACATCTTTCTTCGATTTGAGAGATTGTGACATTGGTTTGAGTTATTGTCTTGTTTTTTTTTTAGTTGTTTGGATTATTTCACTTCGACTCTCGCATTGATATTCTTGAACTAGTGTGAAGTTTTATTTTTTCATATCATATAGTGCACTCTGTGCTCTATTACATTGAAAAACAATATATATATATATATATATATCTATATATATATATATATATATATATATTTGCTTACATTCTTGTTTGCATTGTGAATTGGAAAATCTTTTGCATAACTAGTATTGGGCATTCTAGGGAAGATTTCTCATTTTCATTAGCTGGCATTAGGTATTGTAGTAGATGTTTCTGTGTGTTCTCATTATTTGCTAACGCTTGAAAACTATTAACTTTCTCATAGATAGCTCCTCATCGAATGAAATGGTATTTTATGGCATGTAGCTTGCATTTAGGGATTAGTGAGATTCAACATACGGTAGGACCTTGGAATTGAAACATAAATACAAGATCAACTTAAAATTTATTCAATTAACCTAAGGAAACATTGAAACCTAACGGAATATTTCGTGGTCTAAGTTAGAGACGTGTTCCGGCGTCTTTAAACCTAGCAGTTGTCGCTCGCCATATGGCTTCAGACAACGCTAGTATGGACTTGTGCTCCCCGTACCATCGAGTATATAAAGGGAGACCCCTCTAGGTTGCAATCCTTTTATCCGTAGGAAGCCGAGTCTACCACCTTATGACCGTGATACACCGAACATAGCATTCGGGGAGACTACCTGCACATACGTCAAGTCCTTGGTTGATTTCTCTTTCATTTTATAACCAAGGTGTATATGGTAGTTCACAGGAACCTGGTACACCCTTTTACCTAAACTACCTGAGCAGTCATTTTCGATCTTTACTGACTCCATAAATTTGAAAATATCATCGAGCACTTGTCCTTTCACGCTCATTTCAAACTGAAAGAGACTAGAGTCATCTTTGACTGTTTCTTGACTCTTAAAAAATGAAACAACAAATGTCTGGTTTCAATTTGGTAAAATAAACTACCTACGATTACATGCCCTTTAAATTTTGATTACTTGGCCTGTCTTTTTTTGCCTTGGTTTTGAGCCAAGAGTCTTCCTTTTTGATCTTTTTCCCTTTTTTTGTGTGCTACCGTCATAGTGGCGGAACCATCGGTTTCGTCTACTGGTAGTCCTTACACAAACAATTCATATGAAACTTCGCATACTTCTAGGTCTACCGAGCTTGAGCAGCCTGTCATCCCATCAAACTACCCCTTTGGAGAACCAATTGAGTTCCATTGGCCTCTTTCCAATGCTTGGTTTGGGTTTGGGGTCGGGGAACATTTTCCCCCTCTCACATCGAGATCACCATTTTTGGTTGATATCATACCTCCTAGCCCCAGTGCTCTTTTGCAAGATCTTACGGTGGATTTAGACATGGACTGGTCTGGTCCTAATGCAATGAGGGAATTCCAGTTTCTGATGAAGAATACCACCTTTTTTCAGAAGACATCCATCCAGACCCTGTTCAATCTTCACCATCGGTATCGCTTCCAGCTGGATATAGGTCTTTGGGTCAGATTATAGCCAGTATTTCCTCCACGACAACTTCAACCCCGTCAAGGGGGTCAGTTCTCCCATCGTTAGGGATTTCGATGATGACACTTGTCTCATCGACGCCTTTTGTTACATCAGTCCCCACTATGCCTACTATCTGTGTGGCTGCATCGGGACCGGTTGTCACTGCTCAGCCGTTAGGAGTTTTGACTTCAGTCGAGACTTCGATTGCCATGGAAATCCATGAAGACCTTTATTTTGAGGAGTATTGGCTGGCTATTCAGTAGCAGAGCTCCCAGAATTTTCAGTCCCCTAAGGATCCTTATCAGTCCTATTTCTCTCACTATGGTGCGGATGGTACCCCGATTTATTCACTTCCGTTCCAACAGGATGAGCATGGCAACCCTATATATTTTCCTGCTCTTGACGCTTATCAGTTCATTAATGGTTTTATACCTACCTTGCCGGGCAACCTTCTAGCCAACACGGACAACTCTTTCAGGGACAAACTTTGGTTCAGCAAGGGTATGTTTTCGGCCCACAAGGACAACCCTTTCAGGGAAAACCTTTAGCCCAACAAGGGTATGCATACAACCCACAAGGGCAACACTTACAGGGACAACCTTCAGTCCAACAGGGATTGTTTTATGGCCCACAAGGGCAGCCTTACAATCCTCAAGGTCAACCTTTACCTGTTTAGCCTGTGGTCCAACCAGGGCAACCTCAAGGACCATCTGGGTAGCTAGTATATCAACCTGGACCTTCATACGGTCCTGGGGGGCAAATCCATCCATCTCAACCTTTGGTGCAACCCCAACATCCATATTTTCCAATTGGTCCAGATGTTGCACAGTCAGGGCCATCTTATGGTCTTGTCCCAGGTCTACCTGGTTATTAGGCACAACCTGGCCCACCTCAACCATTAGGCCAACCTACTCAACCAAGACAACCTATTGGCCCTCATCAGTCATGTCAACCTGTTCAACTAGGACAATCTACACAGTCTGCTCACCCTTCTCAGCCACCACCTTACTCTATGTCGCAGCTAAATCAACCTGTGCGCTCGACCTATTCAGCTTAGCAGGGCCCCACTTATCAACAACCTGTTTGACCCCAAGGTGGTTATTTTCCTCAAGGTCAATATCGACTGATTTACAACCCACCTCAAGGTTCTTCTTATTACCCTCAATCGCCAGGCTATACTTATACTCTGCAGAAAAATCCCTACGCTGTTTAATTGGGACCCTCGTATACTCAGAATCAGTATCCTGGTTATCAACCCCCATATCCTGGTTCTCAGCTGCCATATCAACCGAATTATCCAGCTTATACCCATTATGGTCAGAATCCTCCGGGATAAAACCAATGGGGGCAGAGTTATACTCAACCAGGATGGAATATGGGTACAGGTCCTTATCGAGGACCTGCCATGCCTTTTAACCCTCAATTACCTTTCCTCGCCACGTTGGAGTTACCAGATGTGTCCAAATTGACAAATGATCTGATTCTTCATAGTCCTTATTGGCCTCTAGTTCCAACAAAGGTTCCTGGTGATTGTCCCAAGTTTGAGAGAAAATCTAGAGAAGACCCCCAAGCACACGTCATGACATACCATTTATGGTGTTCTTCCAAATATTGGGTGGATGACTCTATCCGACTCCGTCTTTTCCAGTGCACTCTTACCGGAGCTGTTGCTAAGTGGTATATTGCACTGCCTCGTGGAATATTTCAAGATTTCAAAACTCTTGCTATGGCATTCCTTACTCATTTCCAGTTTCTGGTTCGTTATGAGGCTAGGACACATCTCCTAACATCCTTGAAATAGGACTAGGCTACCCATATCTCGGACCATATTCATGAATGGAGATGGTGTCGTTGCTTGATCAAGTTTGAAATTCCTGATCAACTTCTTACTCATTAGTTCCCTACCTCTTTTGTCAATCAGATTGCGAAAGACATCACCATGGGGGCATGTGTAACCGAGGAACAAGCCATCGCTCGTGTCCAGTACCTTGATTTAGTGTACTCTCAATCAAGCACTTTGTATGACATCTTGACTGAGGCTCCATGACCTGGGACCTCTAAAGCATCGGCTATGCCATCAGTCGATGGTGTTATTGGTTTTGTGTCTCAGACTTCACGCAAGTCTTCCAATGGGAAGCAAAAATCCAATTCTTCCCATAATTCTGCTCCTCAGGCTACCCCTGATTTTGGTAAAACCTCAGAGGTCAATGCCGTTCAGGCCAATCCTATGGACAAGACTTCCAAGGGTAGAAAGAAGGGAAAAGGCAAGGCCAAAGCCGATGCCCCAAAACCGAAATTGTTTAAACCTCATGCCGATGATGGTTCACAGTGAAAGCCGAAGTATCCCTGTCTGATTTTTGATGAGGACCACTACAGTAAAGATTGCCCCAGACGATCCGAAGTTAGTCAACTGCTCAAAGGCGCTAAGGGAACTCCGGAGATCCTTAAGGAACATTTCCCATCTCAACAGACTCAGATGGTTGAGAAAACTTCCCCATATGCATCGTTTGGCTCTCAAGTATTCATGATGAATGGTTCTGCACATGTTTCCATCGCTACTCGGTCGAAGGATTATGCCGGATCACGCCAAGCAGCTGGGAAAGAGGTCATTGATGGTCCTCCTCCCACACCTGCGTATAGTTCTCTTGAGATTGAAAGGCCCAGTGCTGAACCCGTTGTACAACCACCTTTTAAAGGTTTTCTCCAGAAATCTTCTTATAATCCTAATGCCCGTGCTGCTCAGCATTATAGTATTGTTGAGGACTTAGCACAGGTTCCATCCATGATGTCCGCGTTAGAAGTGCTTCAGATTTTTCTATCTCAATGGAAGGCATTATGATCAGAAATCGGCGGGATTGACCCTGTTGATTCTAGCCTTCTCCCCTTCGACTTAGAGAATTTCGTCCCCCGAATTCCGCACCAGATTGCGCTTGTCATACAAGTCGACATTAATGGTCTCAACATCCATAGAGCCATTATGGACGAGGGTGCGTCTACATGTGTCATGTCTTTTGCTTGCTGGAAAGCTATTGGCTCTCCGACTCTCACTTCATCACCCAACTCCCTCGAGGCATTCGATGGAAGGGAATCGAAACCCTTGGGTGTTCTCGCTAGCTTGCCAATCACGTTGCAAGGAAAAACGGTCAACGTTGAAGTAGAAGTCGTTGATGCCAAAATCAATTACAATCTTCTACTCGGTCACAGTTGGTCTCATACTATGTTGTGCATTCCATCCACCCTCTTTCAAATTTTAAAGTTTCCACACGAGGGAAAAATAATTACTGTCGATCAGTTGTCATTATTTACCTCGTCTTCCGAGAATAACGTGCCATACGTGGACCAGATTCCTTCTCCCCCTGACAGTGTAGGCCCGGGTCTTTTCAAAGAGCTCGTTCTCATGGGTATCTTTCCCCTTCCACCGCTCAATACCGTTCAAGTTAATATGATCTCTCAGTCAGATGACCCATGGATCGTCCCTCTACCTAAACAGGTTGATTCATTTGGAGATTTAATGCCGCTTAGTCCGATCGAAATCAATTATTGTGAGATTTACAGTTTCATATGATTATCCCCTTCCTGAATGTGCTCCATTGAGCATGGTTCTCGATGTTAATTCTCAATCCCCTTGGCTCGGCGATGCAGATTCTTCTGATCCTTTGAAGGAAGTGTTTCCATCCAACGAGGCTATCATGAAAACCATGTCCCTTGAAGATCTACCTTGGAGTGATGGACATCATCGTTCCTCATTTATTCCTGGCCTCAGGGCAATGTCTAACTGTATTAAGCGTTTTTCATCTCAAGTTCCTTCTCCGCCACTTCAAATGCCTATTTTGACTCAAGAAGTCTTCGCTGAAGGTAACTTGGGTAACATTACTCAAACGATGCCTATCAACATTTCCGTGAAACTAGGGATTGTCGAGAACATCCATGTGGGAGTCACTTGCTCTTCTGAGGAAGTCTAAGTGTATACTAGCCTCTTTCGTGAATTTTATGATGTTTTTACCCGGTCTTACGAAGAGATTCCTGGAATTGACCCCAATATTGTGGTGCATGAGATTCTCACCTAGCTAGATGCAAAGCCTGTTCGCTAGTGTCTTCATCCAGTGCATCCTCGTAAAGCCACCGCCATCAAAGCTGAAGTTGAAAGAATTCTCAATGTGGGTTTCATTTATCCGATTCCTCTAACAGAGTGGGTTTCAAATATTGTTCTTGTGGATAAGAAACAGGGAGCAATTCGCGTCTGTGTTGATTATCACAATATCAATCAGGCCTGTCCTAAAGATAACTATCACACCCCTTTCATCGATCAGATCATTGACGATTGTGCAGGGAGTGAGATTTTTTCCCTTATGGACATTTTTTCTGGCTATAATCAGATCAACATTCTCCCGTCCGATCAACACAAGACTGATTTTCTCTGTCCATGGGGAACATTCGCGTATAAGAAACTCCCTTTCGGCTTGAAAAACGCTGGAGCTATGTTCCAACGTGCAATTTCTTATGCCTTTCACAATATTCGTCATAAGTTTCAACAGTACCTGGATGACCTTCCAGCTCATTCAGCTGCGCGAAAATATCACCCGGATCATCTCTACCAGATCTTTCTTCGTTGTAGACATTAAAACATTCGGCTCAATATGCATAAATGCATCTTCTGCGTTGATTCTGGTAGACTTTTAGGCTTTATCGTATCTAAATATGGAATTCACCTTGACCCGCTAAAGGTTGAGGCTATTGTTAATCTCCCCTCCCCATCCTCATTGCACTAGCTCCAGAGTCTCCAAGGGAAAGCGAACTTCTTACGTCGTTTTATCCCAAACTACGCCAAAGTAGCTAAAGGATTCACATGACTTTTAAAGCAAGACGTCCCTTTCTATTGGGATGAGATTGATCAAAAATATTTTGATAGGCTTAAGATGTTGCTTGTCAATGCTCCCCTATTATGTCCTCTGAATTACCATCGTGATTTCACCCTTTATCTTGCTGCCACCTTCAGCATGATCACCATGGTTTTGGTTTGAGATGATGATGACGGTAACAAGCATGCTGTTTATTACGAGACTCGGAACCTTCTCGACCATGAAACACGTTACGCACATGTTGAGAAGTTAGTTTTGGCTGCGGTCCAAGCCACCCATCATTTTCATCACTACATCCTTTTATGCACGGTGACCGTGATTTTTGACTGTAACCCCATGACTTATATTCTGTCTCGGCAGTTGCTGGGGGGCAAAGAATTGAAGTGGCTCATTATCCTCCAAGAGTTTGATTTGGATTTTACTACAGCCAAATCGAAGAAATCACTTGTTTTGCTGATTTGATCCCGCCGACTCTGCTCCTTCTTGATCTGAGGATCATATTCCAGACAAAAATATTTTTCTGATTAGCACCCTCGATCTGTGGTATGGTGATATCATCGTGTACCTCCAGACCTCTACTTTCAGGTCCAAGTTGATGAAGGATGTCCGACACTGCATTCGGCATCAGTCGCAACCCTATCGTATCGTCAGAGATACCCTTTATCGTGTTGGAGTCGATTTCGTGCTCCGCCGATGTCTAACCCTTGAGGAGGCTGAGAAAGTTTTAAATGACTGCCACAGTGGCGCCTGTGGTGGTCGTATGTCTAGTTATGCCACCGCATATAGGATCCTTCGTGCTAGCTATTTCTGGCTATCTATCTTTAAAGACTGCATTGTCGCAGTGCGCAAATGCCATGCGTGCGAGATATATCAACGCAAGATGTGTGCGCCACCAGTTCCTTTACATCCTGTCATTACCGTGGGTCCTTTTGCCAAATGGGGCATCGATTTTATGATGTGTAACCCTCATTCGGTAGGGGGGCATGCCTATATTATTGTTGTCGTCAATTATTTCACGAAATGAGCTGAAGCAATGCCTACACTAGCTGCGGGCAGTAAGACAATGGCACAATTCATTTTCAATCATGTTATTACTCAATCTGGTGTTCCTCAGGCCATCATCACTGATCATGGTTCTCATTTTCGAGATTATATGATGGCGGAGATGACATCTAAGTTGGGTTTGTGTCACGACAGCTCAACACCTTATTATCCTCAAGCTAATGGCCAAGTTGAAGCTGTAAAAAAAGTCCTCGTTACAATGCTTCAAGGAATAATTGGGATCCACAAATAAAATTGGAATCTCATAGTGTTCTCAGCTCTTTTGTCTTACCGAACTTCAATTAAGAGTGCGACCGGATTCACCCCCTTCCAGTTGGTATATGGTTTGGAAGCCACTCTTCCGATTGAATGTGAAATCCCTTCACTCAAAATAGCCGTGGAATTACTGCCTGATACTTCGCCTACAGAAGAACGTCTCCTCTACTTAGAGAGATTGGACTAAAATCGTTGCTTAGCTGCTTTGGTCATAGAAGCATAGAAGAAGCGAGTCAAAGCCCATTTTGACCAAACAGTTTCCCTTCGTTCCTTTATCGAAGGCGATCTCGTTCTCTTGTACGACCAAGCTCATGACAAGCTGGGGGCAGGAAAATTCCAACCCATGTGGCATGGACCCTACATCATTAAATGTTTGTTACAAAATGGGGTTTATGAGCTCATTTATTATGAAGGTTATCCTTTATCACAACCCAGAAATGGGTTGTACTTGAAAAAGTATTATTCTTGAGTCATTCATGCATGATATGTGTACATAGGTGATTTTTTTTCATTTTTGTGCATGTTTTGGTTTGTTGTGCTTTGTGATATTTTTATTCTTATTGGGTCTTGTTTTTTATGCAGATGTCTCTTTCCCCTTATGTCAGTTTCACGGATGGTGCTTCCCACAGTACCAGGAACTTGTCTTCAGCAGCCTGGGTAATTTATGATCCTGTTGGTGAGTTGATTAACTTACAAGGTATTTTTCTAGGACCAACTACAAACAATGTCATTGAATATAGGGTTTTTTTGGAACTATTAACCGAGGCAGTTAACCTTGGCATATGCGCATTGCTTGTGAATTTGGATTTGCAACTTGTTGTTATTCAACTTAACGGTCTTTATTCGGTTCGAAACCCATGTATTTTGAGATTGTATTTGAGTATTCATTTACTTGAAAGACAGTTTGATTTCATTACATATCAACATATACCAAGATGAATGAATACATTAACAGATGCAATAGCTAACATGGTACTAGATAGACATTTGCGCAATTTATGAAAACATCATCATATGTAAATAGACCCATGTGGAAAATGGATGTATATATATATATATATATCATTTTTTTGCAACATTTGCATCATATAAAACCAAAAAATAATATATATATGTTTGAGTTACATCGTGAGACAACATGTCTCTCAAAATGTGCGGAAATAAAGCCTAAGTGCCTAATCGACGTGGTGCTCATGATAGCACATCACCGCCCGTACCAACCGCCTCAGCAAGTGGTGGATATGACTCAGCACCCCTACAGTGTGCCTTTGATAGGCTCGAGGAACATCATCAAAACGATCATAGTCTGGAATCCCACGGGTGATCCAGGTGGATATTGGTGGCCACCCGCCTATTCCACTTGGGCCCCCACCATTGTCTCTTTCAGTTTTTCCGTTTTGGCATAACTTACTATTTTTAGCAGTTTTTCGGGTCCTGAACTTCCGGAGCCGTTTTGAGGCCCTAAACGACGTTTTTGGGTACGAAAGCGCCAGCGAATTTTTTGATAAAATTCGTCCCGGCAGCTGTAGTCCTCGGATAGAGCTTTCTAATGATGTATCATATGCGTCAAACGGAGATAGTATGCCAAAGTTACGTCCCTGGGAAGTTGAAACACCAATTTACCCAAACGGGGCCCATAGTTTTGGCGCTTCATCTCCTAGGGTTAGGTTTTGGGATGTTTAGGGTTCTCCATTGTTTCTCAATAATAAATAGGCCCTCGAGCCTCATTGTAACGCAGTTCAGAGGCCTGTAGCCGCCACATCTCTTCTCAGAGATAGCTACCAGTGCTCTAGCTAGTTTTATTTCCATTCTGTCTGTAAGCAAATTTCAGTTCTTTGATATTAATGAAATGAAGTGTTATTTCCGCTGCATCTCTGTATTTATGGTTATGTGTTTATTCTGTTGCGTTCCTGCATAAATCTGGATCAACGGGTGATCCCCTCTAGGTTCTGTACTATCTCTTTGTCAATCCCCTCACCCTGAGGATCGAATTCACGAGGAGTTCACCTCGCTATTGGTGACATACCTATAAGACGCTCTAGGCCAAAATCTGCATACATATAGAGTAATTATAAAAACATGCATATATACCCAAAAAATTATATAAACTCATGAAAATAAAAAATGAGTCTCACCTAACTCTTCGTCCCAATCCTCTCCCTCCAGGAGCGGGAGTTCGGGATCTCCGGTGAAGTCTGTATCGGCATAGGTCCAGTCCTCCACGACAATCAGTTGTCGTCAGATCAAATACAAAAAATCTGGCCTCCAAGACATCTGCTTGCCACCCACTGCTCTAGGAATCAGTGCGGCCCATCGAGCCATCTGTGGCTCTGTGGGTGACGGCCTTGGGACAATAACGGAATATGGGTAATCGTTCCAAGAAGAACGATACTAGAATTGATCCGTACCCAAAATACTTTAGTTTGGTCTTCTTGCACTTAATCAGCTGCCGTTTGATGTTGATAGTCACGGCCTCAGCCCTATTGAAGATGGTCGGGTTCATGCACTATGAGGCAAGAAGTAGTTCTGTCTTCATGGCCTCATGCGGTGCCTACGATCTAGTAGCCAGCGTGATAGTGTGTAGCACTACTCTTAGTGCTAGATCAAGGATGATTTGGATGTCCACTTTGCCACTTCCTGTTCCTTTTCGTGCCCCTCGGCACACCCTCTCAATTACCATTCCCATGCTTTCCCCGGAAGGATGGTTACTGGTCAAGATAGGGACTGCACCTATGCGTGACAATCCAGTGATAAAATATACATCTGAGACTTCGAGTTCATGCTCTTGATCCCGAAGCACAAACTTTTCCTGATCTTCATCCCAAATTCTTATTAGATATTGAAGCACTTCGGGTTGAGCCCGGAGACATGGTGTTAGGAAGAACTTCTTGAGCCCACAATTTCTAATAGCATTCTTGCATTGTTCATTTTCCATTGCTTGTTCATCCTCCTCACTATGTTCTCTCTCTCTTTCCACTCGATAACCATCTTTTTTTCTTTTGTACCTACATGAATTGATCATAGAAACATTGTAAGCCCCCTTGGGTATTAAAATTTGCAATCAATTGGTTGCATTTTCTTAAATTTAAAGCAGATTTTGAGTTGCGCGGTTGGCGCGACCCCTATGTAAAAAAGGGTCGATTGGCATGGGTCTGTGCCCAAAACCCATGCCAACCACGATGCCCTAAATTTTAAAAATCCTCCCCTAAGGGACCCAAAATGACAACTAAATGCAATAAAATATAGCTCAAAAGATGGCAAATGATGTTGGCTCCTACCTGAAACTGATGAAATTCGGATTGGTCCACTGGTTTGCTCACAGTGCTCGTCGCCACAAGATCACTAGGTAAAATGGACCATTGTTGCTCCACAAAGAGGTAAAAGGGAAAAGTAAATAGTTTTTACCATTTATGGTCTTTTATAACTTTTCAAAGTCTAAAAATAGGTTTTAAAACATATTTGTCGATTATTTTCATATTATTTTCGAGAAATGCGTTTTACACACGTCTTTTTGTGTAGCGATAGGTTTCCACATGGTTTTGATGAAGAATGAGTTGTATTTTATAATTTTTTAGACTTGGTAAAAACACGAAAAAGTCACTGCTGGAGTCATCTTTCAGCTCTTTTTTAACTCTCTAAAACTGAAAAGAACGCCGAGTCGCTTGTTGTTTTGAAATCGTTAAATTGGCTATGAAACGATATCTACCCAGTATACGTTTACCCCTTTTTCGGGCTGGGATGGATTATTTACGAAAAAGGAATACCTTAGCCGATCGCGACTAGGAGGTTCTCTCGGACACATTTTTCTACATTTTTGGATCTGAGAGACTATTTACGAAAAGGGCCTTGCTAGAGTTTTCTTTTCCGCCTTCTTTTCAAACTCTCTAAACATGAAAATATGCTGAGTTCTCCCTTTGTCAGACTCGTTAAAAATTGATGACATTAGACTCCGTCATCATGACGTTACTCGAGTTCCTCCTTTATAGGGCTTGTAAAATGTACTAGGTTGGATTTGTCCGAAGGACAAACTTACATTGCAAGAATATGCTATCCCCTTCAAGCTTGTTTTCAAAAATAATTGAGGTACTCGCCAGAAATGGTGGGGGAAAATGGAACCAAGATTGTAGTAGTGTTGGCAGTATGTCGCTCTTGAACATGGCAGTTGTCTGCATTCGTGTCGGGTTGGGGATATCTCACTACATCATTTGTTTGCCTCCATGGGTTTGGGTAATCATTTTTTACCTCTCATCTGCTCTTTGCCATGTCACCATGACCTCAGATCCCTTGATGTCAAATACTGCCAAATCCAGTGTCGTGCCGCCAACATGTTCAAGAGAATTTTGCGTCTGAAGTTTTCAACCTCCCTCTGATTCTCTGTTGGTATTGATTCAGAAACATCATGTTCCTCCATCTTGTGTCGATGATGTGGGAAACATTATGGCCCACATTCTATCAAGGTCCCTTCCTGTCGACTCCAGCGCATTATCCAGGAAGTTGATCTAGAGATTCCCTTCAAGTGCCTTGGAGCCTGCATGCCTTAATGGCAGGTTCTTCACATTCGACGTAAGGTTTACATTATTGGCCTTCGATTGACTGATTCTATGAGTGTTTGACGTCAGATCATTGTTCACACTCCTTGGATTGTATCTTTCGTACCTTGAGAGCCATTGTCATTATTGGTGGTTTCTCTTGCGTCTGTTAATAGCTTTCATCATTGGCTGGTAATCAGACAATTTTCTTGCATGTTCAACTTCAGCTCACATATTCACATGCTCGAATTTGTACTTTTTTCGGGTCGAGATGGAGCACAAGACGCTGGGTTTTGTCTGATGAAATCTAGGCTGTGCGTTCTTTGTGGATTACTATGACTTATTATGTGACTCTTCTGATTGGATGGCTGCGACCATACCTGAGTCTGTTTATTGATCCCTACTGCTGGATGGCTGTGTCCATACCTCGGATCTCATTATTTATATACTCTATTATGGAAGGTTGCGCCCATGCCACATGTCATGTATGAGATGTATCAGTTGTACTTGTACTTGCACGTCTTCTGACAGTAGTGTTTAGGTCGAACGCATTCTCATAAATAATTTCACCCCTCCCTCTCTCTCGGACCTCATGCTTTAGGGGGAATCTGTTACACAACATTTTGTCACCGTCCCTGCAATCCCTCGCCCCACATATTGAAGGGTCTTTCCCATGACCTGTGAGCAGTGTCATACTCTGCAAGTACCTTCTTTGCATCCTTCTACATAAGGAAATAATTCTTCCTATTGAACATTTCCTCAGAAAGCCCATGAAAACCTATGTTTTGGCATTTGCGCGGGTAGCCAGTTCACCCCTCGCGCCAATAGGGAAATTTGCACTAGAGGCCATGCCAGCTGGCGCTCTGTCTCTTTGCTATGCCCATGCCAGCCTTTTTGGGAATGTTTTTTAACCAATTAGAGGTGGAAGTTTCCTTTAACCACCTCAGGAATGACTCATTGCAAGTGGTTAAACTCGATAAGACACAAATCTCTTCCTTTGGGAAATGGTTGATGGAACATTATTTGAAGATAGGACTCCCCTCCATGATTATAGGGATCCTAACCTATCCTTCTCCCTCTATATAAAAAAGCCTTCTCCTTTTACAAAATCTAGAGCCGAACATATAGCCAAGAAGCTGAACTTGGAGAAGAGATATTATAGCTGAGTAATCGCTATAGAGAAGGTTGAACTAAGGAGGATCCCGTAGAGAGAGCCCCGTCTGAATTCCCGATGAGCTTTGTGAGACGTGCTCCGTTGGAACCCTGATGGAGGAGATCGCAATGTCGAAGCCTGGTTTTACTCTTCCTTCTTTAAATTAAGATACTCGACTATGGTATTGATTCCATCTCTGTGTTACGTTTATTTTACGCACTTGATTTAGTCTTCTTCAATTGACAGATAGTTAGGAATGAAAAATAGTATGTTGTGTATCATCTTTATTTCTTGTGTATGCACAGGTATCCGGGCATGAGAATGAGTGGATCGTGATCTGTTAAATCAGGAGCGAGAGGCAGCCATTCTCCCGGACGACACAATAGCGTAGGACCTTCGGTAAGTGATCTACCAAGTCTTTGTCCATTCTTAACTAGGAATTCATGTCATAGCATGTCTCGTTTGTGGCTAGACCCACTCTAGGGCTAGTGGGATTGCCTCTTTCTGCAGAGGGGATTTACCTCACCAACAGTTGTTCCATCAAGAACTCATGTTGTGTTTTGAATAGTGAGAAGTGGAGGCCGAAATTTAGAGAGGAATGTGCGGTACATAAGACAGGGAAAAACATTTTTAATTACTCCCAAGGGTGAGACAAAGGACACGGGGAAAGCTTTGATGACAAGGTGAGGAAGTGGGGCCCAAAGCGCATCGAAAAATCGTAATCGGGATAGGGTATGTTCCGAGAATATGATTTAAACTTCAAGATATGTGAGGCGTGGTGGAGCGTAAAGTTGCAATGTGTGTGATGCGATATCGCACATTGACGATCGCATAGGACAGAGGTTGGCAGAGATTTAAAAGGTTATAATTGTTGATCTGTGATATGGTATTTGTTGCAAAGTGCGATGGCAGTCGGGTCATATCACAAGCTAAAATATTTAAGTTGTGGGCACTGTAATAGGTAAGTTGTGAAATATGTGAACTACGACATGCGACGTGCTGAAAGCGGGTAAGTGCCAAAAGGCGGAAGGTAAGGAAAATGCAAAATATGAAGGTTTGTGTGTGGATGTGAGTAGTGTAACAAGTTTGGGTGGGTCCCACTAAGTCGCATCGGTGGCAAGATAGGTTTCGATGAGTCTTTTAAGATGTAAAGGTTAAAACTTGTGGGGGTGGTGTTGCTAGTGAGGAAATACAACGCAGGGCTTTATAAAAGGTAAAGTGAAGGATAAGAGAGGGTCAATGTAGGTAAAGAGGGTAGATGAGATGAGGGATGGCAGAAATGAAGTTTGTTCACTATTTAAGCCTTATCAGCTACATTTTCCCCCCTTTCTACTGAACTTAGATGTAGATTGATTCCTTTGAAACTCTTTGACCATTAGGACTAGCCTTCCTTTCTCCCTTTCTCCTTTGTGTGTGGTCACAGGCCAACATTGGCTCCATCTGGGGACAACGTGTTGTTCTTTAGTACGTTGAAAATCTGTAGACCTGCATGCCTATGCTTTTATTGGGTACATGGAGTTGAAAATGCATATTGATTATCTCAATGATCAGGTGGACACAAAATGGAAGATGAAATGGAGGATGATACAGAAGATGAAATGGAAAATGCAAACAATGGATGAAACAAAATGGAAATAGTGGGATATGATATGGAAAATGAAATGGGAGAAATGTAAACTAAAGGGAGTACAGTGGAACAACATATACAATGAAAAATATATATACAGTGAGTTAGATTAGCCCTCATCAGTGAAGAAAGAAAAACTTGAGGAACTGCCCATTTATGAGCCCCTCAAGTATGTCTCCTTCTAGGTTCTCTAGTGCGAAAGTATTGTTGCCTTTTTCCTCTACCACCCTGAATGGACCAAACTAGAGGGGGTCAAACTTCCCATGCTTCCCTTTGTCTGCTCGCCTGATATCCCATCACAACACCAAATCCCCAACTTGGATTTCTCTATCTTTATCTCTCTGGTCAAATAAGCCTTTCATTATTTCTTGATACTTTGCTAGTCTAAGGCTTACGTGTTCTCCGGTTTCATTCAGCTCCACCAACTGATTCATTCTTTAAACGAGGTCATGTGGCTCCTTCTCAATTTCCTATAAGAATCGTGCCACGGGAAATGCAAGTTGAATGGGGAATACTGCACCCCTTCCATACACTAGCTCATAAGGGGATTTTTCTGTAGATCTCTTAGTTGTGATGTGGTTTGCCTAGATTGTGAACTTGAGCCAAGAGTCCCAGTTATTTTGATTTTCATTGATGGTTTTATTTATAATTATCATCAACATCTTGTTAGATGATTCAACCAGCCCTTTGCCTTGTGGGTAGTATGTAGTGGATTATCCCAACAAACCAACAATATATTGTAACACTAACAAAAATTTACAAATTTAGCTGACTTGAATGCTTGGAATTATCTATGATGATTTTAGTTGGGCATCCAAACCTGGCTATTATGTTCTCCTACAGGAACTTGATCACCACTGAATCTATAGCATTTCTTGTGGGCACGAATTCTACCCACTTCGTGAAGTAATCTATAGCAGTAAGGATCCATCGATGTTGATTGTTGGAATCTGGGTGGATCTCTCCTATGAAATCAATTCCCCATTGCTTAAAATGTTCTTCAACATGTACTAGGATCAATGGGAGAGGTGCATACCTTTTATTTTCAGCGAATGTTTGACACTTCTCGCATGTCTGGACGTGAGCATGTACGTCATCAAACAATTTATGCCAGAAGAAACCTACCCTTAGGATCTTGTGTGTGGTGGATCTCCAACTATAGTGTTCGCCACATATACCTTCGTGGAATTTATCCATCACTTGTTCCACCTCTTGCTCTGTTAAACATAATAGTATGATCCCTGTCAGGTCTTTCCAGTAAAGTCACCCATTTTCCACAATATACTTTTAAGATTTTAGCCTTAAGGTGTGGTACTTCACCTTATCATAGTTAGGAGGACATCTCAGCGATAAAATATATTCCACTATATCCTTATACCATGGGGAGAGAAGGTACTTCACGTGTGTTTTTTGAGTGGAGGACTCTATGCCTTGATGTGCACATGTGCCCTCCTGTGCCTCTCATCCTGTCATAAACATATTTATAACTAGAGCTTGACAGTTGGATTCAGACAAGATTTTGGCTAGCCCTTGGCCTTTAATGAGCTTGGTGGGCTTAATCTCCAGTTCATAATCCTGAATCTTCGCTATCCACTTACCCCTTCTTCCCTCACTTTCGCCCTGTACCAAAACATCTTTTACCGATGTTTTCGGAACATAGGCGGTTATAGCAGACTGTAATACATATACCTGGAATGAATTCTGAGATTTAACCAGGGCATAAGCTTTCTTTTCCAAGATATTTTATTTTGACTCAGTGTCTCACAGGACTTGGCTGAAGAACGCAATGGGCTACTCATGTCCTTCAACATTTTTCTGTAAAAGTATTGCAGCTATTGTGTGAGGATATGCGAAAGAGAAGATCATGAACGACTTCCCATAATCTGGACTGGCCAGCACTTGAGCTTCTGCAAATGCCTATTTGATCCTGTTAAAGGAGTCCCTGGATTCAGGGGTCCATCTAACTTCATTGTTCTTTTTCAACATCCCAGTGATATTTCAGACAATTTCGGCATAGTTAGGGATGAACCTTATGAGGAAATTAATCCTTCCTAGGAACACATGGGTCTCCTTCTTGTTTCTTGGTAGGGGGATGCCATATATCACCTCTACCCTCTTTGGATCGATCTTCACTCCCTCCTTAGTTACTATGTGCCCCAATAACATTCCTTCTTCCAAAGAAAACATGGATTTCTGAGGGTTCAGGGACAAACCATACCTGTGGAATTTTTCAAAGGTTATGCGAAGGTGCTTGATGTGTTCAACGTCACTCTTTGAAAATATGGTGATGTCATCTAATTAAATCACCCCAAATATTTCTTGCTCTCCTATGAAAGTGATGTCCATTTCACGCTGGAATGTAGTGCCATCATTTATCAGGCCAAAGGGAATTCGGGCATACATGAAGTTTCCCCAAGGTGTGGTGAATGCCATCTTATTCTGGTCTTTGGGGAGCATTTCCACCTGATTATATCCCGAGAATCCATTCATCATGGACATGCGGGAAGATTCCACCACTTTTTGCAGGATGTGGTCTATGTTTGGGAGGGGATAGTTATCCTTGAGGGAGGCTCTATTCAGATTGCGAAATTCCATTCAAAGTTTTATTTCACCATTCTTCTTCCTTACCGACACTAGGTTCGCCACTCACTCATAATATATTAAAGGGACAATGATCTTGGCTTGCAAAAGCTTCTTTATTTCCTTCTTGATGGGTGGGAGGAGAAGGGGGTTGATCTGCCTCAGCTTCTGCTTATGAGGCTTTGCATCTTCTTTCAGAGGTATTTTATGCTGTATAATATCTATGTCAAAAGTCTTCAGATCATGGTATGACCAGGCGAAGACATATTTGTATGATTGGAACAGAGTGCGATACTGGCCTTGGTATTCTTCAGGAACCCCATTCGATAGCTTTATCACCTTTGGCTCTTATTCTGTCCCAATATTCACATCCCTGACAGGCTCGTTAAGGGTCATTTTGTTGGGATCTACTGGGATGTTGTTCTTTTCAAACAACCTCTCTAATGACACGAGCCCCTTGGGGATGACATTTCCCTTTAATTGGAGAACATGGTTTCCGACCAGTGTTTCTTCCCACTTAGTTTTTGGCTCTTCACTGTCATCCATAGAGACTGAATCGATCACCATATTTGAAAATTTTCCTATCGTTTCCATGAAACGTTGGAGCTGCTCTTATCTTCGAAGACTTTCCAATGATTTATGTTATTCAGAATAGAAGGGTTGTACAACAATTCAAATTCATATCTGAGCAAAGTATTTTGCGGGGGACAGAAATTTCTAGTAGCCATAGCTAGGGAGTCTGCCATTCTATTTCTATCCCTTGGCATGAATTGAATATTAAATGCAGAAAAGAAATTCTCAATTAAGTTTGATACCTCATTCCTATAGGCTTTGAGCCGCGGGTGTTTGGTTTGGCACTGTTTCCTGATTTGTCTCACTACAATCTCTAAATCTCCAAACACCTTGAGGTTTTGTATGTTCATATTACGCGCTGTCTGCAACCCAACAAAAGTTCTTCGTATTCAGCCACATTATTTATGGCTTTGAATTCTAGCTTAAAGGAGAGGGGAACCAATCATCCTTCTGGGATATCAAGAGTACTCTAGCCCCATTTCCTTCTCATGAATTAGCTCCATAAAACTGTAATGTCCATATCTTGTTTTCTTCTCTGCTCATGGGATTCTTCTGCATTATAGGGAAAATATCTATTTCTTGGAGGAAATATTCGTCCACCTCAAGCATGAGACAAGAGAATTCACCCTCCTTACCATATACTAGAGAATTTGTGGAATCATTTGATTTGGTTACCATCTTCACAAATTTGGATTCGCGATATAAATTTCTTTCCTCTCCACCAAATACTTGAATAGTGGCATAAGTGAGGTCTAGTTCTATGGACCTTCCAATATTGGACCTCTAAGATCTGGATAGCAACATTCCAAATCAAGATGGGATATCAGATACAATGATGTCCATCACCATACTTTTGGTCGGAATCTGGGTCAAGTTTACTACCAGATCTTTGATCATGCACAAGCACTTTACCCTCTTGGAATCAAAAGAATACCAGTATTTATAAGGTCTAGTGTTCTACAACCCTAACTACTCCATGACAGACAATGGCAATAGATTATGTGAAGCCCCAGAATCTAGCATGCAGTTGTGTAGTCACAAGTCATAACTAGAGACACATAGAATGGGGGAGTGGCTGAGTCCAACTCTTCTACATGAGGTCCAAAGACTATCATTGGTCTTTCCTCTTGGATATTGAGGCTATCAAGGGGAGGGCCTATGATATGGGGTAGCATGAATTGAGACACTTGGGATTTTTATGAAGGTGGCTTTAGGAGCTCAATTAGGGGAATCGAGATCTTGACCTTCTCTAGCTCTTTCTAGAAGTTAAAGGTTGTGGGAGCTTTCGTTTGCAATGAATTATTTATACTTCTATGTATGGTGGTCAGGCAAGTTTGAAGCCACAGAAGAGGACTTTTGGTTTGCAAGAGGATCAAAACCTAGCTTTGTGGAGGTGGAAGCAGTGGACTTATGATGTGCAGACTCTTCTAAAGGCTTCTTCCCCTTACTAGCAGAACTATAAGAGGTTTGTCCTCTTGATATTAATTATTTGTTTTTTTCCTGCACTTGTGTTCTCTTTCTAGAGGACCTGAGGTCATACTTCTTATGGAGCTAAGCTTGCATGAAGTCCACAAATTTCCAGCAGTAATTATCAATATCTTGATCCTCTGGGGGAACTTTCTTTTCTTCTAGTTCGTCTTGTAGGGTGGGTTCACCTTCTTCTTCTTCTAAATAAGCGAGGAAATGATATTCATGGCTATCAGTTACTTCCTCGACTTGTCCCTTCATTTCCCCTTCTAATTATAGAGGAGGTTGGATGTGATCTTGCTGCTCCTTCCTTTCCCACTATAACAATTGTAGAGGGGGCTTTCGGTATTGGGGATTAAACCCAAATTTTGGAATCATTTGGTTAGGACGAGGAGAGGAATTATTAGCCTCCAATTCGAGCTTCACCAGCTTATTTGAGAGGTTCTTGATCAGCTTATTCATCTCTTCAATTTTATACTACGGTGATTCCATTCCTTGATTAGAGGTAGAAGCCTCCTCCCTACTTCTTCTCTCGTCATCATGCTCTATCCCCCCTTTGAATTTTCCTGTAGAAGCAAAATTTTCTTCTACTTCCAGTGCATCCATATGGATCTAGTCTAGGGATGTAGACTTTCTTTCCCTTAGGGTGAAGCCAAATTTAGGTTCAAAAGCTCTTGGAAAAACCACCTTAGTAGCTGCTTGGGGAGGTTTTATCTCGTCGGGGAGATTGCTGTAGAGCTTATTGAACCTATTTATAAATTCAGTAACATCCTTGTCGTGTCTCTTTTTCAGATCATTGAAATCTGTGAGGATATATCCATAGTCCCTCTTCTATCCCCATTTTAGTGTGAAGAAATTCTCCATTTATTCCCAAGTGGTGACTACATTATTAGCAAGAGATTTGAACCACTTTCGAGCCTCTCCATCCAAGGATTGGATGAAAAGCCTCACCACCACATATATGTGTTCTACATTCACATTTTCAGCAAAGGCGTAGAATTCCTCAATATGTTTCTGTGTAGAAGTACTGTCTTCTCCAGTAAACCAAGGAAAGAGCTTTAGATAATCTTGAGGCATGTCATGCAACGATTGAGGAAAAGCCAATGGAGCATATTTGTTGAGGAGGAAGCCAGGTACAACCATGAGAGGTGGTGGTGGGTTCTAAGGATGATTTGGCTGTGGTACAATAATTATATACTAAGTAGAGGTTTGGATGTTTATCTGTAACAAGTTTTGGAGTGTTGTAATCTCTTTGAATTATTCAGCCTCTGGAGTAGGATGCAAAGGAGGCAAAGAAATATCAACAGATTCAGCTTCGTCCTATATGTTTGAACTGGTTAAAACAAAGATCTCTGGAGGGTATTCAAGTACACGGGCTATGGAGCCAAGACCATAGATATCATATTTCTAGGAAGAGGAAGGAAAATATTCTAGGGAGAATGAGGGTAGGTTAGCCTGGATGGGCTACTTCTCCCTCCAGATTCTCCTGAATATAATCTTTTTAGGATCAGATATAGAAGGGGTTCTATGCTGATAAGTATCTGAGTGGGTATGAGGTATGGTGTAAGCTAGGATTACGCTTCATTTAAACTTTGATAATAGTGGATTTGCCAAGGTGAGGGCTATGCAACTCTCAACCCTTCGTGCTCACCTGATTGAAGGGTGAAGATAATGTCGTAATCCAGGGAAAAGGTTTTCAAATTCGCTCCCTAGCAACGGTGCCAAAAATATGTTGTAGCTCCTAGATAAAAACTTGAGTTGCAAAATACCAGTGCCTAGGACATCTTAAAATCAGAGGTTAAAAGTGGACAACAATATAAAATGCCTCTGAAAAAATATGGAATGAGGAAACAATGGTTTTGGTGGTTCATGGAGTGAGAAGGTCTTGGTGTCAATTCATGTGAATTCCTTATACTGTGAGAGGGATCAAGAGGCTACGAGGCTTGGTGGCTTTTAAATGGGCCAAGTACAAACACTGAGTAGAAATCTTGAAAATATGCAGAGGTTTTGAGGGAGAATGGAGAAGGAACCCACGAGGGACAAGCTTAAGAGATTTAATAATCTATCCTCTATGAAGTCAGAGGAACCACATATAGATGAAATATGAATAACAACAGAGGTTCATGGAGCGAAAATTAAGGTAATACAACAATGCTTAATTACATGAGCACTAACACCTAGGTGTTATACAGATACAAATTCATGAATAAAATTTCAGATCATCGGCAACTACATTACATGAACCATCAAGGAAGAATAGCATGAAAGATGATTACACATGAAGAGGAAATTACGGATAACAAAGAAAACAAATACATACTTCTCATTACTCCATCTAGAATCCAAATATAAGCTCTGTATTCTCTTGAGTTCAAACAACTCTCCCAAATATGTATCTTAGAGCACAAGGAGCATAGTCATAAAAATATTCAGCAAAATTCTTCCAAAATTCTAGTACCTTTGTTTCATTTTAGAACTCACTACATATAGAGTTCTCCCTGAGGGCTTTTGATCGAATATTCTATCAGGATTGGCCCACATAGGTGAAACCAAAATATCCTAACAAAATATCAGAGCGTGCTTCAAGCAATCGCTCCTGCAACAGAAAAATCCAAACATAATGGGTAAAATTGGGATTTAACCTAGCAAAACGTCACTATCTAACAATAAAAAGGAACAAAAAAGTTGGCCTGGGAGGCCAAAACCCATAATATTTAGCGAAGTGGCGAGAAGTGGGTGAAAAGCAAGTGAGTAGTATGATTTCTACTACTTGATTTCAGCTACTTACAAAAGGCCTTCACTCCATGTTCTCATGATTCGCATTAACCAAAATGGGAAATCCATCTGTATTGTGCGTGATCCACTCTCTAGTAGAGGTTAATGGATGAACTAAAAAATCATAGCCACGTTGTTCCATCAAGAAATCATGTTGTGTTTTGACAAGCGAGAAGCGAAGGCCAGACTTTAGAGAGGAATGTGTGGTACATAAGACACGACTGAATGGTTTTAATTACTACCAAGGGTGAGACAAAGGATGTGGGGAAGGATTTGAAGACGAGGCAAGGATGTGGGGCCCAAAGCGCATTGCAAAATCGCAATCAAGACAAGGTATGTTTCGAGAATATGATTTAAACTTCAAGATATGCAAGGCGCAGTGGAGCATAAAGTTGAAATGTGCGTGATGCGATATCACACATCAACGATTGCAAAAGATAGAGGTTGGTGGAGATTTAAAAGGTTATAATTGCCAATTTGCAATGTGGTATTTGTTGCGAAGTGCGATGGAGATCAGGTCATATCGCAAGCTAAAATATTTAACTTGTAGGCGCTGTAATAGGTAAGTTGTGAAATCTGTGAATTTTGACATGCAACGCGCTGAAAGCGGGTAAACGCCAAAAGGTTGAAGGTAAGGAAAATGTAGAATATGAAGGTTTGCATGTGAAAATGAGTAGTGTATCACATTTGGATGGGTCCCACTAAGTCGCATCGGCAGTAAGATAGGTTTCAGTGAGGCTTTTAAGATGTAAAGGTTAAAACCTGTGGGGGGCGGTGTTGCTAGTGAGGAAATACAATGTGGGGTTTATAAAAGGTAAAGTTAAGAATAAGAGAGGATCAATGTAGGTAAAGAGGGTAGATGAGATGAGGGATGGCGGAAATGAATTTTTCTCACTATTTAAGCCTTATCAGCTACATTTTCCCCCCTTTCTATTGAACTAAGATTCAGATTGATTCCTTTGAAACTCTTTGACCATCAGGACTAGCCTTCCTTTCTCCCTTTCTCCTTTGTGTGTGGTCACAGGCCAACAATGAACACATGTGAATGATGAGGTATATTTCTCATATTACTTGTCTTCTTGAAGGAATAATAACAAGTTTCATAATTTTTCCAATCAAAGCTCATCAACTATCTAATCCACTAAGGTATAACAAAAGAATGAGAGAAAGGGCTAATTTCAAGCCCTTGCAGGAACACCATATACTCCATATTCTTGGTACTTTACTTAGGTGTTTCACACCACATGAATTTTTCACTAGATGGGTTTCCATATTTAGCTCCTCATGCTACACCTATTATCTTCATTAGGGATAATATTCCTATTCAAATTTTTTACAAGGGAATTGTTGACTTGAATGACAGCCAATTCCATAATTTTATTCATATTCCCTATGTATCAACAAATATTATTTCCATCAACTATAACACACTTTCTTGTAGAGGTAGCTGAGTGGAATTCACACCTGATTTAGTGGTTTTTGGTGAGATGATAAGTGGAGCTATTGTTGGTGTTGGGAAAGTTGATAATATGATATGAAATTATGCAGGAATGCAATAAAACATGGATATAATCATAAACATAGAAGTGTGGTGGAAATATAACTTAATTTCATTAATATTAAAGAACTAAACTATGCTTACATATGTAATGTTCCCAAACTAAGAACAACTACACTATTGGGAATAATATGAGTTATTAACAATGTGGAGCTACAGCCATGTACCTCATACAGGTGTAAAAACACTTAAAATTCAGTGTAATATGCAACAACAACTTTATATAGCGTTTTATAAGGAAAAAAGTGGGGAAAAGTGAGGATTTAGGCCCTAAAATGAGTGTATTTAGAGATATGCGTAAAAATAAGATGGGAAAGTGGTTGGATATGATATCTAGGATTATTAGGGACTCCCATGTCGAATTTCAGCAAAAAAAATAAAAAAATTCTATGTTAAACAATTCCTCCTTTTCTAACTAGGCTAGAAAACCCTGATTTCCCATGACTAAAAGTATGCAGAAATTTATTGAAGCATGTGAGTGTGATTTTATGAAGGGTATGACTGAAATAAGGTATGAAAATTAAAAAATAATATCATAGGCATAACTCATACATTTTACAGAAGAAGAATGAAAGAATACAGGAGAAATCCTCAGAAATGAGGCGCTACAACCATGACAAAGACTGCATAACCATGACAACGTTATTTTTAGGGATGAAGCAGAATTTTATTGATTCTTCAGATCCATATCAGATCTATACATAAAAATATAGATCCAATATAGATCCATGTACAAGAAATGCTGATCTATACATTCCCCTTGGGGATTTGCTCAAAACATGAAGCACCGGAAGTAGATCTGAGATCTAAGAATGTAGATTCGCAGAATGATTCAAAAAATAACTGAATCATGTGCATGTAGAATATCAGATCTTAAATATAACATATATTGGTTGGCCAATCTATGGATCACCATAGTGAAGGAAGAATCCCAACACCAGAGATCTCTTCTCCAAAATGCAAGCAAAGCACCCTGCAGCTGCAAATATGCAAATAATGTTGTCTTAGGGAGATAAAAAACATTGTAGCTTCTGAAGATGATTTGGCCTGATGCAAATATGTAGATATGAAGTATATTCAGCTAATGAACTCTTCCAGGAGGTTAAAAGACACACTCACTGAGAAGAGCCACTTGCTGCAGCTCACAAGACAGCTCAACCCTGAACATGAGCAGCATTGTAATGTAAGGTGAATCTTGGCCCAAGCTTGATAGTGGAAAATTTTATCACAATTCTCCTCCAAGAGATGCTCAAGGAAGGAGGTGAGATTCCTGAACAGGAATGCCCAACAAGGGATGTCTAGCAGACAATTCCTTGTGAAATGATAATCTTCAACAACAACCATTTCCTTGCTACCCTCCTCTTCCTTTTATAAGATAGGAGTATTTCCAAAACCTAAACCACATTGAATCACTTAACCCTTTTCACATTACAACCTCCTTCTAGAACTGCGTTGTCCCTCAAAGAGGTTCAATGCATCTAGACTGCGCTATTTGACTTGGTCAAAGATGACCCATTCTTGTGATTTAACCCATTTACACTTGCAAGATATAATTTACATAGCCTAGATATGACTTTATTCTTGGTTTTCAGGAGTTTTACATGTCCTCCTTTACAATTTATTCATCAATCATGAAATGCAAAAATAAACAAGGCAAAATTAATGTTCCTATTGGCTGAAGCTAATTTAGGAACATTACAACATACAAAATGTAAATTAAATAGCTCAGGTGATGGTAGCTTATCTATGAGAAGAGATGTAGCAGATACATGCCTCTAAACTGTGTTACAATGAAGCTCAAGGGCCTTTTTTATTATTGAACAACAAGGGAAAACCCTAAACAAACAAAACCCTAACCCCAGGAGATGGAACACCAAGAGTTTGTGGGCCTCGTTGGGGTTAATTGGGCAACCAAATTCCCAGGGTCATAACTTGGTCATATTATCTTTGTTTGGTGGGTACGATACCTTGTCAGAAATAACTCTCCGAGTACTATAGGACTTGTCGCAAGCATGGGCCTATGTCTATTTGACCACTGCAGAACTCAAAAAAATGTCGTTTAGGGGGTCAAAACTACTCCGGAAGTTTAGGACCTGAAAAAACTGCTAAAAATAGTAAATGCTCCTATAAACAAGGAAACTGATGAAACTGGCTAGTTGTATATGAGAAATAGGAGGGTGGCCACCAATATCCACCTGGATCATAATCAATTTACACTATACCTATTTTCCAACTTCTTTCCCATGACTTCATCCACTATAATTCTCACCCATTTTGATGATGTAAGTAGATTATGGCACATTGAACATTTTGGTCATATAAACTACCATGATTTGCGATAGCTTGGTAAGTAGGTAATTGTGAAAATCTTATTATATGTTCAATTTTGAGTGGAATCTATCGAGGTTGCATTCTTAGAAACCATTTGAAGGGAATTTCTGACAATGAAAAAGCATGCAAAGTATACCAGGTGACAGAACTTGTTCACAATGATCTTGAGGGCCTATTTCGTTACCCATCCATGAGAAGTGCCAAATATATTTTGAATTTCATTGATGATTTCTCAAGAAATACTTGGGAATTTTTTCTCAAGAAAAATCAATTTTTTTGCAGCACTTTCAATACTTTGAATCCCTTGCATAGAAGTAGTTTGAAAAGGCCATTAAAATTATATGTGCAAGCAATGGGGCGAATATGTGAATAGAAACTTCGAATAGTTTTTCTTCTATGACCTACAATATAATGGTGTGGTGGAGTACAAGAGCATTATAAGATACCTCTTTGGAATACCTCAAAATTTCCATTCTAATTTCTGAGTTTTGTTTGAGTGTGGTGCTGTGTCATTTCATCAAAAAATTTGCATATGTATGGTTGTAGGTGCACTCGTGCATATTTTTAACTCAAACATAATGCATAAAATACCAAATAAATTCCAAAATGATACTTTAACAACAATACAATACATTTATTAAACTCAAAAAATTGTACATAACAAAGATAAAACAAACTATAATGATATTAGGAAAAAATCCGTAATAAATACGAGTGATTTAGTATAAATAATATGGTTGCAAGATACCACTGTAGAGGAGAAATATGGAAGCTCAAATTTTAGAGATGATTTGGGTTGATATACAAGTGTCTCCTCAACTCCAATAACATGTCCTCAACAAAGATGAGGGCTTCCTCTTTGCAGCTCGAACAGGTACCCCCAAAAGAGGAACTCAACCTTCATTAGAAAACTACTTAACCTCTTATAAAACTCTATCTTTTATACCAAATCTTGGCCACCAAATCGTAGAATAATTCCTTGACAATAAACCCAGCCAATGAATGAAGGAAAATCTGCCTAAATTCTCCATTAAAATAGAGGTAACTAAACCCCAACAATAAATTATTTTGTCCTCCCTTCACAAGAGAAAATTGGGCTAGAAAAGGGGTTTCATTTGAGAATCAACTCAACCCTTTTTAACTAAAGGAAACTCGACCCCTTGACTAGAAAAACTCATCCAACAACACAAAAAATAAACTCAGCCTCAACTGATGCAACTTAACTTAGCCACTCAACCCTCCAATATGACTCAGGAACTCAACCTCTTAATGGGTGTGCTCAACCTGTATAAGAGCTCTCCAAAATTCTATTTTCCAAGTGAGTGAATGCAAGAATGAAGAGAGATTCCCCATTTCAATTTTTTATAACACACTTGACCATTTTTCCACCTTTTTATCTTTTATTTTAATAAGGTGACATCTAATTAACTAATTAAAGTCACTTTTAACTCCAAAAATGCTTAATTTTCCACCATGATCACACTGGTCATCTAAAGCCCCTTTTTATCATCTTTCCCTGTAGATATTTTTGTATCACTTCCAACAAGCTATTACCCTAAGGTGTTCCTCCAAGTAATCAACCTAAAATAACACCTTAAGCATAAATAATTAAAATATACTTGATAATAACTTTGTTTTACAAAAAGCGTTAGAATGCAAGAAAACCAAGATCAAACTATGTATAAATGATCATGATGATGAAGTATGGTAATAGATACCAGTCAGGCCCCATAAAACCCCTCCAAAACCATCTGGGCCCACTAATGAAGTTAAATTTCTCCTATGACCGGGCTAACACAAGCTCTAGAAATTTTTCCTAACCACATCGTAAGGTAATCCAAAATTAGGGGCATTAAAAACATATCCTTGAAGGAAATGACAATTTTCATTCTACAATCCAAATTTCTTGCTCCTAGGTTCTAGGTAGAAGCTATTAATTTTCCTTACTATATCCAAAGTAAGGTCCCTAGAAAAGCATTAAAGGGATTCACTCCTTTCAAGGTACGGAGTACTAAAAAACCAAAATTCAATCAAATTAAAAAATTTGGTTCTAGAGCATGGGCTCACATTCCTACAAATAAATGCAAGGTATTGGAACCACAGATTTACTCTTGTATCTTTGTTGGATATCCTATGGATTTTTACCACCAATAAATTGTTTATTTAAAGAAATTTTCATTTTGAAGATAGATATTTAATCTTTTGTCATGATGATTCACATTCTATATGTAGCACATTATTTACAATCAATTTCACTGATGCTAACATTGAAAATCCACCTTCGCCATTTCTTGAGGATGAGGACATCACTTCCTCTTCTTTAGATGATAGATTTGGTGATGAATAAGCTAAAATTAATCTATTACATATTATATATTCCCTTACTATAGTTCCGTGGTAGGCATGTAAAAATCTCAAGGAAATTATCACCTTGGTGGGTGATCCAACAAATACAAGTTGTATGCATTCTCAATTTTAAGAGGTTCCATAAGCCGCCACTATTATGGACCCTCTAATACCTATATATTTCTATATCACTACTACTATAGATACATAGAAATATAATGAAGCTACTAGAAATATTTAGTTGTGCAACTATTTAGGAGAAATATCATGCAAAATTGGTGATGAATGAGACACAAAGGATGCAATACAAGCTATAAATTCCCTTACTATAGTTCCATAGTGGGAATGTCAAACTCTCTAAGAAGTCATAACTTTGGTGGGTGATCCAACAAATACAATGTGTACATGTTCTCATTTCTAGGGAGTTCCATAGGTTGGCACTACTACGGACCTTCTACTACCTATAGATTGTTATATCACTACTGCTATAGATACACAAACATATAATGATGCTACTAGAAAAACTAATGCAATTTTGTATGGGGAACCACACCTATGAGTTGGTTCCCCTACCTCTAAGTAGAAAACTTGTTTAGTGGGAGGATTTATTAGACAAAGTTTATAGTATATGGTAAGAATTGAAAGCTTGGTTGGTGGAAAAGGGCTTCTCCTAAGTACTTAACATTGATTGCGATGAGAATTTTTCACAAATTGCCAAGATGGATTCAATTAGGCTTGTGCTGAACATTAATGTATCTTAACCTTGGGGATTTGATAAAATGGACATGCTGACTACATTTTCTTCATAGGGATATATTAAAGAACAGTTGTAAATGGAGTGGCCACATGGGTTCTATAACTGTCCCTAGTTGATTTTCCACATAAAAAAAATAAGACCAAGGTCATGGGACACATATTCGAAGTTGAATGTTGGTGGGCATCAATTATGATTAATAATGGATATGGAAATTGGCAAAGGCATTGGAAAAGGAAAAGAGACAATAATTGGAATTTAATTATGAATATAAAGGAAAATAGGAGAAAGGGAAGGTGAAGAGACACAAATTTGCATGCAAGGGAAATTAGAGGAAAAATGAAGGAAAATGAAGAAAATAGAGGCAACAATGATAAAAAGGATCCAAAGAAACAATTGTTATCCTTTTTATATTTTTGATTTAAGATCTCCTTTCATTCTCATCCTTGCATACTCCTATACACTTAGAGCATTCTTGGAACACTCTAGAATTCACTTGGATTGGAGAAAGAAAGCAAAGGAAAGCAAGGGAGCACAAGGGAACAGTTGGATCAAAAACTACAGTAGGGATATTTTGCAGATAACAGGTTGCGTCTGTGATTTCCTTACTAATTTTTGGATGCATGATATATGCATGTGGTTCCCTTGTATTTTTTTTCATTGGCATGGAAATTTTCTTATATTTACAGTGGTTTCAACCTTTGCTTTCCATTTCCTAGATAGGCATGGTGTTGTGGGTTTCTCACTTTTTTCTAATTAGTGCTAATCTTCCCTATGGTTGTGGGTTGGAACAAATGCTCTGGAAGCCTTGTAACATCTAGGTTGAGTTACTGGTTCATGGAGCCATAGGTTGGCACAAAAGCTCTAGAGTCATGTGGCTTGAGTTATTAGTCCCTAGAGTCGCAGTTGGAACAAATGCTCTAGAGCCCTTAGCTAGTTGTGAGTTGAGTTACTAGTTCCTTGAGCCCTAGATAACTTGGGTACAGTTGATATGGTTTATTTTAGTGAATTATGGACCGTTTAGGCGAGATCATTGTGGTTGATGGTTGAGTTGGTTTGGCCTCTAGAATCCCTAGTTGGTTTTGTTTTGGTTTAACCCATGAGATCCCACATTCGTGCTTGGAATATGGCACAAGGGTGATTATTTGAAAGAGATATTTGGTTGGGTGGTACATGGATGTCCCTCACTTGGTTTCCATTTTCATATGTTAATATGAGATACTTTCCTATTATGACCTATTAGCATTTGTATTGATTATGATGGCAAATTTATGGATGATTTTACATGGTTTCTATGTTAGTGATATGATGGTTATATGTTGGTTATATGATGTATTCTACCTACACATCCAATCATGTTTTGATAATTATTTGAATAGTTGATGAATGCATGAGCTAAAAAGTGTTATTGAAACAATCTAGAGAGGGCACAAAGCCTTCTTGGTGATTCTCAAATGAATAGTACCAGTCCATGATCAAATATACATTCATGCCCTGTAGCTTATATGTTTACCATATGTTTCACAAAAAAAATTTCATGGGTTAGGCATGTCTAGGTCAATTTATTGCTTGATTTTTTATTGATTAGAATTTTCATTACCTTTGATTGCATTCTGGAAAGTTACAAGAAGTTTTGGGAAGTGGTTTAGAGGCTATCTTGAAAAAGTGGTTCAGATTTCAGAATAGTTGACATTGAAATCAAGAATTTCGGTCATAACTTCATGGAGGGAGGCTTATGCATGTAGTTGGAACCTCATAAATGCATTGATGTTGTTTTTTGCACGTAGTTGGGGAGTTTCCCAAGTGAAACATAGTTCCGAATTAGATATTTACCACCTAGGGTGGTTTGCAGCCTCCTTGACGCAGCAGCAGATTAAAGAGTTACAAGAACGCTCCCAATGGATCTCAGATAAGCAATTAATAACAATTAAAATCCATTTTCGAAATCGGAATCGAAACTCTTAATAGTTTAAAAAGATTTCTGTTCCCTTTATGTTTGAAAAATGCAGATCCAACATAATCCTTTTATAATGCCTTCAAAATAGTGTTGAACACTGTTTGTCAACAGATATTATAAATATTGCTATCACGGATCTGAGATCTGTCAATTAAATTAATTCGCACCTTGGAGATGTAATATGCTACCAAGTTTGTGTTTTACCCACTCCAACACAATGTTACACAACTTCAAATGCGCCCCCTTCAATCTGCGCCGATGTGTTATTAATCGGTGATTTCCAATCGCTATTTGCAAACCACAACATTGTCAATTACTACCTGGATCTGGTTGACCCGATGCCGAATCAACTCGAAATTCGGTGAATTTTTGATATGCTACAAGAATCTGGGCGTTTAATACGCTCCGATGTGATAACTATCGCAGGTTGCAATTCGCCAGAATCTTTAACTATCACAACTGTCACACCTTACCCAACTCCGATGCGATAATTATCGGAGATCGCTCGTCGCAGGATTATGTTTCACCACTATTGACGGGTTCCACAGTAACGAAGTGAAATTTCGGACCCGATCTAATTTCAAATCATTTTATAATATCTCGCGCCCGTCGATTGTCTATTGATGTGATATATAACTTCTCCTGTTCCGATAACACACAATCAACCAATGTTTTATTTCATGTCTGCTCCAGAGTTCCGATAGAGCTTAACTTTACGAATTCTCTGGTTATTAGTTTTGCGCTTACGCTTAAAATGTCAAGCTTGCTTTATTCACAGGAAATATTACAGTTTAAAACCAAAAACCACACCGATCGACACAATTGCAAGCAATTACACTTGTTATACAGACATGTACACAATACCGATTTTGTTTATTACAAACAAAATAACAGAGCCTTGCGTTACCCAAATTACACAGAGTATGATCTATGTTGTCAAAAACACAGTTCTTCTCTCCTTTTGAGCTTTCGATCTACTCTCTGCCCTCTACGAAGAATATCTTCACTTATTACAATTTTCTCTATATTTCTTCCACTAATTCCTCTAACAAATAACTAATTTAATCTTCTATTATTAAAATCTAACAGAAATCTTTTGATTCGTAGTTTCTCATGCATATCTCTAATCTAAAATAAGAAATCTCTCACTTATTACAATAACAATTTTTTTTAATAAATCGACTTCCTCAGTAAACTAAAATTGACCAAACCGTAAATGAAATTCACTCTGTCAAGCCACAACATGTGAACAGATTTTCACATTGCTGGCTTATTTCGATGCTCCTGCATCAGACTCCCGGGGAAGAAAAGATTTGTTCTTCAGATTTTCTGGGTTTATTCCATATCTCTGTAATTCAGCTGTTGTCAACCAACTGGAGTCTTCCATTAGTTTCTCTTTCCACTTGACCAGATATTGGAAATATGCCTGCCCTCGAGTTTTCTTGAACATTCTTTGATCTAAGATAGCTTCCACTTCCTTCTTGGATGCTTTTGGTACCTGTTCCTCCCAATCTACAGTTTGAATTTCATTAGCTGTAATTTCATTCTGCAATTTAGTTTTTGCTTCTCTGAATGGATATAAGTCTACAACATTAAAAATGGGGGATATTCCAATCCCTTCCGGCAACTCAATCTCGTATGCATTGGCTGAAAATTTTCTTTTGATTTTACAAGGTCCTATCTTCTTCAGTTTCAGTTTGTTATAAGTATTTTTAGGAAATATCTCTTTCCTCAAATATGCCATGACTAAATCTCCCACTTGAAATTCTTTTTCTCTTCTTTTCATATCTACTTTTTCCTTGTATCTTTTGCTGCTTTCCTGCAATTTGTTTTTAACCTCTTCCTGTAGCTTCTGCATTTGTTCAACAAAATCTTCAGCACTTGCACTTATGGATTCTTGTTTTCCCAAGTCTCTAAGCTCATATACTCCCCTCAGATGCATTCCAAAGACAATCTGAAATGGACTCATTCTAGTGCTTCGGTTTGGTGTATCATTGTAGGCGAATTCAGCTTGAGCTAATGCCAAATCCCACTGTTTGGGATTATGATGTACCAAACTTCTTAATATATTTCCCAAGCTTCTATTCACTACTTCAGTTTGTCCATCTGTCTGAGGATGGTATGCTGAACTAAAATAGAGTTTAGTCCCTAGTTTCTTCCAAAGTGTCCTCCAGAAATGCCCTACAAATTTAGTATCTCAATTTGATACAATTCTTACCGGTAAACCATGAAATCTTACAATCTCTGAAAAGAATAAATTTGATATGTATGTGGAATCATTAGTCTTCTTACAAGCAATAAAATGGGCCATTTTATAAAATCTGTCTACTACAACATAAATAGAATCATTTCCTCTCTGAGTTTTTGGTAAACCCAGAACAAAGTCGATACTCACTACATCCCATGGTCGATCTGGTATTGGCAATGGCTGATATAAACCTGTATTTTGACTCCTTCCTTTGGCATATTGACATACCCTACATTTTTCAACAAAATTTTTAACATCAGTCTGCATTTTAGGCCAATAATAAAAAGCATTCACCTGAGCAAAGGTTTTATCTTGTCCAAAATGACCAGATAATCCTCCACTATGCTTCTCCTTAATTATGTTCTCTCTCATGGAACATTTAGGAATACATAATTTGTTGCTTTTAAATAATAGGCCTCCTTGAATGAGGTAGTCCATCCATTGGCTTCTGTTATGGTTCACCGGATTCTGAACTATTGTGTAGATGTCTTTGAAATATTCATCATCCTTGTACATTTTTATCATTTCATCAAAACCTATAACACCCACTTTAAACTCTTGCAAAAGAAAACTTACCCTGCTCAATGCATCTGCCACTTTATTAGACTTACCACTTTTATGCTTTATTACAAAAGTAAAACTTTGCAGAAATTACACCCATTTGGCATGCTTTTGATTTAGCTTTGGCTGATTATTAATAAACTGCAAAGCATGATTGTCTGAATATAAGATGAATTCCTTTGGAAGCAAATAATGCCTCCACTTTTTCAATGCCTGCACAATAGCGTAAAATTATTTGTCATAGGAAGAATATTTCTTCTTCAAATCATTTAACTTCTCACTGAAATATGCTATCGGCCCTTTCTTTTGGCTTAGCACCACACCAACTGCTTCTCCACTTGCATCGGTTTCCACTTGAAAGACTTTCTCGAAATTTGGTAATGCTAGAATTGGCTTTTCTGTTATCTTCTTTTTCAGCAGATTAAAATTCCTATCAGCTGCTTCTGTCCATCAAAATTGTTGATTGACCTCCCTGATTGTGTCAAGGATTGGTGCACAAACTTGATTAAACCCCTTTATAAATTTTCGGTAGAAACTAGCAAGTCCATGGAAACTTCTTACCTCGAATACGCTCCTGGGAGTAGGCCAGTTTCTGATTGCATGTACCTTTTCCGGATCCATTTTTAAACCTTATTTGGAAATAAAAAATCCCAAGTATACCAGCTCCTCTTTCATGAAACTACATTTCTTCAAATTGATTAGTATTTTTTCTTTCTGTAGAGTTTTCAAGACTAACTTCAAGTGTTCCAAATGCTCCTCTTTACTTTTGCTAAAAACCAGAATATCATCAAGGTAAACAACAACAAATTTACCTGTATATTCTTTCAAGACCTCATTCATTAGTCTCATGAATGTGCTGGGTGCATTAGTGAGCCCAAAAAGCATCACTAACCACTCATACAGTCCACTGTTGGTTTTGAAAGTTGTTTTCCATTCATCGCCTTCCCGAATTATGATCTGATGATACCCACTTTTCAAATCTATTTTAGTAAAGTACCTGGATCCACTTAAACAATCCATTAAATCATCCATCCTAGGCAAAGGAAATATGGACCTGACTGTTATCTTGTTGATAGCTCTGGAATCAGTGCACATGCGCCATTCTCCTCCCTTCTTCGGACTAAGTACCGTTGGCACAGCACACGGGCTCAAACTTTCTCGAATCAGCCCCTTGTTCATCAGCTCCTGTACTTGCCTTGCAATCTCTGCGTTTTCCTAGAGAGTTAGTATATACGCAGCTTTATTAGGTAGACTCGCTCCTGGTATTAAATCGATATGGTGGCTCACACTTCTCATCGGTGGTAATTCATTTGGTAATTCATCCACAATGATATCCATGTAATTATTTAACACAGATTGAATTTCTTCAGGAAAATCATTTAAATTCGTGGAGGTTAAGATTACCTGGGGCCTCCCTACAATAGCGAAATGTACCTCTTCACTCTTGTCGACTTCCTGAGGCAGTTCTTTGCCACTAATCAACATAACATTATTCTGAGGAAGTTCTTTGTCAACATCATTCTTCACTGGCAGCAACGTATGTTTAGTTCTGTCCTTCTCTATGGTGTATGTATTCCTTCTCCCGTCATGAATCGCCTTCCGGTAAAATTGCCATGGTCTCCCCAATAACACATGACATACATCCATGGGCATTATGTCACATAGGATCACATCTTTGTATGTGCTGATCTGCATTTCCACATTACATTGCTCTGTCACGATAACTTGATGACCCTTCTGAAGCCAAGATACTTTGTAAGGTGCAGGATGCGCTGTCCTTGTTAACCCGAGATTTTCCACCATCTCTGTAGACACAAGATTGTCAGTACTCCCGCTATCAATTATAACCTTACATCACTTACCCTTTGATTTGCATGTGGTTCTGAACAAATTCTTCCTTTGCGCAGGTTCTCCAGTCTCTTTTTCTGATCTAAGCAAAGTTCTTCTGAGCAGTAATGATTCACCTTCTTCAGGTGGTTCTTCTTTCTCCACAAGTCGAGGTGGTTCTGGCTCTGCCTCAGCCACATTTGCACCCCTCTGGCTTGCTGATTTGCTATGAGGACAGTCCCTCGACATGTGCCCCCATTCTCCACAAGCATAACATCTAACATCTCTTCCTCGCCCTCTTCCTCTAGGTGTGAATCTTCCTCTACTAGATTCACCTGTCTGTGGTAATTTTCCACTTGAACTTCCTACTTCATGCTGATGTTGTGTTCCTCTAGATCTAACAGCTCCTCTACCTCTTGCTGAGCTTTTCCCTCTATTCCTTTGACTTTGTCTCCTCAATATTTTCTCCTCTGCTTTCAAACTTGCTTGATAGGCATCTTCAATAGTTTTCAGACTTAACAGGCTAATCTCATCTTGTATTTCATACCTTAGCCCATTCACATATCTAGCTATTTTCTCCAAGTCATCTTCTACATGCCCTGTTCTGATACTCAATCTGTAAAATTCTTCTCTGTACTCCTTAACAGACATTCCTTTCTGCTTCAGATTTTGCATTTGGTTAAAAAGATTCAAATGATAGTCTTTAGGAAAAAACTTGGCTTTCAGTTTACTTACCATTTTATCCCACTGCATAATCTTAGATTTCCCTTTTCTCATTCTTGATGTCTGTACCTCATCCCACCAGATGGCTGCATGACCTTTCAATCTAGTGACTGCAAACTTCACCCTTTTATTCTCTTCAATTTCTTCATAATCGAAGTACTGATCTATGGATTTGATCCAATCCATAAGCTCTTCCGCATTCAGACTCCCTTCATACATAGGAATCTCCATCTTGGGTTTGCTTCCAAATTTTGCTAGCATCTTGATGAATTTGACATTTTCATTCTCTTCTTCTGCTTCCACATCTGCATCAGATTCTTCTGAAGAACTCTTAGCTCCATCATCAGGCGCTCTTCTTTGGGCTGTCTCCATTGTCTCCATTCGTGCACGCAAATTCCGCGCTTCTTCCAACAGAACTGCATTTTGTTTTGGTCTCCCTCGACCAATTCCCCTTCTCAGTGGCATCTTTGTTGCAAATACTCCTTTCTTTTGGCTCTGATACCAAAATGACGCAGCAGCAGATTAAAGAGTTACAAGAACGCTCCCAATGGATCTCAGATAAGCAATTAATTACCAATAAAAGCCCTTTTTGAAATCGGAATCGAAACTCTTAATAGTTTAAAAATATTTATGTTCCCTTTATGTTTGAAAAATGCAGATCCAACATAATCCTTTTGTAATGCCTTGAAAACAGTGTTGAACACTGTTTGTCAATAAATATTATATATATTGCTACCATGGATCTGAGATCTATCAATTAAATTAATTCGCACCCTGGAGATGTAATATGCTACCAAGTTTGTGTTTTACCCACTCCAACGCAATATTACACAACTTCAAATGCACCCCCTTCAATCTGCGCCGATGTGTTATTAATCGGTGATTGCCAATAGATATTTGCAAACCACAACACTGTCAATTACTACCCGGATCTGGTTGACCCGATGCCGAATCAACCCGCAATTCGGTGAATTTTTGATATGCCACAAGAATCTGGGCGTTTAATATGCTCCAATACGATAACTATCGCAGGTTGCAATTCGCCAGAATCTTTAACTATCACAACTGTCACACCTTACCCAACTCTGATGCGATAATTATCAGAGATCGCTCATCACAGGATTATGTTTCACCACTATTGACGGGTTCCACAGTAACGAAGCGAAATTTCGGACCCGATCTAATTTCAAATCAGTTTATAATATCTCGTGCCTGTCGATTGTCTATTGATGCGATATATAACTTCTCCTGTTCCGATAACACACAATCAACCAATGTTTTATTTCATGTCTGCTCCAGAGTTCCGATAGAGCTTAACTTTACGAATTCTCTGGTTATTAGTTTTGCGCTTATGCTTAAAATGTCAAGCTTGATTTATTCACAAGAAATATTACAGTTTAAAACCAAAAACCACACCGATCGACACAATTGCAAGCAATTACACTTGTTATACAGACATGTACACAATACTGATTTTGTTTATTACAAACAAAAGAACAGAGCCTTGCGTTACCCAAATTACACAGAGTATGATCTTTGTTGTCAAAAACACAGTTCTTCTCTCCTTCTGAGCTTTCGCTTTACTCTCTGCCCTCTACGAAGAATCTCTTCGCTTATTACAATTTTCTCTATATTTATTCCACTAATTCCTCTAACAAATAACTAATGTAATCTTCTATTATTAAAATCTAAGAGAAATATTTTGATTCGTAGTTTCTCATGCATATCTCTAATCTAAAATAAGCAATCTCTCACTTATTACAATAACAAACTTTTTTAATAAATTGACTTCCTCAGTAAACTAAAATTGACCAAACAGTAAATGAAATTCACTCTGTCAAGCCACAACATGTGAACATATTTTCACATTGCTGGCTTATTCCGATGCTCCTGCATCACTCCTAATCAGTGGTCTGTGGTCTTTGAGATATGTTTGTTTGTCATTGGTTTTCCAATCCCACTTCCATAACTGGAACTTGGAGGTTAGGTCATATCATAGTGACAGTTGTCTCATGTTTATCCTAGCGAGCTTGTAAAAGTGGGTAAATGAGAGAGGAAGTGTTACAGGTTCTCTTGTGACTCTTCATTGGTATATAAAATTAGGAAATTAATTTACATCTCAAACAATCCCCCTTAGCCTAGTATGCTAACATGGATTCACTACTATCACATGGAATCACTTGTTTCTACACAAACCTAATTTTTTACATTCTATATAGTTATATGTCTCACTCTTATTCATAGTCTTGAATGTAGATGATTTTTTTATTATAAGTGGCTTAGAGGGATGCATTATTTTTGTGAAGGATGCCTTACATGATAGGATTTTAATCAGTGATTTTGCATTAATACACTACTTCCACATGATTGAGATTACTCAACTTGATTCTAGGATATACAAAATTGATAAGGTGCATCCTATATCTCACTCACGTCAAACCTAGAATTTCTTATGATTTTATTGTTGTGTCCAAATTTATGCGAGAAACTCAAAAACTACACTGGAAAGTGGTGAATAGGATTCTTCGCTATATTTAGTACACACACAAATTTGGGATACTTTATGTAATAGGATGAAATATTTATTTAGTGGGGTACATTGGTTCTAATTGGGTGTTCAGGTTACCTATTGTCTCTTAGTTTTTGTCCTATTTCCTAATTAAGTAAGAAATAATCTACCATTTCTCTATCAACCACAAAGGAAGAGTGTTGAAGACCTATAAATTTAGTAATTGATGATATTTGGTTGTATCACATTCTCATTAAGTTTGATATTCACTATCGCTAAATATATATCATTTTGTATGAAAATTAGAGTACCATTCATACCTCATCATATTTGATTCACTAACAAAAAAATGAGCACATTTAGATTCATATGCACTCAATTCAAGCACTAATTCATGGGTAGGTAATTGATTTCAGAAATCATTTAAATATAGAGTAGATTAATGAAATTTTCACTGAATCTCTTATAGAGGGAAAGCTCATTTATTTATGAGTTTTGTTTGTGATGTGAGAGGCTTCTTATCATGAGCAAGATACATGCCCTTCTCTCTTCTATCCTCTTGGGGGAGGGTTTCCCACTAGGCACTTAATGTGAATAAAAATTTGTTGACCCATTTTTGTTTCCACATACTCACTTTAAGTTAAGCTTAAGAGGGTTACTATTGACACTAATTAAAATTGATCCATTTTTCAATGGCCCTTGGTTGTTCTTTCCATGACGTTTCATCATTATATTGACAAAAAATGGTTTCACTAAATGTGGAACATGGTGTAGTCGTATTATCGATTTTTTTCAAATTCGTCATAATTTAAATGATTTTTATGCATTGGTAAACCAACGAAAGGATGATATTCTAGTGGTCGGTTTACCACCAAAAGCGGAATCCTTCGACGAAACTGATCATCGTAAGGAAAATGGAAGTAAGAGTCAATATACTGACAACCTCAGAAATAACTGTCGAAATCCCTGTAGATCAAGCTGTGTCAGTCTACTGACAGTCCCAGGCATAGAAGTCCAAATACCGATGAAATATTTAGCATTGGTAGACTAACTAACACATACATCTTCCAATGAACTTGATATATCATCCAGATGTAGTCTAAAAAAACTCACATAATAACCCAGAAATTCTAGTACGATTATGAAAAATTTCGGCAAAGATTTTTGAAAATGTGGGTTATAGTGGTTAGAATTCAGTATTTTAGGTTCCCTAAGGGCTTTTGATGGTGTTGAATCCATTTCCACCATCAAAAAATAAAAAATGGAATTCAAACACTCCACCTACCTGATTTAAAAAAAAAATTGCTAGACTCTGGCAAAAACTATTGTCCAGGCTATTTTATTGCATTGGTAGACAACTTCATATAATCCACGCTTCTCCTGCAACAGTTATACGTTCCCTATCATTGTATGATGAAAATTTTTATGAGGCATTCATCGTTGAAAGACTGACGAGGCAGAGTATTTAAAAAATAAATCCAAAATATCTCTAAAAACCTTTTCACATCTATAAATGCTTTCATATTTTGCTTATATTCAACTTTGGCTCATATTGTAACAACACAATCTCTTCCCTAGAAGGGATAAAGCAATGGTTGTATAAGAAAATTGACATGTTTACTGCAAATTTTCAAACTAGGTGACTCACTAGATAGATGTATTGTATTTGGTTTGACAATCCATATATTTAACTAATATTTCAGTGTATCCAAAGATTACTACAACATTTCAAGTTATAGGCTTCTCTTCATTCACAGACATGTAGGATGCACATTCGACCCCAATATTACATCCATAATGAAAAAAATAATATACAAGAGATAATTTGGGAATTTGTTGTGCCTTAATAAGAAAGTAAGAACATTTTTTTCAAGAGTCTAATAGCCTCTCTGTTTTGGATGTTAGCAAAAACAATATGTTATTTCCAGATTATGCTTCACCTCTTTTGAGAAAAAAACATAAGTTGAAGTTCATTGTGGGATTGGTGATGATTCTCTTTAAAATCATGGCCCCTTTTATAAGTCCCATCTTCCCAATACCTCTCAATAACATAAGTGAAAAATAGTATATAATGTAGAGACATAATAAAGTACTTTAGATTACAATAATGACTATGATAACCATTATTTCACTTGAAACTTGTTTACGAGGTTCATATTCAACCACGATTTCAAAAATCATATCATAATTTTAGAACATAGTTATCCCAAAATATTTTCTTATTGATTTTCACAAGCACAAAATCCTAAAAATTCATCATATCATCTTGCACCTATTGACCTTGATCACCACATCGTGCACCTATGAGACCTATTTTACCAAGATCACCCATTTCCTGAGAGAGAACCATACTCCCTTGATGCATCTAAGACTTCAACAAGGCTAACTAAGGTAATCCCAAGAATCAAATTTAAAAAAAAAAATAGGAATATTATTTTACTACATTTAGCTATGGAGGCTAAAAAATAAACATGATCAAGATTTGGATGGTTCCTCTTCCTCTCCTCTATGTATATCCAAAAATTTTGTCCTAATACATAAACCTACACTCCTGCTCATTTTTCATAGGTGAAGGGATATATATTACAAGGATGAGCTTACTCACTCTAATACAAAAAGGATGGTAGCATTATGGTTAGAACAAGAGAAAATATGTATATATCTTGGAAGAATTGAAAGTACTTTATGGATGGCCAAGTATATTCAAACGTTTTCTTTGTATTGGTGCAGTCTGTATTCCATGGTCCAAGTGGTAGTGTTGTCATTTTGGATACTAGTAATATCTCTATTGCCACATAAAGCCTTGCTCATGTAATTAGAGCCCTAATAACTATTTATATATTATATTAATTTCTCAAACCTTAGCTAAAGTTCAATCTATACTCAATCAAGTTCTGTAATAACCACAGGATTTTTTATTATATGGTTTTCTTGCTTGGGGTGGTCAATATGAATCAAAATATCAAAAAATCTTCACATGTTCAATGTATGGAAGAAAGGTTTTTAAATCCAAGCCATATTCAATGAAGAGCTTACACCTATTATGTTGTTTCAGAAATGTATTTTGTGGTGTTTGACAATTATTTTTGATGTGTTTCTAGCATGCAAGGGTTATGGTGGTATAGGGATACATATACCAAAAAGAATTCATATATGATGTTTTGTGTTTGGGTTGTTGTTGAGTATCATATATTCTTCTCATCTCTCCTTTGTGTTTGATAGGTTTGCTTGGAACAAATTGATAATTCAATAAGTAGATAGGGATATATGGGATCACATCCATTTGTGAAGCATTTGTTTCTTAAGTAAATAGTGTTGTTGGGAAACATTTCATGAGCTACACACTTAGTTTAATCTGGAAGAACGTTTCATATGTAGATTGGATTTGGCCATTCTATTTTCTACCAAGATTGAATTCTTAGAAAAAATGTAGATAGTCTTGAAGTCAGGGCTAAAGAATATATGTTTAATATCCTTTTCTCATGTCAGTAGGGGACTCTAGTTAAAAACACCTTTTGTCTCTGAAATGTAACGATATGGATGTACATAGATCTAGATTCTTAATGTAACATATCTAACATTCTTAAATGATCAAAAAAGATTCCCAGAATGGGTTATATGTCTCAATTCTTGTACGTTGTAAAAATATGATGATTTATATGTGTGGAAACATGCTCTATTTTGATGAAATACATTTCCTTCCTCATCCACAATGTTCATGTTAGTAGAATTGAAATTTCAAACCCTGACAACCCAAGTCAATCCCAAGATTAATCTTTATGAGGTGGTAAAAGTATATCTGATTGAGGAAATATACCACATACACTATGATTCTTTACAATGGAAGTTTTGCATATATTGTGTTTCAGATTCATCGTCCCTAAAGAATTTTATTTCTCACACAACTACATGCTTGCAACATTAATTTTGTGTCACAAAGCACTAGACAATGTGCCTAATCACTTCCATTATTTTCCATGGCAAGGTGAAACTAGAAAACTTGAATCTTGACCTAGAAAGAAATGTGTGTGATTTTTTCAATATAACATCAAATTTTATTTATAAAAGGGAAAAATATATCCATAATTTAAAATATTACGAGTTGTTTGTGACTTTTCCCTAGTTCCCCACAATGACATGGAGCATACTTCCTTTTCTAACTATTCTATATTAACATTTTGAAGTATTTGTACACATATTCATGCATTCCCTATCTAGGTTATTAACATTTATGTATAAAAAACTACATGTGTATGCATGCAAAATAGGAATCATAGTTAATCCTTGATGATTGACTTTCATATCCACAATAAATTGTTCATGGTTTTTTCAATTTGATATGAGTATACAAACAATAGGTAATGCAAGGAATAGTATTATAAAACAATTACATGAACAATGAAAATAAGTGTACCTCTCCATGGGATTGGGTATAAATATCAAGTTCTTGTACACATAACATAAGCATGCTATGTTAATATTTTGAGGGAATGCAACTACTTCAAGCCACATAGTCCTAGTTTTGTTACTATATAACATTACTAAGTAAACTTATTATATATGCAATATTCTTATATAGGACCTTTATTTATTTAAATATTCACTTCAACAATTATTTTGGTTTCAGATTAAAAATATAAACACAACTTAATTTAAAAAAAATAAAAAATGCACTTAATAAACAAATTCTCTACCAAAAAGAGTATACAACGCAATTTATTCTTTGAAAGGGATAAAACATTGAGCCTAAATATATGAGAAATATTATTGCATCACGAGCATATTTGGCCCAATTTCCAACAACCAAAATGTCGCTATTGCGACACATAGGTGTCCCAATAGTGACACTTTGAGGTTGAGCAAAACATTGTTTCCTGTCTCGTCGCACTTCTGACACTTCTAATAACTGTTGGTAGAGCGACACTAGACATGACACATGTCTTCATTTAGTCAATCTTACAATTGCATTGTTTATTGTCGATATTCCAAAATCATGTGGAGATGTCGGTATTACGACACCGATGCCTTCCCAGAATGTGTCGCAATACTGACGACCTATCGTTGCACATGTCGTCACACGTCTGTCTCTATTAGCTTTCTAGTGATGAAAAAAACAATCGGAAGTGCCATGACAGTCGTTGCTATTTGAACAATTGGAATAACATTGTTGCGATGGTTGGGCCATATCAACAATAGAAACAACCGTCGGTAGTGCCACCTTATCTGTTGCTAGTCCGACACTAGTCTTAGTGATGTTTGGGTCATGCTGTCAGAATTGTGGCTGAAACAACTGTCAGAAGTTCCACGACAGTCGTCGTTATTCCGAAAATTGGCATAAAATTGTTGCGACGGTTGGGCCATCAATGACGGAAACAACCATCGGTAGTGTCACCTTAGCTGTCGCTAGTGTGACACTAGTCTTAGTGACGTTTTGGTCATACCGTCGGAATTGTGACAGAAACAATCATTGAACTGGCGACGAAAACAACCATATGAATTGTGACGCTCCTCCTATAAGTTCTTTTTGGGGGCATAAGTAACCCTAAGATGGTCATCCACTTTAAGGAGGAACTCAAATTTGGCTAATGTCATGATATCAGTAGTTGTTAAAGGAGAAACGAAGATGTACGACCTCCCAAGTGAGCTAAATGCAAGACAATTGTCTTAGTTGTCTTGCATCCTAGCCTAGATCGCACGGGAGGTCGTCGATCTTCGTTTCTCATTTATTAACTATTGGCATCATGCTAGAGCGAAAGTTGAGTTCCTTCCTAAAGTGGATGATCATCTCAGGCTTACTTCTTCCCCTACGGAGGTGTCTCTAGTAAGAATTTGGTACCTTTTTTATAATATCAAGGGCATGTTCATTTAAACTATGCACAAGGAAATAGGGGAATTGCGCTAGAAAATAGGAGCTAGGATTTGTGCTAGGAAATAGGAGAATTTGTGAAAGGAAATAATGGATACCAATTCAAAAGGAAATAGAATCAGGGATTAGGGATTGAAAGGGCAAGTCAAGGCTATTTAGCAGGAGAACACGTGTATTCTTAGAAACAAATTGCTACCTGCAGAAGGTAGTTAATTGTAATAGATCCAATTTCTCAAGAACTATCAATCAAATACTACAACAAAGAAAACCGATTTTCCCATTTGGTTTTACTAGATAAACAAGTGTGTCAATTTGTGTTCATGTTTTTTTGTCTCTAGAGTTTTTCCGCTGCTTAATTATTTTTAAGAAACTTTGTATCTTGGTGAAAGTAAATATGGTTTCAGTTTTCAATTGCCTTGTTTTCAGTAATTCATCTAAGTAGTTGCAGAGTTTCAAGAAATTTAGCAATAAGAACATTATACAATCCCACCAAATTGTTTGTCAACTACAATTACTTCAATGTAGTTATAGACCAAATATACTTTCATGAAATTTGGAGGGAATGAAACCAAGTAAGAAAGTATGTGGAGCACATAAGAGGCAGAGGAAATTTCAAATCCAATCTGTTAGAGAAGTTGGATGAGAACCTATCCAATTTAGGATTGATTGCAGAGAAGGTGCAGAAAGTGGACTAATAAACAAAGAGACCTGTTGGTTTTGCCTCTCTCTATCCATCATTTAGCCAACTTTTAAGCCAATAAAAAGTAATAATATTTGTATATATCTTACAAAATTGGTTGGCATACTCGAATAGTGGAATGTTTCATAAGTTTAAAGGTCAAGAAAAATGATTATCAGTTTCAGGAGCTAAATTTTATGCAAGATTCAAATAGGCAATAATATTATTTTGTAAAATTTGTATTTCAATTTGACTTATATAATTAAAAAAAAAAAAAATACGTGTCAAGATTGTATAAAATCTAGTGTTTATTAAGCTTTTTATTTCAAGACATAGAAAACAACTGACAAGCTGCAAAAAAGAGGGTGCAATAGATCTATTTACAAGCATCACAAAACTACTTAATCGACACTAACTAATGGAAAGAAAACCTACATAACAATTGATAAGCTGAAAAAAAGAGAATTGAATAGATCTATTTACAAGCATCACTACACTAAAAATACACTAACTAATGGAAGGGAAACCTACATAATAATTTCCTACAATATTTCATTTTCATAAAAAATAGCGATGGCCATCTTTGATGAGTCATTAATTTGTGATCTTATGTCAAAAAAATTCATTTTACTGCATATTCACAGTTATCAGTGCACATTATTAAAAAAAAAGGAGTAGGTAATAGGCACTAGTGGCATCTATTATAAAGCTGATAGTAGCCCATTGAGAAGATAATTTTTGGTTTATAAGAGTTTTTCCTTTTTCTCACGCCACATTTGAAGTTTTTCCTTGAAAGTGTTTGCTTTGGAATCAGTACATATATCTTCACATAAAAAACCAATAGCTTCAAAGTTCTGACATTATAAATATATAAGTGGGAGAAACAAATCCAATCCCATTTCAAATAACAACGTGCCCTGATTTGAGTCATAGTTATGAAAATATCAAAGCTTCCATTGCTTCCTTTAGCAGTAACTACTAAGATCAATGCAATACATCCCAAATAAGAGAAAGGCCCTCCCAACTCAAGTATGAAAGATACGCCATAATAGTTTCATAACAGTATTAAATTATTGTAAGATTAGTTTCAACTTTAATATATGACATTCATACATGCTACCAAAATAGTGAACTGGAAAAAGGAAAGAAGAAACTAAACAAAACAGATTACAAGGAGAAAATAAATGGAACCAAACAAATTACAAGGAGAAAATAACTGGAACCAAACATACTTACATAGGCTACTCTCAATGGCTCAATCATATATAGTTGGGGCCCATATCTATCATAACCTCCAAGGATAATTCCAGATCCAAAATGTTTGCACGTTTACAGATAACAGTCATGCTCAATGCAAAAACGAAGCCTAAATTTCAGTCCACAATTACAAATTCAACCATGCAAGAGATTCCTCATGATACTCTCTCAAAAGCATGAAGAGAAAGTTAAATAAAACTTCATAGATCTTTATTTAAAGACTCAAAATTATGACCCTAACCACCAATATAGTGTGCACAAATTCACATAACTGGAAACATGTTCACAAAGTTCCTTAATAGGGATCATCTCACCATAAGTGTTGACATATATTAATAAATTAATTACCTCCTTAAAATTCCATGATCTGCATCTAGAAAAGATAATATATTTACTCGATAAAAAATATTTTCTTTATCAATCTAGATGAAGGTTTATATCAAAGGATTTCCAAAACTTTATTGGTGAACACCAATATTTAAAATAACTATAATAAACCAATAATTCATACTTTTCATAACTAGTTGCTTCTAATTTAGCATGAGGCACAATTTGTCTACCATATGTTGCCAATCCAGCCACAACTTGAATGACATATTAATTTATGCAACAATTAGATTAAATGTCGATCTTCATTTCTTATTTATGAACTATTGGCATCATGCCATAAGCAAAAATTGAGTTCCTTCCTAAAGTGGACGATCATCTCAGGCTTACTTCTTCCCCTACTGAGGTAACTCCGGTAAGAATTTGGTTATGGATCTACATTGAGATGACTACATTAGCCTTAACCAAAACTAGAAATATAGTATAAAATATACAAATAATATTGGATGAGGCCAAACGTGAAGATTACACAAAAAATTTCAACTATAATGAATATGAAGATAGCACAACTCTAAACAAAAGAAATGGCCTATTACAAACAAATTGGCCTCCAATTGAATGCTTCTTCTAAGACATCCATGTGTTTGTTATTGTTGAAAGGAAGGAGTCATGAAAGTTTTTTTCATAGTTAAATGGCCCATTGTTGAGGGGTGGGCTCCACCTCCACCTATATATCATCATTACAAAAAATTACTATCTTTGGCTTAGACACCACAAAGGTATATTTTATGTCATATCACTTAAGATTTGTACCCACATTAACACTCGAGCATACCTATCATGTTTTAAACTTTGGTTATCATCACCATAAGTGCTCCAACTTACCACAAGGCCACAACCCAAAAGACAGTTGAGTGACCATGTCATTAAAGTCCTCACACAGATTAAAACTCTAGTAATATCATTCAATCTAAACCACCTAAGGGATCCCAGGTCAGGCTGGGAATGGAAATTTTATCAGGGAGACTACAAGAGTAACATTATGATTACTCTAAAAGTATGATAGGAATTGACTAGGCATAAATGAGATCAAGCTACTTTATTTTGTAAAATGAATGTTAATATGAATAGGGGTCAAGATTGTTAGATTATTTGTCATGACTCATACGAGAATCTTGATTGTGAATTTCATGCGTAAAATTGGAGTAAGAATCAAAATCTCCATGATATTTTGGAAGAATATAAAAAGATGACATATACAACTACAGAGAATGATTTTATTGCACGAGAGAATTTTTTAATATATTGGAAGCTAAAAATTAGCAAATCAAGGACCGTGAACTTGTAAATTTGAGCCTGTCAAGATAGAACTATGGAAAATAATTTGTCAAACACTTGAGAAATAAGATTAAGGGGAAGATTAATGATTTTAAAATAAAGGAGAAACTTTGTGACTAAAAGCATTGCTTCTATTAGTCATGATCAGTGAGCCTTTTACATGATGTGAAGAAGAGCTCCAAAAGACAGAGCATAAAAATACTGTGTATATTTACAATGTGTTATCTTTTCTCGGGAAGGGTATTTTGAATCTCAGGTTCCAGCAAGACATTTAAGTTAACCTATTTTTCACGACTCGTAACTGAGAGGACAAGATCATTTCTATTAATTTCTAACAAATGAACACAAAAGTTGGTCAATGGTACTAAAACAGTACATCTGGTGTAGGTACAAATGGGAGTCAAGGTTGGAGGTGGGAGGATTAGGCAAAGCAGAGAGAGATTGTAACCCAGGGTCTTCAAGGCTGATGAAGAATGTGTTATCATGGTTCTAGAGATGAGAGTGATCCACTCAGAACTTAGAAGAGCAAGGCACTACAAGAAAAAAGGAAATTGGTGAGGGTCATGCTTGTGACGGACCTTTAATGTCCATCACAAATGTCACATATGGTGACGGTCCTTAAAAAAGTGTCATTGTAAGTGTATATAGTGATGGTCCTTTAAGGTTCGTCACCAAAGCCATTTTCAATGACACTTTTGGTGAGAATTGTTAAAGGCCCATCACTAATTCTCTCTTTGGTGACACTTCTAGTGACGAACTTTTAATGACCCTCTCCAATACTCTCTTTGTTACTTTTGGTGACGGTAAAAAAATGTTCATCACCATTGATCATTCCAATGAGTTTTTGATGACGCTATATGCTTGTTAATATATTTTTTTTTCAAAAGATAATGATTTAAGGCCATTATTGTGGAGTATTTTTTATGATATTTCCAAGGCCATAGTGGTTAGAATCAGTCAATTTTTTAAGAAGTAGTTAGTGTGTATCATTTCTCTCAAGTAATAACTAGTTGAATAGAGTTTTCCTATGAGTCAACACATGATTCATATATATTAAGTTTACTATCTATCAAATTCCCTTTAGATAAATTTCCACTAGTGTGTGTAGGAAATATATTATTTAATATATAATCAAGCTCTGACAATTCTATTAATGAGAAAGACCTAACACTCCTCAACAATCCGGGCACACCTTAAATTATTGCTTTGCCACCCACTAACATTTCTTAGCACCTCACATGTCTTGGAACATCTTTGTCCCTAGAACATCTTGTCATGCAACTGACACCCAAGCACATGGTGGAATGTGCTATCACAACATAAAACTCTCCTAGCATGTGTTGGCATGCATGTAGTCCCTAGAATGCCCTGGAACACCTTGGCTGAAGGCATTGACATACATTAGCACTTGGCACACAATGCCACTTGGCATGTATTGGGACCTATTATTAGGGTGACTAGCATGCCCCTTTTGAAAAAGATAAAGTGTTGAATTATTAACCCTCTTATGTGTTCATTTCCTTACATTTTAGCTTGGTTCTTCTTTTTGGTTCCTTAACACTTCTTGACACATATTGGCATACCCTGGCACCCTGCACATCCTTAGCACCTAGCATGTATTGGCATATCTTGGCACTATTTTGCACATATAATTAGCACACCCTAGAACTCCCTAGCACACTTTGGCACTTCTTTACATGCCTTGATATTCCCTAGCATGCCTTACCAATGGTTAGCATACCTTGACACTCCCTCCTTGGCATGACATCTAGCACTCATTAACACTAGTCCCTGACACACATTCCTCATATTCATTAACTTCAATGAATTTTGACCTAGTTCTCCCTTAATGTTTTGTCCTAGTACTCCTTAACACTTCTCAACATGCATTAGCACTCTCTAGCACACCTTAGTACTGTTCAACATGCCATTCCACTTCATAGTGTGCATAACACTCCCTGACACATATTGGTGCTTGGAAAGTATTAGCATGTATGGAACACGTTGAGATTCTTTGGTATGATTTGGCATGGTTTAATATTAAATTTATTTGAGATCAATTTTTGGAAAGTAGATGAGAAGCAACAAAGGAATACTTGGCACTTAGAATGCACTAAGACTTTGCACTTGGCACCTATTGGCACCTAGTGTTGGTGTGCCTAGCATGCCCCTCTTAGAAAAGGTAAATTGATGACTTATTAACCCTCTTATGTGTTCATTTCCTTGTAGTTTAGCTTGTTTCCCATTTTTGTTGATTTGATAGTCCCTGGCACACATTGACACACCCTTGAAAATCTTGGCATGCCTTATCACTCAGCACATCTTATCATGTTTGACATGCCTTCGCACTATCTGGCACATCTTAGCATTCCCTAGCATGCCTTGGCACTCGTGTTCTCACAGCTAGCCTTTACATTTTTTCACGACTTGGGAACCCAATCAAGTCCTTGGCTACTATATTTCATGTGAAAACATTGGCATGCTTCAACCGCAACAAATTGATGAATTGTACCTACTACAAGTAGATTGTGCCTTGTTCACCTAAGAAGAATTTCCTACAACTCATCTTATGCCACTCATGTCCAAGCTCAACTTGTCCCATTTAACTATTTACCAAGACAAGGATCACATGATCTAGCCATGGCCATAAAACATAACAACTAAGAAACAAGCTTACACAGGAAATATTTCACATGTATGTTCAGTTCATATAAACAATAGAACATTAACTGAGAGTTTGCAAGAACCACAAGATTCACAAGGCACACAAGATATAAGTTGACAAAAGCTGAGTGCCCCAAAACTTATACACAACAATGTACAATATGCAATTATCTAGAATATTTTAAAACATGAGCATGTAGCTAAAGTGTGCCACACCTCATATAAAATAAATAAATAAAGGAAAAATAATGTTGTGCCTAGCACAAAGTGATCTCCCTTTGTCTAAAACTGCTATGTCGAGCCCCTTATAACAATCATAGGCTTGCCTCCTATAAATCCTATTCTAAACTTCTCCTAACACACTTCTTCCTTAGCACACTTGAATTCGCTAACACTCCCTGGCACACACTCTTATTTTCTCCTTTCCATGCATTTTGACCTAGTTATCCTTTGATATGCCCTGACACTCCTTAACACTCTAGATCAACATGCATTGACATTTTCCATCATGTGTTAGCATGCCTTTTCATTCCTTTGCATGCCCTGACCCTCCCTAGCTATCATGCCCTCACAACTACCCTTAATTAATTTTCAACTTGGGAAACCAACCAAGCCCTCCCTTGACTATAAGAGCTTGACCAAGTTATAGTTAGTACTACAAATAGACTATGTTGTTGAATTGTGTAGCTTGGGATGTACTCCACAAGCATAGTGAGATGGCTTTGTGTGAATTTGGTCACAAAAGGCTTTGTGGGAATAGAAGCCAAGCAAAGGGATTTTTGACCCAAGAAGGGGTTTAAAATACAAAATAAAATTAAAAAGGAAATTTAATGTTTCTTAAGGTCTAAGTGGATAAAACCCGTAAGTTGATATAGAGGGTTCCTAAGAGGTCTATCAAAAACTATTTAAGGAGTCCTTAGGATGAAGGAAATAACATCAAGTGAGAAGGAGCTCATTTGATCAAGGGGAAAAAGAGAGATGTAGTCCTAAAGAGGCCATGATCATTATCATGTCTCGCATTCATTAAGATGCCTCGGTATGCTTTGGCATGGTTTAATATTAAATTTATTTGAGATCAGTTATGAAGATAAGTAACATAGGATGATTTGGCACTTATAATGCACTAACACTTGGCACTTGACACTCATTTCCACCTAGTGTTGGTGTGCATAGCATGTCCCTCTTGGAAAATGTAAATTTATGACTTATTAACCCTATGATGTGTTCATTTACTTGTATTTTAACTTGTTTCTCCTTTTTGTTGCCTTGATAGTCCCTGACATGTATTGTCACACCATTCCAGATCTTGGCATGCCTTAGAAATTGACACATCTTAGCATATTTGACATGCCTTTGAAATATTTGACACATGTTAGCATTCCCTAGCATGCCTTAGCACTCATGCCCTCACAAATAGCCTTACATTTTTTCACAACTTGGGAACCCAATCAAGTCCTTAGCTACTCCAGTTCATGTGACATTGGTCTACTTCAGCCGTAACAACTTGATCAATTGCACCTACTACAAGTAGATCGTGCCTTGTTCACCTAAGAACTTCCTATACCTCATATTAGGCCACTCATGTCCAAGCTGAACTTTTCCCACCTAAGAACTTACCAAGACAAGGATCACATCTAGCGATGGCCATAAAACAACTAAGCAAAAAAGCTTACATAGGCAATATTTCTCATGTATGTCCAGTTCATATAAACAATAGAGAATTAACGGAGAGTTTGCAAGAACCATAAGATACAAAAGACACACACGATATAGGTCGGTACCAACCGAGTTCCCCAAAACTTATACACAATAATGTACAATATGGAATTGTCTTAAATAGTTTAAAACATGAGAATTCGGCCAAAGTGTGTCACATGTCATACAAAAATAATAGATAAAGTAAAAATAGTGTCGTGCCCAACACAAAGTCTCCCCTTGTTTAAAATTGATTTGTCGAGCCCCTTATCGTAATCGTAGGCTAGCCTCTTACAAATCGTATTATGAACTTTTTCTAATACACTTCATCCTTAGCAGACTTAAATTCACTGACACTCCATTCAACACACTCTTATTTGTTCATTTCCATGCATTTTGACCTAGTTATCCCTTGTGATGCCTCGACACTCAACACTCCTCAACAAGCATTGACATTGTCCAGCATGTGTTAGCATGCCTTTTCATTCCTTGGCATGCCCTAACCCTTACTAGTTATCATGCCCTCACAACTACCCTTACTTAATTTTAAACTTGGGAACCCAGCCAAGTCCTCACTTGACTATAGGAGCTTGACCAAGTTACGATTACTACAAATAGAATATGTTGTTGAATTGTGTAGCTTGGGAGGTACTCCACCAACCTAGTGAGATGGGTTTGTGTGAGTTTTAACACACAAGGTTTTGTGGGAAAATAATCCAAGCGAAGGGGATTTGGACCCGAGATGAGGTTTAAAATATAAAAGAAAATTAAACAAAAAAATAATATTTCCTAAGGTCTAAGTAGATAAATTTCATAAGTTCTAAAACGTTCTTAAGAGGCCTAGCTAGGAAAATCTATTTAAGGAGGCCTTAGTATGAAGGCAAGAACATCAAGTGAGAAGGAGCTCATTTTATCAAGGAGGCTAGGAGATATGTAGTCCTAAAGTAGGTCTAGTTAGAGGGTTGAGTAAGTGTTGCTGAAGGGAGGCCATGATCATCCACCAAGAGTAAGATAATCATGTGAGGGTTCACAAGAATGTCACATACCTTAATGGGTTCTAGATAGGAAGTAGGATGAAATATTTTTGGTTCTCTTAGGGCAGATAAAGCTCAAGAGAGGTAACTCATGACAATTTGGGCATGTGATTTCAATCATGTTTCTGTGTGAAGTCCGCATCAAGTTTTGAAATAGTAGAGAGGGTTGACACCCTACCTTGTGGTGGTTACTAGGTTGCAAGGTCTGTGATAAAGACCAACACAAATGGAGGAGGTTCTGCACTAGATTTTAGAACCAGAACAGAAGTAGTCATAGGCGTAATATTGACTGAGGTAATCGTAGTTTGAGGGTCATAAAGATCTAAAGTTTAGGTCAAGTTTTTGTCAAAGAAATGACTAGAATCTATGGATCCATATGAACTAGGCTGAGTCTCTTATGGAGGAAAGAGTTTTTTTTAGCTATGGGTGGATATGGTTTGTTCTAAAGAAATTAGAATATAAGTCTATAGGCACTTGAAAATTCTTAGCATGTGATTGGATGCCCTGGAATGGCGTGGCATGGTTTAAGATAAAAATTAGTTGAGGTCAATTATTCACAATTAAGAGATAAGTAATATAGGATGATTTGGCACTTAAGACACACTAGCACTTGGCCCTTAGCATGTATTGGAACTGTTAGACTCCGTCCTGTCAGTCCCTTGTCAGAATCAAATTCACCAAGGTTCATTTCTCGTCGTTCATAGTCATGGATGGCAAAGAGTCTTTAAGAGTTTTAGGTCTGGGGTTTTGTTGACTTAGCCGCATGAAAGGTTCAGTTTCCATTGCTAAGTTTCATAGTCAATAAGGCTTGAAAGTGTTTCTTCTTCAAAACCCTGTTTTGAAGAAGAAATCATCAAATATGTTTTTGTGATGAATATGTAATTTGTCAAAGTGTTTCAAACTCTGCAACATTGGCAGGACAGTTTCTGTTGAAGTGCCTTCTGGCTATGTTGTGGAAGTTAAGGATACAAAGTTCTTGTTGCACAAGTCTCCACTTCTTTCAAAGTCTGGTCAACTGCAGAAACTAGCTGATGAAGCTCATGAATCCATGAATGACAAGGTGTCCCCTTAATGATATTCTAGGAGGTGCGGAGACATTTGAGTTTCGTGCTAAGTTTTGCTATGGGATCATAGTCACTAAAATAGTGAAAGATCGGGCTATGCGGCTTCAACATAAATTGGAAAGTCTTCTATCTGAAATGGAGAGGGTTGTCTACTTACTTAAAAATTGCAAACCCAAACTGGAGAGGCTTCTCTAAAACGAGAGACACAGTTGTATTCATTGAACACAGGGCAGTCTCTGTCAGTTTCAGTTGGTAGACCTATCAACAAAAGTGCTTCTTCAGACTAGAATAATCCTACCATATTACAAAAAGTATGATGTTGAAAAAACAAATTCTGAAGACAAAATATCTTTGTCAACAACAGTGGCTGATGTTAAGGTACTTGAACATGATAAGAATACTACTATGGGTATTGTTAAAGAGACTTCAGCTGTAATGAAGCCACGATGGCTTGGGGCTGTGCACAATCCAGAAGACAAGGTGCATATATGTTTGGACATTTTCTCCTAGTGATTTTATTTTGGATCATCCAACCATTTCTCGGTATCATGCAGTTCTGCAGTACAAAGGAAATGGTGATGTATTCATTTATGATCTTGGAAGTATTCATGGCACTGTTGTTAACAAGATTCAGGTTACACCAAATATTTACAAAAAATTCATTTGCACGAATCCTCAAGGCGGAAATCGAGCTTGTGTTGTTGAAGGCCGAAGTCGTGTTTTGCAAAGTGTGGACAGTCATTGAAGGTGCGCGCTACCCATACAGGAGGCGCGCTACCCATATAAGGGGCGCTACGCATATAGCTTCCCCAGTATTTGCAAAAGAACACGGGTGCTACGCACTTGCAGCACGCTACGTATACAGTCACAGAGCCAAATTTTTGTTCATGCATCCGATTTGATGTCACAACGCCTCAATTGGATTGCAAGTTTAATTTCTGGATTGGATTAGAATCTCTTGCAGAAATTTCAATTGATGTGTGGTGGGAGTAAGGCCGCCCTGTGGGCATCTGTTGCAGCCAATACGCTTAGACTTGTGGGTGATGCAGTCGTGTCTAGGGTTCTTGTTTTTCACCCACCCCCACTAACATTTTTGAAGGCTCAGTATTACAGATACCGGAGATTGAGGTGAAGTCAGAAGTTATAATAAGAGATCCCATGGAGAAAAGGGCGGCGAGGAGCAGGCCCAATCAGAGAAATGGCCACATGAGTAGCTCTGTAACAGCTCGAAGACCAGTACCTCGAAATTCCAAGGTCGAAAATGAAAAAAAAAAGCTTCCGTAGGTCCCCCACCTACCATGGACGCTCTTCACAAACCCAATTGAAGAGTTGGGAGGCATCATCTTCATTTTCATCATCGAAATTGAAGAAAAATATGAGTGTGACAATGAGAAGGCCAAAGACACACCCAGAGCTTCTCAATCAGGATCAATGGAAACAAACGCCTTGGATTAATAATGGAGTGAATAAGGCATTAGGCGCTAATAAGTTGCTGGTGAACGTGACAGTTGCATGAAGCATTGGTCCCCTGCGTGCATTACTTTCCAAAGATGACACAGTGGAGGATGCAATTAAAGCCACCCTCGTTCTCCATGCCAAGGAAGGGCGTAGGCCTCTTCTCAGTAATGATCCTGCCTCCTTTGGACTCCATTATTCACAATTCAACATCAACTATTTAAATCCAGGTGATAAGGTCGAGGACTTGAGTTCCCGCACATTCTTCCTCTGTTCGAAGGAGGTAGCGAATAAGAGCGTCCATGGCGGAGAATTCGTTGTTGTTACAGTGATTTCATCGTTATCTTCATGTGGAAGTGAGATTCAGGGCATGTCGAGGTCCAAGGAGTGCCATGTCATAATAATAAAGAAATTGACAGCGCTATTCAAACGGAGCCAAAATACCATATTTCTTGGGTGGTATAATGGTGAATGGAAGCAAAGAAAAAGTCAAAAGCCAAATTAAATGCAGAATACCAACCTTAGCAGAAAAATAGGGACAAGTTGCTTATATTTGTCTTCAGTTACGATTTCAAAGGAGTTACACCTACAGATTTCCGCCCCTTCATTGGTACATCAATAGATTTGGGCAGAAAATGTAACGTTGTTTTGTTTTTAGAACTAATGGCTGGCTCTTTTACTATTTTCATCATTTTTAGTTGAAACAGCTCCATAATTTCATCGACCTGTTCTCAACATTTGAGTTATTTAATGTATTGAAAATCATTTGTAAAGAGAGAGTTCTGAGAGGTGCGTGGAGGAGAACAAATAGCTTTATTGTACAGTTGTTTGACAGAGATTAATTGAAGAGTACAACTCTGATTTATAAGATTCCTGTGGCTTGAAATTTGGCATATGTTTTTTTTCTGTTTCATATGTATCTTGTAATGTTTTTCATTTCATTCATAAATCGTTTTCAATTTGAATGTTTCTGAGTGAGAAGGGTAAAATTCAGCTTACTGCTTTGCCCTGGAGAAGCATTCATGTTTTGTGTTTCTTCCTCTATCTGAAAGGGATTCATAAATTAATGCCCCGTTCAGCTTTCTTAACAGTCCTTTCATTTCATATAATTTTCAGTTTGGATGCTTAAGCTCTTGCCTACCTTGCCTTATGGAGTAATCTGTGCCTTTGATTAAATCTCTGCTCTTGCTTTCTTTGCCCCATGCAGCTCAGAAACCCATCATTTATCAAAAACCCCTTTCTTATCTGTTTACTAGCCTAAAATCAACATTCACTATAGGTCATCTCAGCCCCTTTGAAGACTTTTGCCGAGATAGACCCGGAGAGAGCCCTCTCCTGTCCTCGTAGGGCTAGCTACGAGGCTGAGCTTGGTTTGATGTTGCCTCGAGTTTTGCCTTCTTCAAATTTCGAGGCAGACGGAGCACTAACATAGTGGCGACTCATACTGGGAGAGTCCTCCCTGTGAAAGGATAACAAAGTTCGTATCTGATTGCCGATGGTGGATAGTACTGACATCGTAAGCACAAAATCATCTACCCTGGCGACTTCATTTATTGAACAATCCGTAAATTGATGCTTCATATGGTGACTTCACTACAGGAGATCAGTAGCTTCCGTGAGATTGTCAGGATGGACCGGATCACGAGAAGATATGCTCCCATGAGCCGAGACCACATTCCAGGTTTTCCGAATAAGATGCCCAAGGCAGATTAGTTAAGGAATCTGCCTACGTTTAACGATGATGGTAAGAAAGATGCTTCTTTACATCTGATTAGATTTCACATGCATATTCGCAAGTTGAAGGTGGCTTTTCCTGAAGATTGTTTGATGAAGATATTCCTAGCCACTCTGGAAGGTGAAGCCCAATCTTGGTATGAAAATTTTCCACCGGCATGTATTTACTATTTAAAGGATTTTCATGCTTTGTTCATTGAAAGATATCAAACGTCTTAATCATCATTAAATTTAGTTCATGACTGTTTCAAACATGCTCCTACTTTTATTGAAAGCCTTGAGAAATATTATGAAGATGATAATTTCATGGATGATGAGATCATGGAGGCTCTGTACGAGAATCCATTTCAGCGAAATGAAGAGAACCTAGAGGATACCCATCAAAATGCTCAGGAAATTTTACAGCAGAATCAAGATCAACAGGTTGAAGAATGCCATATGGCTGAAAATGATGAAAGGGAGAATGACATTTCAGATCTGCCCACAGAAGAAGACAACATGCAGATTGCAGATTGTGATAATGACCAGCCAGCTACTTCAGTTTCAGATTCAGATTGTGATGACCAAGCATATCTTGTGCTGAAACCCATCAAAGAGAACTCTACTGTTGAAATCATCTGGAATGCAGAAGACACAGTAATGGATCCAAATGTTCTCAGTCATACTGTCAGTCCGTCATTAGAACACAACCTTCATGAAGAAGCAATCCAGTCAGTTCATGAAAAAAAAAATGAGATCTTTGTGCAAGTAAGTGATAAAACTCCTTTCAATAACTCAGTAATAAATGATAGTTTGAATGCCCTGTCATATGAAGATAATTACTGTTTAAGCAGAAGAAAACAAAAAGCATTGTCTCCTTTGTCTGAAGATGAGATAGATCAGCTATTGAAAGGTCATGTTACAACTCAAGTAAAAGAAGATTTGCAGTGTGCAAATGGTCAAGAAGGTGTTGGTGAAAATTCTTCCTCATTTGAAAAAGATGACTATCTTGTAATCAGTTGTGTAGATCAGCAAACAGATAATTTTTTCTTTCACAAAGATGATAAGGCTGTCATGTTTGATAATCTTGAAAATTGTTTTTTGTTTAAGAATGACCTAGATCATGAAGTTGAGGAATATATGCTAGAATTTCTCATGGTCAAGGAACCTACAACCAACACTCAAATGGCAGATACCTCTCTGTGCATTGCTCTCCCTCAGAAATCAATTGTCCTTTCAGATCAGAATGGAGTGAATACTTGTATTTTTGCAGCTGGATCTCCAGATAAGCCAGTGCTTCAGGATTTTCAAGACCCCTTCAGCATTCTTATGCAAGCATGAGAAAATATAAATATTTCCTGGGTCATTATCATAAGCTTTGGTTTCAGTGGTTATTTTGAGTTGCCTACAGGTTCATCATTCTGCCTGCTCAAGGAGAGTAAGAGAAGAAATTTGGGGTGTAGCCATCTACTGGATTGGTTACATTGGAAGGCACATTACACATGATTGTACATATCACATCAGTATGCAGGTGGTTTCCATCATTATTTTAAAGCTTGATGGACTGCTTCCCTTTTTCAATAAGCTTTTGTTCTAATTCAGTCATTTCAGTTTGCATTGAAGTCAGTTTGAGTCAATTTTCTAGTTAATAAGTTGAGTCATTAGTCTTTAGTCTGTTTGTCAGAATAATGATTCCATAGCCCAATGGATGGAGGCATTTTCTGCTCTCCCAAAGCTCTGCAGTTCTTGGCACCTCCAAGAAGCGGCAGCTACCATCCCCATTGGAGCCAATGTTAGACTCCGTCTTGTCAAGTCCTCTGTCAGAGTCAAATTCACCAAAGTTCATAGTCATGGATGGCAAAGAGTCTTTAAGAGTTTTAGGTCTAGGGTTTTGTTGACTTAGCCGCATGAAAGGTTCAGTTTCCCTTGCTAAATTTCATAGTCAATAAGGCTTGAGATTGATTCTTCTTCAAAACCCAGTTTTGAAGAAGAAATCATTAAATGTGTTTTTTCTAGAATATGTAATTTGTCAAAGTGTTTCAAACTCTGCAGCATTGGCAGGACAGTTTCTGTTGAAGTGCCTTCTGGCTATGTTGTGGAAGTTAAGGATACAAAGTTCTTGTTGCACAAGTCTCCACTGCTTTCAAAGTCTGGTCAACTGCAGAAACTAGCTGATGAAGCTCATGAATCCATGAATGACAAGGTGTCCCCTTAATGATATTCTAGGAGGTGCGGAGACATTTGAGTTTCGTGCTAAGTTTTGCTATGGGATCATAGTCACTAAAATAGTGAAAGATCGGGCTATGCGGCTTCAACATAAATTGGAAAGTCTTCTATCTGAAATGGAGAGGGTTGTCTACTTACTTAAAAATTGCAGACCCAAAATGGAGAGGCTTCTCTAAAACGAGAGACACAATTGTATTCATTGAACATAGGGCAGTCTCTGTCAGTTTCAGTTGGTATACCTATCAAAAAAAGTGCTTCTTCAGACTAGAAGAATCCTACCATATTACAAAAAGTATGATGTTGAAAAAACAAATTCTGAAGACAAAATATCTTTGTCAACAGCAGTGGCTAATGTTAAGGTACTTGAACATGATAAGAATACTACTGTGGGTATTTTTAAAGAGACTTCAGCTTTAATGAAGCCACGATGGCTTGGGGCTGTGCACAATCCAGAAGACAAGGTGCATATATGTTTGGACGTTTTCTCCTATGTGATTTTATTTTGGATCATCCAACCATTTCTCGGTATCATGCAGTTCTGCAGTACAAAGGAAATGGTGATGTATTCATTTATGATCTTGGAAGTATTCATGGCACTGTTGTTAACAAGATTCAGGTTACACCAAATATTTACAAACAATTCATTTGCACGAATCCTCAAGGCGGAAATCAAGCTTGTGTTGTTGAAGGCCGAAGTCATGTTTTGCAAAGTGTGGACAGTCATTGAAGGTGCGCGCTACCCATACATGAGGCGCGCTACCCATATAAGGGGCGCTACGCATATAGCTTCCCAAGTCTTTGCAAAAGAACACGGGCGCTACGCACTTGAAGCACGCTACGCATATAGTCACAGAGCCAAATTTTTGTTCATGCATCCAATTTGATGTCACAACGCCTCAATTGGCTTGCAAGTTTAATTTATGGATTGGATTAGAATCTCTTGCAGAAATTTCGATTGATGTGTGGTGGGAGTAAGGCCGCCCTGTGGGCATCTGTTGCAGCCAATACGCTTAGACCTGTGGGTGATGTAGTCGTGTCTAGGGTTCTTGTTTTTCACCCACTCCCGCTAACATTTTTGAAGGCTCAGTATTACAGATACTGGAGATTGAGGTGAAGTAAGAAGTTATAATAAGAGATCCCATGGAGAAAAGGGCAGCGAGGAGTAGGCCCAATCAGATAAATGGCCACATGAGCAGCTCTGTAACAGCTCGAAGACCAGTACCTCGAAATTCCAAGGTCGAAAATGAAAAAAAAAGCTTCCGTAGGTTCCCCACCTACCATGGACGCTCTTCACAAACCCAATTGAAGAGTTGGGAGGCATCATCTTCATTTTCATCATCGAAATTGAAGAACAATACGAGTGTGACAATGAGAAGGCCAAAGACACACCCAGAGCTTCTCAATCGGGATCAATGGAAACAAACGCCTTGGATTAATAATAGAGTGAATAAGGCATTAGGCGCTAATAAGTTGCTGGTGAACGTGACAGTTGCATGAAGCATTGGTCCCTTGCATGCATTACTTTCCAAAGATGCCACAGTGGAGGATGCAATTAAAGCCACCCTCGTTCTCCATGCCAAGGAAGGGCGTAGGCCTCTTCTCAGTAATGATCCTGCCTCCTTTGGACTCCATTATTCACAATTCAGCATCAACTGTTTAAATCCAGGTGATAAGGTCGAGGACTTGAGTTCCCACACATTCTTCCTCTGTTCGAAGGAGGCAGCGAATAAGAGCGTCCATGGCGGAGAATTCGCTGTTGTTACAGCGCTTTCATCGTTATCTTCATGTGGAAGCGAGATTCAGGGCATGTCGAGGTCCAAGGAGTGCCATGTCATAATAATAAAGAAATTGACAGCGCTATTCAAACGGAGCCAAAATACCATATTTCTTGGGTGGTATAATGGTGAATGGAAGCAAAGAAAAAGTCAAAAGCCAAATTAAATGCATAATACCAACCTTAGCAGAAAAATAGGGACAGATTTCTTATATTTGTCTTCAGTTACGATTTCAAAGGAGTTACACCTACAGATTTCCACCCCTTCATTGGTACATCAACAGATTTGGGCAGAAAATGTAACGTTGTTTTGTTTTTAGAACTAATGGCCGGCTCTTTTACTATTTTCATCATTTTTGGTTGAAACAGCTCCATACTTTCATCGATCTGTTCTCAACATTTGAGTTATTTAATGTATTGAAATCATTTGTAAAGAGAGAGTTCTGAGAGGTGTGTGGAGGAGAACAGAGAGCTTTATTGTACAGTTGTTTGACAGAGATTAATTAAAGAGTACAGCTCTGATTTATAAGATTCCCGTGGCTTGAAATTTGGCATATGTTTTTCTCTATTTCATATGTATCTTGTAATGTTTTTCATTTCATTCATAAATCGTTTTCAATTTGAATGTTTCTGAGTGAGAAGGGTAAAATTCAGCTTACTTCTTTGCCCTGGAGAAGCATTCATGTTTTGTGTTTCTTCCTCTGTCTGAAAGGGATTCATACATTAATGCCCCTTTCAACTTTCTTAACAGTCCTTCCATTTCATATAATTTCGCTGATGCTTAAGTTCTTTGCCTACCTTGCCTTATGAGTAACTGTGCTTTTGATTAAATCTCTCGCTCTTGCTATCTTTCTATCATGCACCAAACCCATCATTTATCAAAAACCCCTTTCTTATCTGTTTACTAGCCTAAAATCAACATTCACTATAGGTCATCTCAGCCCCTTTGAAGACTTTTTCCGAGATAGACCCGGAGAGAGCCCTCTCCTGTCCTCATAGGGCTAGCTACGAGGCTGAGCTTGGTTTGATGTTGCCTCGAGTTTTGCCTTCTTCAGCCTGAGGCAGATTTGAGCGCTAACAGGAACTAATATTGTTATGCCTATCATGGCCCTATTGAAAATGTAAGGTTATGAATTATTAGCACTCATATGTGTTCATCTATTTGCATTTTAACTTGGTGTTCCATTTTTTCACCTGACACTCCTTGACACGCATTCACATACCCTAATACCTGACACATATTTTTATGCCTTAACACATGACATGTCTTGGAATTCTTGGCATGAATTGATATTCCTTAGCACTATCTGGCACATTTTAGCACACCCTAAAATTTCTTGCATGCCCTATAATTCCCTATCATGCCTTGTCACTCCCCCCTTGGCATGCATGACACTCGTTGACACTCCTCCACACACCCTCTTATTCATTCATTTCCATTAATTTTGACTCGATGATATATGTTTGATGGGGTGCATGTCTAGAAAGAGTTCCATTAAGAGAATAAAAAAATGGCCGAACCATTACTGACATAAGTAATTGTGAGATTCTACTTGAATGACATTAGGAAACTACACAAGAGATTTTAAGAATGAGATTCTTAGGATTTTTTTAATGGTGTGGGAATGGTAAGTAGTGAGTGGTCAATATTGTGATTGTATTTCTCATTAAAGTGCTTATCCTTATGACATACTTGTCTTGAGAAAATGACACCCTCATCATGCTTACCCTCCAACTTTTAATCTTCTCAAAATAAAGGTCAACTTGCACAGTGAGGGAAGGCATGTTGGTCTATAGTGTGCTAAGTGACTGGGTGAGAGTGTTAATGTACTATGAGAGGGACTGAACCATTTAATTTATGTCCTCTATGGATAAAATATTGTAGGTGTGTTTCATGGAACCACAGGGCCACTAGAAATATTGTGTAAGCTATAGCCCAACATAATCAATGTCTTGAGAGAAATATTTGGAGAGGGATCAAAATAAATCATATTAGTGAGTCCACCAAAAAGTATTTATTAGAGACTAAAACCATGGTGATCAATGCCACACATGGATTCTTTTGAGCTAGGCATATTTTTGTCTAAAAATTTGTTTGGAGTGTCACTGAATTGGTGGAATTCTCAAATTCATTACATTGTAAATTATGTAGGAATTTTGTTGCTTTTGTTATAAAGGCTAAAGTTTGCAAGGAGAATATAGGGATTGTAGGGTGTTAGGGGAAAAGAAAAATAAATTTCTAGCTCTTTTATATAATAATGAGTATGGATGATAAGAGTAATTGATATGGATTATATGACATTGAATCCACCTTGAGATGGAGGTTGTTATGTGTTAGAGAAATTAGGGAGATGGTAGTTAAACAATTTATCTTATCATGACATTGTCTCGTGATATTTTTATTATTATTATTTGTTCTTTAAATTTATCTTAGGCTTATCATAAAGAGTAATTCCAATGAAAAAATATAATAATACACAAGATGTAGGCACATGCCAAGGCAAAACCCCACTCTTTAGGGAAAACCCAGTCAAAATTCTTCCTTCGTTAGACTTAAGATGAGACGACCATGACCTTTAGACTATAGACTTCCTCCATCAATTTATCCCTTCACTGTGTTAGCACCAAGATCTCCATGACACAGAGATCTCCTTTGCTTGCACCTAAACTCCATCCTCATTACCTTGACCGAGTTTGAGATAGCAACATAGCACTGAGCATCATTACTGAGAACATCGAGCATCATCATAGCATTGAGCATCATAACTGAGATCACCGAGCATCTTCATATAATTGAGTATCATATCATAGCACTAATTCTGTGGTAGATCTATGTTGACACCGAGGCATTCATGTTTTGCTGCAACAACATAGCATGGAAGCTACCTGAATCATAGCATAGATGGTTACCTAAATTCTGTAACAGGTTTGAGACCTTATCCTCCAACACTGAACCTCTGATCATGATCTAAATTGTATCTGTGGTCCAAAAATTCATATATGTCCAAAATTTTGTGGTAGAAATGCGAAAATATACCCCTGTATATATAATTGTTTCCCATATTTATTGAGACAACATGACAGTGTGAAGTGTTGTTTCTTGATTTGAGCTGACTTGAAGACTGATTGAGACCGACTTAAGGAGGCAACTTTGATGAATTGTATCACTTGACTTGAGGGTTGTCTTTGAAGTAGATTTTGAGGATGATGACCTTGAAGAATATGAATTTATGGAGGAGCCTTTTGACAACCTAATGTTAAATGATTTAAAAGCCCAAAAATTGTATCAATTTAAATCTGTAACAACTAACCTAAAAGTCCAAAATTGGGACCTTAATCTAAATATGACCCAAGCATGAAAACCATGCTTTAATAAGTAATTAATAATAATAATAATTTCTTTTGACAAATAAATTAATAATGAAGATTGAACCTAGTTACATTATTCAACATTATGAATCCTAAAGCCTCATCCTTCTTCATGTTGATGAAAAACTTTTATTAGTTATCCCTTGGATAAGAACCAACATTTTTGTAAAGTCCTATAACTCTTCACTTTTCAACATTGTTCCCATATCTTGTGCCCAAATTACATAATTGTGTCCATTAAAATTTATAAGATCTAGCTTGAAACTCATAATGTTGACCCACTGATTTGATCCTAGATTTAGTTTTCAATTAGAAACCTCAAACCAATCCACTAAACAAATCTTACTTTTTAAGAGCATCTACAACTTGCATAAGACTTGTAGGCAACATGCTACATCTTAAACCATTAGTTTTAATACCATGTTGGATAATCGAGGGGTTTTTTATATTAGAAAACTCGTATTCTATAATAGAGGCGATGTCTAAATACATTGTTACAACACCTAAGAACAACCAAACATAGTTCAACATACTAAGAACTACATCCAAGGAAAATCTTTAAGAACATGGCAACTGAGTCACATTTCCGGATGGGGCTTCCACCCCAAATGGTGTGAGTTCTAATTGGGACTTCATATTGGGGAGACCCCCTGTATGTTAGTGAGATCCAACATCGTCAACATGTTCCATGCTCTTTGATTCCGCCCAGGGTTCCACCCTGAATATTGGAACCAAAAACGTTTGGTTATTCTCTTTCAAGATAACACTTGGAATGTCTTTTAAAATTTATATTGTTGGGTATGGATTCATAAAGGGCTATTTAAATTAATTCCTTTTAAAGTTGAGGGAACCTAGGTTGAGGATAATTTTAAATCCTTTGAAGGGGACTTTGGAACTAATGTCCTAGGGGATAAGGGGCCTAAACGGAAGGAAACAAGAGAAATTGATAGGGTAACCCCCAATAATGGTGATAAGGGGATTAGGGGCCCCATTATCACAACCCATAAGCCCTTAACCCATAACTACTGAATTCCCTATCCCCTCAACCCTCAAGCCATAATTACTTGACCCCTACACTCATAACTCATAATCCATTAATCCCTTGAACCATTAAATCTTAACCCACTAACCCCTAACCTAAAATCCATGAACCCTCTAAGCCTTAACCCCTTATCCTCTTGATCAGTGACCCTTAACCCCTAAACACCTTAACCCCTAACACCTAAATCCCCTAACTGGATAATTTCCAAAGCCTCAATTTGAATTTCTCACAATATATACACTTCATGCTAAGATGGAGCTTGTAGTGCTCTCCCACATAAGGAGTTGGTAATGAATATACCACTCATAAATAAAAGGCCTCTTTAGCCCTAATGCATAACGAGTGCACCCTTGATACAAATATTTTGTTTTCTAAAAAAACTCAATTTCGTCAATGTAAAACACTTTACATAAGATAAAATAAAATGATATTATCCACATAAATGCTTTAAATAGCCTCACATTAGCCATGAGTGGTGAGACGGGGGGTGAATGTTGGGAATTATTAATGTTATATCATGTTTAATTTCCTTTAACATCTTAAGGATTTTCTCTAGTAAGGTTGATGCATCATCACAAGGGAGTATGACACATTTTTATGGGGGAGCGATTAAAGTTGTAACACAATTAAAGTGACATACACCTCCAATGTAAATGAAATTATTATGTTTTTATCAGGTTGTTAGAGAGGTTGTTTGTAGACAATACATTCAATGTACTTGGACTTCATATTTTCATGACCTCAACTCTAAGTTGAATTTGTACTAGGAACACTTCATGCAAATGAGAGGGGGTGTTATTGTTTAACACACATACACACAAGAGCATTGAATATTGCCCTTAGATTCTCCTTGCTATGTTAGAAGTGGGTTTACATTGGCATTGAGCTAAAAGTAATCATCATGATATTCTTATTCCCAATAGCATATGCTAGCTTAGCCATATACACAAGATAGAGTTAGAGGGTCACCTCATCTGTAGAAGCCTCATTTATTATGAGATTTAAGAGAAATTATATTGTATTTATTAAAATTTGGATGGGTCATTGTCTACATTATTTAAATACATTTCTAGCTCTTTTTATGATGGATGTCCTTGGATTTAGATCTTTATATAATGCCTTATGTTCCCTCCCCCATTTGAAATCTTTTAAGTGGCTCACCTCCTTCCATGTTTCCTTGCCTGCTTAGGGCCAAAATTGACAAACCAAGATTCAAACTCCTTCAACTATAAAATTGGTGAGGCCTCATACTTCATCTTGTCCCTCAATGGGACATATTTCCTCAAAGATACTTTTGAGGATTTCCCATTGTAAATTGTACGTTGGATGTCATAGGACCTATTACCCCACTTTATATATGGGTTTTTAGCAGAAATTTATAAATTTTCATTGCCATCTCAGCCCCTAGGATTATTGTCACGTTGATTATTTTCCAATTAAGGTATTGCATCCATATGTAACTCATGGATGTATCATTGGTTTGATGACACATTTCCTTGGCCATCTATGACCCTAGGTGTAGGAAGAGGTTGCTTTAGCTACCACATTTAGCTTGATATGTATGCTCCATGTGCATATGATATATTCAATATGTATTATTTCCATTTTGATCACATAAGCACTCTATTCTAAATCTTGATGCTTTGGTTATAAGTTCTAAGCTAGATTATTGCATGGTGTTTCATAATTTTACTCAAAGAAGGATGCCATATTGATGGTTTGGGAATATTCTTGACGATTTGAGTAGGTGCTACACATCAGCCTTTGTGTACCCCTTATTTCAGTTAGTAAATTTTTATCCCATTTCATTCCATAGGAAATTCATTCATTTTTGTTAGGGGCAACTTTATGACTAAAAATTCAATAGATTAGAGGAAAATTATTTTCCCTTTTGTCATTTGTGATGAAATAAAATAAAATATTGAAAGCCAAAATCATTAAATATACACTAGAATGATGTATCTAAGTCTAAATTCTAAAGTTGAAGTGAAAATTCATGTAAATTTTATATCTATAAGTTGTTCCAAATTGATGAAAGCCATTCCCTAAGTACTATATATAAGAAAAAGGAGAAGAAAGGAAAATACAGCCCAATGAATGGTAATCCATGATAATGAAACCAAAGATCTCAAAATGACAACTGCAACTATTACTAATTGTTTCCTCTGAACACTAAATGAGTGGTAATATGAAGGAAGTATCCTGAGTAGAAATCAACTAGCTTCAGATGAATTCCAAATTATTGAAATATGATAGCGAGAAAGGGTGGCCTTTAGGTAATATCTTGGGCGATAAGCCACATTCTCTAGTTCAACAAAACAACCTTGAATCCCATTTATTTCTATTGCCACCAACCTCAATCTAATAGAAAAAGGGTAAAAACATAACATTGATGATATAAAATAAATTTTGGTTGGAGATCCAAGCCAAATGCATGGAGGGTTGAAACATCGAATGGAATGCAAGTGGGAGATGTTGCATTTATCTTCAATGTTTATGTAATAAAATTTTATTAAGAGGGATATAACATAGAGTAAAGGAGAGAGGGTTAGAGTGGGGTTGAACAACAAATGAATCACATATGCATTGATAAGAACACCTTGGAGTGAGGAGCTTCCCCTTCATTGACCATGATTATGTTTATAGTGCTCATCAAATGCATGGATGAGGGTCACATGCTAAGTGTCATGGGGGAGGGAAGTTAATTAGCACCCTTGGGTGGCTCTAATGCATAGGGTTAGAAATAATCCACATTAAATGTGAGTGTGGATCCAACACAATATCAATAATTTACTATTCCTTTGATTATTCTTCAAAGATGAGGATTATTTAAAAACCCATGAGAAAGGAATTCTCACATCCCTTGCACCAAAACTTGAAAAATATATAAAAAATTACAAATCATCTTAAACCCATCTTTATCTTTATAATAATATAATGATTTATATTTTAATTAGAAAAATTATAATTATATATATTAAATTTTTTTAATTAAATAAAATAATATTAAAAAAAAATCATGCACCTACATTATGGTTAAACCACAACTCAACATACTTTGACTTGAGTAGGCCCTCATAGTGTTCCTTATTTATGTTGACTTGAGTAGGCCCTCAAAATGTTCCCTAAGATTTATTTCTTTGAAAAAACTTGTTATAAAAGACAATGGAAAATGAAAAAAGATTAGCCTTGAGGAATTACATCCTTTCTGTTGTACATATAACATTAGGCCACCCTAGGGTTCAAGGTTTAGCACTGCACAGATGGGTTCAATGGAGGAAGATAAGCAACAACTAGAGGAAGCATTTATAGTTCTAGATACCCAAAGAGACCTTCTAGAGAAATTCACTCTCCAATGGAAGGAAATCACATACCACTATGATTCACTAGAGATTTTTTCTCCAGAAGAAATTCGAAGAACTTGCAGAGAAGGGAAAAAATTGGGAGCTCAAAACTAAAGAAACTGAAGAATTGTTGGACAAAAGAGACAAATCAATTGAATTTAATGATGAAATGTATCTCAATAGCTTAGAAGAGCAGAATAAATCCACCCTTGTGGCCATTGAAAGTGGAAAGAGTGAAAATGGTCTCAAGTTCCTCTACGAAAAATTGTACGTAGAGGGTCTCGTTAAATTCATCATTGAGCATAGACAAGGTGTTACCATGCTTAGGGTTGTGCTGCATTCATTGCTGGAGAGTGTTATTGATCCTGCTTGATTGGTTTTATTTCCTTCGAGGGTTTTTACAACAAGGGTTTGGGGAAAATAGTGAAGGACTAGTTTCGGGAAAATAGTGAAGGACTCAGGGCTGGCAAACCGGAGATGGCCTGTTCTTTTTTTCTCGAATCGTTGCTTCCCCTCCTGGAGAATCCCACAATGGGAGCTGAGCGGTATGTTGTTCTCCAAGTATGAAGGACTAGGTGAGGGTTAGTGAAAATGAGTGGAAGTCGAGGATCGATGTTGATGTGGATCCTGCCAATGCTGCCAAGCCATTGGAGGTCCAGGCAGGCATTCTTGCAGCTAATGGCTAATTTCAACATTGCGACTGAGTTTTTTAAAGATGATCTTTGCAATCTTGTACTTGCAGTATCATGGGGCAGGAAAGTTTTGAAGCTCTGTGGTGCTTTCGTGCTTATAGAGAAAATGTCAGGTTTGTTTCTACTAAACCTTATCAGTTTTTTATGATGAATTGGTTATTTTTAAACTTTAATCTGACCATCAGAGAACTTTTGCATACTCTTTTTTCTCCATATGTATTGTCATCATTTGTCCATATCTGGTCTAAAAGACTTGTTATAGAATAATAACAGTACATTTCCAATGAGGATTTGTTTGCTAGAGAGGTCAATGGATGGTCCATTCCTCTGGCTGTATCCTCAACTTGAATGTTGCCTCACAAATGAATGCTCCATTCTCCTGTTAGTCTACCTAACTTGTATGGTAAAATAGGTGATTTTAGGTGTAATTTCCATATAATTTACCATGAATATATGGAATGGTCATCTATCCTCTTGTAATCCCATTGACTTGATTTATTTGGTCATTCTTTGGATGAGATGAAGCAAGTTGCAATTCCTAGATGATTTTCTATGGATAGAAAGAATAATAAACTACTTTTGTGGTTATTTCATGGATATTTTATCAAAATTGTCTTACCTTATCACTATTCGTGGCATGTTTCTATGAGGGCTTCCAATGAAATAGTAGTAAAATTACTAAAGAAAGTGAATATGAAGCATCAAGGAGTACAGAAACCACAAGACTTCCCAAATCAATGCAATAATGTTTTTCTATTTTATTTTAATGATTAAAGAGATGTTACTTGTAGACTACACCAAGAAGAAAAATTTTCTTTTTGGCTTACATGCTAAATGCAAGGGATTTTATTTTTCCAGATCTCCCCAGTTCTTGCACCCAGTTTCTCTTCCCATTAAAATTCATGCCAAGAAGGTGAGAATGTCACCTTGGTAGTTATTGACGAATCAGTGGCTCGAATAGTACCAATACTTATATTTGTTTTATAGTAAAACTAAGATCAATTGAGAATTGATGAAACCAAAGTTTAAATGAAAAAGTGATTTTAAATAGAGAATAGTGTGTGTTGTTTATTAGGAATTTCTCCATTGGTTTCCTTGGGTCATTGGTACCTACGATGTTGATTGGTTCATTATATACTCCTTGATATAGAATATATTGTTTGTTAGATATACACAATTCCATCTATTTAAGGGTTTACAATGTTGTGTGCTTTCTCCTTCTAATCTCGAAAATACATCCAATAGTCTAGTTCGTTCCTTCTCTTTAGTATTTTCTTCCTTCAACTTGCTAATCATATAGATTCAAACATTGAGCTCCTTGATCAATTTGTTCAAGATTTGTTCTAGTAGTTGTATTTTTGAAGTTTCCTTTTCTCCACATATATTTTTAGAACAAATCTGTTACTTGTTTTGAAGCTTTAGAATCTCATAGAAAAATTTCAATTCCCTTTGTAACTACTCTTCCCATTTCTATGTGTGGGAGGGTATATATTTTTTCAAAGATACCCAGGGCTTACTCTTGGCCCCAATTGGTTCAATCTAACCCACTTTCCTTGAGATGTATGCAACAACACTAACAGAAATAGGAGGATAGTGATGCGACCTAATGAGGAGAGTGTTCCTCCTTCAAAAAAGATCCCAAAAACTAACTCGACTTGCTAAAGTATGAAAAAAATATAAATATAACCCAAATAAGATACTCCTTACCTGCGATTGACCATCTGTGGAAGACTCGGCCCTAGAACAGAATTTAACTCAACAACAGACCTTCCTTTGTCCTCCTTGAAGACCACCACTACCTCAGCCATAGATAAAACCCTTATCATGTGTCCAAATGAGGGAGAAGGTTCCCCTATTTATATAATATGATGGAAGATGAATAGACGTGTCTCTTTGTCTAATTGAGTCGACATAAGGTGAGGGCCAACCTTGACAAATTACGTGTGAGAGGATAAAATAAAAAACCCACTTCCACTTTTCCAAATGAGAAAAAAATTATATCGATTTTCGTCCTCTCGAAGATATGAGTTCAATGCCGCAATTATCTTCCCAATTGGAGCTATCAAAAAATGGAAATTTTCCCTAGTTGCGAATTTTAACACTCCTTCTCAACCAGGGATAATTCCACCTGTCAATTTATCCATCATCATGCCATCAGACGTTATATACCATCTCAGTCATCTCTGCTCAAATTTGCTGAACCATGATGTAATAATGAAGAACAATTGATGGAGAGTGAGTCAAACGACCTTACCACTCTCCACGGACACAATTCAGTCTAGAGGTAGAACCTCAGTTGATACTAGATCAAGATTTTTGAACACCATGCATACTAGCTGTTGTAGAGGTAAATCCCCTCTACGGACAGAGGCGATCCCTACTAGCCCAGATCAGGTCTAGCAACGATCGTATCATGCTAAGGCACAAGTTGCTAATTGCAATAGACAAAATTGCGAAGAAGGCCTAACTTAAGGCCAACACTGTTGTTCGTAGGGAAGATGGCGCTCCCGTTTCCTTTCTCCGGTAGATCACAATTCTCCCGCTTGTCACGATCAAACACCTGCACATGCAAGAAACACGATGAACACATAAGCGTAAAACCCAATATATGCAATTATGTATCAGTTAGAGAATACACAACTAATGATCACAATGAACATATGAGTGGAACCATAAGCAAAGTCACTTATCATTAATTAATACAAAGAAAGATACAACCTGGCTCTGACACTGAATCTTCCTTCGGCGGGTCGACAACAGAATACGTCATGGTAAAGCTCGTCGGGAATGGGAAAATCCTCTCTCTTCAGTTTTCTTGCAATAATCTCCTTGCTACTGATTTGGCTCTATGAGGACTATCAAGGCTCTTGCAACATTCTTTAGGCTATGAAGGCTCTTGGAGACTAGCTTGTAAAGGAAAATGGCAAGCTTATATAGATGGTGGAAGGGGAGTTGGGATCCCTACAATCATGGGATTGGCCCTATCCTCAAGGAAGCTTCCATGAGAGGTGGAAAACCACTTCCTCTATATGGAGATCTGGAGCCAAACCTCCCAACTCAATTTAGAGACCAGTTCAGGAATTGTTTGGAGTCAATCTTCCGCCATTTATTTTTTAAAAACACTCCTTAATAAGCCTGGCACGGGTATGACACTGTGACAGTGCACCAGCTGGCGTGCCCTCTTTGGAGGATTTCCCCCATTGGCGCGAAGGCTAAATTGGCTAGTCATGCCAAGGACAAAAAGGCTATTTTTATGGTTTTTTCATAAGGAATTGTCTTCAGGGGAATGAATGTCCTTGTCCAGGGGGATGCCATGAAAGTGGTTTCAGGTCATGTCACTGTTCACAGGTCACGGAATAAGCCCTCCAATGTGCGGGATGGGGAATTGCAGGGACAATGACAAATTGTTGTGTAACATATGCCCCCCAAAGCATGAGGCCTGAAAGAGAGAGAGGGGTGAAATGATTTACGAGAACATGTCCAACTAAAAACACTGTCGTCGGAAAAAACTGCGTAGAGAAGTACAACTGATATCTCAAATACATGATATATGTGGTATGAGTGCAGCCATCCATAACAGAGTATACAATAATCCAGATCCAAGGCATGGACGCAGCCATCCAGTGAGGATCGATAAATAGATTCAGGTATGGTTGCAGCCATCCAATGAGTGAGTCATGTAACCAATAATAATAATCCACATAATCGCATCCTGGATTGTAACAGACAAAATCCAGGGTCTTGCGCTCCATCTCGACCCGAACAAAGTACAAGCTCAAGCATGCAAATAAGTGAGCTGAAGTCGAACATGCAAGAACATCGTCTGATTACCAGCCAATGATGAAAGCCGTTAACAGACGTGAGAGGTACCACCAATAGTGACAATGGCCCTTAAGGTAATGTAGGTACAATCCACGGCATGTGAACAATGATCTGGCGTCGAACACCTGTAGAATCATCTGATCGAAGGCCAATGATGAAAACCTTGCGTCGAATGCGAAGAACCTTCCATTGAGGCATGCAGGCTCCAAGGTACCAGAAGGGAGTCTCTGGATCAACTTCCTAGATAATGAGCTGAAGTCGACAGGAAGTGACCTTGATCGAAGGTGGGCCATAGTGTTTTCCACATCATTGACACGAGACAGAGGAACATAATGTTGTGTATCAGGATCAGATGAGAATCAGAGGAAGGTTGAAACTTTGCAGAGGTCAACTTCTCTTGAACATATCGACGACACGACAGTGGATTTGGAATTATTTGGCATAAAAGTATCTGAGGTCATGATGACGAGGCAAAGAGCAGATGAGAGGTCAAAAAGGATTTCCCAAACCCATGGAGGCAAACAGAAAAATGAGATGAGATTTCCCCAACCCAACATGAATGCAAACAAGTGCCATGTTTAAGAGTGACATACTACTGACACGACGATGATACTGGTTCCATTTTCCCCACCATTTCTGGAGAGTACCCCAATTATTTTTGAAAACAAGCTTGAAGGGGATAGCATATTCTTGTAATATAAGTCAGTCCTTCGGACGAATCCATCCTATTACATTTAACGAGCCCTAGGAAGGAGGAACTCGAATATCATCATTACGACTGAATCCTATGTCATCAGGGTTTAACAAGTCTGACAAAGGAATAACTTGGCATCTTTTCATATTTAGAGAGTTTGAAAAGACAACGGAAAAGTAAACTCCAACAGTCCCTTTTCGTAAATAGTTCCTCAGATCCGAAAAGGAAGAAAACTATGTCTGAGAAAACCTCCTAGTCGCGATAGGCTAGGGTATTCTTTTTTCATAAATAATCTATCCCAGCCCGAAAACGAGGTAAACGTATACTGGGTAGATTTCATTTCGTAACCACTTTAACGAGATCAAAACGACAAGCGACTCGACAATCTTTTCATGTTTAGAGAGTCAGAAAAGAGCTGAAAGATGACTCCAAAATGACTTTTTCGTGTTTTTACTGAGTCCAAAAAAGTATAAAATACAACTCGTATCACCGTCAAAGTTGTGGAAAAAACCTGTTGTTGCACATAAAAGCGAGTGTAAAATCCATTTTTCGACAAAATATATTAAAATATTGAGAAAAATGACTTTTAAAACCTAATTTTGACTTAAAAAGTTATAAATATGCCACAAATAGTAAAAACACATTTACTTTTACTTTTTACCTCATTTGGAGAGTAACAGTGGTATTTTTGTGTGCGAACTTGCGACGGTGATTGTGACTGATCCAGGACACCATTCAGATTCTCGTCAGTTCTAAGTAAGAGGCGTTCCCTTAAGCTCTATTTTGATCCATTTTTTTATGAATTTCCATTGTGCATTTGACCTCTAGGGGGAACCCTTTGGAATTTTAGGGCTTGGCCCATTGGCGCGGGTATCGGGTATGGACCCATGCCAATGGAGTTTTTCTCACAAAGGGGTCACGCCAATGGTGCAACGCGATTTTCTGCTTTAAATTTTCAAAATGTGAGCCATCCATATGGATTTTTGAAGGAAATAGAGATCTAACAAGGCATTTTTAATCATGTTGATGCAGATATTCAAGCATAATAGTCATTGAATGGAAAGAGAGGGAACATGGAGAAGAAGATGAAATGGCCATGAAAAACAAAGCTTGCATGAATGCACTCTAGAACTGTGGTCTCAAGAAATTCTTCCTCAAGCCATGCTTACGAGCTCAACCTGAGCTATTACAGTACTTGGTCAGCATATGGGATGAAAACGAGGAAGTGTTCAAACTTCGGGACCAAGTGCTAGAACTTGAGGTCTCTGATGTCTATTTCATAACTGGGCTATCGCGTAGAGGCCCAGTGCCCATTATGACAAGCAGTAGACCTTATGGAGAGAAGATGGAATAGGTAATGGCGAGAGTGTGCCAAGGGGCACAGACAGGATCGGGAAGTGGGAAAGTGGACATCCACACTGTCTGCGACCTAGCACTCAGAGTAGTGCTTCACACCATTATGCAGGCTGTGGGATCACAGGCACCACATGAGGCAACCAAGGCACAACTCCTACTAGCCTCCGAGTGCAAGAATCCTACACTGTTCGATTGGGCCACCACAGTGACAACCAACATCAAAAGGCAACTAAAAAAGTGCAAGAAATCCAAACTGAAGCAGTTTGGATACGATTCCATTCTGGTGTCATTCATGTTGGAACGACTACCCATTTTTTAGGGCCAAGGGGCAATATTTGCCGAGCCGACACTGAGGGAGCCGAGGATGGCTCACTGGGCAGCATTTATGCCCCGGTCAGGAGGGGGATAGCATATATCCTGGAGGGCCGATTTCTTTGCATGGTTACAACGTCAACTGATCATAGTTGAGGATTAGCCCTATGCTGGGACCAATTTTACTGGAGACCCAGATCTACCGCTCCCAGAGGGGGAGGACTGGGACGAGGAGCTGGGTGTGACTCTTTTTTGATTTTTTATGTATTTATGTTTTTTTTTTGTGATACATGCCTATTCTAACAACAGTTCTATGTGTATGCAGATGTTGGCCCAGAGAGACCTGCCGACATGTCACCTATTGCACGGAGAACTCCTCTCGCGTACGACCCTCAGGCAGAGGGTGCCGAAGGAGGAGAGGTGATCCAAAATTTTGAGGGCATTTCCCAGGGGATTCCAGACTATGCCTGGCTAGCATATGTTCCGATGGCATATCAGAGACACATGGTGGGGGTGCCTAGTCACCTCCACCAACTCCTGAGACGCTTGGTGCGTGCGGTGAGATGTTACCACGAGCACCATGCTGATTATACATCTAGGGATTTTTCATGCATATATTTTTGAGAGACATGTCATATTTGGTTGTATTAGGAATAACATGTATATTTTTTATTTTATGTGATGCACACTCTGCAAACATTTCGACACACACACACACACACACACACACACATATATATATACCTATTTCTGGATGGATCTTTTTACATGTGAAGATGTTTTTTATATGCTATGAAAATATCTAATACAATTTTATCTAATGTATCAGTTGCATAACAAAAGACCCAATGAAAAATTTCACAAAATGTATCTAATAACACATTTTATTTTTATGCAAGCTTAAAAGCACACATGGAAACACATATGCAAATTATGCTTGAAATGAGGAAGACGGGCATACCCCCCAGCATGGTGTCTCAATTCGAGGTACATTCCCCCCAAGCTTCAGTCCATAGGAAAATGGAGTTAAAGTTCAAAACACAAGAGATTTGATCTAACAAAACTCGAATTGAACAGGCTCGTGTTTCATTATTTTAATGAGGTTGACACACTTAAAAGAACTTTCCTCGTAGCAGCTTGTTTCATTGTGTTAGGATCTTGACACAAGTGGAGGAACTATGCTCCGATGAGCTCAATGGAGGAGGCTCAGGAGGGGGATAACCAGATACATCACGCTTAATACAACCAAATATTTCCTCCAGGCCAGGCGTGAATGAGGAACGATGATGTCCATTGCTCCAAGGCAGCTCCTCAAGAGACATTGTTTCAAAAATGGCTTCGTCAGAAGGGAAGATCTCTTTTAGAGGATCATACGAGTCGGCCTCACTGAGCCAGGGGGATTGAGAATAGATATCTAAATCCATGCTCAAGGGAGCATGTTGAGGAGGAGGAGGATCGGATGCAGTGAAAATTTCATAGTAATTAATCTCTACTAGAGTTAAGGGCATCGATTCTCCAAAATCAGTCACCTATTCAGGCGAAGGGATGATCCATGGGTCATCAGACCTAGAGAACATATTAAATTGAACAGTGTGCGGTGGTGGCACGGGAAAAATACCCATGAGGACGGGGTCCTTGAAGAGACCGGGTCCTACACTATCAGGGGGATTGGGGATCTGATCCACATAAGGAACGTTGTTCTCAGAGGATGAGGTGAAGAAAGACAACTGATCCACAGTAATGATTTTTCCCTCATGAGGGAACTTGAGAAGCCGAAAGAGGGTGGAAGGTATGCATAACATGGCATGGGTCCAACTGCGGTCGAGAAGAAGATTGTAGTTAAGTTTGGCGTCAACCACTTCTACTTCTACGTTGACTCTCTTCCCTTGTAATGTAATCGGAAAACTCTCAAGAACACCCAGGGGTTTTGATTTCCGACCATCAAATGCCTCTAAGGCATTGGGAGACGATGAAAGAGCCGGAGAGCCAATGGCCTTCTAGCAGGCGGATGACATGACATAGGTAGAAGCACCTTCATCCACAATGGCTCTATGGATGTTGAGGCCGTTGATCCCGACTTGTATCACAAGAGAATTTTGATGCAGAATTCGAGGGGTAAAATTTTCTAGGTCAAAGGTGAGAATATTAGAATCAGTGGGATTGATTCCACCGATCACAGAACATAGAGCTTTCCGTTGTGATGGGAAAATTTGAAGGACTTCCAATGCAGACATGGTAGAAGGCGCTTGTGCCAAATCCTCAACAATACTGTAGTGTTGAGCGGCACGGGCATTTGGGTTGTAAGAAGATCTCCGTAGAACACCTTTAGAAGGTGGCCTTACAATAGGTTCAGCGCTGGGCTTCTCAATTTCCAAAGGACCAGAGACAGGAGGGGGAGGTGGGCCATCCACGACTTCCTTCCCAGTTGCCTGGCGTGATCTGGTATAATCCTTCGAACACGTAGAAATTGAGACGGGTGCAACACCATTCATCATAAAGACCTGGGACCCAAATGGTGCAGATGGTGAAGGATGTTCAACCATCTGAGTCTTCTGAGACAGGAACGGTTCTTTGAGAACTGCCGGAGTCCCTTTGGAGCCTTTGAGAAGTTGACTAATTTCAGATCATCGTGGACAATCTTTGGTATAATGTTCTCCTTCACAAATAAGACAGGGGTACTTCGGTTTATGTTAGGAACTGTCATCAGTACGAGTTTTAGAAGACTCTGGTTTAGGGGTGTCAGGTTTGGATTTTCCTTTGCCCTTCTTCTTTCCTTTGGAGGCCTTTTCCGTAGGATTATCCTAAACGACGTTGACCTCCGCAGTTTTTCCAAAATCTGGAGGGGTGAGAAGAGCAGAATTATTGGAAGAATTGGACTTCTGCTTCCCATTCGAGGATTTCCGAGAATTTTGAGAAATGAAACCAATAACACCATCCAACCCTGGGGTAGGTGGTGCTTTAGAGGTTCCTAGCCACGGAGCATCAGTAAAAATGTCATAAAGCGTGCCTGACTGAGAGTACACCAGATCCAGATACTGGGCACATGCGATGGCTTGTTCTTTAGTCACACATGCCCCCATAGCAATATCTTAAGCGATTTTGCTAACGAAGGAGGTGGTGAACCAATGAGTTAGTAGCTGATCAGGTATATCAAACTTGATCAATCTACGATGACGTCGCCATTGATGAATATGATCAGATATGTGGGTGGCTTTATCCTGCTTCAAAGAAGTCAGGAGATGTGTCCCGGCTTCATAGCGAACCGGTAACTGGAAGTGAGTCAGAAAATCCATAGCTAACGTATTGAAGTCTTGAAAGATTCCACGGGGTAACTCTATATACCACTTAGCGGCAACACCGATGAGAGTGCGCTGGAAGAGACGTAGAAGAATTGAATCATCCACCTAAGAGTTAAACGAACACCACAAATGGTAGGTCATTACATGAGCTTGGGGGTCCTCTCCAGCTTTACCTTCAAACTTGGGATAGTTGTCCGGTACCTTGGTCGGAACCAGGGGCCAATAAGGATTGTGAAGAATCGGATCATTGGTTAATTTAGAAACGTATGATAACTCCAAGGTAGCCAAGAACGACAACTGCGGATTAAAAGGCATACCAGGACCTCGATAAGGACCTATACCTGTACTGCACGCTGGTTGAGCATATCCTTGCCCCCATGGGTTCTGTCCCGAAGGATTCTGACTATAGGGGGTATAGGCCGTATAACCAGGTTGATACGGTTGGTAGTAACCAGTGTACGGGGGTTGATAACCGGGGTATGGACCCTGATTATATGTCGGCCCCGTTTGAGCAGTCTGTGGATTTGGCTACTGAGTATAGGTGTAGTCGGGTTGTTGAGGATAATAATGGGAACCTTGGGGCAGGTTAAGTTGATCGAGATTGACCTTGAGGATAGTAACTGCCTTGGGGTTGAGCGGGCTGCTGATAGGTGGGACCTTGCTGAGCCTGATAATTAGGGTGCACCAGTTGATTCAGTTGCGACATCGAGTAAATCAGCTGTTGAGCACGGTTAACAGGATGTGCATGCTGGCCTGGTTGGAGAGGCTGATCTGGCTGAACGGGTTGCCCTGGTTGAACAGGTTGCACAGGTTGTACAAGTTTACTTGGTTGATGTGGGACACCAGGCTGAGCCAGATGGGCCGGTTGGCCTAGTGGTGGAATGGGGCTAGGTTGTGCCTGATAACTGTTTTGACCTGAAACAAGACCATAAGAGGGCCCTGGCTGTGCAATATCTGAACCAATAGGATATTGAGGTTGCACCATAGGTTGAGAGGGTTGGAATTGCCCCCCAGGATAGTACAACGGCCCTGGTTGGTACCCCGATTGACCTGTGGGTCCTTGGGGTTGCCCTGGTTGGACCACAGAGTGAGGCTGGATAGGTTGACCTGAAGGGTTGTAGGACTGTCCTTGTGGACCATATAACAACCCCTGCGGGCCCAAAGGTTGGCCTTGTAAGGGCTAACCTTGTGGGTCATAAAGATAACCAAGCTGTCCCGAAGGTTGGCCCTGGAAGGGTTGCCCTTGCGGGTTGTAGGGTTGCCCAGCCTGGTTAGACGGAAAACCTTAACCATGGAGATAAGCCTCGGGAGCAGGTAAACGTAAAGGGTTTCCCTGCTCATCGTATTGATATGGAAAAATGTAAACAGGGGTACCATCCTGTGCATAATGCGAAAAATATGAACGGTTGGGATCTTGGGAGGATTGACCAACCTCGGGGTTCGATTGTTGTAGGGACAATCGATACTCCTCAGGAGAAATGTTCTTCAGCATAGAAGATGTTATATAGATGTCTTCGGGAAGCGACGTGGTCCTTACGGACTGAGTGGTAACAGCAGGTGTAGATGCGGCCACACAGACAATGGGCCTGACAGGTGCTGAAGTGACCTGAGGGGATGATGTGATGGGTGTCCTTGGAGACATCCCCAATGAAGGAATAACCGGCCTTGTAGGATTTGATATCCCCATAGAGGCAACGGTGGTCATAATCTGACTCAAAGATCTATATCCCGCTGGAAGTGAGGGACCGGGTGAAGACATGACAGAAAACTCGAGGTTTTCTTCTAGGAACAAATGGTAATCTTCACCAGATGTGGGGATTTCCTCACTAGGTGAATGGTTGGATGCACCCATATCTGAACTTGCCACTAGATCTCGTAACAGACGGCGGGGACTAGGAGGAATAATAGCAGCTAGAAAAGGCGAACCCGATGTAAGAGGAGGGAAACATTCCCCTACTCCAAATCTAGACCAAGCGTCGGATAAGGGCCAATTGAACTCAACTAGTCCTCCAAAGGGAAGCTCAAATAGAAACGGTCCCCCGTTTGGAAAATCAGAAATGATAGGCTGCTGAGGTTCAGCAGAGGACTAAGAGACCTCTGATGAATCATCTATATATGGACTATCAGTAGACGAAACTGAGGCTTCCACCACTGTGACAATAACAACAAGAGAAAAAGATCAAACAAACACATGGGCTGAAAAATCACGGCACACAATCAAATGGCCAACAGCAAATTCTAACAGGGCGTGTGATCGCAGGTGATTTATTTTACCACATTGAAACTTAGAAACTTCACCATTTCATGTTTTAAGAGTTGAGAAACGAATGAAAGATGACTCTATCTCTTTCAGTTTTGAAGCAACCGTGAAAGGACAAGCGCTTGGTGATCTTTTCAAATTTAAGGAGTCAGATAAGATCAAAATGACTGCTTAGGAATTCTAGGAAAAGGGTGTACCAAATAACCGTGAACTGCAATATACACCTTGGTTTCAAAATGAAAGATAAATCAACCAAGGACTTAACGTACGTGGAGGAAATCTCCCCGAATGCTGTGTCCAGTGTATCATGGGTATAGGGCGGCGGGCATAGCTTCCTATGGATAAAGGATGGCAACCTAGTGGGTTCTCCCTTTATATACGCAACGGTATAGGGAGCACAAGTCCGTACTAGTGTTTTCTAAAGCCAAGAGGCGAATGACAGCTACTAGGTTTAACGACACCGGAACACGTCTCTAGCCTAGACCTCTAAATATTTCTTTAATGTTTCAATGTTGCCTTAGTGTAAATTGAATAAATTTTAACGTTAATCTTCAATTATGTTTCAATTTTCAGGCCCTAACGAGTGTTATATCTCAAAATATCCTAAATGCACACTACATGCCACAATATATCATTTCATTCGATGAAAGCTAATTACAAGAGAGTTAAGAGCTTTTCATACAATAACAAAATGACCAGAAAACAATCACTAACGTCTCTAATGCAAGCTAATGAAAACAGAAAGCCTTTTCTTTCAGAGTTATAAATCACTAATAACACATAAAAGATTCAATTTTCATTAACTAATCAAGAGAAAAAGAGATTTTTTTTTTTTTTATATTTCCATTGTTTAAGAGCAAAGTGCACTAAAAAAATGAAAACTAATGAAATGAGAAATTTGAGAAGTGATAGAAAAGGAGTAAAAACAAGCAAGTTTCACTCAATGCAAACACACAATCAGACCTCAAATTGACAAAACAATCCCTCAAAACCAAGAGAATCCCAAAGACTCAAATGAACCATGTAATCTAGGCCCAAAACGAGACAAGGAGGAATTCGAATGAGGAAGAAACCAATCAGTCAAACAACGCAAAAAAATGATATACAACCACCAAACGAATGTAGAGAAGCAATCACAAAGTTGACTGAACAGATAGAAACCAAAAACTCCCACGGGAGGCTCGACACACTATAGCACCTAGATGCCCTAGGGCTAGAATGCAAAATTGATAGACAAGGGAAAAAAACCAAAGGATGAAGGTCACAGTCAATAAAACAAGGCTCCAAAACACTCAGGCAGTCATAAAAATGAAACCAAAATCACAAATCAAGCTCAGAAAGCTCAAAATAGAGCAAACCCTAGCACCTTACAGAAATGGCGCGGCTGTCAGGCTGAATCTAGCGCCAGAACATAATTGGCGCGAGTAATACACTGGCAACATGCACCAATTGGCGCGACTGTCAGGCTAATAAGCGCGCCAGTCGAGTTTACTAAGCAAAAATAAAAAGGAGCAATCCAAGAAACAGACTAGTGATGGTGAAGCTAAACAAAATCCAAACACATGAAAAGAGCCAGCCAAAAGCGGTGATCAAGCAAGCAAAGTCAAGAATCGACCTAAAAGACAAGACAATACTCCAAATCAACGTCTCCCCAGCGGAGTCGCCAATTTGTTGTAGAGGTAAATCCCCTCTACGGACAGAGGCAATCCCTACTAGCTTAGATCGGGTCTAGCAACAAGCGTATCATGCTAAGGCGCAAGTTCCTAATTGCAATAGACAAAATTGCGAAGAAGGCCTACCTTAAGTCCAATTCTGTTGTTCATAGGGAAGATGGTGCTCCCGTTTCCTTGCTCTGGCAGATCACAATTATCTCGCTTGTCACAATCAAACACCTGCACATGCAAGAAACACGACGAACACACAAGCGTAAAACCCAATATATGAAATTATGTATCAGTCAGAGAAGACACAACTCATGATCACAATGAACAATACGAGTGGAACCATAACCAAAGTCGCTTATCATTAATTAATACAAAGAAAGATACAACCTGGCTCTGACGCTGAATCTTCCTTCGGTGGGTCGACAACGGAATACGTCTTGGTAAAGCTCGTCGGGAATGGGACAAGCCTCTCTCTTCAGTTGTCTTGACAATAATCTCCTTGCTACTGATTTGGCTCTATGAGGACTATCAAGGCTATTGCAGCATTCTTTAGGCTATGAAGGCTCTTAGAGACTAACTTGCAAAGGAAAATGGCAAGCTTATATAGATGGTGGAATGGGAGTTGGGATCCCTACAATCATGGGATTGGCCCTATCCTCAAGGAATCTTCCATGAGAGGTGGAAAACCACTTACTCTACATGGAGATCTGGAGCCAAACCTCCCAACTCAATTTAGAGACCAGTTCAGGAATTGGTTGGAGTCAATCTTCCACCATTTATTTTTAAAAAACACTCCTTAATAAGCATGGCATGGGTATAACACTATGACAGTGCGCTAGCTGGCGCGCCCTCTTTGGAGGATTTCCCCCATTAGCACGAGGGCTGAACTAGCTAGTCACGCCAAGGACAAAAAGGCTATTTTTAGGGATTTTCACAAGGAATTGTCTTCAGGGGAATGAATTTCCTTGTCCAGGGGGATGCCATGAAAGTGGTTTCAAGTCATGTCACTGTTCACAGGGCACGAAATAAGCCCTCCAATGTGCGGGACGAGGAATTGTAGGGACAGTGAAAAATTGCTGTGTAACACTAGTATAAAGAGTATGGTAATATAGGATGCGTCTATCGATAGTGCTATGGTCTCTATCCTCATTTCCCAACTCATTGGCCAGATGAGAGTTACTTCCTATGAGTCTCTAACTACATGGGTAGGATGTTTCAAGAACATCAGCAGGGAAATAATATATCACATCCTGCTCATAATCACATGCAGGGAAAGGAGAAACCACATCCTACAAACACACATCACAATCACATGTAGGGAAAGGATGAACCTCATCCTACGAAACACATATCACAACCACAAGTAGGGAAATGATGAACCACATCATATGAAATGCATATCACAACCATATGTAGGGAAAGGATGAACCACATCCTACGAAACACATATCACAACCATATGTGGGGAAATGATGAACCACTTCCTACATATATCACAACCACATGTAGGGAAAGGATGAACCACCTCCTACAGGTATGCAAAAACACCGAGAGTAGGGTAATGATGAACCACATCCTACCCACATACAAACCAATAATAGTGGGAAGGATCCTACGTGGGGAAAGGATGAACCACATCCCACCTACATGTCCACAAGTAGATGCTTGAATTCAACTCTCATAGGGTTATCCACAGGAGAAGGTGAATGAGTCATCCTTCTTATATGCCATAGGGAAAGGTGAACCACTCACCCTACATGCATGAGCCCACAATCGTGGGGGAAAGTGAACCACTCACCCTAAACACATATCATGGGGTATCACATGGGAAGGTTAACCACTCATCTATACACACCACACCATTAGGGAAAGGTGAACCACTCACCCTATGGTCACTCATATTTTAATAAGTACCCCAAGCCCCCAAGAGCTCCCAGAGCTCAATGTTCAACCGAGACCCTCCTAATAGAGTCTAACCATGATTCTAGGGCTCTTTCTAAAGAAAGATAATCTTGATCTTATAGTGATAAATGGGAGAATCATTATCTGATGGATAGGAATTAAACATTATATCTCCCTCTGAATGTTGGGAAATAAGGCTTGCTTATAACCATTAAGTCATTTTCAACTTTCTATTAATCCTATGGTACATGTGATGTAATTATGCAACTTAGATAATTAGAGTTATTTAAATTCAACGGTCATGACTTGTTCTCATCAAGAATCGAACAAGAAAAGTTATCAGAGATTTTATAGCTCCCTTTGAAAGTGGATTATGGTCCTTCTTCAACCAAGAAGAAGAAATATTCCCATGAAAATATTTCTGAACAATTGTATGATCCTTCATTGCTAGATGACTACTATCAACGCATAAAATTACTCAATCCATAATGAGTAGCCTTTCTCATTTGGGTATTCTAAAGAACCATTATTTATGAGATTTCAGCTAGGCTATCGAACCCAGGGACTACTTCTTGTCATGCTTGACAAGACATAAAATATGATATGCATCATTGCATTTTCTTCTAGGTACCTTTGTTTTTCATGCTGATAAGAAGTGATACATAGAACTTGATTAGATTTCCTTCAAGAATAAAAGATCCAAGTGAGCTGCACTTAAATCCAGAGGGTGCTGCAAAATATTTTAGTGGCAGATCCCAACAACTTTTTATAGTAAATATCTTGTCAAGGGATAAGCTATCAAAATTCACATTAGTCTTGTTCACAACTTCAATTGTGAACAAGATCATCAATCGTTACATCACATCATCATGGATATGGAACTGTATAGGACACAAAAAATACCATAGAGGATGCTGAGCTGAATAAGCTAAGAAGCCATACATAGGATAAACCCTCACATAGCAGGACTGATTCCATATATGATGAAGAAACTAGGAATCTTTATAGGGCAGGGTTTTGTCCTTAACTGATAGCCTTAGGTTTCTATTTCAGGAAGACTTTTCCTCCTTATAACAGAGATTATGTTCTGCTATTTAAGTTTCCTAAGGCTGTGTATGAGATTTCATTTTTTCTTTCTAGAACTATAAATAAAATTCTTAAGGAAGCTTTCATTTCTTGACATATGAAACTATTGAAAAATTGAAGATTTCCTGAATATGGCTCAACTAGAATTGAGCTTGATTGGTGTAGGTCATATATCTCAATCATAAACATTATACATCATCATGTATCTTTGTAGAATGAACAAATTTATTAAACCTTTCAAGCTACTGTTCGAATCTGAAAAGCAAGGCAATAGGATTTTACTAACGACCAAGGTTTCCTTTGCACATAAAAGGCTTGACTCCTTTTTCTTTAGAGATGCCTAGAATAATAGGAGAACTGTGCCTCTTATTTTCTTAGAGATATTGAAGAGAGGCTAGAAGTTCAACAGAGAGGAAAATGTCCACGGTCATGACTAGATCCAACCTAGATCAAAATTTCAATGATTTGTAAGGATGTCAGGCACCTACCAATTACCTTTTTCCAATGCTAACTGTAAGTATGTGTGAATGATGATGCCGAAATAAGTTTTCCTGTAAATATGATGCCATTCTTCCTCATGCAGAAGAGATAGTTTATGTGAGTTGAAATGCAATTTGACATTGTCCAATCAGAGACATCACAAAGTAGAGTTACAGTTCACATCCCAAGTATACTATAGTAACAACACCATGATGAGAAACATGGTCAAGATTATTGTAGGTTATATATATCCAAATATCAAGGAAAACCGAGATAAAAGAGATAGCTATCAGGATGAAAATTATCTCTTATTCTGAGCACTAGGTGTCATCAAAATTCATACTATATGTAGATATGATTTCAACAGGAAATTCTACGTGAAGCTAAAACACTATCCTTTACATTGTAATATATATATATATATATATATATATAGGTATAGACACACACACACACACACACACACACACAAAACCCTGTTTTATATAGAAATATTGTATCTTGAATAAGGGCTTGATCCAGATACATATGTATACCCATAGCCTCGGTTTAGTCAAATCTCACATAGTTGTGCTTCATGCTTTCTGTAGCCATGGTGGTACGTTGAACCGAGATCTTACGAAGCACTCAACTTGATCATCTTTAGCCTTAACAAGATCTGAACTAAAATGTGCATTGACATGATTGAACTGAGATTTCCACTACACCAATGTAAAAGGGTATATATATCTATCACGTCTCCCACATTTCACTGTCATTTAAGATCACTGTCTTGAGTTAGGATCACTGTCATGTTTCTTGCTTACTCAGAATGATAATAGTTGCCATAACTCAGATTACATCAAATCACATGGGTATATAGAAGAGCTTAGATCTTGTGGAGACAACTTTCATTTTAATCACTATCATACTTCCAAATGTATCACTATTATATGACCTAATTGCTACTATGTACCACAGTCTCAAGGGTTACTATTATGTAATAAGGTAACTGCATATATAACAAGAATGACTTCCCTATAACAAGGTTGATGCCAATTAGTCAAGGTTATATATCATACAGATCAAGATCATTGTTATACATCATGCTTATTGTCATATACATATCACTTGTCATGTCTTCAAAGTCACTACTATTTCTAACATAGATTAAGGTTACATCCAATCATACCTCAAGAAAACTGTTGTCATACCTCAGAAGATAACACAAACTACCTTGAAATATTTTCAAACCTAGGTAGCAACCTCACATTACTGTCTTGCATTTCTATCTTCAAAGTTGGAATAACTTGTATCTCAGTCGTGTAATTTGCATCTCTAAAATTTAAATTTGTGTGCTACAGTCCTTAACGTTCTAGCTCTTTGATTATCTTCTTGAGCTTCAAGAACGGTGCCCTAAACCCTAGAATTTTCTGAGCAGGTAGATTCATAGAACTGCAATACTAAGAGCTGCTTGAAAGGAAATTCCCAAATGAGGCCCGGATTAGCTGTTCCATCAAACTTCAAGCCTTGTTCATCTGCAATAGCAGAAATTCCAGCAAATCCATATGACCCAGAAATTGGAAATATTCATAATTCAATGCTATCTGATCTTGGAGGAGGAATGGACCATGGATATTTGTTTGCATCTCTTTAGTGATTTCTCTCTTTGTCTTGGCCTTGTCCTCAACCTAGCTCTAAAATCATGTTAATTTTAGTAAACATGTTCTTTGCATAGGTTAGATACTTCATTCAACCAAATTCCCATTATTCCATTAGCAATCACTTAAAACATTATATGAAAGTAACTAAGAAAAGAACAAAAATAATAGATGCTGAAAACAAGCCAAGATAGAAAGACACAAGAATATGGGACAAGCTAGGGAAAAATCCTTGTTCAAATCTTCTTATTATTAATCATCAGATGTTCAGTAGGGAGAGAGAGGAAAGAACAATGGTTCAAAGTTAATGTTGACTTGTCAATTTGAAGATTTGATCATGTCATCCCTTAAGAATATACAAAACAGTGATTTACTCACAACTGTAATCTATGCATGAAATGTAGATAGTCGAGAAGGATAAGTCTTTTTAGGGCTAAATATAGTCATCCACTTGAGACTCGTTAGGGCTACACAAGAATCATTAATAAACATCCAAAACTTGTCCTCTTGACTATAGCTTACCTTAAGATATAAGGAGCTTTGATTAGAATGAGATTCTAACCATGATAGGAATCTCGTCCTCCATTCCTTGAGATATATGTAGCATCCCTAACAGAAATAAGAGGACAATGATGCAGCCTCATGAGGAGAGGGTTCCTCCTTTAGAGAAGAGCCCAAAACTTAATTCGGCCTGCCAGAGTATGAGCCAGCAATAGAGAGATTAACCCAAATAAGATAATCCTTACCTGTGGCTGACCATCTGTGGAAGACACAGCCTAGAAAAAAATTCAAGCCAGCAATAGACCTTCCTTTGTCCTCCTTGAATACCACCACTACCTCAGCCATAGATCAATCCCTTATCATGTGTCTAAATGAGGGAGAAGGCTCCCCTATTTATTTAATACGATGGAAGATGAATAGAAGTTTCTCTTGGGCTAATTGAGTCGACATAAGGTGAGGGGCCTAGCTTGAAAAATTACGTGTGAGAGGATACAATAAAAAAACCACTTCTTCTTGTCCAAATGAGACAAACTTTATATTGATTATGGTCCTCTCGAAGAGAGGAGATAAATGCTGCAATTATATTCCCACTTTGGGATATCCAAAAATGAAATTCTTCGCTAGTTTCCAATTTTAACACTTTTAAATCAAAGAGGCAACTACAAGTCCTTGAAGTTGATTGGCTCTACAAAATTTTGAAAGATGTAAGCCCTGAAGATGCAAAGTTATGTTTCTTCTAGATATTTTCTTCCCTCTTGAAGTAATTTTGTGTTCCTTGAGAACTTAATGTAGCTGCTTCCAAAAGAATTTAGTGTGTCAAAGATCATTTTTCCCCTATTTCTATTATTTTGTGGGTGTTTTCGCTTGTTTCTCGGCAAAGGAGGCAACCATAACCACTGTTTAATTTACCTGTTAAGAGTTTCTTGGGAATATCTTCATGTAACTTCACAGGGAAAATGTATGCACTAATTTTACATATATCTAAAGACATAAATAGGTTATCTACAATTTGGAACATATCAATCTGTCTTTTAGACTAAAATCATACCTGAGCTAGCTTCAGGTTTGCTCTCATTAGTTTGGCGTTAAGACAAATCATCACATCACAAAAGATGAAACGGTTTTTTGAACCAAAAACATGAAACACTTATCTTTTACATGAGGTTCGTTGTAGATATCATTTCCCATTCTGGGATTCTCATAGATTTTTTTGAAGCTTTAAATTTAGTATATTGCAAGGTTCTCTTTATTCATGAAGCGACTTTAAATGAAAAGTGTAATAACAACACCCAGGCTTCTTATGCAATTTCACAAGCCTGATGATGACCCCATATGTACATGTACATTACATGAATCTACGCACATATTGCAACTCCTTATGGAGGAGCTCCACCTAGTATTCTCAGAGACACTATATAGTATGACATAATATTTCTTTGTGGGTTCTATCCATATGTTTAGAAGTTTTGGCTTATGATATTTTCTCTAGAAGGTCAAATTCCCTAGAGTTGGCCACTAAGACACCCAACACTGCTTACCTATCCTCTCTAACTGTATCTGGAGCTACATTGATCCTATTGAGTCCTCAATCAGGGACCTATAAGATATGCATTACCTTGGCCCCACCTTCTAGTCCCAATAACCTGAACTTTATCTTCGCTCAGGATTGCAAAGTGTTGTCTTTCCATGTGAATGCAAAACTTGACCGCAATGTGTGCTACAGAACATGGTTACTTGTAGGGTCATGTAATCCATGTGGGGTGACTCACTTCTATTTGTGACCTATAAAAATAAAATAACTTCTCACTTCTCCACTTAAAAGAGGATCATTATAGGGGTCTGAGACATCAAAATTGAATACTTGAAGGTTTATTAGGAAATAAGGTTTCTTTTGGGTTTGGTAATAGAGGAAGGGTATAAAAAAATATTTGTACAAGTTTCTAGTTCAACTCCAATCTCTTGCACAAATTTTGGATGTCTATTAAGTTTTATCCTCCCTAATTAAATCAAATAGAGATGCATTTATATTTGGTTAGAATTTGTAACAATGTTGTAAAAAAAAATATTTTGTATCATATATTGGGTAGGCTAGAGCTTTTTTGGACATGAAAGTTAGACTGTACAATATGTGCATTGATTATTCTGGACAACTGAAACACTGTTCTTTCAACTCCAGTAAATTTATTACCAAGTTTGAAACAAATAAGGGATCCATTCTATGATTTCCAACCAAAATACCAAGAAGTTGATTTTGATATGATGCCCAGAATAGAGAACAACAGTGTTACTTGCATACCAAGCAGTACAACCATGCTTGCCAACAAAAGAGACTGAAACATGAAAAAAATTTGGTTAAACCAGTGTTAACGAAGTAACCGCAAAACATAGTGTTGAACTTAGTTTCCCTTCTTATTAGCTTGCATGTGTTTTACAGCACCCTGCACTTTCAACAATAAACAATACTTCATTTTATGGCTAACCTGAATGTATTCACTTGGTATTAGATGAATTGGAGCAAGCTCATTAACAAGCTAATTTCCCCATAACTAACATACCTCAAAACATGATTGGTATGTGCGTTGTTCCTAGTTGTATTCTAAGTGGAGGCATTGTTGCTATTTTGAGTTTGTATACTGTATTTCAGTTGGTGAAATGTGGGAGTATTTCATTCTAAGCATTTGTAATTTGGACTAAAACTCATTTAACTAGGTAGTTTTAAAGACATGCATGGCTGTGAGATTGCTTAAATCGTTTCAGCACACAAAATAGGGGTGTTATCTTGGTAATTAAAAAATGGCATGGAATTTGAAATTGTCCATTCACCATTCCCTCGTTTCCTATGAATAGTGTGATTTATTAATTGAAACTGGACTTCCTTTATACTGCAGAACACTACATCAACATTTTTATATACTTTATTGTAGTTGGTGATATTTGGAAGTATTTCCTTCCTACAAAAAAAGGTGAATTATTGTAAGTCCATAGGATCTAGTCTTGGTTAATGAGGTCACTGTATTTACCTTTAAAATTTTATATATTATACCTTTCTTATTATTTGAATGTACAAAGTTATTAAGACCGTTTGTGAGAAGTTCTGTTTTCCCCTGTTCCTGGGTATTTACATAGCATTAGGATTGAATGGTGTATTCTTGATTCTTAGTGTGTAGACACATGTCAGAGCTTTGACAAGGGATAATGTAGAGCGTAAAATTTATTGTGACATGGATAGAAAATTTGAGCTATCATCTGAAGCACATAATTTAGGGTTGTAACTATCTCATAGAGTTTGGATTATGGAATAAAAAGAAGAGAAACGTTTAGCAGGATTTTAGTTTCTGCACGCTCCTTGGAATGTTGTTTCTTATATTTGAGTGCAATGAACAACTAGTTGAAAACGTGGGTTTAAATAGATGGCCAACATCAAATTTGCGATCAACTTTGCTAGTTTTTTCTAGCTTTCAATTTCCTCACATCTTAGAAGTTGGATTTGAACTACAAGGGAATGCTAGAAGCATTGATTCAACAGGTTATGTTCTTTAGAGTTCAATATTGTATATCATAGCTGCTTCCTATCATATTGACAAAGTGATTTGACCATCATGGTATATTAAATAAGGCTAGTGTATAACTGGAGGAAATGCATGATGTCAAGAACTCTATTCTGCAATCTTAGGGTTGCCTTCGATTAATCTTTGTCCTGTGTTTCTGAGTGCAAATCCAATAGGGAGTAGACACCCCACTTAGCTAGAGAAAGCTTATTTCTACACTGGTTGCTTAGTATGTTTATCCAATGTCATATATATAGCTCCTTCCCAACATGAGCCTCACAACCTCTCATAGATTATGGGCCATTTTTCAGCTGAATTCTCTATGAGTGGATTGTGCTGGTTGTAAACTCTAGGTGGTGTGATAGGCCTTCACAAATTTTCCTATACATTTAGGTGGATTTCATTGAGAATATGAATGAACCATGTACGTGAAGGAGATCATAGTGGGTCGGTACTATAAATTGGACCCAAAACAACATTAAGTACTCAATTATGATCCAACCTGAGAAATCTTGAGCGACACTACAAATCAAGAAGGCATCCTTCATCATATTTTCCTTTCAAGTCTTAATAAGTCACACAAAGTCCTGACCATCCTACATTGTGCAGATTATATTTATCTTTTAAACTTTGATTGGATGAATGTCTTCCATCCATAAACTTGGAATTTGAAGGAGTCTATGGTTGTCTATTTAGACTTTATTCATTGCTATTTGAAACTTTTAAAATGTTAAAACTAGACAAATGCAGTGTTACCTAGTGAATAAATATGTGTGAAATTGTTGTCTAACAACAACTTAAAGAAGAAAAAATGGGAGTTATTTATTTTTTGAATTGTCAAGAAGGAGGAGAATAGTTGTGTAGATGATAACAACAACTGAAGAGCTAATTGAATTCATGCATCTCAATTCCTAAATTCAATAATAGTAGTGCATGTTGTTTGATGAGTTATTAGTTACAAGATTTATTTATGAAATTATTCAAATAGTGGAAGGAATGTAATGATTTGCAAGGAATGTCCAAAGTTTCTTCTAGGATTTTTTTTTTCCATGGAGAAAATGTTTTATTTTATTTTTTATTTGAAAAGAATCAGAAATACAATCTTCGAGTGCACAATGCACAATGAGAATATAGTGTTTCATCACTAACTGTCTACTTTAATTTAGTTTACTTGTTCATATGCCCTAGAAAAAAGTATGACTTTTTTGCTAAAGGGAGATCATTGCCAGCGTCCATGACTTAACTTAAGTTCATTGTTCAAAATTACACTAAAACACATGACTAGTCTATTAATAGTGCTGCCACAGTGGTTATACTTCGAGATATTTTGAGAAGGGAAGGAAAGTAGGCAATCATTTCATGGTAGATATCTTGTAAAGAAAGCTGAAAGCCTATGTTAATGACTTCATCTCATTTTGTGATAGAAAACAAATAGTTTGAAGACAATCAAGTATCTATCACTTTTTTTCATCCCAAGGAAATAAATACTAAATGGAATTATAAAAACATAAACGTGTCTTTGGAAACTGCTCAAAGCCCAAAGGTCTTGCAATACATTAGGGTGCAAACCTCCTCCACACAAAATGTTGGTTTGTGAGAATAAATATTTATTTTATTATTCACATTGCAAGCATATATTCTCCTCACACACTATAAAACACTATATATCACATTTATGAAATATCATATTGGTTAGGTGGTTTTACCACATAGCCCCTAACTACAACATCTAACATTACGTTGGTTGCATATTAGAGATAAAATGCAGCAATGTATTAATGACTCCTAACAACTAATTATTACCCCTAACTACAACATCTAAGATTACATTGGTCACATGTTAAAAATAAAATGTGGCAAAGTATTAATGACTCCTGAACAATAGGCCTAGCTGTCATGGATTTTAGTGTGTATGTGTGTGTGTGTGTGTGTGTGTATTTGATTTATGGCAATGACTGTAATGGTGTGTGGTATTCAAGATACATATTTACTTGCAACTTAAGAAATCAGCCATATACTAAATTGTCTAGTCTTATGAGGGTAGTCTATATACTATTCATGTTGAGGCAAGCCTACCAAGCATTTGGGATCATAATCCATTTTTGATAATTTTCAATTGTATCCATTTATTAGATTCTCTACTTCCGAATTTTCATTTAAGAAAGCGTATTGTCAACACTAAGACCTTCTTGACTATGCATCGTAGCATTTCAGATAATTTTGATTTGCATCCTTGTATTAGAATCTTTGTTTCTGAATTGTCAATTAAGAAAGCATATTGACAAAAATATGGCTTTCTTGATTATGCAATTGTGTATAAATTGTCCATGAGGATCAGAGCTGACAACACCATTAAAGACCTCCATTCAGTCCTTTATGGAAAATGTGTAAAGGTGAGTGAAAAATATTAATAAGTTCAGACCTTTTTATGGAATTTAACGTTGTTCTCTAATTTTTATAATGCATATGTATTTTTAAGCCAAGTTCTTGTAACCTTTAGAAAGTATGAAAGTTGTTTAATTTTGTAAAATTATTCTTTTGGGCTGAGACATCATATATTTCTTATTCAATAATTGACATTTTTTTGTGGATAGTTTTTATTGCTTGATATTTTTAGTTTCCTTCGATTTTCTTGTTGTCTATGCTATTAAAGTGTCTTAGAGCTTCCTTTACATGCCATACTTTTCAGAACTTTTCTTCTTTTTATTCCTTGAGCTAAATTTCACTGCTTATTAACTGCTTGTTCTTTCTATTGCATTGATTTGGCTTTATTTAGTAGTTTTAGAGTGTTTATTCACAATTACACAAGTTTATGTTGTTATTTTTATTTCCCTAAGAATATTACAAGATTAAGGGAGTTGGCTAAGCTCTCTCTTTTCAATATGGCTATTTCATCTATAATTTTTATGGCCCGAATTGGTAACTACTAAAATTCTTGAATGGTAGGAGATTTAAATATTGTCTTTGAAACAAGATGTTGTAATGCATATGTATTTGATTTTCTTGAGGTATTGAGACATCCTATGCTATACCATTTTGTGATTGAAGTGGTTGATGTTATTTATAGTGAGTTTTCCAACGCTTTTTCACTTGAATTCTATAACCTTCTACTTCATAATTATATGTATCTATTGTGTGCATTCTTTCTCTTACTCTGCAAGGTTTTCATGTGGTGCAAGAAGATATTGACAAGTATTTGAAACCTTTTTTCCCCAATGACACATCACAAGATTCTTATTTCGAAATTTAGGATCTTCTCTTACACATTTTCTTACATCTACGCACTCCAATTTTCCAATTGGGCATAGGTGAAGATTTTTGTAACTCCCATCTTACTTATGTATGGAAAGCTCTCTTGAACACACAAATACCACCTTATATTTTATGATCTATTTAATTACATGAACCAGACCAGTGATCGAAATGGTTAACCTCAAAAATGTGAATATAATTGGAACTAGATAAAAACTGGATCAAAAAACTGGTTGACCAAAAAATACATAAATTATTCAAATTTAGGAAAAAACATGTATATTAATGTGCATCCATATGACTCAAAACCATTATACAAAAATATTTCCATTTAAATTGAGTTTTTTTGGACACAGATTTGGAGGTTTCCCAACATTAAATTCCTAAGAATATGTTGTCCTGAAGCCTAGCATGCACCATATCATAGTTAAAATATAAATTCTTTGGCACCCTTGAACTCGACACTAGTCTGAGAATCCAATACCATACTAAGAGCATATTTATGCTAAGAGAGTTTAACATGCATTTACAACAACATTTTTTCTTAAGGGTGAAATTGGTTCTGTGTCTCATAACTTTGTCTGAAGGACAAATGTCCATATCATACAATAGAGGCAAGCTTAAAATGCTTGTTCTATAGCTGGAAGTATTGTTATGACATTTTTCCCAACTTTAATACCTTTGTTGAAGGACTTCAAAAGAATGTAAAAGTGATTTAGTGGGCTAGAATGTTGAATGCTAGGTATTATTATGAGATTATTTTCCCAACATGCTCCTACTAAATTGAAAAGGGTTTTTTCTGTTTATTGTTTAGGCCAAATATTGTAATAGCAGCACTAGTGCAACGATGTTAAAAGTTCACTTTCTTATTAATTTGACCATGAATATCTCTTTTACAAAGAAATATTTCTTAGCTCTGTTTACATTAGTGGTTCGCTAAGAACTTTTCTACAGTCTCTTCTTTAAAAGGTGCTAGCTCAATGGAAGAGCACCTGCTTTACAAGCAGGATTTTGGTGGTTCGATTCCATTGTGCCCTGATATTCATAGGGAATGGAGGCGATCAATTTTTGGTGACGAATACTCTTTTGGCCATCACCAATGAGCTTATGGTGACATTTTTCGACCCTCGCCAAAATATGAAATGGTGACAGTAAACAAATGGCACCATATATACGCATCAATAGTGACGACCATGAAAGTTCTGTCACCATAAATCGTTGTTTTTGATATGAAATGGTGAGGGCCACTATTTGTCATTATAGTCATTATTCGTGATGGACCTTGATGTCACCAATGAGCTTATCATGACAGTTTTTGACCCTCACCAAATATGAAATGGTGATAGTCAATGAACGTCACCATATATATACACCAATAGTGACGGCCATGAAAGGTCCATCACCAAAAATTGCTGTTGTTCATATGAAATGGTGATGGTCACTATCCATCATTATAATCAATATTCATGACATATCTTGAATGTCACCACAACACATACTTTCGGTGACGTCACCTTTGGTGATGTTCAGGTTTTTGGTGACGGAGGCTATTGTCCATCACCATTGCTCATATGAAATAATGATGGTCGCTATCCGTCATTATAAACAATTATTGGCTATTGTCCATCACCATTGCTCATATGAAATAATGATGGTCGCTATCCGTCATTATAAACAATTATTGGTAACAGACCTTGAATTTCACCACAACACCTATACTTTCGGTGATGCCACCTTTGGTGACGTTTAGGTTTTAGTGACGAAGGCTCTTTTGACCCTCACCAGTGAGATTATGGTGACATTTTTCGCCCCTCACCAATGTCATTTTTTATTGTAGTGAGGAGTGTCAAAATTTGTATGGTGGAGCTTCAAAGGGCACCATTTGGTACCCGTCACTTCACAAATTGACATCTATAGAAAACTATGCCTATGACCCCTACTTGTTCTCATTCATTATGTGGTATGTTATTCAAGATAAATAGAAACAATGTTATTCCAAAGCATGCAAAGGGATTTATAAGAAAAAAATAATTTTTCTTGGAATATGGCAGCTCAAGCCAAATTTTTAATGTTTTTCTCTACTAAAATGGTCTTATTTTGGAGTTATGCAACCAGAATCCCAGACCTTGTATCAACCCTTTGTTGAATTTTTCAATTTGATCTTTACATCAATGCCATAATGTAAGTTGATAAGAAAGAAACAATGCAGTAGACAATGAAGCACCACTCTACATTAAGATCTCTTTATACTCCTACCTGTTTCACAAGCAATTTCAACATCCTTGTCCGTCTTCTCTACACGTCTAACACAAGACTTGCATTTTGTGAAAATTGCATTCTCATCAATATGGCCATCATGGACAGTTTGAAATTTTGAGACGATTTTTTTCTGACGTACCTCCAATAATAAGTTTCTATGATTTGGCAGAAGGATAAACTTTTTTAGTATTAAATTGTGTTAAAAAATTTTGGCAATAGAAAAAAGAACTCTATAATTTTTACAGATAAAAGAGAAATAGAGAAAAGAAGGCAAACATCTCTTACTATTTTCATGGAATTTGGAGTCTTTCTTACTATTTTTATGGAGTGTGAACCTCTGCCATTGATCTCCAAGGCTGTAGGAGGATCCTTTCCAAGCATTTCTTCCCTAAGACTCTGCCCACAAGATCCAAATAGTTTCCGCTCTTCCCATATATCAACCTACGAATTGAAATTTGTTAACAATAACCACGTCAAAACAAAATGATAACTAAATTAATACTCCTAATTTAGTGCATTTCATTACATGTTTTATGGTCTCAAATAGACAAGGTAAGGAACAGTAAATCCACAAATATATAAAAATCCAAATGCAAGAGGCATCATTGCAAGCTTTAAAATTTTAAATTATACTTAAATGTTAATAATAGTAGCCCAAGTAACATATAAATTTTTTTAATTCATTACAATTAGATCTAGGTTATAAACAAGCTGAGTCTACCTTACCATTTCTAGTCCACCAAAAGTAGTTACTTCCCTGTGTAACAAATTAATATACAGATCCTTCCCTCCTATATTTGGGATTCTGCAAATTGAAAAGAAAAAATAGATGTAAATGTTTTTGCATAAATAAATTTTAACATTATATATTTCACGCAACCTTTTTTAATTCTTCTAGATATTTGATAGATCCAACATTAATATGATAAATTCAACCTCAGAAAACATAAAATATTAGTGTGTCTCATTATACAATTGAATTTTTCTTCACTACCAACATTAGAAAAGGGCTTTACAATTACAGTGATTTGTGCATTCCCATATTAGTAACAATCCTTTCGAAAATTCTGAATCTGCATATATATCTAGTTTCTACATTATATATATATATATATATATATATATATATATATATATATATAAGAACAAATATAACAAGGGATATGGAGAATTGGAAGCAGACATGTCTTGTGATGGCGAAAACACTACTGTTGAAAACTTTAGTTATGCTGTTAGGTATCCCTTTAGAGTCCCAATGTTCCCTCCAAGATTCAAGGGTGATTATGGCACACCCTTAAATCCATGCCTCTCTCACTTAGGCTCAGACTCATAACATAGGGTGGAAGTGGGTCAAATGGGTAGAGAAAACACCGACAAATGCTCAGGAGTACGTGGGTACTCCTATTTATTAAGTCAAATAGAGTAGGGAACCACACCCATATTATTACTATATGGTGTTGATAAGTGAGCTAATTGAGGCTAAGCCTTCCAGCTTTCAAGAAATCCTAGCATCAAGTGTGGATTGATGCCATGGTGGAAGAGTACTCTTCCATCATGAAGAACGATGCCTGGGAGGTTGTACTTTGGCCAGAGATAAAACATATGGTTTCTCTATATAGGTTTACAAGATTAAGCACAATGTTGATTTTGGTGTGGATAAGTTCAAAGATGAATTTGTGGCTAAGGGGTTTTCTTAGAAGGAGAACATTGACTATGACGACACCTTCACCCCAGTAGCTAGATACTCATCCATCAGGGTAGTGATTTCTATTGCAGCGCATATGGGTTGGAGGATTTCTAACTTTACCCATTCACATGAAGCAAGTGTTCATCATATACAAAGTTACAAACATATCTCAAGGAATCTATATTTAAGAGTTAAGCCCCGACAATTAATAAGAATCATATAGATAAAAATGTCTTTCGGATTAATCACATTATTAGCTAGCTACTTCCTCACATTGTTGTAGGTGACAACAATGCCTAAAAATAGTAAAATGGACTCCTATTTGAATTTCCAAGTGGTATTGTTTTTTCTTAGAAATTTCATAAACAGTGCATAAGCAATGACATTAACCAAGAAATCCAAGAAAATCTGTCATGAATTTAAGCTTTGTTTTGAATGTACAAAATTCAAAACTCAAATTAAGTATAAGTCTTCCAATTGAAGATGGCCTTTAGAGCGATTTCATTGACAGTAGCTGAGAATCAAGAATAGGCGATTATGCTTTAAGCCAACAACACATTAACCAAAATAATTTGTGTCTATCAGGGGTCATTCCAATACATCAATTAGTTAAGAAAATTTCACGGGGAATCATCCAAATCACTAAAACATGGGCATTCAAGCTACCATGCTTCCCATAAATTGAATTTAGGGTATGAGTCGGCCTATTCAAAGGAATATGGGAATGCACAGAGTTCTGCAAAGACCCTAGTGAGTGACCGAATCAAATAATGGAAGCCAACAAATGTTTTTTTTGTGTTGTAGCTTCAAAATTATATGAAGAGGTATTTAATTGGTTGGTGCAATGGGGCTGTAGTGAAACTCCCAAAGGAATAAAGGAAATTCACTTGTTGCAACTGCAATGTCAAGATACAATATTACAACAAAAAATGCTATGACATAATAATAATAATGTTATATGTATTGTTAGTTACATAACATAGAAAAACCCATCATAAAAACTACAGAGAAATTAATTGCACCAAAGACAGTTATATTCACCCTAGAAACTCAAATGGGAAAACTAACATTTGATGGGGACTAGATTCTTCTCAATAAAGTGTTACAACAGTGAGCTATGCAATTTAAAATAAGATTTTGATCCATTCTTACTCACCAACAAAGTCCCTAGCCAATGACCCAATCAAATAAATGAAGCCAACAAATGGTTTTTTTGTGTTGTAGCTTCAAAATTATATAACCAGACATTCAATTGATTGAAGCAATGGAGCTATGGTGAAACACCCAGAGTAATAATGCAATTTCAATTTTTTTAGCTATAATTCATACAATATTAAAACCAAAAATCTTGGAACTTATTCATAATCATGTTATATATGATTATTATTCATGCATCATAGAAAAACCCATCATAAGAACTACAGTGAAATTAATTGCACCAAAGACATATATTGAAAAAAAATATCTTATCTATGTAATTGAAGGTCAAATGTATGCTATAAAGAAGGAATTCTAATCTAATCTCAGAAGAATGAAAGTCTATTTTTGAATAAAGGTCTTTATAATAGGGTCAAATCCCTATTTTAAGATGCTTAATCAAAAGCTAGAATATGCTTACAAAGGTAAATCACCATTGTGACAAATAAACTTGCATTATAGAGGCTGACTTCTATCAAATAGGATCGAATATCTATGATAAAAGCAATTGTGAGAAATAGAACAATATTTTTTTGTCTTATTTATCCAAATACCCATAGAGGAGATTAAGTAATTCTTGGCATGGAACTAATCTAAGATTTCATTATATATATATATATATATATATATATATATATATATATATATATATATATATATATATATATATATATATATATATATATATATATATCAAATCATTCACCGAAAAATCTCAGAGGTTCGAAGAAGGTAAAGATTCCAAGGTTGACCTATGATAGCCCAAGGTCCTTATCTTATCTCAGGAGGTATGTTTGATTAGAATGCAAGACATCCTTAGAAGAAACTATGGAAAAGACTCATATTTGGTTTAGGAAGCTGAGAAATATTGAACAAGAAGGGAATTTTCAATTCTTATTTTATGAAGGCACTGCATGAAAAAAAGGAAGCATAAATTTGTCTTCATGTATGACAAGTCTGCAAATGCGAGGTATGTATTAGTCAAAAGAATTTCTAACAATATCCTTATGTATTCTTGAAGAGTTCATGTTAAATAATTTCCTTGAAGCAATGTAAAGTACCTTGAAATTTGAAAAGCAGCTTCTAAGACTGTAGGGTCTAGTATGCATCTCACATATAATATACAGTATTGTAAAATTGTGATCGTATTTGGATGCTGATATAATATGTGATCAGAAGCAAAGCATTGTTGAAGACACTAAGAAGTGACTAGCCCGAGCTCAATATCCTTGTGGAAAGATAACAAAGTTTAAGTCTATATCTCTGAGGAAGTCCGAGCTATCATATATGTATAAAATATCAAGTCATTATCTCAGTGAGGTCCAAGGTTATGAAATTTATGGTTATATCTTTATAAATCAATTCAAGGTCTGAGCTCAATGTGGAAATCAAGTCTCTAATATTCGTGAAATCCAAGGATGATTTCTTCTCTTGGAAGGTTCGAGTATACTCTTTATGAAATTTTGAACCTTTTCTTTATGGAAATACGAAGTTATGTGTGGAACCTAGTAAGTATATCTCTGTAACATATACAAAATTGATCAAGTCGCATATCTGTGATTTAAATTGAGTATTTACCTCTGCAAATAGACTAGAAGTCCAAAGTTTGAAATTTAGTAAAGGTGATCATAAGTAAAATTTAATATCTCCGAGGTATAAACAATAAGCGTGAATATGATATAATCATATTCCTCAGTAAGAGCGAAGGTCTCAAAATAGAGGACGTCCATAATTGAATCATACCTTGTTTACATGAAGTCTTGCATATAACACTGTAATGTTTACTAAGCTATGTACGCAATGAAACCCCTCTTAATTATTTAAGGAGCCTAATCGATGTCACCCAAAAGAAGTGTGGAAATATATCTGTTCTATTCATAAAATAAATACATAATACATACTGAGAGATGACCTGATTGAGTTGAAATCTGACCTAACTTATATTGGCTAGAGATCCACATTGCAATATGAGGTATGTATTAAAATCAAAATCTTAATTATCATTTTTAAAACATTGCCTTGACATGCCTTATATCTCTTTAAGATTGAAATGACTAATTGTATCATTAAGATCAGATAAGGTCAGATAAGGAGTCTAAAATATTTTGTAATTAAAGTCTTTATGACGTTTTTTCTCTCATTGGAAAAGACACTAACCTTTCAATTTCAGAAAATATGTTTCTTGGAACTTCTGAAATGTTATATGAGATAGTTATTAATGATTGATATGATAAAAAATTCTAGAAAATGAAATATGTGTATGGATGTTAGGCTCCAAAGATTAAAAGGCATCAACATTTATTGTCATGAACTTTTTTTCACATCAAGAAGAAAGGACACCTTTGTAGAAAGCCTGTTACAGTAGAAAAGAGGCCAAGGTCCTCTTTAGAATTAAATTCTAAAGCCCTCTCAAGGGAGATGAGTGTGTTTTAAGCATCTTAGGCTAAAAATCTCAAGTTCAATATTTGAATTGGAAAAAATAAATGTTAAAGATGATGATGAAGCTTACTCCTTGTACATTGCAAGAACAATTGCTACAATGTTTTGAATAAGTCAAGCTATTTGGCGGAAGATGTTTGGCTGGTCTATTTGACAAAGACCCTAGCCAGTGACCCAATCTAAAAAATAAAGCCAGAAAATGGTTATTTCTTGTGTTATGGGCTGAAAATTATATAGCCAAGCAATCAATTGACTGAGGTAATGGGGCCATGTTGAAACTCTAAAAGGAATAAATCAAGTTAACTTGTTGTAGCTATGATTCCAACATACAATATTACAACCAACACTCATGAAACTTAATAAAAAAATATGTCATATGTGATCATTATTTACATAACAACTACAAAGAAATCAACTGCACCAAAGACATATATTTTACCCTTGAAACTCAAATGGGAAACTAACATCTGATGGGGACATGATTCTAGCATCATTCTTCTTGCACATAGTTGAAACCGTGAGAATTCATGTTGCCAAGTCAAATTATGATGTAAACCACCAAGATGGTGCCAAAACCTTACAAACTCTAAAATATTAAACTATGATTGTAACAATATGTTATTTATTCACATGAAACTTCAATTCATGAACTGTAGTATATTTCAATATATTAATAGTATAAAAACAAAAAAGTTTTCAATGTTTAAAATCATGTTCAAAATTACAGTCAAATAGAGGAAAAAACACATACCGAAAACCGGATCATAATCATGACAAGCTTCATCTTGAATTATGAAGTGTAAAGGAACTTACAAAATGTGACACTACGAACCTAGTCAAGCGCACAAGAAAAAAGATCTAGGACATGACCCTGGTTGAAAAGTTGTTTTGCAAGGCTGTCATAAAATTTGATAGCTTTGTCATAATGTGGAGCTACATCCTTGTTTAGGTATTTGTGGGAAAGCATGGGCTTAGATAGATCTTTGGACACAATCTGCAACCAATTGAATGTTTCAAATATATTTACATAATAGAGAAAACAATAGGCCACAGAAACAAAATCATTATTTGGCATTCATAATATAGATATAGTTTCTACTTGTCTACATCACCAGAAGAAAAAAAAAATTGATAACAATACAGATTTTGAAAATGGAACTTTCAAATTTCTAGAAATAGTGAAAAGGAGCATGCACACCACACAATCACAGTGACACGCATGCACACACACAATGTCAAATGAAGACCCAAAGTATTACATATGTTATTTCTGGAATCTCCTTTAAGGTGGTAAGTTTCTCTATCCCATTATTCCTTCTCATAATTAAGTATAAGAGTGAAATATCCACCTCAATCCATTGTAACACATTCAAGAACCCCGCTATGTAGCTACTTGTTATTGCTTATGATGAAAGAGTATTTGTACCTGTGCTGCCAAGTCATTCAACATCCATAATTATCTATACAATAAATACAAGTAATATTTGTAGTATTTTTTACTCTAAGATGGATTCTTATGATAATATTATAACATATGTTGACAATTTCAAAACATACATGCATAAGTTCCTCTTGATTTCAAGAACAGTTTATTGGAGTCGCCTAAACTTGGAATAAGCCTCCCACAATCTGAAAGAGTAGCAACTAAGTCAACATTGACTTTTTTGCTGCTACGTTGGATCGAGAGAGGTTTTCTCCAAGATTAAATCACTCCAATAAATTATTCTCTACTAAACAGGGCCAACCATGTGAAGGTGGAAGCTTTTATGACCCTCCCCCTCCCCCTCCATCTCACATCACTCTCAATTCCTCAATACCCAATATATATATATCATCTTTTACAAACATGAACACAAAAAAAAAATTCAATAACTAATTAAAAAACAATTCAACAAAAAGTACAGAAGATAACATTGAAAGTGTATGGAATAAAAATAGTATTATAAATGAGTTTTTATATAGCGCAAAAATGTTTCCAAGTATGGTACATCATTCATCATTTGTCTTATAATAATACAATATTTTACATAATCAAATTTTCTTTTGCTTCTTCCTATTTCTAAAGCCCCTAACTACATCATCAACATCATTGTTCTCTACTTGTGTTTGGTGCCTTTCCACATATCTGACCTAGTCGGGTACTCACAATGTGTGTTCTCATGCAGTGATGAGGTATCACCTACAAAAATGAATAGTATTAAAATTAGATTTCTTTTTTTTAAATATCACTGAAGTAGTTCGGTAAAGTTAATAATTTTTTTTTGCAATGACATTATTTACATAGTGCACCAGTTGTCACCATTGGAACTGTTGCCACGTGTTCCTCTCCATTGGTAGGATGCTCAAGTACAATATTATTTGTCATTTAAATAAAAAACGGTATAAGGACACAAATTTCAATGTATAAGTAGAAAAAATTGTAAGCAGAAATTAATTATCATTGTGGGCCTCACTGATAGCATCACTGCCAGCTTGGTCCCCACTGGAATGATCAGGTTTCACGTAAGGACCATGTTCTGGCAATATTTCACTCTCAATGCACTGCTCTACAAATGTGATTTTTGGCTCGTTTAAAGTTTTTCTCCCTTGATTTTAAAAACATTGTTAGACATTAAATTTATGGATGAAAACAAAGATATTGATTGGTTAACATTTTACCTTATCAGACAGATTGGATCTTGGGACCTATCCCAGGCTTTTACGACGTTCAACTATGGCTTGATAGCTGGAACAGAAAGAGATCTCTCTGCCTTCCTTTGTGGTTTCCATTTCAAAGTCGTCACCCTACATTGCATAATATTGTGTATTTTTTATGTTATTTTATGGGATTACAAAATTGTTGGAAGGCGATACAATTAATAAGATGTTTATCTACTTACAATTCTTGCAGCTAATTTCAAGTAGTCGCCTTGGCCTAGCTTGTCAATCCTAGCTTTAGTCACCTTTGAGGTATCAGGAAACATATCATCGAAAGCTTGAAGTTAGTTATGTAGCACACTTTTATTTTAGACATAGAGAAAATTAAAGCTATTGAATTAAACTTGTAATTTACCTTGCAGATCCAGTTAGCATTTTTCCTTATTTCTTGGCCTTTTCCTTTTTTTCCGTCCTCGATGAGTGCTCTCTACTCCCTCTCTATAATTATGAGAGGATGCTCATATCTAGATTTATTTTGCAAGTAAGTCCTATAGGTGTCTCGTGTATATTTCAGATATTGGCCAGCTGCCCAGGTGACCGTTGTTCTATCAAATGTGCTCGCCCGAAAAAGGCCTTCTAGATAATCTAGAAGCTCTTTTTTCAGGTTGGAATTCTAGGAATTTCACCTTGTGCGTATGGTAATTACCAACACCTTTCTCTCCAAGGCCCTATATAAATCATTGTTTCCTGCATAGAAACATATATTGTCATTAATTTAAAAATAGTAATCATGATAAAATACGTTTTAGATAGATTACATGAAACAATTAAAATATTGAAACTTACCTGGGAGTTGTACTTTCTTTATAGGAACACCTTCATCGTTCACCAAAAAATGCCTAGAATGGTCATCGTGGAAGTGACACGTGTAGCTCCAAGAAACACAATCGTAAAGTTAGCCATATCACCCTCATCACTGCCACCACGTTAAACGGTTACCTATGTGTATTATTGGGGGTGTGTTTCTTGGCTGCTACCTAAAGGCGTACGAGGTGTACGAGGGGGTTCTACGAGAATATCTTGGCTTTATGTCCCACTACCACCAACACTAGGGACAACATATAGTAGAAAACACTACATAAGAAATAAATTTTTTTGTTAGTTTATTTAATGTAAAAGTTATAATTCAACCTATCAAAATTGATATTATGCATAGCAATAAAAATATCATTTTGATTTTGATTATTACCACATATGTCTGAAGCTGATTCATAACTTGTAATATCCTTTGTTCTATTTTAGGTGTTTGAGGCACAATGTCTATCAAACGCTTAAGTTCCTTGTTTGTGCTTTGAATTGTTTTTTGCAGCAAAACAAATGGACTTGGGGATGAATACAAATCTTCCTCATTGAGGGAATCATAATGTGCACCATGGCCAGGCGTCTGCATATTTGAACAAAATTAACATTATTTCAATTATGTAAGCAATTAAAATACTCGAAGATAGAGAAAGGTTGGCACTTTACATGTTCTTCAACTAACCCCTTTCCACGATCATCTTGCCACATTATAAAATAAAAAGAACCATGAAATATATAAAAAAAATTGTTAAAGATAAATAAACTCATAGGAAATGCCACGATTAGTCTGCCACATTTCAATAAAATTAGAAATGTGAAAACTTGAAAACAATATCTAACCTGATAACACAAAATGAGAACTAAAATAATTTCTAAATTTACATTTCTAATACATAAAATTTGTGCATTAAAGAGTACAAATTTACCATCAAATGACATTCTAGTTTAAAGAGAATAAATAGTAAATCAGAAATATTATGACAGTGTCTTCTCTAAGTTTTCAGATCAACATACAACACAACAAGTTAGAGGCACATTTATAAGGAGGGGAAACCAATATGACCACCCCTTGGCTCCATGATGTATGATTCTTGAAGTACAATTTTATTGTTTTTTTATGATATGTAAGATGTATTTCCAAAAAACATTATTCATTATATGGATTTTAATTGTATGCATATAAAATTTAAAAATTTAAAAATTTCACTAAATTTTTTTTGAGCATTCTCACCCTCTCTCTTAAATTGATTAAGGAAGAATTAGCAAAATTTAGGTGACTTCATCATGTCATATATCTTATCAGCATATTGGTAACAACCCGAATAAGGGACACCTATATCAGACAAAAATTTAATACTAATCAACAATTTTATTCACAAATCATACCCAATGTTACCATTTTCAGTGTTGTTCCAATGCTTAGTTGGGGGATTTCAAAATAAAAAAATCAGAGTGAATTCTTCATCTAGATGTTGTTATATTTTTGTAGGACTATTATATTCAAAGGGCTGAAAAAGAAACCTGCAACACAAATATGTGGTTTATGTAAGAGAGTTGAACTCATAATCGTTCCTTAGTGGCATGGTATTTAATTTTGTCACTTATATGGTCATGAAAACCTGTAAAACAACAATAGTGTATCAAATACATAAACATAATTGGATTAAAACAAATGATCATAAATATGAGTAAAGATGTGAATTGATATGACTGCTAAATATTAGAAAACAACACAGGTAGACGAGGAAAAAAGAGATCAAGAAAACAAAATAGGATCAGACTCTTTGTTCGGAAATATGATAGTTTAGAACCTTACAACCTCACAATAACAAGAGAGAAATAAACCACATTATCGCAATGTGCTATATTACCCTAGACAAACCAGGATTTCAAATATTCATTAACCCACAGATTTACAAGGAAACCAAAAACATTTATCTCAGAAGAGACATGAACCTATATTCAACTTGAATGAAACTAGAAAGATCCCACTCGAGAATGTATATATGGAAAACAAGATAACATGATTGTAATAAAGGAAAACACTCAATATTCTCTTAAGGCACATGGCCTACATCACTAAGGGTAGAAATGGTATGATTTCAATCAGTTACCTCAAGTTCTTTAGGGTGTATTTGTTTTTTATTTTAACATGAGGAAGATAATGTGTCTCTCAATTCAAAACCCATATATTCAGACTCAAGTCCTCTATGGATGTATTCTTCACTATATTTTTAAAGCATATTTAGGTCATGGCTTTTAATTTTGATTTCTAAGTATTTCCTCCACAAAACATAGACTATCTTATGATCTTTAGCTATCTTAGCTTGTTTTCCACACAACCTAAAATAATAAATCTCATCATCTATATTTACTAATTTAAAATTAAGTCAATTAGACAAAGATCCTTTTTTCCCAAATCTAGCTAGGACCATGTTCCTCGTCTTTATACTAAAATGAAGGACAAGAGATAGGTATCACATGATCTTTGATATCATTGAACACTTCTTCTATTTTATTTATTATTGATAAAAAATAATTTAGTTGTTTGTGTGTCTGTGTGTATGCAATGAAAATCCTCACTAGATTACTCTATTCCATCATCTTTCTTATTTATCCCATCATGGATAGTTGAGAGGTGTTTTTCATAACCAAGATATCCCACACATCATCACCTACATTACGGTGGAAGAAAGGCAACATATCTTATATTTGACGTCATTCAACTGGTATTATTATGTAGATAACAATGGTTTAGTTTGACCTTTTTCATAGGAAAAAATTGCATGTATGTAATTATATTCTCATTTGACATCGTTAGTGGAGTATTTTTTGGAGGAAGTGATCTATAATTTAGTCTTTTGGGAAATTTTTTTGACTCCTCTCTGGAAAAAAATGATGGTCTCTTCATTTTAATAGGATTAACTTCTGTGCAATTTGGACTTCATTACTAAAAGTAACATTTTATTTCCTAACAACCTATCCTTTGAAAACTTATCAATCGAAGGACATCTTAAATATCCCATAGTTGTTAGAGGTTATTTATTCCTATCAACTCTTGCAACGTCTATGCAATTGGCTATGCCATTGTCTTTAACACACAAATCTACCTTGATTTCCTCTTTTACATCATTTCCTAATTCATCTATTTTGATGGCATCTACAATTAATTCCTTTGATGTAGGATTGTCAAAAAACAAATGTTGAAAGTTTCCTACTATAGCTGACTTAAAACATTACCAAAAAATATTTCCCCAAACTTTGTATGGGAAATATGATCTAAAAAATTTGCAACATGTGGGGGCCAAATTCTCGACATTTTATTGATATGCTTTTCACTTAGTTCAATAGTGTGACGTTGTGATGTTTTTTCTAGATTTCCCTAAAAACAATTGTCTCCTTGGAACAAAAAAAATACTATCTTTTCTCTGTTGATTCAATGCCAATGTCTAATGTATTATGCATACTGTTGTTGATGTAATAAGTATTTTCTATATTCTAAATTTGGCTATCTTGGGGGTTTCACATCCTCCAAGCATCCCCATTTTACCACTCAATGCATATATATTATTATACATTACAATGAGCATGGTCATGAGTATGGACATGTCCCAAGTGATATTTGAACCTTTGTGGGGGCTTTAAAATATTAGAGGACTTTTCTTTTCATCACTTTCCTAGTTTAATAAGTTTTTTAGTGTTCTATTATCTCACAATGAAAAAAAAAAAGAATATAACCTTAGATATAAGACTAGAATTCATTATTATATTCATGATATTGCACTATGAAAATTCAAGAGAAGAGAAGGAAAAATCATATTTTTTACAGATTTCATCGAAATGAACTACTTTGTGGTGATGGAATACTTACCAAATGTACAATATCTTGTAAGTGGAAAATTTTTTTCCTCAACCATCTTTACTATCTTATGGATTAAAGGCAAAAAGGTAATACCCTGTTGTACTTCTTACACTTTAAAATTTAAAATCATCATTGCTTGCCATATTGTAAAGGAACCTCAAATAATAAGTCAAGATGGGTTAACTCATGTGTCTACATTGAAAATATAGGTCAACTAAGACTCTACCTGCCTCAAAATAGAAGGATCTGCTATCACTTGTTAGTAATTTCTAATTATTTTATGTGTAAGGTTAGTAGATCAAATATTCTGTCATATACAAAAACTTGAGGCATAATTCATTAGAAACTATCCAAAGAAGTTAAAACACAACATGAAGATCAGTAAAGGAAAGAATAAAATTGTTATTACTAGATCAGAAAATGGTTGGAGGAAGGAAAGCCAAAAACTCAAGATATCAATAAGTTCAACAATTCTACCATCTATTCATCTGAGTCAACCCTTTAGGGATCTTGAAGACCGAGTTTAATCTTAAAAAACCTTCCCCCTTTTCCCTCTTTCCTTCATAAAGTGTCAAATCTCCCTCATTCTCCATTTCCTTATCTTCTGCTTCTTTCCTAATGGGACCACATCATCTTTTTCCTTAAAGGCATCCTCACAAACATACCCCTAGGTAGAAATATTATTCCCTCCCCACATTGTGTCTGATCTCATAACATGTCAATGTTAATAAAAAGGGAAAATTATTCCCTCAAACACCATATTCCTCACTTCATCACCAGTAGGAGTGAGAGATGACCACCCATTGACTCTATTATTCACACCTCTGTAATAAGCATAACTTTCTTCACCAGATTCTGAAATCTTGTTCTTTAAAAAAATGTTAAGATTTTGTGGAAGCTGTGGAATAGGACCCTTTTTGTTTGTATTGTGCTCATTCCAATTTACTTTCCTTTCCACTATAGGAAGAGGTGCTCCAAAAGCACTTATATAGTTTATATTACTATACTTAATATTATCAATATCATTTGTGAACACATGGTCATGGCATACAACTACAGTTGGGAAATCTGAATTTGTGTCTAGATTTGTTTTTGTTAAGTTCAAATCCACTTCCATTTGTGAAAATTGATTTAACCTTATCTTGCTCCCCTTCAACAATAGGAAGGTTTGGTGGGTGCACGATTATTATAGGAGTGCTTACTTTATCTTTTTCTTTGTGTTTTATTTCTTTGTCTTTCTCATCGTCATTCTTTTTCTTTTCTTCAGTCACCATCCTACAAGTTGTAACATTTATTCCCCAGGATCTAGTCTAGAAATTGTCAGATGAAGCCAGAGTAGTTTTCACACCAATGAATCTCTTGTTTATACCTTTTCTATGATTTTGTGTAGAGTGTTTTCTACAACAAAATCTTCTGAAACAACATCATGGTGGGCCTTTAATGCAAAAAATTTTGAATCCAATTTCATAAGCCTACCACAATATGAAACAAAATTGAGACTCTACCCTAGCCATTAATGCAAACCAAAGTTGCACATTTTCCATTGATTGTAACCCACATAGTCATCAACATAAAACATGCATTTCTTTAGCAATCACATACAAGGCACAACAGATTGCATCCACAAGAAAAAAATTGTAAAGAAAAAAAATGTTAAAATTCATTCTATAAAATCTCTTACCTATGCTTCCCAAAAGTGTTGATGCTTCTAAGAAAGCCTATCAGGTGACCTAATAATTCATCTCTAAAAGGCTCCACCGAAAGTGGAACCTGTTGTAAGAGAATTAAGCGACATATAACCATACCCACCTCCATAAGGTGGATAAGGATAAGGATAACGAGTTTTTCATTTGAATAATTCCACCATGTTACAAGATCCCATGTTCATATGGTGAAACATAAAAATTCTAAACCCAAGTAGGAAAAAACAATTGAAAAAATTCAAATTTTTTCCTTGTAAGGAAAATAACAATTGATTGAATTTAGCTTGAAGGAATGTTGATATTGAGATACCTTTAATATTTTTAAACAATAATTTAATTTTTAAGAACAATGAATGTAGTAGGCATGAAAGAATATTTCCCATGTTTATACAATTAATTATGAAGGTGTGATAGCAACATACATTTGCATTGAGTGCATATATATTCTTTGAACTATTGTCTAGATATAATGATATCTTGAGAATCCCCCTAGGAACATGCTCCAATAGGTATTAGGAATGAATTCAATGAAATAGTGGCATGCAAAAAGTGTTAGACAAGACTCATCACTGAGAGGAGTAGTGCACATGAATTCGCAAGGGAAAAGGCTCTTGAACAATTATACTTTGCATACTCAAAGGTGGTTAGGAAAAGCTCACAAAATAACACTACGAATGTAGGAGATGTATTAAATTTATTCAATGTATTTGGACTTGAATGAAATATCTAATCTATGAATATTGTGGATCCTTGTAAGAAGTTCAATTTGTCAGTATTGTGCATCCTTTTATCCCAATTGAAAATAATTCATGCTTAGTTTATATCATATGCATCTAGAAACAATCCCAGGGTTTCAAGGGTTGGTTGTGTATTAAATGATGATAATGATATTTTCTTACAATCCAAGTTGGTTTCTTAGGACAATGCTCCCACAACTCATGCAAGACAAATGGTCTGATTTAATGCATTTTATTGGCTCTTTAGGGAGGTTATAATAGATTTATATTATAATGAGACTCTAAATGAATTGACCTTTGTAATAAAGATATTGCTAACTTTCATGTCCATGAGTGGAATAAGTCTCTATATATCATCAATATTAACAACGATTTTTAGGCCACTAGGCTATAAAAAAATAGTTGAAATCCCTCTAGTTTCCATGAGAGTAGCAGAAGATGATTCAACATCTGCATCGTATCCAATACCCTATAATTGGTAGAGATAGTGATTCCAATATTTCTCCACACAATACCATGTTGAGGGCTCGTAAGAGATCGTAGAAAGCCCATTACAAAAATATCACTTATAAAACCCCATCATTAGAAGGACCGGCTAGAAATTGAACAACGTAGATCCTTTGGAGGGCCCATAAAGCACTCACACACTCCATAATTTCTCTGTTTTCATACTGATATTTTGATTTCATTCAGGAATCCCTTGTGTGTAAGGAAGAGACAGCTGTTGGTTTCTCTTCTTGTAACTTCACTTGCGGTGATCGTTAGTGTTGTTAATCGAGGCAACAAAGAGTAGTACAAGGGAAACATGGGATTCCTTGGCTATGGTGAATGTGCAGGAAACATAAGTAATATTGATGGCATTGAGGGGCTTATTCATGTTATAGATCGTTTATAGCACTGTTGAGTGTGGGAAGAATAAATATACTCGTACATGAATAACCCAACTAAGAAATGAATATGTGAACAAAAACCTCCCTATCGCTTGTAAATAAAATGTAACCAATAAATCCTCCATACTAGAAGAGTTAGGATCGAATCTTTGCATGCAGATGCTTCCTAAATGGTCAAATCAAAAAACCCTAAACCAGTTGTCATCTCCACAAACAATTATTCACAGAATCTACGGACAAAATGTGCCAAAAAAAACATTATTCTTAAATGCAAATTTTGCAAACATTAATATGAGGGTTCGATTCAGTTTGTGAAATAATACACCAATTCAAAGTTCGGCATGTTTAGTTTATGGGCGGGGGGGACCCAACAATTTTCTAAGTGTCCCTGCTCTTCATACAACCTTTCACATCCATGAAATTGCGTATTTTTCCCCATTGAAATTGAATACAGTTATTAATTTGGGATTTTCAGTTTACCACGAAATCAGAGCAGGTTTTCCATCACTATTATAAAATTTCTTACCGAAGTGGATCTTTTAATGAAAGTTGTAAAAGCTCGTGGTCTAATGATTTAATAAACTATGGAATAGTAGGATTGTAAAAAGGAGGGAAGATATAACTAGAAATTGCACTGAGAAGTGCAAAGGAACACCGAAAGGAAGAGTTGGGAATTTGGAAGTTAAATGGATGAATCGTGCATCCCAGGACTGAGGTTTTTGAATTCTCTATCTAGATTTCATTTTTGAATGTGGTCATTATTTCCAGTGCTGACTCCCCAAGCCTAACTAAGTTCGTAGATGCATGCATACTCACATTCCCACAAGATTCTCGGTAATAAATGGTTTTGATGTTGGGCGTTAAGTCCCACAACATCTTGTAGATGTCGAGCACTCTGAAGAGAATTTGGCTTGACTTTTTTCACATGGCCATAGATTCCCAAACATCTTGAATTTAAAGCTTTCAAGAATTTGGCTAGCGCAATGCTCCCTTCAATGAGGTTTTTAATGTTGACACATCATCCCAAGGCTCACAAAAGGTCATTGTTATCGTCTAATTTAAAGGTATTTATAGGATGATGTAAGCTTTGTTTGGTCGACAGTGTAATTTTTTTTCACCTTCATTGAAATTATAGATGATAAAGTTGGCATATGTTAAACTTATGAAGATAATATTCACTAGAACACACAAGCCAATATTCATGCACAAATAAATCTAAGCTAATTTATTTATTGAAATTACAATCCTGAGACCTTAAGCCAATTAGGAGCACATTAAAATATTTAAATAATAATTTTAAAGGCAATTAGAATGTCACGAATTAAATTGTTCCTAGTTTCGATCAAAATCACACCTTAAAATTAGTTTCCAAATTTACGATTGTGGAGATGACTAAATAATCAATAATGTGACCATGACCAGGCATCTGAATAATAATTTTCATCAAATGACTCATATCAGGCCACAACACAAAATATAGGATAATCAAGAAAGAATCCTTCTAAGATTATGATAAGTGGTTGTCATTAATTGGAAATTGGATTACTGTGCATTTTCAATGCTGTAGATGCAATTAGTCCACCGGAAAAATTCCAATGGGTAACTTAGTCTTGAAACTTGCCTACCCACTTGTTGCAATCATAGATAGATAGATCAGAAAGTCTACAAGCAAGTGAAACTTAAAATTATCATTGCAACTATCAGAGATAGGAATTGTCACAACCCTAATATATTTTTCTTCACCGCAACATTAAAATTTCTATTAAAATATTTGTTGACGTATTCTATAACAATGTTCAAGATATCAAACCTTTGTGACACGAATGCACTTACCCATGTTGCTCCATAGGTTCGAAACCTCTATGTCGCTTTGGAAGTGGTTGCAAATAATTCCATTGTGTCAACAATCTCGCAACCTATTCTATGTCAATCAACTTGCTCATGGAATAAGTATATCATGTGAAATCTATTGCACCCAGCAACACCAAAGTTCCGAAAGCCACTAGAATTCTCAGTATCACCTCTATGTTTTTGTCCAACTTTACTTTTGGAAGGTAAAGTGTGGAAATATTCCCATCAAAATATATTGAGGTGAGATCATCGTCGGTAGGAATAAATTTGATCACTTTATCTTGGAGAAAATCCCCTCCATGGTCATATCCCAACTCAGTTGGGACGCCTTTTTCATTTGAGATATCTCTAGTTGAATAACAATCAATTGGAGGGAAACATTCTGAGTTGAAACTTCTGATTGAATTTTTATCCTTAGATGGTTTTAGTGCAGGTTTAGATATTTGGTTCTTGCTCATTGTGTTTCTTGGAGAAACATATTTACGAAAGAGCCAGGGAATGAGCTTACTTAAATTTCTAGGCTTATGAAGCATATGAGGGGAGGAAAATATGATAATTCCATCATTTCGTAACTGGAGAAGCATCTACTTGGAATGCAATAAATTGTTACCAAGGATATTTCTTCAAGTTTTTTTTAATTTTTGAAATTGCAAATGTAAGATCTGCTAAGAAGTAGTTCAACAAATTTGATTTTTAGGGATTCAAATGTTTTAAGGGAATAATACTTTCCTAGAGATTGATTATAAAGTTTTTTTTCACATATTCCATTCAATGGTTCCCTTTCTTTCAATCCACAGAAGATAGATTCAATTTAAGTTCGTGAACTCGTTAAATCATCCTTTGTTTTTGGATTAAAACAAAGGAATCTATTAATTCAATATTATCCAGAGAATGAATTTTCTGTCAAAAGAAGGGAGTGAAAGAACTGGGAAAATTATTTAAGAATCTAATGGCCTTTCTATGTGATTTGACCATCTTCTATGATGGGATAGTCATAAATTCTTTTGGAAAATTATTCATTCACTTTGAATATGAGAATAGAAACTCTTTAGCAGCATGTAAATAATCAAACAAGCTAGATTCTAGGAGTCACTTGGATCATTATTCTTCAGGAGAAATGTATGGACACCAGCCACTAGAACAATTGCAAACAATGAATTACAAAGCACTTATTGATTCTTTTCAAAAAATATTTCTCCTTAGGACATCCTTAAGGAAATGTTAATGAGTAGATATAATTATGCCTTATAACCAAATGATCAATGGTCAATTCTTCACATGAGAAGTTGTTGTGTTGATGAAACAAATTTTTAGGAGAAAGCGACAAGAATTTGCTCTCCAAATTGGGACATCCTTTGAAATATTTTTCTCTCCAAATTGTTGTTGAGTAAGTGGATCTGTGTGCTACATTTTTCGTTTAAATTGTGTTACATATAATCATAAAATCTTACTCTCCAATTCAATCATCTAACCAGTCTGATTTAGAATGCATTTTTGTATGTGAAAGTTGACCTTTATAAAAAGTTGTGAATGAACTGCTTCTTGTTTTAAGATCTCTATTTGATGACTATCTTCACCTTCAGAATACCCTGCAATATCAAATCACCCAGAACTTCCAAACCCATAAGGCATACTGTGAAATCCATTATGGGGTTCATTGATGCGATTCAAAACCCTTGAATCAATTTTAGGGTTCCACTACTTGCATTCAGGATATCGGGCTGATTTGAAGATGAAACACGACATTGGTGCAAAAATCGCCACTCTGAACCCTATCTCCTTTGCAACCATACACATGTTCAGACTCGACTCTGTCCACTGAGAAATTCTCATCTCCCATTGCAAGCATTACAAGCCCTCAAACCTCTTCTCAATAGTTACACAACCATAAATATCTTGACAAATAAATTCTAAGGGTTTTCCAAGAAATAATGTATGATGTGTCTGACAGGAATTGAAATCGTATATAAATATACAGGCATGTTAGGTCCCTCTATTACTAGTGTAGTCCCTTATTTTTATTAGTGTAGCCCCCTTATTGTTATTTTTGTAACCCTGTAACCCCAATATTGTTATTATTGTGCCCTTACATTATTATGGTTAGGTCAGCTAGGATTATATTGTGACCCCATGGACTCCCATATATAGAAGGAGGTTTTGTCATTTGTATCATCTAAGAATTGTTCATTTATGTAATGTAAAGGAGGTTTCCCCCTCGAATTGGCTTATTGATAAGGCATTGATCTCTCTTTTATTCTATTTTTGGATTTGGTTTCATAACATTTGGTATCAGAGCTTTGGATTCTAGAGTTTCGCTGCTCCAAATAGTTCATCGTTGAATTTTGGCTATAAATTTTTTTCTACAAAGTTTCAGAATCTGAAATTTGTATCATGCAAAGCTGAAATCTGGAGGAACTTTGTGAAAAAATTTCAGATCATGGTTCACAATATTTTCGGATATATGATCTATGGAAGTTAGGGTTCTTTCAGTCTTTTGAATTTCATCTCAAAAAGGTGACCGTGGGAAAATCATCATAACTCTCTCTCTCTGATCATCGGATTTCAATTCTTTAAAAAGAAGCTACAATTACATGGACCGTAGTTTCCTATGTATCAATTTTAGAGCTGAAGGAGGTAACCATGAGATGTGGCATGTCATACAAGTTCGTTATACTAAACCATTTCATAATTAGGTCATTGTGGGAGATTGGGCATAAATTTGCCTTGAGGAATCTAAATCAGGTCACACCTGTGGCATTCGAAAGAAGATTCAGTGGGCTACTATAGGACCAAATTTCAGATATTGAAGGTCTGAAATAACAAAGATAATTCAGTTTCAATATATAACTTCTCAAAAGAAAGAAAAATATATCGGTATTGGGTTCTAAAATGACCCCTAAAAATAATTTAACACCCATTAAGCCTTAAAAAGGCTCTACTATGACTCATGAAGGCAAAGAAGTGCAACATGAAATATCAAAATTACAAGAGCAAGTGCACCAAATTTCACTTTCGCAAAGAGCAACAAAAAATGAAATGGAAGTTTTGAAGAAAGGCGTGGAAGCTAAGATGGATGGTTTGAAGAATGGAATGGATGGCATGGAAGCTAAGATCGATGAAAAAATGGAAAACATGAAGAATTATCTAAAATAAGACATGGAAGGTTTGACAAAGTTGATACAAAATAAATAAATGTTTCCTAATGGTGAAAAGATAGTAGAGGAAACTCATGATGAGAAAAAAATAAATGTTAATCGTGATTTCATAAACTCTAATGTTGGGTGGAAGACCCACCATATTCCAAAGATCGATATAAGGAAGTTTGATGGCAAGGATCCCGTAACATGGATACTACCAATGGAGCAATATTTTGATCTCAATAATGTGCAAAACACACAAAAGGTACGCATTGCAACTTTATATTTAGAAAAAAATAGATTTGTATGGTATCGATGGCTATGATCCCATAAAAAAATTGTCACTTGGTAAATTTTTACGGAGGAAATGATAGCACATTATGAGGATACAAGGAGAAACAACTTTTTTATCCAATTGATAAATCTCAAACAAAAAGGTTCAGTGGTGGAGCACATTGAGGACTTCCAAAAATTGAATATAAGGGTAACTGATATTCCAGAGAAACATAGGATTGATGTCTTCATAGGGACTTTAAAGGATAACATACAACACGAGGTTCTTGTTTGGGAACTTGATTCATTGGAGAAGGCATTTGGGTTGGAAAGAAAAATTGAATGTAAAATTATGGCGACAAGGAATCCTACCACTCACATCTATAAAGATAGAAGTGTTGCTACTCCCAGAATTCCAGAACCTACAAGGTTGACGCCACAAAAATTGGAATAAAAAAGAGAAAAAGGGCTTTTCTATGGTTGTGATAGAAAATACACTAAAGGTCATAAGTGTGCTGAGAAGAAATTATTTTACATAGATTGTGAAGAGGAGGAATAAAATGAACAAGAAAATTCAAAAGAAGAGGATATACACCAGGAACCAACCCTAGAAGAAGAAGAAATGATTCTGACCATATCGTGTAATACATTTTTAGGAATTACCACTCCTCAAACTCTCAAAATAGAAGGACATATCAAGAATAAAAAGGTAATAGTGTTGATTGATTGGGGTAGTACCCATAATTTTATTCATTGTAAGGTAGCCAAGGAATTGAATTGTTTGCTATACCCAACACCAAAATGTCAAGTGATGGTTGCAGATGGAGGAACTATAAATTTCTCTGGAAAATTCCATAATATCAAGATAAATATGGGGGAATATGTATTGAATAGTCCAATTCTTTCCATTACAATAGGAGGTTTTGATGTTGTACTAGGATTACAATGGTTACAATCTTTGGGGACGATAGCCTTTTTCAAGAACTTTTCTTGAATTTTTTTTCGGAAGGAAAGGAAGTCGAATTATGGGGTATTTCAGGGAAGCGAGGAAAGATAATAAGATATAATTTCATGACAAAGCTTCTGAAGAAATAACAATGAGGCGTAATTGCACAATTATGCTCACTAGAAGTTCCAACATCAAAATCATCTATTTCTCCAGATCTCCAAAAAGTCTTGGACAATCATTCCAAGGTGTTTGAAACTCCCAAAGAACTCCCACCTATTCGTGATCATGATCATGCTATTCATTTGATTCTAGGAAGTGTTCCTCCAAACATCTAGACTTAAAGGTATCCTTATGTCCAAAAGAGCGAAATTGAATGTATGATTGCAGAAATGTTAGAGGCTAGTATAATTCAACCTAGTCAAAGTTCTTTCTCTAGTTCAGTAGTATTGGTGCAAAAGAAGGATGGATCATGGCACATGTGTCTGGATTATAGGGAGCTCAATAAGCTCACTATTAAATATAAATTTACCATTCCTGTGATTGATGAATTATTGAATGAATTACATGGAGCAATTTATTTAACTAAGTTGGATCTTTGTTCAGGATATCATCAAATTAGAATGAAGACTAAAGATATTCCAAAAACAACATTTCGAACTCATGAGGGTCATTATGAATTTTTGGTCATGCCTTTTGGCCTTACCAATGCACCTTCTACATTTCAAGGGTTGATGAATTCTATTTTCAAACCCTTCCTTAGAAAAATTTTCCTAGTATTTTTTTTATGATATACTAATCTACAACATGTCTTGGAAGGATAATGTTCAACATGTTGACAGGGTGCTCAAAATATTGCAGGAGAAACAATTATATGCAAAAACATCCAAATGTTTCTTTGGAGTACAAGAGGTGGAATATCGGGGTCATATTGTATCTCACGAGGGCATTAAGGTAGACCCTAAAAAAATTAAAGCGATTAAGGAATGGAAAGTCCCCACAACCATAAAGTAGTTGCAAGGATTTCTCAGGTTAACTTGGTATTATCACATTTTTGTTAAGAATTATGGGATAATAGAAGCACCTCCAACAACATTATTGAATAAATATGCATTTTCATGGACTCTTGAAGGAGCTAAGGCCTCTCAATATCTTAAAGAGGCAATGTGCCTAGCACTGGCCTTAGCTACACTAGACTTCACAAAAACCTATATTGTGGAATGTGATGCCTCAAGAAATGGAATTGGTGCTATTTTAATGCAAGAAGGAAGACCCATTTCTTTTGAAAGGTGTAAAACCAAAGGAAGGTATTTACAAAAAGCTATTTATGAGAATGAAATGTTAGCAATACTACATGCCCTAAATAAATGACGACCTTACTTAATGGGAAGACACTTCAAGGTAAAAACTGATCATGATAGTCTTAAACTCTTTTTGGAACTAAGACTATCTTTATAAGAGCAACAAAAATGGGTCACAAAGATGTTGGGTTATGACTTTGAAATTATCTACAAAAAAGGGAAGTTAAATGTTGTTGCAGATGCACTCTCGAGAAAGAATGAATAGGTGGAAGCATTGCTTTGTGCCATTTCTATTATCCAACTAGATTTGATAACCAAAGCAAGGGATGAATGGAAGAAGGACGAAGAAGTGTGGACACTCATTCAAAATTTTCAACAAGATACTAGTACATCTAATACGTTTAGCTAGAAAAATGATTCCTTATGGTACAAAGATCGCTTATATATTTGTAAGAATTCCAAACTAAAACAAAATATTCTTTTGGAATTGCACACTTCTCCTTTAGGAGGACACTCAGGATTTTTAAAAACTTACCACAGGGTGAAGAAATAATTTCTTTGGGATGGCCTTAAATATGATTTTCAAAATTATGTGACGGAATGTTTGGTTTTCCAGCAAAATAAAGTTGTCTTCTACATCCTTTATCCATTCCAAGTCAACTTTGGGAGGAGATTTCAATGGATTTTATCACAATTTTACCTAAGTCCAAAGGAAAGAGTGTCATCATGGTGGTAGTTGATAGACTTACCAAGTATGTAAACTTTTTTGTATTATCTCATCTAAAGAAATTACAGGTGCTACTGCATTTATGGAAACAATTCAAAAGCTGCATGGAAACACAAATATTATTGGAAGTGACAGAGATCCCATTTTTACTGGAAATTTTTGGACGGAATTATTTTCTTATTAGGGTACTCAAATAGCTCATAGCTAATATTATCATCATCAATACAATGGTCAAACTGAGATAGTTAATAAATGTTTGGAAGGATATCTTCGTTGTTTTGTATCTAATAAAAAAACACAATGGGTCAAGTGGTTACCTCTCGCTGAATGGTGGTACAACACTTCCTTCCATACTGCAGCAAAAATGACCCCATTTATGGCACTTTATGGATATCATCCACCATCCATCACATAATATTTAAGAGAAAATTTTAAGGTTCAAGCAGTGGAAGATAACATCGAGCATCAAAAAGAAGTTCTCCAACTCTTAAAGGATAACCTAAATTTGGCACAAATTCAAATGAAACAACGGGCAAATCAACATCACAGTGAGAGAAGTTTTTATGTAGGAGACTGAGTATTTTTATGGCTACAACCATACAAAAAATGTCCCTCAAGCAAGCTAATAAGGATAATAAATTATCACCAAAGTAATATGGTCCTTACAAGGTGTTGCAAAATATTGGTACTATGGCATTCAAATTGGATCTTCATGCTTCTTTGCGAGTGCATCCGGATTTCCATGTTTCATGCTGAAAGAAGGTTATAGGTGAAAAAATTATAGTTCAAACAATATTTCTAGAACTTGATGAGGAAGTTAAAATCATAGTAGAACCTAAAGCAGTCACGAAAACAAGAACTTGACAGCTACGAAATCGATCTATTTCAGAGTATGTCATCAATTGGAAGAACTTACCCATTGAAGATTCTACATGGGGGGATGAGACTTTTATAAAGAAGCACCCAAAGCTATAGAAGGACAACACTTTTTTGAAGGATAGGAGCATGTTAGGTCCCTGGATTACTAGTGTAGTCTCTTATTGTTGTTAGTGTAGCCCCCTTATTGTTATTTGTGTACCCCTGTAATCCCAATATTTTTATTATTGTGCCCTTACATTATTATTGTTAGGTCGGCTCGGATTATATTGTGCCCCATGGACTCCTATATATAGAAGGAGGTTTTTTCATTTGTATCATCCAAGAATTTTTCATTTATGTAATGTAAAGAAGGTTTCTCCCTTGAAGAGGATTATTTCTAAGGCGTTGATCTCTCTTTTATTCTATTTTTGGAGTTGGTTTCATAACAAAGCACCATTCACAACCTTTTTACAGTAAACTTCAGTGAGACAGAATCAACAATAAAGTAAGGAAATTATGCAAAAGGTAGGATAAATACCTCTCCAGAACTGGAAGAGGTTTTGACTTCGTGCTCCAGCCCCAATCTGGCCACAAAAAATGCTAGTCCAAAATCCTCCAATAGATCCAAGGGGTTTTCATCTGAGTTCTGGGGAATTCTTTCTGGGTCATATGCTCAGGTGTCCAACCAGTCAAATTTCAAGGTAAGGGGTTGCTGGCTGGTCCTAAAAACTATTAAGGGGAACCATTCTTTTTGGGTTTACCTGAAGTTTGGAGAGCTTTGCAAGAAGCTCTTACAGTAGGACGAATGGAAGTAATAGTTCGGTAGCAACACTGAGACAGAGAGTTTCGAGCAGGCCTTTGCGCTCAATTTCAAAGGTAAATGAAAGGGGGGGCAAGAAGAAAGGGCCTGCTGAATCGGATGAGGCAAAACCTTGAGGGGAAACCAAAACTAAGGGAGCTCATGGTAAAATATATAAAAACGAAAAGAAATGAAGGGTTTTTGTTCCAGATCTAACTCTTATATCTGGTTAAACCAGTACGATGAAGAAACTATGGCCCGCCAAAACGAAAATATGTTAATGCTTTTTTTAGTTTATATTACACACTATATAATACGTTTAATTGTGTATTTGGATGAGCACTCATAATATCTTATTCTAATGTAAAACTATGCATTTTTTTTAGTGTATAAGAACAATTTTTAAGATGTTTTTGAGTTTTTCATTATTATCTTATAAATTTCAACTTTTTAAAATATTAGAAAAAAAATTATTTAAGTATTTCTAAGATGTGTCCTCCCGAATTTTTTCCATATTGAATTTTAAGCAACCGATTTTTTTTTCATATCAAATCGAACTCGAACTTGGATTTGAATTCAAACTTGATAATTATGATGAAAATTCATAAGCTCTAAAAACCCCAGGACAATGAAAATTCCCAACCTATGCACATCCCTCCATGACTATCTGACAATTAAAACTCTGTGTACATGCAAAATAAGTTTATTAATTTTATTTTTAAGTATGAGTGGTTTCTATCATGGTAATGATAGAAACATTGGGTGCCCTCACATGACCTGACTCGACTCACTCGAATGAAGGCACAAGGGAGAAAATGGAAAGTAGGTAGCACAAATGAGCATAAGGCATACGGGCGGCCACAAATTATCATTTTTGATACAGCTGCCCTCACACGACATGACTTGACCTGACCTAAACACGTTTCTTGGAGCACCCTCACATGGGATGACCCAACCCTCCCAAATGAAGGCACAAGGTAGAAAACAACAAACAGGTCACATGAACGTGGACAAGGAACACGTGCAGTCACAACTTAGCATTTTTGATACAACTGCCATCACACGATCTGACCCAACCCAACCCGAACTTCCCGAACACGTTTCGTTGGGCGCCCTCACATGACCCAACCCAACCCAACTTGACCCGACCTGACCCACCTGAATGCATTTCCTTGGGTGCTCTCACACAACACAACCCCACCTGATCTGCCCAAATGTGTTTCCATGGGTGCCTTCACACGACACAACCCGACCCAACCCGCTCGAATACATTTTCTTGGGCACCCTCACATGACCCAACCCGACCTGACCCCAACACATTTCATTGGGCACCCTGACACGACTTGAGCTGGCTAAAATCGTTTCCATGGGCGCTCTCAAACGACACAATCCGACCCGACCTGATCGTGTTTCATTAGGCGCCCTCACACGACCCGACCCACCTGAACGAAGGCACAAGGGAGAAAACGACAAACGGGTTGCGCGAACGTGAACAAGGCATATGGGAGATCACAATTTAGCATTTTTGATACGACCTCCCTGACACAACCTAACCCGAACATGTTTCCCTGGGCACCCTCACATGACACGACTCAACCCACCCGAACGAAGTCATAATGGAGAAAATGGCAAACAGGTTGCAAAAATGTGCACAAGGCACATGGGCAGTGACAGCTTAACATTTTTTGTATGAACACCCTCACATGAATTGACCCAACCCACCTGAATTTGTTTCATTAGGCACCCTCACACGACATGACTTGACCTAATTTGACCTACCCGAACGTGTTTCCTTGGGCAACCTCACACGACACGACCCAACCTGACCTGCCCTAACGCGTTTGTATGGGCAACCTCACATGACCCGACCCGACCTGACCTGCCTAAACGCATTTCCTTGGGTTCCCTCACATGGTACGACCAAAACCGAATGTGTTTCCTTCGGTGCCTTCACACGACTCGACTTGACCCGACCCGCCCGAATGTCGAAGGAATGAAGGAGAAAATGGAAAATAGGTCGCACAAACATGCACAAGAAGCACGAGTAGTCAAAACTTAGCATTTTTTATACGGCCTCCCTCACATGATCCGATCTGAACAAGTTTCCTATTGCGCTCTCACATGACATGACTCGACTTACCTGAAGGAAGGCATGAAGGAGAAAATAGAAAATGGATCTCACAAATGTGCACAAGGCACACAAGCGGTCACAACTTAGCATTTTTGATATAACAACCTGCACACAACCCAACTTGACCTGACTTGCCCGAACGCATTTCCCTAGGCACCCTCACACGACCTGAATCGACCCGACCCCCCTGAACGCATTTCCCAGGGTGCCCTCACACGACCCGACCCAGCCTGCCCTGACCTGCTCGAACGTGTTTCCTTGGGTGCCCTCACACGACACAACCCAACCTGACCCACTCGAAGATGTTTCCTTAGGTGCCCTCATACAACCCAACCCGACCCACACAAATGCGTTTCCTTGGGCGTCCTCACACGACCCGACCCAAACCGACCCAGCCTGCCCAAACGTGTTTCCTTAATTGGTGCCCTTACACGACCTGACTTGACCAGACCCACCCAAACGCATTTATTCAGGTGCCCTCACACGAAATGATCCAACCCGACTCGACCTGACCTGCCCGAACATGTTTCCTTGGGCGCCCTCACATGACCAGACTTGACCCGACATGCCTGAACGTGTTTCCTTAGGTGCCCTTACACAGCACGACCCAACCCAACTCCTCGAACGAAGTCACAAGGGAGGAAGTAGAAAACGGTTTGCACGAATGTGTATAAGGCACACAGGTGGTCAAAACTTAGAATTTTTCACATAATCGCCCTCACATGACCTGAACCACCCGAATGAAGGCACCAATGATAAAACGGCAAATGGGCCACATGAATGTGCACAAGGCACGCGGGCAGTCACAAATTAGCATTTTTTACACGGCCACCATCACACGACCCAATATTCAATTCGTTGCCTAGTAGAGAAGCCACCCTAATTGAGCTCCACCTCTACATGAAGGCCAATAGAAAATTCCACCTCCACCAAAATCCATGTGATATGTTCATCTCTTTGTAACATGCTTTCTTCCACCAGGAAAGAAAATTTTCCGATATAATTTTTTATCATCATTAGTGATTCATAGGACCAAAATACGAGAGGTAAACCAGGGAGTTTAGCTTGAAACCAATTTATTTCGTGGTAATTATAGGTGTGGATCAAATCCCACATGTCAGTGGTTTAAAGAGAGGAAACCAAAACCATGAACCCTATATGATCCCAAAATATTTGCAACGTTTCCATTATTAATAAAGTGGAAGCATAACCATTGATTGTATAAAATGTTGAAAATAGTAGAGTACTTTGGAATAGGGTACCAATGTTCTTTAACCTAGGATGCCATCTGAGAGCCATCCATTCGCTGATAAAAACTACTTACCCACCAAATCCCATTGTTATAATCCTACCACCCATTCCACTTAGGGGTTTAGGGGTTTAGGGGGTTAAATGGGTTAGGGGTTTAGAGGTTTCCCTGTCATATCCATCTTTGTTTAATTTCATGATTAATTAGGAATTTTTAATGTCTCAATACTCGGTTAATTAGGATTAAGTAATGATGCAACTAAAGGATCAGCTAAAGATATATTTATAATATTGCTTTTGTGAGTCATATTTAGGCTAGAAACCCAACTCCTATATCGTCAAGGCATGCAAGGAGTCTTTCCATGTCAAATTTTAGTGCATATTGTAACAATTTGAAAAAAAAAATCAATGTTGGCCCCTCACTCTTGGCTTATAAAGATAATTGGGCAGGGTAATATCATATCATAAGTGACCTAATATTTTCTAACAATTTCAACAATTTTGGTGCTGCAATAATCTGAGAACAATGATGACATTTATGATGATGAAAATAAAGATGAATGAGCTTCTCTTGGTTTCAAGAATAATTTATTCTCTACTGAACATGGCCAACCACGTGAAGGTGGAAGCTCATATTGCCCCTCCCATCCCCCTCACATCACTCTCATTTCCCCAATACCCAATCTATGAAACAGAATACGAACAAACCAAAAATTAATTAAGGTCGTAAACAAAATTTTCATGTGTTTATGTAAAAACATAATTTTAGTTTAGCTTGTACACTAGTATTCCAATTATTTATTAATTTGACATGATAAACAACATGTAATAAAACCACATAAGTAAATATTTTAAAGACAATAATTCATACATATTAAAATATAAAGTTATAACATACCATCTCATACTCGAACACAACATTTGTATCATTATTCTTTTGTATATTCTTGATATTCATCCAACTGATCGACATCTCTATCAACGTCTGATTTAGAAATGATGTTGACATGATTGACCATGTCATCATCATCATCAATTATGTCATTTTCAAGAATATCCTCATCGACATCATCATCAATAACTGCTACATCGTCTCCTATGCCTAGTTCATCTTCTATATCTTATTTGTCTGTCAATGTGTCTTCTTGCTCATTTGCCACTGCATCATCTTCTTCTTGATCAGTATCATCTTCTTCCTCTACAAATTACTCTAATGGCCTTCCTGTTTGACCATATCTAATAGCAAATGACCATCTGTTCTCACCTCGAACATTTGAGTAAAATACCTGTTCACATTGGCTTGGAAAAACATAACGATCTTTAATTTCCTGCTTCAAACTGCAATGATTTAACCATTAGAAATCCATTTTCATGTTTAATAAGAGTTCTATCATCATCATGTACATTCATTCATAGCCTATACCATTTGACATCGAAAAAAGCTAATTTGAAGGATTTAAAGTCACACTCAACTATATCATCTAAAAACCCATAATATATATTTTAAGATTCTCGAGGATGTCTTTCACTCCTGGAGGAAACAATAGTGATCTGGAATACTACAGTTATCCCACTATCAAAATTTTTCTTGTTATCATCCAGCTTTTTGATGTGAAATTTACGACCATTGCACCACATAGCCTTGTGGTGTTTCAACTGCAATATGCTAAACATGAAAAAGATGCATTCTCAATTAATAATTAATCATATAATTTACACAGCTTGAAAATTATTTGAAACATTAAACTTGTTGTCACATTATAAATATAATATAAAATAATTACTGAATAAAATAGGTGAATTAATTACTTACCTTTATATCTTTCAAACCATATACTAAATCAATTTCCCTGTTCGTAACATTTCCATCTCCACTACGATAAGCTTCTCTAACCAATTCATATAGTAGTTTCTATGATAACCTACCTTCATTACATTCTTTACATCTTTCAATCCATTCACTCATCCACTTGAGATTTTTTGCGATGTATAAAAGTAGTGCCTCATAATCTTGAGCACCTGAATAAAAAAACAATAATTCACCAATATTAAACATAACATATAACCATAGTAAATGATATTAATTAATACATGATGAAAGAATAATACTTAAATGAATATGATCATACACATGGTGTAAAAAAATGAAACATTATATGTATTATATATAATAAATATTTTACCTCCCACTTTCTTCATTCTACCTTTTCCCAACATGTGCTCCCCTTCAAATGTTTTGATGGATTTCACATCCCAAATGAAATCCACAACATCCATAGCTGGGGAAACTAATATAGGAAGATACTCACTAATATACACCATGGATCCATATACCACATATCCCTCCACCACAGAACCCTCAGGACATGCTCTTGTCTAACCAAATCCTTCAAGGATTTCAAGTGCCTCTCCACCATCCACATTGACCTTGTGTGTACTGGTTCACAGATTTCAATCTCCTCAACTTGGTGTATTAAGTAGTGTTCTTGTGCATTGAAAAATTTTGGAGGTAGATACTTTTTATTTTCACACATTAGTGGAGGAATTTCTCTCTTCTAATACTTTATTTCATCTTGATGGATTGTTGTGAAACCAGCTCCAAAAATAGAAGAAAAGAGATATCAACACCTTAGAAATAAGCCACTTCGAGGGGGAAACCTCCAATACATAACATAAATGAACAAATCTTGGATGATTCAAATTACAAAACCTCCTTTCTATATATAGGAGTCCATGGGGCCACAATGTAATCCTAGCCGACCTAACAATAATAATTTAAGTGCACAATAATAAAAATATGGGGGTTACAGGGGTAAAATAATAACAACAAGGGGGTTACACTAACAACAATAAGGGACTATACTAGTAATATAGGGACCTAACATGCCCCATTCCTTCAAAAAAGTGTTGTCCTCAATGCTTGAGTAGCTCTGGGTGCTTCTATATAAAATTCTCATCCTCCCATGTAGAATATTTAGTGGGTAAGTTCTTCCACTTGATGAGATACTCTGAAATTGATCGATTCCGTAGCTGTCGAGTTCTTATTTCTGTGACTGTTTCAGGTTCCAATATGATTTTTACTTCCTCATCAAGTTCTGGCAATATTGTTTGAACTAGAAGATTTTCACTTATAAAATTCTTTAAGCATGAAACATGGAAAATTGGATGCACTTGTGAAGAAGTAGGAAGCTCCAATTTGTATGCCATACTACCAATATTTTGCAACACCTTGTAAGGACCATAGTACATTGGCAATAATTTATTATCCTTCTTAGCTTTCTTGAGGTACATTTTTTTGTATGGTTGTAGCCGTAAAAATACCCAGTCTTCTACATCAAAACTTCTCTCACTGCGATGTTGATCTGCCTATTATTTCATTCGATTTTGTGCCAAATTTAGGTTATCCTTTAAGAGTTGGAGAACTTCTATTTGATGCTTGATGTGATCTTCCATTGCTTGAACCTTTGAATTTTCTCTTAAATATGATGTGATGGATGGTGTATGATATCCATAAAGTGCCATAAATGGGGTCATTTTTGCTGCAGTATGGAAGGAAGTGTTATACCACCATTCTGCAAGAGGTAACCACTTGACCCATTGTGTTTGTTTATCAGATACAAAAAAACGAAGATATCCTTCCAAACATTTATTTACTATCTCAGTTTGACCATCGGATTGAGGATAATAAGATGAGATATGGTTTGATTGAGTACCCAAACAAGAAAATAACTCCATCCAAAATTTTCCAGTAAAAATGGGATCTTTATTTCTCACAATAACCCTTGGGTTTCCGTGTAGATTTTGAATTGTGTCCATAAATATAGTTGCAACTATACTTTCTTTAAATGGATGAGATAATGCACAAAAGTGTGCATACTTGGTAAGTCTATCAACTACCACAATGATGACACTCTTTCCTTTGGACTTAGGTAAACCTGTGATAAAATCCATTGAAATCTCCTCCCAACGTTGACTTGGAATGGATAAAGGGTGTATAAGACCTGGGGTCTTAATTGTCTCAACTTTATTCTACTGGAAAACCAAACATTCCTCCACAAAATTTTGAATATTAGATTTAATTCCATCCCAAAAAAATTCTTTCTTCACCCTGTGGTAAGTTTTTAAAAATCTTGAGTGTCCTCCTAAAGGAGAAGTGTGTAATTCCAAAAGAATCTTTTGTTTTAGTTGGGAATTATTACAAAGATATAAGCGATCTTTGTACCATAAGGAATCATTATTCCAACGAAATGTATCAGATGTACTAGGATCTTGCTGCAACTTTTGAATGAGTGTCCACACTTCTTCGTCCTTCTTCCATTCATCTCTTGCTTCAGTTATCCAATCTGGTTGGATAATAGAAATGGCACAAAGCAATGCTTCCACCTCTTCAGTCTTTCTTGAGAGTGCATCTGCAACAACATTTAGCTTCCCTTTTATGTAGATTATTTCAAAGTCATAGCCCAACATATTTGTGACCCATTTTTGTTGCTCTTCTAAAGATAGTCTTTGTTCCAAAAAGTGTTTAAGACTATCATGATCAGTGGTTACCTTGAAGTGTCTTCCCATTAGGTAAGTTCACCATTTCTTTAGTGCATGCAGTATTGCTAACATTTCCTTCTCATAAATAGGTTTTTGTAAATACTTTCCTTTAATTGGACGACTTTCAAAAGCAATGGGTCTTCATTCTTGTATTAAAACAACACCAATTCCATTTCTTGAGGCATCACATTCCACAATAAAGGTTTTTGTGAAGTCTGGCATAGCTAAGACCAATGCTAGGCACATTTCCTCTTTAAGATGTTCAAAGGCCTTAGTTGCTTCATGATTCCATGAAAATGCATCTTTCTTCAATAATGTTGTTAGAGGTGCTGCTATTCTCCCATAATTCTTAACAAACTTGCGATAATACCCTGTTAACCCGAGAAATCCTCGCAACTGCTTTATGGTTGTGGGGACTTTCCATTCCTTAATGGCTTTAATTTTGTTAGGGTCTACTTTAACACCCTCGTGAGATACGATATGACCCAGATATTCCACCTCTTGTACTCCAAAGAAACATTTGGATGTTTTTGCATATAATTGTTTCTCCTGCAATAGTTTGAGCACCCTGTCAACATGTTGAACATGATCCTTCGAAGACTTGCTGTAGATTAGTATATCATCAAAAAATACTAGCACAAATTTTCTAAGGAAGGGTTTGAAAATGGAATTCATCAACCCTTGAAATGTAGAAGGTGCATTGGTAAGGCCAAAAGGCATGACCAAAAATTCATAATGACCCTTGTGAGTTCGAAATGCTGTTTTTGGAATATCTTCAGTCTTCATTCTAATTTGATGATATCCTGAACGAAGATCCAACTTGGTAAAATAAATTGCTCCATGTAATTCATCCAATAATTCATCAATCACAGGAATGGGAAATTTATCTTTAATGGTGAGCTTATTGAGCTCACTATAATCTGGACACATTCGCCATGATCCATCCTTCTTGTGTACCAATACTACAGGAGTAGAGAAATAACTTTGACTAGGTTGAATTATACCCGCCTCTAACATTTCTGCAATCATACGTTCAATTTCGCTCTTTTGGACATAAGGATATCTATAAGGCCCGATGTTTGGAGGAAAACTTCCTGGAATCAAATGAATAGTATGATCATGATCACGAATAGGTGGGAGTCCTTTGGGAGTTTCAAACAACGTGGAATGATTGTCCAAGACTTTTTGGAGATCTGCAAAAATAGATGATTTTGATGTTGGAACTTCTAGTGAGCATAATTGTGCAATTATGCCTCGTTGTTCTTTATTTAGAAGCTTTGTCATGACATTAAAGCTTATTATCTTTCCCATATTCCCTGCAATACCCCGTAATTCGACTTCCTTTCCTTATGAAAAAAATTTCAAGAAAAGTTCTTGAAAATTAGCTACCATCCCCAAAGATTGTAACCATTGTACTCCTAGTACAACATCGCACCTCCCATAGGAATGGAAAGCATTGGACTATTCAATACATATTACCCCATGGTTAGCTTGATATTATGGCATTTTCCAGAGAAATTTATAGTTCCTCCACGTAGAAATTTGAATAATAGATGAATTATTCACCGAGATTATCCTGATTACACACTATTTGAGCTTCATGCATAATACATAACCTCTTCTACCATTGATCATCAATTTTCAGAATTAAAAACATTGTAGTATTAAAAATAATCGCATGCGCACATTGGAACATTAATCAATCACACATATCAACACAGTATGTAATGGGGTAAGCTTACAACTGAAAACCCCAAACTATCTGTATATTATAATGATAGAGAACATGTAACAATACATAGCACAAACTCCTCACAAGCTCTTAGCACTATCTCCAATTGTTACACACTAACTAGCTCAGATATGAACAAGTCACAAGTTCAAATCTCCTCCACCTGTTAGCCTGCCTCTACTGCGCAATCCAAGATGAATAATGATGAGATCCAAGTTCGAATCCCACTGGCTTGTACTGCGCAATCCTCATTGGCAATATCAATCAATGTGTGTGCAAATCTCATGCACAGCTATAGTCACAACTGATAGTAGACTCACCCTTTCACCCACCTCTAACACTGGTCTCCATTGAACTGTCCATGCACTGCAGTTAACTGATGTATTCTTTAGTTTATTTATGAGTTAATAATTAGTGAATTAATTAATAATTAATTCACACCACTCATCACTAGTGTATTTATCAGTTAGACTAAATACAACTAGTTCAACTAAGTTAAACTGAACACAACTCCATCAACTGTCTCATCAACTCCACCAAACTCTGCCACATGAGTTCTAACTGAAGTCAACCATGAAATAGCTCAACTAAACCCTAGGAATAGCGTAATTCCTTCTGTCAGCTGCATGTGCCACATCCAAGCATCAAACTGAAGTGCTCCAAGAGGATAAGATAATGTTTATAGTCTAAATATTATTAAGGGTTAATAATATTTGACTGTTCTATTTTTAGCCCGGCATTCTAAAAATAGAAACTACCCAATGTCTAAAAATAGAGGTCCATCTATTTTTACCAACTCGACCAATCATCCATAAATAGCATCCTACAACTCATATACCATGATCCATATGTCTAAAAATAGACATAGTCTAAAAATAGACTTTGCGCCAAAAATAGCCTGCGGGCCCACTTAGTGAAGGCGACTTCTTTTCACTAAGCTCCATCATCTTGTTGCATTTTCAACACTCCCTCTCAACAAGATATGGATTATCTGTAACCCCTATCCTGCCTCTGTGGTATTCGAATTTTCTCCTGGTGAGCGCCTTCGTCAAGATGTCAGCATCCTGATCCTCCGTGGGAATATATGAAAGTAACATGATTCTCCGCTACACACAATCTCTGATATGATGGTACCTGATGTCGATGTGTTTGGATCTATCATGAAATACTGGATTAGCCGAGGGTTTAATGCAACTCTGGTTATCACAATAAATCACAGTAGGCTCCAAGTGTGACCCAAACAACCCGACCAGAATCTTCCTCATCCATATGGCCTCGCATGCAACCAAGCTTGCTGCCATATACTCAGCCTCTGCTGAACTGAGTGCCACGGATCTCTGCTTCCTGCTGTACCAAGAAACTGCTGTCGACCCGATACTGAAGATCCCTCCAGATGTGCTCTTTCTGTCCGTTGGGCTCCCTGCCCAATCTGCATCCGTGAAGCCACATAGCTTCACCTCATCCTCCTATCTGTACCACAAGCCATATCCCGATGTGCCTCTAAGATAACGCAATACATGCTTTCCTGCCTTCCAGAAGAGCTTGGTAGGCTTAACCATAGCTTGTGAAAGCTGGTTAACAGCATAGCATATATCGGGTCGTGTATTGACCAGATACATAAGCGACCCCACCAACTGTCGATAAACAGTGGCATCCACTACCTCCGCTGAAGTAGCATCCTCCTTCCTCCAACCTCCAGGAAGAGGAGTATCAACAGGCTTGCAGCCATGCATGTTGAACTTCTCCAGTATCTCTCGGGCATACTTACCCTGAGAAACAAACAGTCCACCACTGCGTTGCCAAATTTCCAATCCCAGGAAATAATGAAGGAGGCCCAAGTCCTTCATCTCAAACTCTCTAGCAAGATCCTCCTTGCATGAAAGTATCAACAGCTCATCACCCGTCAAAATCAAATCATCTACATAAATTACAATGATCAGCAACTTACCCTCCACCACAATCTGGTATAGGTTAGGATCCGCCTCACTCTTGGAGAATCCAAGTCCGGTGAAATAACTGTCTATCCGTGTGTACCAAGCACGAGGTGCTTGTTTCAACCCATACAGTGCTCTCTTGAGCCCGCACACATGCGACTCGCTGCTGAAGATCTCGAAACCTTTGGGCTGCTCTATGTACACCTCCTCCTCAATGACTCCATTGAGGAATGCAGTCTTTACATCCATCTGATGAATGTGCCACCCCATCTGCGCTGAGAGAGAAAGAATCGTCCGTATGGAATAATACCTTGCGACAGGTGCAAAGGTCTCCTCATAATCAATCCCCTCTATCTGTGAGAAGCCTCAGGCAACAAATCTTGCCTTGTACTTCTCCACACTCCCATCAACTACTTGCTTCACTTTGTAGATCCATCTCGAACCCACCACTGATTTCCCCTCCGGCCTCGGGACAATCTCCCATGCAATTTTTCTGACAATCGAATCATACTCTTCCACCATGGCATCTACCCATGCGGGGTCCTCCACAGCTTCCTCGAAAGAGGATGGCTCTGTCACGACACATTTGCTCACAAGAGCCATGTATCCAGTGTACCGGTTCGGTGACTGTCTCTGTCTGCGCTGTGCTGTAGGTGGTCCTACAACCTTCTCTGCATCTTGAGCCAGTCGCTTAGCTTCTGTAGTGCGCTGCCGCCCTATGATGGTTGGCGCTGCATGAGTGGTCTCTTCCACTCCATGAACTTCCTCTTGTGGCTTATCCACATCCTGAAGCTCATCCTTAGGAACTAATAGCTCCTCCTCTGCATGCAAGTGTGGCTCCCTCTCAAGCAAACACTTCATGGATTTCTCCTTCTGAAATTTGATATCCCGTCGCACAACAGTCTTGCGACTGTCTGGAAAATACACACGATAGTTGTGGGCTGTATCAGTGTATCCCAAAAATATCCCAACCTTTACGGTTGGCTCCAGCTTCTTCCTGGAATCCTTCGTCACATGAATGTAAATAGGTGAACCAAAAATCCTCAAATGGGAAATATCAGGCCTCTTACCAGAAAACTCCTCCTCAGGTGTACTCATGCCAAGTATCTTGTGAGGACAATGGTTCTACACATATACTGCAGTATTGCATGCCTCCGCCCACAAGTGAATGGGTAGGCCCTGATCATGCAACATCGCCCGTGCAGCACCCACGATATTTTTGTTCTTCCGCTCAGCAACCCCGTTCTGTTGTGGGTTATGAGGTGCTATTAGCTCTCTTTGAATTCCTTCTGTGCTGCAAAAGTCCTTGAATTCACTAGAGATGAATTCACCACCATTATCGCTCCTAAGAGCCTTCACCTGCTTCCCCAATTCCTTCTCAACCAGCACCTTGAACTCACAAAACTTTGAGTATGTCTTGCTCTTCTTCTGCATGAAGAAGATCCAACACTTCCAAGAAAAATCATCAACAAATATCACATAGTACATGTGCTTTGCTGTCGAAGCTACTGAGAAAGGTCCACACACGTCTGTGTGAATTCTCTCAAGGATCATCGTGGCACGACTATCCTTCTCGTGAAAGGTGGCTTTCACAAATTTTCCCAAGGTACATCCCTTGCACTGATCTGACTGCGCAAGAGTACCCTTAGGAAGCCCAGTAGAAATCTGCTGTAGTATCTTCAAAGCTCTATGGTGAAGGTGGCCCAATCTCCGGTGTCACAACTCGCCATCATCCCGGCTCACCACTCCTTCTGCCTTGCATGCCATTGCTGCGCAGCCATCTACCTGCAATTGATAAAGGTTCTTGACTCAAACCCCTATCTTCCAGGTTTCTCCAGTTGTCTTACTGCACAAGAAAGCCTTTCCCTTGCTGAAGAAAACAGCATACCCCTTGTATTCTAACATCGCCACAGAGATAAGATTCTTCTTCAATCCTGGAACATGCATCACTTCCTTCAATACGAAGGGTTTAACAGACTCCCTCTCAAAGGAAATGGTACCGATACTGGTCGCACTGTATCTACCATCATCGCCCATATCGATGTGCACTCCAAGATATTTCTCATCCAGATTAGAAAACAAATCTCGATCTCCTGTCATGTGAAAAGACGCACCACTATCCAAGAACCAAACTGAACCCATCACACTTGATACCAAGCATGAGATCAGTGAAAAATCCAGCTCAAACAACGAGGCTAAGGCCTCTCTCGCTGCAGATCCAACAACCTGCTTATTTTTCTTCTTTTGCGGACAATTTGTGGCATAATGTCCATGTTGGTGACGGTGAAAGCACTTCACATTGGACATGTCCCGCTTCTTATTCTCTTCGACCTCAGAAGCTTTCTTGCTCTTCCCCTTCTTTGCTTTGGCAGCCAAAGCACAATTTTCTTCATCAGATGCCTTTGATGAAGATCCGTCCCTGGTACTCCGCCTTATCTCCTCTTGTACAAGATCCGACCAAAGTCGCTCCCATCCTGGCAATTTCTCCCGACCATTGACAGAGTCCTGATAGGAATGCCAACTCTTCGGAAGCCCAAGGAGAGCCAAGCTCATCAAGTCCTCATCATCTACAGTCACCCCCACACTTCCCAGCTCATCCCTGCATTGGATGAACTTCGTGAGGTACTTGGGCATACTGTCGCCTTTCTCCATCTTTATGTTTCTGAGTTTGTCCTTGAGCGCCAACTTCCTCTGGTCGCTCTTGATTTGGAATAAATCTGTCAACGCTTTCCACATCAAGTATGGAGAATATTTTCCATAAGTCGTCTCACCATGTGCAGATCTCGATTCAGCTCTAGAGAACTTTCGACACTTTGTCGTCTTTCGGCTAAGCCTCAACCAAGGTTTGATTTGGGAGCTGGAACTTCAACATTCAAGAACCCTTCAGTGCCCTACTGGCTGAGCACCGCCTTCATCCCGTCCTTCCATGCAATATACTCCGAGCTGCCCCTGGCGGGGTATACTTCCAACTGGGTTACAGTTGAAAGACATCTCAACTTCGACACCAAGAAAACACTGCTGCAAATTCGAATTCCACCAGCTCAAAACTCAACCGCTTCTGATCTACGAGAACAAAGTATTTCTAGCACAGAGATCGACTGTAGGGGCATTTACTGGATTTTTCACCTTTCAAGGAAAGGATGAATCCAAAGGCTACCTGGCCCTCTTACAGACTCTGTCTACCGAAATAAAATGTAATCACTGTAATAGATCCAATGATCAACTTTGCTCCGATACCATGTAGAAATTTGAATAACAGATGAATTATTCATCGAGATTATCCTGATTATAAACTATTTGATCTTCATGCATAATACCTAACCTCTTCTACCATTGATCATCAATTTGCGGAATTAAAAACACTGCGGTATTAAAAACAATCGCATGCGCACATTGGAACATTAATCAATCACACATATCAACACAGTATGTAATGGGGAAAGCTTACAACTGAAAACCCCAAACTATCTGTATATTACAATGATAGAGAACATGTAACAATACATAGCACAAACTCCTCACAAGCTCTCAGCACTATCTCCAATTGTTACACACACTAGTCCAGTCCGACAGTGACAAGCTTTTCAAGTGGACACCCCACTTTCTTAGCTCGCTCTATCACAATCACAGATGAATAATTGTGGAGATCCAAGTTTGAATCCTCGTCACCGCGCAATTCTCATTGGCAATCTCAATCAATGTGTGTGCAAATCTCATGCACAGCTATAGTCACAACTGATAGTAGACTCACCCTTTCACCCACCTCTAACACTGGTCTCCACTGAACTGTCCATGCATTGCAGTTAACTGATGTGTTCTTTAGTTGATTTATGAGTTAATAATTAGTGAATTAATTAGTAATTAATTCACACCACTCATCACTAGTGTATTTATCAGTTAGACTAAATACAACTAGTTCAACTAAGTTAAACCGAACACAACTCCATCAACTGTCTCATCAACTCCACCAAACTCTGCCACATGAGTTCTAACTGAAGTCAACCATGCAATAGCTCAACTAAACCCTAGGAATAGCATAATTCCTTTTTTCAACTACATGTGCCACATCTGTAGCTCGAACTGAAGTGCTGCAAGAGGATAAGATAATGTTTATAGTCCAAATATTATTAAGAGCTAATAATATTCGACTGATCTATTTTTAGACTGGCAGTCTAAAAATAGACTCCACCCAGTATATCTAAAAATAGAGGTCCATCTATTTTTACCAACTTGACCAACCATCCATAAATATCATCCTGCAACTCATAGACCATGATCCATATGTCTAAAAATAGACATAGTCTAAAAATAGACTTTGCGCCAAAAATATCCTGCGGGCCCACTTAGTGAAGGCGACTTCTTTTCACTAAGCTCCATCATCTTGTTTCATTCTCAACACTCCATTTGCAACCATCACTTGAAATTCTGGTGCTGGGTATAGGAAACAATTCAATTCCTTGGCTACCTTACAATGAATAAAATTATGGGTACTACCTGAATCAATCAACACTATTACCTTTTTCCTCTTGATATGTCCTTTTATCTTAAGTGTTTGAGGAGTGGTAATTCCTGCCAATGCATTACATGATATGGTCGGACTCATTTCTTCCTCTTCTAGGGTTGGTTCCTGGTGTATATCCTCTTCTTGTTCATTTTATTCTTCCTCTTCACAATATATGTAGAATAATTTCTTCTCAGCACACTTATGACCTTTATTTATTTGCTATCACAACTGTAGCAAAGCCCTTTTGCTCTTTTTTCTTCCAATTGTTATGATGTCAGCCTTGCAGGTTGTGGAAATCTAGCCATAGCAACACTTCTTTCTTTATGGAAGTGAGTGGTAGGCTTCCTTGTCGCCATAATTTTACATTCAATTTTTCTTTCCAACCTAAATGCCTTCTCTAATGAATCAGGTTCCAAAACGCGAACTTCATGTTGGATGTTATCCTTTAAAGTACATATGAAGAGATCAATCCTGTGTTCCTATGGAATATCAGTTACCCTTATATTCAATTTTTGGAAGTCCTCAATGTGCTCCCCCACTAAACCCTTTTGTTTCAGATTTATCAATTGGCTAAAGAAGGTGTTGCTCTTTCAATCCTTGTAATGTGCTATCATTTCCTCCGTAAAAATTTTCCAAGTGAAAATTTTTTTACGGGAGCAAAGCCATCGATACCATAAAAATGTATTTTGTTCAAAATGTAAAGTTGCAATGCGTACCTTTTATGTGTTTTGCACATTATGGAAATCAAAATATTGTTCCATCTGTAGTATCCATGTTACAGGATCCCTTCCATAAAACTTACTCATATCCATTTTTGGAATATGGTGGGGTTTTCCTCCAACATTAGAGTTTATGAAATCACGATTAACATTTATTTAGTTCTCATCATGAGTTTCCTCTACTATCTTTTCACCATTAGGAAACATTTCTTGTATCAACTTTGTCAAACCTTCCATGTCTGCTTTTATATCATTCTTCATGTTTTCCATCTTAGATTCCTTGCTAGATTCCATGCCATTCTTTAAACCATCCATCTTAGATTCCACGCCTTTCTTCAAACCATCCATCTTAGTTTCCACACCTTTCTTCAAAACTTCCATGTCATTTTTTGTTGCTCTTTGCGAGAGAAAAATTTGTTGCACTTGCTCTTGTAATTTTGATATGTCATGTTGCCATTATTCATCTTCATGAGTCATAGTAGAGCCTTCTAAAGGCTTAATGGGTGTTGAATTATTTTTAGGGGCCATTTCAGAATCTAATACTGATATCTATTCTACAATATGCCCTTGGAACCAATTCAACTTGATTCTTCAAACAAGACTTGTGCAATTCGGAAAATAAAAATACACACCTTTTACTTTCTTTTGAAGAGATCTATATTGAAATTGAATTATCTCTGTAATTTTGGATCCTAAATATTTGAAATTAGGCCCTATAGTAGCCTTCTGAAGCTTCTTTCAAATGCCATAGGTCTGACCTGATTTGGATTCTTCAAGGAAAATTTATTTCCAATCTCCCACAATGACCCAATTATGGACTGGTTTCGTAGAGCGAACTTGTACGACTTGCCACGTGTCAATTTTTCCTCCTTTGTCTTTGAAATTTATATTCAGGAAACTACAGTCCATGTAATTGTGGCCACTTTTTACAAAATTCCAATCCGATGCTCAGATAGAGAGTTATGAATATTTTCCCATGATCACCTCTTTGAGATGAAATTCAGGAGCATGAAAAAGCCCTAACTTCCACAGACCATATCTCCAAAAATATTGCGAACCAAGCTCTAAAATTTTGTGAATATGTTCTTTAGGATTTCAGCTTCGCACTCTAAACATTTAAGCTTCTTAAACTTTGTAGAAAACAACTTATAGTGAAAATGCCATGATGACCTGTTTAGGTTAAATTCAGGAGCCTACAAAAATACCTAACTTCCACAGATCATATCTCTGAACATATTGCGAACCAAGCTCTGAAATTTTGCGACGGTGTTCCTCAGGATTTTGACTTCACACTCTAAAAATTTCAGCTTCTGAACCTTTGTAGAAAAAACATTATAGCGAAAATTCCACGATGACCTATTTGGAGCAGAGAAACCCTAGAATCCAAACCTCTAATACCAAATGTTGTGAAACCAACTCCAAAAATAGAAGAAAAGAGATATTAACACCTTATAAATAAGCCACTTTGAGGGGGAAACCTCCAATACATTACATAAATGAACAATTCTTGGATGATTCAAATTACAAAACCTCCTTTCTATATATAGGAGTCCATGGGGCCACATTGTAATCCTAGCCGACCTAACAATAATAATTTAAGGGCACAATGATAACAATATGGGGGTTATAGGGATACAATAATAACAATAAGGGGGTTACACTAACAACAATAAGGGACTATACTAGTAATATAGGGACCTAACATGGATTTATTTCAATTATAACCATCTGCAAATCATTACGCAAGGTTATTTCAATGAAACATGATATGTATTACATTACAAGTAAATTAACACACCATGTCATTAAGTACAACAACAAATTGTAGTGATATTTTGGGTATAAATCAAAACTACTTACCTCATGTTTTTACCAAGACCATATATAACTTGTTTGACATTGTTGTCGAAGTTGTTTGGGAGAGATATAGGTAGAACATACTATAACAATAAAAAATGAGTTTTTATTGGTTTCCAAATTAAACAGGAAAAAAAAAAAAGAATTTAAAATATGTATTCAAGCAATAATATACAAAAATGTATACCAAAAAAATTACCTTAACGGAGGTATGCCAATCATATGTTTTCACCCCACCAAAGTCACCTTTCTTCGTTAAGATATTATTTATGTTTGAAGCAAAACCTGTTGGAAATTTAATTCTTCTAACGACCTCTTTTACATCATTTCTTTTTTGCTCTGTTAATAACCATGGAATATTATTATAATTTCAAACTCCATTGTTATTTGATCGGTCAATCACACTTTTCATTGCATGATTTGATTTCTCAATGTTAGCACAAATTATGTCAATTTTATCTCTATCATGGGCACCATCTATGATCCACCATAACGTTTATGTCACATTCTTCCCAATATTCATTGTACCAAAAAAATGAGCTATTTTTAGGTCCTCATAGTAGGGCAACCTCATGAATTGAGAAGGATAAAATTTCATTCCAGGTGGAAGTACAATATTAGTACCTTCATGACAACTACCTTGATATTAAAAAATAAAATAAATCAGAACAATAATTATCAAATACAACAAAATAATTTTATTTTTTTTACAGAAATTCAAAATTACATAAAAAATTAATATATATAGGCAAATTACGTACCTTAACGATTATTAATTCTGTTATATTCCAACTTCCACAACCGAGGTGTCATTCTTCATGGTTTTAATCCAGTTTCTTCTTTATCATTGAAAATATGTTTTTCAGTAGTACGATACTTATGGTTCCTAGAGAGGAAGTGCCTATACTCATCAAACACCATCTTTCCTAAATCTGGCGAATGACGATACTTCATCTTAAGGCCACAAACTAGACATGCAAATCTACCCTTTGTTTGAAAACCCGCAATAGATAGATCAATGACAATTATACAATGAGATCATTTTAAAAACATGCAATATGGTATATCTAATTAAAAAATTTATATACTATATTAAAGTGAAACAAAATATTACATACCACAAAAATTTGTTAGCCCTGGGGCATCATGAATTGTCCATACAAGCATTCCATGGAATTGAAATCTCTTCTTCTTGATTGGTTTACTGACGTCATACATAGCGATGCCATGCCATAAATTTATTAGCTCATCGATAAGAAGCTTGATATATACATTAATATATTTGACCTGGTACTTCCTGAATGTTCAAAATTACAGTACATAATTACTAACATGATATGTATATATAAGTAAGTAAGTAAATAAAATATTTTATGCAAACAACGAGACAAATGAAAATGTTACATTCGAGAAAATAATGTATCAAATATCTGGAATAATCATAGTCAAAATTATGTGCTCCCTCTTTATTGACATCCAACGAGAAATGTTATTGTTGATAACAAAAATAGGCCACACTGAGTAAGAAGACCTAAGCTCTCTAAATGGATTAACACCATCAACTGCTAATGAAATCCTGCCATTACGAGGTTCATTTCTAAAATCTACATATTTCTCCTTGATTTCCATCAATGTAGAACCAAATGCAGGCATTTGAAGAACACCATTTCCACTTCTATTCTTTTAATGGTAATCCATAAACTATGCTATGCTCTTACACTTGAACATTTGCCACAAACGTGGAATTATGGGAATATGACGAAGAACCTTTTGAGACACCTTTTTTTGTTAGTTGATCGGTTTCATATCTACTGGTACCACATTTCAAACATTCTATTTTCGATGCATGTTCTTCGTAATATATAATATCATATTTAGGACATGAATCTATAGTGTTATATTCCATTCCAAAGGCTTTCATAATATCACTTAAATCTTGATATGTGCGAGGTAAAGCATTTGGCGATGGTAACAAAAATTCACCAAACAATCTACAACATAAACAAAAACTATTTAATGTAAAGATTATTAATCATATATAAGCTTGGAATTATTATTTTACTCATTTACTATGTAACTAAAAAAAAGGGAAAACAATCAACATTTACATAGATGTGATCATATATACATATTGCATACCTTAGGATCTGTGTCATACATCTGTTCGACAAATTATTCATAACCTTTAAGTTCACCAGCAACAATGTAGCGGACATAATATTTGCATTTGAGTGTTCAAAAATTCGTTCATTTGATATTTCAATTAGAGGTACATCATAAACACCATCACTATCTCCACCATCGTCATCCAACTCACCATACAAGTCTTAAAGCATTTGATTTGTCCCATCATTGTGAATTGTGTCATTATTGTCATCATCTACCTCCATGGGATCATTAACATCATCTTCGTCATTTTCTTCATGTTCTTCACCTTGTACAACATCATTCCCAGTACTACTATTTGTTTAAATATTCTATTGCGGTGCAACATCATCTAATCTACTACTATTTAGCTTTGGAACTTGGTTCTGCAAAACATTGGGGGGAAACCGTGCCTTTATAAAATTTACAAACGATAATTAAACATTAGTGCGTATATAAAAAATATTAAAATAATATAAAATTGTATTATATAATCAAAATGATGATATATATATATAATTAATTAATTACCACGATATGATAATCACTCGATCCAACATCAATGTGCTCATATTTCTTACAATGTTTTGTTGTTGTTGTTATTAAAACTCTAAAATTACTTCTCAAACAACATTTGTTGCAAGGGAAATAAACTTTACCATCACCCCTTTGACCCTCTTGAATTTGTTTTCCACCTCTAATGTTTTCTACCATTGAAGCAAATTATCCTATAAAGAAAACAAATAATTATGTTTCTTTTACTAGACAAAATACCCATACCCTTTCTGAATTGTCTCTAATATATTAAAAATGTCGCTATTACAACAAAGTTGTCGGAAAACATCTTTACAACATGCCCTATATATTTAAAATAAACCGTTCACTATTGCAACGCTAGTTGACCAAGTCAACTTTGACTTTGTCAAAGGGAAAGTTATTGTTCCACAACAGTCTTTTCGTATCCGTTGGTATATCGATGCACATAACATGGATGTCACTATAATGACATTATCTTCTATTACTGTCGCTATTACGACACCATATCCGGGTGGGTCGCAATAGCGACGCTTTTTCATAGTGTTGCAAGAGTGAAGATGTCGCCATCGGTGTCACAAGAGTGACATCATGTGGCATGATTAAAAAAATTGAAAAAATTGGGGAACTTTCCGACAATAAGTCAAAATTGTCGGAACTAAAGTGTCGGAAAATTGACTATATGTACTAGTGCATGGAAGAGAGTCATTGTCTTGTTAACAAGAAATTTTCATTTGAATTCATAGCCATTATAGAAAATACAATACTGAATTAGCAAATGGAAGGCCTGCACATACATTCAACCATTCATTAGATACTTGATCCACATAAACTTTTGGAAAATATCATTAATATAGACAACATCAATGTACACATTTCTAGGTTTGGAGTCATAAAGCAATTCAAATATTGTTGAATACCAATAAAATACCAAGATAAATAAACAAGAGTAAGCATCCTATACATGTCATATTCTTCAATAGTTTTATTAACTAATGTAGCCCTATAGAGCCTCATCTCTTAACTGATAGTGTGAGACTAGTGCAAATTGATTTCTCTCACTAGTTCATGGTCACTTAACTTGAAGGTTATCTCACTCCACAAGTGTGCATGCCTAATTTCTCTCCCCACCTCATCCTATTTCATCGCCATTTTAACATGTGAACGAAAAATTTTTACGTTTTTTTTTGTTCTTATTTTTCAAATCACAAGAAAATCATCACACGCAAGTCTACAGACAAGCCCCCCTCCCCCTGAATTTGAGTTCAACTACCAATTAATTTTCAAATAAGACCAATTGTTAGATTTTGATTCTAGGGAAGCTATGATAACAATATAATTGAAGTCTCCTCATGAATTTGGAATAAGAATACCTTAAGGTCATCTCTAAAGTTTTTTCCTCAAGATGACTAGGGAGATTATCCTTGCTTTGTGGTTGTTGTCATGCATAGCCCATGACCATTGGGGAAGCATAATAGCCCTCTAGGTTGAAATAGTTCAGAAAATACATAATAGTACTCTTTTTCCAATTGAAAATAATAACCATACAGATTTTATTCATTGGGAATAGGGAAAATTTTAGGGGCTAATATTCGCAGGTGGGCTAATTTTCCATGCTTTTTCCAAAAAAAAATTTCACCAATTTCCATTTTTATGAAAATTGATTCACCCAAATTTTATATTATAAAATTATTTTACCCTAAAATTCGCCAAAATATTATATATACTAATATAAAATAATTATAAACCTAATTTTTTTTACAAAAATATCATCAAAAATTTTACAATTTACATATTGGGGAATAGTAAGATTTGCCAAGATTTCTAAACCTTAAAATAAACTTCCATCCTTAAAATTTTCCCTAATTGGGAATTGAGCCTAAATTATGGTCTCCTCACTGAAATTGGAATATAATTTTGAGGTCGTAAGTTATCAAAAATAATATGAATGATAGGTCTCACTTAGGTCCTACCAATCATGGGAATTTGTTTGTATGGCCTCAACTAGAATCCCTTGATGAAGGCTAGTTGTTTTTGTAATTATGCAAATGTAGAATATGTAAATTGTGTGTCTTTAAATGCATAGGAAAAATCTACTTGAAGTTGTTTTTACATGCATTATAGGAGATTAAAAGAAAATGGAAATCCTATGTAATACAATGCCCAATAATCATTAAGCTTAATGAATAATAGACCACTTTCCTTTCCTTATGTATATTTCAAGTGTAAATAGTGATTTTCCAGATAAAAATATTGTGATTTCCTGATTTCCTAGGATAACTTGAGAGATCATGTGAAATTGTATTATTTTTATAATATATTAAATCTAGTCCTGAGAATTTATACTAGGTTAAAACATTTCTACATCAATATATGAATTGCAAGTTTGTAATTTCTATGCTATAGAGTAGCATGATTATTCAACCCATGAATTACCATCACAAGAACTAGGAAACAAGCCCCCATATCCATCCATTAAACTAGCAAGTAAAGGTTCAAAAGACCTAGTATATGCAATCCATTGGTTGAATTATGGAGGAATTATGCTTCTGTGTGTGTGAGTGTGGTACATCACTCAAAACAAGTGAGTTTGAGGTAAGTTTGAGGATGCATGGAACCATGATCTAAGCCACAATTGGTGGCTTATGAGTGGTCCATTGTCACAATATATACCCATTTATTATATGCCAATACACCCTCCAACCCACCCCTCATAACTCATTGAAAAGGTTTTCATAACTCGTGCAAAAGGTTCTACACCCAAGGAAAGGCCCACAATATTTAAACATCCTTTGAACTTAGAAAATACAAAGGCCCATTTGAAGTTCTTTGTCTCATATGGGTGTTTTTCCTACAACCATGCTAATATGGATATATGATTCAAAATAAATATGGCCATCACCATCCAAATTCAAATGTATCACATCATATGAAATTAAGACCAAACAAATCTAATTCATTCTTGAATTTACAAAACATTTAACCAAAAAATACAAAAACCATGCATGCAACCACCACACTTACTTAAATTCCTCTTCCATATTTTAGAGATAAAAAATATACAAGCTTAGATACAATATATGTAACAGGTTGTAAGCTAGTTTTAATTAGTGTTTATTATGTGTACAACCTTTGCATTTTGTCTTCTCACCTCAAAAAGTGAAGATTTGTATATTTTAACAAGTAAATGTTCATTTCTATTCCATCTCTCTTTCTCTTTCCACATGGTTCAAACTATATCAATCAAATTAAAAACATGGTTGTGTTAGTGTTCAAATTAAACCAGTGAAATTGAAAAATAGATGTTCATTATCAACCCATTATGAACCCATTCATTCATTAATCATAAAAACAAAATTCATCAAAAATATGTTTTTATAATATGGTACATGATGTTTCTAACTATATAACTAGTACAATCATTTTTTCATTTTTATTTTCGAAATGTATTGAGAAAGGAGGACATCAATTCCTTCATCCCCTTCAATGGTTATGGCATCTAGAAGTCTTTTTGAGAATTTGATCATGTACTCACAACATCAAGGTTGTTGCAAGGGGGGCGAATAATCAACTACAACAAAAGAAATGTCAATTTGATATTTTTTGTTATTATTATTACAATTATTTAAGTAATGAAAAGAACATTATAGTTTTCTTTACCTGTTTGAGTATTGAATATTCTCCTCTTCTTGTCTAGCCTCATCCTCTACATGCTCTACATTTGAAACATCAAAGGTTGTAATTAATACACCATTTGCAATTAAATATTTTAATTAATTGTAATACTGATAGATTGTAGGTTTCTGTGGTGTAGATTTTTAGATGCAAAACTTGGAATCTCCACAGTCTTCTTTTTTAGTCCTTCTACATGAAGAAAAGGTGAGGCTACCAAACGATTCAAAGAAATCATTCAAAGGAAATATCATTGAAGTAGTTCATTAATAATAAAAATTACATTTTCAATATTATTATTTACCTAGTGCAGTAGTCGACACCGTTGGAATGGATACCTTGTGCTGCTTTCCTGGTAGAGGATCCTCATGTATGGCATGCTCTTGCATTTAAAGAACACAAATTATAAGTACACAATCGTAAATGAATAAGTAAAATAAAAAATTATAAGTACGAAATTTATAAGTATGAAATGATTAAGTATATTATTAATATACAACCGTCATGGGCCTCATCTGAAGCAATACCATGGGGTTGTACCCCACTTTCATGGGCTTTAATAGGAGTACCATCTTCTGGTTGCACTCCAATATCAATGGGTTGATCATTAATATTGTTACTCCCCTGCTTAAAAAAAAGAAACAAATTAAATTTATGGATGATAAGTAATGACAGGTTAATGTGGATTGATTTTTATTTACCATGTCCTTCAAATTGGATCTTGGTGTTTGTCCCATTCTTATTCGATGAACAAAAACATCTTGAAAGTCTAAATTGATACCAAGTTGTAGTTCTTCCTTCATGGCTTGGGGTTTGAAATCATTGGCCTACATGTAGAAATTTAATTGCAGATTTAATTCGCTCATGAAATTTACTAAAACAAAAGACAAGAATCTACTCTACCAATCTGCGGAAGTAAATTCACAATCGAGAACACAAATAATTAACAAGCTTCAAGGTTCAACACAAATACATAGAGATATATCTAGGGGAAAGAAACTGCTCAAAGCCCCTTACGATATGTATTGCATTAATTAAAGGATCTGGATGAATATAATATGTTATGCTCAACTTGCACCTGTATCTTCTATCCTTTGCCTGGCCGACAGACCTTGGCCAATACTTAGCCAAATTTCCAAGCCTCCAAGCTCCTATTTCATTGATTTTTTTCCTTGGGAATTAGGCCCCTATTAATTAGGAAATTCCTCAATGATAATTGCGCAATTCCCTTAGGCCTTCCTTTGACTGCATGCATGACCTGTACAATTTGTAATATTCTATAACTGATAGTATACTACCCTTGAACTCCAATATAAACTGGGTGACTTGAATTTTGTGCATGCATGAGTTAATTTAGGTTGATTGATCGGTTAACTAGTTGATCATTGAGTACACACCCCACTAATAGACCTCCCACTAGTTCCTCCAACAGTTCCAAATAGTTTAACTGACCATAACTCAATTTAACTAAATTAAATTGTTAGAACTGAAATTAAATCAACCTAGGTTTCTAAAATTTAGTAATAATTGTACACAACTCAAGATATCCATCTAACTCTTATTAAATAAGCTAATTAATTCAAAATATCTTGGTTAAATTTTTTTTCTGTTGACATGGAATTTTGAATTTTCTCCTAATTTCATCAAAGGAAAAATTAAATTAGGAATTTCTTGGTGCATTTTCAACACTCCCTCTCAGCAAGAAATGGATTATCATATATCCCAATCCTACTTCTATGGAACTCAAATTTTCCTCTTTACAAGGCCTTTGTAAAAATATATGCATCCTAATCCTCTGTTAGAATGTATTGTAACAACATGATCTGCCTTTACACACAATCTCGAAGATGGTGGTACCAAATATCTATGTTCTTGGAATGATCATGAAAAATTGGATTCTCATAAAGTTTTATGCAACTATAATTGTCACAATAAATCAATGTAGGATCCATAATTTGACCAAATAACCTAACAAGAATATTTTCCTCCAGATAGCCTCACAAGTTGCTTGACTGGCAGCCATGGACTATGATTTTGTTGAACTAAGTGCAATTGATCTTTGCTTCTTGTTGTACCAAGAAACTCTTGTTGATCCAATACTAAAGATGCCTCCTTAAGTGCTCTTCTGATCTAATGGATTATCAACCCAATCTACATTCGTGAATCCTTGCAACTTCACTCCCTCCGTCCGTTTATACCAAAGTCCAAACTAAGTGGTGCCTTTGAGGTACCATAGTACATGTTTAGCCACCCTCCAAAATAATTCGGTCAGTCGAACCATGGATTGGCTCAATTGATTGACCGCATAGCACAAATTTGGGTGAGTGTTCACCAAAGAATTAATTGAACCCACCAACTGCCTATACACGGTATCATCCACTTCCTCTCCTGAAGTGGCATCCTCTTTCCTCTATTTGGTAGCTAGAGGAGTCTCGATTGGTTTTCATCTTTCCATGTGGAACTTATGAAGTATGTCGTTCACATACTTGAAATGAGAGACAAGAAGTTCCCCATCTTTTTGCAATACCTCCAAACTAAGGAAATAGTCCATCAATCCCATGTCCTTCATATCAAACTCTCTTTCAAGGTCCTCCTTGCAAGACCTAATAATTTTTTCATCGCCAGTCAAAATCAAGTTATCAACATAAAGGAAAATAATCAACAATTTAACTTCTACCAGAATGTGGTAAAGGTTTGCATCTACCTTGCTTTTGGTGAATCCCAACCCGGTGAGGTAGCTATTGATCCCGATGTACCAAGCACAAGGTGCTTGTTCCAAACCATATAGCGCTCACTTGATTCAACACACATGTGACTTGTTAGATCTAAGAATTTTGTGATCCATAATGTAGATAAATGTCTTTCGGATTAATCACATTATTAGGATGAGGTCGATGTTTCGAACCAGCTAATGTGGTTCATCCTCAGCATAAGGTGGAGAAACTGATCAATCTCGATGAATAAATAGTGGAGATGCATCATTGCCCATAAATAGCCATTGAGAACTAGTTGTTAAGAACTACCCGTTAAGACTAGTTGTTAAGAACTAGTCGTTAGAGAGTTCGTTAATTAAGAATTAAAATTAATTAATTAACTATAAATTATTAAAAATGGGTTTATAAATTATTTTGTAATTAAAATAAATATAATAGGTAATAAGGAGGGGTAAAATTATTAATTAATTAATAAATAAAATAAAGTAAAAATAAAATAGAATTAATTAATTATTTAGATAAAAATAAAATAAATAAATCAATTAATTAATTAATTGTATATAAGAATATATAACTAAATAAAAATAAAACATAAATAAATAAATAAATCTACCTAAGAAGGAGCTAGGGAGGGGTAAAATTTTAATAAATAAATAAATAAGTAAATAAAATAAAGTAGAATAAAATTAATTAATTAATTAATTAATTAGATAAAAATAAACCAATAAATTAATTAAATATATAACTAAATAAAAATAAAACATAAAACATAAAAAAATTTAAAAACAAAAATTACTTGGCAAGGGCCAGGGTCCAACTCTTACTTGATTTCCAACCATCGTCATGGTTGAGATTCTTAGCATGTCGTTCAATTTCGATCGCCTCCCTTAATTTCCTATGGTGGAGATGATCAACCTTGGCAACGGCTTTGGAGTTTTCAATACAAACATGGTGGCAGGATTTTTCCACATGTTCAACAAGAGCTGAGGTACGAGACCGATTGTGTCTAATACCTGCAGCATGCTCACAGATTATCTGCCTAATGGATCGACTTGTTTCTCCTATATAGGGGTTTCCACAAGAACAAGGAATCATGTAATCCCCTTTCATGTCCTTAGGGTCGATAGGGTACTTAATAGACCCAAGAGAATTTCTAATAGTGCAGAGAGGTTTGAAAGAAGCAGAGATATTATTTCTCCTAAGGACATGGGAAATTTTTTCTGTTGTCCACTGGATAAATGGGAGATGGACCTTGGAAATAGGATCCACCCGAGTAGATTTTCCACTCAACACTTTACATGCCTTCTGAAAGGCCTCAAGACCTTGAGATCTACTGTAACCATTCTTTTCAAAAACTTCAATAATTTGAGATTTCTCTGATTCCAAGAAGCTTTCGTCAAATATTCTAAGAGAATGAGTCGCAAAAGTACACAGGACACCAAATTTCTGAGCAGGAAAATGATGGGGCCCAACATGAAGGTACTGTTATGTGCGACTTCTTGCGAAAAACCCAGTGAGAAATGGAACCATCCTCATTCCTTGAGAGAAGGATATCAAGGAAAGGGAGGTAACCATCTACCTCCACCTCCATCGTGAACTTGATGGAATCAGATAGCGATTTCAGGTGCTCAAGGAACAAATTTAATTTCTCCCGACCATGGGGCTAGATGACACAAGTATCATCCATGAACCTATTCCACTTCCTAGGGAAAAATTTAGTAAAGGCTAGGGCCTTAGGTTTAAAATCCTCCATAAATAAGTTAGAAACTACGGGAGAAAGAGGGGAGCCCATCGCAACACCACAGGTTTTCTCATAAAACTCACCTTGAAAACTAAAGAAAGTCAAGCTGACATAGAGGCTAACCAATTTAGAGGTGTCCTCATCAGAGATCCATTTAATGACATCAATGGCTTCTTGGATGGGGATTTTGGTGAATAAGGTCACAACGTCAAAGCTAACTAAAATCTCACCAGGTTGTAGCTTAATTTTCTTCCACTCCTTGATAAAGGAAGCTGAGTCCTTCACAAAGGAATCAGTTTGACCTACAAGGAGTTTAAGCTTTTGGGATAATAATTTATCCAGATGATAAGAGCGACCACCTATTGTGTCAACAATAGGTCTTAATGGGGCCCCTATTTTATGAGTCTTTGGGAGACCATAGATCCGAGGGGTAAGGGGATTTATTTCAATAAGCTTCCTAGAGAGAGGGTTAAGAGAAGAATCTGATTTAATGGAAAGAGAAACATTCTTACACATTGATTTAAGGGGATTATTTTTAATCTTAACATAACAACCACTATTGGATAGAGTGTCAACCATCTTGCTGACATAGTCAAATTTATCGATAATGACAATGGCCCACCCTTCTCTGCCTTAAGGATGACAATTTCAAGGTTGTCCCTTAGGGTTTTGAGGGCGAGAAACTATGGATTATTCAAGTTTATTTTAGGATTTCTTTCAATAAGCTTCCTAGAGAGATCCTTCTATTTTCAATCTTCTTAACAGAGGGCTTAAATTTTCCCTTTCCTCGAAGAAGATCCCCACTCATGACATTATTTTTATCCTTCAAAATGGCATCAAGGATCTCCCTAATATTGTTAAGGAGAACATTAGGAAGGATTGCTCCATTATTCATAGGAAGGCTAAGCATCCTAAAAGAAACTTTTGTAAGCTTGAGTTTCTCGCCCTCAAAACCCTAAGGGACAACCTGGAATTCTCATCCTTAAGGCAGACAAGGGTGGGGCCATTGCAATTATGGATAAATCTGACTATTGTTGGAAATGTTGTCATTGATGGCAAAGGAGATGGCAAAGGTAAAGACAGGAGCAACACCTAAACAATCCATAAGGAAAAAGAGACAGAGAGGTAGCAGAGGCAGCAGAAGCAACAAAGGAATTAGAGACAGAGAGAAGTCCTTGAAAAGTACAGAACATAAGAAACATAAATGCAGGTATGAATTATTGAGCAATTATTCATTAATTGAGTTTGTATGGCATAGACTTTGATTGAAGACTAAAACCCGGTGGTAAAGACTTAATACCGACTATGTCAGCAAGATGGTTGACCATCTATCCAATAGTGGTTGTTATGTTAATCTTAAAAATAATCCCCTTAAATCAATGTGTAAGGATGTTTCCTTGGCCATTAAATAGGATTCTTCTCTTAATCCTCTCTATATGAAGCTTATTGAAAGAAATCCCCTTACCCCCCGGATCTATGGTCTCCCAAAGATTCATAAGTCGGGGGCCCCATTAAGACCTATTGTTAACACAATAGGTGGTCCCTATTATCATCTGGCTAAATTCTTACCCGAGAATCTTAAACCCCTTGTAGGTAAAACTGATTCCTTTGTGAATGACTTGTATTCCTTTATCAAGGAGTGGAAGAACATCAAGTTGCAACCTGGTGACCTTTTAGTTAGCTTTTATGTTGTGCCCTTATTCACCAAAATCCCCATCCAAGAATCCATTGATGTCATTAAATGGATCTCTGTTGAGGACACCTCTAAATTGGTTAGCCTTTGCCTCACCTCGAATTTCTTTAGTTTTCAAAGTGAGTTTTATGAGCAAACCTATGGTGTTGCGATGGGCTCCCCTCTTTCCCCTATAGTTGCTAACTTATTTATGGAGGATTTTGAATCTAAGGCCATGGCCTCTGCTAAATTCCACCATAGGAAGTGGAATAGGTTCATGGATGATACTTGTGTCATATGGCCCCATGGTCAGGAGAAATTAGATCTATTCCTTGGGCACCTGAACTCACTATCTAATTCCATCATGTTCACGATGGAGGTGGAGGCCCATATGGTTGCCTCCCTTTCCTTGATATCATTCTCTCAAGAATGAGGATTGTTCCATTTCTCACCGGGTTTTTGCAAGAAGACTCACATGGAACAATACCTTCATGCTGGGTACCATCATTTTCTTGCTTAGAAATTTGGTGTCTTGTGTACTCTTGTGACTCGTGCTTTTAGAATCTTTGACGATAGCTCCTTGGAATCAGAGAAATCCCATATTCTTGATGTTTTTTAAAAGAATTGTTACATTAGATCTCAATTTCTTAAAGCCTTTCGGAAGGAATATAAAGGGTTGAGTGGAAAATCTACTCGGGTGGATCCTATTTCCAAGGTCCATCTCCCATTTATCCAGGGGACAACTAACAAAATTTCCCATGTCCTTAGGAGAAATAACATCTCTGCTTATTTCAAACCTCTCTGCACTATTAGAAATTATCTTGGGTCCGTTAAGGACCCTATCGACCCTAAGGATATGAAATGATTTTACATGATTCCTTGTTCTTGTGGAACTCCCTATATAGGAGAAACATGTCGATCCATTAGGCAGAGAATCCGAGAGCATGTTGCAGATATTAGACACAATCAGTCCCGTCTGTACCTTAGCTCTTATTGAACATGTGGAAAAATCCTACTACCATGTTTGTATTGAAGAATCCAAAGTCATTGCCAAGGCTGATCATTTCCACCATAGGAAATTAAGGGAGGCAATCGAAATTGAACGACATGCTAAGAATCTCAACCGTGATGATGGTTGGAAATTAAGTAAGAGTTGGACCCCGACCCTCGCCAGGTAATTTTTGTTTTTAAAATTTTTTAATGTTTTATTTTTATTTTTATTTAGCTATATATTTAATTAATTAATTGGCTTATTTTTATTTTTATCTAATTAATTAATTAATTTATTTTATTTTATTTATTTATTTATTAAAATTTTACCCCTCCCTAGCTCCTTCTTAAGTAGCTTTATTTATTTATTTATGTTTTATTTTTATTTAGTTATATATTCTTATATACAATTAATTAACTAATTAATTTATTGATTTATTTTATTTTTATATAATTAATTAATTATTTATTTAATTTTAATTCTTAATTAACTAACTCTCTAACGGCTAGTTATTAATAGCTAGTCTTAATGGCTAGTTCTTAACAACTAGTTCTCAACGGCTATTTCCAGACAATGATGCATCTCCACTATTTATTCATCGATATTGATTAGTTTCTCCACCTTGTCCTGAGGATGAACCACAATAGCTGGTTCGAAATGTTGACCTAATCCCAATGATGTGATTAATCCGAAAGACATTTATCTACACATGTGACTCTCTATTGAAGGTCTCAAAACCTTAATGTTTTTCAATGTACAACTCCTCCTCAATAAATCCATTGAGGAATGCTGTCTTCACATCCATCTGGTGGATTTTCCATCCCATCTATGTAGCCAAAGTGAGAATCGATATGATGGAAGAGTACCTCGCTACAAGAGAAAATGTCTCTTCATAGTCAATCCCTTCCATATGATTAATGCTTTACCTTGTAAATCCATCTCGAACCAACCATTGACTTGTCTACGGGTCTTAGGAACATTTCCCAAATACATTTTCTAACAATGGAGTCATACTCCTCTATCATAACATCAACCCATACTAGCTGCTCTATATTTTCCTCAAATGAGGTTGTTTTTTTCTATACTAGCTCGCTCATTAGAACCATGTGTCATGTGTACAGATGTGGTGACCTCCTATTCATGTGTTTTGATGTCGGTTCTCCAAAATTCTCTCTAGAATCTTGTACTAATATGCCATGTTCCCTGGTCTACTTCCTTCCTTCCTTGGATTTATCTGCCTGTGTGGTCGATGTCTCCACTCTTTATTCCTCTGGTTGTGGCTGATCCACAACTTCCTGTGATTCTTCCATTACAGTAAAAATATCCTTATCTGCATGCAACTGAAGCTCCCTCTTAAGATACCACATCATTTCATTTTCCTCATTAAAATTCACATCTCTATGAACAACTGTCATCCTAAGAAATGGTAGGTACAACCGATAGTTGTGAGGTGTATCAATGTACCCCACAAATATGCCCAACTCAATTGTTGGCTTTAGATTTTTCCTTGTTTCCTTGGACACTTGAAATTAAACTGATGATCCAAATATCCTGAAGTGTGACACATATGGTTTCTTACCTGAAAAATATTCTTCCAGTGTACTCATTCTAATAATCCTATGAGGACTCATGTTATGGAGATATACCATTGTGTTGCATGCTTCAACCCACAAGTGCAGAGGTAGGATTTGGTCATACGACATCGCCCGTGTAGCTCCCACAATAAATTTTTTCTTCCTCTCAGCCACCCCATTCTATTGTGGGTTATGGGGTGCTCTCAACTCCCACCGAATTCATTCCTTTGAACAGAATTTATAAACTCATTTGACACATATTCTCCACTATTATCGCTCCTGAGAGCCTTCACTTTTCTATGAGTTTCTTTCTCAACAAGTGCTTTAAACTCAAAAAATTTAGAGGTTGTCTTGTCTTTCTTCTGCATGAATAAAATCTAGCACTTACATGATAAATCATCTACAAATATAACATAATACTTGTGTTTGGCAATGAAGGCTATCCAGAAAGGTCCAAAAACATTAGATTGGATCATTTCACGGATTGCATGTTCCCTACTATCCTGATCATTGAAGGTTGATTTTGTGTACTTCCCCAAAGTACACCCTTTTCATGTGTTCTTCTACTTTAGTGCGCCTTTGGGGAGGCCTGTGGTGATATGTTGCATGATCTTCAAGCCTCCATGATGCAAGTGGCCAAGTCTTCTATGTTGAAATTTTCTTACAGCTTGGTTATGCACCTTCTACGTCTTTATGCTCAAAGAAACACAGTCCTCCACATCCAACATGTACATTTCCTTCACTGGAACCCTGATCTGCTTCACTTTTCCCATGGTAATGTGTCACAAGAAGGCCTTTTCTTTGTTTAATACCACATCATAGCCACGGTCTTCCAACACCATGATGTAAACGAAATTATTCTTTAGGCTTAGTACATACATGACATACTTAAGCTTGAGATGGGAGCTAAAATCCCTCTGAAAAGTAACTATATCTATACCAGTCACGCTATACCTCCCATCATCTCCCATCTTGATGTTCACCTGTAGTTCTTTCTCCTCCAAGTCACTGAAGAAATATTTGTTCCCCATCATATGGAATGAGGCACTGCTGCCAAGATACCAAATAATTCTCGTCATTGTGCTCGCCATGCATGCAATAAGGGTAAAATAAAGTTAAAATTATGAATCTAGAGCTTCACTCGTTTCTCCTCCTGAAGTCGTATTGCTTTCTTTCTTGTATGGGAATTTCATGGCATAGTGCTCGAATTCATGACAATGAAAGCACTTGATTAAGGAAAATTATTTATTCTTCCCCCCTTGACTTGAATCTAATTTGGATTGGGATTTATTCCCTTTCCATTTCTTTTCCTTTCCATCCAAGGCACATTTCTCCTCATCCTCAACCTTGGATGAGGTCCCATCTCTATTTCTCTACCTTATTTATTCCTCCATCGTATGATACCATAACTGCTCCCACAGTGGTAGTTCCTCTCTACTATTTACTAAATCCTAATAACTATGCAAGTTATTGGGAAGACACGAGAGGGAAAAAAATACCAAATATTCTTTTAGGATAGTCACATCAACCCCACCAAGTTCATCTTGACAGTGTGTAAACATGCTTGGGTACTAATTAATTGTTTCATTCTTTTGTATCTTGATGTTTCGAAGCTTGTCCTTGAGTGCCAAATTCATGTGCTCACTATTGTTCTGGAAAAAAAATTTCAGTGCTTGCCACATCTCATACAGAGTGATTTTGTCATGGAGATTCAAGATAATATGATCTTGAACTCCCTCCAAAATAATTCTCCTCACTTAGGTAGTACACATCTTCCATTTTGCTAGATTTTTTGCATCAATAGCTACTGGCTTCAAAACATCATTATCTATGTATCCTCAAGTACTTCCTCTGCCATGTCCTTACATGAAACATAATTTGATCTTCCCTCAAGGGCATACTCGAGCCTTATTCCATTAAAAGTCATCTTCTCAATCCTGAAGAAATCCTGCAACATTTTTTGCAACCATGAATCCTCCTGCAACAAAAAATTCAAAGTATTTTCTCTACTGTGAATCTAGCTTTGATACCATGTTGAAATTTAATTGTAGATTCAATATTCTCATGAAATTTACTAAAACACAAGAAAATAATTACTCTACCAAGCTGCAAAATTAAATTCACTATCGAGAAAAAAAATCATTAGCATGCATCATGATTCAACACACATACACAGAGACATATATAGGGGAAAATGACTACTCAAAAGCCCTTACTATATGTATTGCATTAATAAAAGGATCTAGATGGATACAATATGCTATGCTCAACATTGAGCTCAACCTACACCTGTATCTTCTATCCTCTGCCTGATTGACTGACCTTGGTTAATAGTAGTCAGATTTCCAAGCCTCCAATATCCCATTTCCTTGGGAATTAGGACCTTATTAATTGGTAAATTCCTCAATGATAATTGTGAAATTCATTTAGTCCTTCCTTTGAATGCTTGCATGACCTGTACAATTTGGAATATTCTACAACTGATAGTACACTTCCCTTGAACTACAATCTCAACGAGGTAACTCAAATTCCGTTCATGCATGAGTTAATTTAGGTTGATTGATTAGTTAACTGGTCGATCACTAAGTACACACCCCAATGCTATACCTCCCACCAGTTCCTCCAACAATTGGAATTAGTTTAACTGACCATAACTTAATTTAACTGAATTAAATTGTTAGAACTGAAATTAACTCAACCTAGGCTCCTAAAATTTAGGAATCACTGTACACAACTCAAGCTCTCCCTCTAACTCGAATTAACTAAAATAACTAAGTAAAAATAACTCAGTTAAATTTTACAAGTTTTCTACTAACATGGAATTTCGAATTTTCCCCTAATTTAATCAGAGGAAAAATTAAATTAGGAATTATTGTTGCATTTTCAACACTAAATTGCATAAGAGTATTCATTGTTGTTATTGGCTAGCACAATTACCATACACTTGGAAGGTGAAATAACATATAGCATAGTTAAGATGTTTGGGTACTTACAACTCATGCATGTAACATCGAATAGATGCTCTGGAATGGCTTGTGTTTCCTATATTTCTCAAGCCTTGCCTAGGTGGATTTTGAAGTGTCGAGGGGCCTATGAAAATTTTCAAGTATGTTATATACTATAGTTTTATTTAAAACTAAAGAAAATTAAGACTATTGAATTGAAAATTTAATTTACCTTGGTACACAATGTCGTATTTTCCATTCTTTTCTTAACTTCTTCTTGCTTATGTCATCAATGAGGGCCTTCGATTCCCTTGGAGAAATCATGGACGGATGCTGATATGTAGATTTCTTTTCCAAGTGACCCCTATACATGTAGCATAAATATTTTAAATAATTGTCAGTTGCGGAGGTGACCCCACTCTTATTAAAGGTATCTACCCCAAATAGACCTTCAAGGTAATCCATAGGAAATGTCTTCAGGTTGGAATCTTGGGAATTCCACTTTGTGTGTATGGTCAACCCAAAAATAATCAACAATTTTTCATTCATGTGTTTATAAAACATGTTGTTTCCTACATGAAAAAAACATAATATCATTAGTTTGAAAATAATAATATAGACGATTTATGTTTGAGATAGACAATATGAAACAATTAAAACATTAAAAGTTACCTGGGATTTTTGGTGTTTTATTTGAATTCCTTCTTCATTCACCAAAAATTTGCATAGAATTGACCCTGTGTTGATAACATGTGATGATATAGGAAGTGTACCCATAATGTAATCAATAATTTCACCTTTATCACCACTTCCATATCTTGGCTCTGTGTTTTCCTTGCGGGGGTATGTACTCATGGGTTGCAGGTAAAAGTGTGGAGCCAGTATGAATATCAGGACTATGACCACCCAAAGGAGTAGAAGTGAATAACCTTGCAAGTATATGTTGGCATGTGGTCATATGTAATGTATCCTCCCACATTAACCCACTTTTACGATCTCCCCAAGGTAAACATGAGTTGAGTGCTACTATGTCATGATCCGACCTCCAAGTTCTAATGATGGAAGTGGACTTACAAACTTTAAACTTTCTGACATCCCTTGGGGACTGCATACCACTCAAGATTCAAATAACCACCCTAGGTGATCAATCCTTGATTTGGAACCCTTTTTCACTAACTTAACTCCATAACTTCACCCTTGACATGTTTTGCATGTGGTTATGAGGATATAACTACACTCATAAGCCTACTTCCATGTGGTCATGACATAAATTCCCCAGTTTTTTACCAACGGTTCTGAGATCTGAGCCACTCTTTTAGGATAGACTCTGGACCACTACCCAGATTTTCCTATAACTTTCAAAAAACATAAAAAATATGCTAAAAATGCCAACCATTCATAACTTTAACAATAAATTGACCTATCAATTCACAATCTAGGATAAACATTCTATCAAATATATGATAAACATATAAGCTACAGGTCAAGAATGCATATATGATCATAAAATTTTGAACTTCATCTGAGAATCACCAAGAATGTCTAATTCCATCTCAAAATACCTTCAAAAAACTTGTTAGCCCTTTCATTCATCAACCATTCAATAAATTAAAGAATCGTGAACAAGAGCCATAGGTAGAGCGCATCATATAATCATGCATATAACCAAAATAAAAACCATGGAAAATATTCCATGTAATCAACAAGATAACAAGTACATGTGCTTATTAATGACATAGAGAAAATAACGCATATTAACATGTACAAAATCCAACCAAGTTAGGGACTTCCACGTACCACTCGACCATAGAATGGGCTGAACCAAATATTTATTTCAGCTAATCATCCCCTTTCCATATTCCAAGCATGAATTTGGGATCTCATAGAATGAACCAAGACAAAATCAAAGAGGGAATCCTGAGGTTAAAGCACCTCCACCCCTAAGCTACCATGATCTCACCTAAACTGGTATCGAGATAACAAAATCAAACCATGCTTGGATGCCTTAAAATTCCTTCATCATACCATAAGGAATTTTCCTTTCTCCACCCACCTGTCAAAGGCTTTCCAGAGAAAACCATCTCCACCCCCAACCCTTGGGATTTTCTCGAGACCACCTCACCTAGCTCCAAAACCTTTTGGAAATCCAAAGCTCAACCAAGAATGAATCTCATCACATGATGGCTATCCACTAAATGGCAAGGAAAGGTTGAAACCATTCTCAAAGATAGAAAAAACCCATGCCAATGACAACAAATGAACCAAATAAATAAATTCATGTACCATGCATTCACAGCTAGGAAATCACACATGCAACCCGTTACCTGCAAAATCCTCCTATTGAAATTGTTGATCCAACCCCCTCCTTGTGCTCCCTTGTGTTTCTTTTCTTTTCCTTTTCCTTTCTTTTCTTGCTTGTACAAGTTCTTTCTTGCTCTCTCCTCTTGAAGTCTCTCTCTCTCTCTCTCTCTCTCTCTCTTTATCAATTGATCCAAGCTAAAACTAAAAAAAATTGTGAATTTTTTCTTTGATGCCTTTTTATCATTGATGTCCTATTTTTTCTTCATTTTCCTCTAATTTCCCTTGCATGAAAATTTGTGTCTCTTCATCTCCTTTTTATCCTATTTTCCTTTATTTCTCATGATTAAATCCCAAATATTTCCTATTTTCCTTTGCCAATTTCCATAGCCATTATTAAACCAAAAGTGATTCCCACAAAATTATTTTCCCAACATTCAACTTGGAATATGTGTCCCATGACCTCAGTCTTATTTTTCCTTTAATATCATTTTTACATGAAACTTTAATGCAGGGTTGTTACAGACCCCTCCTCCTTGGGGGAACATCATCCTACATGTTTGATGACACCTATGACTAGAAAATTGTTGAAAAAAAAACATACTACCTATGGAGCTTTATAAAATATATCGATGTATTATTAACAATGATATCATATTGAAAGCAAAACAAACATACCGCTTATTGGAACTTTATAACACAACTCATTGTGGTATTTACAACTATACACACATACCAGAAACTCATTTTATTAAACCAACAAATAATGAAGGATAAAATTCCCACATTTGATCAACCATCTCCCATATAGCTTCATTAGGCCCAAATTTCTTCCATTTCACTTTAAATTTATCTATTGCTCAGCTTTGGAGCATGATTTGTTTCCGTTGCAAAATGCAATGAGTTTCTGGCTGGAATTCTCGCTCTAGTTCCACCTGCAATAAAAACCAATCAATCACATGATCAACATCCTAGACATATCTCTTAAGAAATGAAACACGAAAAACATCATGCAATTTCATTGTTGGTGGCAATGCAAGTCAATAGGCCATCGTTGCAATCCTCTCAAGGATATCAAAAGGTCCACAATACCAATGTTCCAACTTTTCACATGACCCAATCCTTAAGGATCTCCACTTGGGCTTGATGCGCGAGTAAACATGCTCCCCAACCTAAAACTCCTTGAATTTTCCATGTTGATATGCATAATCTTCTACTTATCTTGTGTTTCCTTCAAATTCCTTTTAATAACCTATATATCTTGCTCCATCATAGCCAACATATCTAGTCCAATCAACACCTTTTCCACTGGATCACTCCAACTTATATGATTATTAAAACTCTTCCCATAAAGATCCTCAAATGGAATCATCCTAAAGGATTCTTGATACCTATTATTATAAGCAAACTATATTGAGGGAAGATACTCCTCCCACCTTCTTTGTTGATACATGAAATACATCCTCAACATGTCCTCAAGAATGTTGTTAAACCTCTATGTCTGTCCACCTATCTGTAGATGATAAGTTGTGATGAAGGCTTACTTTGTCCCCAAGCCCATAAACAACTCCTTCCAAAACCTAGAAGTGATCATGTAATCTTTATCCAATATAATCTTCTTGGGAACACCATGTAATCTCTACATCTCCTTGATGAAGATCTGAGCTACCTCACTAGTTGAATTTGGAGACTTCACTACAATGAAGTGAGCTACCTTACTTAACCTGTCAACCAAAATCATGATGGTGTTAGTCATTAGTATTTTTCACTTCTTGGTGATGACTAGTTGTTACAGCCAAGTTTTCTAGCAGCTAATCTAAAAAATTGACAAATTTGCCAGCTGGAAAACACCCATAAAAATTTTTGCACTCCTACCTTTTCAGTCAGCCCATGACAAGATAAAACCTCATTTTCAAGCCCTATCTAGCCTCAGCCATACTAGCTTGTCCATCAGCTCCAAAGAAAACAATCCAAATCTGTCCAAGAAGTCCTCCCTAAGTTAGGTAGTGGTGCTTTAGGCATTTCTCCCTTGGCAAACAATCCTAAAAGCCAAATAACCTCTATATAATATCAACCAGTCCTAACAGACCTTCCTATTCTGCAAATAAAGTTTGGTTACACCCTTAGGTCGCACCACTAACAAGCCTTGAAGTCTCAGCAATGAATGTGCCATAGGTAAAGCTGATATTAGGTAGTTTTACGGTGTTTGATGGATCTTTCAAGAGCAAAAAGTGTTGACATTCCGGAAGGCAGTTGCTTCTCATGTGGTTTTGAGCCTAGGATGCGGCCACGAGGGCGAGAGGTTGTTTCATTAAGCTCACAACATCACATTCAAGAGTTAGTAAATTATGAATGACAAGAAATGCTTTGAGATACTAATGAGTGCTTGTGATGTTTAAAGAGGAAAAAGGTGTTGGAAAGAAAAATTACATGTCTCGAAGAAATTCCCATGTGAATTATTGTGGGTTTCCATCTTCATTTGTCAAGTATGAATAGGCGGTGAAAGAAGGTCTGCTTGTTTTCGTGATGAAATGGCATCAACGGAAAACCTCCTCCATACATAGCGAGAGGTTGAAAGGCGAGAAAAACTCCTTCATTTTACAAGCGAGAGGGTTGAAAGATTGAAGAAAACCTTCTTCATTTTACCGACGAGAGGGTTTTCCCGCACAACAGAAGTAAAGGCCTCCTTCATCTATAGCCAGAGAAGGGCCGGGGACGAGAGTCTAATTTCGGGGGTTTTTCAACGACTAAAAGGCAAATTTTAAGAGCGTTAGAACAATTGAAAGGTTCCAAATAGAAAATGGTATTAAAAGCGGAGGCAAAGTAGTGGTGCTTTTAAAAATTGTTTATAAGTTTCACTATTATTGAAATACAATGTGAAGCTAATGGGTTGATTATCAATGAAGAAATATTGTTAAGCAAATGGCCAAAGAAGTCAAACGGTCGTGGTCTCAAACTTACTTCTTCCGCAATCTGAAAGGAAACCACTAATGGTGTATTCATAAACCTTTTTTCACTTGGTTAAAACGAGGAGTTGAAAATAACGAGGCATTTGTCAAAAATAGGCCACCTTCATTTTCGGTAAGGCTCATCATTATGTAAAGGTGAAAGCATTCATTTTCGGTATGACAGGAGTTCAAAGGTACCTTTCCAAATGGTAAAATGAATGAGAAATTCATTATTCTTGCGAGACTCCCTTTGTAAACGAAAAAAGGACAATCTTCCAATTTTACATATTAAACTTCAACTCCCATCTAACGATATCTCCATAAAGTTGAAGACTAGATTACTCTATCAATCTAAGTCAAAAGAGAGGCTCAAGCTGCACCTTCCGGTTCAATCGGCTTCATGGTGAACGCAGTCACCTTCAAACATCGGCTTGTTGTCAAATTAAGTTTTAAAAAAAGATGAGTCATCTCCTTGCAAGAATGGAAAGATGTTTCACAAATCATTGGTGTGTTGTTTGAGTAGAGTTTTCCTTTAAAAAGGTCATTAGAAAGGTCGGCATGGCGGAGATTCCTTTTTAATGAAGAACGATCAAAGAGAAGCGATAGAAGAGCATTTCCTTAATGAGAAAAACACTAAGAGATGTTGGCCTTCAAAATGAATTTCTCCTTGTGAAAAGGAGTTTGGCCTTGGGATGATTTTCTTATAAGTGGGAGGGGTCATATCTATAAAAGCTTGTCAAAATAACATGCACAACACTTTATTACCGATGTTATTTGAATATGGGCCCCTTACCGCACGTTTAAAGTCATTTCGTTTTTATTCATAACAAAGACATTTGTTTTAAAGAAAAAACATTCAAAACCCTCACCAAGAAAATCTCAAGGGTAATTGACTTTTTACTTTCAAAAAAAGAGTTAAAAGGCTGTTGCGGGGCCTATTGGCAATTCAAAAACATGAGAAACACATCTCCCTAGGCCCGCTCTCGGACGGAAGAAGCGTTTCGATAAAATTGAGTTTGAAGTTTTAAAAATGTGCGGCATGCAGAGAGAGCGCGGCGCGTTCCGACGATTTTACAAAGGGATTTGCCTACTACGCGCGCGCTGTGGCGGCACGCGGTGTGCAAGCGCAAGTCCACGACGACCCGAAGGCCAACCGAAGCACCCTGTTGCTACGCCGGGCGCTTACCCTTTTGAACGTGTCGCGCCACAATGAGCGATAAAAACTCTGTAAAAATCATCTACGAAGCTGCCAAATCATCAACGGCGGTGAAATTTTGCGAGTGTTCTTCATTTGCTCCTTGCTAGTTGTTTGAAAATTTGAAGGGGTGACGGAGACATTTTCTCCAAAGAAAACATTGATAAGGAGGGTTGGGTGTTCGATTAAAATCTGATATTGTTGGCTATGATTTCCCAGATTAACATAGTGAAAAGTGGTGTCTTTATATTGGTGTCAAAAAGGCATTAAAACTGCCCTCAAAATAGTGCTAAACCATAACACTACACCCCGCAAGTCAAAATAAACACGGTATTAGGGTTTTTTTTTTAAATTGTTGAAGGTGTCCTAACAGCAGTATTGTTATTCTTCTCTGTCGGTAAGTGTAACGGTGAAAACGGTGTTAGAAGGTAGACGAGTGTTTGTAAAGGAAAGCACGGTGATTTTAAGGTGACAAACAATAAGCCTATTTTAAAAATGGGGTCTTGAGTAAGATACCTTGTCACCTTCAAAAAATGCTCTCCTTTTGAATAAGTGAAAGCAGTGAAACTATTACTTTTGCCTCCTTTGTCCCATAAAACAGAAGTGGTGAGAAGTTACGCAAAGTCATTTTGAGGTGTTTTTTTTGTGTATAAAAACACGCGAATACAAGAAGGGTGTTTTGTTGGGAGAGGGGTGTTTGTCTTTGTCTAAATACAAAGTTTGTCTTGTTTGCTCCAAAACACGAAAGGATCACTTCAACCTTACCCAAACATAGTAACGGGTTGTTGTGTGCTTGTTATTTTGATAACTATTTGTTGATTGGCGTACAAAGGAAGACAAATAGTGATTTGTAAGGAGCGAGTTTGTATTAAAGAACCATTTCACACGACATTTGAGGCAATTTGCCTTGGTCAAATGTTGACTAACGAAGACGGAGTTGTGTGCTTGAGAAAACATTCCAAAGGCCATTTGAGGTATCTTGGTGTTGCGAGAGAGCATTCAAAACAAGATTCCCCTCCTAGGCAAGATAGTAGGAGTGGCTTGCATAAGAGATTTGAGCTTTGTTTCCACTAAAGTAAATACCCAACCATCGGTCTTGTTCGATTTCCATGAGGTTGGGTCATTGGTCTCGTCAAGAAGTGCAAAAAGAGGTGAAGCTTTCCCCTTTGACACATCTTTGCGCTTTGAGGTTTCAAGCATTTCCGGTGGCAAGCCTAGATTTCAAAATTCTCTCCGAGGTCCATCTCCAGGGCACTAAAATCCCTTATGTCGGGAAAGTGGTTTAAACAAAACCACATGGACTCGAGGAAGAATACAAGCCACTTTCTAAGCACCGAGCACGGAGATTCATGTCCTTCCATGTTCCCCTTCTCATATCTTTTGACTAGTTACCCCCCTCATGAAGATCATCATGAAATACTTCACTTGTGAGAAGATTCTCTGAGTCTATGCCTATCACATTCAATTTCTCATGCATTTCACGAGGGCCAAATTGCTAAATCTCCCTTTATTCCTACATATAAGCATTGAGAAAATGGCCTCCCGCGCTGGAAAAATCCTCCTTCACGACGAAACAACACCTTTTTCATCACTCCCTCATCAAAGTCATCATTCTTCATCGACTTGAAAGAGGAGGTCTCTTGGGATACTTTCATCACCCGCTAAGTTCTCCTTGTCCCTCCAGTTCATACATCTCCTACACCTCCTACTCTGCATCCTTCGCCTTCTTCTGTCGACTTTGTTCCCAAAGAGGTTCAAGTTGCATAGAACAAACAAAAGAGCACGAAGAGGGAGAAGAGCATGAGCATAATGAGAAGAAAGAGCATGAGAAAAAGGAAAGTGATGATGAGCAACGACGCAGTGAAACGAGGACGACGAGGTATGATGAGGAAGATGATGAAGGGTAGCCGGCATGAATATGTGCAACACGGTGAGGGAGCGAGACTCATGAACATGCGAGAACGGGGGCAGCCATAGCATGATACGAGAGCATCCACAACATGATACCACGAGTAGATACAACATGATGAACGAGAGCGGCTACGGAGATGATGAACAACGGCCCCCTAAAAAGAATGACCTCATGAAGAAGAGGGGTAGGATAAACGGGTGCAACACAATGAGAGGGCCGGCCCTCAAAGGAAATTCAAAAGGACAACCAAGGCATCCATGAAGAAATCCAAGACAATGGAAAAAATGAGGAGCAAAGTGACAAGGGTAAAGAGCCCATGGAGCATGTGCTAGGCATTTGTCTCTCCCTGAGCAAAGGGCCATGCTCTTCTGGTGTTGTTGAGACATCAAGGAGAATGGTGCCTAGAGTTTAGCAACTCCAAATGTGACTAGGGCCCTCGAAGCAAAGGAAAATTTCCCGAAGCCCATGGTCGGTGCCCCGAAGGAAGAAGACTAAAGGCCACCCGAAAGAAAAGAGGAAAGGACGAGGAAGAGTCATGAACAAGAAAAGGAATTAAGAAATCATCCAAATCCAAAGTGATGATAGTGATAATGAAGCCGAGATCCTAGAAAATCTCTTGATCCATAGAGAAGGCCAAATTGATTCTTTGAGGATTGATCTTGATTGAGCTAGGAACTTCAATCACTTTTTGCAAGTTCAAAACAAGCGAGATGAGTGTCCATATGGGTTTTGTATATGAGACACGGGCCATCAAATACAAAAAGGAGGCCTCCAAAGCACAAGTGAGATTGGAAGAACTCATGGGTGATTTCGATGAAAGTGAAGGCGAAGATCGACGAAGTGAGGCCAAGAACCATGGGGCTCAAAAAGGCCCTTGAGAAACAAAGAAGAAGAAGATGCCCTTCTCCCAATCTACCCCTCCTTTGCATTGTTCAAACAAGAGATAGAGAAAAATCGGAAGCATGGCTTGAGAGAGTTAATGATCTCTTGGAAAGTTGGAGAAGGTAAATGGTGACTTGGACCTTGACATAGGATGACCAAGCATTATAAAAAAGCACAATCGGTTGCCGGCGGTGAAGGTGCTCAAGAAAAACTCAAGGAGGCTAAGGGAAAGCGCCCGACACATAGATTGAGGAAAAGACACCTCAAGGCTCAAATTTTGGCCTTTTCTTGCAACATGTTTTAGCTTCTCGAGGGTCATGTGATTTGAGCTAATTTCGACATGTTTTGGTTTTTTATCCATTTTTGGGTTTTTGGCCAAAACTCATGGGCATTGCCATTTCAATTTGGGGCATCATCAAAGTTAAATGGTATAATTGGATGCCATAATTTCGGAGCATGCTGAATATATTCAGAACAATTGAAGATCTTTTTCTCCCCAAAATGGCGAAAAACACTCGTTTTCTACCTCTTCTTGAATTTATCGACAAGGCCTATTTTACGGTTTGTTACACAGGTCTATTTTGGAGGACTTCCCGTTGGTCATATGGGAGAAAAAAATAAACTTTTTCAGAAATAAGACACTCATATCTTTCCAACGAGCATCATGAGCCTCGTTTTGACATCGAGAAGGCTCAGTTGTAGGCAAGTCGAAAGGACCTTTTCTTTGATGTGTTTTTTGAGTATTTTGCAAAAATTGAACCTTTCAAAAATGACTTTTCTTCATGTGAGTTTAGCTATTTTTGTACATGATAAGTTATGAAAAAGTCAATATATTTCCATTTTTAGCAATTTTTGAGATATTTATTAGATATTTTGTGCCTTGGGCTTTGCAAAGCCTCAAGGACAAGTCTACATATTTGTGAGGAGCCGATGAGATTGCAAGTTGAACTAAGAAGTTTTCCTCACTTTGTCCTATATGTTCCAAGGTTTTCATTGTAAACAAGGCTGAACTTGATGAATAGAAGCAATATATGGTCATATAAGCTTTGGAAGAAATACTTGTCTCATGCTTTTGGATAATTTCTTGGATGTTCTTGGATGATGAAAGAGGATTGTTGTTGGATTCCATGACTTGGTAGAATGGTATAGTGTCTCTCTCTATTTTGTTTCTTAGTTTTCATTCATAAATCCATGTTCTTGCTTGCTATGATAGATAACAAATTTGAGACATGCCCTTGAGCACACCTCCATTCTACATTTCTTCATAGCTTCCATGTTTTCTTCATTCTTAGTCACATTAAAGAATTCTTGATTGCTCTTTAATAACTTAAGAATATTGTTGCTTGTTTCATTCATGGTTTTATGCATGCTAAGTATGATTCTGATATGCCACTGCTTACTCTTCAGCTAGCCATAGCTCCTATGAAATTTCTCTTTGACTAATTAGGAATGACATTTTTTGAACCAAGGAGGTCTTGTTTTGATCTTTCCCTTTGCCTAAGACTGAAATCATTTTCAAAGTGCCCAATAGCTTGAAGTACGTGTTTAGGCGTTCCAACATAGTGATTTGAGTTGTTTTTTGTCTTAAATGTGTTTCCCAAAATATGATGACGATTCCTAAAGTTAGAGAGTTATATATCTGTATGCATGGCTTGAATTTGTATTTCTGCGCATCGGTTAGGTTTACGGTTACATTTATCATGATTAATGGTTTTCCCTACCATGTTTATATCAACTGTTAAACTATTTGTGCTTGAAAACCTTTGTTATTCACAAAATTGATGTCCATCTCACTCCATTTTGCCCAAATATCCATTTAACTCGGGTAAAATCGACCTTTTCAACAACCTTGTATCCCTTATCTAAAACTTTCTTGACCTTTTCGACCCCATAGCCCGGTTGATCTAAAATATTTTTACCTATCTTATGTCTTTGGTCAGTTCATCCCTCACAACTAAACAGCTTAAAAACCTACTTCATAACTAGCCTAAAATCGAACATAATAAGCATACACACGGATATCCCGCCACAAATAGAGGGGCACTCTACCGAGTCCCGGGAAGCTAGTACTTGGGCTCAAAGATTGGTTTTGTTTACTATCATTTGGCTTGCCAATCGACCAAATCACGGGACCACAGCATGTGGCAATCACGGTGGGACTTTGAGTCAAAAATCCTTGGTATCATAGGATCTCTCAAAATCTCGGTCAAAATTAGAAAGATTAGGTATTGTACGAAAGGAAGTAGAAACTAGCTTCTTCACCATCTTAGCAAAATGATGATTCGGTTATAGTAAACTCTTCCAAACCTTAGGGCTACATATAGAAACTCGAGAAAACCCCAAAAAAAATATCTCTAGATTGGTGTTTATCAATATTGGTGGTGGACCATACACGTATACTCTCAAAACAACTAAAAATCCACAGCGCTCACTAGCCTCCGGTAAACCTTACTACTTTGCTAAAATTTAGAATACTATCCGATCAGCCACCTCATCACCACACTAACATAATGGCGATCACGGTGGGACTGCGGGTTAATTGTGATCTAAGTACACCTTAGGACTCCGGAAATCCCTTGTCTTCAAAAATACTTTCCATTTAGCCACCTCCTTACGCCACACTAACATAATGGAGATCACGGTGGGACTAATGAGTACATAAAAGTCTAGCAAACTCTTGTAGATTCATTAGTATTTAAACGATTAAACGGCAAGCGAGTCCATAAAATCATTTAGAGTAAACTCTTTTTGTTCTCACCACCTAGAAAAGTGATGAAACGGTGTAGAACACTCTAATAAACCCTGAGTTGCACATTAAAAAAAAAACCAAAACATTCCCCGGATTGGCTTTCCATGCGGTGGTGGACCATAGCTACATCTTTACAAAAATAACCAAGTTCCCACCCTAGCGACTCCACTGACACGGTGAGCCTAAAGTCATAAAGACAAAATTTCATAAACCATACCTTTACGCTAACTCATCCTCACAAAAACTTAAAACTTAGGGTGGAAACTCTATAATCGGTGACAAACTAAGTATAAATTAGAGATTCGAGAGAAGACCTCACCTAAACGGAAGGAGATAGCAGAAGTCTTCTTGAGGAACCATTAGCTTTCCCCATGGCGGCCCTGGTAACCCAAACCAGGTGAATCACTCTTTTGCAAGTTTCCATCTCAAAGTTAAACTGTAAAACTTTTTCCCATAAAGCATATTTGATAGTATTGGTGGTGGACCATAGTTCTCATTGAAATCCACTGGCGACTCCACTAGTCCATCTTTTTGTTTTGACCATCCTTCACATTAGTAAAACCCTAGAGAAAATACATCCATCGAAACAATCACAAATACCATCGTCTCTAAACTCTGAGCACAAAATCTGCCTTCACAAAGAATCAACACCGAGATCTCATCCAGGACCCAAATCCCCCTATCATAGTAGATGACCCGAGAGAAGATTTTGCGGCAAGCTTCGAGCGGCAATTTAGCTACGATAGGTCGTAAATGAAAACAAGATCGGTACACGAACGTCCCAACCTTGCGGGATCCCCCTTTGACTTAAAATCAACAAAAACCCTTTTAGAAGAAATTCACAAAGTAAGATAGACTTTGATGATCTTGAGCCCCTAGATGCGCCACGAGTCCTAGTGAAAGCCTGCTACTACACCTCCCGACTTTCGACTTCTCCATCACTTTGGCTCCTGCCCCGGATGCTCAACAACAGGATCACTGGTCCAAGTACATACGCCACACCCATCCAAGCCACTCTTGTTCAAACCACCTCGGCTCATCCCACAAGCCTCATTTTGTACATCATCCATTAGCTCCCGGTCACGCGCTTTCCAAGTACGCACCCTTGGTGTTGCCACATCCTTTGAAAGCTCCTTACAAAATGACTATCAATCAAAAATCTACTTTACCGAGTTGAGGCTACTACGACTCAACAACATGTAGATAGGATTAGCGATTACTTTGAATACATGGAAATAGAGCGAGACCATCGGAATAAGGAGATGTTCGCCCAAAGCCTCTGTGGAGAACCCAAAAAAATGGTTTAAGAGCTTAACTCCAAACAACATCCACAATCTCCCCGAACACTATCAAACCTTCATAAACAAGTGGGAAATCGAAAAGAACCGCATTCAAATCATGTCGAAAAGGAGTATAACAATCTAAAGCGGGGAAAATGGGGAAAGTGTCCAAGGATACTACCTAGGTTCAATAGTGTGTATAAGGCCCTCCCACCTCACTTCAAACCTCATGGCTCAACCTTGGCGAAGTTCCCTAGGGCTTTTGACCCGGACATGACTTATCAACTGAGGACAGAGGCCCCCCCTACCTTAGAGGAAATGCAAAAAGTGGCTATAAATGCGAGAAACCAACAGCGAAAGAGCTAGGATAAGGAGAGCGAGAAAAGGAGTCACCTACCATGGCCAATTTTCCCCTTCGGTATTTTCCTCAGATCCTAGAATAGATGGCTTGGTCAAATCCATGACGACAAAAAGATGTGAAAGTGAAAAAGAACCTCTTAAGGACAACGACCCAAAACCCTCCAAAACGGGAACCAAAACTTTAGAAAAGACCGATTTCAAAATAAACCAAGGGGAAAGGACTAACAAATCGGGCCATCCTTCGGTGAAAATTATGTTGATGAGGATGATAGGATACGAACCCATTGATCAAAATTCATTTGAACCTCATAGGTTCGATAACGGAAGTGAGGTTTACCTCACAATGGAAACAAGAGTTCTTCTCTCGAATCGACCGAAACCAACTATGAAGATCAGAAGATCTTGTCGTAGATTTCGAGAATGCCATTATAAACTCACAGAGAAAGTAGACCTTAGGAGTAGAAAAAACCAAGACAACTCAAGAAAGGTAGCCACGTCTTATAAAACCCCTAATACTGCATCCTTAAAAAAGTCGTGGATAGCAACAAAATTGTGGTCGAAAAATTGACCAAAATAAAGATAAAGAAGCTATTCAAACAGTTTGGACTCGGTCTCCTAATACTTCCACAAATATTCTTGAGATGTCTGTGAAAATCCTGAACCAAAGTCGACAAATTAGAACGTAGAGAAAATCATGTCGAAAAAGCTAAAACAAATCTGTCCAAACTACAAACTCCTTTTAGTTTCGAAGGGAAATTTCCAAAATAAAAATAACCATCACATACTAAGGTTAATAATAGTAGGTATGGATCTAAAATCTTCAAAGTTTTTTGATTTAGGAAATGAGGCGGTCTTTAAATCTAATGATGACAAACCCGAGCTCTTGTTACATTTAAAATAGAAGGTGAATACCGAAGGAGGCTGTCTCCTTTTCCTACGTAAGCTTGAATATACGGACAAAATATTACATAATGCCATGTTGAATTGGTGCTTCCCACTGCTTACTCATGCCTAAAGCAATCATGGAAAACTTGGGTCTAGACGTAACTCAACCATACAAATACATGTACTCTTTGGATTCAAGTCGGGTCAAATGCTTAGGGCTAATAAAGAACCTATGTTTTTCTTTGACACAACTACGGCAAAAACCTATTCATGGATGTAGTAGTAGCCGATATTCCTCCTAAGTATGGGTGCTACTATCGGCGTGGGGTTTTGCCAAAATACAAGGTAACCTTCGAATGGACATGTCATTCGATACCATCGATTTTCAACGAGACTAGGAGATTATGTAAAGAGACTCACATGAAATACATGGTTAGCAACTAGGATAAACCAAACAACACTCCCATTTATTCCATTCATTCCAATTTAGATTCTGTCTTATACGGTAAGAAAGTGATATAAACGAGATAAAAGAAAATGAAGGGTTTTTAAACCATCAAAACCACATTTCCCACACTAAATGAAAAGCGGTAATCAAAGCTCAAAGAAACCTAAAAACGATTTCCCAAGTATCGTGTATGAAAAAAAGCTCTTTGGAATATAAGCTTTGACGGTTCTTGTGGCGGTTCGGCGCATATAGATACACAATACTAACTGAAGAAGGTCATTCTTTGATTAGAATTCCAATGTACTAATAACATTGCGGAATGTGAGACGCCTATCATGGTGCACATACTTAAAGACTTAGGCACCAAGAAAATATCGGTAGGGGAGATTCAAAACTTGTAATTAGGCAAATCAAAGGTGAATATTAGGCAAGCGAAGACTAAGAGAATACAAAAATGTGACTTTAGACATCCTCAAAACTGTCGAAAAATATGAACATATGTTCCTAGGGCTCAAAATAGCCACAACACGTGAGCTCGCCTTCACTGCCAAGCAATGGAAAAATACCATGTCTAAGCGAGCATTACGATGCGAGGTCAAACATTGCCCTACGATGCCGGATAATATGACCATTGGAAAATATTCAGGGATGACGATCAAATTGATGATTTCTTACAATGTAAGAATGAATTTGAAGTAACCAAAAGCAAGGACTTGGAAAATGAAGGAAAGAAACACACGGCAAAAATCAAGATCTGAGCCAAATTTACCTTCTTGGACAAATGTAAACTTGGTAAATCATTCATATGAAATTGATATGGGAGAGGACATAGACCAAAGGGCAGAGGTCCTACCTTTGTGAAAATGACACCATACCCGAGGGAGGGCTTGCACCTTTAGAATAATTGTTTGATTTTAACGATGTGGCCAAAAAACCTAAAATGGAACCTCACAGAAATTCGACATAGAATAATATAACATGGAAGCTCGGAAGAACCAAAGAAGATAAACTATCCAGCCACTCCTCCTCACATAAAGCGAAGTACATCAAGTTGTTTAAAGAATTTAAAGATGTGTTCACATGGGGATGCAAGATTTGAAATCATATGACACGAGGCATCATCCAACATAAGATTCCCCTCAAAGGCTTGAAATCCTTTCAAACAGAAGTTAAGAAGAATAAACCCGGTCTTACTACGAATTGATTGAAAAATCAAAAATATGTATGATGCTGGGATAATAGTATCCCTTAGGTACTATGAGTGGGTCTCAAATATAATATCGGTTAGGAAAAAATTTGGTGAAATCGGACTCTATATCGATTTTACGAAATCTAAATAGAGCATGTTTAAAAAGGACAACTATCCACTGCCCAAAATGGACCACATACTTCAAAAGGTAGTAGGTGCTAAAAAGATCTCATTACTTGATGGTTTTTGGTTATAACCAAGTGCTAGTTTGCAACGATCAACACAAACGCTTTCACCACAGCAAGGCACGACCTTTTGTATGCGTTAAAATTCCTTTGGATTGATGAATGTTGGTGCCACATTCCAAGAGCCATGGACATAGCCTTCTTAGAAGACATAGGTTATTTCATAGTCATATATCTTGACGAAGTATTACGGTATATTCAAATTAGATGAAACACCTGGTGCACTTAAGAAAAGGTTTTTAACAAATGTGGAAAATATGGTTTATCCCTAAACCCCAAGAAAACACTTTTCGGTCTAGAAGAAAACTCCTAGGTCACATCTTTTCGAAAGAGGGAATAAAAATAGACGCGAGAGAATCGAAGGCATATTACAAATAAGTCACCCCGAGAAACATAAGGCTGCAATCCTTTATCGAAAGATTAATTTCTTGAAAGATTCATCCCAAATCTTCTTGGGAACTACTTGAGATATCACAAATATGTTGAAAAAAGAGGTTGGGGTTAAATGGACTACGGAAGCCAAAAAATCTTTTGGAGAGCGGTTAAAAAGCCCTAATTGAAACACCAATATTGATAAGTCACAGTTTCACGAAAGATTTTACATTTTTTCATTTGCCTCGAGAACACACAATAGGCGCTGTGTTGTTGTAAAAAAACACGAGCGGGCGGGGAGCAACCCATTTCCTTTTTCAGAAAATCACGAAAATGCCCCTTGAAATATAACATCATGGAAAAAACAAGCATTCGCATTGGTAAAAGCAACGAAAAGATTTAAAAGGTTGCATCTTGCATTCTCATGTCGCCTTCGCTTTTGTTCCTAATACGTGTCAAAGACATAAACCAAGATCTCGATGGTAAAAGGGAAAATGGATCGCTATCATCTTAGAATATGACTTAGAAATACGACCTACCAAGCACAAAGGCGGTTAAGGAAAGGACTTGCAAGGACAATGGGCTGAAACCAACCTCCAAGCTTTAGATATAAATTTTGTTGATACCTTAGAAGAACGGAAGAATGGTACCCTCATGTTGAACGAGTGTTTTTAGAATTCACTTGGTATGTCGATATTATTTATGTATTATTTTATCTAAATGCTCCTCCAAATTTATCAAAGACAAAAAAGTAAGATTTCTTAAACAAAATTCTTTAAAGTTTTGCATTATGGATGGATTTATGTATTGGAAAAATCCTTTGGTATGTTGCTTAAATGTTTTCGTGAGTCGATGCGAGAGAAAATTGTGCACGAGATGCATGAAGGAGAATGTGGAGGTCATCTCTACTACAAAACTACGGTGAAAACAATCCTTAGAGCCGGTTATTATTGGCCTATCTTATTTACGACACTCACAAGCTAGTTATGACATGCCATAAGTGTCAATTTTTTGATGGCAAGAAAAATCTTTTACCTTTGCCCTTACACCCCAACATAGTCGAAGGACCCTTCAGGCAATGGGGTTTAGATTTTATTGGGGAAATTCACCCTTCTTCATCCACTCAACATAAATGGATCCTTACGATAACGAGTTACTTTACCAAATGGATAGAAGCCATACCTTCCAAGAACATCAACTGATTCGATCATCATCAAGTTCCTAGAAACCAATATCCTATCTAGATTTGGATGTCCTAGAAATATCTACAGATAACGCTACCTTCTCCTCCAAAAGAATGGTTGAATTTTGTTACAAATATCACATTTTCATTAGGACATTCCCTGACTTATTTCCCTCAAGGTAATGGTTTAGCCGGGTCCTACGCCAAAGGCTACGTCAACATCATAAAAAAACTTTGAACAAAATCAAAAGACGCATGTAAAACTAGTATACGCACTATGGGGTTGATAGACTAACCACCAAAAAAATCATAGATATGTCTCCCTACCAAGCTGGTTATGGCATATATGCCATTTCCCAACATCTTTAGGGGTTCCGATGGATAATCTATTGCAAGAAGTTCAAATAGAAAATGACATGCAAGGAGGGTAAATCGGACTATCCATTTACGACGAACAGAAGAAGTTTGCAGAAGGCCTAGTTAGTGCAAGACAAAATAAAACAGATTTTTGATGGAAAGGACCAAGGAAAATGATTTTCGAGGATTGGGACAAAGTGTTAGAATGGGATTCTAGAAGAAGATTAGAAGTAAACATGGCAAGTTTGAAAATTTATGGAAAGGGCCTTTGATCATCAACTCGATTCTTGAAACAATGCTTTTTCTGCAAGAACTTGATGGAGTAGGCTTTTGGAGGTCCTGTGAATGGCGAGGACATTAAAGCTAGTATTTTTTTCAAGAGCTCCAATTTAAAAAAATTCAATCATTGTATATACCATTGTTTGAAAAATAGATAAAAAACAGAAAATTCAAAAACAATAGAAAAATAGAAAAAGAGGCGGTTTGAAAAATAGAGAAAAGGCCCATGTTCAAAAATAGTCATTCGAGAAAGTGTGCAAGTCTAAATGCCGCTACTGGTGCTCAAATGTCTTGTTAGAGTTATCTGGCTAATCATGGTGAACATGTTTTAAATTTATTTGATGATAAGTTAGTGGTGGAAAAGATGGTCAATAATTGTGTAAGCTTGACTTATCGAAGAAAGTGAATTAGAAAGATATTGGTTCCACATTCTCAAAACGAACCAAAGAGGAGCGGGGGATGCCAAAACAAATTGTGCATCCCTGGCCCCGTTTTTCCTAGATTTTATTTTATGCAAAATAATATTTGTGTGAAACTTGTCTTTAGTACCACAAGTACATGACAAATCGAATGATACAACTTTGATTTGATCATTTTTCAATTTCATGTTTTAGATTAGAGAACAAAATCTTGTCAAATAGCTTAACATTGACGAGTTGATCTGACGTAGGTAGAGTAATGAAGGAGTTCATCGAAGCAATACGAACTCTCGGCGAGATATAAGTGTAGAACTAGATAGGTTCATTTTTCAAAAAAAAAAAATTGTCAAGGGTTTCTAGTCCAAATGCACCCAAAGGAAGAAAAATGTTAGGAAAGATAGTAGGGTAGGTAGAAATATCATTGATGCTAATTATCTTGTGAATTTTAGAAATAGGATCAAGGAAGAAAGATATTTCCCACCAATGGATAAGACACTCGTCTTCATAAGCCAAATATACGAAATTCTAGACACCTCCTGAAAAGGAGCTTCCCTCCCAAATGGAGCCACTGTTAGTCATCGGTATTTTCACTCATTGGTGATGATTGGTTATTCTGACCAAATTTTCTAGCGGCCCTGATCTAAAAATTGACAAATTTTCCGGCTAGAAAACACCCATAAACGTTTTGCCTCCTACCTTTTCAATCAGCCCATGATGAGAAAAACCTCATTGTCGAGCCCTATCTAGCCTCATCCATACTAGCTTGTCCGGTAACTCCCAAAGAAAAAAATCCAAATGTTGTCCAGAAGTCCTCCTAAGTTAGGTAGTGGCACTTTAGGCATTTCTCCCTTAAACTATCCTAAAAGCCAAAGAACCTCTATCTACTATCAACCGGTCCTAACAGAGACCTTCCTAATGCCAAATAAAGTTTGGTTACACCCTTGGGTCGTGCCACTAACAAGCCTTGAAGTCTCGGTAATTCATGTGCCATAGGTCAAAGTGATATTGGGTAGTTTTACATTGTTTCAATGGATATTTGAAAAACATAAGTGTACCAACATTCCATAAAGGTATTTAACTCAACATGAGAAGACATGTTTAGCCTCATGTGGTTTTGAGCTTTGGGATGTAGCCACGAGGGAAAGTTGTTCATTAAGCTCTGCCATCACATTCAAAGGTTAGTAAATTATGAATGACAAGAAATTCTTTGCAGGATATTAGCCAAATTTCTTGTGATGTCTAAAGAGGGCGCAAGGTATTTGGAAAGAAGATACATGTCTCGGAAGAAATTCCCATCATGAATTATTGACGAGTTTGCCATCTTCATTTGCTCCAGAAAGTAGCAAGACCAAAGTCGAGAAATATACCCACTATTTTAAAGGCGATGAAAATGGCATCACTAAAAACCTTATCCATACATGAACGAGAGGTTGAAAGGCGAGAAAACCTCCTTCATTTTACAAGTAGAGGGTTGAAAGACTAGAAAACCTCCTTCATTTTACAAACGGAGGGTTTGCCCCTTTGTGATGAGCCTCCTTCATCTGTAAGCGAGCCAAAGACGATGCGATTTCAGGTTTTTCAACGCTAAAGGAAAATTTTAAGACGTTAGGGAGACAATTGAAAGGTTTTAGAATAGAAAATGGTGTTAAGCGAAAGGGGGGGGGATCGGTGGTGCTTTTAAAAATTGTTTACATAAGTTTCTTTATTATTGAAATACAATGTGAAGCTAATGGGTTGATTATCAATGAAGAAATATTGTTAAGCAAATGGCCAAAGAAGTCAAACGGAGTCTTGGTCTCAATCGACACACTTGTCAGTACAAAGGAAACCATTAACGGTGTATTCATAAACATTTTTTCACTTGGTTAAAACGAGAGTTGAAAATAACCGGGCATTTGTCAAAAATAGACCTCCCTTCATTTTGATAAGGCTCATCATTATGTAAGAGTGAAAAGCATTCATTTTCGGTATAACCCAGAAGTTCAAAGGGGTAACATCGAAATGGTAAAATAAATAGAAATTCATTATTCTTGCAGGACTCCCGCATAAAGGAACAAAGGGATAGTATTCCAATTTTACATCTTAAACTTCAGCTCCCATCCCCTGGCTATATCTCATAAAGTTGAAGATTGGATTACTACTCTTGTCAATCTAAGTCAAAGAGAGCTCAAAGGCATGTTTGCCAGGTTCAATAAGCTTCACGATTGGGCATGATCACCTTCAAACATCGGGGAGCAAAAAGCTGGCAAATTAAGTTTTAAAAAGATGAGTCATCTCCTTGCAAGAATGGAAAAGATGTTTAAATCATTGGTGTGTTGTTTGACGAGAGTTTTCCTTTAAAAAGCTCATTAGAAAGGTTAGCATGGAAAAGATTCCTTTTTAATGAAGAACGTTGAAGAGGCGGTAGAAGAGTATTCTTAATAGAAAAACAACGAGAGATGTTGGCCTTCAAAATGACTTTCTCAACGAAAAAGGAGTTTGGCACTTGGGATGATTTTCTTATAAGTGGGAGGGGTCATATCTATAAAAAGCTGTCAAAATAGCATACATCACTTTATTACGCGTTATTTGAATATGGGCCCTTTTAGCACGTTAAAGTCATTTGGTTTTTTCTTCATAACAAAGACATTTGTTTTAAATAAAAACGTTCAAAACTCTCCTGAAAATCTGGGGTAATTGAATTTTCCTCTTTCAAAAAAGGTTAAAGGCAGTTGCGGAGCCTGGCAATTCAAAAACACGAGTAACACATCTCCCTAGGCTTGCTCTCGGACCGACATTTCAAAGCAAAAAAAAAAATTCGAGTTTGAAGTTTTAAAACGCGCGGGCGCCTGAAGGAACGCGCGGCGCGTTCGGAAGCGATTTTACAAAGGAGTTGCTACGCCGCGGCGCGCTTGTGGCGCCCGGTCATAATTTGCCGAAATGACTTGGTGCCCTTTGTTGCTATGCGGCGCTTACCCTTTTGAACACTCGCCTATTGAGTGATCAAAATGCCTACAAAAGCATCTCTGAAGCTGCCAAATCATGTGGCTTGTTGAAATTTTGCAAGGTATTCTTCATTTTCTCCTTGCGAGTTGTTTGAAAATCTGAAGGGGTGATAGAGCATTTTTCTCCAAAGAGAAACGGTGATAAGCGAGGGTTGGGTGTTAGAGATTAAAATACGAGATTTTTGTGGCTATTATTACCCAATATTAACATAGTGGAAGTGGTGTGCTTATATTGGTGTCAAAAAGGCCTAAAAGCGCCTCAAAACAATGCTAAGCCATAACACTACTGAAGTCAAAATAAACACGGTATTAGAGGTTTTTTAAAATTGTTGAAGGTGTCCTAAGCTGTGATAGGACAAAGCTAGCATACGTAAATAAAGTGTAATGGTGAAAATAGTGTTAGAATGTGAACGGTGTTTGTAGAAAGCACGGTGATTGTAAGGTGACAGAACAATAAGCCTATTTTAAAAATAGTGGTCTTAGTCCGAATGCCTTGTCACCTTCAAAAAATGTCTCCTTTTGAATAAGTGAAACAGTGAAACTATTGCTGCCTCCTTTGTCCCATAAAACAAAGTATGGTGAGGGATTTTGCAAAGTCATTTGAGGGTGTTTTTATTACCTGTGTATGAGAAATAGTGAATACAAGAAGGGTGTTTTTTGATTGGGAGGGGTGTTTTGTCTTTGTCTAAATACAAGGCTGTCTTGTTTATACCAAAACACAAATGATCCTTGTAACCTTACCCAAACACAGTAACAATTTGACTGTGTGCTTGTTATTTTGATAACTATTTTTTGATTGGCATACAAAGGAAGACAAACGATGATTTGTAAGGAGCGGAGAGTTGGTATTAAAGAACCATTTCACACGACATTTAGGGCAATTTGCCTTGGTCAACGGTGACTAAAAATTGGATAGAGTTGTGTGTAGAAAAAATTCAAGGTCATTTGAGGCGACTTGGTGTTGCGGTATTCAAACAAAGATGCCTCCCGAGGAGGCAAGACGGTAGGAGTGGCTTGCATAAGAGATTGAAACTGTTTCCAGAAGAAATGAATGCCCACCCATCGGTCTTGTTCAATTTCCATGAGGTTGGGTGTTTATTTTTTGTCAAGAGTACGAGTGAAAAACTTTCCCCCTTTGACACATCTTTGCGCTTTGAGGTTTCAAGAAAGCATTTCTAGGCTGGCGACCTAGATTTCAAATTCTCCTCGAGTCCATCTCCAAGGCCACTAAAATTCGTATGTCGGGGAGAAGCGGTTTAGCAAAGCCACACAATTTCGAGAATAATAGAAAGCCCTTTCTAAAGCTTGAGCACGAATTCATGTCCTTCATCTTCCCCTTCTCTGTGTCTTTTGACTAGCTACGCCCCCTCATGAAGATCGTCATGAAATACTTCACTTACGAGAAGGTTATACGAGTCTATTCCTATCACATTCGATTGTCATGCATTTCATGAAGGACAAATTGCTAGATCTCCCTTTCTTCCTACATAGAAGCATTGAGAAAAATGGCCTCCACTATTCGGGGAAAAATCCTCCTTCACGTGGCTTGTTACCTTTTTCATCGCTCCCTCATCAAAGTAATCATTCTTCATCGACTTGGTAAGGAAAAGGGAGGTCTCTTGAGATACTTTCACCACCATCCGTTGTCCCACTGTCCTACGGTGCATACATCTCCTACCTCCTACTCACCATCCTTCGCCTTCTTCTCGCTTTGTTCCCAAGAGGCTCAAGTTTACCATAGAACAAACAAAGAGCACGAAGAGGGAGAAGAGCATGAGCATAATGAGGAAGAAGAGCATGAGCAAGAAGAGGAAAGTGTTGATTAGCAGAAACATGATGAAACGAGGACAACATGGGGATGATGAGAAGATGATGAAAGGCGGCATGAATATGTGCAACACGGTGAGGGTGAGCGAGACTCATGAAGATGCGCAGAACGAGGGCGACCACGACGCAGTACACGGCGGCTACGGCCACATGATGAATAGAGGTATCTACGGGATGATGAACAACGGCCCCTAAAAAGGAACAACGACCTCATGAAGAAGAGGGGTAGCATGATAAACGGATGCAGCACGGTGAGGACAACCCTCAAAAGGAAATGCAAAGGACAACCAAGGCATCCATGAAGAAATCCAAGGCAGGTGGAAAAATGAGGAGCAAAGTGACAAGGTTAAAGAGCCCATGAAGCATGTGCTAGGCTGCCTCTCTGAGCAAGGGGCCATGCTCTCTTCTTCGAAAGTGGCAAGCCCGGACATCAAGGAAAAGGGTGCCTAGATTTGTATCTCCAAATGTGACTAGGGCCCTCGAAGCAAAGGGAAAATTGCCCAAGAATCCCATGGTCGCATTTCCCAAGAGAAGAATACTAAAAAGCCACGAGAAGAAAAGGGAAGGACAAGGAAAAGTAGTCATGAACGAAAAGGGGTCGACATCATCCAAAATCCAAAGTGATGATAGTGATAATGAAGCACAGGATCTAGAAAATCCTCTTGATCCCAAGAAGGCCAAATTGATGCTTTGAGGACTGATCTTGATCGGGCCTAGGAACTTCAATCACTTTTTGCAAGTTCAAAACAAAGGTAGTGTCCATATGGGTTGTATGAGACCAAGGCCATCAAATACAAAAGAAGGCCTCCAAAGCACAAGTGAGATTGGAAGAACTCATGGGTGAGTTTGATGAAATCGAAGATCAGCCAGTGAGGCCAGAACCATCAAGACTCAAAAAGGCCCTTGAGAAACAAAAAGAAGAAGAAGATGCCCTTCTCGATCTACCCCTCTCACTTTGCCATGTTTCGAACAAGAGATAGAGAACAATTGGGAAGCATGAACGAAGTTTAATGATCACTTGGAGAATAAATTGGAAAATAGGGACTTGGACCTTTAACGGAGGATGACGGAGCATTATAAAAAGATCGATCGATTTGCGCGACGGAAATTGAAGGTTTGCTCGGGGAAAAACTCAAGAGTAAAAGGGAAAGCGCCGGCACAAAGATTGAGAAAGACACCTCAAGGCTCCAAATTTTTGGCCCTCTGTACAACATGTTTCTAAAGCCCTTGAGGTCATGCTGCTTAAGTTTGCAGGCGAATTTCGACATGTTTTGGTTTTTCTCATTTTTGGGTTTTTGGCCAAAACTCGCAGGCATTGCCATTTAGGTTTGAGGCATCATCAAAGGATGAAATGTTGGAAATATGATTCAGTGTTGTCCTTGATGGCAACCTTTGAATGAAGATGAAGACATCATTGTTGACCTGTTGTCACTTGACAATCCTACTTTGAAGTTATTCTTGACTTTGATGGACTTGGTAAATGATGTAAATGCGATGTGAAATGATATGATCTTTGAGTATTTGTCCTTGAATGGCAATTCACTTGATGAAGATGATGGCAACTTACTTGATGAAGTTGTGCTTGATAGAATATGTTCTTGATGAAGTAAATACGATGTATCTATAGTGAGTACATAAGGCAATGAAGAAAGGATTTCGGCCATGTGCTAAATCTATGAGTGAAGAGTAGTCTCAAAGCATACGCGTATTTGTCTGGGGAAGTCGCGTATGCACGCGGAAAGAACGTGCCAAGTCGCGTATGGGCAAAAGCGCTCAAAAAGTGCAAAACCGGGGGTAACCACCATGGTATTGACCCATTGCATTGGGTAATGATTCGTCTAAATGACGTCCGAGAATACCATCGGTAATGTGGTTTTGGGCTCATGATATTGAAAAAAGGCTCATGGTATTGAAAAAGGGAAAACCTATATAAAGAAGAAATTCATTGTGCAAATCATGTGTGTGGGAGCAAGATGTACGAGCTTGAATGAATACTTCTCTATGAAGTATATACGAATGGAAAGGGTAAAGGTTTGATGATAGATCTAAATCTATGATGCCCAGGTGAAGGAGTGATGAAGAAGGGGATCTAGATCTGAATTGTACTTGTATTTTCTAGATCTTGTTTATGGAATGATTAGATCAAGGATAGGCGAACATACGTACGAATTAAGGGTTGAATGCGGGCGAATGTCGATGCGAAGAGTATGCGGCTACGTAATGGTTGAAGATCTATGCGCTACTTTGCGCGAGCACGTATATGCGCGGCTTCTGCGAAGAAAAAACGCGTATGCGCAATAAATTTTCCTTATGTGTATGTTTGAAGTATCTGTTGGTTTGTGAACGGAAAGCGCGTGTATACGCGACATCGATGAAACGCGTATGCAAACTAGGGTTTGTGAAGGTACGTGGTAAGAAATGTCTAATGCATTTACCGGTGGTTTCTTGATGTCATCGGTGGGTTATATGTCTGTTTTATGGTGTGTGCTTAAAAGTATGGAAAGGGTCCGGTATGAAAATATGATGAAATGTGGCCTGCAAGTGGTGTCCTAAAAGAAGCTTTGGATCAGGTGTGAAAATTGATAAACGTGGTCCATAAGTCTTGAGGTTGTAGCCTTCGATCGGGGGGTAGTAGCTCCCTTCCCGGTGAGGTGGTAAGCGAGATCGAGGGGTCGTGGCTCCTTCCGGGAAGACTGATAGCGAGTCGGGGGTTAGACTCCCCTTCCGGGGAGAAATTTGGTAAGCAGCGCGGTGGGTGCATAACGTCTTTGGTAGAGTACGCACCGAGCACATATGTTGTAAGATGTTTTCTCTATAATAAAATATTAGAGAAATTTGTGCATTGCAGTAGGTGGTTTCTCCGACTTGGGTTTCCACCTAAAAATTACGGTGTTCATGTGTGATGCTTTGTGTGATGGTTTAATACATTCTTACTACACATTTCTTTTGTTTATAGAACATCTAATAAATGAATGATGGAATTATGTAAGTGAAGAACTAATGGCATAATTAGATCTTTCTTACAGGTATCATGAGTTTCATGAAGGATATCCATTAGTATGTAGTTGGCTTGACAAAGTAGCGTATGGGTTCGACATGAAAAAAAGTAAAAAAGTTTGAATATGCGTAAATGCGATTTCACCCCCCCTCTCGGTATTTTTCCCAACAATTGGTATCGAGCGGGGTCCTTGCTGAGAAGCTTGATCACTTGAAGGAGATCCGTCGCAATGGGAAAAAAGAAACGAAGAAAGGTTGCTCAAGAAAGATGCCTCGAGAAATCATGTATAGCGGTGAAGGAGATGAAACGGTATTAATCGTTGTTCTTGTATTTTATGGCCTTTTCAAAGATTGTGATAGTGAAAGTGATAGTATGGATCTGAAAAGTTTGTCAAGATTAATGTGAAAAAGATTCGACCAAGCTCTCTGGTGCTCATGGCAAGAAGCAAAGGCTATGGTAAGGAGATGTCTCGGAAAGGCTTTGTGTAGCAGAAATTGAAGAAGATGAATCGAGATAGTGATTGGGGTCCTAGTAATCTTCTTTGACGAAGCAATAGTACGGATAGTGAAAGTAATCTTTGTGGACCTAGAAGAAGTTATCAAAGATCAACAAAAAGAATATTTAATGAGAAGATACGCACTCCAAAGCTTTGATCTTTAGGCCCGAAAAGGATGTTCGATGATGTATACAATCGAAGTAAAGGACCGAAGCTGAAATCATCTCTTGGGGAAGATACGAAAATATCGAAGAAGAAGATTGCGAACTTGAACGATCATTTCCTCGAAGATACGGATAAATCAAATAAGAAGAATGCGAACTTGAAGCGAAGAAAACATATCCTAGAAAGTGAATCTCGAAGCATCAAATAAGAAGAATGAAGAACCTCATCATTTGAAAAGGAAAGGTCTTGAAGCGGAAAATCATCTCTCCAAAGAAGATGCGGAAAAATCAAATAAGAAGAATGAAGAGCGCAGCAGGCATGAAGAAAACGAAAATTGGTTGAAAGAGATTCACAAATGCAGAAGGATCAAATAGAAGATGGAAGAAGGAAAGAAAGAAAGCATGACAAAACAATGTCAAGCCTTGGAGGGTTAGGTAAACATTCTCAAAGGTAGATTGAAAGGATTAAACTTTTGAGGTTTCAAGATAGTACTAATATTTTGGACAATCAATAAAGGAGTAATCAAGGTCTCCTTTGCTATCAAAATTGGTCTTGGTTTTCCATGGGCCCATTAAGAGAATCTGACTCACAAAAATTGCAAAAAATTGGAAGATGTCAATGCAAAACTAAAGTGTTGAAAGAGACAAAAAGGTCAACCATCAATGATGAAATCTCAAGGAAATCGATCGATAATGTTGAATGCTTTAAATGTCATAATTATGGGCATGTTGCGATTAAATTGCGGGAGCGGATCATTTCGATACAAACTAACGGATCCTACATAGAAAGGTACTCTAGTTTCTTCGAGGATATTGTTTCGTGTAACAAGTATGGACATAAAGTAGTTGATTGTAAAAGGAGGAAGATTAGAAATACTCATTATGATTCTTATGCTTATTTCTGCGGACACATGAGATGTTATTCTTGTAACAAGTATGGACATGTGAAAAAGGAATGCAAGTTGAACGGATACGAGAAAGTGGAAAATTTGTTACAGTTAGAAAGTTCAAACAAATACGGGAAAAAAGTGGGCAGGTCGAAACGTAGGGAATTAAGCTACGCCGTGTCAACACGACTTACTTCTGCGATTGGCTGAGGAATGATGTGGGATACATTATGAGATTTAGTAATGTGTCGTCACGAAGCTTATTGTATGATGTCTCTCATGGTTGATTTGATTATTACGGTTATATGTATTTCGACAAAGCATACGACATGAAGAAAGCGAGGTACGAAGTACAAGTTCGGGGAGATGAAGAATGAAAAATTTCTGTCTTCACTTTCCATACGCGGGTTCTATTAACAAAAGTCGCGTGTACACGAGTTCCGGCGGACACGGTCGCGTATGCATTGATAAAATTTATATGATATTTGAAGATGCGGGAGAGCGGTTTCGGGGGGGGAGTATCGATGCGATTATTAATAAGCGTAGTGGCTCAATATCAGCTTAGTTTCTCGATTTCTAAATGATGATATGATACATGGTTTCTTGTGATTGAAGATTGTGGATGAGTCTGTTTTCTTTTGATGAAGAGTATTCTTTGTTGAGATGAAAGTCTTATAATTCGGAGATAAGGGCGAGTTCATGCGGTGTTCTTTGATGACTTGCTGATGAACGTATTCGAGTTGCACAAGTTAAGAAGAAACATAGGTTAGAGCATTGAGTTGAATACTAATGATTGCATTGTTGGCAATATGTTGCTTATTCTTTGGTTTTGTGATACTCATGCTCAAATGATGATGACTTGGTACATGGTTTATTATGATGATATTTTGAGCCACAGTTTAATGATAAGTATCTTTTATGCTCACACATGGATGAGTTGGATGTCGTTTGATTCGAAATAAGAATAGATCATGCGAGTTTGTTACTATGGTTGAGATCTTGCCTACATATGTTACTTCATGTTAAATCTTGAAGATCTTGATGATATTGGACCACATGGATGATTGCTTGACACATATTTGAAAGATGTTACGGTATGATAATCTCTCTTGGAAAGATTGTATTGATCTTTCGAGAATGCGAAGGCTTAATGTGTTTATATTTACAACGGTTGGATGACGCTTGAAGACACAAACATGACTGTTCTATCTATACGTAGTCCGGAGAAGCATTCAAATATCCCAGAAAGGCGAACACTTCATCTTTTTCTCACAAGAGGATCAAATACGGTTAAAATATAAGTGGTATTGGATACGCGGGTTTCACGAAACACATTCGCGTATATACGAGTTCATGCATAGAAAACCATGTATGTACGATTGCTAATATTTTTGTTTGGAGTCGGCTCTCTTGACACGGTATTAGTCTTTGTTAGTATCTCTGGTGGTGTTCAGTTCTCATAACTCTATTTCTAATGTTTTGATAAATATGCCTTGATGATTTGTTGGTGAAAGTGTTGAATGCACAAACTAAGGGGAGCCTTAGTCATATGGAAAGGATACTTGGATGCACGAGTTTCGGGGGGCATTAGCTTTCTTGGTATAATGCATTGTTGGCATTATGATGGTTCGAAATATGTTCTCTTTCTTGAGGACTTTACGGTGTTGGTCTTAAAGTTATATTTGTAGTTTGATGAAAAGGCCATGTAAGTCCATGATGTAAAATTGTAATATTCGGTCATGTAAGGACTTGATAAATTTGTAAACCCACTTGGTTGATGGCTGATCAATTTGTAAACCCACTTAGTTGGGTAGGCGAGTCAAATTTGTAAACCCACTTGGTTGGGTAGTTGAGTCTCATATGTAAATCCCTTGGATGGATCTTTGATGTAAGTATGAGTCATTGAGGGCGGAAATGGGAAGTTCATAGGTATATACTTCATTGAAAAATATGTTTGAAGATTAAGCATGAACTCGGGGGGGAGCTTAGCCACTTCGGTATATATTAGATACGCGTACGCTTCTTCCACATATGGAGAAAAGGGGAGAGTATATTTGTACAGTCCGCCATGATGTCAAAGGGGAGAGTGACATGGATGGTGTTTGAATGGTGTCAAAAATGGAGAGAGTGACATGGTGTCATTGTATTCTTAATGTACCTACTCTGTTGTGGTAACCAAACACCATCGTAGTTGCCATCAAGTCGGGGAGATTGTTGGAAATATGATTCCGAGTGTTGTCATACAGTGGCAACCCAGATGAAGATGAAGACATGCGGCTGACATGTGTTGTCCTTGATGGCAATCCACTGAAGTTATTCTTGACTTTGATGGACTTGGTAAATGATGTAAATACGAGTGTGAAATGATATAAATCCTTTGAAGGTGTTGTCCCTTGAATGGCAACTCACTTGATGAAGATGATGGCAACTTACTTGATGAAGTTGGCCTTGATAGAATATGTTCTTAATGAAGTAAATCTGATTGTATCTATAGTGAGTACATAAGGCAATGAAGAAAGGATTTCAGCATGTGCTAAATCTATGGTGAAAAGAGTATGTCTCAAGCACTGCGTGTTGTCTAGGGGAAGTCGCGTGTGCACGCGGAGAAAACGTGCCAAGTCGCGTATGGGCAAGCGCTCAAAAAGTGCAAAACCGGTAACCATGGTATTCGGCCATTGTATTGGGTAATGATTCGTAAATAGCCCGGAAGTCACAGAATACTTCGGAAGTAATGTGGTTTTGGGCTCATGGTGTTGTTGAAAAAAGGGGCTCATGGTATTGAAAAAGGAAAACCTATGTAAAGAAGAAATTCATTGTACCAAATCATGTTATTGTGGGAGCAAAGATGTCGGGCTTCGAATGAATACTTCTCTATGAAGTATATCTGAATGGAAAGGGTAAAGGTTTGATGATGAATCTGAATCTATGATGCAGGTCGAAGGAGTGATGAAGAGGGATCTAGATGCGAATTGTACTTGTATTTGCTAGATCTGTTTTATGGAATGATTAGATGAGATGAGCGAACATACGTACGAAGTAAAGGGTTGAATCATTGAATGTCGATCGAAGGAAGTATGTTGACTACGTAATGGTTTTGAAGATCCTCGCTGTTTACGCGGAAAGAAAGCCCAGCGTATATCGCGGCTTCTACGAAGAAAAAGCGTGTATGCGCAATAAAATTTACCTTATAGCCTTAAATATGGTTTATTATGACGGCGCGTATCTCCTGGCCTCGATAAAGAAGCGTATTGCCGCAACTAAAGTTTACCGTAATCCGCGAATGGCGGCGAAATACCGGCGTCTATTCTGGCGGTTCTGACCATCAATGCATTCTCTCTGGATCTGCGGTGGCGGTCGCGCTGCAGGGCGGCGGCGTTGGAGCAGGATGACCAGAAGTGGTGCAGCGTTGCCACGGCGTTGCATGGGATAAGCGTGGCAGCTGCGGAAGGTGGCTTTTCTTTTGTGGTGGTCGCCAGAGTGTATGGGTGGTGGTGGTGCCCTGTGGCAGGGACGGCGGCTGTACCAGTGAGGCACGGTAACGAGATACGAGGGGGTCATAGCTCCCTTCTAGGGAGAGGTTGGTAAACGAGTCGGGGGTTGGAGCTCCCTTCCGGGAGAGGGCACGGTAAATGAGCGCGGTGGGTGCTGCGTCTTTGGTAAATGCGACACATATGTTGTAAGATTTTTTCTCTGTAATAAAATATTGAAGGGCCGAGCAAGCTGCCGGCGGTGGTTTTCTCAGGGCTTGGGTTTCCACCTAAAAATTCTTGGTGTTCATGTGTGATGCTTTGTGTGATGGTTTATTATGTTCTTACTACACATGTTTATTTTATAGAACGTCTAATAAATGAATGATGGAATTATGTAAGTGAAGAACTAATGAAAACGGGTAGATCTCACAGGTATACGCGAAGTTTCATGAAGGATATCCGCGTATATACGCTAGTTGGCTTCAGCAAAGTAGCGTATGGGTTTTAGAGCATGAAAAAGTAAAAAAGTTTGAATATGCGCCAAATGCGAAATTCACCCCCCCCCCCCCCCTCTCGGTATTTTTTCCCAACATGAAAATGGTATCATTGGATGCCATAATTTTAGGAGCACATACTCGGCGATTTTCAAAAACAATTGAAGATCTTTTCTCCCCCAAAATGAAGAAAAACACTCGTTTTCTACCTCTTGGTTATTAGCAAGGCCTATTTTACGGTTTTACACACATGTCTATTTTTGGAGGAATTCCCGGTGGTTAGATGAAAACTAAACTTTTTCAGAAATAATACACTTAGAGCTTTCCACGAAGCATCATGAGCCTCGTTTCGACATCGGAAAGGCCTCCAAAAGTTGTAAACGAAGTCGGGGGGAGACCTTTTCTTTGATGTATTTTTTGAAGTATTTTGTAAAAATTGAACCTTTCAAAAGTGACTTTTCTTCATGTGCGTTTAGCTATTTTTGTACATGATAAGTTATTAAAAGTCAATATATTTCCATTTTTTTAGCAATTTTTGAGATATTTATTAGATATTTTGTGCCTTGGGCTTTGCAAAGCCTCAGGACAAGTCTAGATATTTGTGAGGAGCCAATGAGATTGCAAGTTGAACTAAAGTTTTCCTCACTTTTGCCTATATATTCCAAAGTTTTCATTGTAAGCAAGGAGTTTGAACTTGATGAATAGAAGCAATATATGGTCATATAAGTTTTGGAAGAAATACTTGTCTCATGCTTTTGGATAGTTTCTTAGATGTTCTTGGATGATGAAAAGAGGATTGTTGTTGAATTCCATGACTTGGTAGAATGGTATAGTGTCTCTATCCTTGTTTTGTTTCTTAGTTTTCATTCATAAATCCATGTTCTTGCTTGCTATAGGATAGTAGAGAAAAAATTTGAGACATGCCCTTGGAGGCACCTCAAATTTCCTGTTTCTTCACTGGCTTCCATGTTTTCTTCATTCTTAGTCACATTAAAGAATTCTTGATTGCTCTTTAATAACTTAAGAATATTGTTTCTTGTTTCATTCATGGTTTTATGCATGCTAAGTATGATTTACGGTATGCCCGGCTTATCATGGCTAGCCATAGCTCCACCTATGAAATTTCTCTTTGTGGTGATTAGATTGACATTTGTTGAAACAAGGAGGTCTTGTTTTGATCTTGCCCTTTGCCTAAGACTATGCAATCTTGTTTTCAAAGTGCCCAATACCTTAATCTTGTGTTTAGGCATTCACGACATAGTGATTCGAGTTGTTTTTACATCTTAAATGTATTTCCCAAAATGCAATGCTTCATTTCCTAGAGTCGAGTTATATATCTCTATGCATGGCTTGAATGTGTATTTCTGCGCATCGGTTAGTTTACGATTACATTTCTCATGATTAATGGTTTTCCCTACGATGTTTATGTCGGCTATTAAACTATTTATGCTTGAAAGAAACCTTTGTTATTCACAAAATTAATGTCCTTATCACTCCATTTTTCCCAAAGATCCATTTTACCTCGAATCAAATCGGCCTTTCAACAACCTTGTATCACCATCGAAAGCTTTCTTGACCTTTTTCGACCCCATAGCCCGAGTTGATTTGACATTTTTTTACCTATCTTATGTCTTTGATCAATTCATCCCTCACAACACCGAAAACCAAAACCAAAAACCTACTTCATAACTAGCCTAAAATCGAACACGATAAAGCATACACACGGATATCCCTTACACAAATAGAGAGAGCCCTCTGCGAGTCCGGGGAAGGCTAGGTCCTTGGGCTCCAAAGATTGGTTTGATGTTACCTTGTCATTTGGCTTGCCAATCGGCCCAGTCACGAGACCCTAACGGATGGAGAATCGCTGCTTCTTCGATGTCCTCAAAAAACCTATAATGAAATCCATGGAAATGTATTTGAGATTCAACGAGGATGATGAGCTTAGTGAAAAGAGTCGCCTTCATTAAGTGGGCCGTAGGCTATTTTTGGCTCAAAGTCTATTTTTAGACTATGTCTATTTTTATACATGTCGATCATATTACGCGGGTTGCGGGATGTTATTTGTGGATGGTTGGTCAAGTAGGAAAAATATATGGACTTCTGTTTTTAGACATATTGGGCGAGTCTATTTTTTTACCTTTGCCGGTCTAAATATAGATATGTCGAATATTATTAGCTCTTAATAATATTTGGACTCTAAACATTATCTTATTCTCTTGGAAGGCACTTGAGTTAAGTGCACGGATGTGGCACAATGGTGACGGAAGGTACGCTATTCCCTGGGGTTTTACTAGAGCTATTGCATGGAGGACTTCGATTAGAACTCATGTGAAAAAATTTGGGTGGAGAGTTGGAGAAGTAGTTGGTGGAGTTGTATGGGATTGCTCGGTTAGACTCGGTTGAGCTAGATGTATCTAGTCTAAGTTGATACACTAGTGAGAGTGGTGTGAATTAATTAGTTAATTAATTCACTAAATAATAATATCATTAATCAATTGAATAATACATGAGTTAACTACGATTGCATGGCAGTTTTCAATGGAGACGTTGAAAGATAGGTGAAAGGGAAAGATAGAATATCGGTTGTGACTATAGTGATTCATTGATTTCATCAACACTCGGTGGAGATGCCAATGAGGATTAGTGAGCAAGGCTGGAAACAATTAGATTTCATTCGAGCCATTCTTTAGCGAGGATTGTGTAGTGAGGTAGGCTATAGCGAGGTGGCAAGGAGCGGTGCATGGATTTGCAAGATCGGGCACCGGAGATTAGTGTGTAGCGATTGTTTTTGTCTTGTAGGAAACTTGATATGATCGACCTTGTATGAGGATTTTGCATGATCTCCGTGACATATATTATGTCTGAGATAGTTGGGGTTTCGACTTCATGATTTCTTGTTAAACAACTTTGTTAATGTGTGTGAATTTTTATTGTTTCATGTGTGCATTGCAATCTTGATTTAATTTCCCCAAATGATCAATGGTGGAATAGATTAAAGCCTTTGCATGAAGTTAAAATAGTGTGAGATCGGGAGAATCTTGGACATATAACACATAAGTTATATAATTTCTACATGGTATTAGAGGAGTATTGATCATAGGAGATTGCAATTATTGAAGCGGTTGAGTTTTGTGTTGGTGGAATTCAAATTTGTTGCGGTGTTTTCTTGGTGTCGAAGTTGAGCATTAATTGAAATGTATTTGAACGGATTACGATTGGAGTATGCCCTTGATGGCGGCTTGAATTATATTTCATGGAAGGACGGAGGATGGAGGTGGTTCTAGATGATAATGGGTTGAAGGATTTCATCGATAGCGATGTTCTAGCGGGATCTAGCGATGTAGCCGCACTTGACGCATGGCAAAAGAAGGTATAAAAAGTGTCGAAGTTATGTTGGAAGGTGTGAAGGACCACATTCTATACGACCTTCATAGTAAAAAGCCACTTCGTTCTTAATGTGGAAGGCTTTGACGGACTTGTTCCAAAGCGAAGTGACCAGAGGAAGTTGGTGCTTAAAAGCAAGCTCGAGAAAAAATAAAAATGGAGAGAGAAAGATGACAATGACATACCAAAATACCTCACAAAGTTTGTCCAAGGATGGTGAGAGTGTGGGGGTTATTGTTAATGAAAGACTTGGTGAGCTTGGCTCTCCTTGGGCTTTTGAAGAGTTGGCATAGCTACGAAGACTCTCGATGGGCAGATGTTGCCCGATGTGGGAGCGACTTTTGTTGGATCTTGTGTAGGAGGAGATAAGGCGGTGCAGGGGATGGATCTTCATTGAATAATGAAGATGAAGAAAATTAACACAGGCACATGCAAAAGCAAGGAAGGAAGGAGAAGAAAAATCCTTTCGATCCGGTGCGAAAGGCAAGAAAGCGAGGATTTGTCCAAGGTGAAGTGTTTTCAATATCACTAACGCAGGCATTTCGCCACTAATTGTTCACGGAAGAAGAATAAGCGATTTGCTATGTTTGCGTTTGGAGAGGCCTTAGCCTCGCAATTTGAGCCAAATTTTTCTTTGATCGCATGTGCTTGGTTTCAAGTGTGATGGGGTTGGTGTGGTTTCTTGACGGTGGTGCATCTTTCCATATGACCGGAGACAAATATTTGTTTAGTGATCTAGATGAAGATCTTGGAGTGCACATCGAGATGGGTGCGATGGTAGATACGGTGCGGCGGTAACCCAGGACCGTTTCCTTTAAGAGGGTATTGCACTAAAGTTGTCACCTTGACATTACACTGTCTATATGAGCTCATTATCGCTCATAATTTCCTCCTATGCAAGTATTAAAACATACGTTCCTCATGTCAATCCTTAAAAAAAAATAAAGAAGCTCTCAAAAATCTCTAAAACTGTTGGTATCGCACTTTCTCTTTGTCTTACCTATGGTCACGCACCTAATGGTCATGTCTTCTACGTGCTGACCGCACTTTATGTGTATTGAGTGCGGACCCCTATAAAAAGAATAAAAAGGCACAAGTAAACTCAAAAAACTCACTTTAAGTCATTTTCTAGAAGCCTGCGGAAGGAATCTTGCGTTGGAAAATGTTGCTCTTTTTAGGTTCATGTATCCCTTGCCTTAAGGAGCTAACCCCTTGATGTGAGGAGCTTATCCCTTTGAAGGAGGATTCTATCCCTTCATAGGTGGAGCTGTAACCTCCTCTTTTTACTTGTATAAAAAGAGGCATTGGGCGACCTCGAAGGGAGTTCGAGCTTTGGTGTTATTTGGGGTAAAGTGTTGTTGAAACTTAGACTCCTTTAGCTAAGATTTGATGAGGAAATATTACATACACATGTATCTCGGTTGGAAGAGTGCAAGGCTTGTCGGAGTAAAGGAAATTCACCACTTCGGATCCCGGAAGACTGTTCAAAATCAAAGTTTGAAAAGGTTGTAAGGTTCTTCTACTATTTTGAAAGTTAATACAAATAAGTTTGTTTTGCTCGATAAGGTTTGTCATTTGATTGTTTATTTTTATGGATTCCTTGATCATAATAGATATGATTTACAGATATATGCTATACAAGTTCTATTTGATATTTGTTTGTTTTTATTGTATATCTTGAAGATAACTCTTTCGGAAGGCGAGGATGTACACCAACAAGCATTGGATCGAGGTAGGATCGCAACACCTTTGTAGCATTTTAACATAAATCGTGATATATCTAGAGAAAGATAGATTTAATTGTACATTTGTTGCTAGACTATATTCGATGTGCAGGGAGATCGTTCTTCTTCGCAAGATCGATTTATCCGACGACAAATTGGCGACTCCACTAGGGTGTCCACGGGGATGATCCTTGAAATGATAAAGTACTTCACTCTTCATACATGACAAACTCTATCTTCATCTATTACGGACGTCTCACTTTAGGGGGCAATCGTGCACTAAAAATTGTCACCTTGACATTGCAACATACGTATGAGCTCATTATCCTCACTGTAATTTCCTCCTATGCAAGTCTTAAAACATCGGTTCCTCATGTCCAAGCCTTAAAACTAAGAGAAAATCTCTCAAAAATCTCTAAAACTGCGGTATCACACTTTCTCTTTGTCTTACCTATGGTCCCCGCACCTAATGGTCATGTCTTGCCTTACTGACACGCACTTTCTATGTGTTAAGGATGCGGACCCACATAAAATATTAAAAGGGGACGAGTGAACTAGAAAAGCTCACTTTACGCATCATTTCTAGAAGCCTGCGGAGGGATCTTCGAAGTGGCAAATCCACTCTTTTCGAGTTCGAGGTATCCACTTGCCTTCGGGGATCTAACTTGGTTGATGTGAGAGCTTACCCCTTTGAAGGAGGATTCTGTCCCTTCATAGGTGGAACTATAACCTCCTCTTTTGCACTATAAAAATGGGCATCCTCGAAAGGGAGTTCAAGCTTTAGTTTTGTTGGTCGTCTTTGTTGAAACTTAGACTCATTTAGCTAAGATTTTGTGAGGAAAGATTACATACTTGTATCTCGGTTGGAAGAGTGAAAGGCTTGTCGGGGGTAAAAATTCTGTCGGACCCCGGAAGACACAATTTTCAACATCAGGGTGAAAAGGTTGTAGGTTGTTCTACTATTTCAAAGTTAATACAAATAAGTTTGTTTTTCTCAATAAAGTTTGTCATTTGATTGTTTATTTTATGGATTCCTTGATCACCATAATAGATATGACTTATGAATATGTCTTTATCAGGAATCTTTTTTTATTTCATGTTTGTTTGTTTTATTAAAGGATCTTCGAAGATAACTCTGTTAGGCGGCGGGACGATAATAAAAACAAGCATTGGATCGGGGGGTAGGATTGTAACACCTTTGTAGCATTTACTTATAAGTAAGCAGTATATCTGAAAGATAGATTTAGTTATGCATTTTTATTGCTAGAATATCTTCGATACTAGGAGATCGATCTTGTACGCAAGATCGATCTGCTCAAGCAAATTGGCGACTCCACTAGGGTGTCCACGGATGATCCTTGAAACGTTAAAGTACTTCACTCTTCATACATGACAGGACTCTATCTTCATCTATTACGGACTTATTACTTTAGGGGGGAAATGCATTTTGCCCCGAAATTATCACCTTGACATTCTGCTTTATATGTATGATCTCATTATCACTCATACTTTCCTCTTATGTAAGTCTTAAAACATCGAGTTCCTCATGTCAAGCCTTAAAAATTAAAGGAAAACGACTCTCAAAAATCTCTAAAACTTTGGTATCGCACTTTCTCTTTGTCTTCTGCGGTCCCACACCTAATGGTCATGTCTTCTGCGTAGGTGTGGACCCTTGTAAAATATTAAAGGTGCAAGTAAACTCAAAATCTCACTTTCGGTCATTTCTAGAAGCCTGCGGAAGGAATCTTGCGATGGAAAATGCGCTCTTTTCATGTTCATGTATCCCTTGCCTTAAGGAGCTAACCCCTTGATGTGAGGAGCTTATCCCTTTGAAGGAGGATTCTATCCCTTCATAGGTGGATCATGCCTCCTCTTTTGCACTATAAAAAGAGGCATTGGGCGACCTCAAAGGGAGTTCAAGCTTTAGTGTTATTTGAGGTAAAGTGTTGTTGAAACTTAGACTCCTTTGAAGTTTGTGAGATTTTATGAGGAAAGATTACATACCTATATGTATCTCGGTTGGAAGAGTGCAAGGCTTGTCGGAGTAGAAATTCCTACTTCGGACCCCAAGAAGACCTGTTCAACATCGAGGTTTGAAAAGGTTGTAAGTTTATTCAACTATTTCAAAGTTAATACAAATAAGTTTGTTTTTCTCCAATAAGCTATCATTTGATTGTTTGTTTTATGGATTCCTTGATCACCATAATAGATATGATTTATGAATATATCTTTTATACGGTTGTTATTTGATGTTTGTTTGTTGTGATTGCGGATCTTCGAAGATAACTCTTTCGAGCAGTGAAGGACAACTACACAAACAAGTATTGGATGAGTGGGATTGTAACACCTTTGTATCATTTACTTATAAATCATGATATATATAGAGAAAGATAGATTTAATTGTCTGTTTGTTGCTAGACTATCTTCGTGATACTAGGGAGATCGATCTTGTCCGCAAGATTGATTTATCCGGCCAACAAATTAGCGACTCCATTGGGGTGTCCACGGATGATCCTTGAAACGATAAATTACTTCACTCTTCATACATGACGGACTCTATCTTTATCTGTTACATACTTTGCACTTTAGGGGACAATCTGTTGCAATGAAAATTGTCACCTTGACATTATGTATACGTATGAGCTCATTATCACTCATACTTTCACTCCTGCAATTCTTAAAACATCGATTCCTCATGTCAAGCCTTAAAAATAAGAGAAAAGCTCTCAAAAATCTCTAAAACTGCGGTATCGCACTTTCTCTTTTTGTCTTACACCAGCAGTCACCTAATGGGCATGTCTTCTGCGTGCACGAGCACTTTCTATGTGTTAAGGGTGCGGACCCTTGTAAAAGATTAAAATGGCACAAGTAAACACAAAAGCTCACTTTCGATCATTTCTAGAAGCCTGCGGAAGGAATCTTGCGGTGGCAAATCCACTCTTTTCGAGTTCATGTATCCCTTGCCTTAAGGAGCTAACCCCTTGATGTGAGAGCTTATCCCTTTGAAGGAGTATTTTATCCCTTCATAGGTGGAGCGTAACCTTCTCTTTTGCACTATAAAAGAGGCATTGAGAAACCTCAAAGGGAGTTCAAGCTTTGGTGTTGTTTGAGGTGAAGTGCTATTTAAACTTAGACTCCTTTATTTGATATTTTATGAGGAAATATTACATTCCTATATGTATCTCGGTTGGAAGAGTGAAAGGCTTGTTGGAGTAAAAGAAATTCACCTTGAGACCCCGGAAGACTGTTCAACATCAAGGCTGAAAAGGTTGTAAGTTTCTTCTACTATTTAAAAGTTAATATAAATAAGTTTGTTTTCTCGATAAGATGTCATTTGATTGTTTATTTTATGGATTCCTTGATCACCATAATAGATATGATTTATGAATATATGCTATACGGAGGTGCTATTTGATGTTTGTTTTTTGTGATTGCGGATCTTCGAAGATAACTCTTTCGGGTGAGCCGGGGACGACTACTACAAACAAGCATTGGATCAAGGTAGGATCGTAACACCTTTGTGGCATTTATATAAATCATGATATATCTAGAGAAAGATAGATTTAATTGTTTGTTTGTTGCTAGACTATCTTCTAATACTAGGGAGATCAATCTTGTCTACAAGATCGATTTTATCCGACCAACCAGAGAGGGAGTACGGTAAACCTTTCATCTTGAAGGATATCATGCATGTTTTAAGTTGAAAGAATACGATCTCGCAGTAGCGATGTTGGAAGACAAGTGTTATGATGTTTTCCCGGTGAGGAAAAGCATTCCTTGACATAAAACAACTAGTCGAACTAGAAGGATTAGGATTTGAGTTAAGAATATTTATCAATTGAAAGTAGATGGCTACGCGGCAATGGCAGGCAAAGCAAAAGGTGGCGAGCCGAGGATGAGGGTGAATTGTGGCGGAAGGATATTGGGCCATCTTCACCATGGTGCTTTGAGAATTTTACGTGATTCTCTTGAACTTCGAAAAGGTACACTTGCGCGATCGAGATCGGTGGAAGGGATGTACTTTGGGAAAATTTGTAAAGACCACTTTTCATGAGAAGGATAGTCGTGCCTCGACAGTCCTTGAGAAAATTCACATAGACGTGTGTGGACCTTTACGCCGGTTTCTTCAACAACAAAGCACGGGTATTATGTGATATTTGTTGATGAATTTTATCGTAAGTGCGGATCTTCTTCATGTAGAAGAAGAGAAAGACATACTCAAGGATGCAGCGAGTTCAAGGCGTTGGTTGAGAAAGAGTCGGTGACGGTGAAAGCTCTAAGGAGCGATAACGGTGGTGAATACATCTGCGGAAATTCAAAGACTTCTATAGCAAGAAAAATTCGAAGAGAACTCATAGCGCCTCATAACCCACGGAGAATGGGTTCATAGGTGGAAGAAACCACTCATGCGAGGCGCCAAACATCGAGAGGTGGAAGTGCACTAGAGAAGGTGAGCGACTAAATCTTGATGCGGTGCGAATGTAGGAGTTCCTACATCATAGCGCGAAACGAGAGGCAGGTCCACTGGCCAGGTTACTAGATACATGGCTGCGATGAGCAAGTGTATCGTGACGGAACCATCCTCTTTCGAGGAAGGTACATGGAGATCCCGCATGGGTAGATGCCATGGTGGAAGAGTATGATTCGATTGTTAGAAATAGTGCATGGGAGATTGTCCCAAGGCCGGAAGGAAATCGGTGGTAGGTTCGAGATGGATCTACAAAGAAGACGAAGCTATTGATGGGAGGGCGTTGAGAAGTATAAGGCAAGATTTGTTTCTTGGGGCTTCTCACAGTGAGAAGTTTACTATGAAGAAACCTTTGCACCTTCGCAAGGTATTCTTCCATCAGGACCATCCTTGCTCTCTCGGCGCGGATGGGTTGGCATTCATCGGATGGATGTGAAATTTGTGTTCCTCGGTGGAATCATTGAGGAGGAGGTGTTAATTGAGTAGCTTTGAAGGATTCAAAATATTCGGCAAGGTTTCATGTGTGTAGGATCAAAGAGCATTGTGTAGGCTGACATAAGCACCTCGTGCTTGGTACAAACGGATAGATAGTTATTTCACTAGAGCTTGGTTTTGCCGGGGGTGAGGCGGATCAGGCTTTATGCAGTTGTGGTGGAGGGTAAGCTTTTGATCATTGTACTTTATGTAGATGATTTAATACTAACAAGTGATGAACTATTGATACACTCATGCAAGGTTGATCTTGCAAAGGAGTTCGAGATGAAGGACTTGGAGGCATCCTTCATTATTTCCACGGGGATTGGAAATTTGGCGGTAGTGTTGTTTGTGTCTCAAGGAAAGTATGCGCGGGAGATACGGAGAAGTTTCACATGTGAACATGACCTATCGACACTCCTCTTCTTGGTGGTTGGAGGAAAGAGGATGCTCGCATCGGCGGTAGTGGATTCACGCATTTATCGACGGTTGGTTGCTTTTCTCATGTATTTAGTCAATACACGACTAGACATATGCTATGTTGTGAACATTTCTAGCGATGGTTAAGCCTACCGAGGTATTTTGGAATGTGAGCAAGCATGTCCTGAGGTATCTCAAGGGCACCACGGGTATGGTTGTGGTACGAGCGAATTCGGATGAGGTGAATTTGCATGGCTTCACGGATGCAGTTGGGCGGGGAAGCCCAACGGATAGAATAGACACGTGCGGAGGGATTTTCGGTATCGAATCTATAGCAGTTTCTTGGTACGGCGAAAACAAAGATGCGCAGCACTTAGTTCAGCATGCAGTGAGTACATGGCGTAAGTTTGGTGCATGCGAGGCTATATGGATGAGAAGATCTGGTCGGTTTGTTCGGTTCTCATTTAGATCCCACGGTGATATGTTGTGATAATTAGAGTTGAATTAAACTCTCGGTTAATACGTATTTTATGATGATCTAAACATATTGACATCCGGTACCATCATATCGAAGATTGTGTGCGAGCGGAAGATCATGTTGCTTTCTTACATTCCTACGGAGGATCAAGATGCGGATATTCTAACGAAGGCGCTCACCGAGGGCAAGTTCGCCGAATACCATAGAGACGAGTTGGGGTGGTTGATAATCCCTATCTTGTTGAGAGGGAGTGTTGAAGATTCAACAAGATGATGAGCTTAGTGAAAAGAAGTCGCCTTCACTAAGTGGGCATATGAGCTATTTTTGGCACTGAGAAAGTCTATTTTTAGACTATGTCTGTTTTTAGACATGTCGATCATATTCTATGAGTTGTAGGATGTTATTTGTGGATGGTTGGTCAAGTTGGAAAAATAGATGGAATTCTATTTTTAGACATATTAGGCGGATTCTGTTTTTAGACTACCGGTATAAATATAGATATGTCAAATATTATTAGCTCTTAATAATATTTGGACTCTAAACATTATCTTATTCTCTTGGAGCACTTCGGTTAAGTGCACGGATGTGGCATAATGGGCGCGGAAGGAATTATTACTGTTCTAAGGGTTTACTTTGAGCTATTACATGGAGGACTTTAGTTGAACTCATGTGACGAGTTTGGTGGAGTTGGAGAAGTAGTTGGTGGAGTTGTGTTTAGTTTAACTCGGTTAGACTCGGTTGAAATGAATGTATCTAGTATGGCCAGTTGATACAATAGTGAGATTGGTGTGAATTAATTAGTTAATTAATTCAATAAATAATAACTCATTAATCAATGAATAATACATCGATTAACACGGTGCATGGCGGTTTCGGTGGAGACTGGTGGAGAGATAGGTGAAAGGGCAAGATAGACTATCGGTTGTGACTATAGTGATGCATTGATTTAATCCAACACTCGGTGGAGATGCCAATGAGGATTGCGTGAGCAAGGCGTTTGAAGCAATTCGAGTTCATTCAAAGCCATTCTTTAGCGAGGATTACTTGTGATGAGCGAGGCTAGCAGGTGGCAAATATCGGTGCATGGATTTGAAATATTGGGCACGATTAGTGTGTAGCGATTGTTTTGTCTTCCAGGAAGCTTCATGTAAGTCGGTTGTGTGAGGATTTTTACATGATATCTCCTGACATATATTATATATAGAGAGAGTTGGTGTTTCGACTTCGAGCTTTCACGTTAAACAAGCATGTTAATGTGTGTGAATTTTTATTATTTCATGTGTGCATTGCAATCTTGATTTAATTTCTTGCCAAATGATCAATGGTGGGAATAGATTCTGTATTTTGCATGAAGTTAAAATAGTGTGAGATCGGGAGAATCTTGGACATATAACACATAAGTTATATAATTTCAACAAAATGACCTCTCATTTCCATTATAAAATCGAATAGTGCAGCAACAAACCAGGCTTTGGATGCTTACACTCTTCCTTCACCTAATATCAATCCAAACATCTTGCAACAAACTCAACGATCGTTTTCTTCAAGTTTGGCCAATGATTGAACTTCTTAACTACTATCGAGAGTCTTCTATATCCCAAGTGACATGAATAAAAATTTACACTTGTTGAAAATACCTCAAGATAATCTTCTTGATCTCCATTGTTATCAACACATAAATCTTGTTGTTGAATATTACCAAGCCATATGCCATGAGGTGATACTCTCCATCCCTAGCACCTTTTGCTACGCAATCTCTTGCTATAGCTACCAACACCTATCATCATGCTACCTTGCATGTAAGATCTGCTCTTATAAATTTGTCCCATAAGAGCTTATAGCTGAAAATATGCTTCATTTTCATTCTCCTACTAAGAAAATTTGTAACCTAATTCTCCTTACCCGCGCCAGTTTATATGATCTCAAAGTCAATCTAGCGCAGTAAGTAGCCAACAATCTAGCTTCTCTAGCATTCATATTGGGTTGGAAAAAAATTTCCTCGATCCGGTATGATCACTCATCAAAATAAACCTCATGCCAAAAGAAGATAATGCCTCCCCATCTTCAAGGATTGAATCATAACTGTAACTAAGACCATGACTCACATGTTTTGCTCATTCTCATTCAACATTCTTGACTCATAGCATACCACTGTCTTTCACTGCATCAAGACTCCACCAATTCCTTTCTCAAAAGCATATGTACAAACTAAAAACTACTTATCATGATCTACAATTTGAAAAAATGGAGCATTTTGAAAAGTTATTTAGCTTTGCTTAAATCTAGATGCACACATTCATTAGATCATTTAAACATCTTTCCTTTTATCGAAAATATGTAATAGGATAGGAAATATATGAGAATGTCCCGATGAACCTACGCCAATAACATGCTAGTCCCATGAATGATATGACCTTATCCACATTCCTAGGAGCTAGCCACTCCATGATAGATTTAATATTTTTACTGTGTCCAGCTTTGTTATTCCCTCGATGAAAACATATCCCCAGTAGTGAATCTAAGTTTAAGAAAAGCGCATGAGAGCTTGGCATACAAGTGAGTACTATCTCGGTAATATCAATATTGTTTCCATTTTCTCTACATTCTCTTCCTCATTATTAGAATATATATCAATATCATCAATGAACACTATCACAAACTTTTCATATAAGGACACAACACATTGTTCGTCATTCTCATAAAGGTGGTTGGAGCAGTGGTAAGACCGAGAACCACCACAAACTCATAATTCCCATACCTGGTATGGAATGTGATCTGAATATTTCTTCTTCTTTGATGCGCACAGTGATATCGTGATCTCGGATCAATTTTTAGAAAAAAATTTCTCCCTTCAGGCGATCAAAGTCATCAATCCATGACAATGGGTACTTTTTCTCAATAGTCACCTTGTTCAAATACCTATATAAATGTACAATCTGAAATTACCATCATTCTTATTTAAAAACAATGCTAGTGCATCTGACCCGATACACTTGGCCTTATGTATCCTTTATCGGGAATCTCTTTAATTTGCAACAAATTCCCACCAACTCTAGAGTGATCATCCTATAATGTGCCTTTTATTTTTTCATTACTCATCAACTCCAGAAATTTCACCTATATGTAAGGAGAAACTGCGAAATATATACGAAATACATCTGCAAGCTGCTACAAAAAATGATACTTCTTCTGTAGAAATTTGAATAAACTGATATATTATTCACCGATATTCTCTGATCACACACTATTTTATCTTCATAATACATAATCTCTTCTACCATTGATCATTAATTGCGGAAATAAAATCAATTGCATGTGCACACATTAAAACCATAGCAATCACACATATGAGCACGATATTTCATGGGAAAGCTTAAAGCTAAAAACCCAAAATGTCTATTATATTATATGTCATAGAGATCATGTAACAATCATTGTACAAAGCTCCTCACAAGCTCTTAGCACAACCTTCAATTGCTACACACTAATCAAGCTAGATCTAGCAAAACACATGCTCGATCTCTACCCTTGATAGCCGACCTCTATTGCGTAATCGTGTTGTGGGATGGCTCATTAAATAAATTGAACCACCTGGTTTGTACTGCACAATCCTCATGGGCTCCTCCAATCGCCTGGTTGTTGCAAATATACAGTATAGTCACAATTGATAGTTAACCTACTCTTTCACCTATCTATACGCACGTTGGTCTCCTTTGTTGTCCATGCTGCTGATTACTTGATGTATTCATTACTTGATTAATGATTTCTAATTAGTAAATTAATTAATAATTAATTCACACCATTCTTCACTAGTGTATTAATCAGTTAGACTAAATACAACTAGCTCAACTATGTTTAGATTAGTTAAAGCTGAACACAACTCATTAACTCCTCAATCAACTCCACCAAACTACAGCCGCGTGAGTTCTAAGCGGAAGTATCCATGAAATAGCTCCACTTAACCCTTAGGAATAGTGTAATTTATGCAATAGGCTCTTTTGTGCCACATCTTTGTGCACTTAATTGAAGTGCTCCAAGAGAATAAGATAATGTTTATAGTCCAAATATTATTAAGAGCTAATAATAATGCGACATATCTATTTTTAGTGGCAATGTAAAAATAGATTCCTCCCAATATGTCTAAAAATAGACATAGTCTAAAAATAGACTTTGCACCAAAAATAGCACTGTGACCCACTTAGTGAAGCAGCTTCTTTCCACTAAGCTCATCATCTTGTTGCAATCTCAACATCTTCAAGACTTCTTCATCCTCAACATCCTTTCCTTTGTCCTTTGAAATATTCACTGAAAGCAATGCAAACCCCTTCACCAAACTTCTCTTTTCTTGCATGGTTGTAACCATTCTCACGGTGGATTCTTCTTAACTTTGTAGATACTCTTCTCTCCATCATCCTCCAACCACTCATTAGCATTCTCATAGATATATACCTTGGTCCTACAAAGTAACAATACATTCCCAAAATCACTTATATTATCCCAAAGGAAGCAAATTTAGATGTGCCAATGTAGGCATACCCATTCGGCTCACATGCACAAGCTCTCACCCAATGATGAACTCTTTTTCCTGGTCACTGTCTTCACTGCATGAAGAGTTTGCATTTTATATTTACTAAAACCACACTTATCCACCATGTAAAGACAATAACTATAATTATATCCAGGATCAATAAAAATGGAAACAACATGATCACAAATCACCCTTCCATATCAATTTAGATTAGCACGATAAACATATATATACACATAATGACATCAACATGCCAACCTATCAACATCTTAGATCATGCATGATAAAAATTTGTATCTGACTATATCCATGAAAAATTATATCCTTGTATTTTATGCATAGTAGTCACACATACGGTAAATGTGCATACACATAATCACATCTATCACATCAATCCCAAGTATTTGAACTAGGAAATGAGATGCCACCCTATTATTCCTCCTCCCACATTTACCCGCTTTTAAAATCTCCCGGGTTAAACATGAGTTGAGAGTGCTACTATGTCATGACCCACTTTGAAAATTGAGATGGAAGTAGGGCTTACAAACAAAAACTCCTAGCATATAAAGGGACTACAAACCACTCAAGAGTCAAATAACCACCATGTGATCGGTCCTTGAGATGGAACCATTTTTCATTGAATTAACTCCATAATTGCATGCTTGACACGTTGTGCATGTGTGATTTGTAAACCTGCGCCACCTCATAACCACAACTTCCATGTGTGTTCTGTTTTGAATTCCACAATTTTGTGCTGGTTTTGATATCTAAACCACGTTTTAAGCTAGCATAAATACCACTATAAAAATGCAATAATGACTTTTTCCATAAACAAAAAAAAGTTGATAAAAATGCTAACCATTCATAACTTTAACAAGAACAAACTATTATGCATAATCGTTATGAACATTTTCAAACTGTGATAAACATAAGGGCTACGAGGTCATGAATGCATATCAAACCATAAACTTATAAACTTCATTTAAGGATCAGCGAAAGGTTTGATACCCTCTAAAGATAGCTCCAATAACACTTGTTAGCACTTAAATTCATCAACCATTCAATAAATTATAGAATCATAGACAAGATCCATAGCTAGAAAATCATAGAATCATGCATATAAATAACAACCATGAAAAATATTCCATATGTTGAACAAAATAACAAGTGCATGTGCTCATTAATCACATAAATAAAATGATCATATTAACATATACAAAGGAAAACCAAGTCCAGGGATTCCACTACCACTGGGCCATATGTTAGGCTGAACCAAACATTTCCTTCAATAAATCACCACCAAATGCCATATTCCAAGAATGAACATGGGATCTCATAGGATAAACCAAGACAAAATAAAATATGGAAATCTAGAGGTTAAACCACCTACACCCTCAAGTCATCGTGATCTCACCTAAACTAGTCTAAGATCAAAGGCAAACCAAGTTTGGATTCATACAGGAGTACTTCACCATACCTTCGAAATTTTCCTATATCCACCCACCTATAAAGGGTTTCACAGAGAAAACCGTATACCCCCAACCCTTGGGATTTTTTACTCCCGAGCTGCAGTTCCAAAACCTTCTTGGAAATCCCAAAGCTCAACCAAGGATAGATCATCACACCATGGTTATCCAAGAAATGGCGGTAAAGGTTGAAACCATTGTCAAACCCGGGAAAAACATATGTCAATGATGACAAATGAACCAAATAGAAATTCATGTGCCATGCATTTACACCTCGTGGAAATCACACATGGAAACACATTGTCTGAAAAATACTCATATTGAGTTGTTGATCCAACCTTCTCCTTGCACTTCCTTTCTTTTTCTTTTGTGTTTCTTCCTTCTTGCTTGTCCAAGTGCTTTCTTTCTCTCTCTCGCTATCTTTCTCAATTGATCCAAGCTAAAACTAACAAAGGTTGTGAATCGTTTCTATTATGCCTTTTTATCATTAGTGTCCCCTTTTTCTCCATCTTCTTCATTTTCCTCCTAATTTCCCTTGCATGCAAATTTGTGTCACTTCATCTCATTTTCTCTTATTTTCCTTTATTTCTCATAATTAAATTGCAATTATTGCATCTTTGCCGCTTGCCAATTTCCATAGAAATTATTAAACCACAAGTGATGCCCATTAAAGTGTTTTCGAAAATTTAACTTGGAACACGTGTCCCATGACCTTACTATTATTTTTCATTTAATATCCTTTTTACATTAAATTTTAATCGAGGTTGTTACATCATCGAATATTATGGCGCTTCTTCGAAAAAACATATATAAGAAATAAAATAAATTTTAGGTTGGATAATGTAAAAGTTAAAAATCATAATTGAACTTATGGTATAAAAAATCACTTTAAAAAATATGGTTATTACCTCATATATTTGAATATATTGGCTCAAGATGTCGATCCTATATTTAATCTTAGGATTTTTATCTCAAAAATAGACAAACAAAGAAATTATTTGTTCATTTTAACCACAATATTATTGATTTTTATGATAAGTTTGGGAGAAATTGAGGAAATCCTCCTCATGAAACAAATCACGATCATTGTCATGTCCCTGGACTACTTATTTCAACAAAATAAGATTCATTTAGAATTGATTTAAATAAATAATCAATTTCAGCTTCAACGTAAATCAAAATTGTTAATTGAACTATTCTAACACTTTTCCATGATCAACCTACTACATTATAATACAATTTTTGGCTTGATAAATATATAATAAATTAGTTGAAGACAAAAAAATTGGCCATGATATTTTACGAACGGTAGAAAATCACATCTAGAAACCCACCAAAATTCAACATATATTCATTTGTTTTATCTCCAAAAAGAAAATTGAAAATCAATGTCTTCAATGCTAGAAGAATATAAAGATGTAATTCAAGAATAGACCATTGAACTAGTTCTTTCATAAGAACAAAACCACCATCTTATTTTTAGAAATAAAAAAAACACAACAAGTATTTTTTTCATTTACGATACATATTTTAGTCTATTTTAGAATTTTTTCGAGCTACTTGTTTTCTAATTGTGTATTATTCAATGGTTAGTTATTCGTCTCCTTCTTCTTAGGCTCCTAGATACTAGTAGGTTGTACTTTTGCTAGATGAGAAAGGAGGCTAACAAGAAGGTGAAAATTTCAGGATCTAATTGAAAATATTGTGACAAATTTACATAACATTATTATTTTTCTAAATTATAAACATAAAAATATAAAGATCATTAATGAGAGGTTGTATATCACCCCCCCATAATAACAATCGTTATTTATTTGATTCAAGTTGTAATTTATCAAATCTTCTCTTGTAGCTATTGATTTTATTGTGCATACAAATACATAATTTCCCTCACGTCCCTCAAATATGCAATTGGGTTGCTTATTTTTTTGTCTCGATTTGTGTACTATTTATAAACCCTATAATGGCCCCGATGATTTTGGTCTTACGCCAATATAAATGCACACTCATTTTACTTTTATCATTCTCTCTTAGTTTTATATAATTTTTAGTCTCTGTGTATCTCTACATACCTCACATATATTAGACCAGACACATCTAATCAATGTAAATGTAATAAGGTCTAAATATTCTAGAATCAAATTCAATTAATCTAGCATAAAAAACCTTTATGGAATCCATGGAAAATTGCCCTAGACCATGTAATGATGATGGAACTATGTGATATATCCTCTTGTGACAAAATATAGTGTTTACTTGAGGAAAGGTCCTTGGGTACCCATAATTTCACGAAGATTTTGATGCCTCGAGGAACCTCGATATCGCTATGCTCTCGGCCATCATAAGACATCACCCTTTTAGCGAAAATTTCCATGCGTCTATGAAATGTTATTTTGATATTCTCACGTATGGTTAATCTTTGTCTATTAGAAGTAATAGATATCTAAATTTTCTCCACTCTACCTCGTATTCCCTTGCTAGATGAAGATAGATCTAACAAGTACTTGTTTGTTTGCACCTACATTCCATCAAATGAGAGAAGCAATAAGTGAATTCATGTCCTATAACATGCAAATTATTTCTATCCAAATAAATTTGAAGATACTTCAAGGTGGTTATACCAAATCCTTTGATCCAAAATACCACATGTTCTTACTATTGATATTAAAATTCTTATTTTGAAAATTGTGTTCTTCTATGTCAATGAGCTATCAATGCAAATAATGGTGGATACTTGATAGCTCATTGACTCACAATATGGTTCATCGTAGATTTGGTAGCTCATTGGTTCATGTGTTGGCACAAGGAAAAAATAATCCCCCATTTTTCAAGCACAAAGACTAGGATCCTCCCAATGTTAGGCATGAAGATGGCGAAACATGGCTTCAATCGTAAATCTCATATAAGTGTTTAGAATCAGTAGCTCAAATTTCTGACATCTAGGATAAAGTTTCTCTACGGGGAAGGGTTCCTAGTATCTTCTGTATTTTTAACCCATTTTGTTCATCCTCTCTTATGCCATTTTTAGATCATCCTTTTCATTTTTTTCCCTCCTTTGAACTTATAGTAAAACTCAAAACAATATCCTTACCCAAAGTATGGGATCTGTTTGAAGGGAAAGTTGTTGTTGACATGATAGTGGGTAGCAAGATTTAGAAGTGGAGAGATTACCTCTTTGTTCAAGTGTCATCTGAGACCTAAAGTAGATTTTGGATGCCACTGTAACCATTTCTCCTAGAGGAACATCTTATGGAACAACAATGCCCCAAAGATGAAATTACAGTTCCTGATATCAACAAAATAGAGAGCTCCTAAAATATAAATCAACAAAAAGAATAGATCTTTTGGGGCACACAAAATATAATATAAGGATGTCTTACTTTCCAATATTTCTAAAATATATATTCAACTAAAGAAAACATTTCCTTTTCCTAATGTAAACATTCCTATAAGTAGTGAAATAAAGAAAAGAATTTTTTCTTTTCTTGCTTATAAACATTCATAGAAATATTGAAACAAATAAAACAATTTGTTTCCTATACATCAAACATTCCTAGAAGTAGTGAAATGAAAGAAAATAGATACGAGTAAAATTGATTGAATAATAAATCCAAAGTCATTTTGTCTCAAATTAAGCCAGTGAGTTCCCTCGAATCCTTTACTCAACAAGAAATTCACATTACGGTTAAAACATGTTATTCAACTTGTTTGATTTGTTGTGTTAAATAATCTTTCCAACCATATAATATTTAGGGTTTCTAAATTGTTTATTATCATATATTGATGTGTTTCTTGTGCCTTTCGGTGTTCCACCAATTGTGTACATGAAGGCACAACAATTTCCTGATAAGCTAAAATAGCATCTTATAAAATAATTGATGGTGTTTCTAAAGAGGAAGGGTTATCCTCAAATCCAACGGACTAAGATGAAATGTAGTTTTATTTGAAGCACTCACTATGGAAACAATTACCATCATATTTTTTTCTTCATATTTTTTTTAAAGCTTTGTACCTCTGTATAAATTTTATTTAAGACATTTTCGACATTCTTGTATGAACGTGTCGGAGGTCATATTCATGTCCACATTTGCAACTCAAGTGTATACGGAAAAAACCCTCTATAAAATCTTAACAATAAATGTCTAGATGACCCTTTGTGAAAGTGAAAACATGTATTTTAAAGTTGATTTTAGCATCATTTAGTACTATAGGGGGCCAAGCTTCTAATTGGAAGCCAACTATAATTTTATTATTAGTACAAGGGTTTGAGCTTGATGAGAGCCATAATTAATATTCTCACATAAAATATTTTACCCTCAAGCGAAACAAAATAATATGCATTAACAAATTGTCAGCGCTCTCATATCCTAGAAACTTTAATAACACACTAAATTTGATGGAAACTAGAAAGGGTTTTTCTAGTCATAAAAATATGTCCAGTTATACTTGACTAAAGTTTACGGTCAAGAATGAAAATCAATAGCCTAAAATTTGTAATTTTGATTTCATTTTCCCATCATATCAAGGTCGTTGAAACTCTATGGATGAAAGGGTATTTATAAATTAGTGAACAAGACGTGTATCATGTTGCACAAAAGTAAATTGTGTTATAAGACATAATGTACCTTTTACCTTAAAAAAAATAAAATCAAGTGACTCCTTAAACATTCACTTTTATAGCCTTAATGTGATGGAGATATGACTAGAGTGAAGTCCTATAAAATGATACCCTAATGCGAGACAAAAGAGAAGTTAAGAGGGGACTAAACCACAAATAAAGTAACAAAAGTGAAACCAACTAGATCCATATGATATGGTGTGTGTGAAAAGAGGACAAAGAACATGGAAGAAACCAAAAAGTTTAGTGGGAAGTTAAAAAAAATTATAAGGCTTCTCTTGGTATTTGAGGGAAAAGTATTGTAAAAATGATGGTGATGTCAAAATAAGGACGATCGATCACTAAAGAGTATTTTAGGTTCACCCAAAGAAGTAGACACATGGATATGGTCACCATGAGGGAAGGGGTAACAAATGGAAAAGTTCCTTCTCTAAGTGGACAATATGGGAGAAAAAAGAGTGTCTAAGGAAAATATTTATTAAACAATATGAGAGAAGGAAATATTTTGAAAAAGATAGAAGCCATCATAGACTATCCATAAAAACGTAGGAATGAAGTAGAAAGGTGATGAAAGATTAATAATGGGATAATAAAAGGGATGGAGGTGGAGAAAAGGATGAATAAACAAGGAGATTGATTTAAGGGGATGAAATCATCACTTGCTAAAGCGAGGAGAAAGAGGTTACCTTGATATCTTGAGAGGGATATGAGGAATGTGACTTTATAATTTCACATTTTATTTCCTTTGAATTTTTTTGTTTCATGCACTTGAAATATCTTATCATCTAGCTTGAATGTTGAGTAACATTGTATGTTAAGATAGCCAAAAAGTGTTCATGGTTAGATGTTCATGTGTTGTTTATATTGGTAAACTATAGATTTAAGGAAATTTTGAGACATGACATAAGAACCCCAGTTAATATCCCCCCAAGATCATGAATAGTTAGAGATGTTGAATGTTCTTTTCTGAAGAGTTTGTGTTACAAGTTGTCTATGTAAAACCATCTTGAAGGAGCCATGCAATTTCATGATAAAATTAATAAGAACTAATTATTTATTTCTGTTGAAAAGTGTCAGAATACCTCCATAATAAAGTTGGTTAATGTTTAAAAAATGAATAAATTGACCTATATTTGAAGGAGGGACTAGGGAATCGGTTGAAGTAGGATTTTTTAATGAAAAATTCAGTGGAAAGATTATTTCATTGTTGAAATTGAACCTTAATGTGGAGGTTATTAAGGAAGTATGTATAGTTATATAGTAATATTGTGGAAAAATTATAAATATCATTTGGGTACCTAACTCATCACTCTTAATAAACAACATAAATGAGAAGGAAACCAATGCAATGAATATAGAAAATGCTAGGGGAAAACAATAGAGGTTAAAGGATCTATTAAGGAATTATAGGAGTGTCATGTTTGAAATTTCAAGGAAGGATCCATGGCTTAAGAAATATCAAATTAACTCATTATCATGAAAAATTACTCGATAGAGTGTTCAAAAAAACTATTTTCCTCGATCGAGTGCTTAAAAATACCTTGATCTATGGTTTATAAAAATCATTTTCCTTAGTGTTACACGGTAATTTGTCAACTGTCCTGCAATCCCCATCTCGCCCATTGGAGGGTCGTTTACTAGCTGACGAATAGTAGTGTCATGCCTTGCAAATACCATCATTGAATCCCTTGCCATGAGGACAACATTCCTTACGGCCAGTCATTTCTGAGCGAGACCCCGAAAAACTTTGTTTTGCCTTGGCGCTAGTTGTCGGTGAGCAAGTCGCGCCGGTTGGTGCTAGTTTTCTGTGAGAAAGTCGTGCCAATTTCGGTGTGTGTGGTCGAGACTTTCCTAAATCCTTCACAGTGTGTCTTTCCCCTTCGGTCTTTCCTCTGTATGAGCATAGAGTTTTTGGAGATTAAATCCCCCTGCGTGAACGGACGATCCCCTACTAGCTGATCAAGTCTAACAACAATCGTGTCCGCTAAGGCACAAGTTCCCACAATTACAATAGACCAAATTGATAGAAAGGCCTACCTTAAGTCCAATGGTGTTGTCATTTGTGGAGAGGATAGTGCTTATTTCCTTGCTGCGACGAATCACAATTCTCCCACTTGGCAAGATGCGAACACACATGCAAGAAAACAACGAACACACAAGTGTAAAAACCTAATATATGCAATTATGTATAAGTCGGAAGAGGGTATAGCCATGATCACAAAAGTATGAGCATGCGAGTGGAACCATAACCAAGGTAAACATCATTAATAAATACAAAGAAAGATACAACATGCGCTCGACCTTTGGATCTTCCTTTGGCGAGGTACGACGGAGGAGTACGTCTTGGTAAAGCTCATGAGAATGGGACAAGCCTCTCTCTTCGGTTGTCTTGACAATAATATCCTTGCTACGGTTGGCTCTATGAGGACTATCGAGGCTCTTTAATCATTCTCTAGGCTGTTGAGGGCTCTTGAGCTCAGCCATTAGCCTTCATCGATGGAAGATGGCTATATTTATAGAGAGGAGGAGGTTGGGATCCCTACAATAGTGGAAGCGAGGCCTTATCCGCAGGAGGTTCCCCATAAAGGTGGAAAAAGAGGCCAAGGAGGAAAGTTCATGGTTATTCGGTCGGAAACCACTCCTCATGACTCATCCATGAAGAAGTTGTTGTAATCGAAAAATTCGCCTCTTTTTTTAAAAAAAAAGTCCATAGCGAGATTGGCGCGGTGCTTGCTAGGACGAGGCACCAGGCGGCACCGGGCTCGGTGTTAATTTTCCTTGTTGGCACGAGGACATAACGGAGCTACCGACGGAAAAAACACGTGTTTTTAGGGAGTGCAGTTGAGGCAGTGTCGGAAAGATATTTGTCCTCATGACGAGATGCAATGATGGTATTTGCAAGGCATGACACTACTTATTCGTCATAGAAACGACCCTCCAATGGGCGATATGGGGATTGCGGGGTGGACCTCTCCCCTTCTTGGCTTGTTTCGTCCTCACTCATACTTTGCCTGGTGAAAGTGCGGATTCGAGTAACCGGTGGCTAAGAAGAAGAAGAAGAAGACAAAGAAAGAAGAAGTTAGATAAAGGAGAGACTAGCTACTGCATAATTTTATTGCACCTAAGAAACCATCATCGATAAGCCTCCCAACCCTCCACGAAAAGTCAAGTTCCCTTTCATGTTGTGCACGGGGGAGACCATCTTCTTGAGGCCTTGGCATTCCCAAGGTACTCGAATTGCTGGTCCAACAGTCATCCGCCATGCCTTTGACACGAGAGTCAAGTTGGGGGCATGTATTCGAAATTTGTTATTTAGTGGCTCCTAAAAAGTAGGGTAGCTTGCCAATCACCAGCAATTTTGTGTGGGGGAACCATGCCATTCACCTTTTTCCATATATAGATGAAGCCAAGCGAGTTTTGGAAAACTTTGTTGTTCTACGTCGTGCCTTAGAGTACACGGTTACAAACGACTTTCTTTGAGTCCTCCACCGAAATTTGATTCTATGATTGGTCAAGAGCCATCTTGGGTAGTCTCGCTCTCTCGAGAAATTCAAATTCGAGTCCGTTCTTTGACCAACCATTAGTCGCCAGGATCAATTGAGCGCCTGTGCCAATGCACCGAGGCCTTTTACGGCGGGGGCGGACCTCACATCCCTCGAGTTCTTCTTGTTTCTTGATTCACAGAATTGGAGAAAGATTCTCAGTCCCCTTATCTCGAAATTTAACCATACCTCTAGTGATGGAGGTCCCCAGGAGGAATGCCCTCACATCTCCGGGAATGGAGGTTGTGGATGATGCTCCTTCTTCTTTTGTAACCCCACGGGAAAACCATCTCGATTCAGTGGTAGCCCCTCCCAGAGTAGTTTGGTCGCTTCGCTTTTTATTGGAATTGATTTCGGGATATTGCCTTTTGTCTTATGTGCCTTTCGAGATAACAATACGGTCTTTGTAGTGCCGAAATTAAATTTTGACACCATTATAGACGAAGTCACGTACGGTATTATTTTATCCTCCACTACTTGGCAAGCTTTAGGATTGCTTGCTTGTGCATGTTATGCGGAATTTGTTGGCGTTCAACGGAAAGAACTAGTCAACCATTGGGGATCCTTCCAGATTGCTATTACATTCAGGAGGTAAAATCGTCCATATGGATGTGATGGTTGTTCCAGGCCCATATATTTCAATATGATTTTGGGTGCCGATTGCACCTATTCCATGGGGCAACATCTCCTCCATGTTCGTGTGGTGTTTTCCCGCGGAAGGACGGATGTGACAAGTGGTCAACTTTCTCGTTCTTTGGTCTGATGTGGCCGGTTGGCCGCCATCATCCTTCTGGTTTTTATCCACCATTATGTCTGCCCAAGGTCAACTGTGGCTACCTACCCCATACTGTGCTTAATGATGATACCAACGTGCATGGTGTCTTAGGGGCATTGGTCCAGACTCGAATGTTTTACTTCCATCGGACATGGAACTCTTGGGACGATGACTTCTTGTTCATTATGATGGTCGTCGGGCTTGGGTTCATTTTCTTGTAATAAAGATCCTTAAAAAATGAAACAAAATCCCTCGGAGCATGTAGTTCATTTCTTGTGTCGAAGCTTGTTAAAAAATGAAACAAGCTCTTTGGAGCACTGCGCTTTTCTGTGTCAAGCTCCTTAAAAAATGAAGCAAAAGGTTGTCGAGGTAGAGTTCCTTGTCTTGTGTCAAAGCTCCTTAAAAAAATGAAACAAGGTTGTTGGGTGATTCCTTGTCTTGTGCAAGCTCCTTAAACCATGAAATAAGGTGTGATAGAGGATAGTTCTTTTAATGTGTCGACCTCATTAAAATAATGAAACATGTTCCGTTCAATTCGAGTATTTGATAAGATCTCGTAAAATACTAGTCCGGTATTTTCCTTACTCTCATAATTTGAACCTTCACTCCATACACCTTTCATATGGTTTGACTTGGGGACATATAATTGAGTCACCATCTTGAGGGCATGCTTAATTTTTAGAAGCATAGTTTGTTTACTGTTTCAAGCTTGTGTAAAAATGAAACTGTTTCAAGCATAGTTTATCTTTGTTTCAATCTTTTGTGAAATGAAACCAACTTCAAGCGAGTTTCTGATTTCAAGCTTGTGTAAAATGAAACCATTCCCATTTTACCTCTTGTGATTGCCTTTATGTCGGCTGTTTTTTCCATATGAGCCTTGGTTTTCTTATTCCACATACTGTCACTTCGCACGATCATATGCCTTCACTTGGTTGTTTTACCCGTTCCTAAGGAACCGTTGCGATGAGTGGTCTTGTGCTTGACCTCTTGACCTTTGTTTGTTCGGCGGTTCCACCGTGCCGAACCGATTTGCTACCTTTATGCCACTCGTTCCTCTAGGAGTAGTCATCTTTGTCTTTACTGACTCTCTAAAATTGAAAAGATGCTGAGTCGCTTTGTCGTTTTGATCTTGTTAAGTAGCTGTGAAACGACATCTCGATATATGTTTACCCCTTTTCGAGGTTGGGATAGATTATTTATGAAAAAATAACCTAGCCTATCGCGACTAGGAGGTTTTCTTAAACATAGTTTTCTACCTTTCGGATACGAGGAACTATTTACGAAAATTTGTTGAGTTTTCTTTCTCGCTATTTTCAAACTCTAAGCATGAAAAGATGTCGGTTCTTCCTTTGTCGAGACTCGTTAAACTTTGATGACATCGGATTCGGTCGTAATGACGATATTCGAGTTTCTCCTTCGTAGGGCTCGTTAAATGTAATAGGATGGATTCGTTCGAATGACGAAATTATATGATAAGCATATGGTATCCTCTTCAAGATTGTGTAAAAATAAAGAGGTACTGGCAGAGAAATGGTGGGGGAAAAAAATGGAACCGGTATCATTGTCATGTCGGCGGTATGCATCTTGGTATGGCACTTGTCTGCATTCATGTCGAGGTTGGGTACATCTCATCTCATTTTAACGCCTCGTCGGGTTTGGGTAATCCTTTTGACCTCTCATCCGCTCTGCCTCGTCATCATGACCTCGGATCCTTTGATGTCAAATGCGCAAATCCCGCGTAAATGCTGAGTATGTTCGAAAGTTGACCTCTACGGAGTTTCAACCCTCTCTGATTCTCATATGATTCTAATTCACAACATTATATTCCTCTTGTCTCACGTCAATGATGTAGGAAACAATATGGCCCACCTTTGATCAAGGTCACTTCTGTCATTCGCTCATTATCATTTGATCTGGGGAACTCACTTATGGTACCTTGGAGCCTTCATGCCTCCAATTAGCGGAGTTCTTCGCATTTTTTCGTAAGGTTTTCATCATTGACCTTCGATCGGATGATTAAGGTGTTTTGACTCCTTGTTCACATTCCATGGATTGTATAGTACCTTAAGGGCCATTGTCATTGTGGTGGTTTTCCTCTTGCATTCTTTCTTGTTATTCATCCTTGTTGGTAATCGAACGATGTTCTTGCATGTTCGACTTGACTTACTTGTTCACATGCTTGAACATGCTTTGTTACAATTAAAAGAGATGGTATGAGGCCTTGGATTTTGTACGTAGAATCAGGGCTACGATTTTTGGTTATTATGATTGGTTACATGACTCATTCATTGGATGGGCTATGACCATGAGTCTATTTGTCGATCCCTTCTTGGATGGATGTGTCCATGCCTTGGATCTTCATTGTTGTATGCTCTATTATGGATGGTTGTGCCCCATACCACATATATCATGTATTTGAGATATCGATTTTACTTGTCTACGCCGAGTTTCGATGGGGGGTGTTTTCGGTTGGACACGTTCTTGTAAAGCATTTTCACCCCTCTCTCTGTCGAGCCTCATGCTTTAGGGAGCATATGTTACACGGTAATTTGTCACCGTCTGCAATCCCCATCTCGCCCATTGGAGGGTCGTTTATGTGATGAATAGTAGTGTCATGCCTTGCAAATACCATCATTGCATCCTTGCCATAGAGGAAAACATTCATACTGATCATTTCTGGCTTGAGACCCCTAAAAAAACACCATTTTACTTGTGTGGCCGGTAACTTGGTGTGTCCTTGCACCAATAGGGAAAAATTAACAGGCGCACTGGTTATAATACGATTAACATATGCTAATACGCGGAGATTTTTTTAAAAAAAGGCGAAGTTTCGATTACAACAACTTCGTGGATGAGTCATGAGGAGTGGTTTGTTTGAATAACCACGGCCTTCCTCCTTTGGCCTCTTGTTTCCACCTTATGGGGAACCTCCCAAAGGATAAGGCCTCCTTCCACTATTAGGGATCCCAACCTCCTCCTCTCCTCTATAAATATAGCCATATTCCATTGATGAAGGGCTGAATGGTTGAGCCTTCAAAACCCTCAATAGCCTAGAGAATCTTGAAGGAGCCTTGATAGTCCTCATAGAGCCAAATCGGTAGCAAGGAGATTATTGTCAAGACAACCGAAGAGGGCTTGTCCCATTCCCCGTAGGTTTTACGAGACGTGCTCGACGTCGACCGTAGAAGGAAGATCCGGCGTCGAGTGCGAGGTTGTATATTTCTTTGTATTGATTAATGATAAGCGACTTTGGTTATGGTTCCAATCATATGTTCATACTTTGTGATCATGTGTTCTATCTTCTCCTGGCGATACATAATTGCATATATTAGGTTTTACGCTTGTGTGTTCGTTGTTTCTTCTTGTATGTGCGGTGTTCGATCGCAAGCGGGGGGAGTGTGATCTTCCGGAAGCAAGAGACGGGCGCTATCCTCTCCGCAAGCGACAACGGTGGACTTAAGGTAGAATTTCTCGCAAGTTGGTCTATTTTAATTAGGAACTTGCGCCTTAAGCGTGAAACGATTGTTGCTAGACCCGATCTAGGCTAGTAGGGATCGCCTCTGTCTGTGAGAGGGATTTACCTCAACACTTGCTTTTCCTTGCAAAAAAGAGCCCAAATTCATGGATTATCCTTGCTTGAATCACCCCGACACTTCAATATTTCAACCTCTATGTTGTCTTTTGGGTATCCATTGAGAACCCTCTCTAAAATTCACATTTCTAATTTAAAATCACATTTGTAGAAAAATTACATGTCCACCGAGAGAAAATCATACCCATGTATAAGAAAGAACTTTTTAAATGAACATTGATAGAATGTTTGATCATGTTTCAAATTTTCATGTTTTTTCCCTAATCTGTAGAATATTTTTCGAGAGTGAAAATTCTTTCACAAGGGCCCCATTCATAGTGTTAAACTTACCGGGGTATCATTTTGGAATTAGTGATCATACCCTATTGAAAAGTGTTAAGTCAAAAACTTGGAAAATTGGCTTAGCTTTCGACAATAACTCTTGAATCTAACTTCTAGTCAAAACTCGGAAAGTTTGACACAACAAGAACTCGACCTTCCGTTTTGGTTTTATGACCTCGGTAGTAACTCACAAATTTAATTTGTCCTTCAAAATTAGTCCATTTCCTTAATCCCCTTCATTGCTAACAGCCATCATAAAGGAGTGATATCTAATTGAATAGAGGGAAATCGACACTTCCACTAAGTGCAATTTCTTTATCATATTGGGAAAAACCTATGACCATTCACCGTCACTATTTTCAACTTTAATATATTGGTACCCCATGGTTTGTGGTTCTCTACCATCTCCATCTATCACACCACCATGTTCCTCGATGTCGAGGAGCCTTGGAACGAGGTCCAAGAGTTGAACAATGAGTTGATCAACCCTATTCCCAACCCACGAGTTTAAAACCTATAAGTTAATATAGAGTATCTATAGGTGGAGGAAGTGAATACGGAGTGCTTCATCCCATCGATTTGTATGAATGAATATAGTTGTTTCATTATTATGTATAGAGCGTACAAGAGAATAATGCATTCGAAGAAATATTTTTGATAGATGGGATGATAGAGAAACATTTAACTCCTGAAGCACGACTTTTTTTTGGGTGAAATTAAAAAATATTTATAGGGTTTTAACCAATCTAAGAGGGATTTCATTGGTGAAATGTTTGATGAAAACTCTTTCCATTCTACTTGGGTTTTTAGACATATTTATGTCTTTGTAGGATTTACACTTAGAATTTTGTACAAAGGTTTGAATCCTCAAATTGCTTAAATTTTAGCGGAGAAATTGAATTATTCAAACCATACTCAAATTACTTAAATTGCACGATTGTAGAAATCATATAATTTACCGCCATGATCGCCCGCCCACCACTTAATGCAAATCTAGGGTTTACTAAATAGCCTCTCTAGCACCACCAATACTTTGGTGGTTCTCGTCTTGGACTCTAAATGGGTGTGATGCCGGTATGGGGTCTTGGGGTCTTCAATATTGGCCCCTAGTCCCAATCCCTTGGGCCTCTCCTCTACCTCTTGACTCTAGAGGAAGCATTTTGGAAGCATTGTTCATAACCTCGATTTATTTTTTTATTTTTTATTTTTATTTTTTTGTTGGTCTAACCCATGAGATTTTAACTTTGAATCTCTTGCTTTACATATGACTTCATAACAAGGTGATCGCCAATTGAGCAACTTTTAGCGTTCACAACATCGGTTATTGTCTTCTTATATTTTGTTCATATATTGTGGTGAAGATGAAGGAAAGAAAGGCCAAGGTTAAATAGAAGCAAGTGGCGGAAAAGTAAGTTGGAAAATGAAACCCGTGACCAAAGCCCAAACTAAATGACAAATGAAGAGCAAAAATCATTAACGATTATTATATATTATATATTATATAAATATATAATATATATTAATATAATATAATAATATTTATATATAGAATATAAGTATATTTATATTTATATTTGTATTTGTATTTGTATTTCAAATTTAGTTAAACATTATAATTTTATTTTAAATAATTTTTCATTTAATTTTTAAGAATTAGAAGTTATCCTTAAATGGACTATATTAGGAGATACAATGGTTAAGAATGAGGGGAAGTGGGAGGAAGTAGAGGCGTAGTGTTAAGGGTTATAGATCTTATATGGATTACGAGTTTATAGGGTAATTATTGTTAGACTTTGAGGTTATTTATGGTGGTTAGGTTGATATGGTATATAAGGTTTAAAGGTTATAAAAATTGTAAGGATGGGGTTATAAGGGTTATGGAAATTCTAATTTATATGCAATAAGGATTAGGATTTATATTTATTGTTAGATAATTGTTCATATTGTAGGTGATAGGGTTTGACTTGTTTTGGTTAGGTCTTATGCTTATGATTATGTCGTCGAGTTAGGATTATATTAGACATAAATGTTAAGGGATATATTGTTTAGTTTGATGTTAAGTATAAGGGATAAAATTGAAATATTTTATAAGGATGATATGGAATATAGGGATTACTCATTATAATTGTTAGTGATCTCAAGCATTATATGTGGTATGGATTATAATGATAATACAATATGTAGATTTTTGGTTATGTTCTTTTAGGTTATATAAGGATAAGTGATACAATTTGTGGATTATAATTGTTGTGGGTTACTAATAAAGAGATATATGTATGTGATTTTAATGATTAATTAAAATTTTATATTGTTCTTATATTTTAAGGAATAGGAGTTAGGTTTTATGTGTGACATAAATTTACAAGGTTTATATGTTATATCCTATATGTTAGGTTTTTAAGGAGTTTAAATGTTACAAAATGGGTCATGGGTGCTACTACATAGATGTAATAATAGCTAAAGTGGATAGTGACTATAAAGGATATAAGTTGGAATGAATTATGGGTAATTGGATATATATATAGCTTAATGGTCAAGTGTTATTATGGTGATTGATTATAAGTATCAATTAATATATGCATTAAATGTTATATTATGAGATAAAGGATTCAAGGGTTAAAATTCCAATATTGAGGTTGTAGATTTATACTAGGTTATAAAGGGTTTTGGGCATATGGATTCAGGGCTTATCGAGGTTATAAGAAGGATTATATGAGTTAGAAGTGTGAGGAATTATTAGGTGTTGAAGGCCATATGTTACCAATGTTATGGGGTTAAAAGGTTCTAGGGGAAAGGTGGGATTAAAAATTAAAGAAAGTGGATATTAGGTTTAAGGATTATCCCCCAATAGTTAGGTTGGTCGATTAAACAATAAACCCAAGGCATTTTTTCAATTAAGAGGAGACAAGAAATACGTTTAAATATGGTTGAGTCCCTTGGGGTTATAATTTTACATACACCATTGGCCTCTCAATAGAAATTTTGGTGCGTTAACAATGGGTACTCCTTCTTCGGCTGAGCTAGCATTTGGGGCAAATACATACCATGATAAGGACACTATAAAATAATAAATAATTTCAACACCTTGACATTTGTGTTATAATTGTGTCGTTTGACTATTGATTCTTTATGTGAGTCATATTTGAGTTTGAAAATCTCCCATATCATCAACACATGCATCTCTATAGCCATATAAAATTTTAGTGCATACGAAGAACAAAGCTGAAAAAATTTTGGCGTTCACCCCATTCACTTTGTGGTTTTAACCACATGTCGAAATTATCTACGAACGAATGTTTAAAACGAGAAAATAAACAATGGCGAGAGCCGCAAACATAAAACATATAAACACGGAAGATTTTCATATAGATCACAAATCGGGACAGCAAAATGATTTTTCATTATGTTCCTTTTAGTGTTACAACACATATATATACACATGTGAAGCATACATAAACCCCAATTCCATTAACCCTAGAATAGAACATTACCATATTTCCCTTGACCGGATCTAAAAAATACCGGAGACCGAAAACTATCATGCCCTAAAACCATGTGTAAACCCATGAACAAAACCATGGGTGGGTCCACCAGAAAAATAAGAACCAAGCATTTTTTCTAGAGCTACCACCCCACAGCCACTCCCCCACGCATGACTAGTCATGGAAAGAATATAACACATACCCAACATTCTCCCACTTGTTGTTTTCTTTCCGCGGGGGGGGCACGAGAGGAAGCTTAGTCATTAATGACTCTTGCCAACACCCATTGTTTCTCTACACCAAGAGAACACGAGTGCTCACGGACTTCGTCGATGCATAAGAGAGCATTCTTCAAGGTGTCACCTTTACCGGCAACACCCTTTTAGCCTCAACTATATCTCTCACAAAGTGATATTGAACATCAATGTGTTTGTCTTTGAATGATAAACGAGTTCTTACCCAAGAAAATTGCACTTTGTCTATCACCAGTCTATCCTTATAGCTTCTTGCACACCAACCCCATACTTGAACACAAACTGCGCAACCAAACTACTCCTTTTCTTCGCAGGTGGCTGCTATGTATTCGCCTCTATAGTTGAAAGAGCCACTACGGACTTTCTTTTACTCATCCAACTTCTTTGCACCTCCAAATAGGTAAACACATACCCACTTGTAGATCTTCTTTGGTCCAGGATCTCATTCGATCTTATCAACAAAACCACGAATTTCCAACACTCTTCCAATCTTGGTCTTCCTTGGTAGCACAAGCCATAATCATTAGTGCCCGCAAATATCTAAATACCCACTTCTTTGTTGTCCAATGTTCCTTCCTTGGGTTTGGAAATAAACCTACTCAATACTCCTTGCATGTGCAATGTCTTGTCAAGTACAAACCATTGCATACATCGAACTACTGCTGCACTTTCATATGGAACACGGGACATATCCTCCTTTTATTCTTGTGTCTTGGGACAACGATAAATGGAGACAAATTTGTACCTTTAGGAATCGGAACATTCATTGGTTTACTATCTTAGCATATTGAACCTGCGCAATATAGTCTCGACATACTTCCTCTAATTTAACCAAAGCTTCCTCTTTTCCGGTCTCTTAATTTCCATGCCCAAAATATAGTTTGCGGCTACCAAGATCCTTCATGTCAAATTTGGAGAACGATTTGGGTCTTCAAATATTGGATAATTTCTTTGTCATCTCCAATAAATAATATCATCCACATATAAGACAAAATAAATAATAGATCTTAATTAATTTAAAATAAACACGGTGATCCTCCTTGCTTACGAGTGAGCAAGTCCCCGTATATAGGTATCAAATTTACGATACCGCATCCTTTGTGATTGTTTTAACCCATACAAAGACTTCTTTAACCTACATACCAATTATTTCTTCCCCTTCACCATAAAGACTTCGGGTTGTTTCATGTAGATCTCCTCTTCCGGATCCGTCGAAGAAATTTTTCTTCACATCCATCTATTTCTACCTCAAAATCAAATTCGGCAACAACGGATAAAGTAATCTGATAACTTTGTATGAGAGAAAAATATCACCAAAATAAATCCCCGGCACTGGGAATAACCTTTTGCTACAGGTCGTTGTGTTCTCCACCTTGCCTTCTGCATTTCACTTCGTATTCTTAAAAGCCATTTCTCCCAATGGGCTTCCTTCCGGTCGGCAACTCCACCGGATCCCATCGTCATTTTTGTGCAAGGATGCCATTTCATCGGCCATGGCCTCCTTCCGGAGGTTTTCCATCCTATGAATCTATAGCCTCCTGACGAGTTATGGGATCATCATCGTTATAGTTAAAGAAAAAATTGAACATAAAGTAGATGGACTATGTCTTTGTAGTTGTCTTCTTTCAAAGGCCCAGTCTTCTCTTGTTTGAGTTTGTGGCTCTTCCTCTTCGAATCTTCTTCGTATAGAGTCGGATTCATCCTACTTTAGCTCAAACTCTATCTTCTCGGGTTCCTTTGGTAGGAATTCATGCTTAACAACATATTTCACCTCTCTAAACACCACATCTCAGTTGTACACAACCTTCCTTGTTTCTACGATTCCAAAGCTTGTAACCCTTTAAACCATCCTTATACCCAATAAAGATGCACCTTTCAGATTTATTATCCAACTTGGTCCTTTTATCCTTTGGAACACGCACATATGCATCACATCCAAATACCCTCAAATGTGAAAGAAGGGTTTCTTACCGATCCATACCTCATGTGAATTTTTATCCTCAATCTTTGATGAAGGTGATGTTATTAGCAAATATTGTCACGGTCTCCTTTGCCTCTTCTGAGAATTCTTGTCTAACCTAGTACCCCTTTGAGCATGCTTCTTCACCTTTTCCATCAAGTTTTGTTCATTCTTTCTACAACTATTGTTTTCCACAGTGTATGGAATAGTCTTTTTCCGTGCTATACCAAACTTATAGAACTCTTCGAATTCATGTGAACTCCTACCATTGCTCTTGTCCTCGGGACCTTTATCTTCTTCTCTATCTCGTTTTCCACCGAGCCTTAAATTCTTTACGTCTTGTCAAAGACTGGAAATTTCTTCCTCAAGAAATATATCCATGTATTCCTTGAGAAGTCATCGATACGATGAAACATAGTATAGAGACTTACCCCGGTGATGGGCAAACACGGTCCAAACACCATCCAACGTGCTAGCTCTAATATCTTGCTCGCCCTCTGTACTAGAGAGAAAACTCACTTGATTTTCTTACCATACACAAAATGTTCAAAAAAATATAAATCCAAAGAGCTACTAGACATGCCTTCTGCCATACCATTTCCATACGTGTACGAGAGCCCTTCTCTCCAATATGTCCGAGCCTTTGATGCCATAGCATGGTCTTTTATCAAAAAACTGGGCTTTCCGCTCACTTTCGGGAACCATACATTTATTGCACCCATCAATAACGGTGATGCCCTAAAAAGCTTGTACAAAGTTCCAATTCGAACTCCCCGCATTAATACTAGTGCTCCCCCGAACCATCTTACGGTGTCTTTCTCGGACAACACATTTTTGCACTTGCATCATCCATCTTGCTTACGGAAATCGGATTTGTGGCCAATGTAGGAATGTGCGAGAACACTAGGAAGTGTTCTAGTCTTCCACCTTGTAGCTTTAGCTTAGGTTTTCCACATGCGACGATTCGACGCTTCAACATCATGCCCTAAGAAGAACATCACGCCATCATATTTCTCATACTCCCGAACCACTCCCTATGGGGGTGAAGTGAGATGCACTCGAGTCAATCAACCATGAATCATGATCTACATGTGTATTTGAAGAAGAAGCCAAATACGAATCCCACCTTCATCCGAGGTGGTTTTCCTCTGTAGAAGAGCATCATCGAGGATCCCTTTCCTTTCTTCGAGGAGCTTTAGATTTGCGGTCCTTCTTGTAGTGCCTTCCTTTCCACATTTCCAACACACCTTTACAAACTTTCCAAGATATTTATATCTCCCTCTAGTTATATCTCCCACTCGAAACCTTATTCTTGGCTGCAGTGCAGGACCTTCCTCGTACGGATAAGGCATCTCCATTATGAACCTCCATATATCTCCATCTAATTTCTTACGACGGAAAAGGTTGAGACAATGGCAGCGGTGGTTTTCTCCCGACTTGGGTTTCCACCTAAAATCCTGGTGTTCATGTGTGATGCTTATGTGTGATGGTTTATTCTGTTATTATTGCTCATGTTTACTGTTAACCAAACATCAGAAGAATGAATGTTGCATAGATCTAAGTAAAGATTTAATGGCATAATAAGATCTCTGTGTATATGCGAGTTTTATGAAGGATATCTACGTGTATACGCTAGTTGGCTTTAGAAAAGTAGCGTATGGGTTTTGAAGTAAGAAAAAGTAAAAATTTTTGAGCATGCCCTAAATACTGATTCACCCCCCCCCCCCCCCTTCTCAGTATTTTTCCCAAAAATTGGTATCAAAGCAGGTCCTTCTACAGAAGCTTGATCGCTTGAAGGAGATCCGTCGCAATGGGAAGTCATGAAGGGATAATGTCTATAAGGCCACCTCTATTCAATGGAAATAATATGTTGTTTTGGAAGATACTAACAAAAGCATATCTACAAAGTCTTGGTGCAGAAGTATGGGAAATCGTGGAAGGAGGTTACCAGTATCCGGCAAGTATTCCTACTGATGCAACAGAAAGGAAGAAATATGAAATCAATGCCAAAGCCATCAATGTCTTCTTAGGAAGCATGTCTGAACCAGAATTTGCTAAAGTGATGCAGCTAAATTCAGCAAAAGAAATATGGGACAAAATCATTCTAAGCTATGAAGGAGATACAAAGGTAAAAAGTGCAAACTCCAAACTCTTCGAATTGAATATGAGAATTTAAGGATGCATAGTGATGAGAGTAATGCAAGTTTCCTTTTACGTCTAGATGATATTGTAAATCGTATGAGAAGTTTGGGTGAAACCATAACCGATACTACTCTGGTGGAAAAATTCTTAAGATCTTTAACTTCAAAATTTGAGTCAAAAGTGTCAGCTATTGAAGAAAGGCAAGATCTGCAAACTCTTACTATTGTTCAACTACATGGTGTTCTGACTGCTAATGAAATGAGACAAGGAGGTCCCTTTCAAATCAAAGAAGCTGCTTTTAAGGCATGTGCAAAAGGAAAAGAAAAGGAAGTTGTCAAGGAATCAAGTTATATATCAGAAAAAGAAGAAGCAAATTTTGTAAGGAGACTCCAACCAGGTACTGGAAGATTCAAAGGTAAGCTACCCTTCAAATGTTTTGATTGTGGAAGAGTGGGTCATTATGCTCCTAAATGTCCTTATAAACAATTTGAAAAGGGAAAGAGTTATTATGCAAATGAAGATAATAATGAAATGTCAAGTGAAGATGAAGAAGATTCTGACCAAGATCTGCTAGTGCTCATGGCAAAGAAGCAAAAGAAGAAGGCTACTCAAGAAAAGAAGATATCTCAGAAAACATGTGCAGCAGAAAATGAAGAAGAAGAAACAGGTATTGATTGTTGTTCTTGCAATCCACTCACTTGTGCATGCAATGATGAAGATAGTGAAAGTAAAATTATAAGTCTAGAAGCAAATCTCAAGATCAATGATGAAAGTAACTTTTGGGATCAATTTAAAAGGAGGGAATCTATCCTCAAGGATGTGATCTCTAGATTGAATGAACAGATAGAAACAATGAAGGGACAAATAGAAATGTATCAAAGACTGCAGGACAAAGTAACCAATCACATTGAAGGACTTGAAGCAGAAATCATCTCTTTGAAAGAAGACCTTGAAGCATCAAATAAGAAGAATGAAGAACTTCTACAATCATTTGAAAAGGAAGGACGTGAAGCAAAAATCATCTCGCTCAAAACAGATCTGGAAAAATCAAATAAGAAGAATGAAGAAATTTTACAAATCTTTGAAGAGCAAGAAAATGGGTTGAAAGAAGAGATCTTAAATTTTAATGATCAAGTAGAAGAAGGAAAAAGGGTTGAAGAAAGCATGATGAAGCAATGCCAAAAATTGGAGGTTGAGGTAAACATTCTCAAAGGTAAATTAGAAGAAAAGGATACACTCTTGAGGTTTCAAGATAGTACTAAGATTCTTGACAATATTCTTAGTAGTCAAAGGTCTCCATCTGTTAAAATTGGTCTTGGTTTTCATGAAAAAATTAAAGGAGAATCTAGTTCACAAGGAAGTGCTAAAGATTCAAAGAATATCAATGAAAATCCTGAAGTGTTGAAAGAAGCAAAAGGTCAACCGACAATCATGAACTCTTGAAAGAAATCATTCCCTCCTTTGATCAATAATGTTGAATGCTTTAAATGTCATAATTATGGGCATGTTGCAGCAAATTGCAGAAGCAGATTGTTTCAGTCACAAACAAATAGATTCTATACAGAAAGGTACTCTAGGTTCTTTAAGGGATATTGTTTTTCATGCAACAAGTATGGTCATAAAGCAGCTGATTGCAATAGAAGAAAGTATAGAAAAACACATTATGATCCATATTCTTACTTTCCTGGTCATGCAAGATGTTATGCCTGTAACAAGTATGGACATGTAGAAAAAGAATGCAGGATGAACAGATCTGAGAAATTGAACAATTTCCAGCACATAATAATAAACTTCAAGCAAATATGGAAAAGGAAGGAAGACCAGTTAGAAACGTAGGGAATATTGACCCTACTGCAGTCATCCTTTTCTAAAGCTTATTTCTCATAATGACTGCATAAATTATGTGAGATACATTCTGGTGATTAGTAATGTATCATCACAAGGGGAGCGATGTAAGGTGATTCTCATGGTTGATTTGGTTATTCTGGTTATGTTTATTTTTGACAGTGCATCTGTTGTGAAGAAGACAGGTACAGGTGGTACAAATTCAGGGGGAGAAGAAGGAGTATGAAATTTTCAGTATTTCACTTTCCATACGCGGGTTTAATGAAGTAAAGTCGTGTATACACACTAGTTCCAGTGGACACAGACGCGTATGCATTTATGATAAGGAAATTAGTATGACAGCTCAAGAACAGGAGCACAGGCTCAGGAGCAGCATCAGTCTAACTACTAATGATTGCATTATTGATATTATATCTGCTTATGTCTCAGTTCTAAATAATAATGACATGATACATGATTTATTATGATGAGTTTATGGATGATCCCTGTTTACTCTTTGCTTAAGAGTATTCTTTGCTTTCACACATGAATGAGATGGAAGTATTATGATTCATAGATAAGGACAGATCATGCAGAGATTGTTACTGATGACTTGCTGTTGAAAGTGTTCAGGATGCAGAAGCTAAGGAGGAGCCTTGGTCATATGAAAAAGATGCTTGAATGTACATTTTTTAGGGGGAGCATTAGACTTGTTGAGTATAATGCATTGTTGGCATTATGATGGTTCTGAAACATGATCTCTCTTGAGGTATTTCTGGTATTAGTCATGAAAATTCATATTTGTAATTTGATGAAAAGTTCATGATGAGACCTATGATGTAAAATTGTAATATTTAGTCATGTAAGGACTTGTTCAAATGTGTAAACCCACTTGGTTGGGTAATTGAGTCAAAATGCGTAAACCCTTTTGGTTGGGTATTTCAGTCTCATATGTAAATCCACTTGGTTGGATCTTTGATATAAGTATGAGTCCTTGGTGATAGGAAGGTCATAGAGTCATGTACTTTATTGAAAAATATGTTTGAACATTCAGCATGAACTCAGGGGGAGCATGATATCTTTAGTGCACATCAGATCTACAACGCTCTTCTATCTACATGAGAAGAAAAACCTTGTGTTGTTTTTGATCCGCCCTTTGCCCTTGATGTCAAAGGGGGAGAGTGACATGGTATTTGAATAGGGGGAGAATATCATTATGCTTAATGTATCTATCTATTGTGATCAAAACACCATTGTGGTTTCCATCAAGTCCAAAGGGGGAGATTGTTGGCAATATGATGTAGATTGTTGTCCTTGATGGCAACCCACTTGATGAAGATGATGGCAACCTACTTATTGAAGTTGATCTTGATGCTTGATAAGTTTATTAATGATGTAAATCTGATGTTCTAAAAGTAGTACAGAAGTTGCAGAAGAAATAAATATCAGTATGTGCAAGAATAATGATGAAAAAGGTGTGTTACAAGGAATACGCGGGTTTGTTAAGGAGAAGTCGCGTATGTACGCGGAAAAGTACATGCCAAGTCGCATATGGTAAATTGCGCTCTAAATGTATAAAACCGGGGGTTACTACCATGGTATTGACCCATTGTATTGAGCGTTGGGTTGTCTATTTGATCCCGTCCAGGAATACCATCGGAAGTGATGTGGTTTTGGCTCATGGTATTGAAAAAGGGTAAACCTATATAAGGAAAAGAAAATCATTGTGAAAAGTCTGGGTTTGAATGAATACTTCACTTTGAAGTATGTATGAATGGAAAGGGTAACAGTTTGATGATAGATCTGAATCTGTGATGCACCTATGAAGAAAATGATGAAGAAGGGAATCTAGATCTGAAATGTATTTGTATCTTCTAGATCTGTTTATGGAATGCTTAGATCTGAGATGAGGCGAACATCTGTCTAAAGTAAAGGGTTAAATCTGAATTGAATATCTGATCTGAAGAAGTATGCTGCTCTATAATGTCTGAAGATCTATACACTAGTTTGTCGCAGTGGAAGCGAGTATATACGTGGGTTTGATGAAGAGAAAGCGCGTATGGGGTGTTCTGTAATGTGCAGATGTATACGCGAGTTGATTTGAATGGAAGCGCATATATACGCGGTATCAGTGAAAGGAAAGCACGTATTAAATCTAGGGTTTTCTGAAGAATGAAGCATGAAAGGTCTGATCTGTTCTGTTGTGTTACTGTTATCTGTTAATGATGTGTTCTACAGATCTGGGTTGTCTGAATTGATAAGTATCAATTTTGATGTATGATTGAGCTTAAATGTGTGGACTGGGTCCAGTCTGAAAATATGATAAAAAGTGGCCTGCAGGTTGTGTTCTATTGAAGATATTAGATCCAGTGTGAAAATTGATGAAACGTGGTCATTGGTGGTGCTGAGGGTTGTAGCCTTCAATCAGGGGGTTGTAGCTCCCTTCCAGGAGAGGCTGGTAAACGAGAGTAGGGGGTCATAGCTCCCTTCCAGGAGAGGCTAGTAAACGAGCGCAGGTGGGTGCCTGCGTACTGGTATGAGTCTGCGCCAATACATAGTTGTAAGATGTTTTCTTTATAATAAAATATTGAAGGCTAAGACAACGACAGCAGTGGTTTTCTCCCGACTTGGGTTTCCACCTAAAATCCTGGTGTTCATGTGTGATGCTTATGTGTGATGGTTTATTATGTTATTACTGCACATGATTACTATTATCTAATCATCAGAAGAAATAATGTTGCATAGAACTAAGTAAAAAAATTAATGGCATAATAAGATCTTTCTGTATACACGACTTTTATGAAGGATATCCGCGTATATACGCGAGTATGGTTCAACAAAGTAGCGTATGGGTTTTGAAGTAAGAAAAAGTAAAAATATTTGAGTATGTCCTTAATACTGATTCACCCCCCCCTCTCAGTATTTTTCCCAACAATTGGTATCAAAGCAGGTCCTTCTACAGAAGCTTGATCGCTTGGAGGAGATCCGTCGCAATGGGAAGTCATGAAGGGATAATGTCTATAAGGCCACCTCTATTCAATGGAAATAATATGTTGTTCTGGAAGATACGAACAAAATCATATCTGCAAAGTCTTGGTGCAGAAGTATGGGCAATCGTGGAAGGAGGTTATCAGTATTCGACAAGTATTCCTACTGATGCAGCAGAAAGGAAGAAATATGAAATCAATGCCAAAGCCGTCAATGTCTTATTAGGAAGCATGTATAAACTAGAATTTGCTAAAGTGATGCAGCTAAATTCAGGAAAAGAAATATGGGACAAAATCATTCTGAGCTATGAAGGAGATATAAAGGTAAAAAGTGGAAAACTCCAAACTCTCCGAATTGAATATGAAAATTTAAGGATGCATAGTGATGAGAGCATTGCCAGTTTCTTTTTACATCTAGATGATATTGTAAATCGTATGAGAGGTTTGGGTGAAACCATAACCGATACTACTCTGGTGGAAAAAGTCTTAAGATCTTTAACTTCAAAATTTGAGTCAAAAGTGTCAGCTATTGAAGAAAGGCAAGATCTGCAAACTCTTACTATTATTCAACTACATGGTATTCTGACTGCTTATGAAATGAGATAAGGAGGTCCCTTTCAAATCAAAGAAGTTGCTTTTAAGGCATGTGAAAAAGGAAAAGAAAAGGAATTTGTCAAGGAATCAAGTTATATATCAGAAGAAGAAGAAGCAAATTTTGTAAGGAGACTCCAACCAGGTACTGGAAGATTCAAAGGTAAGCTACCCTTAAAATGTTTTGATTGTGGAAGAGTGGGTCATTATGCTGCTAAATGTCCTTATAAACAATTTGAAAAGGGAAAGAGTTATTATGCAAATGAAGATAATAATGAAATGTCAAGTGAAGATGAAGAAGATTCTGACCAAGATCTGCTAGTTCTCATGGAAAACAAGCAAAAGAAGAAGGCTACTCAAGAAAAGAAGATATCTCAGAAAACATGTGCAGCAGAAAATGAAGAAGAAGAAACAAGTATTGATTGTTGTTCTTGTAATCCACTCACTTGTGCATGCAATGATGAAGATAGTGAAAGTAACAGTATAAGTCTAGAGGCAAATCTCAAGATCAATGATGAAAGTAATTTTTGGGATAAATTTAAAAGGAGGGAATCTATCCTCAAGGATGTGATCTCTAGATTGAATGAACAGATAGAAACAATGAAGGGACAGATAGAAATGTATCAAAGACTGCAGGACAAAGTAACCAATCACAGTGAAGGACTTGAAGCAGAAATCATCTCTTTGAAAGTAGACCTTGAAGCATCAAATAAGAAGAATAAAGACCTTCTACAATCATTTGAAAAGGAAGGACGTGAAGCAGAAATCTTCTCGCTCAAAACAGATCTGGAAAAATCAAATAAGAAGAATGAAGAAGTTTTAAAAATATTTGAAGAGAAATAAAATGGGTTGAAAGAAGAGATCTTAAATTTGAATGATCAAGTAGAAGAAGGAAAAAGGGTTGAAGAAAGCATGATGAAGCAATGCCAAAAATTGGAAGTTGAGGTAAACATTCTCAAAGGTAAATTAGAAGAAAAGGATAAAATCTTGAGGTTTCAAGATAGTACTAAGATTCTTGACAATATTCTTAGTAGTCAAAGGTCTCCATCTGTTAAAATTGGTCTTGGTTTTTGATGAAACTTTTAAAGGAGAATCGAGTTCACAAGGAAGTGTTAAAGATTCAAAGAATATCAATGCAAAGCCTGAAGTGTTGAAAGAAGCAAAAGGTCAACCGACAATCATGAACTCTTGAAAGAAATCATTCCCTCCTTTGATCAATAATGTTGAATGCTTTAAATGTCATAATTATGGGCATGTTGCAGCAAATTGTAGAAGCAGATTGTTTCAGTCACAAAAAAACAGATTTTATACAGAAAGGTACTATGGGTTCTTTAAGGGATATTGTTTCTCATGCAACAAGTATGGTCATAAAGCAGCTGATTGCAATAGAAGAAAGTATAGAAAAACACATTATGATCCATATGCTTACTTTTCTGGTCATGCAAGATGTTATGCCTGTAACAAGTATGGACATGTAGAAAAAGAATGCAGGATGAACAGATCTGAGAAATTGAACAATTTCCAGCACACAATAAGAAACTTCAAGCAAAGCTAGAAAAGGAAGGAAGACCGGTTAGAAACGTAGGGAATATTGACCCTACTGCAGTCATCCTCTTCTAAAGATTATTTCTCATAATGACTGCATAAATGATGTGAGATACATTCTGGTGATTAGTAATATATCATCACAGGGGGAGCGATGTATGGTGATTCTCATGGTTGATTTGGTTATTATGGTTATGTTTATTTTTGACAGTGCATCTGTTGTGAAGAAGACAGGTACAGGTTGTACAAATTCAAGGGGAGAAGAAGGAGTATGAAATTTTCAGTATTTCACTTTCCATACGCGGGTTTAATGAAGTAAAGTTGCGTATACACGCTAGTTCCAGTGGACACAGACGCGTATGCATTTATGATAAGGAAATTAGTATGACAGCTCAAGAACAGGAGCACATGTTCAGGGGGAGCATCAGTCTAACTACTAATGATTGCATTATTTACATTATATCTGCTTATGTCTCAGTTCTAAATAATAATGACATGATACATGATTTATTATGATGAGTTTATGGATGGGCCCTGTTTTCTCTTTGCTAAGGAGTATTCCTTGCTTTCACACATGAATGAGATGGAAGTATTATGATTTAGAGATAAGGACAGATCATGCAGAGATTGTTGATAATGACTTGCTGTTGAAAGTGTTCAAGATGCAAAAGCTAAGGAGGAGCCTTGGTCATATGAAAAAGATGCTTGAATGCACATTTTTCAGGGGGAGCATTAGACTTGCTGAGTATAATGCATTGTTGGCATTATGATGGTTCCGAAACATGATCTCTCTTGAGGTCTTTTTGGTATTGGTCATGAAAAGTCATATTTGTAATTTGATGAAAAGGTCATGATGAGACCTATGATGTAAAATTGTAATATTTAGTCATGTAAGGACTTGTTCAAATGTGTAAACCCACTTGGTTGGGTAGTTGAGTCAAAATGTGTAAACCCATTTGGTTGGGTATTTGAGTCTCATATGTAAATCCACTTGGTTGGATCTTTGATGTAAGTATGAGTCCTTGGTGATAGGAAGGTCATAGAGTCATGTACTTTATTGAAAAATATGTTTGAACATTCAGCATGAACTCAAGGGGAGCATGATATCTTCAGTGCACATCAGATCTATAGCGCTCTTCTATCTACATGAGGAGAAAAACCTTGTGTTGTTTTTGATCTCCCTTTGCCCTTGATGTCAAAGGGGGAGAGTGACATGGTGTTTGAATAGGGGGAGAATATCATTATGCTTAATGTATCTATCTGTTGTGATCAAAACACCATTATGGTTGCCATCAAGTCCAAAGGGGGAGATTGTTGGCAATATGATGCAGAGTGTTGTCCTTGATGGCAACCCACTTGATGAAGATGATGACAACCTACTTATTGAAGTTGATCTTGATGCTTGATAAGTTTATTAATGATGTAAATCTGATGTTCTACAAGTAGTACAGAAGTTGCAGAAGAAATAAATATCAGTATGTGCAAGAATAATGATGAAAAAGGTGTGTTACAAGGAATACGCGGGTTTGTCAAGGAGAAGTCGTGTATGTACGCGGAAAAGTATGTGCCAAGTTGCGTATGGTCAATTGCGCTCTAAATGTATAAAACCAGGGGTTACTACCGTGGTATTGACCCATTGTATTGAGCGTTGGGTTGTCTATTTGATCCTGTCCAGGAATACCAACGGAAGTGATGTGGTTTTGGCTCATGGTATTGAAAAAGGGTAAACCTATATAAGGAGAGGAAAATCATTGTGCAAAGTGTGTGCATGATTCTTGGTTTGAATGAATACTTCACTCTAAAGTATGTCTGAATGGAAAGGGTAACAGTTTGATGATAGATCTGAATCTGTGATGCACCTATGAAGAAAATGATGAAGAAGGGAATCAAGATCTGAAATGTATTTGTATCTTCTAGATATGTTTATGGATTGCTTAGATCTGAGATGAGGCGAACATCTGTCTGAATTAAAGGGTTAAATCTGAACTGAATATCTGATCTGAAGAAGTATGCTACTCTATAATGTCTGAAGATCTATACGCTAGTTTGTCATAGCGGATGTGCGTATATACGTGGGTTTGATGAAGAGAAAGCGCGTATGGGGTGTTTTGTAATGTGCAGATGTATACGCGGGTTGATTTGAATGGAAGCGCGTATATACACGGTATCAATGAAAGGAAAGTGCGTATTAAATCTAGGTTTTGCTGAAGAATGAAGCATGAAAGGTCTGATCTGTTCTGCTGTGTTACTGTTATCTGTTAATTATGTATTTTACATATCTGGGTTGTTTGAATTGATAAGTATCAGTTTGGATGTATGATTGAGCTTAAATGTATGGAGTGGGTCCAGTCTGAAAATATGATGAAAAGTGGCCTGCAAGTTGTGTTCTATTGAAGATATTGGATCCATTGTGAAAATTGATGAAACGTGGTCCATGGTGGTGTTGAGGGTTATAAACTTCAGTCAGGGGGTTGTAGCTCCCTTCCAGGAGAGGCTGGTAAAAGAGAGCAGGGGGTCGTAGCTCCCTTCCAAGAGAGGGCGTAGCCGGCGCGGTGCGCGTGCGGTATGAGTACGCGCCGATTACATAGTTGTAAGATGTTTATTTATAATATTAAAATATTGGTAGGACAACGGCAGCGGTGGTTTTCTCCCGACTTGGGTTTCCACCTAAAATCCTGGTGTTCATGTGTGATGGTTTATTCTGTTATTATTTCTCATGTTTACTGCTAACCAAACATCAGAAGAATGAATGCTGCATAGATCTAAGTAAATATTTAATGGCATAATAAGATCTCTGTGTATACGCGAGTTTTATGAAGGATATCCGCGTGTATATGCTAGTTGGCTTCAGAAAAGTAGCATATGGGTTTTGAAGTATGAAAAAGTAAAAAAATTTGAGTATGCCCTAAATACTGATTCACCCCCCCCCCCCCCTCTCGGTATTTTTCCCAACAATTGGTATCGGGCGAGGTCCTTCTACGGAAACGGTCGCTTGGAGGAGATCCGTCGCAATGGGAATTCATGAAGGGATAATGTCTATAAGGCCACCTCTATTCAATGGAAATAATCTGTTGTTCTAGAAGATACGAACAAAAGCATATCTGCAAAGTCTTGGTGCAGAAGTATGGGCAATCGTAGAAGGAGGTTATCAGTATCCGGCAAGTATTCCTACTGATGCAGCAAAAAGGAAGAAATATGAAATCAATGCCAAAGCCGTCGATGTCTTATTAGGAAGCATGTCTGAACCATAATTTGCTAAAGTGATGCAACTAAATTCAGCAAAAGAAATATGGGACAAAATCATTCTGAGCTATGAAGGAGATACAAAGGTAAAAAGTGCAAAACTCCAAATTCTCCAAATTGAATATGAAAATTTAAGGATGCATAGTGATGAGAGTATTGCCAGTTTCTTTTTACGTCTAGATGATATTGTAAATCGTATGAGAAGTTTGGGTGAAACCATAACCGATACTACTCTTGTGGAAAAAGTCTTAAGATCTTTAACTTCAAAATTTGAGTCAAAAGTGTCAGCTATTGAATAAAGGCAAGATCTGCAAACTCTTACTATTGTTCAACTACATGGTATTCTGACTGCTTATGAAATGAGACAAGGAGGTCCCTTTCAAATCAAAGAAGTTGCTTTTAAGGCATGTGAAAAAGGAAAAGAAAAGGAAGTTGTCAAGGAATCAAGTTATATATCAGAAGAAGAAGAAGCAAATTTTGTAAGGAGACTCCAACCAGGTACTGGAAGATTCAAAGGTAACCTACCCTTCAAATGTTTTGATTGTGGAAGAGTGGGTCATTATGCTGCTAAATGTCTTTATAAACAATTTGAAAAGGGAAAGAGTTATTATGCAAATGAAGATAATAATGAAATTTCAAGTGAAGATGAAGAAGATTCTGACCAAGATCTGCTAGTGCTCATGGCAAAGAAGCAAAAGAAGAAGGCTACCCAAGAAAAGAAGATATCTCAGAAAACATGTGCAGCAGAAAATGAAGAAGAAGAAACAGGTATTGATTGTTGTTCTTGTAATCCACTCACTTGTGCATGCAATGATGAAGATAGTGAAAGTAACAGTATAAGTCTAGAAGAAAATCTCAAGATCAATGATGAAAGTAATTTTTGGGATCAATTTAAAAGGAGGGAATCTATCCTCAAGGATGTGATCTCTAGATTGAATGAACAGATAGAAACAATGAAGGGACAGATAGAAATTTATCAAAGACTGCAGGACAAAGTAACCAATCACAGTGAAGGACTCGAAGCAGAAATCATCTCTTTGAAAGCAGACCTTGAAGCATCAAATAAGAAGAATGAAGAACTTCTATAATTTGAAAAGGAAGTACGTGAAGCAGAAATCATCTCGCTCAAAACAGATCTGGAAAAATCAAATAAGAAGAATGAATAACTTTTACAAATCTTTGAAGAGCAAGAAAATGGGTTGAAAGAAGAGATCTTAAATTTGAATGATCAAGTAGAAGAAGGAAAAAGGGTTGAGGAAAGCATGATGAGGCAATGCCAAAAATTGGAGGTTGAGGTAAACATTCTCAAAGGTAAATTAGAAGAAAGGGATAAACTCTTGAGGTTTCAAGATAGTAATAAGATTCCTGACAATATTCTTAGTAGTCAAAGGTCTCCATCTGTTAAAATTTGTCTTGGTTTTCATGAAACTGTTAAAGGAGAATCTAGTTCACAAGGAAGTGCTAAAGATTCAAAGAATATCAATGCAAAGCCTAAAGTGTTGAAAGAAGCAAAAGTTCAACCGAAAATCATGAACTCTCGAAAGAAATCATTCCCTCCTTTGATCAATAATGTTGAATGCTTTAAATGTCATAATTATGGGCATGTTGCAGCAAATTGCAGAAGTAGATTGTTTCAGTCACAAACAAACAGATTCTATACAAAAAGGTACTCTGGGTTCATTAAGGCTTATTGTTTTTCATGCAACAAGTATGGTCATAAAGCAGTTGATTGCAATAGAAGAAAGTATAGAAAAACACATTATGATCCATATGCTTACTTTCCTAGTCATGCAAGATGTTATGCCTATAACAAGTATGGACATGTAGAATAAGAATGCAGGATGAACAGATCTGAGAAATTGAACAATTTCCAGCACACAATAAGAAACTTCAAGCAAAGCTGGAAAAGGAAGGAAGACTGGTTAGAAACGCAGGGAATATTGACCCTACTGCAGTCATCCTCTTCTAAAGCTTATTTCTCATAATGACTGCATAAATGATGTGAGGTACATTCTGGTGATTAGTAATGTATCATCATAGGGGGAGCGATGTATGGTGATTCTCATGGTTGATTTGGTTATTCTGGTTATGTTTATTTTTGACAGTGCATTTGTTGTGAAGAAAACAAGTACAGGTGGTACAAATTCAGGGGGAGAAGAAGGAGTATGAAATTTTCAGTATTTCACTTTCCATACGTGGGTTTAATGAAGTAAAGTTGTGTATACACGCTAGTTCTAGTGGACACAGACGCGTATGCATTTACGATAAGGAAATTAGTATGAAAACTCAAGAACAGGAGCACAGGTTCAGGGGGAGCATCAGTCTAACTACTAATGATTGCATTATTGACATTATATCTGCTTATGTCTCAGTTCTAAATAATAATGACATGATACACGATTTATTATGATGAGTTTATGGATGAGCCCTGTTTGCTCTTTGCTGAAGAGTATTCCTTGCTTTCAGACATGAATGAGATGAAAGTATTATGATTCAGAGATAAGGACAGATCATGCAGAGATTGTTGCTGATGACTTTCTGTTGAAAGTGTTCAGGATGCACAAGCTAAGGAGGAGCCTTTGTCATATGAAAAATATGCTTGAATGTACATTTTTCAGGGGGAGCATTAGACTTGCTGAGTATAATGCATTGTTGGCATTATGATGGTTCCGAAACATGATCTCTCTTGAGTTCTTTCTGGTATTGGTCATGAAAAGTCATATTTCTAATTTGATGAAAAGGTCATGATGAGACCTATGATGTAAAATTTTAATATTCAGTCATGTAAGGACTTGTTCAAATGTGTAAACCCACCTGGTTGGGTAGTTGAGTCAAAATGTGTAAACCGTTTTGGTTGGGTATTTGAGTGTCATATGTAAATCCACTTGGTTGGATCTTTGATGTAAGTATGAGTCCTTGTGATCCAGATTTTATGCAGGAACGCAATAGAATACAGATATAACCATAGATACAGAGATGCAGCGGAAATAATTCTTCATTTTATTAATAAAAGAATGACTGCAATAAGCTTGCAAACATAATGGAAATAAGCTAGGGCGCTGGTAGCGTATCTCTGAGAAGAGATGTGGCGTACGCAGGCCTCTGAACTGTGTTACATTGAGGCTCGCAGGCCTATTACAGACATGATGGAACTAAAAGAGCTATGGTACTGGCAGCATATCCCTGAGAAGAGATGTGGCGGCTACCAGCCCTTAAACTGTGTTACAATGCAGACATGATCAGAACAAGTGAGCTAGGGGCACTGGTAGCGCTTATCCCTGAGAAGAGATGTATCGGCTCCTAGCCCCCTGAACTGTATTACAATGAGGCTCGAGGGCCTATTTATTGTTTAGAAACAATGTATAATCCGAAACATCCAAAACCCTAACCGTAGGAGATGAAGCGCCAAAACTGTGGGTCCCGTTTGGGTAAATTGGTGGTTCAACTTCCCCGGGGCGTAACTTTGGCATCCGATCTCCGTTTGATGCGCTCAATAGCTTGTTAGAAATATCTATCCGAGGAGTACAATTTTTGACCCGAAAAAACATCGTTTAGGGCCTCAAAACAGCTCCAGAAGTTTAAGACCCGAAAAATTGCTAAAAATAGTAAGTTGTGCCGAAACATACAAACTGAAATAACTGATGGTGGGGGTTCAAATGGACTTGATGGGTGGCCACCAATATCCACCTGGATTATTAATTCCCCAAAACGGCTCCAGGTGTGCAGGACCCGAAAACCTGCTATAAATAGTAAGTTGTGCTGAAGCTGAAAAACTGAAAGAATTGATGCTGCGGGTCCAAATGGAATAGGTGGGAGGCCACTGATATCCACCTGGATCACCTTGGTGATAGGAAGGTCATAGAGTCATGTAATCTATTGAAAATTTTTGAACATTCAGCATGAACTCAGGGGGAGCATGATATCTTCAGTGCACATCAGATCTACAACGCTCTTCTATCTACATGAGGAGAAAAACCTTGTGTTGTTTTTGATCCGCCCTTTGCCCTTGATGTCAAAGGGGGGGAGTGACATGGTGTTTGAATAGGGGGAGAATATCATTATGCTTAATGTATCTATCTGTTGTGATAAAAACACCATTGTTGTTGCCATCAAGTCCAAAGGGGGAGATTGTTGGCAATATGATGCAGAGTGTTGTCCTTGATGGCAACCCACTTGATGAAGATGATGCCAACCTACTTATTGAAGTTGACCTTGATGCTTGATAATTTTATTAATGATGTAAATCTGATGTTCTACAAGTAGTAGAGAAGTTGCAGAAGAAATAAATATTAGTATGTGCAAGAATAATGATGAAAAAGGTGTGTTACAAGGAATACTCGGGTTTGTCAAGGAGAAGTTGCGTATGTACGCGGAAAAGTACGTGCCAAGTCGTGTATGGTCAATTGCGCTCTAAATTTATAAAACCAGGGGTCACTACCATGGTATTGACCCATTGTATTGAGTGTTTGGTTGTCTATTTGATCTTGTCCAGGAATACCATCGGAAGTGATGTGGTTTTGGCTCATGGTATTGAAAAAGGGTAAACCTATATAAGGAGAAGAAAATCATTGTGCAAAGTGGGTGCATCAGTCTGGGTTTGAGTGAATACTTCACTCTGAAGTATGTCTGAATGGAAAGGGTAACAGTTTGATGATAGATCTGAATCTGTGATCCACCTATGAAGAAAATGATGAAGAAGGGAATCTAGATCTGAAATGTATTTGTATCTTCTAGATCTGTTTATGGAATGCTTAGATCTGAGATGAGGCGAACATCTGTCTGAAGTAAAGGGTTAAATCTGAACTGAATATCTGATCTGAAGAAGTATGCTACTCTATAATGTCTGAAGATCTATACACTAGTTTGTCGCAGCGGAAGCGCGTATATACGTGGGTTTGATGAAGAGAAAGCGCATATGGGGTGTTCTGTAATGTGCAGATGTATACGCGGGTTGATTTGAATGGAAGCGCGTATATACGCGGTATCAGTGAAAGGAAAGCGCGTATTAAATCTAGGGTTTGCTGAAGAATGAAGCATGAAAGGTCTGATTTGTTCTGTTGTGTTACTGTTATCTGTTAATGATGTATTCTACAGATCTGGGTCGTCTGAATTGATAAGTATTAGTTTTGATGTATGATTGAGCTTAAATGTGTGGAGTGGGTCCAGTCTAAAAATATGATGAAAATTGGCCTGCAAGTTGTGTTCTATTGAAGATATTGGATCCAGTGTGAAAATTGATGAAACGTGGTCCATGGTGGTGCTGAGGGTTAAAACCTTTAGTCAGGGGGTTGTAGCTCCCTTCCAGGAGAGGTTGGTAAACGAGAGCAGGGGGTCGTAGCTCCCTTCCAAGAGAAGCTGGTAAACAAGCGCAGATGGGTGCCTGCGTACTGGTATGAGTCTGCGCCAGTACATATTTGTAAGATGTTTTCTTTATAATAAAATATTGAAGGTTGAGACAACGACAGCAGTGGTTTTCTCCCGACTTGGGTTTCCACCTAAAATCCTGGTGTTCATGTGTGATGCTTATCTATGATGGTTTATTCTGTTATTATTTCTCATGTTTACTGTTAACCAAACATTAGAAGAATGAATGTTGCATATATCTAAGTAAATATTTAATGGCATAATAAGATCTCTGTGTATACGCGAGTTTTATGAAGGATATCTGCGTGTATACGCTAGTTGGCTTCAGAAAAGTAGCGTATGGATTTTGAAGTAAGAAAAAGTAAAAAGTTCTTAGTATGCCCTAAATACTGATTCACCCCCCCCCCTCTCAGTATTTTTCCCAACAAAAGTGTCATATGATGATGACCGAAGGACTTATATTAGGAAATTGTATTTCAGAAGCTGGAATTCAGGTGGATCCAGCCAAAATTCAGATAATTTTGTCAATACCTACACCCACCACACAAACAGAGTTACGTAGCTTTCTTGGATTTTTCAGTTATTATAGGAGATTTATAGAACATTATTCTTGAATAACTGCACCTTTATATGCACTAACAAGAAATTTTGATTTTATTTGGACAGATAAATGTGACAATGCTTTCAAGGATCTGAAAAAGCTTGTATCAACAACCCCAGTGCCGAGGGGCCCAAATTGGAATTTTCCATTCCAAATTTCATCTGATGCCTCAGACACAGCGATTGGAGCACTGCTTGGGCAGGAAAAGGATAAAAAACCATATGCAATCTATTATATCAAGAAAAATCTATCTCCTGTTGAACTAAACTATATTGTGATAGAGAAGGAATTTTTAGCTGTAGTACATGTTGTAAATAAGTTTATACATTATATAACTGGGTATCCTGTATTTTTATATACCGATCACTCTACCATTAAATTTTTATCAAATAAACCTGTTACAAATGGAAGGTTTACAAGATGGTTGATTTTATTGCAGGAATTCGACATTAAAATCAAAGATCGGCCTAGAAAAGAGAATCATGTAGCTAATTTCTTGTCATGAATGCCAAAGCCAACATATGCAACAACAGTCGAATACCACTTCCGAGATGAAATTTTTTTCGTTGTTACTGTTAGAACCCCATGGTATGCTGATATAGAAAATTATTTTGCAATAGGTAAATTACCTAAACATCTAACCCTTAATGAACGAAAGCAGATAATACAGCGTAGTACCAAATTCTCTTGGATTGGGGGCTACCTGTTTCATACAGGGTCAGATATGCAAATCAGGAGATGTGTCTAAGAGGAAAAAGTATTTGACATTCTAAAGGCATGCCATGACGGGCCCTGTGGCAGACATTTTGTAGATTGTAGAACCGCCCATAAGGTTTTACAGACAGGCTACTATTGGCCTACCATTTTTAAAGATGCTAAAAAATTTGTGCAGGCCTGTGATAGCTGCCAAAGGGAGGGTCACCCTGGACAGTCAGACGGAATGCCTTTGAACCCACAACTAGTAATTGAACCATTTAAACACTAGGCACTCAATTTTTTTGGCCCCATTAACCCCCCATCAAACCAAAGAACATACATCCTAGTTGCAACCGAGTATTTCACTAAATGGGTTGAAGTAGAGGAACTTTCGAAAGCTACAGAAGACTCTATAATACAATTCCTTTTCCGAATATTTTTGCGATGTGGCCTCCCAAAGGATATAATCACAGATGGAGGACCGTTGTTTGTAGGTAATAAAATTTCTGAAATACTACAGAATTACCACATTCAACACAATATTACAACCCCATACCACCCACAGGAAAACAACTAGGTAGAGAGCACGAATAAAGTGATTGAGTCTATATTGACAAAAACAGTTGCCTCATATAGACGTGAGTGGGCCTACAGATTTCCAGAAGCCTTTTGGGTGTACCGAAAAACATGGAGAAGTACTACAGGATATTCACCATATCAATTGGTATTTGGAAAAGAGCCCATCTTTCCAATAGAGTTTGAAATTCAGACATTAAGAACAACCCAGAAGGTGGCTCTAGATTTAAATGAATCCCAGGCCAAAATATTGCATCAAATCAATGAGTTAGATGAAATTAGGCTCTCTGCTCTTCAGCACACTGCGTTAATTCAAAAACAGAGAGAAAAATGGCATAACGCCCTCATCAAAGAAAAAATATTCCACAAAGGAGATTGGGCACTCCTATATGACTCCAGGTTTCAGGATTTTTCTGGGAAACTCTAGACACGATGGATTCAACCTTACGAGATACAAAAATTGCATGATAATGGCACCATTACATTAACCATCATTGATGGATCTAAACATTCCTTCAAATTAAACGGTCATCGAGTGCGACTGTACCATAAACCGCTTACTCGAGAATCCTTCTACCAACAATTATGGGAAAATTCTACCATGCAAATTCTTGTTGAAGGGGATAACTCCTCCTCGGCACCCATTTAATAAATCATTTCTTTCCTTTGAAATTTGTACATAAATATTGTTCATTTATTTCGCTTGTTTTTTTGGAATTATGTTTCTTCAAACTCCTTTTATTTCGCTTATTGTGAGTTTTTGTTGTTCCTTTCCAAAGGAACAACATTTTTGCTGTTCTTTTCGAAAGGAACAACATTTTTGCTATTCCTTTAGAAAGGAACAACAGCTTTGCTGTGAGTGTTTTTGTTGTTCCTTTTTAAAGGAACAATAGTTGTGTTGTTTATTTTTGTTGTTTCATAGATTGTTTTACTATTCCTTTCAAAAGGAACAACAATTTTCACAGATTGTTTTTTTTGTTCCTTTCCAAAGAAACAACATTTCCACAGATTGTTTTTGCTGTTCGTTTCTAAAGGAACAAAAATTTTTGAGTGTATTATTTTTCTTGTTTTATACCAACATTTTGAGGATTTCTAATGACTCTTCTAAATGAAAACATACTATTTATACGAGATCACACAAATTAAAGCTTACTGGAATCAAAAAATTGAAATAAATTGTCATTTTTTTAAGAAATTGTTTGGTAATGATAAGAAAAAGGAAAAAAGGACATAACCACTAATATTACTTTGTTGTCTTACTATCAATAAAATTAATATGATTGATTATATTTATCATGATGGTTCTTCCCCAAAGCTTTATAACTTTCTTTGATTTTTACTTATTGAGTAGGAATAAGGGCATATTCTTTTCTATTGAGATATTTAGACTTCTTCCACCATCCCTAATGTTAAGGAGTGTTGAGCCATCCTTTATATATATGTAGGAAAGTGCTATATGAAAAAGAAGAAAAAATATTTATATATATCACTAACAATTTTATGATATGGCAAATGGAGGATAGGAGGTCTAATCAAGAGCCAGCCTACCATGATCATAAGGAAGTCGTGAAGTGGTATTCCCATCATGGCCACCACACCAGGGATATGGTCCAATGGAAAATTGAACAAAAAACTAAACAGTGCTTGGAACAAGAGGTCTCATCACGAGCCAACCTCCCCACTTTTCACTTCTTCCCGGTGAATGGTATTGTGATTTATCTGGTTCCCAAGCCAGCAAAATGGCCTCCATTATGACATTAAAGAGCACTTCCCTAGGCATAAATAAAGGACAATGGTTCCAAGGGTGAGAAAGCAACTTTATCAAGGTTATGGACACCTGTGGGCAACAGAGCTCTGTTGATGGTACTAGAGTCACATTTTTACAAATCAATAGTAATATTAACCCCTTTTTCCTATATCTCTATCTAAATATCAAATGAAAGTATGATTCCTAAACCCTTGATTTTGAACCTATTATACATTAAATTCATCATAAATCAATCACATTAGTTTGAGTGGGTAATAAGCACATTAGTACTTGTGTTCACATCAGCTGTCCCTTTTCCTTATCTTTAAATAATTACAAACGTTTCTATATCCATTTATGATTTAATCACACATATTGATTTCAGTAATGCAATAATTTGATTGATTGTATAATAAGTATGCATGCTTTTTCCTACTGTGCAAATACAGTGCAGTACTTTCCTCTCTTATTTGATGGTCGAGGACGACCTATCATCCTCCTAGGGGGGCGCGGATGCCTCTTAATCACTGCATGTAGATCAAATCCCTATATTTTTTTTACCTGCACGCGAATCAAATCCCTATATTTTAGGGAATAACAAAAATTTAACAATATTATTCCAATTTACCGTGTTGTGTTGTTCCATTACATTACTGTGTGTTTGGAAAGAAGTAACAGTGTGCAGAGAATATGGGAGGTCAACCAATTCGTAGCGAGCTACAAATGCTAGTTGTTTCTGATGCTGCACGAGAAATTCTTGAAAAATTTGGATGGATTACATACTTCACAAGGCTACAACAACCTCATGAAACAGTAGCTACCGATTTTTTACAGAATTTGCAGGAAGGATAATCCATGGTTAGAGGAAGATAGATAGCAGTAACAGATGAAATAATTGTAGAGGTGTCTGGTCTACCAGTGCAAGGAACTGTATGGACTCATAAGAAGTCCAGGCTTCATGAATCCATGAACATTTTCCAGGAAGAAGGACAGACATTGGTCATCAAAGGCAAAGGAGTTCAGCCGGCATCGTTGGGAGAACCATGGACAGAATTGGCAAAGGTAGTGCAGGACTATATAACATGCGATGGAAGGAAAGATGTGGTAAGACCTCACCACTTTAAGTTATTGGCAGTATTAAAGAAAAAATGTATTGTAAATCTGCCTGCATTTTTAAATTCCTTACTGCATGATGTTGCCCGCAGTATAAGAAAAACTCAGCACACAAACATGGTGGTAAGCCACCATTGCCTAATCAGATTAATAGTAAGTCATAGTCTTGCCCAACAACAGACCAGTTGGGAAGAATTGATATTTTTTATTGATGGAGGATTAGCCTTACCTGCCCCAAAAAGAAAGAGAATGGCTAGCTCAGCAGCAGAGCCTTCAAAACGTAGATAGTCCTCCCATTCAAAAAATAAGTAGGGGAATGATAGAAGGCCTTCTGAGTAGCAGTAGTCAGCCCTTGGAATTTCCCAGCTCAGAGGATGAACATCCCCCACAAATGGAAGGAGGGAGTCCCCGTACTGATCAGGATGAAGAAGAAATGAGCCACCACACCAGTGGTGATAAAAAAAGTAGCGCAGGAAAAGGAAATGATGAAGAAGAGGAAATTGAGGAAGAAGAAGGAAGTCCTCATACTAGTGTAGAGGGAGAAATTCGCTACTTTGATGAGGAAGAAGGTTGTTACCATACCTATGAGGAGGACAAATATAATCACAGTAGTGAAGGATAAGGAGTAGAGCCTCCCGAAAACATCACTGCAAGTTCACCACGAAACCCTTTATAAGAGGACCAATTGGCCCAAATTTTGGCCAATATGAGTGAATATGTGCAGCCTCAAAGCCCACTAGACCTTAATGTTGAAATCAACCAATTGTAGGGGCAATCTGTTGTCAATAAATAAATGGCTAAGGGAATTTCGGATTAAACAGAAGGAGAAAACCCTAACGAAATAGCAGAATCAGCTGGGGTTACTTCCCTTGAGAAGTATGGACAGGAAGAGGTGAACATTGAAGCAGTGTTCCAAACTAAAAATTCTCAGGGAACAACAGAGCCAATTGAGGGTATTACCCTTGTAGAATGCATCTGGGAGCATATGAAAATTGAATAAGTGCTTGTTGGGCCTCAAAATAGTCCCTATTTTCACTCCATTATTCATCAATATCTTCACATTTTACCTTCATGTCACCTCCATTCCACCTCCATATCATTACATTCACCTCATTATTGGGTCATAACTATGTTTTTCCAAAGTTTATTAATTCTTAATATTTTAAAGTGAATTTATGGCTAAAACATAGAAAATAATATGCTTATACTTATACCTAACAATTAGCATGAGTTTGTTGACATGTGTAGGCACAAAGGAAGCTTCCAAGACACCTTTATGTGGCCTTGGATGATCAAATTCGAATTTAAGAAGATAAACCTCATGGAAAATATCATGGAGGAGATCATGGAGGAGATCATGGAGGATAGGGTTATGTGTCTAGATGGTTGAGAAATGTATGGAACTAAAAGAGAGATTAGTGGATCATCATTATGAGTTTATTATCTCATCTCATTGTATAAATAGGAGTACCTCCCCCATTCCAAGGGGGAGGACTCTTAGAGCATTGTATCCAATTAATGATGGAATAGAATAAAGCTTCATTTTTCATATATTTCCATTATGTAGTTTTAGATGTAAATTTTCTTAATGTAGAATATGAATTTATGGAATTTATGTAGTTTTAGATATAAGTTTCCTTAATGTAGTATATGGAATAATTTGTCTTGTTCTTAAGAGAATTGAGCTCACTCTAAAAGGATGAGAGAAACATTTTATTTCATATTAGATTTTGTTTCATTTCATTGCTTAGATGTTTAAGGATTTGTTTGTGATTGATGAATGAGTTTTAAATTAGAATCTTATCAACATGTGAGAGGACATCCAAGGGTCTAAGTTAGGCTCTCTCTCTATTTGATTTGCATGATAATTGAAATTCATTCTTTTGCTTTTATGTTTCAAGTCATTTCATTTCTTATGCTTATGAATGGATCTTAGTTTAGTTTGGATTAGTACATGAGAGGACAATCAAAAGACTAAGTTAGTCTTTCTCTCTCTTTGAATCTAAACAACAATTAAAGTTCATTCTCTTGTCTTTATTTCAAATTTCTGGTTTTATGAATGATTTCTCTATGATACTGTAGGGAAGGACAACCAGGACCTCCTTAGTTAGGAGCCTCTTCCCTTGCATATTATATTGAATCATAAATAATTTAGTTAGACATAGAGTTAGTTGCCTACTCTTGCATATATATTGCTGGCACCATCACAAGCTCACGAGTTTCCCTGGTCGATAATTTAATGCAGAAATTTGTTCAAATAAATTGCCCAACAGTGCTCCAGGAAGAAAACAGATAAGCAAGCCCAACTGAAGGCACGACTGTTGAGGAGAAAACCCCTGGTGAGCAATTGGGTCCAGAAAAAGGAACAATCATTCCATCAAGGAAAAGGAAGAAAGTAACTGAACTTGAAAAACTTTGGAGGGAATGACTGAAGCTTTAGAGGCTAGTGGAACAAATTAGGTAGAAAATTAGGGTTCTTAAAATGAACATGTGCCCAAAAGAACCCCAAAGAAAAGAAGCATAGTCACCAAACGAGCCACGAAAAAGAGGAAAGTGGCCACTAAAACAAAGCCCCAACTTGTAGAGACTATAGTTGAGCCTAATCATGAAGATATGGAATAGCAGGCAGCTGTTCCAGATGCAGTTGTTCCAGATGGAGCAACCTCAAGTGAAAATGCACAAGCCTGTATTCAAAACACTTTTAGTGATCCCACATTAGCTAGACTCCAATAGGAGTTGGCACAAGCTCGATAGGAAACGGAAAAGCTTGAGGAAGACACTGTTCCTAGAAGAAAATACCAGGAGTTGTAGCAACAGATGAATATCATCCATGCAGTAGAGGCTGAAGCCTATGAGAAGTGTTGAAAGGTAGAGGAGAAGGCTGAAAAGGTAATGAATAAATTAAAAATATCCTAGAATCGAACGGATACTCTCTGCTCATTATAAACAAATGTTTTAGCTTGTAGATGCCCTGCCAAGAATTATGCTTTATTTTTATTAGAAATATATTTACAGTTAAAAATTAAAGCAGTTAGGGTAGGAAAATCTATAGAGTTAAACACTATAGATGATTTTGTAACATGCTGCAAACTCTATGGGGTAAAGGTACAACATCTCCTATGTAAGTTATATTTGCATAATCTCATATTGGAAAATGATATTGAGACAAATCGTAGCCCTTTTGTGGGTGGCATCCAATAACAAGAATTTATTTCATTTGTTGTTAATCAGTTAAAATGGCTCAAAGCCTATAATGTTTTTCAAAGGCAGGAAAATGAGTTAGACTTGTGGGTTAGGAGTGAACCTAAACACCCATTACAATTATGGGCTAGGCAGAAGAATTTGATGACAAGAGAAGGTGTTATCCAAGAATTTGGGCCTATCCATATATCAATTGGCTTGAATGGGATAGAATATTTTCTATCTATTATAAACTAGGCCTACATAGCAACTAAGGTCCGATGGGGAATTTCCAATCAGAATATTCAAAATAGAGAGCCATTTAACTATAAAATTTTTGGATTAGCTGTAGACCGCTTGGTTCTATATAGCAAAATCATTTTGAGGGAAGGCCCATTCTGGCTAGGGTGTAGGTTTAGAAGCCCCATTGCATGGTATCCTACTACAGATTATAAAGCCATTTATGAAATACCTGAAGGACAAACAGGGCATGTCTTCGAAGCATTAGCTGCAATGCATGGTTTTAGGCCTTTTGATGAAAAGCATTCTCTAGCTTATTCTTTAACTGCTTTGCATGTAAACTATGGTCTTCATGAGGACATGAAAAAGGGTAAGTAGGAGGGTGTGTTCAGCGATGGAAAAGGTATGAATTCACTATGTGTTTTCTCATTATTTTACTTTAAACATAATTATTTTTACTTTAGAAAGCTGACTTATTACAAGAATTGTGGTAGAATTGTAAAGACTTATGTTTATTGTAAAATGTAACTAAAAATTGCCTTTTATTGCTAAAAATAGGAATCAGGTGAGGTGAACAGCTATACTAGAGGTGAGGCTAAAGCAAGAGTAATTGTTGTTCCTCCAGCATTAGACCAAATCCTACTAAAGAGAAGAAAATCTGAACGCATTGCTAAGAGAAGGAAGGGGATAGATCAACTTCAATCAAAGGAAATCAAGTGACAGCTAAAGAAAGAAGGGAAGAGAATCCCTCAGGATATTTCGATCCTAAGGGATCGATGTTCAAACCTTATCTTGTTCCTTGTCTTGTCAGTTGAGTTTGTTATATAAGGCAACGCCTTTAGAGACTGTGGCGAGTCGAATCATTTGATTAAAACATTCATTTTGTAATTATGTGTTTTATTGACTCTCGTGATCAGAGAGCGGTCACTGTAAACACTTTTATGTTCAATTAATACAAAGACGCATTTTATTTCATCGCTCAAGCTCTGAAGTAACCCATCAGTGTTTCACTGGTGCTAAGGGCTCGACCCTGGTGGAATCATTCTGTTGTTTGTATTTCTATCCTCTAATTACTGTTGCGTGATAATTATGTTTGGTTTCATTACGATTGCAAAGTTACTTAATTGTTGTTGAATTGCTTATTGGATTTTTGTGTGTGCTAATGAATTGCATTGCTGTTCCATTTTAATAAGGATCGTGATTTCTGTATTATTTATCTTGTTATCACTTATAAAGATTTGTTGTTCCATATTTAACTCTATTTTCTATTCCATTGGATTATTTTTCATTTCGATTGATTACTTAGTAACGTTGCTGTCGACAGGGTTGGAGTTTAATAATATTTGTTATTTGATTTTGTTAAGCTCATGTCTGTTGTTCAGATTCATTAGTTAGCAATTGTTGTTCAATTCCAGTTTGTTGTTCATTTCTAATTCGTTAGTTTTAGATTGCATAAATATTGTTTGTTTACAGTTTGTTGTGTATAGACATAGATATTTAATTACAAATTGTTGTTCATTTCCAATTCTTTATTTTAAAAGAAGTTCTTCTTAGTTTATTTTCAACAACAGTTAGTTCAATTTCAGATTTCACTTTGATTGCTGAAAGAGCAGGACTGTCAAATGTAGAGAACATTGGTTATTACTTCCAAGTTCTCAGATTGATTTCCTTGTTCCAGTGTGATTTCAGTTGCATCAATTTCTAAAGGAATGAGTTATTGCTACTGTATCCTTAATTGATGTTTTGCAGAGTGAGTAGTTAAGTTTCAGAGCATTTACATTCATGTTATTGTAATTATATTTCTTTTCAAGCATCTGTTTACTCTTGTATTCAGAATACTATACTACATCTCTCACAACATTACTCTTAGCTCAATTGCAGTCTCAAACAGAGTACACTCTTAAAACAAAAAGTCGTTCTCGGATTGATAATTAATGTAGGATAAATAGGTGTTGAAAATATACCTTTTATACCTCAACAATCATATATTGGCCTATAGATTTTTTGAGAGATTAAACACAACAATGCTTCAACTCTCTAATTGCATTAGAGATCTTGAGAGAAACCATAAAAATACTTCACTTCAATTCCTCGGTATTTTTGGTAATTGTAACACTACTCATCTTCCCTATATCAACAATCCATCTCTCCAATGCCCTTGAGATGAATCTATGGTTGAAAATTTGACTTTTAGTTTTAGATTAGTAGAAGAGACATCTAGGCTACCTAAGAGAGATTTTACTAAACATGTGTGCAGGAAATTATCTAAAAGTGTTATTTCATTTACATTCTAATCTCCTTTCTTTATTACCCTTTGGCTATTTTCCAAAGTTGTAATAGTGCACTCTAAGGCTAGAACGTAGGCAGGTAAGAAACTGACAATTGCAAATTTTGTCACTGTGATTCACAAAATCTAGAAATGTATCATATTGATTTATATTTGGGTGTGTATTGCCATTATTAGATGCATTAGTTTTTTTCTCTTGTTGATTATAATCATGGTGAATGTGTTAGTCTCCATGGGGATTTGTTCAAATTGTTCTATCTATGTTTTTCTTCGCTTAGGAGTAATTTTCTCTATTGTTTCTTAACTTAATATATGTTTGATCTACATTGAATTTCGTACCATGTTCATATTCCTCTCCTTTTGAATATTTTTCTGGTGTCAGATCTTCCCACAGCTTCTTTTGAGTGCAGAATAATAATGTTGACTACTTGGTTGGAGAAACAACACATCATTTTTTTCAATGTCACCCAAACAGTAAAGTACGACAAAAATCTTTAGCAAATAGAATCTGTAGGTTTTTCCCTTTTCCAACTTGCATGAAACAAATATGAAAAGAAACTTTTTCAATCATCCTTGAAATCCCTCTATCATGGATAGGTTTGATGAGTTCTTGGATATTAGTGGCCACTCTTGGAAGGCTTTGGCACCATATAGAGAATACCCTAGCTATCTCAAGTCATTTAATGGGTGTGAAAGTGCCCGTACCTTCATGAAGTCGACCACTTTATAAATATTGGGTTCCATAGGGATATTGATAAGATAATTTCTGGTGTGCCTAAAGAGAGGCAAACACCTGTTTTAATATATAATTATGGAAGACGTTCACAAATTTTCCTGGATTGCTTTAAAACATGATGACGAGTTTATTATTATAGTTGAAGAGGGCAGTGAGGAAAATCATTCAAATATTTGTCTGTCATAAATTATTTCTTACATGAGAATAATTTTGACATTTTTTGTCTTGTTCTTAAAGAGCAACATCTTTAGGGCTTGAAATTTCAAATGCTAAGCATCGATCCTTGGATGCATATGCAGGATATATTTGATTCTTCTATGATGGGAATCCAACAATATATGTACAAGGCAACGACTACAACAAAACTGCAAGAAATAAGTAATGTTAATTGTTCAAAGCAACTTTCGCAATGTTAACCACAACAACATGTTCAGTCACGAAAAATTCATTGTGTACTGAAACACATTTTTCAACAATCCAAAATGTGTTAAATTTGAGGAAAGTATGGCATAAAAATATGGTCTAGTTTATTGGTGCTTGCACAAGGCCACAAAATTTGTGCACAGTAACAAATTTTATCTCTAGTGGTGATTTATTTTCATATATTCAACACTACAGAAAGGTTTCAATAGATGTTTTGAGACAAATAATGATCCAAATTTTTGTTGGACTAAAATTTCTACGTGAAAAAAATCTTATACATAGGGACTCAAAAACATAGAATTCTCCTTTCAACAAATGACAGGAATGTGGTACTGAAAATTTAAAAATCAAGAACCCTACAACCCCAAAGGATAGTAGAAACATTGTGTGGTTCACCTCTGTACATAGTACTTGAGATTATGCAATCTCAGAAGAGTGATGGCCATGCAAGAAGTTATGAAGGATACCGATCTAAAGATGTTTGGGAGAACAAAACCTTTTCGTCTTCGCAAAAATTCCCCCAAAAAAATGATTTTAACAAAATAAGTAGTAATACAAGGTAGGCCTAATTAAAATCCCACTTGAAGAGGAAGTGGATATGGATAACTAGTTTAACAAATGGGGTATTGTTAATCAAGGTTGTCATTAATGTCAATATGGCATTGACTGAGAGGTCAATATTCTTGAGATGCCTGGTTCCAGATGATGATGCCATGACTCTTGGTTGACTAGGAGACCATTTATGAAGATGCCAAGCCACTAATGAACAAGTGTTGTCCTAAATATCCTTTGACCATAATGTCCTAGTAATGAAATTACTTGAACTAACCATGATGATGCCAAGTACCAATCATGTGCCTTGATAGATTTTCATTGTGATCCAAGCCTTAAGTGCCAATGATGATCCCTTGATAACATATGTAGGACTATACATAAATTACCACACTTAATGATGTCATATGTAATGGCTCTTAATGACTTGGTTGGCATATACATGATGACATGTATGCTACACTATCATGATGACATGGATAACATTGATGACTAACATAATGACACTATGACCTCTTGTTGTCCCAATCACCTTTTGCACTAAAAATTCCTAAGAAAAATAAATGTTGGCACCTTGGATGCTATCACAATGAGTCCTAGAACATCTTGAAGAGACATTTTTCCTCTTTCTAACAAGCCTTTACTTACCCCCAAAATCCTGGTAGTTGATGAGAAATTGAATTTTTAAGTTGAAAAATATATATTTAATTGCTAGTAGACCTACAGGCTACACTCTGATATACATTTCGGCCTCACTCCAAAAGGACGTGTCCCTTCATTTCAAGTCGAATTCATATAAATAGAAGATATGACTATCACTTTTACTCACTTATTTCAGTCAATAATTTCAGAGGTAATACAGTGACATGATAAAGGAGGCCGAGAAGGATATATTTGCAAAAAATAAATTGTGTTTGATACCTTAAATTTGGATTACAACAGAAATAGGTTCTTTGGAGGCTCAGACCTTCATTTGTAAAATTGTGGAGAAAATTTTCAGGACGTATATTACAGACCTGTGGTATCATATTCAAAACTCAGATTGCAAAGGTAAATTTTCAAAAGACAAAATTTCTGATTGCAGTCTCAAGCTACAACAACTAGGACTTGTCTAGGAGGCATAAATCATCATTTTGTGTGGAAGGCTCAAAGATTTGGAGCACTATACCTTAGTAAAATATGTGTATAACAACAGCTCAGACATGTAGCTTCATCACATCTGCAATAGTATCACTTAAACAATCGGATCTGTATATTTCCTCATAATCGACAGAGAACTCTTGGACCTACGTTTTCAGTGAAAATTCAGGCCTATTGCATTTGAAAAAGAGTTCATATCTGTGGTAAAACTTCTAGATAGTTTTAAGCCCTATGTTTGAGGCTAGAGTGTTATAGAAAATAATACTTTAGGTAGAATTAAAGATTTCTCATATTTGGAGCATTCTTGGATCTTGTGCAAGCTTGTTGAGAATTGTTAAAACTCCTTGTTAAATTCAAACCTCTTAGTAACAATTTCTTGCATAGATTTGTTGAGGGCACATTGTTGAATTATGTTACAGTAAAGCCTTACAAAGCCTTACAAGGCATTACCAATAGTCATAACATTGATCCTCATAACTTTAATCCAATGTTGAATACAACCCTATTTTACACAGTGAAATTCTCACCAAGGTTTGGGGAAAGATCCCCATGCTTCCATGATGATGAAAATTTAAGTGAAAAATTTGCAATGTATTCAAAATAATTAAATGTGATGCAAAAAATTTTATTTTTATTACCAAATACAATGATATATATATTTATTTTTACATATCATTTAATCTCTCTAAAATTTGGGGATTGTATCCACATGCTCTTTCAATACTGCATTAAAAAAACTTGGAAGAACACATGTAACACCTTGTACAAAGGGTGGCTTGTTAATGGGATAACACTGGACATCAGGAAGCTCAAAGTTGAATTAGAAGCAGATGCCCAAATCTGTTTTATGGCAGAGTGAAAGACACTGGTAAAATCAGGTATCAGAACGTTGTGAAAATTATGGATGTAATTTCCAATTGGGATGTCAAAATCCTTATACTCCAATTCAAGCCCAATCGTATTTTAGACATGCATTTACACAGGAACTCTTCTTGATGTACAGTTTGAGGTGCACATAAGTGATTTTTGAATTTCACAGTTAATCGATCCACAACTTCACAGAATCACGCTTTCAACCACGCTGAGAGGCTCCATAGGTTACATGGCACCTAATATTACATATACTAGAGAATTTATTGGAAGGACAAATCCCTCCTAAGATTGGGTTATTGAAAAAAATTTCGGTATTGTCTCTCTTAGCTAACTACCTCACAGGATCTTCATAGGATCTATTCTAGCTTCATGTGGAAATCTGAGTAGCTTTTTAATCTTAACTAGGGCCACAATCGTTTAATTGGTACGATTCCTCCAAGTTGGAAGGGCATATAGAGTTTTCACTTGCTATCATTGGAACATAACAAGTTGAAAAGGTTTCTTCCAGAATGGATCTGGAATTGCAAGCTGTATGAATTACACCCGATCCATCAGAGGCAACCTCGGACGAAAATCTTGGGTTGTTAAAAGGACTCAAGAGTTTAAATATCTCCATAAATAAGTTGATAGCACACAGACACATCATATATGGGGTCTAGACCAAATTTTTAAAAAAATAGGTCAGAGAGTACTGCAATGCAACATGCAATTCAAGACATCGAAATCAAACAAACTCAATAAATTCACATCCATGGCATTAAAATATGCGGTTTTTATGAGTTGAATGTAATCATAAAATGGAAAAATACAAAAAGAAAAATATTCAACTTGGTCATTTCCGGAGGTTCATTTTATAAATACCCGGTGAGAAGGTTGTCGATGAAGGTGAGCAGAATGTTGGGATTACATCCTCTTAGAGTCCAATTTGGCGTGCATCTCGACAACTATGGTATCAACCAGCTACCGAAAACGATGCAAAGGAGTATACAATCCCTCTTTGAAATCTAGAAGAAACCCGGTAGAATGGTCACCATAAGGTTCCACTTGCTCGTGCTCCTGAAGGGTGAATTTTTTTGCAGGTGGAAATTAAACATTATCACAAAATTAAAATAGAATTGTTTGCTTCAATTATAGTTTAACCTTCCCCGTCGTCTATTTTTGGCTTTTCATGAAATTGTTGCTTTCTTTAAACCCTTGGCATGCCATACATGCACAAGATCCATCAAAATGTAACAAAAACGTAAATTTTTGACTCCTGTAACAAATATCTGTAGACTACCTTAGAAGTATTCAAAATGAATCTTCAAATAATGCCAGAGCTAGGGTGAAGGGTAGAATTTTTTGGAGGCGGGAATTGGAATTAATATAAAATTATAAATTATAAATAAAAATAAAAATTAAATGTCAAAAAAATTATTTAAAGAAAATTTTATATATACTATTAAATTAAAAATTCAATATAAATAAATAAGATATTAAGATGCATATAAATTATTTAATAGGTAAAATTTAAAATATAATTAATTATTATTAGAAATCATTTTTGGAATTAAATATGGTTAAGTAAGTCATTTATATATCACCATTTCCATGAGAGGTAGTCATAACCCACTAATTTCTCATGATTTTTGAATAGTCCACTTAGCACTCATTGCATCGGGTGATGCTATTTAACGCAATTGAATACAAAGATGATTTATAATATAATGCACTATATAAACCCCTAATACTTGAATTAAAAGACTCAAAATTAAATTTATGTGGTTTTTTCTTGTTTTAATATAGATATAAAAAGGTATGACAAAATTCCCTCTCTTAAGGTTTGACAGTTATTATTTTTTTGGTCTAAGCTTCCACCTATAATAATGAGGCCAATTGCCTATATTTAGCATTATGGTATTTTTATCGCTCAACCCATTAGGGTTTTGATGAGACTCTTAACTGATTACTCTCCTTTCCCATTTTTTGTCGAACTCTGATGTTGTCCCCATTCGCACTTTACATGTTGCCCCCACACATATTTTGTTGCCTCAAATGTTGACCTTATGACTACATTACGATTTTGAAGGTGTTGCTTTGGTGATGTGCCAACAAACTCCCATGAATTCAAAACTTATCTTTCTCTAGTATGTATCACAACCAGTAGAAGTACTACATGTGGACAAGAAATATTTCACTATTGGCTCCCCTTATCTTGACTATACTAGGGTTTGGGAGAAACCCTAATTTGGGAAGAAAGTCGCCCCCTTTTTTTTTAACCTATGCCTCTAAGAGGATAGTATCATCAACATTGCATGAAACAATGTTGAGATTTATTGCATAAAATGTCACCTTAGGACCTTGACTTGTCCTTACTCTCGAGGGGTCTTATCATCTTCACCTTATCACCTTATCTCGAAACTGGATCACTCATATCCATTAGGGTTTACAAAGTACCTCATATAGATTTATTCCTAATTCCCTCTCATTTCATTAGGGTTTGGGATGTTATTTTTTGTCGGGAGTTATCTTGGTCATATTGTGCATGTGCCCTTATGCTCTCCATTAATTTAGGGTTTGGATTATTATGGTCTTGTCACATATGAATGCCCCAGAAAATGCAGCCAGTGTGACTAGTGTGACTCTCCCTTTGTTTTGACATTGCATGGAGGCCATCAGTATTGATTACATCAATGAGAGTGAAGTGCTCACTAATTAAAGTGACATACACCATATCAAGAGACATAATTCACCTATTCCTTTTGTCTATGGTAGTTGGAACCTTGGTGAGGTTTTGAAAGGAGAAGTTGGTACTTGAAATGCATTGGAGTAGTAGGACATGCAAGGTCTGCATTTGGTAATATATGTGAGCTTCAGATCTTTGATGATGATAAATCTCTACCTTCGCTAAACAAATTGTTGCTCCCTCTGAGCTAGGCAAGAAAATCCAAATAGCCGGAAAGGTTGCATGTTGTAATTTTTGCAACAAGAGGCATCCCTACACATGTTAATGTTTCCTTGGTGGAGTAGTCAGGCTATGATAGCATTCTTGTAGATTCAAGTGTGTTCCATAGTGCCAATTTAGCACATATTGGCTAATATTCTAGGACACCCATCCACAAGGATAAGTTTAGCACACCATTAATAAATAACAGCATTAATAAATTACAAAGTTGTGGAGCTGCAGTCAACACTCATTCAACTGTAAGCCCATGGGAAAAATATTGGTTGAAGAGGCATAGAGGAACTATAAAATCCTATCTCTCTAACAATGTTGTGGCACAAAAATTAACCAAGATGAGGTATTTTGTAGTATTCCAAAATTTGCATGCAGCAAATTGGAATAATAAATTTTGCGGATTTCACTTAGGAGATGATTAATTGGGTAAGGAGGCCCATGCATAATAAAAACATGAATAAAATCCCTCATACTATGAAAGGGGATCATCATTGGAGATGGATTTCACATCCTCAAGTGTGAAAGAGGACATTTGCATGGAGACAAGGTCAAGTTTGACCAAGTCAACAACGCTGGGATAGGAGGTGGAGAACACTTTGATAGACAGTGCAGTATGAATGGGAAGAGGGTTATTTGGCGGAGGAAAACCTAATGAGTGGGACCCGTGGAGAGAGGTCTTTCACTTTTTTAAAAGGAGGGCAAGGCAGCCATTGTTATTCATGTTATGGATTATTGATTTCATTGTCTGTTTAGACTTTGTGCATTCTCTTGCTGTTTAGCAGAGTTGCAGTGCTGCTTAGCACAAGGAATTCCTGGTTAGGAATTCCTTCTCCTTTCAAGAGAGGCTTCTTGAAGGAGGTTTCTCTTCATTTCTCCACATTCAGGCTTTAGGCCAAGCATCGTCCTTCAGCTACAGCGCAGTTTGTTTTTAGAGCTATGTTGTGTTGCAGGGTGTGGTAGTGGAGGTTACCGAACACCACTTCCTGTGCCTATTTTTCAAAGGAGGAAGTCTTCCTTCCTTTGGAGGATCAGTGAGGGAGAATTTGAGATTATTACCATAATATTTGGCATCAGGCCAACCATTTCCATGATCTACAGTGTAGTCCCTCTCTTAGACTACGTTATTTTTAGTGTGTATCTGCAATGAGGGTTGCAGTGTTTGTTTGGAGGGAGAGATCTTTAGTGTTGGGATTAGCCTTTCACGTGGAAGATCCATTGGAGGAGGTCTATTCATATTTTCGATCATCTACAACCATTTCCATCCAGTTCTTGAGTTGCAGCTGCTACTCAGCCCTGCTACTCCAACATTTTTTCCATTTTGTATCTTTCAGCCAATCCTTCTAGGATTGACTTGATATTGTTCTTCATGGATTATAACTTTTCTCCCCACATTATTTGAGCCATACATTGCCATATATATTTATTTATATTATTTATATAGTAGTGCCTCCTATAAACTGTGCAGTCATAGCCTTGGGCTTTCTATATGTAGCAGTGTTCTTCATTTTCTTGTACATGTTCTATTGAGGCTTGCATTGCCTAGCTTGAGTGATCATTACGTCAAGGATTTGTATACATTTACTGCTATAAGATCAATTTCATGGCTATTTGGATATTTTCATGATTTATGTATTGATATAATTCTGCTACTCCAATATGTTTTTTTACATTGCTGCATCTCCAACTTTAGAATATCTTAAGATATTCTTATTGTTGTAGAAATTCCATATTTTGGGATATTATAGTGGTATCAAAGCATAATATTGATTCAGCCTGTGAGTTTTAGCCAAAGAAGATAGAAGCAGATCAGAATTTTGGAGAGGATGAGTTTTGTCTCATCATTCTTCATATCTATGAAGAACCTCCCCAAGGAGGATAAGTAAAAATAAGAGGAAGGACCATGCACTTCCTATTCTCATCGAGAAGAAGAACATAAGCATGAGAGATACATGGATTATTTGATCCTAAGTAAGTACCTTGTTGAGTACAAATCTCAACCTAGAGCCTTCAAAGAGACTCTAGCTCTTCCACATTTCATTCAGTTAAAGGAAGAGAGGAGGTCCTACAACAAAAGAGGAATCAAAGGTAATAGGTTTCTATTTCCTGCATATAATGGATCATCTATAGCAAGAGCTTGGGAAAGGAAGCTTGAGGCATTATTCCTACTACATCCAGTGGTAGAGAGGGAGGTAGTAGAAGTTGTAGCACTGCACTTGGAGGGTGAAGCCAATGTTTGGTGGTTCAACCACTTCAGCCATGCAAGGGTGAATACTTTTGCAGAGTTAACTCAAAGGTTAATTAGAACCTTTGATAAATAAAAATCAGAGGAGAAAAATCCCACACCACCATGGGAGGAGACTTGTACCAGTGTTGTCACAGCCTTGGAAGAGCAGCCTTCTACATCTGCAAATGGGGCAGCCATTTCATTGGAATAAAGAAATATTGCAGCCATACAAGGAGAACCCCAGTTCCATCAAGGTATGAATGAAGTTCCACTTTCTATTTTAGAAAATATTTTTGATAATTGTGGAAATTCATATTTAAATGACCAAGAATCAACATACACTGCTAACCTAGAGCAGTAAGATTGCACTGCATTGTGCAACATGGAAACATTCAAGGAAGAAATAAATCATCATCCTCATAAGCCATTTTTGGATTGCATATCACATTGGAGGTTGGGGTTTGAAGACTTGAAGGGAAGGATGATAGATAGTAGATGGCTTGAGATGAGAAAAACTTTCTCCTTTCTAGATGACACTTTCTCAATGAGCACCTCCTAGCTCAAAGAGAGAGTTATACTCTCAGCAGATCTAAGACCTCATTGGTTTTGGAGGAATATTGATGAGAGGGAGATCTCATGGAGATATTTCATTGGAGGTGAATTTCAACACATCATGGAGTGCAAAGTTCTTCAATAGTTTGAGGAGGTTCTTCCCTTCTCACACTTGGATCTTTGTGGATTCAAGGGAAAGCATATAGATGATGGAGGACATCTTAGGATGGATAACATCTCTCATGTTTGTGTTGGACACTTCTTGATCCCTACACATCATGATGGGAGCTTTTTTCCTACCACGTATTTGGGTCCCTATGGGATCAACTTGATATTTGAGGAGATTGCATTTGAATATCCCATGAAATGCAAAGACAGAAATCTAATTTGGGAGGATGGTAGTCTTCATGGGAAGGGCTCCAAGAATGAGAATAAAGGGATACATCCACAAATCGATGAGTGGATGTGGATGAAGAGCAAGAGGCTGGTAAGCCACTTGCAAATATATGATACCAGACATTAGGAGGCTTGGCTACATTGGTTACTCTTGAAGGAGTTTGGCCAACACTTGGCATACACTCTTTCTAAGGGCAAGTGGATGGAGAAGATGTGGCAGGATGCTTGCATCATAAAGCATCAAATATTTTGGATGCATGATGTTGATGTGATCTTCATATCATTCATTATGTTTTCATCACATGATTTGTATGATGAGAGCATGAGGAGGTAACAGAAACTTTTGTTGCTTTGGAGGATTTTGGGACAGCAAGGGTGTATTTTCTCTCACACTTTGCATGATGTTGCAGGAGTAGGAGATGGCACTATCATGGTGCGGAGGGGCTACTCCTTAGCATTAGATGATTTGGAAGTACTTCCACTTTGGAAGAAACTTCTTGTATATAGAAGCATTATGGGATATGTATTTGACAATAAACATGTCAAAGAATGGAGCTATGTATTGGCAGGAGCCTATTTGCATAGGCCACCAACGCTGTCACTTTGGAGCTTGGACTTATTGATGGAGTGTCCCCAGGATCACTTCACTTTTTATGCACTTGGTGGACAAGGAGGATATGAGAGAGATGGAATAGTGGATAGAAACATCTATCACATTGAAATGATCTTCTTAACTTGGATTTTCAAGCATGAGAAGAGTGGTCTTCATGCAACACATGGTTTATTCCTCTTAATAGGAGTGTGTCATACCACTATTGGGGTTCCCATGTTTTGGCCAAATTAGCAAGACCAAAAGATGAGACAACATCAAACCACTTTCAAACCACAAGATCTAGCCCTCCTGGGTCTAGAGAGGGATCTCTCTATGATATGTCAAAGTTATATGACTTTGAAGCTAAAGTTTTAAGATGTTAGGCTAGTTGTAGGCACAGGGTTTGTTTGTTTGGTTGTTGGTCACCAGGAAAGAGGGGTTCAATGTAAGACAAGGATGAGTAAAGAGGGATAAATTAGAGGTGAAATGATCCAGGAAATATTCAAAACCATTGGGCAATGGAGTAGGGAAAGGATTTTCTTACTATCTAATGTGCAAGCTTTCAATTGGGCTAGTCATCTAAAAAATTGGATCTTAAAGATGATTGTGTGATATGGAATGATAAGAGAGGAGGAACAGTAAAGGTTTAGAACAAAAATTTAAAGACCAGCTGGTCACACAAGGATACTAGTGGACAGGGCTAACTCTAATCCCCAGTGTTCCCAAATCTTCCAGCTAAATGCTTAACAAGAAACATCTAAGAACTAATTCATTTAATTCATACATCCGAGAGCAGGAAATAACATCCACTACACTGGTTAAATTAACTGAAATCAATTCTTAGATCACATATATAGAATAAAACATCAAAGGCAAGGAGAGCAGAAACATAGGGTACCTAACAAGGGTAAATCCTATGCCAATATTCTGATGCAAGCCAGTAGAAACGAAATGAAATGAATTAAACACAAAGAAAGGAAAACATCATCGCTACTTTAGATCAGGATCCAAAGAAATGTGCCTATCATATTGAATAAAAATACCAGTCAAGTACAATAATGCCAATAGCCGAATACTCAGTCTGAAATCATATTCCTCAGCCTATCTTACAACTTTACACAGAGACTGTGTCTCAAAAGAAACTACTTTCAATTCTATGATAACTGATCAATCACCTTTACAATATTATATCATGAGTTTTATAGCTGAAGGGAAGTAGAGGAGGTAGGTGAAGAACTAAATGCAGTATTAAAACTTCTGAAAAGATAGAGTGTCGAAGCCCATTTTGTTTAAATTCTGAGCATTCAATTCCTGTCAATATTTAGATGGAAGAGTGGTCTTCTTCAGGCCCCTATTTACTTTGGTATGTCTCTTGATGTGCTTTGATCTACATGAATATGTGGTACTTTTGGTGAATAAGAAAATGATAAATAAACGACTGAGAAGTCTGCCGTATTTATGAAAGAAATGCTCTAGTAGCTTCGGACTATTGTCAAGGTGGAAATTTCTTCAGGATCACGGTGTAGAATAAAAATTGCATGGGTGCCTTGTCCTTTATGGAAGAAACACATTCTGCTGCTGTAGAAACACTGTTATGAATTGATTTCTGCATGTTGTACCTTTTGCGTGATCCCTGGGTCTTCAATCTGGTACTTTGCCTCTAAATCTTTGAACCTAAGGCTTATATATCTTCATTTGTGTGCCTTAAGCTCTCTGTTACTTCATTTATATCTCTGACTGTGAAATCTGTGTGTTAATGGCGACAGGACAGTTTTATAGGGTCAAACCCTGTTCTTTTAATGGAATTCGTGTCAGAGCACTATCCCGAGCTTTTCTCCATGATACGATCTTTGTGCACGCTCTTCCATGTGTTTTCTGTCGCTGTGACAAAAACTCCAAATCATGACAGCCATTTACTATTGGTAACCCTACAAAACACGAAAAAATGTTACGAAAAACATGTATGGGGGTGGGATAATGTGGATGACTGTGAGGATGATAGTGGGTCTGTAGAGAAATGGCGAAAAAATGTAGAGGAATGGTGGGGAAATGCTCTGCTGTAGGTTGGCGAAAAACAGTGGAAGGTGTTGAGGCAGACGTTTAACGTAAAAAAAATTAAAATCTAATCTTTGAATGGATTATAAAGGGGACAAGCAAGAAAAAAAACGAAGATACGTGGACGGATGACGTGGCGAGCCCGGTTCAATGGCGGGCGTGTGATTGAATCTGGACTGTCCGATCTCGGCAGAGATCAACAGTGAAAAATGCATCGGAGGGTGATGGACAGTGGGCCAGGGGTACGACAGTTATGGGCTATCGCGTGCGCAGCTTCATTAATCAATTATCGTTGGATGGAGGGCTCTGGATCGGATGGCTGATATGCATATCGCTGCGTGTCCACGGATGAACTTAATGCACAATGGGAGGGTGGTTTTCCCACCATACTAGTGCCACGCGTCGGAAGCTATATGGAATTGCTTCGCGATCAGAAAATACCGCCCCTCGCCTGAAGGCAGTGTGATAGAAACCAACTGGTTTTGAAATAGTGCGCTGCGGGGACCACCGAGACGAGGGATTACGGACCATTGATCGCACTTTAAATGAACGATGGATCTTCGATCGGGTGGTGAACGGGAAGATCGACAAAGGCTGTGGGGGGCGGCGATCGCATCCATTTTGTGAAGATCAATGGCTGTAAACGCGCCCGATGAAAAAATGCGAAAAGTGCCTTTGGGGCTAGCGCTCGATCATAGCACTAGGTTCTATGGGGGGGAATGTACAGGGGAATAGGTCGAAAGGGGCTGAGGCTCAATTACATAGAAAACATTATATTTGGCCCATTTCAACGAAATTAAAAGCCAAAGTGGGTAACGATAGGGGGATGAAGGGGAATTAAACCAAACAAAGTGTATTTGGAAGGTTTAAAGGGGATTTTAGGATGGTTTTAGAGGACAAGGGGAGGGATTTAGGGGTACAAAAAAGGGGGAATTTTGACAAAGGGAAGAAGGGATGAAATGGGAACTTCTGTAGGGATATAAGGTTTAATGTAGGCCTTTTGGAGCAGAATTTATGTAATCAATGAGACCTTATAAAGGGAGTCAGCAGAGGAAAATTCAATAAAGGCAAAGTCACATGAGACTTCAAGGATGATGTGTCTTTAGGGGAGATACATTCCTTGAAGGCTCAAAAAAAATTTAGCCCCCTACTTTGCTTTGCAAAAAATTTATAGGGGGCTAACATTGGATCCACATGGGGATGGCTTCTTCTTGAAGGAGTCAAGAATTCAGAAAATGATCTTTGGTGTAGGCTAGATTCCTGCTGCTTAAGCCACCTTCTTCTTTGATTTTCAGCTGCCACAACATGAAGACATTACATCAGCAGAAAAACTTTCCCCAACAAACTACCTACCCTTCCTACAATCCTAGCATTTTTTCTTCTGGGGTGCATTTGGACTTGCAGACCCTTTACATCATGTATTTTTTACAAACAGGAAAATAAACCTATTCTATTTCTACCCTTATTACTCCATGAGACCATATTAGACTGTTGGTCTCATATGTTTCTCTACCTAATCTAATATCTGCTGGGATTAAACTGTCCAGCAGATTTCTTCTCTCTATTCTACGACAGAAATTGAAAAACAGTCAAGCCAGGATTAGACTGTCTAACTTGCTGTGGATCCAAGGCATAAAGATAGTTGCACATGCAAAAAAATTTTAGAAAACTAAAACAAAACTTTGTAGGCTTGAAATCTGAAATCTTGAAGCATCCTTCTTTCTTTTTTGTGACTCAAGTTTTGGGCTTGTTAGAGTCACTTTATTTTCTTCATTTCAGCTCTGGTTTTAAGCTTGTTAGAGATGATTCTTCTTCTTCTTTGCTGGTCCAGATTTTGGGCATGTTTGGGCCATCTATCTTCAATTTCCTTGGCTTAGGTTTTGATCATATAAGAGCCAATCCTTTGCACTTCATAGGTTCATGTTTTGAGCATGTCTGAACCTCTCCTTTCTCTCTATTTTTTGAAACATTTTTTCATTTTTTCTTGAAAATAAAAAAATGCAATGGTATGTACAATGGTAATGGAAACTGGAAATTGTAAATCAGCAGAAGTAGTGTTTGAGCATCCTGCCATTGACAGGATACCCAAACAGCTTTGTACCATCTAATTCTTGTAGGAAGAAGGCATTTGGACCCACAGTGGCTTGGATGATGTATGGACCTTGCCACAAACTATCAAACTTGTTGTGCTTTCCTTTATCCTCTCTTCTTGAGTCCCACTTCAGAACTTTATCCCCAATTTTGAAATCAACAGCTTTGTTTCTTTTGTCAAACAATTTCTTTATATTCTCCTGAACTTTCATTTCTCTATTGTAGACTTCTTCCCTTGATTGCTGGAGATGAATTGTTTGGTTTATTCTTCTCACCATACTGTCTTCTTCTGTTTGAATCTCTTGGACCAGCTTAATCACTGGTACCCCAAGGTTGGTAGGAAACACTACTTCTGCGCCATAGACAAGCTGAAAAGGTGACATGCCAATGGATTTCTTTTTCATAAGCCGGTCAGCCCACAAGGCATATACTAACTTGTTATGCCATGAATTTTTGTTCTCTTCCAGCAACATTTTGATGATGATCACCAGGCTCTTGTTTGATGATTCAGCTAATCCATTACCTTGAGGGTAATGGGTAGTTGAATGACTGAGTACTATTTGATACCTGTGACAAAAATCAACCATTTTCTTGGATCTCAAAGCAGTAGCATTATCAGTGATTATTTTCCTTGGGCAGCCAAACCGAGAGAGGATATGACCTTCTAGGAAACTAATGATGACTGAATCTGTGGCATTTCTAGTAGGTATGGCCTCTATCCACTTAGTGTAATAGTTTGTGGCTATTAGGATCCATTTGTGTTGTGCAGAAGAAGCAGGGTGAATTTCCCCTATGAAATCTAGGCCCCATTGCAGAAAGGGACCTTCAGCAGTGATGGGTTGTAGGTGTAAGGGGAGGAGTTTCCTTTTGCCTTCAAAGATATGGCATTTGTGGCAGGAAATGATCATCTTATGGACATCGTTGAAGAGTGTAGGCCAATAGTAGCCAGCTCTGAGTATTTTTTTTGCAGTGGCTTTCCAGCTCAGGTGGCCCCCACACTCTCCTGCATGGAATTATTGTTTAATCCTCTCTGCCTCATTTTCAGGCAAACATTTAAGCAATAGGCCATTTGAAATTTTCCAGTATAAGCATTAATTCAGAACACAGTAACTTCTAGATTTTAGCTTTAAGAATATGGCCTTGGTCTTCGATAGTTTAGGGGGGGCATTGAGGTGTGTAAGCACGTACAGAATGTCAAAATACCAAGGAGAGCTCTGAAAATTTTCCTCTATAGTGGGATCATGAAATTCTTGTTGCTCATCCAAGGTATTTACCATGTTAATGTCTAGGGCTTGTAGATTTGATTCAGCTATTAATTGAGCTAGGCCCTGACCTTTAATCAGTTTGGTGGGTTTTATCTCAAGGTTGTATTCTAAGATCACAGCAATCCATTTTCCCCTTTTCCCATCTGGGTCCTGGGACAAAATTTCTTTAACCACTATATTTGGCACATAGGCTATGGTGTGGGAATGCAGTATGTAAACCCTAAAATCTTTCAAGGCCTTAATCAGAGAATAGGCCTATTTATCCATTATGTTGTATTTCAAGGGTGCATCTTTGAGTGCTTTGCTGAAGAAAGATATGGGTTGTTCCATTCCCTCCGGATTTTTTTGCAGTAGAACTGCAGCTATTGTATGCTTGGAGGCAAATGAAAAAATTAGGAAATCCTTTGAGAAATCTGGGCTGATCAGAACAGGAGCCCAGGTGAGTGCAAGTTTTACTGATTCAAAATATTTCTTAGCTTCAACAGTCCATTTAACTCCTACACCTTTATTCAGCATGTTAGTCATGTTCCTAAGGTTATCAGCTAGATTAGGAATAAACCTCCTAAGGAATTTAATCTTCCCAATGAGGGACTGTAATTCCTTGATGTTTCTTAGGTGTGTGATCAGTAGTATTCCCTCAACTCTTTGTGGGTCTATCCTAATTCCCTTTTTAGATAAAATGTGGCCAAGAAGTTTCCCCTCTTGTAGCCCAAAGACAATCTTTTTAGGATTCAATGATAGACCAAACCTTCTACATTTTTCAAACACTTTCCTTAGATGTTTTAGGTGTTCTTCTTCAGTCTTAGAATAAACTGTTATGTCATCTAAGTAAATAACAATGAAGTGTCCTATCTCATTTGAAAAAGCTATATTCATCGCCCTTTGGAAGGTTGCACCAGCGTTAATAAATCCAAAAGGCATCTTCACATACATAAAGGTACCCCATGAAGTGGTAAAGGCTGTTTTGAGTTGGTCTCCTAGGATTACCAAAAATTGGTTGTAACCTGAAAAAACATCCAACAAAGAAATCCTTTTTGAGCCTACTACCCATTGTAGAATGTGTTCCATTTTTGGCAAAGGGTAGTTGTCCTTGAGTGACGCTCTATTAAGATTTCTGAAGCCAATACATAATCTAATCTCCCCAGTTTTCTTTCTCACAGCCACTAAATTCGAAACCCAATTAGAGAACCTTACGGGAAATATTATGCCTACATCATACATCTTTTTAATCTCTTTTTCAACTGCAGGCAGTTGTTTTGGGTTCATCCTATGAAGTTTCTGCCTAAAAGGCTTCTGATTTTCCTATAAAGGTATTTTGTGTTGTATAATTTTCGTGTCATAAGCCTTTAAGTCTTCGTAGCTCCAAGAAAACACGTCAATAAATTATTTGAAAACGTCAATGTATTTCTTTTTCATGTTCGCAGGAAGAGACTTAGCCAATTTAATTATTTTGGGATTATCTTTTGTGCCTATGTTGCATTCTTCAACATCAGAGTTTGCGTGCTCTATGGTGGGATTTTTTGCCACATCATCGAAGTTAAAAAGGTCTTCTAACGGCGCCAGACCTCGAGGTATGTTATTATCTTTGGCCTGCAGCCCCTATACTTCTTCGTTGTCTGCGTTTTTACACTATGTGGTTGAATTTCCAGTTTCTTCATTTAAAGCGTTTATTTCTACATCGTGGGGTTTAGTTTCTTCCTCATTCGAGGGTTCCTCACTTAGGCAGCTATCACTAGACGTAGAGTCTGAATCGGAAAACTCAAACTCGTTCCTGCCCATCAAAAAATATTCAATTTGTTTATCTCCCTTGAAAACCTGCCAGTATTTTTCGTTATCCGGCACTGCAGGTCTGAATCGGGTTTGTATGATAATTTTTTGGTCGCGCGGAGTCTTAGGATATGAACTAACTAGGCAAGCCAATCCGTTTGTAATGATGTTTTGACTCCTAGGGACAAACACTAACTCGTATTCAAAAAAAAATTTCAATATATCTACTGCATCATTCCTATATGCTCTCAACCTAGGGTGTTTGGCTATGTATGCACCATTCACCTGTTTGATAACCAATTCAGAGTCTCCCTGCATGGCTATTCTACGGGCTCCTATTTTCTTCAACAGACTTAAACCCAGGATAAGGGCCTCATACTCTACAATATTATTGGTACATTTGAAATGCATATTGCAGGCATGGCCTTCCGTGTAGTCGCTCTCTGTGTTATGTAGCCAAACCCCAGCTCCGACAGTTCTTCTTGTGTAGGACCCATCGAAACTCATTTCCCACAGGGGTTCACTCTCAGTTTTGTTATCGTTTCTTTCCCTACAGCTGGGTTCACCATTATTTTGCATTATAGGGTCTGCACTAGGCTGTGGGCTATTTAGTTTTTCGTTATGGGTGTGGAAGTTAGAGAGGTGACTAGTTGGCTGATCGCATTCCGTTTCTGGTTCACTTTGCGTTGTTGTTTCAGTGCATTGTTCAAATTTTTCTACGTCTTTGTCCTCTGAGTCTAGGGTAGCCATTATGTTAAAATCCATTGGCTTTGTTTTATCATGTGTACCTTTTCTTGTATCTATGTTTTTAGATTCTGGTCCCCTCAAATATTCATCATTGCAGAAGATAAAGAAATCCAGGTCTGTATGTACAGAGTATAGAGGATAAATTTCAGGCTTTTCAGGGCTACTAACCAAGAATTTCATTTGTGCTTCCTTGTACAGTCTTCTAAGTTGGCCAAAGATTGGGATTGTGGCATAAGCCCCATCCATCTGCATTTTTCCTTGCAGCTTGGATCCCCATGATCTTGATAATAACATTACATACTTGGGTGGCACATCTGCCACAACAACATCCTTGACCATACACTTGGCAGGAATCTGAGCAAGGCTCACACATAAATCTTTGATCAGGCCAAGACACTTTACTCTACTAGAGTCAAATGAATATAGGTATTTATAGGGATGGGTTATCTCAAGGCCTCATCATTCCATCACTACTTTAGCCATCAGGTTGTGTGATGCCCCAGAATCATGCATTGCATTGTGGAGAATCTTATCATGGACATTAAGACTGATATAAAAAGGGGGCACTACCCCTTATTGAAACTTTCCTTCTATCTTTGGACCAAACAGAAGGGTACGCTGATCATCACTCAGATTTACAGTGTCACTGTTCTCACCTAAATTTAATGCTTTCAAAATTTGGCCTTTATATACATCTTGAGTGGCCAGCTCAAAGAGTGGGATAGAGATTTTAATTTTTGCAATCTCACTCTCCAAATTGAAAGTGGACTAACTCTTTGGAATGTTCAACTCTATTTTGTTAGCCACTGCCTTAGTGGCTAAATCAGTGTGTTGATTCTCATTATGTACAGTGTTTGTGACAGTTTTATCAGGAGCCCTAAATGCAGTGCTAGTGCTGCTGGCTGGTTTACCTCGTGTATCAGTGTTTTGGTTGTCTTTTTCTTTGTTCTTTCCAGAACTCTCAGTTGCTGATTTGTTACTTTCAGCAGTTGCTTTAGAAGTTTTCTCAGGTATTTTCTTGATGGTTACCTCAGAAGATTTTGGTTTGGCAGTTTCTTGGCTCTTTTTACTTCTAAGTTCATATTTCTCTCTAACCTGCATCATGGCATTTTCAAATCCCAACTTGTAATCCTTAGTTTCTAACCATTCCTCATCCCAACCAGAGGGTGAGGCCTGATCTTCTTCTGTGTAACAGTTATGGATTTAATCCTCTATTTCAAACATGTTTATTGTGTTCCCTTCAGACTCTTCTATGATTCCCTCATCTTGATCAAGAAATTTCTCTTGAAATGGGGGTATAACCTTCTGATTTGATTCTCTTTGTCTGTTGGGAGTGGCATTGTTTCTTCTAAAGTTTTGGTTCTAGTTATGGTTTTGATTTCTATTTTGGTTACTAACTGTGACAACCATTTTTTCCATCATTTGGTATAGCTTCTCCACTTTTTTAGAATATGGTCATGATTTGGATCAAATGTGGAAGCTACATTTTCGTCTCTATATGTTACCCTTTTCTCAACTCTTAATCTTGCCCTTTTCTCAATCAAGTTGGCTTCTATATTCACTACTCCTTTATGCATGTCTTCCAATGTGTTGTACTCTTTATCCCTAAGCTGATAGGCCATGTCAGCATCAAAGCCTTCGGGTTATTTCGCTAGAGCCATACTTTGCGGAGGTTTCATGTGTGGAGGTAGAGCATTGTAAATGCTATTAAATCTCGTTGTGTAATCATGAACACTCTCCCCTACATTTCTTTTAAGACTCATATATTCTGCTAGGAGTTGGCAAGGGTTGGCCTTAATTTCCCATTTGTTTATGAAGGTCTGATATAGAGACGGGAGGTCATTAATGCTACCTGGAGGTAGGCCCTTAAACCATTTCTTCGCATCACCCCCTAAGCTCTAGGAAAAGATTCTCATGTTGATTGTATCATCATCTATCTCCATGTAGTCAAAATAATCTTCCATCCTATCTACATGATATTGTGTTGGGGTAGACTCTTTTGCAGTGAAGTGCGGGATCTTTGATTGATAATCATTGGGTAAGGGTACTAGAGGCTAAGGTAAAACCAGAGGTGCATACCAGGCTGCCATAATGATGTTTTGATTAGGTAAAGGGTTAACTTGAGCAACTGGTATATGGATGATAGGGATATTATGACCAGCAAAGGACTGATGAGCAGATCTAGGGTGACTGAGCCCCAAGTTTTGAATGAAGTGAATATCAGGTGGTGTAGATGGATGGGTCTGTCTATTCCCAGGGTGTTTACCACTTTGAGGTGGTGAACCAGGAAGCTCAAGGTCTGGCTGGTCTAGAACACTAAATGACCTAGTTCTTGGCAAACTATTTTGAGTGCCTAGGTAAAAGTGGGTCTGATAGAGCTGTAAAGTTTTTTGGTGTAGAGTTAGCTCTATGGATGTGGCTGGAAATAGTTGGTATTTTAGGTGTAGGAGTTCCCTTGAGGATACTCTCAGGGTTTTCAACTATCTCAGGTGGGTCTGGGTCAGGGTAAGCTCTTGTATGAATGGTTCTTGAAGCCAGAATGTTGTTTTCTAACGGAGCAGCTTAACCCTACTTGTTGCTTCTACTGTGGTTGATGTTGCTATGGAGGCTGGTCTCCCAGTGGAGTCTAATGTGAAACAAGATAATCAACAGGCCTACTGATCACCAATGGAGTCTTTAAAACGTTTAGGGAATATGGAGTCACCAGGTGGAAAGGTTTAGGATTTTTTTGGAGGGTACACTGTCCACCATAGTGCTTATGAGATGTCCCCTTTCAAGGATATCTTCCAAACACAGCAAAATCTAACCAAAGATTGACTGGGAGGGAATTTAACAAATATTTCACCTCTAAAAGAGTGTGAGATCTGAAGGCTACCTGGCCCTTTCCAGACTCTTTCCAAGAGTATGGGGAAAACACAAGAAATGGTATAGAGGTTGATGTGTGAATAGGAGTTCTTAACTGCCAACCTAACCAGATATTGTAGGTTTCTGAGGCCCTTATGATGTATTAAGATGGATGGTACTCAGATTCTTCCCCAGTGGAGTCGCCATTATGTTGGTGACGATACTGGGAGACAGATTAATGCTTAGCAGTTATAGGCTCTCAGAATTCCCCAGTGAAGTCGCCATTATGTTGGGGTTCCCATGTTTTGGCCAGATTGGAAAGAATAAAAGATGAGACAACATCAAACCACTTTCAGACCATAGGATCTAGCCCTCTTGGGTCCAGAGAGGGATCTCTCTATGATATGTCAAAGGTATATGACTTTGAAGCTCAAGGTTTAAGATGTTAGGGTAGTTGTAGGCACAGGGTTTGTTTGTTTGATTGTTTGTTTGGTTGCTAGTCATCAGGAAGGAAGGGTTCAATGTAAGACAAGGATGAGTAAGGAGGGATAAGGCAGAGGTGAAATGATCCAGGAAACATTCAAAACCATTGGGCAAAGGAGTCGGGAAAGGATTTGCTTACTATCCAATGTGCAAGCTTTCAATTGGGCTAGTCATCTAAAACATTGGATCTTAAAGATGATTGTGTGATATGGAATGATAAGAGAGGAGGAACATTAAAGGTTTAGAACAAAAATTTAAAGACCAGTTGGTCGCACAAGGATCCTAGTGGACAGGGCTAACTCTAATCCCTAGTGTTCCAAAATCTTTCAGCTAAATCCTTAACAAGAAACATCTAAGAACTAATTCATTTAATTCATACATCAGAGAGTAGGAAATAACATCCACTAAACTGGTTAAATTGACTGAAATCAATTCTTAGATCACATATATAGCAGAAAACATCAAAGGCAAGGAGAGAAGAAACATAGGGTACCTAACAAGGGTAAATCCTATGCCAATATTCTGATGCAAAACAATAGAAACGAAATGAAATGAATTAAACATAGAGAAAGGAAAACAATATCGCGGCTTTAGATTAGGATCCAAATAAATGTGCTTGTGATATTGAATAGAAATACTAGTCACGTACAACAATTCCAATAGCCGAATACTCAGTCTGAAATCACATTCCTCAGCCTATCTTACAACTTTACATAGAGACTGTGTCTCAAAAGAACTACTTGCAATTATCTGATAACAGATCAACCACCTTTACAATATTATCTCAAGAGTTTTATAGCTGAAGGGAAGCAGAGGAGGTTAGTGAAGAACTAAATGCAGTATTAAAACTTCTAAAAAGATAGAGTGTCGAAGCCCATTCTGTTTAAATTCTGAGCATTCAATTCCTATCAATCTTTAGATGGAAGAGTGGTCTTCTTCAGGCCCCTATTTACTTCGGTATGTCTCTTGATGTACTTTGATCTACATGACTCTGTGGCACTTTTGGTGAATAAACAAATGATAAATAAATGACTGAGAAGTCTACCATATTTATGAAAAAAATGCCCTGGTAGCTTTGGACTGTTGTTAGGGTGGAAATTTCTTCAGGAGCATGGTGTAGAATAAAAACTGGATGGGCGCCTTGTCCTTTATAGAGGAAAAACATTCTGTTGTTGTAGAAACCCTGATATGCATTGATTTCTGCGTGATGTACCTTCTGCTTGATCCTTGGGTCTTCAATCTGGTACTTTTACTCTAAATCTTTGAACCTAAGGCTTATATATCTTCATTTGCGTGCCTTAAGCTCTCTGCTACTTCATTTATATCTCTGACTGTGAAATCTATGTGTTAATGGCACCGAGACAGTTTTACAGGGTAAAACCCTATTCTTTTAATGGAAGTCGTGTCAAAGCACTATCCCGATATTTTCTCCATGATACAATCTTTGTGCATGCTCTTCCCTGTGTTTTCTATCCCTATGACAGAAACCCTGAATCATGGTGGCCATTTACTGTTGGTAACCCTGCAAAACACGAAAACCTGTTACGAAAAACATGTATGGGGGTGGGATAATGTGGAGGACTGTGAGGATGATAGTGGGTCTATGGAGAAATGGTGAAAAAATGTAGAGGAATGGTGGTGAAATGCTCTGGTGAAGGTTGGCGAAAAGCAGTGGAAGGTGTCGAGGCAGACGTTTAACGTAAAAAAAAATAAAATATAATCTTTGAATGGATTATAAAGGGGACGGGTGAGAAAAATGATGAAGATACATGGATGGATGACGTGGCGGGCCCGGGTCAATGGCGGGCTTGTGATTGAATTTGGATCGTCCGATCTCGGCAGAGATCAACGGTGAAAAATGCATCGTAGGGCGATGGACAGTGGACCAGGGGTACGGTTGCTATGGGCTATCGCGTGCATAGCTTCATGGATCGATCACCATTGGATGGAGGGCTCTAGATCAGACGGCTGATATGCATATCGCTGCGTGTCCATAGACGAACTTTAATGCGTGATGGGAGGGTGGTTTTCCAGCCGTACTGGTGCCACGCGTCGGAAGCTGTATGGAATCACTCCACAATTAGAAAATACCGCCCCTCGCCTGAAGGTGCTGTGATAGAAACCAGGTGGTTTTGAAATAGTGCACTGCGGGGACCACCGAGATGGGGCATTACGGACCGTTGATCGCACTTTAAATGAACGATGGATCTTTGATCGGGTGGTGAACGGGAAGAACGACAGACGCTGCGGGGGGCGGCGATCGTCGTCCATTCTGTGAATATCAACGACTGTAAATGCGCCCGATGAACAAATGTGAAAAGCGCCTTCGGGGCTAGCGCTCGGTCATAATGTTGGGTTCTGTGGGGGGAAATGTACAGGGGACTAGGTCGAAAGGGGATGAGGCTCAATTACATAGAAAACATGATTTTTGGCCCATTTCAATGAAATTGAAAGCCAAAGTGGGTAAATATAGGGGGATGAAGGGGAATTAAACCAAAAAAATTGTATTTGGAAGGTCTAAAGGGGATTTTAGGATGGTTTTAAAGGACGAGGGGAGGGATTTGGGGGTACAAAAAAGGGGGAATTTTGACAAAGGGAAGAAGGGATGAAATGGAACATTCTGCAGGGATATAAGGTTTAATGTAGGCCTTTCGGAGAAAAATTTATGTAATCAATGAGACCTTA